>CM029660.1:18009289-19271479 GCA_017311315.1 Dendrocalamus latiflorus
CGCAAACTGCATGTATATGAAATCGAGACATGATATAAAATGAGTGGTGACACCTTGAATGCACTTGACATGCATCATATCTCATTTTCGCACGCATTTCGAATCCGTCCGAGACGACGGTAAACTTTCCTCCCAAATGGGTTTCGACGGGAAATGTAAACTGCAAGCATACGAAAACGAGTCACGAAATGAAACTGAGTACCACATACCCCGAATGGACTTCATATGCATCCCCACTCATTTTGGAACACATTTTGAATGCGTCTAACTCCGTGTTAATCTTTCCACCGAAATGGATTCTGACGGGTACTTTAACTCCATTCGTACGAAATCGAGTGGCAAAATGAAACCGAGTGCCAAACACATCGAATGGACTTCACGTGTGCCCTAACAATTTTCTGCATTGATCTTGAGTCAATACGACTCAGCGTTAAACTTTCCACCAAAGTGGGTTTCAACGGGTACTACAAACTCCATACGGACAAACTCGAGACACGAAATAAAACTGAGTGCCAGGTACCTCGAATGGACTTCCTAGGTGCCCTATCTCATTTGGCATGCATTGAATCTTTACGAGTCGGTTTTAAACTTTCCTCGAAATCGAACTCTGACGGACACTGCAAACTGCATGCATGTGAAATCAAGAAATGATATAAACAGAGTGGCAAATACCTTGAATGCACTTTGCATGCATCATATCTCATTTTCTTACGCATTTCGAATCCGTCCGACACGACGGTAAACTTTCCTCCCAAATGGGTTTCGACGGGAAATGTAAACTGCATGCATACGAAATCGAGTCACGAAATGAAACTGAGTACCAAATACCCCGAATGGACTTCATATGCATCGCCACTCATTTTGGAATACATTTTGAATGCGTCTAACTCCGTGTTAAACTTTCCACCGAAATGGATTCTGACGGGTATTTTAAACTCCATTCGTACGAAATCGAGTGGCAAAATGAAACTGAGTGCCAAACACATCGAATGGACTTCACGTGTGCCCAAACAATTTTCTGCGTTGATCTTCAGTCAATCCGACTCAGCGTTAAACTTTCCACCAAAGTGGGTTTCAACGGGTACTACAAACTCCACACGGACAAACTCGAGGCACGAAATAAAACTGAGTGTCAGGCACCTCGAATGGACTTCGTGGGTGCCCTACCTCATTTGGCATGCATTGAATCCTTTCGAGTCGGTTTTAAACTTTCCTCGAAATCGAACTCTTACGGGCACTGCAAACTGCATGTATATGAAATCGAGACATGATATAAAATGAGTGGTGACACCGTGAATGCACTTGACATGCATCATATCTCATTTTCGCACGCATTTCGAATCCGTCCGAGACGACGGTAAACTTTCCTCCCAAATGGGTTTCGACGGGAAATGTAAACTGCAAGCATACGAAAACGAGTCACGAAATGAAACTGAGTACCACATACCCCGAATGGACTTCATATGCATCCCCACTCATTTTGGAACACATTTTGAATCCGTCTAACTCCGTGTTAAACTTTCCACCGAAATGGATTCTGACGGGTACTTTAACTCCATTCGTACGAAATCGAGTGGCAAAATGAAACCGAGTGCCAAACACATCGAATGGACTTCACGTGTGCCCTAACAATTTTCTGCATTGATCTTGAGTCAATACGACTCAGCGTTAAACTTTCCACCAAAGTGGGTTTCAACGGGTACTACAAACTCCATACGGACAAACTCGAGACACGAAATAAAACTGAGTGCCAGGTACCTCGAATGGACTTCCTAGGTGCCCTATCTCATTTGGCATGCATTGAATCTTTACGAGTCGGTTTTAAACTTTCCTCGAAATCGAACTCTGACGGACACTGCAAACTGCATGCATGTGAAATCAAGAAATGATATAAACAGAGTGGCAAATACCTTGAATGCACTTTACATGCATCATATCTCATTTTCTTACGCATTTCGAATCCGTCCGACACGACGGTAAACTTTCCTCCCAAATGGGTTTCGACGGGAAATGTAAACTGCATGCATACGAAATCGAGTCACGAAATGAAACTGAGTACCAAATACCCCGAATGGACTTCATATGCATCGCCACTCATTTTGGAATACATTTTGAATGCGTCTAACTCCGTGTTAAACTTTCCACCGAAATGGATTCTGACGGGTATTTTAAACTCCATTCGTACGAAATCGAGTGGCAAAATGAAACTGAGTGCCAAACACATCGAATGGACTTCACGTGTGCCCAAACAATTTTCTGCGTTGATCTTCAGTCAATCCGACTCAGCGTTAAACTTTCCACCAAAGTGGGTTTCAACGGGTACTACAAACTCCATACGGACAAACTCGAGGCACGAAATAAAACTGAGTGTCAGGCACCTCGAATGGACTTCGTGGGTGCCCTACCTCATTTGGCTTGCATTGAATCCTTTCGAGTCGGTTTTAAACTTTCCTCGAAATGGAACTCTTACGGGCACTGCAAACTCCATGTATATGAAATCGAGACATGATATAAAATGAGTGGTGACACCTTGAATGCACTTGACATGCATCATATCTCATTTTCGCACGCATTTCGAATCCGTCCGAGACGACGGTAAACTTTCCTCCCAAATGGGTTTCGACGGGAAATGTAAACTGCAAGCATACGAAAACGAGTCACGAAATGAAACTGAGTACCACATACCCCGAATGGACTTCATATGCATCCCCACTCATTTTGGAATACATTTTGAATGCGTCTAACTCCGTGTTAAACTTTCCTCCGAAATGGATTCTGACGGGTACTTTAACTCCATTCGTACGAAATCGAGTGGCAAAATGAAACCGAGTGCCAAAAACATCGAATGGACTTCACGTGTGCCCTAACAATTTTCTGCATTGATCTTGAGTCAATACGACTCAGCGTTAAACTTTCCACCAAAGTGGGTTTCAACGGGTACTACAAACTCCATACGGACAAACTCGAGACACGAAATAAAACTGAGTGCCAGGTACCTCGAATGGACTTCCTAGGTGCCCTATCTCATATGGCATGCATTGAATCGTTCCGAGTCTGTTTTAAACTTTCCTCGAAATCGAACTCTGACGGACACTGCAAACTGCATGCATGTGAAATCAAGAAATGATATAAACAGAGTGGCAAATACCTTGAATGCACTTTACATGCATCATATCTCATTTTCTTACGCATTTCGAATCCGTCCGACACGACGGTAAACTTTCCTCCCAAATGGGTTTCGACGGGAAATGTAAACTTCATGCATACGAAATCGAGTCACGAAATGAAACTGAGTCCCAAATACCCCGAATGGACTTCATATGCATCCCCACTCATTTTGGAATACATTTTGAATGCGTCTAACTCCGTGTTAAACTTTCCACCGAAATGGATTCTGACGGGTATTTTAAACTCCATTCGTACGAAATCTAGTGGCAAAATGAAACTGAGTGCCAAACACATCGAATGGACTTCACGTGTGCCCAAACAATTTTCTGCGTTGATCTTGAGTCAATACGACTCAGCGTTAAACTTTCCACCAAAGTGGGTTTCAACGGGTACTACAAACTCCATACGGACAAACTCGAGACACGAAATAAAACTGAGTGCCAGGCACCTCGAATGGACTTCGTAGGTGCCCTACCTCATTTGGCATGCATTGAATCTTTCGAGTCGGTTTTAAACTTTCCTCGAAATCGAACTTTTACGGGCACTGCAAACTGCATGTATATGAAATCGAGACATGATATAAAATGAGTGGTGACACCTTGAATGCACTTGACATGCATCATATCTCATTTTCGCACGCATTTCGAATCCGTCCGAGACGACGGTAAACTTTCCTCCCAAATGGGTTTCGACGGGAAATGTAAACTGCAAGCATACGAAAACGAGTCACGAAATGAAACTGAGTACCACATACCCCGAATGGACTTCATATGCATCCCCACTCATTTTGGAATACATTTTGAATGCGTCTAACTCCGTGTTAAACTTTCCACCGAAATGGATTCTGACGGGTACTTTAAACTCCATTCGTACGAAATCGAGTGTCAAAATGAAACCGAGTTCCAAACACATCGAATGGACTTCACGTGCGCCCTAACAATTTTCTGCATTGATCTTGAGTCAATACGACGCAGCGTTAAACTTTCCACCAAAGTGGGTTTCAACGGGTACTACAAACTCCATACGGACAAACTCGAGACACGAAATAAAACTGAGTGCCAGGCACCTCGAATAGACTTTCTAGGTGCCCTATCTCATTTGGCATGCATTGAATCCTTTCGAGTCGGTCTCGAAATCGAACTCTGACGGACACAGCAAACTGCATGTATATGAAATCGAGAAATGATATAAACTGAGTGACAAATACCTTGAATGGACTTGACATGCATCATATCTCATTTTCGCACGCATTTCGAATCCGTCCGACGCGACGGTAAACTTTCCTCTAAAATGGGTTTCGACGGGAAATGTAAACTGCATGCATACAAAATCGAGTCACGAAATGAAACTGAGTACCAAATACCCCGAATGGACTTCATATGCATCCCCACTCATTTTGGAATACATTTTGAATGCGTCTAACTCCGTGTTAAACTTTCCACCGAAATGGATTCTGACGGGTACTTTAACTCCATTCGTACGAAATCGAGTGGCAAAATGAAACCGAGTGCCAAACACATCGAATGGACTTCACGTGTGCCCTAACAATTTTCTGCATTGATCTTGAGACAATACGACTCAGCGTTAAACTTTCCACCAAAGTGGGTTTCAACGGGTACTACAAACTCCATACGGACAAACTCGAGACACGAAATAAAACTGAGTGCCAGTTACCTCGAATGGACTTCGTAGGTGCCCTATCTCATTTGGCATGCATTGAATCCTTCCGAGTCGGTTTTAAACTTTCCTCGAAATCGAACTCTGACGGACACTTCAAACTGCATGCATATGAAATCAAGAAAGGATATAAACAGAGTGGCAAATACCTTGAATGCACTTTACATGCATCATATATCATTTTCTTACGCATTTCGAATCCGTCCGACACGACGGTAAACTTTCCTCCCAAAAGGGTTTCGACGGGAAATGTAAACTGCATGCATACGAAATCGAGTCACGAAATGAAACTGAGTACCAAATACCCCGAATGGACTTCATATGCATCCCCACTCATTTTGGAATACATTTTGAATGCGTCTAACTCCGTGTTAAACTTTCCACCGAAATGGATTCTGACGGGTATTTTAAACTCCATTCGTACGAAATCGAGTGGCAAAATGAAACTGAGTGCCAAACACATCGAATGGACTTCACGTGTGCCCCAACAATTTTCTGCGTTGATCTTGAGTCAATCCGACTCAGCGTTAAACTTTCCACCAAAGTGGGTTTCAACGGGTACTACAAACTCCATACGGACAAACTCGAGACACGAAATAAAACTGAGTGCCAGGCACCTCGAATGGACTTCGTAGGTGCCCTACCTCATTTGGCATGCATTGAATCCTTTCGAGTCGGTTTTAAACTTTCCTCGAAATCGAACTCTTACGGGCACTGCAAACTGCATGTATATGAAATCGAGACATGATATAAAATGAGTGGTGACACCTTGAATGCACTTGACATGCATCGTATCTCATTTTCGCACGCATTTCGAATCCGTCCGAGACGACGGTAAACTTTCCTCCCAAATGGGTTTCGACGGGAAATGTAAACTGCAAGCATACGAAAACGAGTCACGAAATGAAACTGAGTACCACATACCCCGAATGGACTTCATATGCATCCCCACTCATTTTGGAATACATTTTGAATGCGTCTAACTCCGTGTTAAACTTTCCACCGAAATGGATTCTGACGGGTACTTTAAACTCCATTCGTACGAAATCGAGTGTCAAAATGAAACCGAGTGCCAAACACATCGAATGGACTTCACGTGCGCCCTAACAATTTTCTGCATTGATCTTGAGTCAATACGACTCAGCGTTAAACTTTCCACCAAAGTGGGTTTCAACGGGTACTACAAATTCCATACGGACAAACTCGAGACACGAAATAAAACTGAGTGCCAGGCACCTCGAATAGACTTTCTAGGAGCCCTATCTCATTTGGCATGCATTGAATCCTTTCGAGTCGGTTTTAAACTTTCCTCGAAATCGAACTCTGACGGACACAGCAAACTACATGTATATGAAATCGAGAAATGATATAAACTGAGTGGCAAATACCTTGAATGGACTTGACATACATCATATCTCATTTTCGCACGCATTTCGAATCCGTCCGACGCGACGGTAAACTTTCCTCTAAAATGGGTTTCGACGGGAAATGTAAACTGCATGCATACAAAATCGAGTCACGAAATGACACTGAGTACCAAATACCCCGGATGGACTTCATATGCATCCCCACTCATTTTGGAATACATTTTGAATGCGTCTAACTCCGTGTTAAACTTTCCACCGAAATGGATTCTGACGGGTACTTTAACTCCATTCGTGTGAAATCGAGTGGCAAAATGAAACCGAGTGCCAAACACATCGAATGGACTTCACGTGTGCCCTAACAATTTTCTGCATTGATCTTGAGACAATACGACTCAGCGTTAAACTTTCCACCAAAGTGGGTTTCAACGGGTACTACAAACTCCATACGGACAAACTCGAGACACGAAATAAAACTGAGTGCCAGTTACCTCGAATGGACTTCGTAGGTGCCCTATCTCATTTGGCATCCATTGAATCCTTCCGAGTCGGTTTTAAACTTTTCTCGAAATCGAACTCTGACGGACACTTCAAACTGCATGCATATGAAATCAAGAAATGACATAAACAGAGTGGCAAATACCTTGAATGCACTTTACATGCATCATATATCATTTTCTTACGCATTTCGAATCCGTCCGACACGACGGTAAGCTTTCCTCCCAAATGGGTTTCGACGGGAAATGTAAACTGCATGCATACGAAATCCAGTCACGAAATGAAACTGAGTACCAAATACCACGAATGGACTTCATATGCATCCCCACTCATTTTGGAATACATTTTGAATGCGTCTAACTCCGTGTTAAACTTTCCACCGAAATGGATTCTGACGGGTATTTTAAACTCCATTCGTACGAAATCGAGTGGCAAAATGAAACTGAGTGCCAAACACATCGAATGGACTTCACGTGTGCCCAAACAATTTTCTGCGTTGATCTTGAGTCAATCCGACTCAGCGTTAAACTTTCCACCAAAGTGGGTTTCAACGGGTACTACAAACTCCATACGGACAAACTCGAGACACGAAATAAAACTGAGTGCCAGGCACCTCGAATGGACTTCGTAGGTGCCCTACCTCATTTGGCATGCATTGAGTCCTTTCGAGTCGGTTTTAAACTTTCCTCGAAATCGAACTCTTACGGGCACTGCAAACTGCATGTATATGAAATCGAGACATGATATAAAATGAGTGGTGACACCTTGAATGCACTTGACATGCATCATATCTCATTTTCGCACGCATTTCGAATCCGTCCGAGACGACGGTAAACTTTCCTCCCAAATGGGTTTCGACGGGAAATGTAAACTGCAAGCATACGAAAACGAGTCACGAAATGAAACTGAGTACCACATACCCCGAATGGACTTCATATGCATCCCCACTCATTTTGGAATACATTTTGAATGCGTCTAACTCCGTGTTAAACTTTCCACGGAAATGGATTCTGACGGGTGTTTTAAACTCCATTCGTACGAAATCGAGTGGCAAAATGATACTGAGTGCCAAACACATCGAATGGACTTCACGTGTGCCCAAACTATTTTCTGCGTTGATCTTGAGTCAATCCGACTCAGGGTTAAACTTTCCACCAAAGTGGGTTTCAACGGGTACTACAAACTCCATACGGACAAACTCGAGACACGAAATAAAACTGAGTGTCAGGCACCTCGAATGGACTTCATAGGTGCCCTACCTCATTTCGCATGCATTGAATCCTTTCGAGTCGGTTTTAAACTTTCCTCGAAATCGAACTCTTACGGGCACTGCAAACTGCATGTATATGAAATCGAGACATGATATAAAATGAGTGGTGACACCTTGAATGCACTTGACATGCATCATATCTCATTTTCGCACGCATTTCGAATCCGTCCGAGACGACGGTAAACTTTCCTCCCAAATGGGTTTCGACTGGAAATGTAAACTGCAAGCATACGAAATCGAGTCACGAAATGAAACTGAGTACCAAATACCCCGAATGGACTTCATATGCATCCCCTCTCATTTTGGAATACATTTTGAATGCGTCTAACTCCGTGTTAAACTTTCCACCGAAATGGATTCTGACGTGTCCATTCGTACGAAATCAAGTGGCAAAATGAAACCGAGTGCCAAACACATCGAATGGACTTCACGTGTGCCCTAACAATTTTCTGCATTGATCTTGAGTCAATACGACTCAGCGTTAAACTTTCCACCAAAGTGGGTTTCAACGGGTACTACAAACTCCATACGGACAAACTCGAGACACGAAATAAAACTGAGTGCCAGGCACCTCGAATGGACTTCCTAGGTGCCCTATCTCATTTGGCATGCATTGAATCCTTCCGAGTCGGTTTTAAACTTTCCTCAAAATCGAACTCTGACGGACACTGCAAACTGTATGTATATGAAATCGAGAAATGATATAAACTGAGTGGCAAATACCTTGAATCACTACTACAAATGTGCTTATCTATGACGATTACCTTGTGACGTTTAGGAATTTCGTCATGAAACTTGAACTTTCAATGACGAAATTTGTAGCTTCGTCATAGGTGATGTGTGACGGAGCCCAGGCAGTAAAAATAATGATGAAAAGCAAAGAAGCGTCACAAAACAACAAAACAAATTCGTCACAGATATAATGCACCCTTCTGCACACACCCACGTCCCACATGCACCACGTGGGTCCCACCTACACATGGCTCGATGGGTCCCACATGCGGTCCCACCAACCTCGTGGTCCCTCCACCACGTGGCGCAGCGTGGCCCACACCGGCACCGGTCCCACAACCACATGGCAACTCCAGCTCCCCCGTCCCCGTCCGTTAATTGGCCAAAAAAATAGTGCCCGCCTGGATTCGAACCGCAGACCGGGTGGAACACAAGGTGAAGCCTTACCACTGCACCAGAGGAGCTTTTGTGACTTAGGTGTCTAATTTTCCCTACTTGTCATATCTTTGAACATGATAATTGAATGGCTACCGTTATTGATTGAATCTGAGCCGGTGGACCCCTGACACCATAATCAAAACCATAATCGAAATCGAACCCCGGCGGCGGCGGCGGAGGCAGTTTCGGCGGCGGCGGAGGCAACCCGGCGGCGGCGGACCCGGCGGCGCACCGGTGGCATGGGACCCGGCGCCTTTGGACCCGGCGGCACACCGGCGGCGGCGGACCCGGCGGTGTAGGCAGCTCGGTGGTGTACCCGGCGGCGGAGGCAGCTTGGCGCCGGTGGAGGTTCGTTCGATCTATTTGCGGGTTAGCGCACCAGCTTGCCCACCATGTGTTCGCTTGAGTGCCTCATAGAGATAGACAATTTACTTTCCATGATTCTGCTGCTCCTTTCAGAAATATTATAGAGAAATTGTACCAATGATCCACCTATTTGTAGAAATTTGCAGAGGCTAGTCGTCGTTTCTCAATTTGAAGTTTTGATAGTTATAAAAGCAATCACAGTAATACCATGAAGGATATGTCATTGTACTGTACTACTTCCGTCTTATAGAACGATGACTAATTACATGCCTTGGGATTATATTTGCATGCAGAGATTTAGCATTGGTGCATCCGTGCATGCTGATAGGAATGCTCCCTTGTTAGCCTGTCAAAATAAATATGTTGATCCTTATGCTGATTAATTTCAGTCCACTGGCAACTTTGATTAAAATGTAACAGATGGATCTTCAATAAAAGTAAAAACATGGCAACTGAATTGATTCATTGCCTATCTGATGTAATAATTTAGTCCTATTATTTTACATGAGAGTTGATAATGTACTTCGTCGCGGCCGTAACATATATGTAAGTTTGACTTTATCCTTCTACGGTGTACCAGGTAGTACTAGAGATGTGCCGCAAAGAAATCAAAATGACCAATTGCCTGGTGAGCATAATTTGTCCTTAACCATTTTTTTAAAAAAAATGTTCTATACCTCACAAAATTATGCGAGGGAGTGATGCTTGGTTTTGTGCTGGATTAGTAGTCTATTAGCGATTTCATGTTCCTGTTTGATATATAGCTTTGGTTTCGTTCACAGATCCTCCGTGAGGGAGACCAACCTTGTGTTGCGAGAGTTTGAGAAGGGCGGAGTGATACTAAGACATTGTTCTGGCCCAAGAGATGGAAACTGGACTCACATATTGTATCAGGTAACACCTTTTGGGAAATTTGTTCAAACAGATGGATAGAAGTTGGATTCATGGGAGACAGTTCACACCTGCATATATCACTGGAGTTCAACAATTCATGCAATTTGTTAGTGAAAGATACCCCGAAGACAGCCATATACTTTGTCCGTGCCGCAAATGTCTTAATCAAACTTTACGGCCTCAGCAAGAGGTGGATGACCACATGCACATTTATGGAATGTCAGCTGCATACACCAGGTGGATTCATCATGGAGAGTCGGCAGATGATGAAGTAGTTGAGTATTTAGAGCAGGAGGTGGATGGATTTGATCATGATGAAGGGATACATGTGGATGTGGCGGATGATGATTATGATGAGGATAACAGAGTACCAGAGATGATAGGAGATCTGTACGCAGCGGCAGAGGCAGATGGAGAACAGCCAAGGTTTGCAAGAGTCCTTGAAGATGCGAAACGGTCACTTGGCCCGGGATCTAGCCATTCAAAATTCTCTTTTCTGGTGAGGTTACTGTATATCAAGTCTCGTTATCGAATCAGCAATACAACATTTACCGTAATGATGAAGTTGTTGTCCTCAGCATTCCCTCAGTGTGAATTTCCAAGATCATATGATGATGCCAAGAAATATCTTCGTGAATTGGGCCTTGGATACGATAACATCCATGTGTGCAAGAACAATTGTGTGTTGTTTCGGAAGGATTATGCCAAGGTGGATGTGTGCCCAGTATGCAAGGAATCTAGATGGCAAGATGTTAATGGGAGCAAGCGGGCTCCACATAAGGTTTTGAGGCATTTTCCACTTATACCAAGGTTGAAGAGGATTTTTGCTTCAAAACGAACATCTGAGGAAACACAATGGCACAAGAAAGTGAGGACGCTAATCGACAATGTAATGAGCCATCCAGCTGATGGGGAGTCATGGAAGGACTTTGACAACAGGTATCCAAAATTTGCAGCTGATCCGAGGAACTTGAGGCTTGCCTTAGCTACAGATGGATTCAATCCATTTGGCAACATGAGTACCCAATATAGCATGTGGCCTGTGCTCCTGACACCTTTAAATCTCCCACCATGGGAATGCGTGAATCCAGCAAACTACTTTATGTCTTTACTCATCGCAGGTCCATCATCTCCAGGAAAGGATTTTGATTTGTTCCTTGAGCCCCTAATAGAAGAACTGCTCGATCTCTGGCAGGGTGTCGATACCTATGATGCATGTATTGGTAACAAGTTCAAGCTTCGTGCTGCCGTGTTGTGGTGTATACATGATTATCCAGCGTTGAGCACCTTATCAGGGCGAACAACAAAAGGCTATTATGCATGTATTCATTGTGACAAGAATCCGTTGTCTCGGGCAATAAGGAATAAGTTATGTTACATTGGACATCGTCGATACCTTCCAAGGACACATGCTTGGCGGAGAAGCTTGGCTTTTGACGGACAGCGCGAAAACAAAGTTGAGCCAGGTAAGTTCACTATAGAGGAGGTCCAAGAGGAGCTAGAGAAGGTGAAAGATGTTAGGCCAGGGAAGCATCCTGCAACTAAGAAAAGGAAGCGTAACGAAGGTTCAGTGATTTTTAGCCGCAAAGTTGGGTTGTGGAGATTGCCATATTGGAAATATTTGAAGCTTCCACATAATCTTGATGTGATGCACATAGAGAAAAACATATGTGAAAACCTTCTTGGCACATTACTCAATGTCGACGGCAAGACCAAGGACACAACCAATGCTAGGCTAGATTTATATGATATGGGCATAAGACCTGAATTGCACTTACAGCAGGATGGCAACTCAGTCACTGTTCCACATGCTTGGTATGTCTTGAAGAAGGATCAGAAAATCGAGTTTTGCATGTTCCTCAAAGTTATCAAGTTTCCTGATGGATATGTAGCGAACCTAGCAAGATTCATAAGTGCAGATTCTTCCAAGGTGCAGGGGAAGCTGAAAACACATTCTTGCCATATACTCCTGCAAAGAATCATACCTGCAGGCCTAAGAGGACTTATCAGCAAGGATGTATATGAAGCAGTTGCAGAGCTCGGGAAGTTCTTCAGGGAATTGTGCAGTAGAAATCTAAGGATAGATGTTGTGAAGCGGCTGAAAGCAGAAATCCCATTGATCCTAAGCAAGCTTGAGAAAATTTTTCCTCCGGCCTTCTTTGATGTCATGGTGCACTTGGCTGTCCATCTTCCTGATGAGGCACTGCTTAGAGGTCCTGTTCAGTATGGATGGATGTACCCAATAGAAAGGCGACTAGGCACTTTGAAGAATTTTGTAAGGAACAGGGCTAGGCCGGAAGGATCAATTGCTGAGGCTTATGTTGCAAGTGACACACTGACTTTTTGTTCAAGGTACATGGAGGATGTTGACACTAGATTTAACCAGGATGATGGTAGTGGAGGTGATGGTCCATTTTTTGATGACACCTCTGTTTTTATGCATGGTGTTACTCTTGTTGGATCTAATTGGGTACAATACATTGATGATGGTGTCATGGACAAGTTAGTTTGGTATGTGCTAAATAACTGTGAAGAAGTTGAGCCATATTTGGAGTAAGTATCATTTACTTTTTTTTGGAATTATTGTGTGTTTTATTACAAATTTATCAAATTATTTCTTATGAATAAAGTTTGTCCTGCAGCATCTACAGGGAAGAGCTACTAAAGGAAGGTGCACATGATGTTGATAAAAGGCTTGAACAAGGATTTCCAAAATGGTTTAGGAGCCATGTAAGTCACTAGACCTTGTGTTTTCAGCTTTCATAAATGGTTTAGGAGCCATATATAATTGGTGATCTGAGTACTTTTATTGCACCCCAGATTGTGAAGCTATGGGCGGAGAAGCCAGAAGAGGTTAGTGAAGGATTGTATGCACTTTCATGTGGCCCAGATCTCCGAGTCAAGACTTGTGCAGCTTGCATTGTTAATGGAGTGCGGTATAGCACTATGGACCGTGAGAAGTACCTACAGACACAAAATAGTGGTGTAATGACCGAAGGTACACATGATGGGGAAAACATTGATTTTTATGGTGTCCTTAAGTTGATAATTGAGTTGCAATATAACTCCAATTTTGAAGCACGTCGGTCTGTGGTTCTATTTCGATGCGATTAGTACAACCAAGGTGGCAAGACAAGAGGCATTCGAGATGACGGGCATTTCAAATCCATCAATGTGCAGTCATTATGGTACAAGACTGACCCTTTCATCTTGGCAACTCAATCGAGAAAGATATGTTACTTGCAAGACACATCTTTAGGCAAAGAATGGTGAGTTGTGCAAAAATTTGAACATAGGAATATTTATGATGTGGCTGAAAAAGATGAACCCAGTCATGATGTGCATCAGGATGATCATTGTTCTGATACTGAGCATGAAGTGCAAGAAGGTGATGTTCATGAGGTTACGCACAATCTTCAGGGTGGAGAAGCCACTATACTTGAAGCTAATTTAGTAGACCTCATAAGAAGCAAGAAGCAAGGTACAATTCCTGAAGATAGTGAGGATGAGGATGAAGATGAAACTGTACTGCAATACTGTAGTGATGGTGGCAATGAGAACAATGATGACATGTGCCTAGACGACGACGATGAAGATGATGATTTCTAGGATACGCAAGGTACATACTTATTGCTCTTTAGTTGGTTTTCTGAAAATTTTCTATAAAGAAATCATATGTTTTAACTGAAATTTTTCTCAAAATGTGTTTTAACTGCAGGCAGTGTTGGTCCATTGGGGAAGTCAATGGAGAGTTGACTTATGGTAATTTCAGTCCTTCAAATGGTCAATCAAACACAGAGGACTCCACTGTCACAAAGAAGCGATCTGCAGGATTTTGATTTGATGAAGATGGCTTGTTTAATGTTGATGATGAAGGACGGGCAGAAAGGCAACAGTGTGCTGTTGCAGCCTCCAATATAATCCGCAATTTCTCTTTCATGCCTGAAAATGAGACTATCATGGTTCAACATAGACATTGCTTGGAGACTGTATTAATTTGCATTTACAAATTAATTTGGAGATGACTGAATATGTTTCTGCCAATAATATTTGTGTGTTGTCATTTATATTATTGCCAAATGTTACTTACATATGCTCCATTTGAGCTGCAGGTTAATCCACATGGCTTCACCTGAAAACTGACTACTTGTGTTTCCTATTTGAATTGTTTCTTCTTCCTGTCATTCCACAGGTAAATGACCACTATGCGCCGACCACTTCACCTCTGAGCATTGAGGTAACCTGCAGCACTGCAATTCACATCCCCTTTGCACATGCTGAATTACTGAGTGGTCATCATCACATTTCCTTTCTATCTCTGTAGAAGGATATCAAGAAGCTGCTTGGGAGCTCTTAAACCATCTGGCCGGAACCTGTAGAAAAATCTGCACTTTTGGACTTCATGCAGCGCTAAAAACAAAATAATGTTGTGTTTAATAAAAATTTGTGCTCAGCATTACAGAGGTTGCAGTTGTTACATTTGCCTTGCATCCTACTCTATACCTGTATATGTCTTGATCTGCCACCAGCCTGATGACAGAAATACAACCCTGCATTTGATCTGCCACAGTCACCAATAGGTGGTGATGTGTAGTACAGGATCTAGCCTGTTTAGTGCCCCACTCAAGGGCATTCCAACAAATTACGATGAATCAGAGTAGCTAGCTGCTTCAGCGTATTTTTCCGAATGGCACATGCTCAGAAGACGCTTCAGACATGACACAAAGTCACAAATGCTCAGAAGACTTCGGCCCTCACCGTCGTCCCGGACTCCTCTGCCTGACCCCGCTGCAGACCCACCTCAAGGGAATAAATTGCCCTATAGAGGTAGGCAAACCCTCCCCGCTCACTTGGCTATCAGCGCTAACTCTCCTCCCTCCCCCGTTCCCTCGGCCGCGCGCGTTCGAGCCCCCGGCTCCGCAGCGCGCCGAGGTCGAACATTTCTTTTATTTCAACCTGGCAGGTGGGCCCCACCTGTCAGCCTCTGTAACCAGAGCGTCCCGCTGACCGCTGGGCCCCACTGGTCAGTGGAACTCTTCCACCGAACCCATACTGACATGTGGACCCCATGAACAGTAGCTGGACCCACATGTCAGTAGCACAGAGGAGATAAAAGAAAAATAAAATGGGAAAAACAAAATAAATGCCAGAGAATGACAATGGACCCCATATGCCAGAAATTAGTAATTTTAGGATTTGACTGAAACAGAGAACTTTGACCAATCATAACTTCTACATTTTAGCTCCAAATTGAATGAAACAAATTTGTAAATTCATCTAAATTCAAGATCTGTCTAATGGGACGGAAACCATAATTTTTTGAGTTCATGTGAATTTTTGGAGATGATTTGTGTTGTTTGATAACTTCTTGTCCAAACTTTCGCGCAACGTAATATAGCTTACGAGGACCAAGAAGAGGACGCAGAAGCCAACGCCAACCCGGACGACCAAGACCAGGACACCAGCGATCCAGGCGAGTCGACACTTTGATCATATTGAACCCAGTATTGCAAAATTAAGTGTGGTTTGTGGTAGAACCGCCCAGATAACATTAAGGACCGAATCATGTGATAACCTCCCAGGTTATAACAGTACAACCACAAGCTGGCAAAATGTAGGCAGGGCTAAATAATTTGCATTAACTTAGTATGGGTTGCGCCGGCATGATGATCACGGGCGGGTAGAGGATGGCCACATCCTCCGGCGTGATGGCGCAAGAGGGGGCTTCCAGAAGGGTGGGCGTACCTGGAGGAAGTGGAAACCTTAGCGGACGTAACCCTGCTAGGGAAATGCATTGTAACGGACCTGTGATAGACTACTCAACCGCATGTCAATGGAATCATGTGGGGCAATGAGTGGGATTATCTCTTGTGGGTAAAGTGTGCCAACTCTACAGATGCCCCTGTTAACACTGGAGGAAGCAACAACGATAACTAGGCCGCTATTTCCGTATTTTGGACTATAGACAAGAGATTTGATGGAGATTGTGTGCATATATATTTTCCCAGTCTAGATAATATACATGGCACTTAATCACCCCCAGTCACTTGCCTGTGGTATTGGTTCTACTTTTGTTGAGATTTCCGCTGCTTTTATTGTAATATAACTTATGGCCTGTGTGGCCCTTATAAGGACCATTTCCCCGTCGGGATGTAAGACAATTATGGTTTGTCATTTAATGGACTTATGCGATGTATGTAAATGATTCAGCAATGTTCCTGTGTGCACTACCTACTGATCCAGGGAGTAGTGCAATTTTAACACAGTGGATTTGGATTGAGAAATCCGGGTCCGACATATCACTTCTAAAATGCAGATTTAGAGAAACTCGTTTAAATCCCATGTACTGGTTAAAATTGTTGATTTTTAGAAAGTGGCTTAATTTGCAGGGCCAAAAAATCCAAAATTTAATTTGGATATTTTGAAACAGTGGGTTAAATTGCAGGGCCATATAATATAAAATTTAAATTGGACATTTTGAAAAAATCCGGAAAGTGGTTTCAATTGTACAAACACCCTAATTAAAAATCTAAAAATTGCCCCCGCCCCTAATTATTCAAGGGCGCCAAAAAAATTTCAAGGGCGCCATTTTCCCGAGCGTGGTCTATATTCGAGCGCAAAAAAAATTCCAACCCATTTATCCACCGCACACTCCACCTCCCCCTCTCTCGTCGCCCCTCCACCTCTATCTCGCCCCCACCGAACCCTAGCCGCCGCCGCCGGGGCACCACCGCCGGCGCAGGAGCTGCTTCCTCGCTGATGACATTCGCCGCCACCCCCCCTCTCTCGTCGCCCCGTACCCCTCTCTCTCGCCCCCATGAAACCCTAGCCGCCGCGCCGGATTCGGGTCTACGCCGACGTCTGCCGCTGCATCGAGTCTACTTCCCCACCCATTTATCCACCGCACACACCACCTCCCCCTCTCTCGTCGCCCCTCCACCTCTCTCTCGCCCCCACCGAACCCTAGCCGCCGCCGGGGCACCACCGCCGGCGCAGGAGCTGCTTCCTCGCTGACGACATTCGCCGCCACCCCCCCTCTCTCGTCGCCCCGTACCCCTCTCTCTCGCCCCCATGAAACCCTAGCCGCCGCGCCGGATTCGGGTCTACACCGACGTCTGCCGCTGCATCGAATCTACTTCCCCACCCATTTATCCACCGCACACACCACCTCCCCCTCTCTCGTCACCCCTCCACCTCTCTCTCTGGCCCCATCCACCTCTCTCTCGCCCCCACCGAACCCTAGCCGCCGCCGAGGCACCACCGCCGACGCAGGAGCTGCTTCCTCGCTGACGACATTCGCCGCCACCCCCCCTCTCTCGTCGCCCCGTACCCCTCTCTCTCGCCCCAATGAAACCCTAGCTGCCGCGCCGGATTCGGGTCTACGCCGACGTCTGCCGCTGCATCGAATCTACTTCCCCACCGCCGACCGTCGTCGCACGGATCTGGTTCCCCTTCGACATCGTTCACCGCACCGGGCCTGCTTCCCCTTCCACGACCACCGACGACGACCACTGGTTCTACTTCCCCATCTACGACCACCGCCGCCGACGAGTACCGCAGTGTAGCCACAATCGCGATGGTGGCAACAAGGGGACAAGGTAGGAAACGATCTGGACAACCGCCATCACAAGGTTAGCAAAACTCTTCTCTATTTTCTCTGTGCATGTAGTATGTTGTTTGTTCAAGTAGTAGTTGTCTGTGCAACTATTCTGTTGTTGCATTTTCATGTGTATTAGTCTGTTGTACCATTTTGTTGCTCTGAAATAGTCCCTGAACATATCTTAGCAAGCATAAAGCGAGTGCTGTGGAAGTAGTCATACCTAGCTTGCAAGTAGTAGTAGCTCTTACCTCTTACCTAGCTTGCAAGTAGTAGTAGCTCTTAGCTCTTAGTTCACTCCCTATTTTTTCTAATAGTTACAATTTGGCTGTTGCTGTAAGAACCTCCGCAAACTGAATACGAAAGAAGCCGGGGTAAACAAGTGGCGGAGAATTTAAGGAAGTTGCAAGAACTTGGGATCAATGGTCTAGCTTCCTCTTTTAATAAATCGTGTACACAACCTGCAACAACGAAGGGGAAAAAATCAGCAAACAAGAAATCAAATTCTGAAGATTCTGACTCATCGGAGTATCTCCTTGAAGATGATGTTCAAGGAGATAGTGATGATGACGACACTGAATCTGATGAGCAGCCACAACCCCTCGCAATCGAGGTGCTTCTTCTATCTTGTGTGGGGAGGGAGGATATTTGCATTGTATTTTTATGTTGTTTCCTGCATATCTGTTCTTTAATATATGCACTTGCTTATAGATGCAGCTCACTAACAAGTTGTTCTTTTATCAGTTTCCTCAACGAACATATGTGAAAACCCTCTGTACTAAGAGGAAGAAGAAAAATCCCAACATGGCGCCAGGAGTCAGGCAACCAAAGAGAGTGAGGGCAGCTCAACGAGCAGAGGAGATAACTCCTGGGGTCTCAACAAAAGCATACAAAAGGCAACTAACTTCACAGAGACATGTGCAAGATGAAGAGTTGCCTCAAGATGGTGATGCTGGTGTTGAAGACAATGTAGCTGGTGGTGAAGACAATGTAGCTGCTGGTGAAGACAATGTAGCTGCTGGTGAAGACAATGTAGCTGGTGGTGAAGACCAGACTGGGGATCAAACCCAATCCACTGAAGGCAAGTTATAGTTTCTTTGACATTCAAATATGACATCACTTTTGCTGTTTTGCATGAAACTTAACCATCTAAATAAAAATTATATTCTGTAGCTCCCGCACAGCGACCCCCAAGGAGACCCAGGCCACCAACCAAGGGAATACTGCTGGAAAGGATGACAAGATCTATGGGAAGGAGAATGCCCATAGCTGTTGCTGAAGGCAAAAAAAGGCCACAAGAACCTGTTCAAGCTGCCAAGTTCGCATCAGAGGCTGGTGTCATCATTCGAGATAAGGTTCCTGTCCTAACTCATTGGAAAGAGTACAAGAAAGACAAACAATATTACAAAGACTTTGTGGGAAAGCTATCTGTAAGTGCATTACTCTTTCTATGCTACACTATGATATCACATGACCTGAATTGACTCACTAACGATGCAAATTTCATATCACTAGGGGCGATTGGCCATTAACACAAAACACAAGCCAACAGAGGAAGCATGCACCGATGTATTGCGGTCGGGGGTGCGACAAATGCGTTATCGGCTGAAGCAGAAATACTTCAATGGTGTACCTGCAAATGAGATTAGGACTACTTCTCCTGTTGCTAGTATGACTGATGAACAGTGGAGGGCACTTGTTGCAAAGTGGTCTGATCCAAAGAACATGGTATGGGTATCTTATCATAGATTCTTCTTTCATATTCAGTTTGCAGAGGCTCTTCTCATTGTAAACATATGATCTTATCTAACAAGTTCCTTCTCTTGTAGCAATCATGTGAAAAGAACAAGCAGAATCGCAGTAATGTCAAGTATCATCAAGCTACGGGTTCTCGCAGTTATGTCGCACACTTACATGCATATGTAAGTAAAGATTACCTTGTACTATTACCTATTTATTTCATCCAAAAAATTCTTTTGTATTTGTCTGACAGAACTTTGCTGTAAATGATTACCTACCTAACAGAAGGAGAAGAGGAACAATGCAGAACCCAGCACACAACAAATTGAATAACTTGATGCGGTGGAGGCCTTCAAGACCTGCCATACCAGCTCCAAACATGGTCTGAGTGAAGTGGCAAGAGAAGCAGTTGTAAGTCCCTACATCTGTTTCCTTGTGCCTTTAAGATGCTTGTGCTGTTTCCAACAACAATGTTGTGTGTTCAAAATATCCCAGACAGCACATAGTGGACTTGGCTCATTTTTTAGATAATGTCATTCTGCCTCGGCTTTTAGATAATGTCATTCAGCTCATTTGGTCTAAATTTCTGATTATACCTGATGCGACTTGGCTAAAGTCTGTTTGCTAACCGTAGCTAACATAGTGGACTTAGTGATGCTAAAAGTTGTGCTCATTTTGCTGTGCAAATTATGAAATTGAGTTATATATGGATTTCAGTATCTCAATATTATGAACTTCTTAGACTAACAAAATGGGTTGAAGAGTTATCAAACAGAACGCAAAGGTGAGGCTGATACACTACTCAGATTAAGATTTATTCATTATCAACCTAAGAAGTGCTCAAAACTTGGTGACAAACATATACAGCTCAGCTGGTAAACAAACCAGAATGGCTACTTAAAAGTTATAACTGTTTATGAACACAAAGTATTTAAAAATGAAAGAAATGCAAGTGAATATAGATATATTTTCAAGAAATATAAAGGGTAGCATGTAATAACATGTTATGGTTCCGCACTGGGCACTGATTATAACACAATGCCACCGAACAGAAAATATGAAATCATGGGTGCCACTGAATTCGGTGGACCCAGCCCCAAATAATGCCAATAGGTCATCACTGACCCTGATTTTCTCTTATGTTTTTTTTGTGTGTGTGGTTTACATCGATAGTTGGGATCTTGGTTTTGCAATAATCTACTGGATTTAATTTAAAATGGATCATTGCCAGTCATTTGTAAGAGAAAAAAATTAAGAAAGAAGTTCGCTAAAACACAGTTGTCCTCTTGAAATTGGCTCATCACATGTATGTTCTAGACTGCAAGTTACCTACTTGTGCATGGCACCATTATGCATAACTGCAGCATGCATTTATATAACTAACGGACTTGATGGTGCTTCCCTTGAGAAACAGAATATCAGATTTTTAATCCCTTTAATCATACCAAAAATGTAAATTATTCTATATCATTTGTATTTTGTATTGCTGGCCCATCATAAGATCACTTGGCCAGCTGGCCCCTCTAAGTTCCTAAGTTAGCACCTCCGAAAATAGGTGAAACAATATCTCATGATCCTAGAGATATTACAATCAACATGGTATGGCATAAAAGGAATTCATGTATACCAGTACCTGTTCAGCGACAAATATAATCCCCGATTTTGGTGCATCCCTCTCAAGCAATGATAGTAACACATGCAACCTTTCCTTCTTACTGCAGATCACATGTGTGTGACGGGTGTGTGTGTTGTTGTAACCGGGTTTTATTTCCTTCTTTAATATAATGATACGCAGCTCTCTTGCGTGTTCGAGAAAAAAATATATTATGAACTTCTTGACAGTGATTCATCTGTTTGTTACATCTGTTTGCTATTTCTCATGTCTGTCCAACTAATGATTGTTCCTGGGACATTTTCAGTCTGATATGGAAGCTTTGAGGGCAGAACCTGCTGCTGAAGGTGAGACACCAGTTACCAGTGCACAGGTGGTCTCCAAGGTGCTCTCCCAGAACAGCAACAACAACACTTTCTTGAAGAATGTTGGAATCAAAACGGCCACCCCCTCAAAATCATCTTCATCGAATGAAAGCGAGCTTCAGGAAGAACTAGCAGCTGAAAAACAAGCTTCGGCTGCTCTACAAGGAGAACTCGAGGACCTCAAGAAGAAAAGCGAAGAAGCTGAGGAAAAGCTGGCGAGGACCCAAAAGGAGTTGGAGGAGTACAAGAAGCTAACAGAGAAAAATAACCAGGCAATGGAGGAGAACAATGCGCTCCTTCGCCGTATCTTGGCCTTGAACAATGGTAACTCTTCTTAGGCATGTGAGCTGGTGGTGGTTGCTGGTCCTTGCTGGTGGTTGTTTTGTGGTCGAGAACTTAAGTTTATTATGTGTTGTGAATTTGTTCTGTGAACTGAGTTGGTTCAAGTCTGTGAACTGAGATAGTGAACTGAGTTGTTTCTGTGAACTAGTTGGAATGTGATGATGACTGAGTTGAGTATTGTTCATTGAGTTGTATGGTCACTGGAATACTGGATCTATTTAGTTATGGAATTGTGGGTCATTTGAATATTTGAAAATTGTGATGTCTGTGATTTAATTGGCATATGAATGCAGTCATTTTATCCACAATTAAATGCAAATGAAACATTTAATCTTCCACAAACCACAATAGGTTAATCATCAACATTCTTCCACAATTACAATGTTATTATCCTCAACCTCAAATCATCATCAATGACGTTAAAGCATTAACAAATAAATCTTATTTGACTACTTTAAATTCTCAACCACTACCACTAGTAAAAGCAATAAAACATATGTATGTTTTACTTCAACACTTTATTATTTCTCACATCCACAATTGTTATCAACAATTAATACAAGAGAAAAGAATCTCATGCCGCAATCACAACCCTTACCGTACACAAGGGATGAACCCCATTCCACGTCCACAACCATAATCCTCATACCACAAATAGCTCACATGAGCCAATTCCACATTACAACTATGAAGTTGTATAATCCACATTACAACTATGAGTTGAATATTCCACAAAATAACTTCACCACAACATATTGCATATGTATGCAAATGAATCTTTCCACAATGCAATGCATATGAATGCTATGCTCCACATCACTCTTTCCAGGGCAGGATTTGAGGTGCATCGTATTACGGCAATATACGATGCTTCCCGCGGGATAAGAGGTGCATCGTATTACGGCAATATACGATGCTGTACCGGTACGGTCGCGGCTATGTGCGGCGATATCCACATATGCATATGACATGATATGATATGATAATCACAAATCACATTAATCCATCCTCAAAGGAGCATCAACATGCTCACGACATATCCACATCCACCACATGTTATTTTCATGTTCCACATTATAACATTAAGCAAGATTTCCACATGGCTACTAGCAGATTATCAACATATCAATGGATAAGTACTTGCTACCATCTCCACAATTAAAATATCATGCAATCATGGCATAATGTATCAAATTATGATAATAATAATGTAAACTGAAAGTAGAAGGAATAACAAGTTAAACAGTAGCAACCACCGCTACGTTTACTTGCCTCAATCCAACGAAGCGAAATAAAATCAAGAGCGCTCAGGGACAAGACCACCTGTCCAAAAGGCATCTCTCAGCACAATGCCACAGCATACAAACACGACATAAATAATTAAAAACGTCGCTAGAACCCCGAACCCGCACAAACTCCTCTCCGCTCAACAATTCAGCAAATTACCCTCTGCGGTAGCGCTGCTTAACAATTTCGTATCTTTACAAATATTGATCCAATTACAGAAAACGATACCTCTCTGGATTAATCACTTAAAAGCCTACATTTTTCATGTAGAACACATATTTTTATTTTGATCACAGCTAGGTGTAATTTAATGCCCAAAACAGAGGAAGATCTCTGTTCTAGCAGATTGGACAGCGATATTAAAATGCGTCCCAACAACATTACAGGAGTCTAAAAATTCTGAATTTTATACAGCAGCTATATCTCTGAATTATCTACAACTTTCTCAATCAAGTCCATGACCATACAAATCATTTACTATCTCAAATTCACATATTACCGTCGGTCTGTGCCAATCTGCTCGCCTGACGAACAGCAGTATTCCCGACCCTGTAAATCCCAGATCCCACGGCAGAAAAATCCAAAACAAATACAGGAGATTCTTCTGGAAGTCATCTACAACTTTCCTTTTGGGAGAGTCCGCAGGAAAATTCGTTTACTATGTCAAAACCTCGCGAACAGACGCGCTGCGCGAATCAATCTACAGGCAGACATCAACTAATCTCTAATCGGGCAATTAATCTATTTACTACCTTCAAAATCCGTGCCAAGAACCCTAATTATTTCGAAAATCAGAGGGTTTGGGATGAGGAACAATTACCTAGATGAAGAATCACCCCTTTTTTCCTCCTCTTCTTCTCCTTCCTTCTCCTTCCTCCTTCTCATTCTCCTTCCTCTCCTTGGCTCCAATGGCAGCAGCACTTGTGGGGGAGGTGGGGACACCAACCAGGGAGGGGGGCTGCGCCCAAGAGGGTGGGAAAGGGGGGTGGCGGCTGGGTGTGGGGAAAAGGGGGAGGAGGGGGAAGCCCTAGGGTCCGCGTTTTGCCGAAAAACCGGCGACTCCGCGATTGTTTTAAAATCTTATGCCGTATCGACGATCAGGGTATTACACTTTCTGTGACGAATTTGCAAGTGACGAACTTAAGCCACGTGGTCCAATAAAAAGGAGGCACGTGGGCGAACCAAATCGCGCCATGCGGTCCAATAAAATCGCGCCACGTGGTCCAGCCACGTCAGCTGCCACGGTAACAGCCACGTTAGCTACCACGTGGACCAGCCAGGTCAGCTGCCACGCCATCCGCCACGTGGACAAGCCACGTCATCCGCCACGTGGACCAGTCACGTCAGCCGCCACGTCAGCCGCCACGCTGGCCTACAGCAGGTGCCGGCTGTTTATGACCAAAAATAGCCCTATCCATGACAAAAACCGACCGTCATAAAACAGAGTGTGTTTTATGACGGGGACCCTTTCGTCATTGAACAAAAGCAGTTCTATGACGAAAAATATAATTTTGTCACGGTACGACAAATGTGATGCGCGTTCCATGACGAAATGAATTTCGTCACAAATTATAATCTATGACGAATCTGGCATCTTCAGTGACGACACTGGTTCGTCATTACTGTTCACATCCCTAGTAGTGAATGGACTTGACATGCATCATATCTCATTTTCTTACGCATTTCGAATCCGTCCGACGCGACGGTGAACTTTCCTCTAAAATGGGTTTCGACGAGAAATGTAAACTGCATGCATACGAAATCGAGTCACGAAATGAAACTGAGTAACAAATACCCCGAATGGACTTCATATGCATCCCCACTCATTTTGGAATACATTTTGAATGCGTCTAACTCCGTGTTAAACTTTCCACCGAAATGGATTCTGACGGGTACTTTAACTCCATTCGTACGAAATCGAGTGGCAAAATGAAACCTAGTGCCAAACACATCGAATGGACTTCACGTATGCCCTAACAATTTTCTGCATTGATCTTGAGTCAATACGACTCAGCGTTAAACTTTCCACCAAAGCGGGTTTCAACGGGTACTACAAACTCCATACG
The DNA here is from genome assembly GCA_017311315.1 of Dendrocalamus latiflorus. Classification (NCBI taxonomy): domain Eukaryota; kingdom Viridiplantae; phylum Streptophyta; class Magnoliopsida; order Poales; family Poaceae; genus Dendrocalamus; species Dendrocalamus latiflorus. The sequence goes on from CM029660.1 coordinate 18,034,706, forward strand.
GACAAACTCGAGACACGAAATAAAACTGAGTGCCAGGCACCTCGAATGGACTTCCTAGGTGCCCTATCTCATTTGGCATGCATTGAATCCTTCCGAGTCGGTTTTAAACTTTCCTCGAAATCGAACTCTGACGGACACTGCAAACTGCATGTATATGAAATCAAGAAATGATATAAACTGAGTGGCAAATACCTTGAATGGACTTGACATGCATCATATCATTTTGTTACGCATTTCGAATCCGTCCGACGCGACGGTAAACTTTCCTCTAAAATGGGTTTCGACGGGAAATGTAAACTGCATGCATACGAAATCGAGTCACGAAATGAAACTGAGTACCAAATACCCCGAATGGACTTCATATGCATCGCCACTCATTTTGGAACACATTTTGAATGCGTCTAACTCCGTGTTAAACTTTCCACCGAAATGGATTCTGACGGGTATTTTAAACTCCATTCGTACGAAATCGAGTGGCAAAATGAAACGGTGTGCCAAACACGTCGAATAGACTTCACGTGTGCCCTAACAATTTTTTGCATTGATCTTGAGTCAATACGACTCAGCTTTAAACTTTCCACCAAAGTGGGTTTCAACGGGTACTACAAACTCCATACGAACAAACTCGAGACACGAAATAAAACTGAGTGCCAGGCACCTCGAATGGACTTCGTAGGTGCCCTACCTCATTTGGCATGCATTGAATCCTTCCGAGTCGGTGTTAAACTTTCCTCAAAATCGAACTCTGACGGGCACTGCGAACTGCATGTATTTGAAATCGAGACATGATATAAACTGAGTGGCAAACACCTTGAATGCACTTGACATGCATCATATCTCATTTTCGCACGCATTTCGAAGCCTTCCGACTCGACGATAAACTTTCCTCCAAAATGGGTTTCTTCGGGAAATGTAAACTGCATTCATACGAAATCGAGTCACGAAATGAAACTGAGTACCAAATACACCGAATGGACTTCATATGCATCCCCACTCATTTTGGAATACATTTTGAATGTGTCTAACTCCGTGTTAAACTTTCCACCGAAATGGATTCTGACGGGTACTTTAAACTCCATTCGTACGAAATCGAGTGGCAAAATGAAACCGAGTGCCAAACACATCGAATGGACTTCACGTGTGGCCTAACAATTTTGTGCATTGATCTTGAGTCAATACGACTCAGCGTTAAACTTTCCACCAAAGTGGGTTTCAATGGGTTCTACAAACTCCAAACAGACAAACTCGAGACACGAAATAAAACAGAGTGCCAGGCACGTCGAATGGACTTCGTAGGTGCCCTACCTCATTTGGCATGCATTGAATCCTTCCGAGTCGGTGTTAAACTTTCCTCAAAATCGAACTCTGACGGGCACTGCAAACTGCATATATATGAAATCGAGACATGATATAAACTGAGTGGCAAACACCTTGAATGCACTTGACATGCATCATATCTCATTTTCGCACGCATTTCGAATCCTTCCGACTCGATAGTAAACTTTCCTCTAAAATGGGTTTCGACGGGAAACGTAAACTGCATGCATACGAAATCGAGTCACGAAATGAAACTGAGTACCAAATACCCCGAATGGACTTCATATGCATCCGCACTCATTTTGGAATACATTTTGAATGCGTCTAACTCCGTGTTAAACTTTCCACCGAAATGGATTCTGACGGGTACTTTAAACTCCATTCGTACGAAATCGAGTGGCAAAATGAAACCGAGTGCCGAACACATCGAATGGACTTCACGTGTGCCCTAACAATTTTCTGCATTGATCTTGAGTCAATAGGACTCAGCTTTAAACTTTCCACCAAAGTGGGTTTCAACGGGTACTACAAACTCCATACGGACAAACTCGAGACACGAAATAAAACTGAGTGCCAGGCACGTCGAATGGACTTCGTAGGTGCCCTACCTCATTTGGCATGCATTGAATCCTTCCGAGTCGGTGTTAAACTTTCCTCGAAATCGAACTCTGACGGGCACTGCAAACTGCATGTATATGAAATCGAGACATGATATAAACTGAGTGGCAACACCTTGAATGCACTTGACATGCATCATATCTCATTTTCGCACGCTTGGAGTGGAAGATGTATATGTAATGGGGATGTCCTCATCAGTATGTACATGACCTCTGTCGTAGGGATGACCCCCACCTAATCCCAGCAGGCCTGGTAGGAGATTATAAGGCCCAGAATAGGCCATGTGTAATGACATAACTGCCTCAAGAGGGGATAACCAGATGTAAGGGTATAACTGTAAAAGCACTCCTCATGTGTATATATATATATGAGTACAAGCCATGGGGAGGACCCAGGCCATTACATTCATCTTCATCACTCTCCACTACCATCTCTCTCTCTGTTTGGTCTGTAGCCACAACAGTTGGTGCCGTCCGTGGGGAGGACATGGACAAGCCTGAAGACCGAAGAAGAAGGATGGCACCGAAAAAAGCTTCTTCAGCGGCGGCGAAGGGAAAGAAGGCGGCCGGGCCGGAGCGTCGTATGAGTACCAGGGCTTCGGCATCGGCATCGGCAGCGGCGGGCGCGGGTGGCGACACAGGCGCGGTGGCCGAAGACGTCGACGTTCGCACGGTGACGACCAACCACGTCACCGGCACCGCGACGACCAACCATTCCACCGGCACCGCGACGACCAACCCCGGCACCGGCACCGTGATGACCCGCCCCGTCACCGGCGCTGCGGGGACGGACCCCGCGGTCGAAGACGTCGACGTGGGTGCGGCGACAACCGACCCCGCCGACGCAACGACAGCCGACCTCGCCGCCCCCACTGCAACCCTCGCCGGCGGCGCGGACCGGGCGGTTCGAGGTAGCCACGACGGAGTGACCGGCAGCTCGGGACCTCGCCCGTTGGGAGCACCGGCGACCCCGCCCGCGCAGGCGGTGGAAAGCGCCCTACTGGCGGCCCTAAACGCGTTCCAGCGGGAGCTAGGGGACCTTCGCGGAGCCGTCCGAGACATGCAAGAGGTTCGGAGCCAGCAGGCCGCGCCGGCAATCGCGAAGCCCCCACGTCTAGCCGCGTGCCGCTGCGACGCGTAGATCCAGAGTCCTCGCTTTCGGCAGGGCTGCAGCAGGCGGCATGGCCCGAAGACATCAAGTTCCCTAGCGCCGTCGACTCGTACAAAGGCGACACGGACGGAGACGACACCACGTAGGCGAAGGGACTCCCCCTCACGCTACAAGGAGTGGCGCTCTCTTGGTTCTTTACCATAGAGCCGAGCTCCATCTACGCGTGGGAGCAGCTTCGCGTCCGCCTTCACAACAACTTCCAAGGAAACTACGTCGACCGAGTCGACGCAGACCAACTCTTTGCTGTGAAGCAAAAACCCTCGGAGAAGCTCCGGGACTACTTCAAACGCTTCGCCAAGATTCGATGCCAAGTGAAAGACGTTAACAAAACCACCATCGTTAATGCAGCCATGCAGGGCCTTCGCCCGGGCCCGATGGCCGAGTACAACGCGCGAAAGCCAATCAAGACGGTGGCGAAGCTCTTCGACAAAATGGAAGAATATGCCAGGGCGGAGGAAGACGCGCGACGAAGACAAGGTGACGACTCCGACACCAACCAGGCCGGAGCCTCGGCAAAAGCCGAAGATCCACCGAAGGGTGGTTCTTTGAAGGGAAAACGTAAGCAGGAGTCGTCCAGGGACGCGCCCGACCGCAGGGACGCCTCGCATAAGGAGTCGTCCGATCAGCCCAAGCGCGGCCAGCAGAGGTCGAGGCGAAACCGGTATGTCCTCGACATCGAAGGCGGGTCCGACGAAGGTGCTCCCGCAGGCCGAGGCGGTCGGGGGTGCCATGGCCGGGGGCGCTGCTGTGGCAGGGGCCGCGACGATAAGGGTCGTGGAGATTACGACGACCAGCATCAGGGACTGTGGTGCGTAGTCCACGGCCGCGGCAATCATGATACCCGCGCCTGCACCTCCATCACGGCGCTCCGCGACAGCGTCGCTAGGGACAGGAACCCGGAGGCGCGCCCGCCTGCGGTGGCCCACGTCCAATTCCCATACGAGGCCCCCGTGCAGGTACAGGCGCAAGGGATGCAACCCCAGGAAGGCACCTTACGGATCCAAGCTCACGTCCAACAGCCTCGGGAGGGCCTCCTGTCGCTGCAGGCCCCGGACGCAACCTACCGCCGGGTCATTAACGTCATATCCGGAGGCTCTGCGCTGGAATTCGCCTCGGCACGGCAGCAGAAGGCCTATGCGCGAAGACTACATCACGTGGCGGCATACCCAGCGCAAGCACCGCCGGATTGGGCGCAGCACGAAGTTACATTCACGCCCGACGACGCCCAGGGTGTGGACTTCCCTCATCAAGACCCCCTGGTCATCCGGGTCACTATCGCGAGATGCGACGTGGGGCGCGCCTTGGTGGACGGCGGTAGCTCCGCGAACGTATTGTTTGCGGCGGCCTTCGACCAGATGGGGATCCCTCGAAGCCGCCTAGGGCCCTCGGGAATCCCACTGCAGGGCTTCGGGGGACAGCCCCTGCGGGCGCTGGGCCAAATAGGTCTTCAAGTCTCCTTCGGCCGAGATGACAATGTGCGGGCCGAAGATGCCACCTTCGACGTGGTCGACCTTCCGTACCCCTACAATGCCATATTAGGGCGCCCAATCCTCAACTCCTTCGGCGCGGTACCACATCACGGCTATCTATGCATGAAGATCTCGGGTCCCCGGACCATCATCACCGTCCGAGGCGACCAGGATATGGCCCGGCGCATCGAGCCAGGTACCAGGTGCCCGCGTCGCGAAGCCCAACGGCGCTCCTAGAGCTGGCGTCACAGCGCGGAGGTCCGCGGGGCCGTTCACAGGCGCCTTGGCTGCAGACGTCTAGCGACTAGAGGCTTCGGCCGCACCAAGGGCAAACGGTTAGTATATCCATCCTTTGTAGTTGCTCACCCGCGCAAACGGGGATATAATGAAGATCGCCGTTTGTCGCTAATCTTTCTTCATCACGCGCAAGTACGCGATGAAGGCGCGCGCAGGCTTAGCCAACGCGTGCGTTCCCATGTTCGCGTGTGCACTCGCCGTAGCCAAAGGTGACGGGCCTGAGTATAAACAAAAGACGCATCGGGGGGACGCCCTCGCGCGCACCAGTCTACGGACTTTAAATAAGACGTAGCGTCGAGGTCCGCCTCCGCACGCACTAGTCTACGGACTTTAAATAAGACGTAGCGTCGAGGTCCGCCTCCACACGCACCAGTCTACGGACTTTAAATAAGACGTAGCGTCGAGGTCCGCCTCCGCACGCACCAGTCTACGGACTTTAAATAAGACGTAGCGTCGAGGTCCGCCTCCGCACGCACCAGTCTACGGACTTTAAATAAGACGTAGCGTCGAGGTCCGCCTCCGCACGCACCAGTCTGCGGACTTTAAATAAGACGTAGCGTCGAGGTCCGCCTCCGCACGCACCAGTCTACGGACTTTAAATAAGACGTAGCGTCGAGGTCCGCCTCCGCACGCGCGAGTCTCCGGACTCTAAATAAGACGCAACGGGGGGACGCCTTCGCGCGCACCAGTCTACGGACTCTAAATGAAGTCGTAGCGTCAAGGTCCGCCTCCGCACGCGCTAGTCTACGGACTTTAAATAAGACGTAGCGTCGAGGTCCGCCTCCACACGCGCGAGTCTCTGGACTATAAAGGAAGTCGTAGCGTCGAGGTCTGCCTCCGCACGCGCTAGTCTACAGACTTTAAATAAGACGTAGCGTCGAGGTCCGCCTCCGCACGCGCGAGTGTCCGGACTATAAAGGAAGTCGTAGCGTCGAGGTCTGCCTCCACACGCGCTAGTCTACGGACTTTAAATAAGACGTAGCGTTGAGGTCCACCTCCGCACGCGCGAGTCTTCGGACTATAAAGAAAGTCGTAGCGTCGAGGTTCGCATCCGCACGCGCCAATCCACGGACTCTAAATAAGACGTGGATGTTCTCCCTGCGCACTCTACGGAGTATAAACAAGATGCGGAGGTCTTCCCTTCGCGTTCGGCGGCAGGTAACACCAAGAATAAGGTACTACTTGGATTCATTATAAAAGCAAAGGGGTTACATGGTTACAAGCAAAAGAACCAGTATATCACCCCCCCCCCCGCCCTACCTGACCAACCGCTCAGCCTAGGCACGGTGCGGACGAACCCGTGTCGTCGTCGCCGCGACGCTGAAGGACTCCTTCGAGGCAGTGGAGGAGGTCCCCCTCCCCATGCAGCGTCTGCTGCACGGTGACCCTCGCTGCATCTTCCCCGAAGCGGCCCCAGATCCGTTGATGGAAGTTTTGCAGGCTAGGCCCGATGGAGCGAATGGCGTCCGACATAACCTCTGGTCGGCCGGCAGGATCCAGTTGAGGATTCGCCAGCTCATGGGTATGTCTACACCCACGAGTGTGGAGCAGGGCGAGGGCGAAGCATGCACCAAGATAGCCGCAGTGCTCGCCAAACGTTCTGGCGCCACGAAGAGCAACGCCTGCCCCCTCATCGATCAACCCGAGCGTCTCCGACAGGGCCTCCGGCCCGCGCGTAGTGTCCGGCACTCTGACGCACAAATCTCGGAGGGCCTGGTTCAGCGACTCCATGGCCCGCCATGCTGACATGGACGCATTTTCCAAGACGAGACTATTCCCTGCAGCAGACTCCGCCAGCTGGGCGTTCTCCCCTTCTAGGATGGCGATCTGCTGCAGGAAGGCGGCGCGCTCCTCAACCGCGGCGCACTTGGCTTCCGTGGCCTCGAGTTGTGCGGCCGCCATGGCACCCTCCAGCGCGCGAAGTTCTTCATCCTTGGCTGCGAGAGCATTGTTTGCTTCACGAAGGCTGGCTTCCAGAGCCCTCCGCTCCCGAACGCGGGCCTCGTTGAAGGACCGACTAAGGGCAAGCGTCTGGCAAAAACAATAAGTCAGCAGGCGCCCAGCAGTACCTTACAAGCTGCAGCGCACATATTTACCCTCATCTCGGAGGCCTGCAGCACGAGCGCTAGGAGTTCCCCCTCGCATGACGACAACATCTCTCGGTCAAGGCCGTTGTCGGCACGCTCTGCGGCTGCGGTGAGGACGCAAAGTATCTCCAGGCGAGGGAGGAAGTCCGAGCGAGCGAGCCCCGGCCCCAACGCGCCAGGATTTACCGAGGCCGCGGCCACGTCAACAGCAACGGACACCTGCGGGGCACCCTGCACAAGGCGTTGGACTTCGCGCATACCTCCGTTGCTCGATCCTTCGCCATGTCCGGGAGACCTCGTCTCGCTTGATGTTGGCAGAATGAGCGAGCAGATCGGAGAGAGTCTCGCGAAGTCACGAGAAGAAAGGGACTCACGCCTACCTCCTGCGCCTCTCGTCGCGGTAGGAAGTGGCGCCGTTTGGACTGCCAAGTGGGAGGCGGGCGCCTCGGTGGTCGGTAAGGAGGTCTTCTCGGCCGCGCCAGACGCCGTAATCCCGCGACAAGGCCCCGCAACGGCGTATCGACCCCTCGCTGGCGGCGGGGACTGCGTCCGAGGGCGTTTCGCCTGTGGCGGCACAAGCGATTCTTCCGGGGCAACACCAGCCACGGTTCCCGTCGCCCCCACGGCTTCCTCCATAGGGGGCGCGCCCTCGCCGGCCGCTGCGGCCGGGAACGGTGCTCCCCCCGGGTTGGCGAGTTCCAGCTCAACAATGGCCGCGAGCACGGGTTCGTTGGCGTCGGCAGAGGGTGCCGGGGGATTCGAAGCGGCGTGCTCCTCCGAAGCAGTATGGCTGGGCCCACTGCCGGTCCCACGCCCCGTCTCAGCTGTGTTAGTCGCCGAGGGGCCTGCGGGGTCGCATACGGCCGACGGGGAATGGGCCCGGCGTCGCGAAGATAACACCCTCACAGGGCTATCACCGTCCTGGGCGCCCGGAGTCCCGGCGGGAAGCTCCCCTGACACCACGCGCTCGGGCACAGTAATGCCCAGAGCCTCGCAGGTGCGGTTTACCCGCCCTTGCTTAGCCGCCTTGACTGCGGCCTCGCGAGCCTGGTGCTCCTTAAGCGTGTACGGGCCGAGGAGCGCCGCAACTGCGCGCTCCGCATCTTCTAGCCGAGCCACTGCGCAGGAGATCACGTCAGTCAGGCAGAAACCAAACAGATACAATGGCACGCGTAAAACGTGCTGGGCGACTTACAAGGAGCGGAGGGCGGAAGCAGGCGAGATTCGGATGGGCTGAACCCGTCCTCGCGGGGGCCGTTCTGTCCAACATACTTCCCCCGGGAGGAGAGTGGCGCCGCCCCATACATTGTGAACTCCTCGGCTAGGTCGCGCAGGCTCATTCGACGGGCGACACCGACAAGACTCTGTAGCTTTTGCGTGTCGTCAATTTCCGCCTTCAGGCTCGGCGTACTGTTAAACGAGGTCGGCCCACCTCGGCATTGCATCCCGCGCTTGTCAGTCACGGTGTAGTAGAACCACTGCCGAGTCCAGCCGGACTCCCATTGCCTCGGCGAGGCGGGCGCGGGGAACAACGTCGCGCACGACGCCCGGAGAACGAAGTCCACACCGCCGAAGTTGGACACCGCCCCGTCAACTTTTCTGGGTCGACAGCGCGCGTCGTGCAGTGTGGCGAATAAGCTCGCGCTGGGACGCCACCCCTCTGTCTGCATCGCCCACGTGAAGACAGCTAGGTGGAGTATTGCGTGAGGCGTCAATTGGGCTAGCTCCAACTTGTAGGCCCACAGGACTTCGCCCACGAACAACGTGGAGGGCATTCGAAGGCCGGCGTCGAAGAACGCGACAAAAACAATCGCCTCCATTGCCCGGGGCTTCGGCTCCGTCTCGTCCCGACGGGGTAGGCGAGCCCCATCGCGATCGACGATCTTCCTCTCATCCACGAGTCGCTCCAGCGTCCCCTCGGTCACGTGGCTCTTCCCCAACACACGGGAACAGTAGCCTCCCGAGTGCTCCATGGCGTCCCACCACTTGTTGGCGCGCGGGCTCCCCCGCGGCACCAGCTCGTACTCTCTGGAAGGATGGGACACCTCGCCCTAGCTAGGCAAGGAGCCGCTGCAGGGACGGTAGGTGGCGTCGTCATGGCTAGCCATTGAAGGAACGCGCGTAGGCTACGATAGCAGAAAATAAAAAAATTCTACCGCGCACACCAGGACATCATGCTAAGAAGGGATCATAGATCGTTACCACTAGACGCGCAGCGCAGCGGAAGAAGAGTTGGAGAAGCCGATCCAACCACGCGCGTCGAGGTAGTAGTGGAAGTAGCCGATCGTCCCGAACAGATCGTCTCCTCCACGCGATCAACCACACCACGAGCAGATCCAATCTGTAGTTTGTTGATGCCGATCAACGCCGCAACGAGCAGCGCCTCCACCGGTATCCACACGTCCGGGGCTGGAACTCCGATCGCGAGTGTACCAGCACTCGCGAGCGGCTAGGGTTTGGCTCGGGAGGTGGCGGCTAGGGTTTTGTTCGGGAGGAACATATGCGTTCATCCCTCAGCCCCCCCGCCTCCAAATATATAGACCTCCTCACTTGGGCCTCGTGGACCGAGGCCCAATAGGAGTCTATCCGGATCTCTATCCGAATTGAGCCCACATCCGAATCACATTCGAATTAGTGTTCCAACCCGTTAAGTGTGCGACCCTGTAGGTTCACGTATACTTGGTCGCGACCCGGAAACACCTTTCCGGTCACCCTGTTAATAGCGGCCTCTAGCAAGACATATTAACCCCAAAGTATACGTAAAGATCATATCGGCTGAACCTGTAATGTTCTCATGTACGAATCCTTTTGCCTCACGATATAGATTAAGCTCAAGGCGAGACCTGTGTCATCCTCTTAATGGCTCAATCACTCTCTCGATTCCGTGATGGATTATAAACTTGTGATTGACTCCTCAATCACATTGGCATGGCCATGCACTTTCATAATCCATTACATCGAGGGGCCCAGAGATATCTCTCCCATAAGGAGGGGCAAATTCTATCTTGATCATTCACATCCCACTACATGTTTCATAGCAAACCCGAAGACTACTTTTATGACTACCCAGTTACGGAGTAGTGGTTAGTAGTCCCAAAATAGGCTACTACGCATGTTGGGAACCATGATGATCTCAAGTCTAACGATTCTACATAAACACTACTTGAGACCAACTAATGACACATGGAATCTCTGCAGTGTCTCATGGCGGGTCTATCCAACATATGTTCACTAACACATGTCCATATTATTGATTTGGTATCTCCATACCATGATCCATGAGACATGATCATCAATCAATACATATGCTGATCTTTGAATCATATATGTTCCTCATATGATATATGATCAGGGATCATTTAGAAATAGCAACATTTTGGCATTAAGAGTCTCATGAATAAGTCACATACTCATTGATCAATAATGATAATGTCTATTTCAAGGAACAAAGCAATGTATCATAAACATAGTATGTGATATATTCAACATCGCCATGTTGCCTCTAGGGCATATCACCAACAGTCTCCCACTTGCACTAGAGTCAACCATGTAGGTATCTAATACCCATTGCCCTAGTGTGAGCCTCATGCTTTGGCTGGGGAAGCGGCTTTGTCAACGGATCTGCAATGTTCAAATCCGTTTGTACTTTGCATATCTTCACATCGCCTCTCTCCACAATCTCGCGGATGAGATGAAATCGCCGTAGAATGTGCTTGGACTTCTGGTGCGATCTAGGCTCCTTGGCTTGCGCAATGGCCCCACTATTGTCACAGTAGAGGTCCATTGGGCTGGAGGCACTAGCCACCACACCAAGCTCAGAAACAAATTTCTTGATCCAAACAGCCTCTTTAGCAGCTTCAGAAGCTGCTATGTACTCGGCCTCTGTTGTAGAATCAGCAACCGTCTCCTGCTTGGAACTCTTCCAGCTCACCGCACCGCCATTCAGGCAGAACACAAATCCAGATTGCGATCTAAAATCATCTTTGTCAGTTTGGAAGCTAGCATCGGTGTAACCATTTACAACGAGCTCTTCCTCACCCCCATAGACGAGGAACACATCTTTAGTTCTTCTCAAGTACTTCAAGATGTTCTTTACGGCAATCCAGTGACTTTCACCTGGATCTGACTGGTATCTACTTGTAGCACTTAAAGCATACGAGACATCTGGACGTGTACAAAGCATGGCATACATAATGGATCCCATAGCCGAAGCATATGGAATCGCATTCATTTTATCCCGCTCATCAGGTGTACTAGGACACTGACTCTTGCTAAGATGTATACCATGTGACATAGGTAGGAAGCCTTTCTTGGAATCCTGCATGTTGAACCTTTTCAACACCTTGTCAATGTACGTATCTTGGCTTAATCCAATTAGCCTTCTTGATCTATCCCTATAGATCTTGATGCCCAGAATATATGCCGCCTCTCCTAAGTCTTTCATAGAGAAACTATTTTTCAATGAAGACTTAACAGATTCGAGCATAGGAATGTCATTTCCGATCAGTAATATGTCATCCACATATAAGACCAGAAACACGAGTGCGCTCCCACTAGCCTTTTTGTAAACACAAGGCTCTTCTTCGTTCTTGATGAAACCAAACCCTTTGATTACTTCATCAAAACGAATGTTCCAACTCCGAGATGCCTGCTTTAATCCATAAATGGATCTTTGCAGCTTGCATATCTTTCCAGCTGATTGCGGATCGACAAAACCCGTGGGCTGTGTCATGTACACATCCTCACTCAGATTTCCATTAAGGAAAGCTGTTTTGACATCCATTTGCCATATTTCATAGTCGAAATATGCAGCAATCGCTAGAATGATCCGAATAGACTTTATCATTGCGACGGGCGAAAAAGTTTCATCATAATCAACACCTTGAATTTGTTTGAAACCTTTGGCCACCAATCGCGCTTTATAGATGTGAACATTTCCATCTATGTCTATCTTTTTCTTGAAAATCCATTTGCACTCAATGGTTTTAACACCATCAGGTGGATCAACCAAGTTCCAAACATGATTACTGTGCATGGATTCAATTTCGGATCTCATGGCTTCAAGCCATTTCTCAGAGTCTGGTCCCACCATCGCTTCTTCATAGGTCTTAGGCTCATCGTTGTCTAACAACAATATGTCCCGTTGTTGAGTAGTCAAGAACATGTACCTTTCAGGTGCACGACGTGACCTCTCTGACCTACGTGGTGCCGGTGTGTCCACAACAGGTTCTTCAACAGTTTGTTCATCCTGTTGTGGTTCTGTAGGAGCTGAAACGTTTTCAGGTGTTTCCCGAATTTCTTCAAGTTGCACCATGCTCCCATTATCCCTTCTTGAGAGAAACTCTTTCTCTAAGAAGACACCATGCCGGGCGACAAACACTTTGCCTTCTCCTTGATTATAGAAGTAATATCCTTTTGTTTCCTTAGGATACCCGATAAAGAAGCATTTATCAGATTTAGGACTGAGCTTATCAGATTGTAAACGTTTTACATAAGCCTCACATCCCCAAATCTTAAGAAAAGACAAGCTAGGACGTTGTCCTGTCCACATCTCATATGGTGTCTTTTCTACTGATTTTGATGGAACCCTGTTTAGTGTGAAAGCGGCTGTTTCAAGAACGTACCCCCAAAAAGACAACGGAAGATCACTTTGGCTCATCATGGAGCGCACCATATCTAATAAGGTGCGATTTCTCCGTTCAGATACCCCATTCCATTGAGGTGTTCCTGGCGGAGTCAATTGTGGAACAATTCCACAATCCTTCAGATGATTGCCAAACTCATGGCTCAAATACTCGCCTCCACGATCAGATCGTAGAAACTTGATTGTCTTGCCTAAATGATTTTGCACTTCATTTTGGAATTCTTTGAACTTTTCAAAGGATTCGGACTTATGCTTCATCAGGTAGATATACCCATATCTACTAAAATCATCAGTAAAAGTTATGAAGTACTGAAAACCACCTCTGGCTGTTGAGCTCATTGGTCCACATACATCAGAATGTACGAGTGCCAATAAGTCACTTGCCCGTTCACCTTGACCGGTGAAAGGTGCCTTTGTCATCTTGCCAAGTAAACAAGATTCGCATGTCTCAAATGATTCAAAATCAAATGAGTGCAGAATACCATCTCTATGGAGCTTCTCCATGCGTTTCTCATTTATGTGACCTAAGCGACAGTGCCAAATAAACGTGGGATTCAAATCATTCGAACGTTGCCTCTTTGCATTAATGTTATAGACCGGTGACTCTTCAAGAGTAAGAACATATAACCCATTCACCAATGGAGTATGACAATAGAACATATCTTTGAAATAAAGAGAACAACCATTGTTCACAGATCTAAAGTCATAACCTTCTGCTTGCAAACATGAAGCAGAAATAATGTTCTTGGAAAGAGATGGAACACAATAACAATTATTCAATTCCAAAACTAATCCTGAAGGTAAAGACAATGGCATGGTGCCAACAGCGACCGCAGCAACTTTTGCTCCATTGCCAACGCGAAGATCCACTTCGCTCCTCCTCAAACTTCTACTTCTTCTTAGCCCCTGCAACGATTTGCAAAGGTGAGCAACCGATCCGGTATCAAATACCCAAGAATCAGTGGATGAAGTAGCAAGATTGATCTCTATAACATTTATACCTGGAGAGGAAGTCGTACTTCCCTTCTTCTTCTCAAGATCCTCCAAGTACTTTGGGCAGTTCCTTTTCCAATGACCTGATTGCTTACAGTAGTAACAATCTGCATTAGGAGCAGCGCCCTTCTTGACTTGCTTGGCCTTAGAACTGCTCGCGATCTCATCGGGAGCTAACTTTCTTTTGACCGCGCCTTTCTTGACATTGGGCTTGCCCTTGCCTTTCTGCATCATCATCACATGATTGCTGCTTTTCTTAATGCTTTCCTCGGCAGCTTTTAGCATCCCATGCAACTCTGCCAAGGTCTTGTCCATGTTGTTCATGTGATAGTTCAGTATGAATGGCTCAAAGCTCGGGGGGAGCGACTGGAGAATCACATCAGTAGCCAACTCTTGGCTAAGGGGAAAACCAAGCTTTTCCAGACTCTCAATGTAGCCAATCATCTTAATCACATGAGGGCTGACGGGATTCCCTTCTGCAAGCCTGCACGCAAACAAGGACTTTGAAGTGTTGAACCTCTCAGCCCTTGCTTGGTTCTCAAACATACCACGCAACCCCACAATGATATTGTAGGCATCTGTGTTCTCATATTGCTTCTGAAGCTCAGAGGACATTGTGGCAAGCATGAGACAGCTCACATCAAGGTAATCATTCGTTTGCTTCTCATAAGCTCTCCGTGCAGCCGCAGTAGCATTATCAGGCAAGTCATCAGGATAATGAGACTCAAGGACATACTCCTTGCGCTCTTGCTTGAGAACAATTCTCAAGTTGCGATACCAATCCATAAAGTTCGTTCCATTGAGTTTTTCTTTCTCAAGAATAGATCGCAAATTAAAAGAACTGGATGCGGCATTAGTTGACATGATCTACAACAAAGAATATGCAAAGTTTAGCACTATGTTTATGTTCATCTTTTATTAAACAATTTAACAAAAGACTCCCACTATGTGTTTTGCAACAAAACTCCCTCTAAGTTACATAGTGGGTCAAGAACCTCATTTCACTAATTCCTAGTGAGCTTTGGCATCACGGCTAGAAAACTAGTGACATGGGTAAGCAACACCTTGCTAATCACATCCCTATGTGACTCTTGCTTGTTGGGTGACATCAACATGCCCCGGCCCCAATCTATGCCCCAAGGTCCAAAACTGTTTTGATAACCTTGTTAAGTAAACCAAATGCTTCCGCATGTAGATGTCCGACATCTACCCCAAATAATGATGATAACCGACGGCACTCTACTTTGGTAGACCTACCATGCGGTGATCATTATCTTTTGGTGCAACATATGGAAGGGCATGAACACCTAATTTTATGAGGGATTCTATCCTACCAAAGCAACATATGACAAAAACATTGCATAAGAATAAGATAGATAATATCACAGATAAACACATTTAACTGTGAAGTAGTATGGCCCAAACAAATGGTGATCTCCATCTCCATGTAGGTGTAGACGATCTCCATCCTCCACATCACTCCTTTAGGCCACCATGCTTGAAAGCTTGTAACCTCAAAACTAGGCTACTACCTATAATAGCTAGAAATTGAAGATTACAAAGATAGATTCAAGCATTAAGGTCGACACGCAGGTCGTTAAATACAATATAGACAGCTAACAATAGCTGAAATAATCATGACACGCAGGCCATGAACGAATGTTACATGCATCACATACATCTCATACATTCCAATAAGATATAGGGCCATACTATTCACGTCATTCTCTGCAAAAACAAGTTAGACGTAGAATCGTATTCTACCTAACGATGTGAACCCAAGACGCTATACAAGGCGGGTACGCACGGCGGTCCCGCTGGCCGGTCAGCGGGCGGGGGGTCGAGGGGGGGGCCGCCCCCCGCGGGTTTCAGGGCAGCGCCCTGAACACCCTACGAAATTTACAGATCCAATCTATGAAATCGCAATGGAAAAACTATTCGGCACAACCACCTTATGCCGATCCGAGACATTCTCTAGGATGCTAGTTTTTCCACTGGGCCGAGGCCATCAGATCCGTAACCTACTAGTATTCGGCATAACCACCTTATGCCGATCCGAGACAATCTCTAGGGCACTAGTATTCCCACTGGCCCGAGGCTATCAGATTCGTATCCTACTAGTATTCGACATAACCACCTTATGCCGATCCGAGACAATCTCTAGGGCACTAGTAGTGATACAATCTGCGCCTCATCCAACCCCTATTCACCGATTGATCTCATCAACCCGTGCTACCATCGATTCATCACATGAACCGACTGATCTAGACTGTAATAGATCCAATCTACTACAACCGCATATCATCATATGCGCTGATCCAGATCGCAAACTAAGCAAGATGGCTCTGATACCACTGAAGGAACGCGCGTAGGCTACGATAGCAGAAAATAAAAAAATTCTACCGCGCACACCAGGACATCATGCTAAGAAGGGATCATAGATCGTTACCACTAGACGCGCAGCGCAGCGGAAGAAGAGTTGGAGAAGCCGATCCAACCACGCGCGTCGAGGTAGTAGTGGAAGTAGCCGATCGTCCCGAACAGATCGTCTCCTCCACGCGATCAACCACACCACGAGCAGATCCAATCTGTAGTTTGTTGATGCCGATCAACGCCGCAACGAGCAGCGCCTCCACCGGTATCCACACGTCCGGGGCTGGAACTCCGATCGCGAGTGTACCAGCACTCGCGAGCGGCTAGGGTTTGGCTCGGGAGGTGGCGGCTAGGGTTTTGTTCGGGAGGAACATATGCGTTCATCCCTCAGCCCCCCCGCCTCCAAATATATAGACCTCCTCACTTGGGCCTCGTGGACCGAGGCCCAATAGGAGTCTATCCGGATCTCTATCCGAATTGAGCCCACATCCGAATCACATTCGAATTAGTGTTCCAACCCGTTAAGTGTGCGACCCTGTAGGTTCACGTATACTTGGTCGCGACCCGGAAACACCTTTCCGGTCACCCTGTTAATAGCGGCCTCTAGCAAGACATATTAACCCCAAAGTATACGTAAAGATCATATCGGCTGAACCTGTAATGTTCTCATGTACGAATCCTTTTGCCTCACGATATAGATTAAGCTCAAGGCGAGACCTGTGTCATCCTCTTAATGGCTCAATCACTCTCTCGATTCCGTGATGGATTATAAACTTGTGATTGACTCCTCAATCACATTGGCATGGCCATGCACTTTCATAATCCATTACATCGAGGGGCCCAGAGATATCTCTCCCATAAGGAGGGGCAAATTCTATCTTGATCATTCACATCCCACTACATGTTTCATAGCAAACCCGAAGACTACTTTTATGACTACCCAGTTACGGAGTAGTGGTTAGTAGTCCCAAAATAGGCTACTACGCATGTTGGGAACCATGATGATCTCAAGTCTAACGATTCTACATAAACACTACTTGAGACCAACTAATGACACATGGAATCTCTGCAGTGTCTCATGGCGGGTCTATCCAACATATGTTCACTAACACATGTCCATATTATTGATTTGGTATCTCCATACCATGATCCATGAGACATGATCATCAATCAATACATATGCTGATCTTTGAATCATATATGTTCCTCATATGATATATGATCAGGGATCATTTAGAAATAGCAACATTTTGGCATTAAGAGTCTCATGAATAAGTCACATACTCATTGATCAATAATGATAATGTCTATTTCAAGGAACAAAGCAATGTATCATAAACATAGTATGTGATATATTCAACATCGCCATGTTGCCTCTAGGGCATATCACCAACAGCCATCGCTCTTCGCGACCAGGGAGAAAGAAGCAGGGCAAGGAGCAACTGGCGTTACAATTAGCACGGGCGGAAGCAAAGCGGCAGATCAAAAACAAACAAGACAGCAAGAAAGGGTGCCTCCACCTCAACACTGGCACCTTATAAAGGCCGCTCCCCTCTCGTGTGGCTCGACGCGCAGACAGATCAAACTCGCAGCGATTCGGCTGCCCACGATTTGGAAAGAAGAACCGCCGGGGCTTAGAGGGCCGTGCCCGGTAGGTGACCAAGCAGCGCACAACGCCTCCACGCTTTTAACACGCGTCCAACTTCCCTGGGGAAGAGGCGACCGGCCGCGGTCACGCAACCGCTCACATCCCACGACGCACCAGTCGTGAGGCGCCGCGTGTCCCACCTGCAGAATGGCAGACTGCACGGCGCGACAGTCTGACTTCTGCCAGGACAGGCGTCGGCGTGATTCCAGTCGCCATTAAAAGCGCACTACCAGGCTGCAAGGCCACAACAGCTCCAATCTTAGCGCCGGGACGGAGCGCGCGCGCGTCTACTTCGACTAGGCGCCAGCCTCCGCTGCCACCCGTTCGAAGGGTAGGGGACGGAGCGCGCGCGCGTCTACTTCGACTAGGCGCTAGCCTCCGCTGCCACCCGTTCGAAGGGTAGGGGACGGAGCGCGCGTGCGTCTACTTCGACTAGGCGCCAGCCTCCGCTGGCACCCGCTCGACGGGTAGGGGACGGAGCGCGCGCGTCTACTTCGACTAGGCGCCAGCCTTCGCTGCCACCCGCTCGAAGGGTAGGGGACGGAGCGCGCGCGTCTACTTCGACTAGGCGCTAGCCTGCGCTGCCACCAGTTCGAAGGGTAGGGGACGGAGCGCGCGCGCGTCTACTTCGACTAGGCGCCAGCCTCCGCTTCCACCCGCTCGACGGGTAGGGGACGGAGCGCGCGCCCGTCTACTTCGACTAGGCGCCAGCCTCCGCTGCCACCCATTCAAAGGGTAGGGGACGGAGCACGCGCGCGTCTACTTCGACTAGGCGCCAGCCTCCGCTGCCACCCGCTCGACGTGTAGGGGACAGAGCGCGCGCGCGTCTACTTCGACTAGGCGCCAGCCTCCGCTGCCACCCGTTCGAAGGGTAGGGGACGGAGCGCGCGCGCGTCTACTTCGACTAGGCGCCAGCCTCCGCTGCCACCCGTTCGAAGGGTAGGGGACGGAGCGCGCGTGCGTCTACTTCGACTAGGCGCCAGCCTCCACTGCCACCCGCTCGACGGGTAGGGGACGGAGCGCGCGCGTCTACTTCGTCTAGGCGCCAGCCTCCGCTGCCGCCCCGCTCGACGGGTATGGGACGGAGCGCGCGCGCGTCTACTTCGACTAGGCGCCTGCCTCCGCTGTCGCCCGTTCGAAGGGTAGGGGACAGAGCGCGCGCGCGTCTACTTCGACTAGGCGCTAGCCTCCGCTGCCGCCCGTTCGACCGGTAGGGGACGGAGCGCGCGCGCTCGTCTACTTCGACTAGGCGCCAGCCTCCGCTGCCGCCCGTTCGAAGGGTAGGGGACGGAGCGCGCGCGTGTCTGCTTCAACAAGGCACCTTCCATCCCAGACCTCGGGCTCCCCAACCACAAGCTTGGACAAATTCACAGGCCGCAAGGGACGGAGGGGGCCAAAGGACTCGGCAACATGGCTTCGGCCCTGTGAAGCCCTTCACCATGAGAGGCTCCTGTCGTAGGGGTGGCCCCCACCTAAGCCCAGCAGGCCTGTTAGGAGGTTATAAGAACCAGAGTAACATGTGTAACGACATAAGTGCCCCTAATGGGGAGGTATGGGTGTAAGGGCATAACTGTAACTGTAAAAGCATACTCCATGTGAATATATATATCAGGATGAGGGGGAGGATGAGGCAGAACACTCCCACCTCTCCACTACCATCTCTCTCTCTCTGTTTGGTCTGTAACCACAACAGTTGGCAGAGGGGGCCAAAGGACTCGGCGACATGGCTTCGGCCCTGTGAAGCCCTTCACCATGAGAGGCTCCTGTCGTAGGGGTGGCCCCCACCTAAGCCCAGCAGGCCTGTTAGGAGGTTATAAGAACTAGAGTAACATGTGTAACGACATAAGTGCCCCTAATGGGGAGGTATGGGTGTAAGGGCATAACTGTAAAAGCATACTCCATGTGAATATATATATCAGGATGAGGGGGAGGATGAGGCAGAACACTCCCACCTCTCCACTACCATCTCTCTTTCGGTTTGGTCTGTAACCACAACAATGGAAGAGAAAATTTTAAGTGCCTTCCTTGCTTCAACTGGGCTACTCTAATTATTTGTACATGATTGTTCATCAAAAGAGGAACAAGTAGGCACAAGAAATCTTTGTAAACAGCAAGCACTATTGTTAAACCTCATCTTATTGTGATCATGACGTGGTATAAAAGATTGTTTGTCCAAAATATGCAATTTCAACTCGGCAAGCTTATCACATGTAATGTATATTTGATAAACATCCGATCAAATTGAACTTATATGTGTAGGCATAGGACCTAACTAGTGATTTTAAACATGAAATTTCAGCAACATTCTGAATGACACTAGATAGCTCTTTAGGATCATCAAACATGATATAATATAAAGAATCATCAGGAGATATTCCAGCAAAAACTTCCTTATGAGTAATTAATTCCACATTATGTAAATTGACCAAAAAATTTTCAGAACATGGAATTTTCGATTGAACACATGAGTTCTCACAATTACTCACCTTTTCACAAATAAATTCAGCACCAATATGGTTATCTTTATTATTCTCTTCAATTGATGCAGGGGCTGTAGGTATCAAATCGTCATGATGTAACAATGGGGCAGCGATTACTTCATCTTCAACTGTGGTTATCTTCTCATCTTTGACTTCCAATGTTACTGGTTGTGGAACATTCGACTCCTCAACTTTAATGTCAACTTGCATAATATAAGAAGCAACACTAGAAGTAGAGAGTAAGTCCTTAGTATAAAAAGTAATATCATTTTTCCTATCATCTCTTTCTCTCTTTTCTTTTTGTGTATTTCTCTCAATCTCAATTTGGATGCTCTCAATCTCACGTTTGGTGGAATCACACAACTCACTATTTTTATCACTCTCACTCAATTTGGCTATGTGGCACTCATCCTTACATGGGTTTTGATACATCTCAAGTGTTGTTTGTAGCAATGGGGCAGCACTACATGTCTTCTTGACCGAAGGGAAATTCCCATGCTCAGTCATCTTCCCATGTGTCACACTTGTTGAGGCAAAAGAATTGAAGTATGGACTTGGATGAAACTGTGGTGTACGCATATCCATAAGTCTCTTCTCCTCCTCAATAGCACAATTCACAAGATCATGTGCGCTACCAAAATATTTATATTGAAGTGCAGCAGCGATCTTATAATTCAAGCCTCCTTTGAAGTATACATGTTCTTTTATTGCACTAGTGACCACGGCACGTCGCAATGCACGCTTTAGCTCATAATAGTAATCTTGAACAGTGTTGCTCCCTTATGTGATGCTCTCCATATGGTGAAGCAATTCCCGCTCATAATAGGTTGGCACAAATTCAGTTCTCATGATTACCTTCAAATCTGACCAAGATTTAATGAATCATTTTCCAGATAATTGTTGCCACCAACTATAAGCATAGTCTTTGAACTATATAGTGGCTCGCATCACTTCTTGGTCTTTGGGAAGCTTCTGAAATCACCATTCCCACTCAAGATACTCCTCTGGATCTTCACTTCCACAGAACGGAAGAGACAAATTGTTGGGATTGGAATCGCACCATGAGGAACGAAATACTGAAGATTCATTCCTATTTTGTTCACACCAAGAGGAATGAATTGTTGAATATCCTGTCATGGTTAGTTATGCAACATATATATATGTGGAAATCACTCAATCTTACTATTTTCTAAGTTCTTACCCTTCCGAAGTGAACTAAGGCCAATAAAAAGCTTACACCTGGTAGAAGTGACAACAACAACGTGATGATTAAGTGAATTCAAGAGTGTTCACTACTTGCACAACAACGGTTATATGGTGGAGCTTGGTATGGAAGTGTATATCCTAGCAATCTGAAATTCTTGATGTTGTAAAGTTAAGTAATAATCCAGGCTAGAATACTTTGCCTAAGTGTTGATCCAAAAGATTTAAGTGAAGTATATGAACACACACGCAAAGATCAATGTGACTCGATGCAAACAAAGGATAGACCAAAAGATTTAAGCTAACTAGAGGCAATCTGAAATTAAAGATTAGATAGCTTGTTTTGCACCAAGTACTAGGAGAGACGCTAGCCAATTGCAATGATATGAATGTAAGGGCACGAGATTGCTCAAGAAATTAAATTACACAATCTGAATTTACGGATTAAGAACTCACCCAAATTCGGCCAATGCTTTCTTTTTTTTCTTTCTTTCTTTTTTTTGCTCAACTGTCTTTTTTTTCAAAGGACAAACTAGGTTTAATTGTTCTTTTGATTTTGCACAGGTCACAAATATTTAGCAAGGTGTAAAGTACTCAAGAGCAGCCCTGGATGCAATATTCAACAGCTAGTCTCAATTGATGAAAAAAAATCAGCGACGAAATTTTTTTTGCACATTGTAGCTCATCGAGGTATTGTAGCAACTTCTGAAAACACTGTAGCAAACACGCACTGTAGCAGTGAACTAGCAATCACGTACTGTACCAGCGCAGCACTGTAGCATATCGCATACTGTAGCAGCGCGGTACTGTAGCAGATCAATTTTTTTTATTTTGGATTGACACAAAGATTAAGCTACGCAAATAAACACGAACGATCAGCACCTAAACAAAATTCTAATGTATCAAAACCTAACAAAACTCACAAAATTAACAGATGCAAAAACTAGGGTTTGGATTTTTTTGTTGCAATTTTCGGTTTTAATGGACTATAGGACAGAAGTAAATAAATCTAAAACTAAGGGTAAATAATACTACCGAGTAAACTGCGCTCTGATACCAAGATGATACGGGGTCGCCCGATCTTCTCGACGTAGGATCAAGATACTCACGTGGATTTGATGAACCGTAGTGATCCCCTATTGCCAATGCAAGAGTTAGCACTCTATAATTCGCCTAACCTCACGTGCTGACCTTTACGACCACCGATGAAGTTCCATCGCGCTCCCAATTCCCAGCGGAAAGGTTGAACTATTTTGATTTCAGCGAACTCCCAATTCCCTCAAGTTGGTTCGGCCAACAGAAAGAACAAGAGTATTCTATTATCAAAACTGGTC
The DNA here is from genome assembly GCA_017311315.1 of Dendrocalamus latiflorus. Classification (NCBI taxonomy): domain Eukaryota; kingdom Viridiplantae; phylum Streptophyta; class Magnoliopsida; order Poales; family Poaceae; genus Dendrocalamus; species Dendrocalamus latiflorus. The sequence continues at coordinate 18,057,339 of CM029660.1, forward strand.
TCAATTTTACAGGGGCGGCGGCTATCTTTTAAAGAGATACAAGGGGTGGAGAGTCGGCCAAACACTTGGCGGCCGAATAGGACTCGATTACAAAACCCTAGGCCCATTTTGACTCAGACTAAAAAATGATGTGACTTGTTTTGCAGTTTCTGATCGACTCGTAGGGAATTTGGAGGTGAGGCGAGATCCATCTGAAAGTAGCTTCAAGAGCTTTCCATAGATTACAGGAACACCTCAATCGGACTCTGTTTGTAAAAGTTATGGCCGTTTTAGTAGGTGCATGTTGGACTGTCCCGAACTGAATCCGAATTGAGTTCTGAGTTGAATCCGAGTTTGAATTCGGTTGCACATGTGGGAGGTCCGAATTGGTCTTGAAAATCTTGTCCAAAACTTGGGCTTTAAGTTCTTGGGCTTCTCCCATTTTGCTCTCCCACTGCATGGGCTTCTTTCCTCTTTGATCAGCTGCATGGGCTGCTTGGCTTTCTCCTTTCCATTCCCATGGGCTTTGAGCTTTTTGTTCTTGGTAGCAAATATGATTACCCTCCTTGTGCTTTTCCATTGCTTTGCCCCGGAATCATCATAATATTCAAACCTAATAATAAACAAGAATTTGGCATAAGATAGTATATCGTTCCCACGAATAGAAGGAAATTCATTAAGAAACAAATTCACCTGACAATATTTAATGCGGCTCAATACTTCTTTCTAGTGAAATAATGTATTTGACTGAAAAATGCTAAGCATGTGCGTATCCGCATCATATATATATATACCATCCAGGCCATGGGGGAAACCCTAAGCATTGCTCACCTAATTCTCCACTACCATACCTCTCTCTCTCTGTTTGGTCTGTAACCACGACAGATAGCGCCGTCCGTGGGGAGGACAAGAGCAAGTCTCAAGATCTAAAGAAGGATGGCACCGAAGAAAGCTTCATCGTCGATGGTGGGGAAGAAGGAGAAGGGTGCGACGGAGCCCCGCGTTAGCACCAGAGCTTCGGTGTCGGCAATTGCGAGCGCGGACGTCAGTGTGGGCTCGGCAGCTACGGACACCGACGCTCATGGCGCGACGATCAACCCCACCACTAGCACGACGGCCGATCCCACCGCTGGCGTGACGGTTGACCCCACTCCGTGCGTGGCGATCGACCCCACTGACCGGGTTGTCGGGATCGGTAACGTTGGCGCCCATGCTGGCACGGCCACCGTCCCTACCCCCGGCGCGACGGTCGATGCCGGCAACACCGACCGGGTTGTCGGGAGTGGTAACACCGGTGCCCATGTTGGCACGGCCACCGCCCCGACCCCCGGTGCGGGGGCAGCGACCGGCTATGGAAGTTCTTACTCGAATATCTCCTAGTGATTCTTTGTGCTATATCATGTTTGATGATCCTAGAGAGCTATCTAGTGTGATTGAGAATGTTGCTGAAATTTCGTATTTAAAATCAGTAGTTAGTACCTATGCATATACATATAAGTTCAATTTGATTGGAAATTATGGTATAGATGATAAGTTTTATGTTTACTGAATATGCATTACATGTGATAAGCTTGCTGAATTGAAATTGCATATTTTGGATAAACAAACTTTTGTGCCATATCATGATCACAATGAGATGAGTTTCAACAATAGTGCTTCATGTTTTAAAAGATTTCTTAAGCCTACTTATTCATCCTTTAATGTACAATCATGTACAAATAATCAAAGTAGCGCAGTTGAAGCATGGAAGGAACAAAAAATTTTCTCCCCATATTTGAACAACTTAAATTGGTTTGGCCTATTAATGACTTGTCCATGTGCTTATCAAAGTCGAGGACGACTTTTCCTCATGAGGGAGAATGATATGAAAGACAATATTGCAATGTATACATCTTATGGTTGTTGTTATATTAACTGGTTTGTGTGGAACAACGAGAATGACACAGTAATTGATTCATACATATACCATGCATATGTGTTTTTCTTTTTATCTACTACGCCTTCAGATGTTCTTGATATGCTAAGTAAAAGAAGTGTTGATGACAAATATATATACCATGCATATACGTTGTATTCTTTGCTTAGTACAATTTCAGGCAACCAAAAGCCGGGGACGGCTTATTTTTAAGAAGGGGAGGATGATGCGGATACGCACATGCTTAGTACTTTTCAGTCAAATACATTATTTCACTAGAAAGAAGTATTGAGCCGCACTAAATATTGTCAGGTGAATTTGTTTCTTAATGAATTTCCTTCTATTCGTGGGACAATATACTATGTTATGCCAAATTCTTGTTTATTATTAGGTTTAAATATTATGATGATTCCGGGGCCAAAGTAATGGAGAAGCACAACGAGGGTAATCATTTTTGCTACCAAGAACATAAAGCTCAAAGCGCATGGGGGTGGAAAGGAGAAAGCCAAACAGCCCATGCAGCTAATCAAGGAGGAAAGAAGCTCATGCAGTGGGAGAGCAAAAGGGGAGAAGCCCAAGATCTTAAAGCCCATGTTTTGGACAAGATTTTGAAGCCCAATTCGGACCTCCCACGTGTACAACCGAATTCAAACTCGGATTCAGCTCAGAACTCAATTCGGATTCTGTTTAGGACAGCCCAACAGGCACCTACTAAAATGGCCATAACTTTTACAAATGGAGTCCGATTGAGGTGTTCTTGTACTCTATGGAAAGCTCTTCAAGTCTACTTTCAGATGGATCTAGCCTTACCTCCAAATTCCCTATGAGTCGATCAGAAACTGCAAAACAAGTCATATCACTTTTTCAGTCCGAGTCAAAGTGGGCCTAGGGTTTTGTAATTGAGTCCTATTCGGCTCCAAGTGTTTGGCCGACTCTCCACCCCTTGTATCTCTTTAAAAGACAGCCGCCACCCTTGTAAAATTTAGACCACGTTTGAGAAAAATCAATCTACTAAAGTTTTCGAGTTTAGCATTGTTGTCAAAATTCCTTATGGAATTAGGAGTATCTTGTTCAATCAAGATCGTTCAGCCTTTCCGCTGGGAATTGGTGCACGATAGATCTTCGCTTGGTGGTCAGCGAAATCAATACGAGTGTGTTTTGGCGGATTAAAGAGTGTTCGTCCCTTGCATTGGCATTGGAGGATCATTACGATTCATCAAGACTCCCGTGAGTATCCATACTACGTCGAGAAGATCGGGCGACCCCGTATCATCACATCTATGTTGGTCCCAAAAAGCAATATATCATCTTGTAACACCCCACGTAACCATATGGGATACTACTATGTAACGTCATCGCCAAAATGAAATATAAATAAGAACAACAAAAGAAATCACAAATAGTTTAAAACTTTATTAACACTTTAATGGAGAATCAACGGAAGTTGGAATAAATATTTAAAACATGGGACCGGTCCACTTCTAACCAAATAAAGAACGAATGAAATAACAAAACGTTGGCAAACCACGGTGCTGAAAACTCGAGTGCTCCCACCCATGCATGATGCTATCATTCTACTGGCATTTTACCTGAGACTGAAAAGAGCAAGCGTGAGATTTGGAAATCTCAGCAAGTACCCAACAACGGTCGCAACACAAGAGTAAGGACAAGTAATGCAACCATATGAAGTAAAGGATAAGCATCACAAGTAAACAATGCGTACAAGATGAAAGCAACGAATAACTGATATCGGAGATACTGTCATAAATGGGAGATGGATATCATGGAGACTATGCATTAAAGATAGTTGTTATGTGACAAGTTATAGCAAGTTATAGCAAGGGTGCCGGCGACCTCATCCCACATACCCGGTTATACGAGAATAGCCAGGCACAACCTTGTCCTCGACTGTATAACCACAGACGGGGTGTAATATCCTGTGTAACGAGAATGTACGACCCCCCGTACGTTACCAGGTTGGGTGGAAATGACCCCTATATGTGGGTAGCCCCGGCGTGCTAACCCTTAGTTCGTTATTTAGCAAATTATTCATGATATAGTTGGAGAGTTGTGATTGAATTAAGGCAAAGTTATGAAAGTAATGATTTAATCCAATGAGACCGAAGAGACAAGATTGGTGAAACTAGGTGATAAAGTAACTGATACATCATGGACATATTATATAGAACACAATTAGGGAAACTAAGAGATGGCGAGGAAAAGGTTATAATAAAGTTATGAGAAGTGAAAAGATGTGCTGGGTTGAAAATGGGGAGTCATAGTCTCTGATATGAGAGCGATGTGGAATAATGATAAGGTGATGGTGATATTGGGATTAACCTAAAGATTATTATAATATAGCTCACGCAAGGTTATCAACCAATCAAGTTTTATTACGTGATAAGTGAATATTAGCCAGATTAACAGGTTTAATACATACATCTTTCATGGCTCAAATACAACATCGTACACCTCGTGAAACATAGTATTAGGGAACTAAAACATAGCAATCCTAATATCAAATGAGTGTCAATAATTTAAACCTAAGTCAAACATGTTCATATACTACCCCCCATTAACGATTTAAGCATAGATTCTAAAACACTAATTAAAAGCATTAATCCTAGGACATTTTAACTGAGCATTCTAATAAACATAAAAGCAGGTGAAATAAATTGACCTAGAACATCATGATATAAATACAATATTAAGATCTATAACTAGGCAACCAAGAGCGGTATGAAATAACTAGACAGAATTAGTGACATGATATCATCCAGATAAGCTTTAGTGATATGCTAATGGCTAGGTAACTTAGCGATATGATATTAGTCAGGTACTTTAATGGTATGATATTAGATAGGTAATTTAAATGATATGATCTTAGTCAAGCAAGCATAAGTAACATGATAATTATACTCAATCACAAGGTGACAAGTAAATTGGAAACATGTGATTTACGAAACGGAAAGGTTACAGCCGTGAGGTACTTGCCTTAAGTACGCCCAACGGACATGCTGTACGATGGGTCCGATATGCACAATAGCTCCCCCAACAGCTACGTGCGAACCTACAGATTGGAATGGAAGACCGCCGATCAGATACAGATGAATTCGATAGAGGAACAACAAGGAATGAATTTGACTAGAAAGGAAATGGGTTCGCTAGCCCCCATGGCCAAGTGAAACGACGTTTGGCCGCACGAACGTACGTTTGCCGAGCAGAACGCTGTTTGACCATGCGAACGAACGTTCGCTGCACGAACGGTCGTTCGGCCGTGTGTTTGGCCACTAGCCACCGACCGCTGGCCGCCGACGCTGTCGCCGCCGCGCACACCGCTGGCTGCCGCCGTCGCTAGGCCAATCTTCTATCGGACTGTGCATGCGCATGTGTGGCTACACGCGGCCGCACCATGTCGCCGCCGCGTCTATGGCTCGCTAGCGCCTCTGCACCGCTCGGTTGCCCGTGCCATGCGCCTGGCCCGCTCCGCCTGGCCGCGCCTAGCCCACTCCGTGTGCGCGCCTTCGCCGCCATGCGCTGTTGCCGGCGCTCCCGCCGCGCCGCCACCGCGAGCCACCGCGCCACGTATCGTCACCAGCCGCTTGCAGCACCGCGCCTTCGCCGTCGGCGATCCTGCAGCACGCGCGTGCCGTGCGCCGCCTTGCTGCATGCGCGAGCCGCACCGCCGCCGCACGTGCATGCCCTCGCGCTGACGCCTTCTGCGCCGCCACCACGCTAACGCCTCCGTGCCGCTGCCGCGCGTGCGCTCCCCCGCGCTGACGCCGCCGCGCCACCATGGCGGAAACCCGCATGCAGCCGAGCGCACGCGTGAGGTCATTGCCAACGTGCTGCCGCCGCCTGCCGGCCGGCCGGCGCCGCCGCCTCCGAAGCCACCCTCGCCGGTGCCATGCAGCCCCATGCAAGCTCATGCGGAAGAGAGAGAGATTGAGAGAGAGAGATGAGGGATGGAGAGATATCTGGAGATTAGATGTGGAATGGAGAGAGAGAGTTAGATGGAGGAGAAGACGTGAGAGAGAGGGAATAGAGATGAGAGGAGATTTTCACGGGAGAGAGATTGGCAAGAATAAGAGAGAGAGAAGAAGAGAGATAACGGGAGAGAGAGGGTTTTACGGAAGAGAGAGAGTATTACGGGAGAGAGTATTATGGTTAGGTCTTTTCTTCCCTTTTTTTTTGGGCGCTACACATCTACATAAAGGCATAGAATGACACCTTCGACTGATAATAGACACATTTATCGACTTCATTCACACAAAAGCCGATTGAGGTCATTGTACTATCGAATTTCTCATGCCATTGCTTGGGACCTTCTTTTCTTGCCCTTCAACCACAAAACCTTTAGGTTGTTGCATATAAATCTCCTCATCCAGCTCTCTAGTTAGGAAAGCGGTCTTTACATTCATTTGATGTACTTGGAGTTTGTTTGTAGTAGCCAGTGCTAAAAGCACTCGAATTGTGGTGAAACCTTTAGCCACTAACCGGGCCTTATACTTTTCTATAGTACCATCGGGTCTATGCTTTCTTTTGAAAATCCATTTGCAGCCTACTGGCTTACAACTAGGCGGAAGATCAATAATCTCCCAAGTTTCGTTAGCTATGATGGAATCCATCTCACTACGGATTGCCTCCTTCCAGTAATCCATGTCCAGGGATGCGTATGCTTCTAAAAGGGTTCGTGGTTCATCATCCATGACATAGGTTACCAAGTCATCACCCAGTAACATTTCAGTTCTCTACCTTTTACTCCTTGATGAGGCGATGGGGTCCCGATCTTCCGATAGAATGATAACTATCGATTTTGGTGAAGGTGACTCTTGTGATCTGACTACAACCGTACGACGTCGCTTGCACCTTAGCAATCGCTGAACCACACCCAAGTCGTTATCAACCGTGCCAAGAACGCGGTTGACCTGACCACGAAGATCTATTTCTGCATGCAGCCGAAGAACACGCAAGAACAAGATAACAAGCAATCTGAAATTGCAAATATATAAATTGAGTTTAAAAAGGTGGGATTCCGCAGAGGTTCTTTACGGTTGGTCTAGTCGACACAAGCGAAGAACAAAAGTTTTCACCATGGAAAAACTAATCAAACGAAATCCAAAGAGTTCAAGGGGTAGAGGGTGACTATATGAGTTGAAGAAGAGAGAGGGGCGGCCAAGGGTCGTCCTAGGGTTGGACACCCACCCTAAAGCCCTTGGGCCCAATTGTTGGTGGCGCAGCACCTTTAGACTCGGATTCAGAAATAGTCTTGACTTGTTTCGGTGATATCTTTCTGTACAGAACGAATTTTGAGATGAGGCTAGATCCATTGGAAAGAGGATAAGACAAGCTTTCCATCAAATATTCACCCATCCCAAATGGACTTCGGATACGAATTCTATGCAAGTTGGAAGTTGGTCCTATCATGCTGAATTAGCGTCAGATTGTTTTGAAGATTGCGACCCGACCAAAAGGTTTCTGGAGCTGAGGCCTTAACCATTTGATGGGCTTTGGAATAAGCTTTCCAACAAGCACAAGAACACCTAAATCAGACTCCGTTTGTGAAAATTATGGTCGTTTTATTACAGGCCTGTCTGGTTGTCCCGAACCGAATCTGAATTGAGTTCTGAGTTGATTCCGAGTTTGATTTCGGTTGGGCTTGAGAAAATTCCGAATTGGGCTTGGAAACCTCATCCAAAACATGGGCTTTTAAGTTTTTGGACCTCTCCCCTTTTGCTCTCCCACTGCATGGTTTCTCCTTGACTTTATTCTTCCTTGTTTGTCTCCATTGTTTTGGCGCCGACCTCCCTCTCGGTTCGAAAGTGTTCCATTTGTCAAAACTATGAATGAACAAAGTAGTAACATGAGGTAGTATTGTATTCTCATAAATAACATTGGTAGTAATAGATAGAAACGAAATCACCTTTTGTGCAATCTTGATGCTATGGTCATATGCGTTTGTGGCATGGTCACATCACTTCTCCTCAACTCCAACTCTTGAGCGGTGTTATCCACACTAGGAAGAATAGAGTGTTCATATGAACCAGAATGGTCAATGACTTCATTGGGTCTCACAGGAAACACATGCTCAAAGACTCCATCACTATATTTCTAGCGATGTCACTCACCTCGGATTTGACCACTAGAAATCTATAGGCCGTGCTATTTATAACATATCCTAGAAAGACACAATCAACGATCTTAGGATCAAGCTTCCTTTTTTTCGGTAACAACACATGCACTTTTGCAAGGCATCTCCATGTATGAACTTCCTTCTTCCCTTCCATCCTTCATAGGGTGTTTTCTCCTGATTTCGAGGTGGAACCCTATTCAGGACATAATTTGCTATGACAACCGTTTCACTCGACCAATAGTTCGGCATACCTGAACTCTAAAGCATGGCATTAACCAAGTTACAAAGAGTTCGGTTCTTTCTTTCGGCTATTCCATTAGATTGGGGTGAATATGGTCAAGTAATTTTCTGAATTATTCCACTTTCTTCACAGAAATAAGAGAATTCATGTGAGACGTATTCACCGCCTTGGTCCGATCTTAACGTTTGATTTTCTTTTCTAGTTGATTTTCATATTCGGCTTTATAGACATTAAAGTGTTCAAGTGCTTCATCTTTTGACTTAAGTAAATAAATGTAACAATACTTAGTCGCATCATCTATGAGAGTTAAGAAGTATCGTTTGCCACCTTTAGTTAATATTCCATTCATCTCACAAAGATCAGAATAAATTAGTTTAAGTGGAGAGGTACTTCACCCTTTAACGCAATGAAACAGTTTTTAGGGCTGTTTTGCTTGTACACGCACTTCGCAATTTGAACCCTTCTCGTAATTATAGCTTGGAATTAAACTCATCTTGCTCAACCACACAATAGCTTCAAAGTTGACATGACACAAACGTGAATGCCAAATATCATGAATTTTATTGCAATGGGAAACATTATAAATGTTTATATTATTGAGATCAAGAATGGATAAGCGGAACATGCCTACGCTATCATAGCCTTTGCCCACTAAACTACCAAATTTTGTCAATACGACCTTACTAGACTCAAATACAAGCTTTATTCCTTGCCTGCATAGAATCAACCCGCTCAGAAGATTGCGAGTCATCGCAGGCACATACAGTACGTCTTTGAGGATGAGTGTTTTGCCGAGGTAAGGTTTAGGCAAACCTGTCCAATCCCACGTACTGTCGAAGTGGCTTCGTTGCCCATTAGGATGGATCCACCACCTTCACCTTGAAATAAAGAGAAACAAGATCGATCAGCACATATATGTCTAGTAGCACCTGTATCAATCCACCAATCAATTGATGGACTTGCCATAAAGGCCTGAGGTACATACTGTTCCGATCTAGAGCTAGCTAGAGCGACATTCACTTTAGTCTTGTAGCATTTATGCCGACCAGGGGACAGACCCCTGCCTTTGCAATTGCGGCAGTGATTAGCCTTATGGCCAGCCTCCCCGCAAATAAAGCAGATGATGTCCTCCTTTTTTCTTCATTTTCTTTGGTTGGAGCTTGACTTGGGGCTGATTCTTGAATTTTGGTTTTCCAGAGCCTCCAGTTCTCTTGACCTCCACCTGATGAGCTTGGACTTGAGCCTTTCCTATGCCATCACCGACTCTGGCATGCTCTTCAACATTGATAGCAGCTGATAGCTCATTGAGTGTCAACCGCTCCTTTATATGTCTACGAGTAGTCACAAAGTCACACCACGAAGGCGGTAACTTAGCCAGGATGACATTTATTGGAACATCTCTGGCAGGATGCAGTCGTACTGATTTAAGTCACGTACATGGTGTTGAAGCTCGTGGAGCTCCATCACTGACCACCCCCCAACCATCTTATAGTTCAAATAATTTGCAGTTATGAATGACTCATTCCCGTTATCCCATTCGGAATATTTCTCATCAAGTTTGTCCCAGAGTTGTTTGACATCTTTAAAGTTCATGTATACGTCGAATAGCCGATTGCATAAGACTGCTAATAAAAAAGCTAAAACTGAGTTGTTCACATCCTCCCATCGCATCATTTCAGGAATTTCTAATAGAAACATTGGAGGATTCGAAATGACCCAAAAGAGTTTGAGATTAGTCAGCCATAACTTCGTTTTAGCTTGCCAACGCTTAAAGTTGAGACCGTCAAATATTTTCGGCTTAACGACATCGGATGATGAAGTCATTTCTTTAATGTTAGGTTTTCTAGTTTGTTGTAAACAATGCAGAATTAGCAAATATTCGTTTTCATTTATACATAAAAGATATTTACACAAGCATGACATAAATGGCATATAAATGACTTAATCAACATATAAACATATGAATTTTTTAAGTCATTGCAAAAGAAATATATGCCCAATATAAATGCCATATAAGAGTTCAAGATTAGCATAACCTCATGTAAACAAGTGCATTGAAATGCTAATCTCAACGAGAGCATAACATATATGAATAAATTCAGCATGTTTACAACAAATTGTGTTTTCTTGTTCTCAGAAGGCTAGTTGCATAAGATTCAATCTTGGCCATCTCCGCAATGACAACATCTAATCTTGATTATATATGACAGTTATAGATTAAATCTTGAGCTAAAATTAAATCTTGCTACTACCAAAGACTAACAGACCATGAAAACAGCTTGCTGTACAATACAGAAGTATCCTTAAAAGTCAATCTTTCATTCATTCAAAGAGAATTCTGTTGATTTAGTAGGATAATAAGATTCGGCAAAGATCAGAAATGATCAAAGCTAACCACTATACAGATCTAATACAGAGATCACAAGAAATGAATAGCAAACTCAATGATTAGTAAAATAACAGATTTAACTAAAAGCTCAAGACCAATCTACCATCACATTTACATATAATCTCAGTATTATGTCATTTCATCACAGAGCAATCAGCCCCACAACAATTTCTTTGCAAATTTCCGGCTAATGAGACTCACTGATATGTGAAGTAGATCACGAAATTGCAAAGAATCAACAGCTAGTATACTCACAGTAGTGGTGACACTCGAAATCACCATGAAGAAATCAAAAGAGGCAATGCACGCCCGCAGCACTATCCCAAAAAACCTAGCACCCCTCTGTGCTGCCATAGAAGAAGAGTGTGGTAGATGGAGATACAATGCCTACTCCAACCTCGGGTAGCCGACGCCGGAGTTGAAGGTCGGGGTTGATGCCGCACAAGACCAACGAGGAGAGACACCATATATAGGGGTGCGGGGCAGAGGCCGGTAGGCTATAGCCACGGCTGGTGCAGAAGCGCCTGCACCAGTGACGCCTCCATCGCTACTGCCGCCGCCACTAGACTCGGTCACCTCGGACGACATGGTCAAAGCCACTCCACGCCGCACGCGAGAAGCCAGCCGAACACGCACACACATGGGAACGGGAGGAGATGTAGTCTCCTCCCCTTATCTCCTCGTCTGACCCACTGACAGGTGGGCCCCACCTCTCTCTCTCTTCTTTCTTTTCCTTTTTCAATTGGGAAATTACTGAAATGCCCCTGGAAAACAACACATTAAGAGGGCATTTCAATGGATTTTGTGTTAGGACTACCTCAGACTAAGAGAGAAGGGATAATATATTTGTTATAGTAGATAGGTTCTAAAAAAGGTGCATTTTATTCCTTGCCATAAGAGCGATGATGCTGTTACTGATTTGTTTTTTAGGGAGGTTGTTCACTTGCATGGAGTGCCGAGGACAATTGTTTCAAATTGAGATGCTAAAATTTTTAACCACTTTTGGAGGACACTTTGGGGAAAGCTTGGGACAAAGCTATTATTTTTTACATTGTGCCATCCCCTAATTGATGGAGAAACTGAGATCGTCAATTACACACTTGGTACAATGTTGAGGGCAGTACTTGATCATGCAAAAGTATAAACCCTGAAAGTACACATGTTGCTAGTTAAAGTGTGTTACAACATATGAACCAACGTATAGAAACTGGGGTGTTTGTATTAGCTTTGGCTTTTGGAAGTAGAAGCTAGAAGCCAATATGAACAGGGCGTAAGGCTATCGGTGCTAAGCTAAACGTAGGTCAATCAAAGCTGAGGGGATAAAACAACAAATTAAATCTAAAATGGTAACCGAATAGACCTAAAATGACCGGTCGAAAACGCTAACTAAAATGACTAAACAAACCCTAGACACATGGATGAATAGTCGAACAATCTAACCGAACAAAAACAACAGAACGAATGAACATGCGAATTGATGTCGCACAACCGAACAAACACAACCACTAACAAATGGCATGACAAAGACAACGACTACATGAATGGACAACTATGAATGGAACGATGACTTAACGACATGTACGACACTGACAACCATATGTCACTAATTACTGACTGACAACCTAACTAGCGACCAACCGTGGGACAAAAGAAGGGAGTCAAGAAGCACTATGGAAGACTAGAAGCACAGAGGGAGTCAAAAAAGAAAGAGGGAGAAAATGGTTAATGGCTAACCAGATGGCAGCACAAGTGAACACAAATACTAACACTGACAACTGCATAAGCACAAAACATGAACACTGATCACAGACCACATCACAAACTAACAACTAATACAACTTAGAACACACCTAATAGACGCTATACTGAGACTACAACTAATTACTCACCATCGCAAATACTAAATACATAGATTAGTGTTACGTTTGCCTAACACAAAGATCACAACATCCACAGGTACTAACAGATGGAATAACAAAGTACAATCACATAAAGTGCCCAAATTAATCCACATCATAATTTAATTATGTAAACAATAGCATTGGCAATCACGAACAATTAAGAAGAGGAAGGAAGAGGAGAATTTGGGGGTAAACCAAAGGGGTAGTAGTAGTAGTAGAGGAAGCTGAGACAAAGGTAGAAGTTGAGGCCATCAACGGTGAAGATGATGTTGAGGTGGGGTAGCTCACGATCACTCAAGTCAACATAGTCATCATCCTCTTCCCGTGGCTACTCAACAATTTTGCAGGCCAGCTAGAGATGAGATCACTGCCTGCTCAAGATAGAGCTCACCGACGGCAAGGGTCTTCAATATCAAAGGTAAAGGCAGTTGAAGGGAAGTAGTGACATTATTGGCTGGCCAATGGCCTCTACCCTTCTCCATCTGCCTCCCCTAAATCTCCTCCCTTGTTGGCACTAGCACCATCGTCCATGTCTATGCCCCATTGCATCCCCATGTTGCCTCCGTCCTCCTCTTGCATGTGCATGAGTACCACGTCAGAATAGGGATGATACGGGGAGGGGTCCCGATCTTCTCAGTGAGGAACCATGGATAGTTGATGCGAAGTAGACGATGTCGCTAGTTGAACACTCGCGCCAATGCATGAACCCTCAACTCTTCGGAATACGCCCAAAACACACCGGATAATTGTTCGTTGCGAGACCACAAACGGCGAACGCCAAGTCCCCAATTCCCAATGGAACAACGGCTTGGCCTTGAATTGCAGAACGAACAATGAATCGTCCAGTTCTCTCTCAAAGTCCTCGCATGAACTCTGGTGTTGAAAGAACAAGCAATAGCTATGTTTCAATCTTATGCATAAAACTGGTCTCCCTCTAAAGGATACCAATACAAGGCTTATATAGCCCCTTGGGATGTCCATATGATCCCCAAACCAAGTACAATTCAACCCTATATGGTTTTGGATACGAACTCTCACAAAAAGGAAACTATAATTTTCACTTGTCATATTGTTTTCGTCATAACTTTTTATCCGTGATGAATTTTAAGGTAGGACTGGATCCATTACGTAGCCCTTGAAATTATCTTTCCAACGAGTACAAGAACACCTGAATCGGACTCCTTTTGTGAAAGTTATGGCCTTTTTAGTAACTATCTATCAGGCTGTCCCGAACCGAATCCGAATTGAATTCTGAGTTGAATCCGAGTTTGAATTGGGTTGAGCACGTGGGAAGTCCGAATTTGGCTTGAACTTCTTATCCAAAACTTGTAGTTTAAGTCCTTAGGCTTCTCCCCTTTTGCTCTCCCACTGCATGGGCTTCTTTCCTCCTTGATCAGCTGCATGGGCTGCTTGGCTTTCTCCTTTCCATTCCCATGGGCTTTGAGCTTTTTGTTCTTGGTAGAAAATATGATTAACCTTCTTGTGCTTCTCCATTGCTTTGGCCCCGGAATCATCATAATATTCAAATTAATCATGTGCGTTTTCCCTCTTACAGGTGAACCTGGATCATGTGTGGGAAGGGTAGAGCAGCACGGCACCATTAATCAAGTCTTCATGAATTTTGTTGTATATGTTAGAGGCTTAATTTCTTAAATTATTTCTTCCATCCAATCGTTGAACACTGTAATGTAATAATGCCTTTTGTGGTAGACTTTAGTTAGGTTGAACAATTCAAAATTAGGCTCATAAATGTTGTTTTATCATTCCCATTATTTGTTAAGTTGTCATGCTTCCGTGTAGTTTTAGCATTTACTAGGAAGGTACTGCCGGATTTTCTTTTAATCTAGCTAGTGGTAGGTATGGTTTAGTAGCATCCTAGGGTAATATGGACCTGGGGTTTTATAGTTGATATTAGAACAGGTATTAGGTCCTTGGTAATTGAATTATTAAATTGACACACTAGTGCACAGTAGGATGGGATGGGTCAAGCATTGCATTTATACTTCCAATACGTTGTATTGATGATTTATGTCATGAGATGATCGTTTGTGCCTATGATTCGTGATGCGGATAACCCCAGCAATAACCCATTTTCTCCTTCATTAAGTATAAAGCGAAGCATGCGAGCAACAATTGTTCCAAATATGAAATCTTCCATTGGATCAATCACAAGAGATAGAGCTAAAATACCGAATCAACAGGTGAATCATCTCCTAACTGAGTTAAGGATTAATTTACATGAGAATTGGCTGCTACCTAATGCATATGCTCTATGTATTATTAGATTTAAAGAGGAAGAAGCATTTAAGGCCAAGGAGAGCTTGATCCAATAGGAAGAATATGAGAGCATGGTCATGGAAAACAAAATTATGTTTTACCTTTGAAAGAGCTGACACATGCCAAATATAGAAGATTGTGCAGCCACAAAAGATCGTAATGAATATAATGCAAGTGTACATATCATCATAACTACAAAAGATCGCGCAACCACAGAAGATCGTGTAGACACAGAAGATCAACGCAAGATGAGGACATCCATACATCCATAAGGAGAAAACCAATTTGCATTTCTCTTCTTGCAAGAGGACAAATCATATTTGCAAATATCTAAGTTGCTTATGGCTTAAGCAAACATGCATGAGGAGAAAATATCTAAGTGACTTCTTTCTTGTTTGACTAGCATCATCTCTTTCTTGGACCCCAAGCCATGTAACCTTATAAATAGGAGGGAACCCCCCCTCCATGGAGAGATATGTATGCTTGGAGAATAGTTGTTGAACACTTGTTCCTACTTGTGTGTGAGCCATTTCCACCACCAATTGGGATTGGGTGTTATTTTTGAGTTGCCACTCCGTTGTTCTTGTGATTCCTTGGGATTGCTTGAACGTGTTTGCTCCACGATAGCGAGTAGACGAAGGCCGTAGCGTGTGGTTGAGTAATTTGAGTGCTGCAGGTTGCTGTATAGAGACAGTGGTTGGCCGCATCAATTACTAGGTTGCATGGGCTAGTGTAATCCTACGACGTGAAGATCGGGCCACCCCATCTCCCCGCATTAGCTGGTATCAGAGCTCAAGGATGACACGGTAGGATTTTACCCTTAGCTACTATATTTGTTGTTTTCTTTCCTATCCAAAAAAAAAGCCACCCAAAAATATTGTTCTTTACCGTAGTTTCAATTGAAAATTTTGGTGAGTTTTGCTAGGTTTTGATCCATTAGAACCTTGCTTACTTGCTGATCCAAAATCTTTGTTTGCGTTGCTTTCTTTGAGCCAATCTGTTCAATAAAAAAATCATTGTTAGTTAAGTAAAAAAATTGTTGTTGCGCATAAAATTGAAATTGTGCATCTTGGTCATCAGAGATTCACTTATATTCCTTGAGAACCCCCATCTATCCTTTGTGGAAACTTTGGTCCTATTCAAAGACTAGCTTTTGAGTATTGCTAGGGCTTTGCACACTTTGTATCAGTCTTGAATTTTGAAACTGAATTATTGGATATCTTGTGAAATCTTGATATATTTGCTAACCTTGGTGTAAAAGAAAAGCAAAGAGAAAATAGTACAAACAAAAGAAAAAAAGAGAAGTAAGAAAGAAAAGAAAGAAGTACCGTGGTCAGTATTTTATCAAGCATAAAATTCCATTCTAAAGTTCGGTATAGTTTGTTTTTCTTGTGTGCAAATCTATAGCCTGTTTACCTCAATTGCAATCAAGCTAGCATCTTTCCATAACTTGTGCAACACGAACTGTTTTGTTCTTCACTTATACTTGGTGTTACAGCTCATTCCTTGGTTGCATTAAGTTCCATCATCATTATGCGTGAGTTGCCTATAATTTTCACTTATATCTTGAGGTTGGCAACTAGGCATTGGATTTCTAGTTTGGATTATTACTTATAATTACAATATCTAGAATTTCAATTGCATAGGATTATTCTAACCCTCCAAGCTCCACATATAGCCATTTGTCAAATTATAGCACTTGGGCCTTGAATTACTCAACTCATCACCTACACCCGTCTACTGCTACTAGAGTACAGGCACTTCACCAATCCATCAAGTATTCATAAGAACTTCGGTAAAAAAGAAGTGACACTGAGTGATTCCACATTATACACCTATATATAGGTTGGGAATTTTTGTTTGGTGCAACTAACCATGGCAGGTCATGAGTACGTGGAACTCCCTTTCTATGGAAGTGATGATCCAGAGGAGTACCTTGAATGGGTACGACACATGGAGTTGGAACTTAAATCCCAGAAACTATCCCAAGCCAAAGAATTGATTCGAGCCACCATGGAATTCGAAGATTATGCGTACAATTGGTGGAAGCAACATCCCGAAAGACACTATGTGAGAACTTGGGAAGAATTAAAGGGGATCATGAGGGAAGAATTTGTGCCATATGAATATGAGGACGAATTGCTTCATCAAATAAAGAGCATTAAACAAGGATCCCAAACTATCCAATCATATTATGAAGAGCTGGATTATGCTATGCATCATGCTAACATCATAGATGTATCTGAAGCAAGGGCATACTTCAAAAGAGGTTTGAATCCTGAAATCGCTGCTACTATTTGTTTGAAATATAATGGTGTTATGCAGGATCTTGTGAATTATGCTATAGAGGAGGAGAAGAGAATTAAGAAGAAGCACACACCTCGGTTTAATTTGGGCCGAAGCCTTACTTCTTCCCCTACTACATCAGCTAGGTTTACCCTTGGGTTACCTAAAGTTGATAAGAGAGCAGCCCCTGCTATAGTGTAACATCCCAAAAATTTTATTTGCATTTTATTGATTTTCTGGAGTTTATTTGGATTTATCTGGATTTTATTTCAAAGCCTAAAGCAAGAAAATGAATTTAAAATATTTTATTAAAGCCAAAAAGAGTTTATTTTATTTTTCCTAGCCTTCCCTAAAATTTCAATTAATTTTTGAGAATTTTCTGGAATTACAAATCAATTTTAAAGGGTAAAAAGTATTTTATAAATTATTAAATGCAAATCTGAAATTAAAAATATTTTTCCTAAGTCTAAAAGAGCTCCAGGAATATTCTATAATTTTTCTGGAATTTTTAGACATTAAATATTTTTTCTAAGCATTTATAAAGCTTCTAGTATTTTCTGAAATTTTATTCCGAAAATAAAAATCAAATTCATCCAAGCCCGCCACGTGTCGCTCTCAGATTGAATCACACTCTCTCCACGATTTAATCCTAGCCATACAAAGTCACTTACCCCTTCATACCCATCCAAAAGCCATGAATCAACCACTCGCCACGTGTCGAAAATCCGACGGCCCGTACCCCTTCACTTCCTCTCTCTCTATGACGCATGGACCCCACATGTCATATGTTTCTTCAACCTCTCCTTCTTCCTCCCCGAACCCTCTCTCTCCTCCACCATTAGAGCCGAATGAAGCTTTTAATTGACGCCCGTTTCTTCCTCTTAACTCCCGATTAAAGCGTGGAAACGGAAGCCCTAATCATCCCCATCAATCTCCCGGTTGTTTCACGTCCTTTAATCCCCTCAAAACCGAAATCCCTTCCTCTCCTCTCTCTTCCTATAAATCCCCAAATTCCGGCTCTCCTTTCTTCCTACGGTTTGTTCTCACCACCGCCCACCCCCTCTCCTTCGGCCGCCGCCCCGCCGCCGTGCGCCACCGCCCGGCCGCCTTCCGCTGGCCATCCCGCACCACCCCGCCGCCGCCACCTTTTGCCGTTGCCGCCGCCGTGGGAAGGTGCGCCGCCACCTCTTCTATCGCCGCCGCCGCTCGCCGCCCCGCCTCCGCGCGCACCCCCGTGTGTCTACTTTAAGTTTCCTCCTCTAATCATTTTCCTCCCTGTTTATTTTGTCGCGTTGTTGTTCCTTTGTCAAGAAAGAGCAAGTTCTCACTTGGTTATTGGAGGCAAGCCAGTGCATGCACGCATGAGGTTGTGAGTTCAAGTCCTGGGCAAAGCAATTTCAGTTGGGTCTTTGGCCAAAATTTTTGGTTCACTCTAAGTCAATGACAAGCGGGACCCACTTGTCATAAAATATTAAAATAAAAATCTGCACCAATGACAACCGGGCCCCACACGTCATACACTCAAATATACCCCAAAAATCAGCCAAAAATAAGATTTTAGAGAATATTCCCTCGGTTTTGCATTTTCTGGAATTTCCAAATCATTCAAACTTCCAATTGCTTGTTCTCCGTCGTCCGAACTCCAAATCCAGTGATTCAAATTTCTAAATTTTTCTAAAATCCTGAACTATCCATTTCTGGACTCTTCCAATTCCTGAACTATCCATTCCAAGATTATTTTTGAGTGAGACCACCTCCATTAGATTCAAATATTCAATATCCATCTATCTGTACAATTTCACGTCATTCCAGCAAGGCAGTTAAGAGATATGTGCGGTGAAAGTTGACCCAATTATCTGTTTTGAATCTGCAACAGTCAGCAGTTGTGTTTTTTGTACGAATTTCTATGTCGGGTTTAGGAAGTTGGCCCCAAAAGAAAATCTGTAGAAAAAGCCATCAGAAAATAGAGAAAAAAGAATCAGTAAAAAGAGGCATCTGACAAAAAGGTACGGCCAAAATACCAACGTGCTGTCTAGTGGACAGAAATCTTCAGTTTTCAGTTTTGGGTCAATCCTTGTGTTCTTCAATTCCAGATTGCATTGGATTGAATTATCTTGTATTTACCACTCCTACACATTGCCATACACTTGTTTTTAGCCTTCTTCCATTCTTGGTTGATCAGCAACATAGGCTAAGTGCTAGATACGAACTATAATTCAATTCTATGCAATTCTGAAATTAACTGATTGTTCTCCATTGCTACCATATTGTGCCTTCCAAGCTACACCTACACTTGATCAGAACAGGTTCCTGTTGCAATCGTACCCACGCTCGACATGGTATCACGAACCAGCCACCGGTTGTACCACCTGCTGCATTGGTAAGAACACTTGTAAGAGTGTGGTAAGACGCTTGAAAATGTGTGATTCCACCTTCCACCACCTAATAGTTGATAGGAATAATACCTTTGTTTTGTCTTTTGTTTTCTACTAACCATGACAGGTGAGTCGTCTGATGATTAAAAGTGTGTTTTAAAGGGAGAGTTCATGAAGCTCTTGGATGAACCACGCATTGATAGGAAGCTGGATACATTGCAGCGCTCCATCAATGAGAGTATCGCAACACTCACTACACGCATTGAAAGAATAGTCAATCGGCCACCAAACAATGGACGCGAGTATGATCACGATGCGGACCACGATCGTGAGGAGGGATATGATAATGAGGGACAAAACCGCGACGCCAGTGGTTCATTTGCTGTCGAAGATGCACGCCCACGACACCGCCTACATCACAACCGTCACGGTATGGGAGGTCATAATTTTCAGCACCCTAATGATCGTCCTAATGATGACCCATTTGCTAAAGTCAAATTTACCATACCATCTTTTGCGGGTACTTATGATGCTGAAACTTATCTAGATTGGGAGATGACAGTTGAACAAAAATTTAATGGCCATCTAGTTCCTGAAGTGCATAGAGTCAGACAAGCTACTAGTGAATTTAAAGATCGTGCTATCATTTGGTGGACTCATGTAGTTAATTCTCGTTTAGCACCTGATACATGGGATAAATTGAAGGTAGCTATGCGTGCTAGATTTGTTCCTCCTGCTTTTAAACATGAAATGCATAAGAAATTGCAGTGCTTAGACCAAGGTAATAAATCTGTCAAGGAATATTATCAAGAACTGCAAATAGGCATGTTGCGCTGTAATGTTGTAGAAGATGAGGAGGATAAGATGGATCGTTTTTATGGGGGATTAAGGCGTGAAATTCAGAACATAATTGATTACAAAGAGTATAATGATATCAATAGAATGTTCCAGCTTGCTTGTTTGGCAGAAAAGGAATTGCAGGGTAGGCAACAAAGGACAAGGAGCAATTTTGGAAGTACGACTACATCGAGATCGACGCCGGGGCAAGCCAAGACAACCCCACCTCCTGCTTTTCGAGCTGCTGCCCCCTCTGTGAGTAGGGCGCGTTCAGCAGCACCGTTGCCACCATCACGCGCACCCGAGACGAGCAAATCTACTAGTGTGCAAGCACCAGCACAGAGCTCTTCATCGGTTGCTTCCACGGGCTGTACGACGGGCATTGTGTGCCACCATTGTAAAGGGATGGGCTACGTCAAGAGAGATTGCCCAAGTCAGTGGGCGTACATTGCGACAGAAGATGGTGGTTATGTAAGTGCTAGTGATATTGAGGATGAATATGCTGATGCAGCTAACCTTGCAGGTAATGGTGATGATCATGAGAACAAACCTGTGTTTGTGCCCTTTTCTATGACTAACAACTTGCAGGTAGTTGAGAACCATGCCAAAGAGGAGCATGAGCTGATTGAATCACTGACCCCATTGGTTGAGAATGAAGATAAGGAGATGGATGCACTTACATCATCTGAGGAGAGCCAAAAAGATAAAGAACATGGTGCTATCATCGCTCACGGTATTGATTTGGTGCTACAACAAGACATAGAGCAACCTTGTGAGTATATATATCTGCTGTAGTGCAATCTTTTGATATTCCTTGTGTTGACTTAAATGAACCATATGCTGATCTAAATTCTCATAATTTTGCACATGTCGAATTAATAACACATAAAGATGTTTTGACTAGAATTTCTCCTGCTAATTCATTGTGTTACATCATGTTGGGTCTACCTATGAAATTGTCATATGCTTTAGAGAAAGTTTCTGAACTTGCATGTTCGAAATTCTTATTTAGTATCTACACCTCTGGATATAAGTTTAATTTGATTGGAGATTATGGTGTGAAAAATCAATTTCTTGTATATCGAATATGCATAACTTGCGATCACATAGATGAATTGAAACTTGCTGTTTAGGACAACAATTCTTGTATGCTAAATTATGTTCAATGTGAGAGGGAAGTAAAATTTAGTACTCATCCAATGCCTATGTGTTCATCTCTTTTTGCACCATCTAGTATGGACAATCTGAATAAAGATGATGAATTATGGCAGAACATACAAATCTCTTCACCCTTGTTAGATAAATTTGCTATTGTTCGATTGAGATATGATTATATGGATGAACTTTGCTTGATTCTAAAAGTTGTAATTTTGCCCATATGTGCCACCACTACAAGTTTACAAATTCAACGATTTGAATTGCATAAATGCTTCACTTACATTTGCAAAACAAGTTGCAATAATTACTGTGTGAGAAATTTCGAATTGCTCATTAACATATATGAATACTCTTGGGTTAATAATACAATGAACTTTTATGATCATTGCTGTTTTATAACATTAAGTGTGCAACAACGAAGAACTGTTAAAACGGATGACATATACATATACCATGCATACACCTTGGCTTCTTTGTTACCATATTTTCAGCTTATCAAAAGCCGAGGACGGATTTGTTTGCAAAAAGGGGAGGATGATAAGAACATGTACCCTATGGATACAACCATATTTGCTATACCTGTTGTTCCAATTACAAGAGCTCCTACGCATCACTTAAATTATGAGGTGAGCTCGTTTCAAAGAGATTTTACATTATTTGATAAAGAACTTATGATATTACGTAATGAGAGTTTGTTGCGTTCGTTATCATGTACCAAGATTTATGATCAAGATCATGCAATACGTGATGCTACACCTATGTTAAAACCGAGGACGGTTTTCTGTCAAGAAGGGGAGGATAATGTGACCACGCCACCAACACGTACGACCGTAGCGGCCAATATCAAGATTGAATTAAAGGTGAATTCGTTTCTTCAACTTCAACACATTTTAAATGAGAATATGATGCTACCTAATGACGAAAAAATATATATTTGTAGCACCACATCACTTTGGAACCAATTGAAGCAAGGGTTCAAGTTGGACGGGTTTTGGAATCCAATTCGGCCTCCAGATCAATTCGGATTCAGCCTGACAGGCCAACTTCAAACGGCAATAACTTTTGATTCAGAAGGCTTCTCTGGGCCCGTGAGTACTCGTTGGAAAGATCTTGGAGTCTACTTTCAGATGGATCTGGTTTCACCTCCACACTCCACCCGAGCAGATCAGAAACTGCGAAACAAATCACATCACTTTTTCAGTCTGAGTCAAAGTGGGCCGAGGGCCTTGTACTTGGGCTATTTGGGCCGGTACTGTTCATGTGAACAGTACCACGGCTGTGTGAACAGTAACTAGGAATAGTACCATATCCCTTTTCATTAGATAAGTGTGGCTTCCCCCTCCCCTATTTAAGGAGGCCGCACCCCTTTGGTTTTTCTGGGGTTTTTCTTAAGAGATTATTCTGCTTAGCAATTTCGCCGCATGTTCGGTTGAGGAACCCCAACTTGTGAACTTAAACATTATTCGCAATACAGATTGCATCTTTTACTCTCTTTCTCGTGTTCTCGATTCGCTTGCAAGAGATAGCCTTCTTGGCGAGGTCAATCGTGTTCGGCACGGTTGATAACCATCGGAGCAGTGGTGTGGTGATTGCGAGGGATTCGATCTGTTTTGGTCGGAGCCTTTGGATTATCAACGTCGAGTTCTCCACAATCGACTTATCAGTACCTCTCGGAACATCGGGCCATCGTCACATTAGCTATTCATGTTGATGAAGAAATTACAGCCAAGAAGAAGCAAACTCCCAAAATTACTCCAAAGCCAAGATCGACTTTGCTTCAAGGAGGGGAGGATGATGTGGCACCAAGTAGCACTACAACTTTAGTTAGTGCTTGCAGTTCTGTGCACAATGTTCAAGAAGCTTTGAATACCAATTATGAGGTTTCTAATGTGCACAAAAGACATATTTGGAAAGCTAATGAAGTCTATTTTCCAACGAATCAAACGGCACTTGATTGGAGCTTCCTACACAAAGTAATGGCAATTTCATTGGATGCTGCACGAGCTGTCCGGAGAGACGCGCGGGACTTGCCAAACATAAAGAGTTCGAGTATTGCAATGCAAGTAAGGGTAAAATCCGACCACACCATAACTTTCTAAAGGTTGAGAAGGACTCTTTTTCATGTTCCAAATGGATTTTTGGAAGCCCCTTGAACAAGAAAACAAAACATATAAAGATTTGAAATCGATTCGGACTGGGATTGGGACAGCTGGCAAGACTGATACTAAAACGTCCATAACTTTCACAAACGGAGTCTGATTTGGACGTTCTTGGACTCGTTGGAAAGCTATTTCGAAGCCCCACACAATGGAGAAGGTGGAAGCCACGAAATCCTCATAGTTAGATCGCAAATTAAGAGAGAATCCGGTGGTAGTAGTTTAGATATTTCCTTTTTAGTTTGTATTAGAGTTTGTTTCGGCCTTAGGCCAGGTTGTGCATGAGTTTTAGTCAAGGCCGTGCATTGGGCACCAATATAAGGCCAGGGCCTTAGCCCCATTGTAACTTAGGTTATGAATTGAGAAATAGAAACCAGAAAATCACCATGATTTGGTGGCCATTGTTGGCGTGTTCGTAAGATTTCCATCGAGAAATTGCTCTTGGTGTGTTGAATCTAATTGTTCGTGAAAGATCAGGGCCAAAGCAACGGGGTTCAGCTAGCTTGCTAGGTGGATCCGCATCAGTTTCTGAACTTGCATGTTCGAAATTCTTGTTTAGTGCCTACACCCCTGGGTATAAGTTTAATTTGATTGGAGATTATGGTGTAGAAAATCAATTTCTTGTATATCGAATATGCATAACTTGTGATCACATGGATAAATTGAATCTTGCATGTTTTGAACAACAACTCTTGTATGCTCAATCTTGTTCATTATGGAAGAAAAATAAAATTTAGTGATTGTTGTAGGGGTGGCCCCCATCTAAGCCCATCCGGCTTGCTAAGAGAGTTGTAAGGCCCAAAATGGGATATGTGTAATGACATAAAGGCCCCTGAGAGGGATACTCAAATGTAAGGGCATGGCTGTAGAAACACTCCCCATGTGGACATATATATATCATACCAGCCATGGGGGAAGCCCTAAGCACTTGCTCACCTAACTCTCCACTACCATACTCTCTCTCTCTCTCTGTTTGGTCCGTAGCCACAACAGTTGGCGCCGTTCGTGGGAAGGAATGGAGAGCAAGCCTCAAGATCCGAAGAAGGATGGCACCGAAGAAAGCTCCAGCGTCGGCGGCGAAGAAAAAGAAAGCGGGAGCGACGGCGTCTCGCGTCAACACCAGGGCCTCGGCATCGGCAGCCGTGGGCGCGGATAGCGACGCGGGCGCGACGGCGGCGAATGCTGGCGAGCACACCATGACGATCGACCCCGCCACCAGTGTCACGACAACCGGCCTCGCCACCGCCGCCACGACGGTCCACACCGTCCCGCACACGGTGGGAGGTCTCACCGCGGGCACGGCGACAACCGTCGACAGCGCTGACCGGGTGGCCGGGAGCGGCAGCGCCGGTGCCCACGTTACCGCGGCCGTCGTCCCCCCGCCCGGTGCGGAAGCGGCGAGCGGTCCCAGCACCAACATGGGCCTCCCCGTCGACTCCGACGTCCACCACGCCACCACGGCAGGAAATCCAGGAGTGCAGACCGTGATCCCCGTTGTCCCGACCATGCAGCCAGGTACACCGGGCTCTCCGGCTACGACTATGGTGGAGAACGCCTTGCTGGCGGCCCTCAGCACGTTCCAGCGAGAGTTGGCGGATCTCCGCGGGGCTGTACGGGATATGCAAGAGGCTCAGAGTCAGCAGACTCTGCCAACGGTCGCGCCGGAGCCCACGCCGGAGCGGGCGGACAGCCGAGACGCCCCGACGTCTAGTCGTGTCCCGCTGCGGCGGTCGACCCTGAATTCCCACTCTCTGCATGCTTGCAGCAGGCAGTGTGGCCGGAGGACTTCAAGTTCCCGAGTGCTATCGAGTCGTACAAGGGTGACACGGACCCACGGGAGTTCGCGTGCGTCTACGAGACCGCCATCGAAGCCGCCGGCGGGGATGACACCACGAAGGAAAAGGGGCTCCCCCTCGCGCTGCAGGGGATGGCGCTCTCCTGGTTCTTCACCATCGAGCCAAATTCCATCTACGCGTGGGAGCAGATCTGCGACTGGCTCTACAACAACTTCCAAGGGAACTACGTCGAACACGTCGACGCGGATCAGCTCTTCGCAATCAAGCAATAACCCTCGGAGAAACTCCGGGATTACTTCAAGCGCTTCGCGAAGGTACGCTGCCAGGTTAAGGATGTCAACGAAATGACCATCATCAATGCAGCAGTACAGGGCCTTCGCCCGAGGCCGCTGGCCGAATACAACGCGCGAAAGCCAATCAAGACGGTGGCGAAGCTCTTCGACAAGATGGAAGAGTACGCGCAGGCGGAGGAGGATGCGCGAAGACGCAAAGACGACAACTTCGACCCCATTCCAACGGAGGAGTGGTCGCAAGAAGCAAGCACGGGAGGTGACTCCTTGAGAGGAAAGCGCAAGCAAAAGTCCACGGGAGACGCCCCTGAAAGTGGTGACGCCGGGAGACGCGAGAGCTCGCCAAGCGGAAGGCGCAAGCCCCGGCGTAACCAGCGCAGGTCCCAGAAGGTTCACCACGTCCTCGGCACGGAGGACGCCCCCGATGACAGACCGCACGCGGAACAGGAGATCATGGACTACGGCTAGTGGTGCAAAGTGCATGGCTACGACACTTGATGAGGCGATGGGGTCCCGATTTTCCGATAGGATGATAACTTCGATTTTGGTGAAGATGACCCTTGCGATCCGACTACAACCGAACGACGTCGCTTGCGCCTTAGCAATCGCTGAACCACACTCCAAGTTGTTATCAACCGTTCCAAGAACGCGGTTGACCTGACCACGAAGGTCTATTCCTGCATGCAACCGAAGAACACGCAAGAACAAGATAACAAGCAATCTGAAACTGCAAATATTTCTATTGAATTCAGAAGGTGGGATTCCGAAGGCTGTCTTGACAGGTGGCCGTCCGACACAACTAAAGAACAGAAGTTTGCATAACGGCTAAACCTAAACTCAACGAAATCCCAGTACTAACTAAGGAGACGACGGCTCTTATATAGAGAGAATGACCAGGGGTGGCGGCCAAGTTGCACGCCCCTAGGGTTACAAGGCCCAAAGGCCCAAGTGGAGGTGGCGCAACACCCATTTGACTCAGACTCAGTAACCAATGTGGACTCTTTTGACGATTGTGGTCAGCTCAGATACAATTTGAAGATGGGGTTGAATCCTTTAGAAATTATACTTGATAATCTTTCCATCAAGTCCAAGAACGTCCCAAACGGAGTCCGTATGAAAACGTTACGTCCGTTTAAACTTGCACCATTGCAGCAGTTCGAATCCGATTCCAGTACGTGCCCAACGCGGACTCTTTTGATGATTGCGGCCGGTTCAGATAGAATTTGAAGATGGGATTGAATCCTTTAGAAAGTAGACTGGATAGGCTTTCCATCAAGTCTAAGAACATCCCAAACGGAGTGTATATGAGAAAGTTACGTCCGTTTAAACTTGCACTATTGCAGCAGTCCGAATCCGATTCCAGTACGTGCCCAATACGGACTCTTTTGATGATTATGGTGCACACAGAAGGAATTTAGAGGTGATACCCGATCCATTAGAAATAAGATGAGAAAAGCTTTCCAACAAGTACTCGTGGACCTCAAACGGACGTCATATGTGAAAGTTGTGCACATTTGAAGTTGGGCCTGTCAGGCTGAATCCGAATTGATCTGGAGGCCGAATTGGATTACAAAACGTGTCCATCTTGAACTCTTGCTTGAATTGGTGTAAAAGTGACGTGGTGCTGTAAATATATATATATATATATATATATATATATATATATATTCATCATTAGGTTGCATCATATTCTCTTTTAAAATATGTTGAGCCTGAAGAAACGAATTCACCTTTAGTTCAATCTTGATATTGGGCGCTATTGTCGTATGTGTTTGTAGCGTGGTCACATCATCCTCCCCTTCTTGACAGAAAACCGTCATCGGTTTTAACATATATTTAGCCTCACGTATTACATGATCTTGATCATAAATCTCGGTATATGATAACAAACGCAACAAACCCTCATTATGTAATATCATAAGTTCTTTATCAAGCAAAGTAAAACTTCTTTGAAACGAGCTCACCTAATAATTTAAGCGATGCGTAGGAGCTCTTGTAATTGCGGCAACAAGCATAGCAAATATGGTTGTATCCACAGGGGTCATGTCCTCATCATCCTCCCCTTCTTGAAAACAAAACCGTCTTTGGCTTTTGATAAACTGAAAGTATGGTAACAAAGAAGCCAAGGTGTATGCATGATATATATATATGTCATCCGTTTTAACAGTTCTTCGTTGTTGCACAATTAATGTTATAACACAGCAACAATCATAAAAGCTCATTGTATTATTAACCCAAAAGTAATCATATATGTTAATGAACAAATCAAAATTTCTCACACAGTAATTATTGCAACTTGTTTTTGCAAATGTAAGTGAAGCATTTATGCAATTCAAATATTTGAAGTTGTAAACTTGTTGTGCTGGCACATATGGGCAAAGCTACAACTTTTAGAATCAAAACAAAATTTATCCATATAATCATATTTCAATTGAGCAATAGCAAATTCATCTAGTAAGGGTGAAAAGATTTGCAAGTTCTACCATACATCAATTTCATTATTAAGATTGTCAATGTTAGATGGTTCAACAAGAGAAGAACACACAGGCATTGAATGATCACTAAATTTTATTTTTCTTTCATAATGAACAAGATTGAGCATACAAGAGTTGTTGTTCAAAACAATAAGCTGCAATTCATCCATGTGATCACAAGTTATGCATATTCGATATACAAGAAATTGATTTTCTACACCATAATCTCCAATCAAATTAAACTTATACCCAGGGGTGAGGCACTAAACAAGAATTTTGAACATGCAAGTTCAGAAACTTTCTCCATAGCACAATCCAAACTAACGGCCTCATTAAACATGATATAGCACAATGCATCAGTAGGGGATATTCTATCAAATACTTCCTTATGTGTAATTAATTCGACATGTGCAAAATTATGAGAATTTAGATCAGCACATGGTTCGTTCAAGTCAACACAAAGAATATCAAAAGATTGCACTACAGCAGGTATACGCTCACAAGGTTGCTCTATGTCTTGTTGTAGCACCAAATCAGTACCTTGTCATTATCGTCCTCATCAGATACTGTAGGTACCTCAAACTTCTCCACTAATGGCATAAGATGCACCAGATCTTCCTTCACCTCTTCAAGTATCTCGGTGGTATCTGTAGATGGAGTAGGAACCAAAATAATATCAACATTTTCAGTTACCTCAGGTTGCACCTCGCTTGTGACCGTGGGTGCTGGAGGTACAAAATAATGTCGCAATTTCTTTTTCATCTGCTCTCATGTGTATATATAGTGGAACTCGAGATTTGACCACCAATGTTGAACATCACCAATCAGTGCCGTCCTTGCCAAGCTCATCTTCTCAACAGGATCAAGATCCTGTCTTTCAAAGTAGCTATCCAACATAGTAACCCACAAGAAGTAGTCTGACGACGTACTCTCAGCGGTGAGTGGCAAGATATATACCGGTAATTGTTTCCCTTCGAGTTCAAATCTGCCCGCGATGACATCATAATCTACTCATTTTCTTAAGCCTGTCATTGTTAGTAGAAAACAAGAAAACAAATCACAAGTAAATGCTCCTATTAACTACTAGGATATGGAGGCTCAAATCAAGTTACGCATCTCTCAAGCTCTTACCATATTCTTACGAGTTCTTACCAAAGCAAACAGGTGGTGTAACCGGTGGCTGATTCGTGATAAATCTAACTCAAGTGATGAGTAAAGCAATTGTAAGGTACAACGAGACCTGTTCGGTTAGTAGAAAAGTGGAGCTTGGATAGGCTATATATTTTGTAGTAAAGGAAAACAATCAATTAATTTCAGAAATTGCACATAATTGAATTATAGTTCGTATCTAGCACTTAGCCTATGTTGCTGATCAACCAAAGATGGAAGAAGGCTAACATAAGTGTATGGCAATGTATGTGAGTGGTAAATACAAGATAATTCAATCGAATGCAATCTAGAATTGAAGAACACAAGGATTGACCCCCAAACTTGAAAACTGAAGATTTCTGTCCACTGGACAGCACGTCGGTATTTCAGCCGTAACTTTTCTTTCGTTGCCTCTTTTTCAATGATTCTTTTTTCTCCGTTTTCTTACATCGTTTTATACAACTTTTGTTTTGGGGCCATGTTCTGGAAACCGACCGAACAATTCACACAAAATTCACAATTGCCGACTGTTGCAGATTCAATCTGGAATTTTAGGTCAACTTGCACCGCAGATATCTTTTTACTGCCGTACTGGATTGAAGCAAAATTTTACAGGAAGATAGATAATGAAGTTATGAATCTAGTGGCAGTAGTCTCATGCAAAAAGAATCACGGAATCAAAAGTTATGTCATTTTTGGTGGCGGCTGCAGAGAAAGGAAAAATCAGCCAAATTGGAATTAGGGTTTGGGGTGTAGGATTTTTTTGTTTCGATTTTTATAGGAACAAAGATATGACCAGCAACTAGACAATGCTAAGGCGGACACAAATTCAATTTCGCAAACCAAAACTAACAGATTGAAAAGAACAACGGAGTTTGGATAGCGGAAATTAACTCTTTTTGTAGGGCAATTTTTTCTGGACTATGGGAAAGAAAAATCAATCTACTAACTAGGGATACAAGAAATTCCTACCGGTCAACCGAAGCTCTGATACCAACTGATGAGGCGATGGGGTCCCGATCTTCCGATAGGATGATAACTTCGATTTTGGTGGAGATAATGCTTGCGATCCGACTACAACCGAACGACGTCGCTTGCGCCTTAGCAATCGCTGAACCACACTCCAAGTTGTTATCAACCGTGCCAAGAACACGGTTGACCTGACCACGAAGGTCTATTCCTGCATGCAACCGAAGAACACGTAAGAACAAGATAACAAGCAATCTGAAATTGCAAATATTTCTATTGAATTCAAATGGTGAAATTCCGAAGGCTGTCTTGACAGGTGGTCGTCCGACACAATTGAAGAACAAAAGTTTGCATAATGGCTAAACCTAAACTCAACGAAATCACAGTCCTAACTAAGGAGACGGCGGCTCTTATATAGAGAGAACGACCAGGGATGGCGGCCAAGGTGCACGCCCCTAGGGTTACAAGGCCCAAGGCCCAAGTGGAGGTGGCGCAACACCCTTTTGACTCGGACTCAGTAACCAACGCGGACTCTTTTGACGATTGCGGCGGGCTCGGATAAAATTTGAAGATGAGGTTGAATCCTTTAGAAAGTAGACTTGATAAGCTTTCCATCAAGTCAAGAACGTCCCAAACGGAGTCCGTATGAGAAAGTTACATCCGTTTAAACTTGCACCATTGCAGCAGTCCGAATCCGATTCCAGTACGTGCCTAACACGGACTCTTTTGATGATTGCAGTGTACCAGATCCATTGGAAAGAGGATGAGAAAATCTTTTCAACAAGTACTCGTGGACCTCAAACGGACTTCATATGTGAAAGTTATGCACATTTGAAGTTGGGCCTGTCAGGCTGAATACGAATTGATCTGGAGGCCGAATTGGTTTCCAAAACGTGTCCATCTTGAACTCTTGCTTGAATTGGTGTAAAAGTGACGTGGTGCTGTAAAAATAAATATTTTCATCATTAGGTTGCATCATATTCTCTTTTAAAATATGTTGAGGCTGAAGAAACGAATTCACCTTTAGTTCAATCTTGATATTGGGCGCTATTGTCGTATGTGTTTGTGGCGTGGTCACATCATCCTCCCCTTCTTGACAGAAAATCGTCCTCGGTTTTGACATATTTGTAGCCTCACGTATTGCATGATCTTGATCATAAATCTCGGTATATGATAACAAACGCAACAAACCCTCATTATGTAATATCATAAGTTCTTTATCAAGCAAAATAAAACCTCTTTGAAACGAGTTCATCTGATAATTTAAGCGATGCGTAGGAGCTCTTGTAATTGCGACAACAAGCATAGCAAATATGGTTGTATCCATAGGGGCCATGTCCTCATCAGCACTCATGTCACGCGGGTGTGCACAGCAGTCAGGGGGCTGCGGCAAGCTGCCGTCAGAACCCGGGCCCTAGAAGCACGACCCCCTGCCGTAGCCCACGTGCGGCAGCCACCAGGAAGTCCCCCGCAAGTTGCAGCCACGGAGGGGGGCTATCACCGCATCATTAGCGTCATCTCCGGGGGCTCTTCGCCGGGGACCTCGACGCAACCGCTTCCGGGAATGCCGCGCTGCAACATCATCTTCACACTGGCCGACGCCCAGGGTGTGGAGTTCCCCCACCAGGATCCCTGGTCGTCCAAGCCGACATTGCAGGCTGTGCTGTCAGGCGTGTCCTCATAGACGAAGGCAGCTCCGCGAACATCCTAGCGGCGGGAGCCCTCGACCACATGGGGATCCCCCGGGGCCGTTTGGGGCCATCGAGGACCCCGCTTCAAGGTTTCAGGGGCCAGCCACTGAACGCCTTGGGTCAGGTATGTCTCCGAGTTTCCTTTTTTCAAGGCGATAATGCCAGAAGCGAAGACATGGTCTTCGACGTGGTAGACACCCCGCACCCATACAACGCCATACTGGGCCGACCCGCCATCAACTCCTTCGGGGCGGTCCCGCACCATGCCTTCTTGTTAGGGCTGAAAACGGATCGGATTCGGACGGATATTGCTTAAACCGTATCCTAACCCACATTTTTTCTCCGGATTCGGAGTCGAATACGGTAAGACCGGATATGAATACGAATTCGGAATATTCGGAGTTTCGAATACGGTATCGTCGGGACGGATATGTAACGGATTCGGCTCGGAAACGGATAATATAGGCAGATAATACGGATGATTACGGTTTCAAAAGCTTATACTTTAGTTCCAAAAGATTACAAAGTTACAACGGCCTCTTGGTTTTATATATAATGTGAAACCAATACTCATCAAGAAACTTTGTAAGCTAATTATAGGAACAATAGGAACACAAAGGTTCAGCAAAACGAAGAATAAAAGAAACTAGTGAGAACAATAGGAACACAAATTATACATAAGTGGTAAATTCATACACTAGTGGCACATCTCACATGAAAAAATAAACCATCACACACTAGTGGACTTTGCTTTCTGAGCTCAGCAATGACATCTTTAACACATAAAAACCGCCTTTTGCTAGCGGCAAGGATGGGTTCTAAACGGTTTCAAGAGTTAGAGGATGTGTTTACCTGGTTTTGTAAATGAGGGACAAAAATTAAACCATGCGAAGAGTTGAGAGAGCAAGAATGGACTTTTTCCAACAAAATAAAAGGTGACAGTGATCTGTTGGATATGCTCAAACAATATATTCATTGTATAAGCAAACATGTCCACTAATATCTTAGCTTACTGACATAAGCATATAATTTCACAGGTGAATATAAATAGAAAATTAATTATTGTAATTCAATAGGTGACACATTACGATTTGAGACCCAACAATTCATATCAACAAAGAGGAATCAGCAACAAAACCAGAAAATTACACCAATTATAGTGACCAGATTCGGAACATTTGGTCAAGCAAGCCTCCCAATTAACCTAATCCACAAGCTCAAACCGAACATGATCTAATTATTTTGTTCAAGTGCGTGACAAAAATTTATCTAGAAACAAAAAGGCACCGTTATAATCAGAAAGGCCTTAAAAGCAATCCGGAACCAACAAAGCACATAACAAATCGGGATCTAAGCGAACAAAAGCCAAAAAAAAAAATAGACAATGCAAAACCACTTCCCGTTGCAGCCTACAATGTGATCCACTCATGCGGCCAGATCAAACCAACCTACCGAACTCGCTCAATCCAGCACGGAATTCTATCAAATAAAGCCCCAAGCCACTCAGAAATCTCTCGCATTTCTAATCCAAAACCAACCGACACCCACGGAAGCGCGCGATCAAGTCGAGATCTCGCCACACAGAACAGCCAAATCCCCAAATCCGCCCCAGCTCTGCCATCAGAACCACAAAAACTCCAATCACAGCTCAAAATCCTCAACGTCACCGATCCAAATCGACCCAAATCCAACTAACGACGCAGAGCAGACCGAGATCTCGCCACGAGAACCCAAAACAACAACCCCGAGGGACTAGATCGAGGACTCCTCTCGGGCGGCACCTGCTTGCGGAACATGGGGGAGTCCTCGAGCTTGGTGAAGGCCGCCATGTCTGTCCGTCCTCGGGTGGAGGTGGGGTGGGGTGAGCTGCTCTCTCGAAGCTTTGCGGAGATCTGGGCGTGGACGGGAGGTGGAAGCGGAGGCGAGGCGAAGCGGTCGGCCAGCTGCTCTGTGTCGTGGTGGTGGCTGTAGCTGTCTGCTGTGGACCAAGCGTCGGATACGTATTCGGTTTTTATCCGGATACTACCGAATAACCGAATACCGAACCTATTCGGTCGGATATCAGCTATACCAAATCCGCTATCGAATCCGTCTACATATATCCGTATCCGAAACCGAATCCAACCGGATACCAAACCAGTTTACCGAATTTGCTACCAGCCGGATTCGGTACCGTATCGGTCGAGAAAAACCCGACCCGTTTTCACCCCTACTTCTTGTGCATGAAGTTTCCGGGGCCGCAGGGTGTCATCACTATCTTCGACAACCAGGATCTCGCCAGGCACGTGGAAATCGGCGCCAGAGGTCCACACCGCAGGGTGCACGTCCTCACCGACAAACTGAAGGAGGATGTGCCATCCGCTCCAGGGTGGACGCCTAAGCCCCGGCCGGACGGCGGGGTCAAAAAAGTGCCCCTCTAGGCCGAAGGGCAATTCATGTCAATCGGCGAAGGTCTTCCCCCGGAGGTGGAGTGAGACTTGCTCCAGGTTCTCTACAGCAACGCGGACGTCTTCGCATGGTCCCCAAAGGACATCAAAGGCGTGGACCGTGCCCTCATCGAGCACAACCTGGCGGTCCGCCCCGACGCCAAGCCGGTCAAGCAGAAGCTTTGGCGCATGTCCATGGACCGGCAGCAAGCGGCCAAGGTGGAAGTAACGAAGCTCCTCTAGGCCGGGGTCATTCGTGAAGTCCAGCATCCGGATTGGCTTGCCAACCCGGTGTTGGTCAAGAAGGCCAACGGCGCCTGGCGTATGTGCATCGCCTTCGCCGCCCTCAACAAGGCATGCCCAAAGGATGATTACCCTCTGCCGTGCATAGACCAACTGGTCGATGCCACCGCGGGGTGTGAGCTCATGAGTTTCCTGGACGCGTATTCCGGCTACCACCAGATCTACATGGCCAAGGACAACGAGGACAAGACCAGCTTTATCACGCCGGTCGAGACTTTCTGCCTCGTCAGGATGCCCTTCGGGTTGAAGAATGCGGGCGCAACCTTCACCCGCCTCGTCGCGCTGGTGCTGGCCGCACAGCTCAGGAGGAACATGGAGGCCTACGTCGACGACGTGGTAGTCAAAACCAGACAGCTAGCCTTCCACGGAAAGGATCTCCAGGAAACCTTCGACAACCTTAGAAAGGCAGGCATCAAGCTTAATCCGGACAAGTGTGTCTTCGGCGTGCAAGCGGGCAAGCTCTTGGGCTTCCTAGTGTCCGGACGAGGCGTCCAGGCAAATCCCGACAAGGTCGACGCAATCCTTGCCATGGAGCCGCCCAAGACAACAAGAGAGGTCCAGAGGCTCACCGGCCGCATGGCTGCTTTGAGACGCTTCATCTCTAGGGCAGCGGAGCGGGGCTTGCCATTTTTCAACACCCTCCACGGCTACGACGGGTTCCATTGGGACGATGATTGTGCGAAGGCCTTCGACGACCTCAAGAAACACCTCGCAAGCCTCCCAACTCTAGTCGCTCCGGCACCAGAGGCTCCCTCCTGCTCTACCTCGCCGCGTCGGCGACAGCGGTCAGCGCTGTCCTCGTACTCGAAGAAGGCGCTCTCCAGCGCCCCGTGTACTTCGTCTCCGAAGCCCTCCAAGGCGCTAAAACATGGTATACAGAGCTCAAGAAGCTTGCCTACGCGCTGATCATGGCCTCGAGGAAGCTTTGACACTACTTCCTAGCCCACCCCATCACGGTGCCATCCTCATTTCCCCTAGCGGAGATGCTGCACAATAAGGAGTCTACAGGGCAGATTGGCAAGTGGGCGCCCGAGCTCGCCCCGTTTTCTTTAACGTATGCCTCGAGAATGGCGATCAAATCCCAAGTCCTTGTGGACTTCCTGGCGGAGTGGACCCCATCGGCCTGGCCCGCTCAGCAGTCGGAGGACTCGGTGTGGATGCTCAACACCGACGGAGCCTACGGTGTCGTAGGTGCAGGCGTCGGTGCGGTGGTCACCACGCCTGAGGGGCACCGCCTATTGTACTCGGCGCGACTCGCGTTTCCCGCCACCAACAACACTGCCGAGTACGAGGCATTACTCTTTGGCCTCGCGAAGCTTATGGTGCTGGGTGCGCGGCGAGTCCTGGTCCGCACTAACTCGCGCTTGGTCGCAGGCCATGTAGACAAGTCATATCAGGCCAAGGACCCGGAGCTGGCCAAGTACCTAGCGGCCGTAAGAGCGAAGGAGCGACACTTCTTGGGTGTCACCGTAAAAGCCATCCCTCGGGCGGACAATGAGCAGGCCGACGTCCTGGAAAGGCCACTAGTCAGCAGCTCCTAGCTCCCGAGGGGGCATTTTACGAGGTCCTATCAACAGCCGCCATCGCGTAGGACAACTGCGATGCAGCCCTCGTCCATTAGATCACCCAGCAGGGTGACTGGCGGGAGCCCATCTTTGGTTTCTTGCAGGGCATTGCAGAGCCGGATGACCCTGTCGAGATCCGGCGCCTACAACATCGCGCCAGATCCTTCCAGGTGCTCGATGGAATACTGTACAAGAAAGGGGTCTGCTCACCGCTCCTGCGGTGCCTCTCGCGTGAGGAAGGAAAGCGGCTCCTTGCGGAAATCCCGAGGTCACTGGTCGGCAAGGCGTTCAGGCAAGGTTTTTACTGGCCAACTGCCGTCGTTGACGCAAAGGACCTCGTGCGCCGGTGTCAAGGTTGCCAGTGGATGGGACGGATCATTCGTAGGCCTCCGACAAGTCTCAACCCCATTCCCTCAGTCTGGCCGCTGGCACGGTGGGGCATCGACGTTGTAGGACCACTTCCCTGAGCCCCAGGCGACTTGCGGTTCGTAGTGGTTGCTTTGGAGTACTTCTCCAGGTGGCTAGAGGCTGTAGCTCTAGCCAGGATAACCTCGGCGGCCATACAACGCTTCCTTTGGCAAAATATCATATGTCGCTTTGGCATGCCCAGGGAGCTCACCGTCGATAACGGCCTGCAGTTCGACGCCGCCCCATTCAAGGACTTCTGCGACAGCATGGGCATCACGCTCCGCTTCGCTTCCGTTGGGCACCCACAGTCTAACGGAGTGATCGAGCGGGCAAACGGTGCCATCTCCGTCGGAGTCAAGAAGCGCCACATAGGGCTGCCAAAGAGCACGTGGCCAGGCGAGCTCCACAGCGTCCTCTAGTCCCTCCGCACAACGGCGACGCGACCGACGGGATTCACACCGTTCAAGCTCCTCTTCGGCGATGAAGCAATGACACCTAAGCAAATCAACGCCGGATCGAGAAGAGTCCTCGTCCAAGCACCTGAGGAGGAGCGCCAATGTCCCTGGACCTTCTCGATGGAGAGCGACTAAGCGCAACTCAGCACGTCATGAAGTACGCACGGCAGATGGTGCGCGCTCGCGGTCGCTCTGTATACCCGCAAGAATTCTAGCCTGGGGAGCTCGTCCTCAAAATGGCGCTCCATGCAGAGACGGTCGGCAAGCTGGAATCCAAATGGGAACGCCCATACATCATCGCGGAAGCTCTGCAGAAGGGAGCATACCGCCTGGCCACGTTGTAAGGGCAGACACTCTGCCATACATGGAACGCAGACAGGCTACGGCGGTACAATGTCTAGGACAGAAGGGGAAGCATGTAGCAACATCGGCACCTTTACCCATTGTAAGATGCTCGCCTGCGCAAATGGGAAATTAATAAAGCCGACCTTCTGCCATGCTTCCGTCGAGGTCCGCCTCCGCACGCACCTTCACCGCCGACAATGCGCGGGGGCTTGCCCCCGCGCGCAGTCTACGGACTCTAAATAAGACGTAGCATCGAGGTCCACCTCCGCACGCACTCTACAGAGTATAAATAAGACGTAGCGTCGAGGTCCACCTCCGCACGCACCTTCACCGCCCGCAACGCGCGGGGGCTTGCCCCGGCGCGCAGTCTACAGACTCTAAATAAGACATAGCGTCAAGGTCCGCCTCCGCACGCACTCTACGGAGTGTAAATAAGACGTAGCGTCGAGGTCTGCCTCCGCACGCACCTTCACCACCTGCAACGTGCGGGGGCTTGCCTCCGTGTGCAGTCTACGGACTCTAAATAAGACGTAGCGTCGAGGTTCGCCTCCGCACGCACTCTACGGAGTATAAATAAGACGTAGCGTCAAGGTCCACCTCCGCACGCACCCTCACCGCCCGCAACGCGCGGGGGCTTGCCCCCGTGCGCAGTCTACAGACTCTAAATAAGACGTAGCGTCGAGGTCCGCCTCCGCACGCACTCTACAGAGTATAAATAAGACGTAGCACCGAAGTCCGCCTCCACACGCACTCCATAGAGTCTAAATAAGACGTAGCGCCGAGGTTCACCTCCGCACACACTCTAAGGAGTATAAATAAGACGCAGCAGGGGGACGCCTCCGAGCGCACTCTGCGGAGTATAAATAAGACGCAGCGTTGAGGCATACCTCCGTGCGCACTCTACGGAGTATAAACAAGACGCGAATGTTGTCCCTGCGCACTCTACTGAGTATAAACAAGACGCGGAAGTCACCGCGCATGTGCGGGCGTTGCCCTCGTACGTACACTCCGGAGTATAAATAAGACGTGGTTGATGTTTCCACGCACTCTACGGAGTACAAATAAGATGCGGACGTTGTCCCTGCGCACTCTACTGAGTATAAAGAAGACGCGAAAGTTACCGCGCACGTGCAGGCGTTGCCCTCGCACGTACTCTCCATAGTATATATAAGACGTGGTTGATGTTCCCACGCACTCTACGGAGTACAAATAAGACGCGGATGTTGTCCCTGCGCACTCTACTGAGTATAAACAAGACGCGGATGTCCCCGCGCACGTGCGGGCATCGCCCTCGCACGTACTCTCCGGAGTATAAATAAGACGTGGTTGATGTTCCCACGCACCTCGAGTCTTAACAAGACGCACTAGAAGCTTGCCTTCAAAGTGCACTATATCTCGCACGTGCGGAGTACGAAGCGCTCGTGCGTCTACTTCGACTGGGCGCCGGCTCCGCTGCCACCCCGTCGAAGGGTAGGGGACAGAGCGCTCGCGCGTCTACTTCGACGAGGCGCCGGCTCCGCTGCCACCCCTTCGAAGGGTAGGGGACAGAGCGCTCGCGCGTCTACTTCGACTAGGCACCGGCTAAGCTGCCACCCCTTCGAAGGGTAGGGGACGGAGCGCTCGCGCGTCAACTTCGAATAGGCGCCAGGTCCGCTGCCACCCCTTCGAAGGGTAGGGACGGAGCGCTCGCGCGTCTACTTTGACTAGGCGCCAGCTCCGCTGCCACCCCTTAGAAGGGTAGGGGACGGAGCGCTCGCGCGTCTACTTTGACTAGGCGCTAGCTCCACTGCCACCCCGTCGAAGGGTAGGGGATGGAGCGCTCGCGCGTCTATCGAAAAGCGAGGCAAGGTCGACGCAAAAATCTGACTCTTACGTGACATCTGCACAGGGCAGAGATGTACGGTATGACAAGAAGGCCTTGGACAAGTATTGCTTCATTCTTATAAAAAAGGAGGTCGCCGGGCAACCGTACAAATAGGCATACATAACACGGCACACACTCAACCCCGGCATCACGCTTGCAGATTCACTCCGTCTTCGTTGGGCCGAGGAGCTTCCTCTTGCGGATTCGCGCCATCTTCATTGCGCAGAGGAACTTCCTCGAGCCACCGGAGGAAGTCCCCTTCGTTATGCAGCGTTCGCCGCAGCGCGACCTTGGCTGTGTCCTCCCCGACGTAACCCCAGATCCGACTATGGAAATTTCGGAGGCCGGGCTGGATGAAGCGGATAGCGTCGGACATCGCCTCGAGCCTGGCAGGAAGATCCAGCTGAGGGTTTGCCAACTCGTTGATGTGCCTGCACCCATGGGTGCGGGGCATGGCGAAGGTGAGGCAGGCACTGATGAAGCCACAATGCTCGCCGAAGGATCTGGCACTACGGAGGGCGACGCTCGATCCCTCCTCGATTAGCTCAAGCATCTGCGTTAGATCCTCAAGGCCATGTGTAACATCCGGCACGTCAACGGAAAGGTCCCGGAGAGCCCGTTCTAAAGATTCCATCGCCCTCCGCGCCGACATAGATGCATCGTCGAAGGTCTGGTTCCTCTCTGCAAGGGATGCGGCGAGTTGGGCCTTCTCCTCCTCCAGCGCAGAGATCTGCTGGAGAAAGGTGGCACGCTCCTCCGCCGCGGCACGCTGGACTTCCTCCGTGGCGCGTTGCGCCGCCGCCACGGCGTCCCCTGCGTGGGATACCACCCTCGCGTTCTCAGCCTCCAGCGTACAAATATGCTTGTCCTTGGCGGTGTGAGCCGCGTCCACAGCATGGAGTTCGTCCTCCAGCACCCTTCGCTTGCGGACACGGGTCTCCTCCAGGGCTCGGCTGAGAACAAGCGTCTGGAAGAAATCGTGGGAGTTAGAAATACACCGGGCAATGGCATGGTACACGAACCTACTACTTACCCTTATCTCCAAGGCACCTGGCGTGAGTGCCAGAAGGTCTCCCCCACACATTGACAGCATCTGCCGGTCCAAGCTGCCGACAGCGCGCTCCGCGGCCTCATTAAGAACGCGGAGCATCTCTGACCGCGGGATGAAGTCAGAGATGACTGGCCTTGGCCCCTCCTCGTCGGCGGCTTCGGCAGCAACGGACGCCTGCGCCACGCCCTGCGTAACAAGGACGGATGATGTGGATACCGCACATGCTTATCACTTTTCAGTCAAATACATTATTTCACTAGAAAGAAGTATTGAGCCGCATTAAATATTGTCAGGTGAATTTGTTTCTTAATGAATTTCCTTCTATTCGTGGGAACGATATACTACCTTATGACAAATCCTTATTTATTATTAGGTTTGAATATTATAATGATTTCGGGGCCAAAGGAAATGAGAAAGCCAAACAACTCATGCAGCTGATTAAGGAGGAAAGAAGCCCATGCAGTGGGAGAGCAAAAGGGGAGAAGCTCAAGGACATAAACTACAAGTTTTGGATAAGATTTTCAAGCCAAATTCGGACTTCCCACGTGCTCAACTCAATTCAAACTCGGATTCAACTCAGGATTCAATTCGGATTTGGTTCGGGACAGCCTGACAGGCAGTTACTAAAAAGGCCATAACTTTCACAAACGGAGTCCGATTCAGGTGTTCTTGTACTCGTTGGAAAGATAATTTCAAGGGCTACTCAATCGATCTGGTCCCACCTTCAAATGCCTCAGGGATAAAAAGTTATGAGTGAAACAATATAATGGGTGAAAATTATAGTTTCCTTTTTGTGAGAGTTCGTATCCAAAACCATATAGGGTTGAGTTGTACTTGGTTTGGACACTATATGGATATCCCAAGGGGCTATATAAGCCTTGTATTGGCAGCCTTTAGAGGGAGACCTGATGAGGACATCACTTCTTCGGATACACACAACACTCCTCCACTTGACATACAAGGACCAATCACTGGAGCTCGCGCCTGACAATTGAATTTACAGGTGAGCTCGTTCCTAAGTACCTCTTTTTGTTCATTTGAGAATCGATTGCTACCTAATGATTTAATTATGATTAGGAACCATGGAGAGGACCTGGAGGTACATGGAGAAAGGCTACGAGGCGCACAAGTCCAGCAAGGGCAGTCGAATCATGTTGGAGGCCCAATTCAAGCCGACTTCGAATCCAATTCGGAGTCCAAGACCAGGCCGCACTAAAACGGACGCCCAGATCGTATCCGGGCTCCGTTTTGGACGTTCTACATATGGATGGAAAGCTGAGAAGACGACCTTTCCAATGGCTCTGGTCCCATGTCAAATACCTTCTGAGTCAACAGGAATCGTCGAAACAAGTGGGCATTCAGAATCTATCAGGGTGCTGCGCCACCGTCTTTTGGGCCGTTCGGCTTTGTATCGTGTTGGAGCCCATTAGGGCGCATCCAGGGGTTTTGCACACCCCTTACTCCTCTATATCCGGCCGCCACCCCCACCATTAGGGTTTGGGTTTTGCTTAGATTATTCTGTCTTTGAACAGTTTCGTCGTTCATCCATTTGTGAGACCCCAACTTTCGAGTGCTAAATCAATACATCTGCAATTCAGTTGTGTTCTTCCTTGTTCTTGCTTGTGTTCTTCGATTCGCAGGCGAGGATTAGCCTTCTTGGCGAGGTCAACCGGGCTGCGCACGGTTGATAACCTGAGGAGACGTGGTGCTGTGATTGCGGGGTTCGGAACGTGTTGTTTGTAAGCCGGATCGATTTGTGTCGCGCCTCCACCAAATCGAACATATCCAAAACCTGTTGGAAGATCGGGACCACGTTCCTATTAAGACCAACTTTATGCATAAGATTGAAACATAGCTATTGCTTGTTCTTTCAACACCAGAGTTCATGCGAGGACTTTGAGGTCAAGCCGTCGTTCCATTGGGAATTGGGGACTTAGCGTTCGTCGTTTGTGGTCTCGCGACGAACAATTATCCGATGTGTTTTGGGCGTATTCCAAAGAGTTGAGGGTTCGTGCATTGGCGCTAGTGTTCAACTAGCGACAATGTCTACTTCGCATCAACTATCCACGGTTCCTCACTGAGAAGATCGGGACCCGTCCTCGTATCAACGGAGACTTCACGCACACCCTCGTTGCTCGATCCTTCACCGCGTCCGGGAGACCTCGTCTTGCCTGATGTTGACGGCGGAATGAGCGAGCAAATCAGGGAGAGTTTCGCGAAGTCGCGGGAGGAAAAGGAATTGCGCCTACCTTCGACACCCTCTACCGTGGTGCGGGGGGTGATCGCCCAGCCTCCACCCAGGGTACAGGGGCTTCGTCGGCCCCGAGGAGCGACGATTTCTCCCTCGGCCTTGACATCTTCCACGCCAGGCGCCAGGACCCCAGTGACTAGGCCCGCCACTTTGAATCGCCCCTTCAAACGTGGAGGCGACTGTACCTTGGGGCGCTTTGCCCTTGGGGTGCGGGCGACATTTCGTCAGCCACCCCAGTAGCCACAATGGTTGGCGTGGGCGGCACGTCTTCGGTGGCCGGTGCTGGCACGGGCGGCAAGTTCTCCGCGGTCGGTGCAGGCGATGAGACTTCATCTTCAGAAGCAGCAACACTGGGGCCCGCCGCCTCGCCGCCACCTAAGGCCTCCTCGTCAGTGGCAGCGTGCCCCCCGAACCGGCGGGTTCAGAGTCAGCGCTGGTCGCACTCCTCGCCTCGACGGTTCCGGCCGGTGACGTGGCCGACGGGTTGGAGATGACGGCGTTAGAACAGGCCTTGCGCCGAGAGGGCCGCTCGGCCGTCGCCATCGCGACGGCTTGGGGCCTCCGCCGGCACCGCGCGCTCGGGTACGAGAATCCGTAGGACCTCGCACACCCGATTTATCTGCCCTTACTTCGCCGAGGCGGTCGCAGCCACGCGCAGCTTGTGCTTCTTGGCCGTGTATGGCCCGAGGAGCGCAACGACTACGCATTTTGCATCTTCTAGCCGGGACACTGCACAAAGAGTGGGACGTTGATCAAAGGATCACGCGGTTACGTGAGCGGGCGAGTAACCCAAGGCCGAAGGACTTACAAGGAGCGGAGGCCTTTACGAGACGAGATACGGTCGGATGGACGCCGTCCTTCTGGGTGCTGCCCCGTTGCTCATACTGCCACCGACCAGAAAGTGGCGCCACCCCGTACATGGTAAACTCTTCAGCGACGTCGCGCATGTTGAACTGGTGGGCGACACCGGCAAGCCGCCGCCCATTCTGCGCGTCCTCGACCTTCGGCTTCACGTCTGGTGAGCTGTTGAACGATATCGGCTAGCCCTGACACAACAGGCCGCTCGTGCTTGTCACGTGGTAGTAAAACCACCGCCACATCCAGCCGGATTCCCACTTCCCCCGCGAAGCCCACGCGGGGAACAGCTTCGCGCACGGCTTCCTCAGCATGAAGTTGACGCTGCCGAAGTCCGATAGCGCCCCTCCCTCGACTCTCTTCGGCTGGCAGCACGCATCATGCAGAATGGCGAACAGGCTCGCGCTGGGACGGCGACCTTTAGTTCGCGATGCCCAAGCGAAGACAGCCAGGCGGACTATGGCGTTGGGGGTCAGCTGCGCTAACTCCAACCCG
Source organism: Dendrocalamus latiflorus (assembly GCA_017311315.1). Lineage (NCBI taxonomy): Eukaryota > Viridiplantae > Streptophyta > Magnoliopsida > Poales > Poaceae > Dendrocalamus > Dendrocalamus latiflorus. The sequence goes on from CM029660.1 coordinate 18,101,373, forward strand.
TAAGCTCGCAGGACCTCGCCCACGAAGACCGTCGAGGGCATTTGCAGCCCGGCATCAAAGAACACAACGAAGACAATCGCCTTCGTCTCCGCCGGGTTCGGCTCTGTCTCGTTGGGACTGGGTAGGCGAGCCCCGTCGTACTCCTTAATCTTTCCCTCCCGGACGAGTCGCCGGAGCATCTCCCCAGTCACGCGACTCCGCCCCAGCACACGGGAACAGCGGCCCCCCGAGTGCTCCATGGCGTCCCATTGCTTGTTGACGTGCGTTGGTCCTCGCAGCTCCAAGCATACTCCACCGGAGGAGGCGACAACTCGCGCCGGCTGGACGAGGTGCTACCACTGAGCCGGTGAGCGGGATTGTCGTGGCCAACCATACTTCTCCAAAGGAGGGGCGCTAACGAGCAAGAGCAGGGGCGAATCGCGCTAGCAGCAGAGCAAAGAAGGCAGGGCTAAGCGACCAGCGGAGAAGAGCGTCCTAATGCCAGTGGTGACGCATTATAAAGCCCCCTCACCTCCACCACGAGCGGAAGCGCAACCGGCAGGAGTCCAGTGGTTCGGCTACCCATGATCGGGAAGTGCAACCGCTGACAGTTGGGGGGCCGCGCAGCGGTAGGTGGACGAACAGTGCACGACGCACCGATAGCATCCCGCCACGCGTCCAGCCCCTCTGGGAAGGGGCGAGAAGCCGTGATCGTGCGACTGCTGCCAGCCCACGACGCGCCAATCGCAACCTGCCGCGTGTACCCTCCCATCGGGACAATGCGTACGGCGACAGCAGCCTGCTCCTGACAACTCAGGGGCTGGCGTGATTCTCGCCACCATTAAAATGCACTATCAGACCGCGGAGCTCCCTGGCCAAGCCGACATTGCACCAGGCGGAGCCCCCCGCCTGAGGTTAGGCATGGGGGGCCTCGCCCACCCCGCGCCCAGGAGAATCCGCGGAGCAAGGTCTATCTCCGCTTCCACTTCGACGTCACCGACATCTTCCACCTCGCCAGCGCCTTCGACTCCGCAACAAGCACACGCCTTCGCTGCGGCTTCGACTTCGGCCTCGGTACCAGGCGGCCCAGAGGGTGAGGATGACCTCGGTAATCCTCCCAACGCCGCACCCTCGCGGAGAGGCAAAGATCACAGCAAGCAGGCAACCCAGCAAGCAATTCGGAAGTTCACAGTCCGCAGGGACGGAGGGGGCCAAATGGCTCGGCAACATGGCTTCGGCCCGTGAAGCCCGTCACCATGAGAGGCTCTTGTTGTAGGGGTGGCCCCCACCTAAGCCCAACCGACCTGCTAAGAGAGTTGTAAGGCTCAAAATGGGATATGTGTAATGACATAAAGGCCCCTGAGAGGGATACTCAAATGTAAGGGCATGGCTGTAAAAACACTCCCCATGTGGATATATATATATATATATATATATATATATATATATATATATATATATATATATATATATATATATATCATACCAGCCATGGGGGAAGCCCTAAGCACTTGCTCACCTAACTCTCCACTACCATTCTCTCTCTCTCTCTCTCTGTTTGGTCTGTAGCCACAACAGTGATCATTCAATGCCTATGTGTTCTTCTCTTGTTGAAACATCTAACATTGATAATCTGAATAATGAAATTGATGTATGGAAGAACTTGCAAATCTTTTCACCCTTACTAGATGAATTTGCTATTGCTCAATTGAAATCTGATTATATGGATAAACTTTGTTTGATTCCAAAAGTTGTAGCTTTGCCCATATGTGCTACCACTGCAAATTTACAACTTCAGAGATTGCCCATAAATTGCATAAATGCTTCACTTACATTTGCAAATCTAGTTGCAATAATTGCTTTGTGAGAAATTTTGATTTGCTCATTAACATATATGAATACTCTTCGGTTAATAATATGATGAGCTTTTATAATCACTGCTGTTTTGTAACATTAATTGTGTAACAACGAAGAATTATTAAAATGGATGACATATACATATACCATGCATACACCTTGGCTTCTTTGTTACCATACTTTCAGCTTATCAAAAGCCGAGGACGGCTTTGTTTTCAAGAAGGGGAGGATGATAAGAACATGTACCCTATGGATACAACCATATTTGCTATGCTTGTTGTTCCAATTACAAGAGCCCCTACACATCACTTAAATTATCAGGTGAGCACGTTTCAAGGAGGTTTCATTTTGTTTGATAAAGAACTTATGATATTACATAATGAGAGTTCGTTGCGTCTATTGTCACATACTGAGATTTATTATCAAGATCATGCAATATGTGAGGCTACACATTTGTTAAAACCGAGGACGGTTTTTTGTCAAGAAGGGGAGAAGATGTGACCATGCCACAAACGCATATGACCATAGCACCCAATATCAAGATTGCACAAAAGGTGAATTCATTTCTATCTATTACTACCAATGTTATTTATGAGAATAAAATACTACCTCATGTTACTACTTTGTTCATTCTCAGTTTGACAAATGGAATACTTTTGAACCGAGAGGGAGGTCGGCGCTAAAACAATGGAGACAAACAAGGAAGAATAAAGTCAAGGGGAAACCATGCAGTGGGAGAGCTAAAGGGGAGAGGTCCAAGAACTTAAAGTCCATGTTTTGGATGAGGTTTCCAAGCCCAATTCAGAATTTTCTCAGGCCCAACCGAAATCAAACTCGAAATCAACTCAAAACTCAATTCGGATTCGGTTCGGGACAGCCAGACAGGCCTGTCCTCAGCTTCAGAAACCTTTTGGTCGGGTCGCAAGCGTCAAAACAATCTAACATTGATTTAGCATGACAGGACTAACTTCCAACATGCATAGAATTCGCATCCAGAGTCCGTTTGGGATGGGTGAGTACTTGATGGAAAGCTTATCTTATCCTCTTTCCAATGGATCTGGCCTCACTGCAAAATTCGTTCTGTACGAAAAGATATCACCGAAACAAATCAAGACTATTTCTGAATCCGAGTCCAAAGGTGCTGCGACACCTCCAATTGGTCCCAAGGGCTTTGTAAGGGTGGGTGTCCAACCCTAGGATGACCCTTGGCCGCCCCTCCCTCTTCTCCAACTCATATATTCACCCTCTACCCCCTTTGAACTCTTTGGATTTCGTTTGATTAGTTTTTCCATGGTGAATACTTTTGTTCTTCGCTTGTGTCGATTAGACTAACCGTAAAGAACCTCTGCGGAATCCCACCTTTTTGAACTCAATTTATATATTTGCAATTTCAGATTGCTTGTTATCTTGTTCTTTCATGTTCTTCGATTGCATGTAGGAATAGACCTTCGTAGTCAGGTCAACCACGTTGATGAGGACATCCCTGGCTCACCTCATTCATCATCTACTCCACAAGATTCTACACAACTGCAAGTTGAAGCTTCTACAAAAGAGGCTTATTTGGGTCCCATGACTAGGAACCGTACTAAGCAAATACAACAAGAGGTGAATGCGTGCCTAGCTGAATCTAATGTTATTGAAGATAAGAATTATATACTGCCTAAGTCTCGTATGCTTATTTTACTTAGGTTTGCACCTACGGAGACAATTCAAGCAAAAGGAGCACATTGCAAGGATCAAGACTTAGCTATCGGAGTACATTGTTTAACATCATCCACCTATAACCAGTTGGACGTGAAGAAGGCTGAGCTAGACATCAAGAATACTAGCAAGCTGTTCAGGCCATCAAGCGTTGCATGCGCAGCCTCAGAATTTGATTGCCAACTTTCTACCTAATCCCACATAAATATGGGCGTGTCCAGCATGCATGGGGAGCAGGAATGGATAGGAAATTAAGTCCTCTTTCCAGCACAACAAACGGTGCATCATTTGGAGGCTTGAGTCAAAAGATATGCAAGTTTCAAGACTAGCTGTTCGGGACAATAACTATAGCGCGAGGCCACATGAAATTACTGCCTCTCTAAGCCTAAGGGAACCCAAAGGGCACACGAAAATAGATTCCATTTTGGAGTATGTTCACACCTAGCTAGGAGGGTTGTTCCTAGTATAAATACTCCTTTCTTCTAAGGGGACAATTTTTAGCCACATGATTTCAGAATAGCTTAGCCAAGTGCTACCAAAGAAAATTGAGAATTCTCTCTTCCTTTGCTCTTGTAATTTTCCTAGTGAGATTGCAAAAGCGGTCGTTCGACGGCAACCTTTCTGTGCTTCCAACTTTCGTTCGTGGTTGTGTGGATTGGAACTTAGAGTGTGGTTGGGGCGAATACTTGTTACAGGTCATTGCATAGGCAGTGGTTGGCCTCAAGAATTGTCAGGTTACACTACTATCTTGGCTGCTCGCAGCTAGTTATCTTCACCTAGCATATTTCTCCTCCGTGAAGATCGGGCATTCCCCCCGCATCATCTACCGCGTTCTTGGCACGGTTGATAACGACTTGGGTGTGGTTCAGCGATTGCTAAGGCGCAAGCGACGTCATACGGTTGTAGTCGGATCGCAAGAATCACTTCCACCAAAATCGATAGTTATCATCCTATCGGAAGATCGGGACCCCATCGCCTCATCAGCTCCTCTTCACTTCTTGGCATGGTTCTTTTGCCAATGATGTCCATCATGACAAGAGGCTTGAGTTTAAATTGAAAGTGGTGGCAAATGTAAAAGGTGCCAAATGTGACATGTTTTGACACTTTCCCTTCCATTGTCATAGTTTTAGGTATGATACATGTGAAGTCCAAGGAGGAGAAACATCCTAATGGCATGTGCGGAGTGACAATCGAGGATGATTATGAGGAGCTTTTTGAGGATGATCATGATGATGAGCTTTCAGAGGATGATCCCTGACTTGAGCTAAGTAAGGTAGGCAAGGAGAAACTCATTGAGGAATTGTTGCTTCAAGAATCTAAATTGTATGCTCTTAGGAAGAAAGTAAAAAAAATCTAGAGAAGGTTAAGAATGAGTTGCTTGATGAAAATTGCTAGATTAAGATCTCCTATGCCTTGTGAGTCATGTGAGTCCATACATGTGGATAATGATAATTTGAAAACTTCTCTTGGATGCTTAAAATTTGAAAATGAATTGCTAAGATACAATGCTTCTATGCCATGTATTTCTTGTGTTGCCTTACATGATGAAAATGATAAGCTTAGGGTTGTTCATGATTCCCTAATGATTGATCTTGATAGGGCTAACTTGGAAATAGACAATCTTAAACCGTTGGCAAGAAATAAATGTGATTCTTATGTAGTCATACTTGATGAAAATGAGAAGTTAAAATTGGCTAAATCCACATATGTAGAGTAACTTGAGCATGCTAGGGCTGAAATTGTTGAGTTTAAGTCTAGCCCTTACAATATGTGTTTAGACAAAGAAATTGCTTGCTAATAGCCTAGCTTCTTATAAGAATTGTGCTAAGTTGACCATCAAGCTAGATGCTTTGAATAGAATTTTGCTAGACAAATGAGAAAGAGAACCTAGCTATCTTAAATGCATCTAAAATGGTATAATCCTCTTGTAAAAATTGTGCTAGCTTAGGAAATGAGATCGATAGCTTGCATAGATCATTTGCCAAATGATTTGAGAAAGAAATGCATAACTCGAGAATTGCCAGATGTTGTTCTTGTGAAGTTCTCAATTTTGAAAATGGCATTCTTAGGAAGAAAGCTAATTTGATATCTTGCAAGTCTTACAATAATTCTGTTAGCCTTGAAAATGAAATTGAGCAATTGCATGGCATGCTTAAGAAGAAGGCATCATTAATCTCATGCACCCCTTGCATTGTTCTGAGAAAGGAAATTGATTCTTTAAAGAGGGTGCACGATGATATGAGTGCCAAGTCTTGTAACTCTTATGTTTCTCTACACACTAAGATTGATGTATTAAGAATTGCTCTTACTTCGTTGCAATCATAGATTGGTTCTTCTTGTATTGTGTATGAGTCGCTTGATGTTGGCACTTATGCCATTGCTTCGCATAGATCTTTCTTGGTTAGTGCAACTCTTATTGGTTCTTCTGGTGTTGTCCAAAGGACATACAAAGACAAGGGTGTTTCCTCCTCATATGATACAATATCTTTCAAAGAGAAGTACTATTGCACCTTTTGTATGAAGGATGGGTGCATTGTTAAGTTTTGCTTTCGACATATCAAACATGAATGTCGAGTGTGTGGTCGAAATTTTAGAGACACACATTGCCCCTCTCATGCTATGTGTGCACCTAATGCTGACATAAGATTGAGTAGTGATATTAGTTCTTCGAGCATGTCCCATGGGACTTCTCCCTTGAGCAAAAATGGTTATTTGTCCTCCTGGACCATGTCACCTAATAGACCTCTACACCATTACTCATTTTGTGGAAAGGATAGTCATATTGTATACTTTTTTGCTTTCAACATACCAAAGGCATGCGTCGAGTGTGTTCTTCTAAGTCTACAAGTGGATATGGTCTTTCTCATGACATGAACACTAAGAGCCTAGCATGAGGACTTGCTTTGTTGATAGATTCTTTGATAACCTCTCTTATGGGTTTGGTCGTGCTCATGGACATGCTTCTATTCCTTCTTTTGTTGTTGATACTTTTGTTGGTTCTCATCATTGTGCTTCCAAGTAAGGCATTCACTGCTTTCCTAGAAATTGCACTCCATTTCTTCATCAAGTTGTCCATCCTTGATGTGCCTCCAAGGATGTTATTAGATCTTCTTGCATGAACCTTCATGTGCATCATGCTAACCCACATAATGGTTCAAATACTTCTAGTAGTTATATATCCAAGTTTTGGATTCCCATGCATATGATCACTAACCATTTTGGGTCCAAAACTTGGCACACTCTCCTCTCGTGTATAGATGCCAGGGACATGGGATGAAGGGTTCCGGTCTTTTTTGCTTCATCACATGATCAGAACACTAGATGCTTCTTCATTCCTTTTGATGATCTCAAAGTGGCATATGCTTTCATGTGTGGTTTCCTCATATACTTTGAGAGCTATCTTATACCCTTTTGCCCTACTATCACGATAATTCACTCTTGGCTGATAGCGTGTTGTGTAATTGGTGGTCGCTAAGTTGACGATCACGTGGGACTCAACATGGGACTAAAAAGTGCTAATAGGTCCTGTGGGCCCTTTAAGGGAAGTGCCCACATATGAATTTTTCAAAATAGTAATAACACACATCTTAAAGGAAGAGGTGTGTTCGGCACCATGGTGCCCTATTTTGACATCATGTTTATTATTTTTTTAAAATTGTAATTCTATTTTTGATTTTTAAAATGATTTTTTTTAAAAAATAAATATTAACCTATCAACTCTATATAGAAAAGCCATAAGTACCAACAATGTTTTTATTTCTAAAGAATTAAGTAACATTAAGAGGACCTCTATTTTGAGGTTAACCTCACCACAAGAAATTCAAGAATGCTAGGCCCCCCATTCCTAACCCTCTGACATAGAAAATCAAATTTCTACTCAAAAACATTCAAATTAGGAAATTTCAAATCATAGAATTTATACTCAGTAAAAAATTCAAAATTGAGAGAGTGGGGGCGGCATGGCTCCAGTCAACGTAGAGCTTTCAGACTCGCAGCTCTAACAGTGTGCACCCCGTCCCCCAAACGACGGTGACTCCATGCTGCTCTGATGCACAGGTGGCACCAAGTTAGTGTGCGGCGGTGACCTCAGGCTGCTCAAGCAGCCGCCCACAGCGACATCGAGGTGGTGGGTGGCGACTATGAGGAATCACATGTGAGAGAGAATGACAGGAAGAAAGAAGAAGGAAGGAAGAAGGGGAATGCATCAGGAACCAATCCCAAATAGCAAGTAGCGGGTGAGCTCTCCTTCCTCTCCACGTGTCACTCACAGACAAGGCCAAACACAGCTGGGAAGCTCCCTTCTTTCCCCACATGTCATGCCACAAATCGTCTCCTCATCCCCCAACCACACCAGCGCACACCACATTCCCTGTCCATGAGGAAGCAACGGTGAAGATGCCCTCAAATTATCATTTTCATAACATTAATAATGATGGAAGGATAAACACCTAATTCTTTATGCCAGGTGTATCATATATAACACCATCTTCACCTTCTATTTTATCCCAGTAGTCTCCAACACCAATATTCCCCCTCTATCATTTGCCTCTACATCCCAACCATCTTCTCCTCAACCTATAAACGAGCCGAGCTCGAGCGAGCTTGGCCTTCCAGGCTCGAGCTCGAGCCGAGCTCGAGTTGGGGTCCGAGCCTAAACCTGAGCTCGAGCTCGGCTCGGCCTAAGCTCGAGTAGGCTCGAGCTCGGCTCGTTGAAGCTCGATAACAATTAAAATAATTTATTATGCACTATTTTTTAATAATAAGAAAATTTTAAGCTCGAGCTCGGCTCTAGTAAGCTCGATAACAGTCAAAATAATTCAAATACACACTAATTTTCAATAATAAGACAAGCTCGAGCTCGAGTTCGGCTCGAGTAAGCTCGGTAAGAATTAGTATGTATCACTATTTAAGCTCGAATCGAGACTCGCGAACTATTCGAGCTCGGCTCGGTGAAGCTCGCGAGCTCGAGATCAAGCTCGAGTTCGGCTTGTTTAAAGTTCGAACCGAGCTCAAATCAAGTCTAGAACGAGCCGAACTCAAGTAGCTCGCGAGCTTCGAGCTTTTTTTACAGCCCTATCTTCTCCCCCATGGGTGCGAACACCATTTTGTACAGTCGTATCCTCTCCAGTTTGTTCATACATATTGATATCACCACTAGTGTTCTTGCTGCTTATCGCCGGCCACCACCACCATATGGCAACCTAACTTCCCTAGTCCTTCCGAGTCCCAATAGATCACAACCCATCGCCATCCACAAGATCTATGGAAATGATGCCACTACTACCTTGGCTCCCCCATCACCAACAATCCGCCACCACACTCAAAGAACTATGTTTCGAGATCGAGTAAACCCTTGAGAGGCTTGATTCGTGTAATTGGATGTTTTAAGCAAATCGAAGGGTTCAAGAGGCATCTGGTTTTTGAAAGGAAAAGGTACTACTTTATTTATATTTATCAATTTGTGCAAAACAAGGTCCAAGATTAGGAATTCCCACAAAAGAATTGCTAAATCTTTATTCATATTAGGGAATTACAAAATAAACTTCATCTATATTTTATAATTTGTAAGTAAGTGATCTTTTAAAAAGAAACCGGGATATTCTGAACTTCCCTAAACAAATTGTGCTTCGCCCACTATTTTGTTTATTTTATAAGCAATGTGTGCACAAATGGTTTGTTTTGTTTCCCTTAAGCCATGAGTATTTGTGCTTAGACACAGCTGTCATCCAATACTATTAATGGCATTATCAATATGCAAATTTTGTAAATCTTCAATATGCACCCAAAACATTTATTACTACCATCTTTTGAATTATCTAGAATGTCCATATTGCATCAACATACCATGTATCTTTACAACCTACGCAAAAAGTGGTCCACGCTTTTATTGCTACTACCTTTAGAAGAAAGCACTAGATATGGGAGGTTACAATTAATTTCTTTAGCTTGGTACAACTGTTCCTTATAAAACAATTATATATACAGACAAATATTCACATGTTGCACTATTTTAGCCCATAATAAAATGAAAAAGCAGCATGAAAATACAAACCGAATCAACATGCACTCACGTCACATGTCATGGAGTGATTCTCCTATTGTTCTCTCATATTTCCCCCCTTTCAATACTATATAAATTACCATCTAGTCCTATGTCTCCCTGCCTACCCCAGGCACCATCTCCCATCTTACCCTTAGTGCTACAGTGTTTTTTTTTAAATAGAGTTCTACTTGATGACCCTGCCATCGCGTAATAATTCGTTGGTGCCAAGGAATAGCGTGTGAAGAGCATCGGAGCGAGCACTTCCTTTTTCCTTTTCAAAATTTCCGGTAGAGATCTACAAACGTGTGTACGCCTCTGTTCTATCTCTATTTTTATATTATTTTGTGGGTCATATTCGGATTTGGGTACATGTGTGTGTGTGTTTGGTGATAGTCTCGCCACAATATGGTTTGCTGCTTTTTTTTTTCTGTGCCTGTGGAGCTAGGTGAGGAATGCAGATTCTATTGGGTGAAATTTGATCCAAACAAAACATATAAGTCGTACATGTGGCTGGATGGTGAATTAGTACTCTATTTTGTTTGTGGAAGTGGAGGAAAAGGTTGTGCCCTTTTTTTCATTGTATTAAGTTTGTGCCCTTTTTTTTCATTGTATTAAAGCGCTAAGGATTTAGTCATACTTCGATCTCTTTTAGTTTAGTTTTGCTATTTTTACTGTGGGTTTTTATCAGAATCAGATTTCTTGCAAGTTGTCTGTCAAGATCTCTGTTAGAGAGTTTATGTGTAGCAACAATTTTGGATATGTCGAGGATAATGTTTATATCTTTTTTTTTTATCTGCCCTTGTGATGAAAATGGAGCATTAATTAGTGCTCTGTTTGTTCTTGTCTGGCATTGTGTTCGTGCAATATTTGTTAGACGATTCATTTGTGCAAAATTTGTTTGACCATGCTGTTTTCTTCTGTAATGCCATGGGTGGTTGCAGAGCTTTATATTGAAAAAGAAATGAATCCTCTCATTCTACAGGTTTTCATATGCTTATTTTCCCTTGCAGCTATTGGAGGGCTAGAGCGCAATGCTGCCTGGGCCAGGAAGCACTTCTGGGGATGTTGACAGCGCAGCAAACAAGAGGCCTCGCCACAAATTCAGGCGTTCAAAAGAGAAGATGAATCCACATAATATCCAGTTTGTACGTATTGCAGAAGGATACCTGTTAGAGTATGCATATGCTTTTGTTTGGAGATTTATTAATTTTCTGTTTATCATTTCGCAGCATCGTCAAGTGGCTGCAGTTGAAGCCAGGCAGCAAGAGCGGAGCCAGATGTATTCCTGACATTGCCATTTTTCCGTTTATCTTCTTTCATAATTACCATTTGTTTTCCTGACATAGCCTAAGTTATGCTACATAAACATGATAAACAATAAAATTAGGCCCGTGCATTGCAAATGGCATAAAATAGAATTCCATATTCAATATGTAGAAGTCAGAAGGCACAGTCAATATGAAGCAACCTAAAATTATAAAAGAGCTGTCAATTTGCGGTCGTCCGCAGCAACACCTCCAAGTAGACACACTGGGGTGCTTGCCCGTTCGTACACGAGTTCCCATTCTATCGGTTTGATTGGTTGGCTTGTCGCGTCAGGAGACAAGATTGTGAAACATGGTAGATTGGTAAGTAGAACTCAAGTGTATGGATTTATTTTTCTCTCATTCCTCCTATAACGGAAACAATTTGGTGTGGGATTTTTAAAACTTTCAGCCTGGAAATTGAGAACTTTTAAATAAATATTGGAAACTTTAAATTTGAGATTGAAAACTTTCAACCAGAAAACTTTCAATTGGAGATTGAAAATCTTTACCTGAACAACTGGGATATTCAAAGCTTTCAACTGGACAAATTTTCAACTATATATTAAAAACTTTCAACCGGACAAACACTAAAGAAAACTTTCAAACGGATATTTGGGTATGTTCTTTGCGTCTTTTAAAAACGGTTTTTAGTTTTTACTATAGTACCTAACTTTCAAATGGAATATTTTTCTCAAGATGGAGTCTATAAGTTAATTGTAGCACACGTTAAAAACATAACATCTGTATCAGCCAAAATCGCAAGCAAATATCTCTCTCCGTAATCTTTGTCACGAACAACCCAAAATTCAAAAATTTCAGCCAAAAACCTTAAACCACAACCATAAGCAAAAAAGGAATAGCCTGGAACATTCAACTGCACAAATCTTTTAACCGGACAAAATTCAATTGGAGATTAGTAACTTCCAACTGGAGATTGAAATTTTCAACAAGCATTAAAAAACTGAAACACATTAAAAAAGGGACAAACGAGATAAAATCCATGATAGAAGCCGACTGAAAACAGTAAGTAAAAGGAAAGTAAAAAATAGCAGGAAAAAAGTTACCATGGCCCCACCTGCATGCCGGATGTCAAATAGCCGCAAAAGTTACATGGTGTCCTAGCATTTGCTTGTCTCTGCGGTCTTTTTTTATTTTTTTTATGGCTTTTGGATCGACTTATTTAGGATGTTTTTTAAAGTTGTTTTTCTAAATGGATTTTCAAGTCTAAAATTATGTGTGATGTTTATGTCCGTGTCCCCATCGTCCACCGCTATCTTACAACCATCAGCTACAATAAAAAACTATCAGCCATAATCCAAATGAACAGGATCATAGAGGCACACATGTCCAAAGGACTACGAGTTTGATAGCTCTCCAGGGAGCACCATGTGTCATAGTTTTAGCGTGTCCGCATGGGAAGACACACACGAGTAATCCTAAAATATATTTTTCCAGAATTTTACAGGGCATAACGAGGGAAATTATGCATAAAACTATCTGTTGTGGTTACAGACCAAACAGAGAGAGAGAGTGTGTAGTAGTGGAGAGTTGAGTAAATGAATGGCTTCTGCCTTCTCCCCGTGGCCTATGCCACATATATATATATTCACATGGGGAGTGCTTGTACAGTTATACCCTTACACATGAGTATTCCCCTTGGGGGCTCTTATGTCATTACACATGTCCTATTTCGGACCTAACAGGCCTACTGGGCTTAGGTGGGGGCCACCCCTACAACAGGAGCCTCTCATGGTGAAGGGCTTCACGGGCCGAAGCCATGCCGCTGAGTCCTTTGGCCCCCTCCGTCCCATCGGCATGTGATGCTTGATGACTTGGATAGTTCGTACGTCCGATCGTGCTTGCGCGAGGGCTGTCTTTGGGTCCCGAAGCTGGCGCGGCCTCGAGGCCGAAGGCACGGGGAAGGCCGAAGGCTTCGACGGGGCTGAGGTTGCGCTTGTGCGAGGGCCGTCTCCCACACCAGGGGCGGGCGTGGTTTCGAGGCCGAAGGCAGTGGGTAGGCCGAAGGCTTCGACCGGGCCGGGGTCCGGGCGTGCCCTACCGCGCGCTCCGGATATTTGTGGGCGAAGCCGAACTTGGTCGGCTGCCCTTGGCGGCCGAGTCTCGGGAGATGCTTCGCGCGATGTGGCGTCAGCGCGGGGGGATGGTTGCTTGGTCCGGGAGTGCGCTTTAATGATGCCTGGAATCGCGCCGGCCTTTGTCAGGGGTAGGCTGGCACGGCTGCTCCGCCTGCCCTGCACTGGATGTGGGCACATGGCCGGTTGTAATTGGAGCGTCATGGGATGCCCGCGTTCCCACGACCACAGCCGTTCGCCTCTTCCCCAGGAAAAGTGGCCACGCGGTAAGAACGTATCAGCGCATTGGGCACTGAGCGGCCACCTACCGTCGCTTGCCGCGGTTGCCAGCGATTGCACTGCCCGATCGTGGGTAGCCGAACCGCTGTAATTCTGTCGTTCGATCTGCTGCCTACAGGGGAGACGGGGGGCCTTTATAAACCGCCCCTGTGGGCATGCAGTCGTTCCCCCTTGGCTGCTTGATTGTTTGTGCATTCCCTCCTATTCTTCTTGCGCCTCCTGTTACTATTCTTGCCTCCGCGCTTGCCCGCCACCGTGAGAGAGAGGGATGGCTGCACGCGATGACCTCCCAGCTAACGCGGGTGCCGCCCTTGACGACCCTGCTCGTCGCCTTAGCGAGAGCGCCTCGTCGAGCCAGCGCTGCCCGACACCCCCACCGGCGGAGTATCGCTTGGTTCCGCGCAACAAGAAGCAGACTACCCACCGCTGGGACGCCGTGAAAAGGTTCAAGGGTCGCTGCTCCCGTGTGCTGGGGCGGAGCCACGTTACGGAGGAGACCCTCCGAACCCTTCTTCAGGAGAAGAAGCTGGAGGAGCGTGCCGGGGCTCGCCTGCCCGGTCCTGACGAAACGGAGCCGACCCCGGGAGAGTCGGAGGCGATCGTCTTCGTGGCATTCTTCGATGCCGGGCTCCGAATCCCCGCGACACACTTTGTTCGCGAAGTGCTGCGAGCGTATGGGTTGGAGCTGGCGCAGCTGACTCTGATCGCGGTCGTTCGGTTGGCCATTTTTACTTGGGCGATGCGGACGGAGGGTACCCGTCCCCGCGCCGAGTTGTTCGCCATCCTGCATGACGCACGGTGCCAACCGAGGAGAGTAGAATGGGGGGCTTATTCGAACTTTGGCAGCGTGGACTTCGTGCTAAGGTCGGAGTGCTCGCGCCTGTTTCCCGCGTTGGCTACGCGGGAAAAGTGGGAGTCCGGCTGGACACGGTGGTGGTTCTACTACACCGTGTCGAGCACGAGCTGCCTCCGGAGCCGTGGAGAGCCGATATCCTTTGATCGCTGTCCGAAGGTGACGCCTCGGCCCGGCGACGAGCAGCAGGCGCGGAGACTTGCCGGGGTCGCCCTCCGGTTCATGCGTGACCTCGCCGAGGAGTTCACCATGTACGGGATATCCCCGCTTTCTTGTAACTGGAAGTATGAGCGGCGAGGGTCCGACCGGAAGGACGGCATCCACCCGGGGGTATCTTCGCTTCATAGGCCCTCCGCGCCCTGTAAGTATCCCTGCAATATGCCAAGTACCACGTGGGTGGTTGCGGACCCTTGGGTATGACACTCCGCTTGTGTGTGCAGTACGCCGGTTAGAGGATGCGGAGCGCGCAGTGGCTGCGATGCTTGGTCCGTATACGACGAAGGAGCATAAGGCCCACGAGTCCGCGACTTCCTTGGCGAAGCAGGGGCAGATTAATCGGGTGTGCGAGGTTTTGGAAATCCCCGTTCCGGAGCGCCCAGTGCCTGCGGAGTCGCCGAGCGGTGCGGCGGTGGTGGCGCCATCCTCTCGGTGCGGGGTCCAGTCGGAGGTCATCGCCCTTAGTTCGCCGACCGTGCCGCCAGTCGAGAACGTGAGGATGGGGGGCGAGGCGGGCGTTGGGCTCAGATCGACCGGTTCGGGGGGCCGCGTAACCCCCGACGAGGCCGTATATGGTGGCAAGACGACGAGCGTGCACCTAGTCACCTCCAGCGGCAACCGCAGCGTTGTCGTTGACGACAGCTTCCGCGGCTGCCCAGGTAGCCCCCGAGGCTTCACCTACGACCCCGAAGGAAAAACGGCCTCGGGTGCAGTCGCCGCCATCTTCCAGGGGCCGGTTCAGCGTGGCGGGTCCAGTGACTGCGGCCCTGACGGCTAGCGGGGATGCTCCTGAAGCCGGGAGGGTTATCGCTCCTCAGGCTAGCGAGGCGCCCTTGACCCAGGTGGAGGCCGCGGTAGAGGGCACTGGAGGTAGGCGTAGTTCGTTTTCGTCGCGTGACTTCGCGAAACTCTCCCCGATTTGCTCGCTTATTCTGTCGACGCCAGGCGAAACAGGGTCTCCCAAACGAGGGCAAGAATCGAGCAATGGGGGGCCCCGCGATGTCGCTGCCCTGATTGAGCCGGGGACTGAGTGTGCCCCAACTGCTGCGGAAGACGCTGGGGCGAGGTCTCTAGGGCCTGACGTCTCTGACTTCGTACCTCGGTGGGAGGTGCTTCGCGCCTGGAGCGAGGTGGCAGAGTATGCTGGCGCACGCCTAGATCGACAGGCGCTGCACTCCTGCGGGGGTGACCTTTTGGCGCTCGCGCTGGGTGCCTCGGAGATGAGGGTAATGGTCTCCGTTCTCGCTGCATATCCCTTGCTTATCTGATAGGTAACCTTTGTTGTTACACTCGTGTAGACGCTTGCCATTGGCAAAGCCCTCGAAGAGACCCGTGCGCGCGAGCGGAGGGCACAGGACGAGCTCATTCGGGTGTTGATGGCGGAGCGGGACGAGGCTATTGACGACGCGCAGCTGGTGGGCACGAACGCGAAGAACGCGGCAGTGGCCGCACAACTCGCGATGGAGGAGGCCCAGCGCGTTGCGACGGAGGAGCAGACCGCCCTTCTTCAGCCAATCTCTGCGCTAGAGGCGGAAAAGGAACAGCTTACTGCCTCCGTTGCGGAGAAGACGCTATCCTGGGACAACGCGTGCACCTCAGCGTGGAATGCGATGGAGTCTTTGGAGCGGGCCCTCCGGGGGCTTTGCGTGCACGTGGAGGACGCCACTCATGGCCGCCAAGACCTGATGGAGACGCTCGAGCGTCGCCCTCCCCGGCGCCAAGGCCTTCGGTACCCACTGCGGCTACATGAGTGCTGGGCTTGCCCTCGCCTTGCTGCACGCCGGTGGGTGCAAGCATGTCAATGAGCTGGCGAACCCTCAACTCGACTTGCCTACCCAGCCCGGGGTAATATCTGATGCCGTTCGTGCCGCCGAGCCCGCGACCCGAAACTTCCATGACCGAATTTGGAATTATGTCGGGGAGGGCGCCGCTGCGGTTGCTTTACGGCGGACGCTGCGGAACGAGGGGGACGTGCTTCGCTGGCTCGAAGAGGTCCCTCGGCGCAGCGCAGGCGATGCGGGCACTCGTCGCAGTGAAGATGGCGTGGACTCATAGGAATAGTTTCAGGTTTTAGCGCGTTCCGCACCATGCGTGTGTCTGCTTCTGTAATGTAACTGTCTTGCTCGTGCCAAGCGACAATTCTCCCGTGCACTTGTTGTTATGTAATATGCTGCGAGCTGGGGGGTCGTGTAAAGCGCGGGTATCGTGTCGCCCCTCGTTCGGGTATCAGCAAACGGGCTTGCGAACACTTTGCGCCTCAGACCCCAGGCTAGTCGAGGTAGACGCGCGAGCGCTCTGTCCCCTACTCTTCGAGGTGGTGGCAGCGGAGCTGGTGCCTAGTTGAGGTAGACGCGCGAACGCTCCGTCCCCTACCCTTCGAAGTGGTGGCAGCGGAGCTGGTGCCTAGTTGAGGTAGACGCGCGAGCGCTCCGTCCCCTACCCTTCGAAGTGGTGGCAGCGGAGCTGGCGCCTAGTCCAGGCATGCATGGGAACCTCGACCACACCCCTTGTTTTTTTCTGTTCCAGGGAGTGCGCAGAGATAGCATCCGCGTTGGGTTTTTTTAACTCCGGAGAGTGCGTGGGATCGACATCCACGTTTTATTTATGCTCCGAAGCGTACACACTGGGGCAACACCCATGCGTGCGCGAGGTTCGCGTCTTGTTTATACTCCGTAGAGTGCGCAGGGATAGCATCCGCGTCTTCTTTATACTTCGGAGGAGTGCGTGGGATCGGCATCCACGTCTTATTTATACTCCGAAAAGTACGCACTGGGGCAACGCCCATGCGTGCGCGGGGTTCGCGTCTTGTTTATACTCCGTAGAGTGCGTAGGGATAGCATCCGCGTCTTCTTTATACTCCGGAGGAGTGCGTGGGATCGACATCCACGTCTTATTTATACTCCGAAGAGTACGCACTAGGGCAACGCCCATGCGTGCGCGGGGTTCGCGTCTTGTTTATACTCCGTAGAGTGCGTGCGGAGGCGGACCTCGACGCTACGTCTTATTTAGAGTCCGCAGACTGCGCGCGGAGGTGAGCCTCCGCGTGTTGCGGGCGGTGAAATTGCGTGCGGAGGCAGACCTCGGCGCTACGTCTTATTTATACTCCGCAGAGTGCGTGCGGAGGCGGACCTCAACGCTACGTCTTATTTAGAGTCCGTAGACTGCGCGCGGAGGCGAGCCTCCGCGCGTTGCGGGCGGTGAAATTGCGTGCGGAGGCGGACCTCGGCGCTACGTCTTATTTATACTCCGTAGACTGCGTGCGGAGGCAGACCTCGGCGCTACGTCTTATTTATACTCCGTAGAGTGCGTGCGGAGGCGGACCTCGACACTACGTCTTATTTAGAGTCCGTAGACTGCGCGCGGAGGCTCGCCTCCGCGCGTTGCGGGCGGTGAAATTATGTGCGGAGGCGGACCTTGGCGCTACGTCTTATTTATACTCCGTAGAGTGCATGCGGAGGTGGACCTCGACGCTACGTGTTATTTAGAGTCCGTAGACTGCGCGCGGAGGTGTCCCCCCACGCGTCTTTATTTATGCTCATGCCCAATGCACACGAAGGTGACCCTTCGCGCGCTTTTAGTATGAAAACAGGAGAATTTGCATGAACGATGCACTTTATTAAATTCCCGTTTGCGCGGGTGAGCGGTTACAAGGGTTAAGGCACTAACCGTTAGCCGCTTATGGCCGCCGAAGCCGTGGAAGGCCCTTGCCCTTGTGTGCTTGACTTAGGCGTAATACCGCCGTAGCCTGTCCGCATTCCACGTGTGGCGGAGCGTGTGCCCTTCCAGGGTGGCTAAGCGATACGCTCCCTTTTGCAGGGCCTCCGCGACGATGTACGAGCCTTCCCACTTGGACTCGAGCTTGGCTACCGTCTCCGCGTGGAGTGCCATCTTAAGGACTGGATCTCCTGGTCTGAATTCGCGCGGGTACAGTGAGCGATTGCGACCACGCACCATCTGTCGCACGTATTTTATGACGTGCTGTGTGGCGCTTGCCCGGTCTCCATCAAGGAGATCCACGGACAATTGGCGTTCCTCGTCTGGTGCTTGGACGAGGACCCGCCGCGAGCCAGCCTTTATTTCTTCAGGTGTGACCGCCTCATCCCCGAAGAGGAGCTTGAAAGGCGTGAACCCCGTTGGGCGTGTGACCGTTGTGCGAAGGGACCAGAAGACGCTGTGGAGCTTGCCCGGCCACTTCCCCTTTGGTAACCCGACGAGGCGTTTCTTGATTGCGGCGGAGATGGCGCCGTTTGCCCGCTCCACCGCCCCGTTGGACTGTGGGTGTCCGACCGAGGCGAACCGGAGGGTGATGCCCATGTTGCCGCAGAATTCTTTGAATGGGGCTGCATCGAACTGCAGCCCATTGTCGACGGTGATCTCCCTGGGCACACCGAATTGACATATGATGTTCTACCAGAGGAAGCGCTGCAGAGCTGCCGAGGTAATCTTGGCCAGAGCTACCGCCTCCGGTTACCTGGAGAAATACTCCAGGGCAACCGCGACGAATCGTAGGTCTCCTGGGGCCCTGGGAAGCGGTCCCACGACATCGATGCCCCACCTCGCCAACGGCCATACCGGGGGTATGGGATGGAGGCTTGTCGGGGGCCTGTGGATAGCCCTTCCCATCCATTGGCAACCTTGACAACGGCGCACGAGATCCTGGGCATCCGCGACGGCTGTTGGCCAATAAAAACCCTGTCTGAAGGCCTTGCCCACCAGAGACCTCGGTTGGAGGTGCGAGCCGCAGAGACCCGCATGAATTTCCGCGAGGAGGCGCTTGCCTTCTTCGCGCGGGAGGCACCGCAGGAGCGGTGCGCAGACCCCCTTCTTGTAAAGCGCCCCGTCGAGCACCTGGTAAGATCTAGCGCGATGTTGCAAACGCCGGAGCTCGGAGGGGTCATCCGGTTCCGCAATGCCTTACAGAAAAGCGAGAAGGGGCTCCCGCTAGTCACCCTGCTGGGTGATCTGGTGGACGAGGGTCGCGTCTCGATTATCTTGTGTTGTGGCCGCCGCTGGCAGGGTTTCGTAAAATGCCCCTTCGGGAATTGGGAGCTGCTAACTGGCAGCCTTGGCCAGGACGTCAGCTTGTTCGTTGTTCGCTCGAGGGATGGCCTTCACCGTGACACCCAAAAAGTGCCGCTCCTTCGCTCGTACGACTGCTAGGTACTTGGCTAGCTCTGGGTCCTTGGCTTGGTATGAATTGTCCACATGGCCCGCCACTAACCGGGAATCAGTGCGGACGAGGACTCGCCTTGTTCCCATCGCTTTGAGCTTTCCGAGGCCGAAGAGTAACGCCTCGTGTTCGGCCGTGTTGTTCGTAGCTGGAAACGCTAGGCGCGCCGAGTATAACAGGCGCTGCCCCTCTAGGGTGGTGATAACGGCTCCCACCCCTGCGCCCGCAACACCGTACGCTCCGTCGGTGTTAAGTGTCCACACCGGGTCTTCGACCTGGAGGGCGGGCTGAGCTGGGGGGTCCATTCCGCGAGGAAGTCCGCCAGAACTTGAGACTTGATCGTCGTCCGAGAGGCGTATGTTAGGGAGAACGGGGCCAGTTCCGTCGCCCATTTACCAATTCGCCCCGTGGACTCCTTGTTGTGCAGCATCTCTGCCAGAGGGAACGATGATGGCACCATTATCGGGTGCGCCAGGAAGTAATGCCGAAGTTTTCTTGAGGCCATGACCAGCGCGTAGGCAAGCTTCTCGAGCTCGGTATATCGCGTCTTGGCGCCCTGGAGGGCTTCGGAGACGAAGTACGCTGGCCGCTGGAGCGCGCCCTCTTCTAGGACAAGGACGGCGCTGGCCGCCGTTGCCGAGGTAGCGAGGTAGAGTAGGAGGGGAGCCTCTGGTGCTGGGGCCACCAGAGTGGGAAGGGTTGCGAGGTGTTTCTTGAGGTCGTCGAAGGCCTTTGCGCAGTCGTTGTCCCAATGAAATCCATCGCAACCGTGGAGGGTCTTGAAAAATGGTAAGCCCCTCTCCACTGCTCTGGAGAGGATACGGCTCAAGGCCGCCATGCGGCCAGCCAGCCTCTGGACCTCCCGCGTTGTCTTGGGAGGTTCCATGCCTAGGATAGCGTCAACCTTGTCGGGGTTCGCTTGAATGCCTCGCCCAGATACGAGGAAGCCCAGTAGCTTGCCCGCCTGTACACCGAAGACACATTTGTCCGGGTTGAGCTTGATGCCCGCCTTCCGGAGGTTGTCAAAAGTCTCCTGAAGATCCCGGCCGTGGGAGGCGAGCTGGCGGGTTTTTACTACCACGTCGTCCACGTAGGCCTCCACGTTTCGCCCTAGCTGGACGGCCAGGGCCAGCGCAACGAGGCGGGTGAAAGTTGCGCCCGCGTTCTTCAAGCCGAAGGGCATCCTTACGAAGCAGAAGGTCCCCATCGGCGTAATGAAGCTGGTTTTCTCCTCGTCGTCCTTGGCCATGTAGACTTGGTGGTAGCCAGAGTAGGCGTCCAAGAAGCTCATGAGCTCGCATCCGGCGGTTACATCGACCAGTTGATCTATGCGCGATAAAGGGTAATCGTCCTTCGGGCATGCCTTGTTGAGGGCTGTGAAGTCGATGCACATGCGCCAGGCGCCGCTGGCCTTTTTAACCAACACCGGGTTGGCGAGCCAGTCCGGATGTTGAACTTTGCGGATAACCCCCGCTCGAAGGAGCTTCGCCACCTCCACCTTGGCTGCCTGCTGCCGGTGCATGGACATACGACGAAGTTTCTGCTTGACGGGCTTGGCGTCAGGGCGGATCGCGAGGTTATGTTCGATGAGGGCGCGGTCCACTCCTTTGATATCTTCCGGGGACCATGCGAAGACGTCTATGTTGGCCTGGAGGACTCGGAGCAAGTCTTGCTCTACCGCCGGAGGGAGGTCTTCGCCTATGGATACGAACTGCCCCTCCGCTTGGAGCGGCACCCTCTTCACCCCGCCCTCCGGGTGGGGCTTAGGTGTCCAACCCGGAGCGGATGGCGTATCCACCTGGTATTTGTCGGTGAGGGCGTGCACCTTGCGGTGCAGGCGTCCAGCTTCGGTTTCAATGCTCCGAGCCATATCCTGATCGCCGAGGATGGTGATAACGCCCCGCCGTCCCGGGAGCTTCATGCATAGGAATGCGTAGTGTGGGACGGCTTCGAAGGAGTTGATGGCGGGCCGGCCCAGTATGGCATTGTATGGATATGAGACGTCCACGACGTCAAAGAGGACATCTTCGGTCCTGGCGTTGTCAGCCTGGCGCAAGGAGACTTGGAGGCGAACCTGACCTAGAGCCTTCAGAGGCTGCCCTCCGAGGCCCTGAAGGGGGTCTTCCGAAGCTTTTAATAGACTCCGAGGTATTCTCATATGATCGAAGGCCTCCGCGAACAAAATGTTGGCGGAGCTCCCTCCGTCAATGAGGATGCGCCTGACGTCGCAACCCGCAATGTCGGCCTGGATGACCAAGGGATCTTGATGGGGGAATTCTACACCCTGGGCATCGGCTGATGTGAAGGTGATGCTGCAAGGGGACGCCCGCCGAGGTAGTTGTACCGAGGAAGTGCTCGACGAAGAGCCTGCATCGATGACATTAATGCCACGGTATTGGGTCTCCCCGGGGGACCCAGCACAGGAGGGACCGCCTTGCCTATGCTGTATGCGGGCTGTTACGGAGGTCAACATCTTCGAAGCCCGTACATGGGCCACTGCCTGTCGTAATGCCGCAACTTCGGTGCATGCCCGCGTGAAATGGCCCCCGTAGCCGTGTACCTCACACCATCTACCGTATTCTAGGATTTCCTGCTCCGTGCGCGGCTTGGCATCGTTGCCTCATTCGCGTCCCCCCTACAACGCACGAGGCTGACACGGCCCCCCGAGGAATGCCCTGCGCCGCCAAGATATGGCGGGCCTTTTGGGGTGTCCGCTGGTTACGCCGGGGCTTACGCCTGTCGCCTGATGAGGTTTGGTGCACCCCATCGTCGACGAGCTCACGGGTGTCACCTGCGGACACTTGCTTGCGGTCCGTCCTCAGGTTGTTTCTTGCGCTGCTTCTTTGTGAGAAGCCCTCCGCTTGCCCGGCGTCGGAGCCGTTGCCGCTGCGCCTCCGTACGTCCTCTTCGGTTCAGGCGTACGCTTCCACTTTGTCGAAGAGCTCTGCCTCCGACTTGAGTGGCTTCCGCGCGTTATATTCAGCGAGTGGTCCCGGGCGGAGACCTTGTGTTGCTGCGTTGATGACAGTTGTTTCGTTGATGTCATTGACCTTGCAGCGCACTTTCGCGAAGCGCTTGAAGTAATCCCGGAGCCTTTCGTCGGGTTTTTGCTTGACCGCGAAGAGCTGGTCCGCATCGACACGCTCGACGTAGTTTTCCTGGAAGTTGCTGCAGAGTTGGCCGCGGACCTGCGCCCACGCATGGATGGACTGTGGTGCAATGGAGAAGAACCAGGACAGCGCCACGCCTTGCAACGCGAGAGGGAGTCCTCTTGCCTTCGTGGTGTCGTCTCCGCCAGCGGCTTCGATAGCAGTCTCGTACATGCGCACGAAGCCTCGCGGGTCGAAGTCGCCCTTGTAGGCCTCGATGACGCTCGGGAACTTGAAGCCCTCGGGCTAAGCCGCCTGCTGCAGGCTCACGGAGAGCAGGGACTCTGGATCTATTCGCCGCGATGGGGCGCGGCTAGACGTAGGGGGTTCGGACACCACCGCCGGGGAGGGGGTTGGCTCTGAGCCTCTTGCATGTCCCGCACAGCTCCGCAGAGGTCTGTTAACTCCCGCCGGAACGCGATAAGGGCCGCCACTAGGGCGGCCTCCACCGCAGGCGTGGCTGGGGCCATCGATGCGCTTGGCGCGCCTGCGCTGCAATCGCCGGGGTTGGTCGTCGGGGTGGTGCTGGTGGGGCCGGTCGTCGCGTCGATGGCGGGGTCGGGCGTTGCGTCGGTGGCGGGGTTCGCTGTCACACCTGCACCACCGCTCGTACCTGCGGCTACTAGAGCCGAAGCCCCAGTGCTGACGCGAGACCTCGCCGCTTCCGCCTTCTTCTTCGCCGCCGACGGTGAAGCTTTCCTTGGTGCCATCCTCCTTCAGATCTGGAGGCTTGTTCCTGTCCTCCCCACGGACGGCGCTAACTGTTGTGGTTACAGACCAAACAGAGAGAGAGTGTGTAGTAGTGGAGAGTTGAGTAAATGAATGGCTTCTGCCTTCTCCCCGTGGCCTATGCTACATATATATATTCACATGGGGAGTGCTTGTACAGTTATACCCTTACACATGAGTATTCCCCTTGGGTGCTCTTATGTCATTACACATGTCCTATTTCGAACCTAACAGGCCTACTGGGCTTAGGTGGGGGCCACCCCTACAACACTATCATTGGTCCAAATAATAAAAAATAAAAAAGAACAATAAGCATTAGAACATCTCCGCCCAAACCTAACCAAAGATCGGTTTAAGCCCAATGGAACCCAAGCTCGACCGAACCCAGGCCTAGGAAAACTTAGATTAGGATTGAGCTCAACGGATGGCTATCATTAATTAGCGGATTTACTCTATACAATTATTTTTGATATATAACTTTATTATCTATAATTAAAATATAATAATATTTATTATACAAATTCTAATATACATATACAATTAATCTACACTGTTATAATCTAGCCTCCACCAAAATAAGTGGTAGAGATGCTTCTCTTTTTTCTCGATTAATATGAGAATTTCAGGGATTTTTCTTTTTTAGGATTATTATGAGATTTTGTTGCCCGCAAAACGAAGGAGGTATCTTAAATCTCACTAGTTATTTTTATTTATATAGATTTGTAATGTAGCATAAAGTGTGAACTCGGTTTGCGCTCAACTTTAGATAAGATCCAAGATTGTTTCACGATGAAAAACAGCAAGTGATTTTTTTTACCGTAGGAAATGAGCAGATCCTTTTTTCTGTTGTTTTTGTTTTATGATTGATTCCAAGTGTAAACAACATTGTCATCTCGGAACAATATTTTTTTTGTGCTCTAACATCATTGTTAAAAAAAAAACGTTTCCTACATATTTGTCAGTCTAAATTATTTGGTTCGTTTTTTTCTGTGGTAATTCTACAGTGTTATCCTTTCTATGGAAGCAAGTATCTATCCTAATCATGTTCTTTTCGGTTTATTAATTGACCAGTATTAATTTCATGCCATTCTTGTTAGGTATTCTTCACTCTTTGTTCAGTAAATTAGTTGACGAATTGTGTTTACATGCTTATCAGGTTTCCTATTCTCAATCTCTATCCCGTTAACTTATACTTGGCATTGTCTGCTGTATCGCACGAGCCCGAGGAAGACGGACCTAGCCAAGCCTCATCACAGACTGCAGAAATAGTAGATGGCCTTGAGTCGTCGGCCTCATCATCACCGATCTTTATTCGTGTTACCATTCCGGAGGAGTCTCACAGAAGAAGTTTAATTGATTCATCAAGGCCATCAGAGGCACAATCCCCCGTGCCACATAAAGTCCCTGATTCTGATTTCCTGGACAACACCTTCTTCAAGACAAGTACGAATGTGAAGCAAGCTACAAGAAACAAGAACAAGAGGAAAAACAGGAAGAAGCAAAGAAGGCACTGTAGACAGGAGCCATATGCTTCTGAAATGCACGAGGACCAAGAGGCCGACGTACCGTTTGTGGCCACTCCTTCCCCTAGGACTCCAGCGAATGAAGTTTCTATGGAGAGACCTGATTGTGAAATTGGTTGGAGCAGACCTAGTAGCAATAAGAAGAAATTACACAGGCCAACAACTTATTTTCAGTTCTGTGGACAATCTAGCAGCAGCAACTACAAATGGTTGGAATCTTCTATGAATGGCCGCTATACTGATAGCAGTTGGGACTTCAGTGTTGGTATTGAGAACTTGTTAATCGGCAAGAATGAATTTCCGTGTGCTCCATCAAAATTGACAGATTCCGGAGGTTTCAGGTCTGGTGGTGGCACAAGTTGGATTAACAAGTCTAGCAGTGGTAAAAGCGTTTGTTTAAAGAACTGTACTGGCGCTTGCAGTGATGCTAGCGATGATGATGATGATTTCCAGCTAGTAATTTCTAGAAAAAGAGCCCAGAAATTGAAAAGGATGCAACTTTTGTGGGATTCTTGTGGAAGGATGGCTAGCTCCTGTAGACCAAGTAATGTTTGCAAGCAACCTCAGTATGGAGCTACATTAAAATATTTCATCAAAGATTTAACCCACAGATCAAGTAGATCTCAGCCAAGGGTGCCCCGTGAATTTACATTACAAGATTACATAACAGGAAAAGACATTGATTGCTTATCGGGCCCAAGAGAAAACTGCGGGGGGAAAGCCCCGAAGGGCCCTAATTTGATTGAAGTGGGAACAAAGAGCGGTTTTACCAAAGATAATAATGCTGGTAGAGCTAAAATGCTTCACGGAATTGCGCACCCAGGGAAATCTGATGATGGTCAGATGGCACCGAGATCAGCTTCTCACGTGGTGGCTCAAAAGGATATGGATGATACCTGTACCTCCAGTCATCGTCCTACGCGAGACGGAGAACTGAAGGTTTTGCTTTCAGGAGATGGTGATGCCATTTACAAAGATTCTAGATCACCATCTCCTGCTATGACATTGTCTCTGGATTACTTGGACATTTCTTCATGTGTCGAGCAGAGAGGACAGAACAAAGCGAACAAGGTAAAGAAATCTGTATCCAAGAAGCATCGTGGATCCCGAAGTGATCAACACGCAGAAGCTGCTGGTTCGCTGTCGCATGCAGACGCCGCAGATCAGTGGAGGTCACCCACACCTGGTGAAGCTGACTTGGATGATGTCTCTCTTGTTTTACCAACTGTTGAAGGGAACAACAACTCGAACAAGCAGATAGTTGGTCGTTCTGCATTTGATTTATCTGAGATTGTTAAGGCTGCTAACGATGCATACAGAATCCAAGTTGCATTGGATGAGCAGCTGATTTCTGGCCATCCCATTGCGGATATTGAAACTTTCATATACTCCGCCACTCCAGTCATTGGCCAGATATCTTGCATAAGATGTGGCATATGTTTGCAGGACCGGCCGGTTAGCGAATCGCCATGCCAATACCAGTTATCCAATATCTACTTGAGGAGCGTATGGCAATGGTATGAAGAACCTGGGTCTTTTGGGTTGAATGTAGAGATTAACAACAGTCTCAACTCTACAAAATTAACCTGCAGCGGCTCAGAGTTCTCTGCAAATTTTGTGCCCTCGCTTTCTGCTATTCAGTTGTTTGGACAGTCCAAGAAGAACTTGGATTATATGATTGACAAGGAGGAAGCTTCTTTATTTAAAAAACATCATGCAGAACTCCTATTTGAATACTTTGAATCCGAGCGTCCTTCTTCGCGGCCTCCACTGTTAGAGAAGTAACTCTTTATCTGGTCTTCTATTGTCGATTTTATGTATTACAAAATTTATTCATTTGCTGTAGACATAAAAATGAAGAAAGTAGTTACACTGACAGAAAAAACCATAAGATAATTACCAAAATTTTAGCCAGGAAGGCAATGCCGAAGCAACAGGTGGCTTAGTAAATCCAACCACCAAACGAGATTAGCAAAAAGAAATGTTTATAATCTAAACCGAATACTAGCTAAAAAGAATCTTGAAACTTTGTCTAGGAGTTTTTTTCACGATCTTGCTAAGATCTTGCTTCTATGTAATGTAGGGTCAAACATCTTGTCAGTGATGCGAATATCTCTGGTAGCCAAGTATTTGGGGATCCTAAGGAGTTGGAAAATGTGAAATTATCAGATCTTCATCCAGCTTCCTGGTATGCTCTTGACTTTGGCTAATTTTGCCAATGTTTTTGACTTACTGTTGCTACTTTTTTCCATATAAGTGCTAGCCATTTGGTTAGTTCTTGGTAATAAAATTATTTTATCCCATTTCCAGGTTCTGTGTTGCCTGGTATCCTATTTATTGCATACCTCGAGGGAATTGCCATGCCGCGTTCCTGACCTACCACTCCCTGGGAAAATTCGTTCCACAAACTTGCACTCCAGATATGGTAGATGGGCATAGTCATGTAGTTTCTCCAGTTGTTGGTCTGTGGAGTTACAACGACAAGGTACCGGTTCAACAAATACCATAACATTTTTGTTCTGATAGGGGTGGTACTGTACAATTAGTCTGCAGTTTACAATGAGCACTGATCACATCCAGAATTGCACTGAAAGTTCAACCAAAAACACCATCTAACAAGAGTTCAACAGAATGAATTTTAGTCTCGCGGCAAACTTCTATTCGAGTAACCAGTTTGTTTTCTCCATTACTGCTCACTTGCTTATCTATCTGTTGTGCACTTGTACTCTAATCTAGAGTAGTGAAATGCAGTGAGCTAACTACAGTGGCTGTTCTTTCCAGTATCATGTTATAAAAACAATTGAATCGTTTAACACGAGAGGAAGTTTGAACAGCAGCAAATCCCCATTCTAAGATCTAAGAACTTTCTCAGTAATAACCATTCTACCTAACATCCTCACTTGAACTAGTTATTACTTTTCATCGCGAACCGGTGAACAATCTCAACCATCAAATACTACAGATGGTTGCTACGTGTAGTTTTAGTATTCCTGTTGGACCAGAGTTTTGATGCTTTATCCAGGCTCACTAATGTTATTTCATTTATAGGGAGAGGACTGGTTTCAACTGCGAGATGCGGGTCTCAAGACAATGTCCTCAGATGATTCCTCGAAAACCGATCGTGCTGAAGTCCTAAAAGAGAGGCTGACAACACTAAGGTATGGTGCATCAGTTATATCAAGGGCAGTCATACCCAAGGCAACTGGGGAGACTATGAACCATCATCCAGATTATGAGTTCTTCCGATCAAGGTCTAACTAGGCTGCATGCTATATGCCTATATGTGGCATTTCGAATGAAGTGTCTTCCATTGGTTCTGTAATTCAGTGTATGGTTGATCGTTCAGAGCAGAGGCTCTGCCAGTGTCTACACAATCTCACCCTTCATAGACACAATCTAGCATGGTACCAATGCAATGCTGCATGTTGATGAGTTTTAGTTCTTTCTCTGGCAGTCGTACAACATCCAAATGGGATTTTTCTTTGCATGTTTTAAGCAACTGTTATGACTATTACTTCTGGATTACATGATGGATTGGATGAGCTGTGGTGTACCTTGCATGTTTGGTATGGAAGAGTAGTTCATGCAGGTCTATCCTGGAAATTTTTTTGGAAATAATCTATATTTTATTCGAAATAACATAAATATATCCACGCGAAACTTTTTACAGAAATGGGTTCCAGTTGCCAAACCGTTGGGTGACTAGAACTACTACCAAACGGCCGCACGACACGCAAGTAATCCGTTGGCCATTAGGCGAAATAATTGTAGTCACCGAACCGCCGGGCGACTGCCTCCAGTCGCCCATCGGTTAGGCAATTGCAGTTCCAGTCGCCGAAGGGTTGGACGACTGGAAGCACCTATAAAATCACCGTGCGGCCTAGCGGGCGCTCCGTCGTGCGTAGAACGAACAGGGGGGAAGAAGAGGAGAAGAGAAGAGAAGAGGAGAGGAGAGGAGAGGAGAGGGAGAGGAAGGAGAGGTTTTACGACTTTCGTGAGGTAAATATTTTTGTATGTTGTAGTTTTTTTGTATATGAAGTAGATAGTTTATTTAGTGTTAGTATCCATAAAAATTTGTAGATGTAGAAAAGAATGGTACGACTTTGGTATAGAAAATTTAGTTAATGTAGTTATAAAAAGTTAGCAGCAGTAGTAACCTATAGTTGTGAAAATTTAGTGAACATACTTACAGAAAACTAACATCCTTAGCAAATTTGCATGCGTACAAAATTGTAGTTGCAAAAAATTTAGTCAATGTTATGTAGAAATTAAGCCTCCGTAGAAATTTGTAGTCATTCAAATTCAGTTAATATTTTTGTAAGAATTTAATAATTACCTTTGTAGAAAATAATAATACATAACATTTATGATTAATTACGAATGAATGTAATGTCGTTAGTATATTGAAAAATCATATGTACCGTTATAACTAATATACTAGCATTTAAATCGATATCTCATGGAAATTATCGGAACCCATTAGGACTTATTTGCAGTAGGAAAGAAGTCGAGTAGCGAGACAAGAGCGGCGTCGGTGCGTGGTCTGCCGATAAGGAGTTAATGTTATGAAGGTAGTGTAGTTGGTTACGATAGACAAACAGTCGTTGAAATGTAAATTACATACATTAGTACTTCCATAATGTGCGATACGATTTAACTAGTTGCAAAATTGAAAATATATGTAGGCAGATGTCAATAATGTTGATACCTACTACACTGAAAGTGCATTGCGATGTTAGCATTGTTCATGAAGGTCCGAACGGTGTTGACTTGAGCGGTTTTGCACAAGCCACTCTGGTACACCCGGACGTCGAGAATGCTCGAATCACAGATATGAAGCACTGTCTCACCTGTAATTTTTCCTTGGACCTCGAGGTATGCAGCGTCGTCATACAAGGGCTTTAGAGCCGGTCTCCCATGGACATCAGATGTGAGTTGAGAACATTGATGTGCACTGTTGCGTGGAAGGGGTTTGTGCAAGGGTGCCGACGCCGTGGATACGAGTGCGTGATACTTGTGCAACCATGCCCAGGAGAAATTATGCAAGGTCGCGCAGACAGCCATCATCCGAGAAGTGCGAGCAGTAACGGTAGAGAGCGCTCTTCTGACGGCCATCGGTACGCTCCAGCGGGAGCTAGTGGACCTCCGTGGAGCCGTGCGGGACATACAAGAGGCTCGAAGCCAGCAGACCCCGCCGGTGGTCGCGTCGGAGCCCACGCCGGAACGGGCGGACAGCCGGGAGGCCCCTACGTCCAGCCGCGTCCCACTGTGACGTGTGGACCCGAAGTCCCCACTCTCCGCGGGCCTACATCAGTCAGCATGGCCGGAGGGCTTCAAGTTTCCCAGTGCCATAGAGCCATACAAGGGCGACACGGACCCTCGGAAGTTCGTGCGCGTGTACAAGACCGTCATCGAAATTGCAGGCGGAGACGACACCACCAAGGTGAAGGGGCTCCCCCTCGCGCTACAGGGAGTAGCGCTTTCTTGGTTTTTTACCATAGAGCCGAACTCCATCTACGCGTGAGAGTAGATCCGCGATCGCCTCTACAACAACTTCCAAGGGAACTACGTTGAGCGCGTCGATGCAGATCAGCTCCCCGCAGTCAAGCAAAAACCCTCGGAGAAACTCCGGGAGTATTTCAAGCGCTTCGCGAAGGTCTGCTGCCAGGTCAAGGACATCAACGAGACGACCATCATCAACGCAGCAGTACAGGGCCTCCGCCCGGGACCGCTGGCCGAGTACAACGCACGAAAGCCAATCAAGACAGTGGCGAAGCTCTTCGACAAGATGGAGGAGTATGCCATGACGGAGGAAGACACCCAAAGGCGCCAAGGCGAAGATTCTGACACCAATCAAGCAGAGGGCACGACAAAGAGTGGAGACTCACCGAAGGAAGGCTCTTCGAAGGGCAAGCGCAAGCAAGAACCATCGAAGGGCGCCCCCGAGTGCAAGGATGCCCAACACAAGGACTCGTCGGGCGACAAGCCTAAACGCTGCCAACACAAGTCCCGGAGAGCCCGCTACGTCTTCGACATTGGGGGCGGGGATGTGGCCGGGGCCGGGGCCGCGATGACAAGACCCGTGCGGAGCACGACAACCAGCCCTACGGTCTGTGGTGCGTGGTGCACGGCCGAGGTGGCCACAACACGCGCGCATGCACCACCATTGCGGCGCTTCGACAGAGCGTCGCTAGGGATAGAACCCTCGAGGTGCGGCCGCCCGTCGTAGCTCACGTCCAGCAATCCCCGGAGGGCTGTAGGATCGGATGGCAACAAAGGGGGGTGAATGGTACCTTCAAAAATCGCCCCAAAGTATCCACACGTTTTTCATCTCGATAGCTATAGAAGCTATGAAGAAAGGATATCAAAGCTCACTGGTGAAAGAACAAAGGAACGAAATCAAAAGAAACTAAAACAGGCCGAAAAGAGTTGTCTAGTCTGAAGTGAGCCGCTTAATCTAAAAAGACAAGCCCAAAACTGAATACATGCAGACAAACTGAAAACAGATGCTTGTAGCTGAACATCTGAAGATTACTGGATAGTAGGAGATGATAGATCGCAGGAAGCAGCACAAAAGCATTTGACAAAAACTGAACAAAGATGAGCAGATATGCCGAACACAAAATCTGCAGAGGAACTTGACTGAAAATCAGACAAAGAGTAAACTGCCTTTACTGCCGAAAACTGAAAGATGCCAACCAAAATCAGACCGCACAAACTGAATAAAAGTAGTATAGAGCTGCTGAAAACTGAAACCAACTTGAGAGATCAGCTTTGCAGGGACTAAACACCGGTCAGATTGCAGTATTCATGCCGGTCTAACCGGCAGTGAGACTCCGGTCGGACTGACTATGTTTGCTCGGTCTAACAGGGAGATAAAGACAGCAGAAGAAATTTAGAACAGCGAGCAGCAGCTGAAAACGGGAAGCTAACATTCAGATCAAAGAAAACAGCAAAAGACTACACGCAGAGAAATCAGAGACTACAGCCGATGACTGAATTTTTGAGGCCGGTTCAACCTCACTCAGGACAGCGGTCTGACCGCAAGCTCTTTCCCGGTCTGACCGGTTTTTCAATTCAAAAAATGCAGCAGCCGATTTTCAGCTCCTCTACTCAGACACAAGAGCTGTCGGTAGAGAAAAACACTGAACTGCAGCTAGAAAATAGCAAAGAGGCTTAGATGCTGTCCAACAAAATAGCACAAAGAGAGAAGCTTATTTGAAAGGAAAAACAGCAGACAGCCTGAACAATTCAGAATGCAAAAGATTGAAAAACTGACTGAAAGAAAGCAAAAACCGAAAACTTCAATGCACAATAAATATGCAAACAGCAGCCGAAAACTGAGAGATTGCCAAGAAGTTGTTTGCTCTTTTCAGGTCATTCAATCTGGACTTTAAACTGAATACCAAACTGATCTCGAGAGGAAAAGAGTGCAGATCAAAAGTAATTGAACACAGTAACTGTTGTATTTTCAGAGAAGAACCAGCAGAATGTGACAAAGTCCATTTTACTCATGATTCTGAGATCCTTTGCTTATGATATTTTGAATTACAGCAGGAATTAGCATTGGAACAAGAAGGCACAAATCTATAAGTCACCTTTTGAAGAGAAAACAAGAATCATCAAAGGGCCTTGCCTCCAAACCCTAGAGGAGCTAAAACAGAGGAAGTTCAGCGGAGATCATTTGAGAAGAAAACTGTGATATAAATCTTTTCTCTCTAGAAGATGCTAGCCAAGATAGTCTAGTGAACAACTCCTAGTTCAGAGACAAAAGAAGAATCTGCTGCTTCTCAATCAAGGATTTCAATCAAAAGAGGATTGGCAGTGAGGAACAGAGACCAGAGCAGAAGAAACCGAAACCAGGCACAGAGAAATAAACACTGAAAACCAAATCATCTGAGACACGGGATTTCACAACTGGATGAAGAGACATGAATGATTGCACATAGAATCTGTTACAGCCATTCCATTACAATGTCTCACACTTGAGAAGACCAAACGCCCTACATTCCCATACGCAATTGAGAAATCAAGAACTCATGAACACACACCGAATGCTACTCTACTCACCCAGACAAAAGCATAACCAACTTTGCTCTCCTTACCTACTTCTCAATAGAACAAAACAGAGAGACATAAAACCAAAAACCTTGACAGCCACAAGGGAGGGAACCAGAATATCTTCCCTCTACATGCTAAGCCTCTCCTTTTGTAGCCTCCCACTAACGGGTTCACCTTTCGCACTTTACCCGTTATCTCAAAACCAAATCCGCTTCCTCACATGCAGCCTTGCGTATTACCAAAACGCCACTCCTACATCTTCCGGGAAGCTTCCTTATTTCTTGCCATCCAAGCCTCGCAACCACCTCGAGTCCTGGCCGTCTTCGGCATCTCCCGACCACTTTGACCTCAGCACCGCCTGTGCCTAGTCCGGCCATCCATGCCTCGCCACGACTCCGCCTCAAAGTCCTGCAGCCATCACAGACAAGAAAATATCACATAGCATCGCACGAAACAATATAATCAACATTAGCATCAATAGAAAGAATTTAAGCATAGAATAGCCAAACGATCGGTCGAAAAGAAAACAATAGTCCCAAGCACGTCCGACCGCGTTCGACTAGGTCCGACCACAACCAACTGCACCACGCAACGACTTGGCATGAACCACACAAACCAAACTCAAACTTTTCAGAACACGTGTCAATTACTCATCACACACACGGGTCACATCCACATGGTTCTCAATCTTCCCCTTGATGAGTATATTGACAAACACAGAAAAAGCATAAAGTTGAGTTTGTTTTGCGAGTCACACATGGTCTAAAGGAAATCAAAAAAGCTTATGACCATGTCGACAAACGGAGCAAAAACAAAAAGAGCAAGTTTTCCTCAAAAGCTCCAAGTTTTCCCTTGAAATAGCTTTTTCTCCATTATTCTCCCCCTTTTGGCAATAAAATCATCAAGAGGCAAGGAGGAAAATAAGACATGATTTGGATGAAATGGCTGAGTTTAATGTAATTTAAGCAATTAGAGCCATGAAAATTAGATGACTCATACTCATAAGGATGCTATCAGGATCATGACAAGACATGTATAATCAAGCTAAACCAAATAAGTCACAATCTGAAAAATTAGATGACTTGCTTAGCATGTCAGGTCATTCAAGATTACAGTCCAGCTAAAGGTATCCAAAGATGATGCAGGCCATGTCAATATGCTAAGTGGAACCAAGAAGCTAGTATTGAGTCAATTTTAGAGTGCTACAAGTTCAAGAATGAATCATTTGTTCAAGTACTTGGTCTTTTTGTGTAATTAAGCAAATTTAGCACAATTGACATGTTGTTCCTTATAAATCTCATGGTTGTTTCCAACCAGATTCTCGTTTAGTCATGTGCTAGATCTCAAGCCTTATGCGACCACTTCAAGCTAGAAGCTTAAGAAGATGGTCAACCAAAACTCCCTCTGAGTTCATGCCTAGTGCAATGGCAAGTAGTCTCATGAGAAAGAATTGGTGAGATCAATTTTTCGCACAAAAGAGATCTTTTTGCTTTTACTGAAATTAATTCAAGAACAAGAAGTTAAGAATAACTCATGCTTCATACAGGAACTAGCATAGTTCAATCTAAAGCTCAATAAAAATTCAAGACTCAACTCAACATATTTGACATGGCATGAATCATAAGAGGATAACTAAAGACAGACTAATCTCAAGAGCTAACATGACATGATTTAATTCAAGTTGTACATTTTTAATCAACCTATCATGGTACAGACTAGACTACATATATAAAGTCATCATACATCTAGCAAGTAAGCACAGATCATGGCAAGATGTAATGCATTGTAAGCATGTCATAAACGGATAATAATCAAGGCTCCATGTAATTATATTACAATGCAAAATGCTGAAATGAAATGCATGAAAATACAGCTCCCCCTCAACAATAAATGCACTTCTAGTTCAAGTTGAGGTACGACAAATTAAATTCTAGCAAACCCAAATGAACTCCCCCTGAACCAAAGCAATAAAAACGAGAAGCTGGCAAGAAAATCAGAAAAAATAGTCCTTAAAGCATGGACAAGATATAGAGGATACTATGGCTCAGACTAACTCTCATCTACCCCATATGACACTAGGACTATCAACTAGTCTTCTAATACGCTAAGGAGCAAACATGTTCCCTGTCTACCCAAGGGTGGCCCAACCCTTGCTAGAGCCTATAAGAAGTGAGTGAGCTCAACATAGTGAGAAGAGATACAACTAATAAGCAGCATCCTAGAATCACAAGATGACAGAAAGAAATCTAAGCTACTAGATGAGAGAACCACTCTAATCTATGCTAGAAGGACTAAACCAGATGCACCCGCACGCAATGCAACAGAAAGGAGCAAGAGCATAATAAACAGGATAAAACATGATGCACAAAGCTCCCCCTCACAACAGTCCATAAGGATAAACCACCCCAAGCTCTCCCCGCAAGGCTGAAAACCTAGAGCTATCCAAAGGCTTGGTAAAGATATCAGCCAACTAGTGGTCACTCTCTACAAACTGGAGCACTATGTCACCCTTCTCCACATGTCTCTAAGAAAGTGATATCTGATATCAATGTGCTTGGCCCAGGAGTGCTGCACTGGGTTCTTGGCAATATTGATGGCAGAAGTGTTATCACAAAAGAGTGGAACACTATCTATAACTAACAAAAAGTCCCGCAAGGTCGAAGCCATCCAAAGTACCTGGCTACAGTAACTGGCGGCAGCAACATACTCGGCCTCTGCGGTGGACTGTGCAACACTGGACTGCTTCCTAGAAGACCAGGAGACAAGAGATGTGCCAATGAATTGGCAAGTGCCAGAAGTTCTCTTCCTATCTATCCTACAGTCAGCAAAGTCTGTATCCGAGTAGGCTCTGAGAGAAAGACAGGAAGAGGAGGAGTACCAAATACCATAGTCTATGGTAACTCGAAGGTACCAAAAGATGTGTTTCACTGCCTAGCGGTGAGATACGCGAGGAGAAGCCTGAAATCGAGCACATAGACACACTAAAAAATGTATGTCCGGTCTCGAGGTAGTGAGGTACAAGAGAGAGCCAATCATGCTGCGGTACTCCTTCTGATCAAGTGGCTCGCCATCCTCATCTGGATCGAGTGAAGCTGTTGATGCCATAGGAGTGGACACGGGCTTGCCATCACTCATATCAAAGCGTCTCAAGAGGTCTCGTGTGTACTTGCCCTGATGCAAGAAAGTGCCCTCCCGAATCTGCTTGATCTTGAATCTAAAGAAGAAGCTCAACTCGCCCATCATGCTAATCTCAAACTCTGTGCTCATGATATCGGAGAACTGGGAAACAAGAGCATGAGAGGAGCCGCCAAA
Source organism: Dendrocalamus latiflorus (assembly GCA_017311315.1). Classification (NCBI taxonomy): domain Eukaryota; kingdom Viridiplantae; phylum Streptophyta; class Magnoliopsida; order Poales; family Poaceae; genus Dendrocalamus; species Dendrocalamus latiflorus. The sequence continues at coordinate 18,137,645 of CM029660.1, forward strand.
GATGATGTCATCCACATAAATCTGGACGAGAAGAAGGTCATTGCCATGCCTGCGAATGAACAAGGTTTTGTCTACCTTACCCATCTCAAACCTATGACTCAACAGATAGGACTTAAGCCTCTCATACCAAGCTCTAGGGGCTTGGTTAAGTCCATATAGGGCTTTGGAAAGCTTGTAGACATGGTTTGGGTATTTGGGGTTCTCGAAACCTGAAGGCTGCCAAACATAGATCTCTTCCTCAATATACCCATTGAGTAAGGCACTCTTGACATCTATCTGGTAAAGCTTGAAGCCCTTAGATGCTGCGAATGCAAGCAAGATCCTAATGGCCTCTAGCCTAGCTACAGGGGCAAAAGTGATATGGGGAGGGGTCCCGATCTTCTCAGTGAGGAACCGTGGATAGTTGATGCGAAGTAGACGATGTCGCTAGTTGAACACTCGCGCCAATGCACGAACCCTCAACTCTTCGGAATACGCCCAAAACACACCAGATAATTGTTCGTCGCGAGACCACAAACGATGAACACCAAGTCCCCAATTCCCAATGGAACGACAGCTTGACCTTGAATTGCAGAATGAACCATGGATCGCCTAGTTCTCTCTCAAAGTCCTCTTATGAACTCTGGTATTAAAAGAACAAGCAATAGCTATGTTTCAATCTTATGCATAAAATTGGTCTCCCTCTAAAGGCTGCCAATATAAGGCTTATATAGCCCCTTGGGATATCTATATGATCCCCAAACCAAGTATAATTCAACCCTATATGGTTTTGGATACGAACTCTCACAAAAAGGAAAACATAATTTTCACCTATCATATTGTTTCGATCATAACTTTTTATCCGTGATGAATTTGAAGGTGTGGTTAGATCCAATATGTAGCCCTTGAAATTATCTTTCCAACGAGTACAAGAACACCTGAATCAGACTCCGTTTGTGAAAGTTATGGCCTTGTTGGTAATTGCCTATCAGGCTATCCTGAACCGAATCTGAATTGAATCCTGAGTTGAATCTGAGTTTGAATTGGGTTGAGCACGTGGGAAGTCCAAATTTGGCTTGAAATTCTTATCCAAAACTTGTAGTTTAAGTCCTTGGACTTCTCCCCTTTTTCTCTCCCACTGCATGGGTTTCATTCCTCCTTAATCAGTTGCATGGGTTGTTTGGCTTTCTCCTTTCCTTTGGCCCCGTAATTATCATAATATTCAAACCTAATAATAAACAAGGATTTGGCATAAAGTAGTATATCATTCCCACGAATAGAAGGAAATTCATTAAGAAATAAATTCACCTAACAATATTTAATGCGGTTCAATATTTCTTTTCAGTGAAATAATGTATTTGACTGAAAAGTGCTAAGCATATGCCTATCCGCATCAAAAAGTCTCCTCAAAATCTAGACCCTCAATCTGGGAGAAACCCTGAGCTACTAATCTAGCCTTGTTTCGAATGACTACCCCATCCTCACTCTGCTTGTTTTTGAATACCCACTTGGTACCTATGACATTATGACCTCTGGGCTCAACAAATGATCAGACCTTGTTTTTCTCAAAGTTCTCTAACTCCTCATGCATGGCATTGACCCAAGACTCATCAGAAAGAGCATGACTAACATCCTTGGGCTCGAAAGAGGCAACAAAAGAAGAGTGGAGACAGAAGTGAGACATGCCGGATTTTGAGCCTGTGACGCGCTCAAAGAGATTTTCTATAATCTGCTCTGAAGGATGGTCTTTTTGGATATGACGGGGAGGTCCTAGATGAGAGGAAGAAGTGGCCTCTACGTCATGAGCTGAAGAGGTAGGAGCAGAGCCACTAGCTCCTGAAGATGTGGAAGGAATGGGCTGATCTCCTCGAGGTGCTGTGGTAGAAGCAGGCACCTCAAGGGGAGGAGGAACTGGATCAGGTAAGCCACCTTCATCTCCATCCTCCTCATCATCCACAAAGATGGGCTCAGACTGATCTACAGAACCTGAGATATCGAGCCTAGTCCCCGGACTGGCCTCATCGAAAGTCACCTCACAGGTTTCTACCATTTTGTTAGACTCATAGTTCCAAACCCTATACGCCCGCGACGAAGTCGAGTAGCCCAGAAAATCACATCACAAAATCGTGACTCGAACTTATCTAAGTTCCTAGACTTCAGAATAAAACACTTGCAACCAAACACGTGAAAATGAGAGACACTGGGCTTTCGCCTGTATCTCAACTCATAAGAAGTGCGATGCAAGTGTGCCCTCAGAAAAACTCGGTTTGAAACAAGGCATGTGGTGGATATGGCCTCAGTCTAAAACTTACTAGGTGTAGAGTACTCATCAAGCATCGTCCTGGCCATCTCGACCAAGATACAGTTCTTTCTCTCCACGACGCCATTTTGCTGAGGGACGTGCGGAGAAGAGAACTGGTGCTCTACACCTATCTCATCGCAAAACCTCTCAAAGTAGAAATTGTTGAACTCCGTGCCATTGTCACTGCAGATCGCTCGTAAGGCACCAGGAAGCTCAACAGAAAGCCTACTAAAAAGACCCCGAAAATGGGTAAATGTCTCATCCTTTGAGGCTAAGAAAAACATCCAAGAATACCTCGAGAAGTCATCGACCACGACAAAAATATACCACTTTCCTCCTGCCGACTGCACTCTAGCTGGACCAACTGCGTCCATGTGAAGCAGCTGTCCTGGTGCATCGGTCATAGTCATTGTGACCAGAGGATGAGAAGCGGCAACCATCTTGCCGTTCCGGCAAGGAGCATAAACTAGATCTTAGACCATCTTGAGTTTAGGCAGACCACGAATGAGAACGTGGCCGCTAACTCGGGTCAAATGGTCAAATCCAATATGACCAAGTCTCCTATGCCAGAAAGTAAAGTCACGGGACTCAGAAGCAACTAAACACCTGAGAGGATCACTAGAACACTCAACAAAATCAGCACGAAAGATCCTCTCATATCTAGAGATCCCGCAAACCAGACTCCTCGAAAAATCAAGAATTTTGCAAGTATTTTTCTTAAAGCTCACCTCGAAACCGTCATCGGTAAGCTGAGAAACAGAAAGCAAATTGTATTACAGCTTACTCACTAAGGCAACATCTTTTAAAATGAAAGACTCATTGACGCGCATTGTACCTTTGGCGATGACGCGCACTGTACCTTTGGCGATGACGCGCCCAGAAGAGGCATCTCCGAAGGTGATCGTCTCATCACCTGGAGCTCGGGCTAGGGAAGAGAACCAACAAGAATTTCCGGTCATGTGTCGAGAACACCTGGAGTTAACGAGCCAAACCTCTCCCTTCCCCGCCCGGCGAACCTGAGTCAACAAGAGAGGGATGGCTCTGTACTGGGATAGATCAAAAGAGATTTTGGAATCCAATACTGAGTCACACGATGAGAAGAAGTAGTAGTCACACATGACTGACCTCTAACTACCCTACGCTATTCGTCGCTCAGAAAGCCAGAAGGTCTATGAGCAAACCTGAAGCTATTGCTGGGTCCGACTGCTATGGAAGAGCGAGTTGATGCACTAGCAACATGCTGATCTCACCGTGGGTAGCTATCTCGATGGGGAAAACGAGATCTACCCTCAGGACGGCGGATATCATGAACAGAGCCAAATCAAGGACGAAAATCAGAAAAATCAGAGAAACCAAGTCCTCGATGTTGCCTAAACACATCGAGCTGATCAACCCTAGACCTCGTGTTGGTCTTAGGTGCACTCAAAGGCTAGGGCTGACCCTGAATACACCTAAGGGCCTTAACATGGTCTCTTTGCACGATCTTGGCACGCCGGAAGCATATCTCGACCATGTGTCCATCCTTCTGACAGAAGGTACAATGATACTTCGCCTTCTGGGAGGTCGAAGCGATAGGTGTTGCCACCTTACTGTCAGAGATCCCTTGGACAAAGCCCGCAGATTTGAACTCAACCTTTTTGGTTCTGGGCTTGACCTCGATCACACCTGTTGCTATGGGTCTGAGAACAGCAGGTGGATGCTTCCTAACATCCTCAAAGAAATCATATCCTAGACCCTGATTGAACTTGCAAATCTTGGACTAGTCTAGAATAAGATTCATCTTCTTCTTGCCTCCTACAAATCTCTCAGGAGTGTTCATAAGATACTAACACTCCCGAAAGACAGAGGTGCAAGAAGAGCAGGGGAAGAGGAGGCAGCAGCAGGAGAAGACGAAGAACCAACAACAGAAGAAGGAATGGCATGTGTATGCACAGCCACCTCAACTTTGAGGGCTTCGTCGGAAGCGAGAGGGACAGTCCTACCTCTAGCCATTTGGTTCTCATCGCTAAGCGTCTCTACCACTTCCTTGGGCTTCTCCCCCTCCAAAGCAATCACATTACAATCAGTTGGTGGCTTCACTAGAAGGTCCTTAGTTAGCTTCATATATTTTTCATCCAAAGCAATCAAATCAGATTTTAGATTTTCACAATCATTGCATGGTGAGCTAACAGGGTCCTTGAAAGCATATTGAGCAATTTTCTTGTTATGATCAACCATTTCTTGAAATTGCTTAGAAACAGATTCAAGCTCAAAGGTTAATTTGGGACAGTTGGTACAAGAAACAATGGGCTCAAGCAAGGAAGCCTTCAATTCAGCAATTTTATAATTTGCTCTTTTTAACTTCATTTTCAAGTTATTGCAGTTTTCACATGTTTCTGGCAGATCAAGGAGCATGGTGTAAAGACCTCTAGATACATTGTTCTTATCCTCACATGAAGTGCAAGATGTAGTCTCAACAATAGTAGATGAAAGAGCGGCTACCCTACTCATTTCTAGTTCAGCAAGCAGACTAACATTCTCCACCTTAATCACGTCAAACTCAGAAGTCAGATTATCATAAGAGGTCCTTAGTTTCTCCATATCTTCAAGCAGAGAAGAACACATGTCACATTCGTCATGGGAGGGAGCAAATATAAGTGAAGTAAGCTTCCGTGACAGTCTATCTACTTCCTTCTCAAGATCCACAACCCTAGCTCTAGATCTAGCATAAAACCTTCCTAACTTCAGAAATACATCATTGAGCTGATCATAGGAGGGGCATACCTCATCGGAGTCAGAGTAGAGCTCGCTGTCGCTGACGTCAGCCTCGTGGCCATGAAGTACATGCCGATGAAGTCATCGCCGTCCTTAGGATCTTGATCATCCTTGCCGTTGTCGTCACCCCATCCCTACACATCACCAAAGTGGATGTCGTCGAAGGCGGTGAGGACGTGGTGGAAGTGCTTCTTGGCTTTGCCAAGGTTGCGGAACTTCTTCTCTTTGCCTTGGGCGTGAGCTGGGGGTTTCTTGTTGTGTTCTTGTTGATGTAGTTATTCTTGCTCACACCGCCATAGTCGCCCTTGCCCTTCTCCAGTTTGGGGCAATTCGCATGAATGTGGTAGGGGCCACCACACTCGAAGCAGATTATCGACCCACCCCTCTTTCTGTCCCTCACTCTCTTGTATGCATGGGAGAACTTTCTGGCTAGAAGGGCTAATTGGTCCTTTGGTAGCTACTCTAATTGATCATCGGTTACTTCGCAAAGAGCAGCTAGGGAGAAACCAGTAGCATTATCAGAGAAAACACTAGAAGCAGGACTAGGATCGGTGACCAATGCCATCGATTGCGATTTCGACCTACGAGAGACAATGTCAATCTCGTGAATCTTGAGGCGTGAATACAGTGCGTCAAGAGTCAGGGTTGAAAGATTGGTCGTGTCCTTGATGGTGGTCACCTTCATCTCCCAAACACACAAATTAAGAGCAGAAAACATCTGTCGAGCGTTGTCCGAGTCGGGGTACGTGAGACCGACCGCTCGGAGATTGCTCAGAATCTTGTGAAACCTCGCAAAACACTCATCCAAGGACTCACCAGCGAGCATTTCAAACTTGTTGTAATCTCGCTTGAACTGGTCCTGTCGTACCGTCTTAATCTGGGTGGTGCCCTCATGGTATGCGTCGAGTGTCACCCAGATGTCGTAGGCCGACGAGAGATGAGAAATGCAATCAAACTCGCTTCTGCTAAGACCTTGAATTATGATGTTCCTCACCTTAGCATTCGCCTCAACATCGGGCATGTTCGCCACATTGATGTTCTCATCGGCAGGAACAACATAGCGTGTTTTTACTTTTCTCCAGATGGCATAGCCCTGAGCCTGTATGTAGGTCTCCGTCCGACTCTTCCAGAAGGGATAGTCGATCCCATCAATGATCGGGGGCTTGGTGGAATACTTATCCATTGCCATGGCTCACAGACCGGTTAAGATTTATCCAGAAGAGCTAACTGGCTCTAATACCAATTGTAGGATCGAAAACGGCAACAGAGGGGGGGCTGAATGGTGCCTTCAAAAATCGCCCCAAAGTATCCACACGTTTTTCATCTCCGATAGCTATAGAAGCTATGAAGAAAGGATATCAAAGCTCTCTGGTGAAAGAACGAAGGAAAGAAATCAAAAAAACTAAAATAGACCAAAAATAGCTATCTAATCGGAACTGAGCCGCTTAATCTGAAAAGACAAGCCCAAAATTGAATACATGCAGACCAACTGAAAACAGATGCTTGTAGCCGAACCTCTGAAGATTACTGGACAGTAGGAGATGACAGATCGCATGAAGTAGCGCAAAAGCATTTGACAAAAACCGAACAAAGATGAGCAGATATGCCGAACACAAAATCTGCAGAGGAACTTGACTTAAAATCAGACAAAGAGTAAACTGCCTTTACTGCCGAAAACTGAAAGATGCCGACCAAAATCAGACCGCACAAACTGAATAAAAGTAGTATAGAGCTGCTGAAAACTGAAACCAACTTGAGATATCAGCTTGGCAGGGACTAAACACCGGTCAGACTGCAGTATTCACGCCGGTCTGACCGGCAATGAGACAGCGGTCTGACCGCAAGCTCTTTCCCGGTCTGACTGATTTTTCAATTCAGAGAACGCAGCAGCCGATTTTCAGCTCCTCTACTCAGACACAAGAGCTGTCGGTAGAGAAAAACACTGAACTGCAGCTAGAAAATAGCAAAGAGGCTTAGATGTTGTCCAACAAAACAGCACAAAGAGAGAAGCTCATTTGAAAGGAAAAACAGCAGACAGCCTGAAGAATTCAGAATGCAACAGATTGAAAAACTGACTGAAAGCAAGCAAAAACCGAAAACTTCAATGCACGGTAAATATCCAAACAGCAGCCGAAAACTGAGAGATTGCCAAGAAGTTGTTTGCTCTTTTCAGGTCATTCAATCTGGACTTTAAACTGAATACCAAACTGATCTCAAGAGGAAGAGACTGCAGATCAAAAGTAATTGAACATAGTAATTGCTGTATTTTCAGAGAAGAACCGGCGGAATGTGACAAAGTCCATTTTACTCATGATTTTGAGATCCTTTGCTTATGAGATTTTGAATTATAGCAGGAATTAGCCTTGGGACAAGAAGGCACAAATCTCAAGTCACCTTTTGAAGAGAAAACAAGAATCATCAAAGTGCCTTGCCTCCAAACCCTAGAGGAGCTAAAACAGAGATCATTTGAGAAGAAAACTGCGATATAAATCTTTTCTCTCTGGAAGATGCTAGCCAAGATAGCCTAGTGAACAACTCCTAGTTCAGAGACAAAGAAGAATCTGCTGCTTCTCAATGAAGGATTTCAATCAAAAGAGGATTGGCAGTGAGGAACAGAGACAAGAGCAGAAGAAATCGAAACCAGGCACAGAGAAATAAACACTGAAAACCAAATCATCTGCAACGTCAAGCGCATCCTAGTCGATGGAGGAAGCTCCGCGAACATCTTGTTCACGGTGGCCTTCGACCAAATGGGGATCCCTCGAGGCCGCTTAGATCTCTCGGAAATCCCATTACAGGGCTTCGGAGGTCAGCCGCTGAGGGCGTTGGGCCAGATATGCCTGTAGGTCTCCTTCGGCCGGGACAACAACGTGAGGAGCGAAGACGTCACCTTCGACGTCGTCGATATTCGTACCTTTACAACGCCATATTGGGGCGGCCAACCCTCAATTCTTCCAGGGTAGTCCCACATCACAGCTTTCTATGCATGAAGCTTCCGGGCCCGCGGGTTATCATCACCATCCATGGCGACCAGGACATAGCCTGGCGCATAGAGCTTGGGGCCCGAGGCCCGCATCGCAAGGTTCACCGGGATTACTAAGGTCGACACGACAACGCAAAGGTCCTCGGCGGCTCCAAGAAGTACCCCACCGGGCTTCCACTTGGGTCACTCCGGCACTAGAGGCTCCCCGCGTGCCCTACCTCGCCGCCTCGGCAACAGCAGTTGATGCTGTCCCCATCCTCGAGCGACTTGTGGTTAGTACTCTGTCTTTTGTAATCGCTCACCGCGCAAAGGGGAGATCAATAAAGTCCACCGTTTGCGAAACTTGTCATATTTTGTGCAAAGACGCACGGAGGCTTGCCTCCGCGCGCACTCTCTGTGAGTATAAACAAAGATGCGCGGTAGCCCACGGGATGCGCGCACTCTACGGAGTATAAACAAAGACACGCGGTAACGCGCGCACTCTCCGTGAGTATAAACAAAGACGCACGGTAGCCCGCGGGATGCGCGCACTCTACAGAGTATAAACAAAGACACGCGGTAACACGCGCACTCTCCGTGAGTATAAACAAAGACACGCGGTAGCTCGCGGGACGCGCGCACTCTACGAAGTATAAACAAAGATACGCTGTAACGCGCGCACTCTCCATGAGTATAAACAAAGACACGCGGTAGCCCGTGGGACGCGTGCACTCTACGCAGTATAAATAAGACGCAGCGTCGAGGTCCGCCTCCGCGCGCACTCTCCGTGAGTATAAACAAAGACACGCGGTAGCCCGTGGGACGCGTGCACTCTACGGAGTATAAATAAGACGCAGCGTCGAGGTCCGCCTCCGCGCGCACTCTACGGAGTATAAATAAGACACGCGGGGGGACGCCCCTGCATGCACTTACAGAGTATAAATAAGACGTGGATGTTGTTCCCACGCACTCTACAGAGTATAAATAAGACGCGGATGTTGTCCCTGCGCACTCTACGGAGCATAAATGAGACGCGGATGTTCCCACGCACGCATGGATGTTGTCCCTTCGTGTACTCTCCGGAGTATAAATAAGACATGGATGATGTTCCCACACACTCTACGGAGTATAAATACCACACGCAACGTCGCGCGTCTACTTCGCCTAGGCGCCAGCTCCGCTGCCACCACTTCGAAGGGTAGGGGATGGAGCGCTCGAGCATCTACTTTGACTAGGCGCCTGCTCCGCTGCTATCACTTCCAAGGGTAGGGGACGGAGCGCTCGAGCGTCTACTTTGACTAGTCACCAGCTCCGCTGCCACCATTTCGAAGCGTAGGGGATAGAGCGCTCGAGCATCTACTTCGGCTAGGCACCCGCTCTGCTGCCACCACTTTCAAGGGTAGGGGACGGAGCACTTGAATGTCGAGCGTCTACTTCGACTAGGCGCCAGCTCCGCTGCCACCTCCTCGAAGGGTAGGGAACGGAGTGCGCGAAGGTCTACCTAGCGTGTAGCCATTTGCGAAACACAAGTCCTATGAGTCCACTGGAGGCAAGCGCGATTGTGAAAAGTGATGGGGACACGTGCTTCAACCAAAGTCCTTTTTGCATTCGTCAGAGGATGTTTACAAGGGGGTTTTGTAAGGACCAAGTGTACAAGCATCCTCGGATGTTCAAAGCCGCTACTCGGCCGACTCCTCCTTAACATACGTCCGCGCTGAAGCCTCGCCCGAGGAGGCCCAGGCCGCCCAGAAGTTCAGCGATTCTTTGGCCCACCACCAGTGCCGAAGACGTCGTCGGGTCACAAGGTCAAAAACAAGCGGCCGATCCCTATCAAGTAGCTGCCTAGAGCACAGCGATACGCGTGGTCAAAACACTAGGACTGCTTCCACTTTATTCATAAAAAGGGGGTTGCATGCACGGGAACGCACGCCTACACACCAGAACCCAGGCATCACACCTGTGGGTTCGCTCCACGCCCCGCAGTAGCGACGCTGCCTCCGCTATGCCGAGGAACTTCGTCGAGCCATTGGCCGAAGTTCCCTTCGCCGTGCGGGGTCCGTCGCAGCTCTACCTTTGCCGCGGCCTCCCTGATGTAATCCCAGATCCGTTCATGGAAGGCCCGGACGGCCGGACGAACGGAGCGCGCGGCGCCTGACATCACCCCAGCTCCGGCAGGCATCTCCAGCTCGGGGTCAGCCAGCCTGTCGACGTGCTGGCAGCGTCGGTGAGCGACAAGGTCTTCGAGGGTGCCCTCCAGAGCCAGCATGGCATCCCACGCCGCCACCGAGGCATCGCCAAGAGTTCGGTCCCGTTCCCCATGAGACACAGTAAGGCGGCCTTTCTCCTCTTCCAGCGCAGCGATTTGCTGGAGCAGGTCATCCCGCTCCTCCGCTGCCGCCCGCTGTGCCACCTCGGCGGTCGCTCGCTGCGCCGCCGCCACAAGCACCTTGGCGTCTGAAATTGCCTTCACACGCTCCGCCTCCAAACATTGGATGCAGTCGTCCTTGGCGGAGTGCGCCTACGCGCGAAGGGCCTCTTCGGCAGCGTGCAACCAGTCCTTTAACGCCGCCTGCTCGTGGGTCTGAGCCGCCTGCAATGCCCAGCCATGGGTGAGGGTCTGCACGGTGCAGCGGTCAGCAAACTTCTAAATGGCCACACATCGTTCAAGGTTGAGTACTTACCGTTATCACTGAGGCCTCTAGCGCGCCTCCCAGTAGCTTCGACCCCCATGTCAACAACGCCTGGCGATCCAGGATAACGTCCGCGCTGTCCGCAGCCCCCTGCCACGCCACAAGCACCTCCGGCCGAGGGATGAAGTCTGCTAACCCCGGACGCATGGCCTCTGTGACGATAGTCTCGAAGGTGTCGGGCGTTGATCCCAAAGGAACACCCCCGCCCCCAAAGATTTTCCGCGCCCGGGAGACCATGCCACTGCGAAGGGACGTAGTGGTTAGAACCCTACGACGCACCGCAGGATTGTGAGAAGGTTGGTGAGCTTACCTTCAGCACCAGCGAGCGAGCTCCGCTGGGGCGCCGCTTCAGCCTCAGAGGGAGCCGCATGGATGCTAGACAAGGGGGCCTCTGTGTCGGAGTCGGACTCCCATAGGCCCTTGACCCTGGTCGCCATAGCGAACCCCCTCTTTGGACGAGGGGGTGATCGCGTGCGCGGCCACTTCGCCTTCGGAGAGCAGGGTGAGGACTCTGCCTCGGTAACTGCTGCAGGTAAGGACTCCCCTCTGGCAACCACCGTAGGTGACGGCTCTGCCTCAGCGACCGCTACAGGCGAGGAAGCTTCCCCCTCCCGATTGTCCGTATTGCACCCTTGGTCCTTGGCACCGCCGAAGGACCCTCGTCTTCGTCCTCTACGCCTGCCTCAAGCTTCGAATCAGCATACTTCATAGAGTCAGAGTCGGTGTCCATCGAGAGGTCATCCCCGGTAGAGCTGACAGGAGCGACAGCTGAGGCACCAGGAACGGTCGCGGAGGACCGAGCCCTCCGTCGAGACAGCAGTCCTTTTTCCTTGCCGTCGTCATCCCGACAGAGAGGCTGGCTCGGGGCTAGAGAGGCGCGCTGCGGCACGCAAATGTCCAGGGATTCACACACCCGGTTTATCCGCCCTAACTTCACCTCCACAATCGCAGCAGCACACCGGCTGTGCTCCTTGGCCACGTATGGTCCGAAGAACACGGCCACCGCACGCTCCGCGTCCCCCAGGAGAAGCCCTATAGGTGGGAAGAGGCGGAGTCAAAAAAAAATAAAGAAGAGAGAAAAAACAAAAAGGAAAAGCAACGCTCCACCGAGACTTACGAGGGTTGGAGGGCCTCGGCAGCGACGATACGGACGGGCGGACGTTGTCGCGCCGAAGGCCTCAGGTGTGATACGCCACCCATCGACAAATGGTGCCACACCATACATGATGAACTCTTCGGCGAGGTCGCGCGTGTTGAAGCTGGCGGTGATCCCCACAACCTCCGCGCCCTCCGCCTATCCTCGTTATCGATCGGCGTACCAGGCGAGGTATTGAACAACACCGGCCGGCCCGTGCACTTGAGGCCACTGCCACTCGCCACGCGGTGGTAAAACCACCACTTCATCCAGTTCGGCTCCCACTTCGACCGAGTCAAGTTGGCAGGGAAAACCTTCCCGCACTGCGGCTGCAGGACGAAGTTGACGCTGCCAAAGTTGGAAAACGTTCCACCTCTCAATCTCTTCGGCTGACACCGGGCATCGTGGAGGAACGCGAATAGCGACGTGCTAGGCCAGCATGCCTCGTACGCAGTGCCCAGCTATAAACGGCAAGGCAGGCTTTTGCGTTCGGAGTAAGCTGCGCCAGTTCCAGCCCGAAGGTTCGACACAGACGATCATGGCCGCCGGGATGTGAAGCCCGGCTTCAAAATAAGCGACGAAGACGACCGCCTCCGACTTCCCCAGGTATGGTTCTGTCTCATCGCTGGCGGGCAATCGCACCTCACGGCGATCCGACAACTTCCCCTCGCGCAACAGGGTTTGGATCGTCTCCTCCGTCGCGAGTGTCGGGCCCAGCACGTGGGTGCAGGGACCCTCCAGTTTTTCTGTCGCCACCCACTGTTTGTCCAGCAGCGATGGCTCGCGCCCCTCGAGCGTGTACATCACCTCGATCGGCGGCGGCCGCCGGGGTGAGGTACTACCGCCGGCCCGTTGAGTGCGTTCTTCACCGGGAGCCATCATTTTTCGAGAGCTAAATGACGACGGGGATAGCACGGTAGCAAAGATGACGAGGGCACAGGACATAGGAAAACAAGTGACCAGGCGGTATGAGGAAGAGAGCGCAGACGCGGTGCCACAGGGGGTATTTAAAGCCCCTTTATCTCCCGCACCGCTGGTAAGCTAACCGGCGGGAGACGAACCGCTCGCCTCCCCACGATTGAAGCCGAAGCGGCACAGCCACCCACGCGTGTCGTGCCCTGTCAAAAACAGAGCCTGCTCGCGCGCGCGCACGCCTCCTCCAAGGCGGCCCCTGACAGCGCACGACACCCCAAGCAAGCTTCGACACGAGTCCCGACGCCTCGAGAAACGTCGGTCGAAAAGGCCCCAGGGACGCGGCGTAATCCTTGGCGCCATTGGGACACTGTCATCGGAACATGGGCCATCGGGCTGTACGTCGACTTCCCAGCTACAGCATAACCCCGCAAATCTCCTCGGCGGTGTGGCCGCTTCGAACTCGCCCCTGTGTGGGCCAACTAGACCTTGGCTCTGACATTACGCGCGTGGGGCGGGCCTCCCCGTGCGTCGATGATGCATCCGCTGAAGGAGCCCGACTTCGCCCCACTTTCGACTCACTCAAGCGACTCCGCTGGCATCTTCGACTCCACGGCTAAAGGGCTCTAAGGTCGAAGACGGCTTCGATAACCAGTCCGGTTCCATATCCTCCGTGCGAAGATAGGCTGCACCAGCAAGCAACGGTTCTGTCCAAGATCATTGAAGGTCACAGGCCACAGGGACGGAGGGGCCAAGTGGCTCGGCAACATGGCTTCAGCCTGTGAAGCCCTTCACCATGAGAGGCTCTTGTTGTAGGGGTGGCCCCCACCTAAGCCCAGCCGGCCTGTTAGAAGGTCGTAAGGCCCAAAATGGGACATGTATAATGACATAAATGCCCCTGAGAGAGATACCTGAATGTAAGGGCATAATTGCAAAACACTCCCCATGTGGGTATATATATACCATCCAGGCCATGGGGGAAACCGTAAGCATTGCTCACCTAACTCTCCACTACCATACCACTCTCTCTGTTTAGTCTGTAACCACAACAGGGAGCATATGGAGTACATAGTACATCAAATGGAGAGTGATTACTGGATAGCTTGGGCTAAAGAGAAAGTTGTACAGAAGGACAACGAGGACAGTTCGAATGAGGACGAAGCTCCCATCCTGCAGGAATGGAACCAGTTTGATGTTAAGGGTGTTGCCACACATGACGAGTACGAATTACCATGGGAGTATCATAACACAGAGGTTCGGTTGTATTCAATATTTACTGACAAGGCATCGTTGTAGGATTCCATCAACCTGTGGGCCCTGTCCATACAATGGACTTTTTGGGTCATGAAATCTAGCCAGGAGCAGTACACCATGAAATGTGAGCAGGCCGGTTGTTCTTGGAGAGTGCACGCACGTAGATCGAAGTATGAGACTCACTGGATTGTGTTAAAGGTGAAGCCACACTTCTGCATTCTTAGTAGTGTTTTACCGTGGCATCGTAACCTAACATCTACCTTTATAGCCAATCTGATGTATGGAGAGATAGTGGAGAAGAAGGACATGGAGGCCACGCACATCATGGTGGCTATCGAGAAGAAATTTAATTACAAGATTAGCTATACGAAGGCGTGGCATGTGAAGTAGAAGGTGTTGGAAAAATGGTTCAGGTCTTTCAAGGCAGTGTACGACAACCTTTCTCATATGCTTCAGGTGTTGCAGGACAGTAACCCGGACATGTATATCGCTATGAAGGACAGGCCATCTACAAGGCCACCAGGTTTTGTGGTGTTGCAGAGGGCCTTCTTAGCTTTCAGTGCATGCATCGAGGCATTTAGCCATATGCTTCCCATGATCTCAGTTGAAGGGACCTTTTTTATAGGTAAATACAAGGGCCATATCCTTATGGCCATTGGCGTTGACGACAACAATCAAACTATGCCCCTGACCATCGCATTCATGGAAAGTGAGAATTACAACAGCTAGTTGTGGTTCCTTAGACATGCGAGGGTTGGAGTTGCCCGGTGTTCATCCTGGTGTGTGCATAATCCATGATCGCCACGTCGGGATAGTGAAAGCCATAAGAAAACTTCAAGAAGACCCTAAGGAGCCCTTCCCCTAGCCGAATATGAGGAAAAGATGGTGCGTTCATTACCTAGGGGCAAACTTCTTCAAGCAGTTCCCAAAGCAATCGTTGATGAAGCTGTTCGAGGCTGGCTATGCAGAACGAGCAGAGAAAATTTGACACTTTGTGGATGTTATTGGATGATCATAGTAGAAAGCACATCGATGAAAGGAACAAGGGGTCGGCCATGCTTGGGGCGGCACAACCCGAATGCCTCACAACACTGGATGAGCCTAATGCAGTTGGTTCGAGGAGGAGGGGCTCATGGAACATCAAGTGCTTCTCGCAGTAGATCGAGAGGGAACTATTGGAGAAGTGGTCCCTACTGCACGACATGGACGGCCCGAGGTACGACATAATGCTAACTAACCTTGCCGAGGTATACAATGAGGTTCTCAGGGGCCTTCATTCTTAGCCCCTCGTCGCCATCTTGAAAGGTGTTCTGCACAGCACAATCAGCTATTTCAGGGAGAGGCATGCAAATGCCGCACTTCATGCAACCAACCCACGAACATTATACTCATCGAAAATTACAGCATATATGGAGACGTAGGCACAAAATGGTCAATTGCACATGGTGCATGTCATGGGCAATAGAGAGCATCGTTTCAACATGGTACTTTAGGATAGAGCCTGATTTGGGATGGCTTGTGCCCATGAGGTATGCCTTGGAGGTCATGTAAATGAACCTAGCTGCTTGTGCAACAAGCCAAAACTGCTATACAAGCCAAGATCTCATGACCTTACTACATGCGGGACTGTGGGCATGGATCCTTCAAACTTCATGTCTGAGTACTTCTTCAAAGAGAGGGTGATGCATGTGTGGTGTGGCGAGCTCAGGGGGTTTAGGGTTGTGGGGAACTTCACCATCTTGGATATTGCAGGGAGGACCTAGACTCTAGATGTTGACATGCTAAAAAGGGTGGGAAGTGTTGATGACAGAGTCGGCATATTACAAATGATATGGGCAAAGTGCAAGCCAGAGCACCTAGTGCGCACTGTAGGCAATGCAGTAGGGAGGGGCACATAGCTAGACGATGCAAGTCATCTGCTGATCAGTAGTTAGACTAGCATGGTTTCTACAACTAGTTGTTGGACAGTACAAATAATTATCCATTGTAATCTGTACTTTGTTAGTTGGCACTTTTGACGTGTGTAATGTCATACTAACTATATCGTACATTGCATGTACCATTTGTATAATTGTTGCAATATTTCCCCCTTTTCGATAGTGTATTATGTATTTTGCTAGTAGCCTAGTATTGTTTCCTTTGTTTATTTACAAGTTCTATTTACTGTTGCTTTACATTCGATTTTTTTTGTTTTGCATAAATTCTAACTTGAATTCATTTTGCAGGTATGGCTCATAAGCTTCGTGGATTGGACTGGCCTTATGACCTATTGGATGAGCACATCGACCAGCTGCATCGCGCTTCCTGCCATATCCTGCCTCCAGGGAGCGCAGACGAGCCGGCTGACATGGGGATGGTCCACACATGTATACCTTGAGTGGCCTAGAGGCTAGACCCATGCTGGACAACCAGGTTTGCTCTCCGACATTGTTGTATTCTTGCCATAAGTAGGTTGCATACTAACCTTTTTTGGCTTCACAGGCTGAGCGATGCCAGGCTACTCCGTCTCGTCCGAATGTGCAGGTCACTGACAAGGACGGACCAACCATGCATGCGGGCAGAAACGATGGCACGGAGCAATCACGATGCTTCCCGTTTGACCACTCTCCGCTTACAGCTTATGTCAAGTCATTCCAATACTAGTTGGGTGACCAGTGCCGCAGAACGTCCACGCCTGAGTGACCGCCTCACAGGAATATCCTTTTACTACTAATTTGTTTGATGACTTGTAATGAAATGTTACCTCCTGTAGGCACTCCAGGAAGGGAGTCAAACACGACATAGACTGGACGACGAAGATGGAGGGGTGGATAGCCCAGTGGGAGGGCACGCTGTAGGAGTGCATGGAGGAGGGCACCCCTATGACAGTAGCGCTATGGCGAGTACCTACGATGGTATTAGCCTAGGACACATACCAGGGTAGTACATGTCATCGACCCATCCCCAACACATGTCACAGTACCAACAGACACGTACCCCACGCATCTTGCGCGAGACGCTTACATCGCGATATATTACATCACATTTGTAAATGTTCGCTTCTAGCAATGCCACTAAGAGGAAATACCTTTTTGTGTTTTCCTTGCAGACTGACGTCAGTGCTGTGGTTTGGAGAGAGTCTCACACCATGGCAGATAGGATCGCCAATGGTGTAGAGGTGACACAGGAGGAGGTCGTTGAGACCCCATGTGGATGTAACCCCATGTTTGTGATGAGTAATTAACGTGTGTTCTGGAAAGATTGAGTTTGGTTTGTGTGGTTCGTGCCATTTCAGCACATGGTGCAATCGGGTTTGATTAGACAAAATTGACGCTTATTCTTCTTCCCAATCGGTCATTTGGGCAAAATTATACTTGAGTACGATTTGCTGATGGTAATGGTGATTACATGTTTCGAGCGGTGCTATGTAAAGTATTTCTTGTCTGTGATGGCTGGAGGACATCGAGGCGGAGTCGCGGCGAGGCACGGGATGACCGGACTAGGCGCAGGCGGTGCCGAGGTCAAAGCGGTCGAGGTGTGCCGAAGACAGCGAGGACTCGGAGTGGCTGCGAGGCTTGGAAGGCAAGGAATGAGGAAGCTTCCCGGAAGGTGAAAGAGGGGCGTTTTGGTGAATACGCAAAGCTACACTAAAGGAAGAGGATTTTGGATAAACCATTAGAGTTGTTGGAGGCTTAATGGGCAAAGCATGTTGCAAATCCATTAGTGGGAGGCTATAAAAGGAGGAGTGTCTCCTGCATGTGTGATAGCTTGGAAGAGGGGTTGACGGTTTTAGTCTTTTCCTTTAGTTGTTGAGAGTTGTTGTGAGAGAGAGCAGAGAGTTGTTGTGTGTGTGTGTGTGTCTCCTACGTGCTTGAACTTCTTGCAAGTTCTTCTCTAGTACAAGCATGTAGTGTGTTATCTTCTCAAACTGTGTATGGGGATGGAGTGTTGATTCTCTGCTGTAATCATTCATCTCTTTTCCTCAATATCAATCTGGGATGATTTTGTTTGAGTTAGACTGATTTCTTGTGTTCTCTGTGTTAGATTACATTTTCTGCGTTCTCTTTGTTCTTCCTCTTTCTCTTTTGATTTGAGTGTTGATTTCTTCTCAAGAATTCACAAATGAGATGCTCTGTGGTGGTAAAGACTCAAGGCCATTTGGCCATCCCATTTCCAAGAGCAATTTGAGGAATCAATGATTTATGTGATCTTTCTGTCCCTAGTGCAATATTCTCTGTTGTGGATTTTTTTAGGGTTTTGAAAGCAGGGCTTTATGGAATCCTTGTGTTTCCCCTCTTAAGGTTTTGCCCAGAGATGGGCTTTTGAGTCCTGAGACTTTTACTTAGCTAATCTCATGGTTTCATAGTCAAAGGATCAAAGATTGATTGGTAATTTGACAAATAGAGTTGCTCTCTGTAACTTTTGAGTTCCTGGCTCAAATCTCAGATTCTTGGTATCCAAATGAATTTTCTTGTTGTCTGAGGTTTCTTTGTTGTATGGAATAGGTTATTACTCTTCTGGCAAGAGGGCAACAATAGAAATTCATCCGTTTGCTTGAAATCGTAGTTTTTCAGTAAATTAGCAAAAATAGTTTTAGTCGGGCGCTCTGTTTTCAGGCAACTGGTCAGACCGGAAACCCTAAAGGTCAGACCTTGCAGAGCATGGCGGTCTGACCGGGATTACAACGGCGGTCAAACCGGTGCTTGTCGAGCGGTCAGACTGGACGATTGATGCCGGTTAGACCGGCCATGCCCGAGCGGTCAGCCGACCAAGCTTCACCGGTCATACCGGCTTTATTGCTGCGGTCTGACCTCCCGGCCCACTGCGGTCAGACCGCCCCTGCAGTTTGCTCTTCAAGTTGAATTTCTTTCTTTGTCTTTTCAATTTGCCTCAGTTATCTTCTGTGTGTTTGAGGATCCAGTAAGAACTAGAAGCCTTCTTCATAACTCTATAGCTATTGAAGAAGAGTATTCTTTTGTGGATACTTTTTGGGGGTAATTTTTAAAAAGGCACCATTCACCCCCCCCCCCCCCTCTGTTGCCGTACGTTCCTTTAGATGGCTTTGATCACGCCATGGCACTAGCCAAGCGTACGCTTTGCCTCTTTTAAGTTTCTCCCATCCCATTATCTGGCGAACTAACGATATTTGTACTACATGTCTTATACCCAAAACCGAGCGATGTGGGGTCTTCCCGGGCCAGGATGACACAGACCAGTACTTTTCAAACTGGGCCGGCCAGGTGACGGGCTCTGCACCTCAGGCCACACTCCCAGAGGTTCTCTTTGGGGGTGTCCTCATTAGTGCACCGGTGGCACACAGGCGGCACTGCAGTCCACTCCTCCTGGTTTTGGATGTGTGCGACGGTCTCCTGGGCGTCTTACCTTGTTGGGCGCTGACACCTGACAATGAAGAAGACGGCCAAGTGGGGCCGTACGGGAGGATGCGGACGCGGAGACGGAGGGGGCCAGGGTGGCGATGGAGGGGGGCTGGGGAAGCTGTTGGAGGGGGAGTGCTGTTGTACATTTGTTGTTCATGTACTACTTACATTTCTTATTTACAAAGTGACATTTGCAATACTGTTGCAATCTTAGTTGTACTTCTCTTTATGATGTTCGTTTGTTCGATCCGTGTTGATGCTCGTACCACTCAATTAATGGCAACTTCACCAATGCCCACACCACTTGAATAGTGCACTCAATTAATGGTAACCACATCGACATGCAAACCATTCGATTACATGCTTAACGACATCCCACGACGAACAGGGAAGAGTATTACGGTACAACCTTATAGGTTAGTGCTTACAAGTGGAATGAGCCTCATGGTACCCAAATGGAGTGTTGCAGATGGGGCCGCCTCGGACGTGGCTGGCCGTCGTTATTGTGGCAAGCACATATACAACTAGGGTTCGCGCAGCAGCATGTTGGATCGTACAACTTCCTATGTTAATAGCCTCCTCGTTGCCCCTCTCGCACTGCATCTGCTGACGGAGGTCATCGTTGTGCTCTTCGTGTCTTTCAATCCATGCCTCTAAGTCAACGATTCGCTCCCACAACGTATCCACGTACCTCACAATGTACCGTTCATGAGGAGGATCAATTCATCGCTCGAAGTCACATTTGGCCATGTGCTAGAAAGAGAAGTTAATATCGAAACTCTATTAGCAGTACTATAAAATAGACGATTGCCTAATTGTACCCCAAAGTGTGGGCATCGGAAGAAACATCAACCGCCATCCAAATGGCCTTTTGCCACCTGCACGATTGCATCCTCCATGTGTCTGCATTTCGGCCACACTGGCTGAGCATGCCTGTTTGGCAACAAGCAGTAGTTAACACTGAAGTCCTCCCTTCTTTCAAGCGAAAGGTCCTTAGTGACCCATGTTCGACAGGCCCCTTAGTGTCTGTCATGATATCTTACCCTAGGATGGCAAAAATAATTTTCCTACTATCAATAGCTCGGGTATGCATTTTATAGCCCGTGGGGTGATGCAGCGTGCTTTATGATACGGGGCAGCTTTGCGTAGCAATAAGATGATAGGGTCTAGCTTTACGCATTGGGAAGATCAGATGATCTAGCTTTGCACAGCAACTACACCAGACAAGACAGCTTTCACGGTGACAAGATCACATGAGCCAGCTTTGCGCAATAACATGACTGCATGGGCAGCTCTGCCCCATGACTAGACAACATGGGACAGCTTTGCGCAGCGACAAACCACATGGATGATGCTTTGCGTAGCGACATGACCACATGGGCCAACTTTGTGCCACGACAAGACCACATGGGCCAGCATTGCGCAGTGAGAAGATCAGACGGTCTAGCTTTGCGCAGTGACTACACTAGACGAGATAGCTTTGTGCAATGACAAGACTACGCAAGCTAGCTTTGCGCAACGACATGACCACATGGGGCAGCTCTGCCCCGTGACAAGACTACATGGGCCAGCGTTACGCAGTGAGAAGACCAAAGGGTGCAGCTTTACGCAGCGACAAGACCATATGGGACAGCTTTGCACAGTGCTAAGACCATACGGGCCAGCTTTGCGCCATGACAAGACCAAAGGGTGCATCTTTGCGTAGTGTGTTGACCTAACTGGCCAGCTTTGCGTACCAATAAGACAACACTAGGTACCTTTGTGCAATGACAAGACCACATGGGCCAGCTTTGCGCGGTGACTACACTTGGCGGGCAGCTTTATGTAGCGAGAAGACCACACAGGGCGGATTCATGCAGTGAGACCACCAGCTATAAAAGGAGGTGGAAAAGATTTTGGAGATAACACTACACAAGCAAAAACAACACTACACTGGAGCTTGCTTCGCCACACCGAGATGGACAAGAGGCGGAAGAAGTAATGGGATAAGATGATGAAGCAATGGGAGGAGACCCGCAACCTAACAAGGTCTGCTGCCGCCTGCGACGAAAAAGCAAGGGTTGCTATGGCCTGGGCCGAACAAGCCGAGCGTGCTACGAGGTCAGCTCCCCACAATGACATTACTCGTTGCAACAACCCCATCCCGAACGATCCTACTGAGCGTTTGCCGCAACACCCGCCTGAGGGGGAGACATTGCCCTATGTTGGTGCTGAGACCCGTGCAAGTTCTTCAACTCTAAGCACCGCCTCAGCCTGGGTATGCGTTATTGGGGTTGCGCAAACTACTCCTGTGACTATCCCGACCGCCAGCAGACACCACCAGCTATCGGTAGCCGGTAAGGACTAGTTACACTGTGTTCCCCCTTTTTTTTCTTTAAAGTACGCACTAACAACCTCTCCCGTGTACCCATAGTCCCCAAAACCCTTATGTAGATACCACAAATGGATCGATCTTGAGATCCACACAAAGGACCAAAGGTCCTGTAAGATCCGGGAGGAGGAGCACTGCAAGGACGAGCAAACTGAGCGTACACATTGGGAGATGAAAGATCATCTCAACGCGTGCACGTGCAGGGAGTGCAAGGCTCGCAAGAGGGAGCGCAAGAAAAAGAGGAAAATGGCGGCCAAGGCAAAAGAGGCCGCCGAGGAGTTCAATGCCGAGCTTGTAGGAAGGGAAAATAGCCCCGGTCCACGCAGTAAGTCGGGCCGTCCCGCACTAACTACTCCCCCAAACATTGAATTTAGTTCTATTCCAAAAAGGCGCATATGTATCTTAGGAGCAGTTCGGTTTGTTGCATCGTGCATGATGCTTTTTGTTATGCATATAATCAAACCCTACACGCTGTGTTACTCTCAACTATACTATAAAGTCTATTTTAATTCGGACAAGTATATTTTCTTGTCTTTTCACATTCAATTATTCCCTAGCAAGTCATCCAACAACATTAGCAAACCAGTTCTCCGCCGTATACGAATTCCTAGTTACGTCACAATATCACTTACCGATCATTGTTATTTCAATCATTCTTAAAAAAAATTTCACGAAATTTCTTATACTACAACAACATACAACGATTGCAAACTCTTATTACGAATCCAACAGATTAGCTACCATTCATAATCTACGAAAATCATAAATGGATGAACCCACACTACCTCTAGGAATAGCTTGTTTGTAGTCGTTGCATAACCGAGCGCCTACAATTGTAGTCGCCCAGCCATTAGGTGACAGGCTGTAGTCGCTGAAATGTTGGACGACTAGAACCTATCACCCAACGGCCTATGGACAACTTGCGTGTCGCACGGCCGTTGGGCGATAGATTCCAGTAACCTAACGGTTAGACGACTGGAGCATATTTCTATAAAAAATGTTCACACAGGTATATTACCGTTATTTCGAATAAAATATGGATTATTTACACAAAAAAATTCGTCGATCCTGCATGCGTATAGTATCTTTTATCTATGGTACCCCGATGTAACACATTACACATGTTTCACTTTGTTAGGGTTCCATAGTATGATTCTTTGCGTAACTTGTGGCATTTTCTTAGCACACTATACCCCAGCATGTCATTGACAAAACCTTTTGTCAAATTTTGCCATGGCCAATAATTTGCTTACCACAAAATTTATGACTTGTCACACTTTTGGCAAAGCAACCAAACAGATCCTTGGGTTTCTTCTTACAACCTTCAATCCTCGTGTAAAATCCAACTTTGCTACATAAAACCATGAGTGCATACGTGAATGCTGACCAACCAAACTACGCGGACACCTTTGTCATCCAATTAGGCAGGTGATCAATTTCAATTTCTACAAGAGTTGAAAAAGAAAACCCCCAAAATTCATCAAGAGTGGAGAGTTTCGGTTTGTAATTACATCTGGAACTGCCACGTCGATCTGATTGATCAAGAGGAGAGTTCTCCAAAATCATTGTGTTTGGGGCTGTTAGGTTTAAAAAATTCAAAGGAATGGCGTAGGTAGGAGTATAATCAGCCAAACGAGAATTACTGGAAGTTGGAGCACGGAATCTGAGACTCCATTCCTATTGTTGATCTTGACAAATTAACGCGTTGGGATTAGCGGATTTCTGGATGGTGCCTTCGTCCGGACATGATGGCGAGAAAAAGATTAGCAGGGGGCGCACGGAGAGTTTCCTGCTGACACATGCATCAAATAAATTAGAGGACCTGGGTACTACATGAGATAAAAAAAAAACTGATAAGAAGTTTCCATGGCGACTGTACTGTTTTTGTCGAGTAACATTGGGTTGGAATGCACTTTTCAATATAAAATTTTCAAATAATTACTCCCACTGGCCATAAATATACGTTATTTTGGGATACATGCATTCAAACTTTCGAAACTTTAGCTACCGATATCTTTTTAAATATTTATATTGAATACATAAAAATCATATGTGTAAATTTATCTTGAAAAGTAATTTTATAATTTTATTATGTTTTATAAATATATTACAATAAAAATTAATACTCAGAGTGGTGTTTTAGAGACCATATTGATGTCCAAAATGATATGTATTTATGACCAGTTGGAGTACTTTTTCTGTTCCCTAAACTTTGCCTTTTTCTAAAACGACATATCTATTGATCAAGAAAACACTAAATTAAAGAAAAAGTTAAAGAAAACAATATGTTTTATTGTGTCCACCATATCTATAGATCAAGGACACACTAAATTAAAGAAAAAGTTAATAACAAATGACCTTATATACCCTTATTAAATGACATAACACACACACTTAACTTTTTCCAAAATATTTGAATAGGTATAGATAGTGAAAACATTATAATAACTACACTCTTGATTCTCTCATAGATAAATATTTTAAAATGAATACGCCCAGGGCCATGACAAATGTAGTGAAATGGAGGGAGTAGTATTATGGTAGGGAACATGGAAAATGTTGCAATAAGTTTTATCTTGCAATATTTCAGTTGGGAAAATTGCAAAAAGATTCAAAGATCAGATATTAAGTCCATAGAATTTTTGTATCTACTATGGACAGTTTTTTTTTTAATAAGAATTCCTCGCAAAAAAAAGTAGTTCCAGATCAACAGGGAACTCTGCAAGATCTTAAATCCACCTCATCGTTGTATATGGATGGCTTGGATCAACGGGAGGATTTTGGGTTTACCTGAACCGTTCAATCCATATTAAAACTGCTTCCTAAACATTCTTATGAATGCATGGTTGTCCGTAATAATAATACTATTTATGCTTCTGAATTTCACGGTAATTCTATTGTAGTTTTCACATTTTTTTCTCCCTGTTAGTGCAAGACAATTTCACATATCCACAAGGCTTAATGGTTATAGGAGCATTATAAATTCACAATACAAGTTATTCAATTGGCATAGAAGGTTGAATCACGACCTTTTGATCAGTATGTTGGGACACTAGAAGTATACCTCCAACAATTGGTCACCTTAAATCACAAGTTTTACTACTACAAAAAAGATCATCACAGACGGTTCAAAAACGTCATCACAGATGGTGTCTTAGCTGTCTGAATTTATAGGTTAGTAATGACATAAGGCCATCATCGACGGTTTTTGAATCGTTTGTGATACGTACTATCACAGACAGTTATTAACTCATAGCCGTCTATGATAGTTAATAGTTGACTATCACAGACGGTTTGTGATAGAAACTATCTATGATATCTCATGAATCATAGACGGTTTTAAGTTTAAAGCATCTGTGTATTAAACAATCATAGATGATTTGTAGTTGAAACCGTCTGTGATTCATGAAATATCATAGACATTTTCTACTACAAACCGTCTGTGATAGTATGTTATAGACGGTTGTGCGTTAATAACCATCTCTAATATTCTTTTGTATTCCTAAATCTATTTCTGTTTGTTGGCTAGCCTCAGAAAATGCTAGCTATGCCCTCTGAAATATGCAAAAACACAACATCCATTTCACATTCATTTTTGAAACAAGAACATCCATTTCACAAATTAATTAACTAAAATAAATAAATTAACCATCCATGAACAAGTACACACATGTGTAAGATTGAGGGGGTCGACTAGAAGGGGTGGATAGGCAGTCTAAAAAATCTCTACCAATTATTATCAAATTCTATTAGTCCAAACCAAGAATATTATGTGGAAGCTTAACTCAAATTGGTTTAGCACAAATAAAGCCTAAATCACTTATGTTCACCTAAGTGTACCAACATCCTAAGGCTATGTCAAGGTTTGCAATTCTAGGATGACAATCAATTAATTTAATTCTACGAATATAAATTGCTTGAATGTAAATTGAGCATAAGAAAATAAACCACAATCAACACTGTTCCTTTTTACCATGGTGTTCAAAAACTTGCCTATATCCCCTAGTCTACGTTGAGATTAGCCCAAACGAATTGAACCGGCTCCACAAATTAAGCCAAAACACCTCAATCCACTAGTGGTAGCTCTTTCCCACTCTAGGTAGGTGAGCTCCAACCTTCACATTTCGCCGGATCCTCTCATAATCTTTTTGAGAAGATCACCGTGCATGACACCTCCAACGCCGTCTAGGAGTTAACAAACTCGAAGAGTAATAAGTCAATCCCTTCGCTTGACTCTCACCACGTACAACGAATGCACAAACTTGAGTGGATACTCAATCCACCTCTAGATGCAACACATGCAATCTAGACTCTTCCTCCTTACTCACATGGTGCAACACATGCACAATTGAAAGGAGGACCTAACACTAGCTCAAAGAGATGTCAAAGGATGCAACAAGCCCTACTCCAACCGGCCATAAGGGGGTATATATACCCACACCACAAAAACTAGCCGTTGGAAGCAAAACCCCTGAAGAATAGGATTTCTGGAAGTACCACCAGCTTAAGATCAGTACTTCTGCTCCCCTATATAATGGTCAGAAAACTAGTCATTGTAGGCAAATCCGGTAGTTCTAATGTGCGAAGTTCGGTACTACCGATCATCGAAAGTATCACAGCACTCATGCAGAACTACCGATTTCCTTGGGGACGAGAAGACTCTACATAGGTGTCTCCCTGGAAAAAATGTACCGCTACACAGGCCGATCATTCCGTAAATCAGAATTACTACTCATATAGAGCCAGTAGTTCTGCAACTCGAAGGTACCACTCACACAGAGCTGGTAGTACTGCTCGCTGATCGGACTGCTCACACAGAGCTGGTCGGAAGTTTCAATTGTCAACTACACTGTTCCTCGACCACATCAGATGGTTTGACCACTAAAGTCTCCGACCACATTGTCCGATTCGACCACATGGGTCTCCGACTATGCTGGTCTCTGACCACGTTAATCTTCGATCGCATAGATCTTTGACCACTATGTCAATCTTTGACCGTGTTGTTTCAATAACGTCAGTTTGACCCTGTTGATTTTGGCCACACAGGTCTCGACTACGTCAGTTTGACCACGCTGGTTTCGATCACATATATCTTGACCACGTTGGTCTGACCACGCTGGTTCGACCATGCTGTTTTCAACCATGTCGGTTCGACCACTCTACTTTTGATCACATAGATCTCAACCACGTTGATTCGACCATGCTGGTTCGACCATTGTGGTCCTTGACCACGTAGGTCTTCGACCACTTTGGCTCAACCACTCTGGTCTTCGACTACGTTGGTTCAATCACTCTGGACTTCGACCGCTTAATCTTCGACCACACAGGTCTTCGACAATATTTGAATCAGCATGTTGTGCTTACGCATGTGTTCACTTGTGCCATATTGGTATGTATAATAGGTTACATTCATGTCATGTCTTTATGTGTATTTTGCTTATATATCTATGTACTAGCTAATTATTCATCTTTTATGGATATATGAGTTTTATCTTCATGAGCATGCATTAATCTTGCAACATTATGTATCATGCTCTTGCTTGTGTTTCATGTATTTATGTGCTTGCTTGATGTCACTGTACCATGTATTTGCTTGAATTATTCCATGTCATATTTTCTGTATATTTGGTATTGTGATATATCAATTGTGGATACATGAGATGTTTCATACTGCCTTTAGCATGTGCTATTCTAGTCTCATCATTTATCATGCTTTTTGCTTGCTCATATGTTCATAGGCTAGAAATTTGATTATGATTTTCACATATGCCTGAGCTTGGCTTTTCATCACAAGCTTGTGTTATCTTGATATATTCACAACCATGCTTTTATGATATTTTGCCCTACGTATCCATTTATATATTAGATATCCATCTTAGCATAAATTTTTCTTGATCCTTGTTAGCATAATTTAAGCATGCTTTGTTTTTGGACATGTCTTATGCTTACATGGTGTTGATAATATATGGGATTGCTAATTATGGATAGAAGAGATTTGCCATAGCATTTCTTGCATTCCTTGTTCTTGATTATATGCTTGCCATGCTATGTGCTTTATTGCTTATGTGCTTCATATTCATCATAGATATACATAGAGTTTGATTTATCTCTCTAACATGCAGTGTTCATGTTTTGCTCATTGCCATGCTTTGTATATTCTTATTCATGCTCAAAACTATTTGCTTATGCTTACGTGAGCATTGAATTGTTATTGCCTACCTCTCACCTTGGATTATAGTATTCTTTCTTGTCATGTGTCTTGGAAGTAGATTTGCATATTAATCTTCACTAACCCGAGTTCCAGGCACAAACGACTCTATGTCTGGTGATATAGGCTTTACATGAGGGATGAGAGAGCAAGTGTGCATTATTACAGCTGGGTACCAGGGAAGCGGTCAGACCCCTTGGTTCTGGAGCTTCTGAGTCTTCCTCTTTTTCATTCCAGCATCCAGTGATGGCAATAAATCTTGGGATGCAACTTAGCTCAACTTCTACTCCTTCGACTACATCTCAACGCCAAGCGGTGCGATGCAGGTTTTGTATTCTACGCTTTACTTTTGCCCTTGATTCATGCTTTGCATATCATTTGGGGCATTTTGTAGATCGAGGATTGGTTGGACTGATGATAGGATCACTTCTTGTGCAAGTCCCTCTTGTGCGTATTTTGGGTTTTCTAGGTTGTGCTTTTCTCCAGTTTAGGTCAAGCTTGCTTCTTCAATCACTAGTATCCAATAGTGGGGATTTCTAGTGTTTTATATTCACTCCTTAACTGTGAGTCATCCCCTTCCTAGAGACCATATGGAGTATAGAGCTTAACTCTCTCTTCTTTAAGCCATTCCTGTAATTTCCTTAGAGATCATGTAGAGAAGAGTGATGTTGTGCTTCACTTTATTGAGTCCTAATAGCAGGTTGTAGATATTTTCACAAGGCACTCGATTCTTCTCATTTTGCTTCTATGCGGGGAGAGTTAGGGGTTGTTAGTTCTTTTAACCTATTTTGTGGGAGAGCTTGACTCTTTTATATCTATTATATCATATTAGTATGCATTAATGTATTGGATACTTAAGTTTTTTTACTTGACTTCATGAGCATGAGTTACTTATTGATTGTGTGTTTTAGGAGCCAAGTATCATCATTGATGAGGACATCCTTTCCATAGATACAACTGTGCTGACTCCACAACAAGCTCATCAAACTGAAACTATGATACAAGGACCAATGATTAGAGCGCGAGCACGTTAACTTAACCATCAGGTGAATGCGTTCCTAAGTTTGCATACAAATGTTTTAAAGAATGGAATACTACTTAATTGTTGTGATGATTTAATCGTCCTTAGGAACCATGGGGAAGAACCACGTGAGCTCAAGTATAGAAGTGGAACCGTCAAGTGCAACCCAAGTCCTATTCACGAGTTTGACTTGGATTCGGCCTTCCTAACAGCGTCTACTTCAAATGGCCATAACTTTTGATATAGAAGGTTTCTTAGGGCCCGTTAGTAGTTGGAAAGCTACTGAAGTCTACTTTCAGATGGATCCGATCTCATCTACAAATTCCATCCGAGCTGGTCAAAAATTGCCAAAAAAGTCACATCACTTTTCCAGTCCGAGTCAAAGTGGGCCTTGGGCCTTGTAATCGAGTCCTGTTCGGCTTCCATGTGTTTGGCCGACCCTCCACCTCCCGTGTCTCTTAAATAGACAACTGCACCCTCTTCTAGGGTTTGGGTTTTGATAGACTAAGTTAGCTTTTGGTACTTCGCCTTGTATTCGCGCGTGTCGGCAAGACCGTCTGGATACTTGTCTTCGGAACCCCACCGTTTTTCTGTTTTTCGATTAAAACCTACATCTTATATTTGCAATTGAGTTGTTGTTTATCTTGTTCTTTCCTGTTCTTCGATTGCTTGCGGGAACAAATACCCTCGTGGTTAGGTTAATTGTGCGCCGATAAGGTCACGAAGAACCTCTGGAGTTGGTGTATCAATCGCTAAGGCGCAACGTCCTTGGATGGTTGTAGTCGGGTCGTCAACATCATCTCCTTTCCCAATCGAATTTACCACTTTTATCGAAAGATCGGGACCGCTAGTGCTATTAGTTGGTATTAGAGCTCAAGGTTGATTGGTGAGATATTTTAATTAGTCTTTGCATCTTTTTCTATCTACAGTCCAGAAAACCAAAAAAATAGTAGATTAGATATCTTTTCTCCAAAATCCAAAACAATTTGAGCCTTACTGTATTGCTGCATAGTCTTTGTTTGTTGAGTCTTCAGTTGCATCGTCGTGTCCTTTGCTGGTCTTAGTGTTTAGTTCCTCTAGAGTTTCGAGTTCTGTTCACGTTTTGGTCTCACTGTTGTAGTTAGATCCGAACTGCCACGGAGAGGGTAGAAAAGGAGGAGGACTCGGTTTCTAGGGAGGCTTTGCCCTAGTTGGTCTCGGAGTAGGACACGATTTCGGATTCAACCGTGTTGTGCGTGTGAAAAAAAGAAAAAAAGTCTAACTTTTGCATACGACCTCCGATTGAGGCGTTTCTTGATCCGTTGGAAACGAAATGAGAACATAGAGTGAAAAAAAGAAGTCCGGGAAATCTGGAGATTTTAGATCTGCGTAAGCCTTCAGGCACACGCGCAGCAACTTCGACCCCAAAAAACGTCGTTTAGGGCCTCAAAACAGGCCCGCAAACCAAGAAAAATTGAAGTTTCTCAGAATTCGCTCAAAATTGATGGAGCCCTTCTACACGTGATTCTAAGGTTCCCTGTGAAGACGACATCCTTTTTCGAGCTTCCGAACTCCGTGTGCAACGTCATCTAGTTTTCTTTCTGCACGGTGTTTTTGTTTGTGTTCTAGGCTCGCGTCTCTATTATGGTCTAGCCTAGGACTAGCACAGTACCGTCGTTAAGCGATTATTCTACTAGCTTTAATTAATGTGGTTCTAGTTATTCTTTGTTCACTCTCAGCCCACCTATAGCTCCACGGATTTGGCTACTACCTCACAGGGACTTGCTACCGAGGCATCGATACACCCAATTTCCAAGAGTTATTATTTTGTCTTGTCGGCTGCCATCACCTCCTGCTCGCTGTGGAAAGAACTAGTAAGAACTTGACAGAACATGTTGAGAGTGTGCGACTTGATTTAACCACATCCCAGTAGTTGTGAGGGCATAACTTGCAGTTTTATTATTTTTCTCTTCTTTGTTTGTTCTCGTGTGTTTTCCTAACAATGTCAGGAGAACCAGTGGACCCGAGGGCTGCACCACATTTCCCTCGGACTAGAGGCATCATACAACACTTTGAGCGCCAAGTGAAGCTGCACACTGAGGGACTTGATGAGGATGTACGGGTCACTAATGAACGCCTTGGTCTATTGGAGGCTGCGCAGATCGACACCAACACTACTCTTGCAACATTGGAGGTTTCCATTGGCACTGTCAACGCCTCACTTGCTGAGATTTTGAGACGTCTTGATGAGATGGGCCGTGCATCCCCCACAGCTACTCCTGCCACACCTACCCAGCGTACACGTGCCAACAATGGTGTCTTGGGCAGCAGGGTGGACGAAAACGGTGGAGACGAATATGTGGTTGATACTACGATCGATGATGATAAGGATGCTCACCGTCATCGTCAACCATGTCGGAATGAGGTACGTGAGAATGGTGCAAAAGTTGAACTCTTGCTTGAATTGGTGCAAAAGTGATGTGGTGCTACAAAAATATATATTTTCATCATTAGGTAGTATCATATTCTCATTTAAAATATGTTGAAACTGAAGAAACGAATTCACCTTTAGTTCAATCTTGATATTGGGCGCTATGGTCGTATGTGTTGGTGGCATGGTCACATCATCCTCCCCTTCTTAATATAAAACCGTCCTCGGTTTTAGCATATGTGTAGCCTCACGTATTGCATGATCTTCATCATAAATCTCGGTACATAATAACAAACGCAACAAACTCTCACTATGTAATATCATAAGTTCTTTATCAAACAAAGCAAAACCTCTTTGAAATGAGCTCACCTGATAATTTAAGTGATGCGTAGGAACTCTTGTAATTGGAACAACAAGTATAGCAAATATGGTTGTATCCATAGGGTATATGTTCTTATCATCCTCCCCTTCTTGCAAACAAAGCTGTCCTCGGCTTTTGATAAGTTGAAAGTATGGTAACAAAGATGCCAAGGTGTATGCATGGTATATGTATATGTCATCCATTTTAATAATTCTTCGTTGTTGCACAATTAATGTTACAAAACAATAGCAATCATAAAAGCTCATCATATTATTAACCCAAGAGTAATCATATATGTTAATAAGCAAATCAAAATTTCTCACACAACAATTATTGCAACTAGTTTTGTAAATGTAAGCATTTATGCAATTCAAATCTCTGAAGTTGTAAACTTGCAGTGGTGGCAC
Organism: Dendrocalamus latiflorus; assembly: GCA_017311315.1. Classification (NCBI taxonomy): domain Eukaryota; kingdom Viridiplantae; phylum Streptophyta; class Magnoliopsida; order Poales; family Poaceae; genus Dendrocalamus; species Dendrocalamus latiflorus. Next base: position 18,169,768 of record CM029660.1, read on the forward strand.
ATATGGGCAAAGCTACAATTTTTGGAATCAAGCGAAGTTCATCCATATAATCATATCTCAATCGAATAATAGCAAATTCATCTAGCAAGGGTGAAGAGATTTGTATCTTCTGTCATAATTCATCATCTTTATTGAAATTGTCCATACTAGATGGTGCAAAAAGAGATGAACACATAGGTATTGGATGAATACTAAATTTTACTTCCCTATCACATTGAACATGATTCAGCATACAAGAATTGTTGTCCCAAACAGCAAGTTTCAATTCATCCATGTGATCGCAAGTTATGCATATTCAATATACAAGAAATTAATTTTCTACACCATAATCTCCAATCAAATTAAACTTATACCCAGGGGTGTAGGCACTAAACAAGAATTTCGAACATGCAAGTTCAGAAACTTTCTCCATAGCATGTGACAATTTCATAGGTAGATCCAACATGATGTAACATAATGAATTAGTAGGAGAAATTCTAGTCAAAACTTTTTTATGTGTAATTAATTCGACATGTGCAAAATTATGAGAATTTAGATCAGCACATGGTTCGTTCAAGTCAACACAAGGAATATCAAAAGATTGCACTACAGCAGGTATATACTTATAAGGTTGCTCTATGTCTTGTTGTAGCACCAAATCAGTACATTTGTCATTATCTTTCTCATCAGATACTGTAGGTATACACCGGTAATTGTTTCCCTTCGAGTTCAAATCTGCCCACGATGACATCATAATCTACCAATTTTCTCAAGCCTGTCATTGTTAGTAGAAAACAAGGAAACAAATCACAAGTAAATATTCCTATCTACTACTAGGATATGGAGGCTCAAATCAAGTCACGCATCTTTCAAGCTCTTACCAAATTCTTACAAGTTCTTACCAAAGCAAACAGGTGGCTGGTTCGTGATAACTCTGACTTAGGTGATTGGTATAGCGATTGCCGGTACAGCGAAACATGTTCGGTTAGTAGAAAAGCTTGGATAGACTATGTATGTTGTGGCTACAGACCAAACAGAAAGAGAGATGGTAGTGGAGAGTAATGAAGTTGAGTGTAATGGCCTGGGTCCTCCCCACAGCTTATGCTCATATATATATACGCATGAGGAGTGCTTTTACAGTTATACCCTTACATCTGATTGTTCCCTCTGGGGCAACTATGTCATTACACATGGTCTATTCTAGGCCTTATAGTTTTCCTACCAGGTCTGCTGGGTTCAGGTGGGGGCCACCCCTACGACAGGAGCCTCTCATGGTGAAGGGCTTCACAGGGCCGAAGCCATGCCGCCGAGTCCTTTGGCCCCCTCCGTCCCCTGCGGCCTGTGAATTTCTGCAAGCTCGTGGATGGGGCGCCTGAAGTCTAGGATGGTGGTAGCGGGGGCTGGCGCCTGAGTGGAAGCAGGCGCGCGCGCTCCGTCCCGTACCCTTCGAACAGGTGGCAGCGAAGCTGGCGCCTAGTCGAAGTAGACGCGCGCGCTCCGTCCCCTACCCTTCGAACGGGTGGCAGCGAAGCTGGCGCCTAGTCGAAGTAGACGCGCGCGCTCCGTCCCCTACCCTTCGAACGGGTGGCAGCGAAGCTGGCGCCTAGTCGAAGTAGACGCGCGCGCTCCGTCCCCTACCTTTCGAACGGGTGGCAGCGAAGCTGGCGCCTAGTCGAAGTAGACGCGCGCGCTCCGTCCCCTACCCTTCGAATCGGGTGGCAGCGAAGCTGGCGCCTAGTCGAAGTAGACGCGCGCGCTCCGTCCCCTACCCTTCGAATGGGTGGCAGCGAAGCTGGCGCTTAGTCGAAGTAGACGCGCGCGCTCCGTCCCCTACCCTTCGAACGGGTGGCAGCGAACCTGGCGCCTAGTCGAAGTAGACGCGCGCGCTCCGTCCCCCACCCTTCGAACGGGTGGCAGCGAAGCTGGCGCCTAGTCGAAGTAGACGCGCGCGCTCCGTCTTGCTGTGCTGAGATCGGAGCTTGGCGTCGGTATGGATGCACTTTGGGGCTGCTGTGACTTCGCAGTCTGGTAGTGCGCTTTTAATGGTGGCTGGAAACCCGCCGACGCCTGGCCTGGCAGAAGGCAGGCTGTCGCGTCGTGCAGTCTGCCATGTTGCAGGTGGGGCACGTGGCGACCCACGACTGGTGTGTCGTGGGATGCGGGCAGTTGCGTGACCGCGGCCGTTCGCCTCGTCCCCCGAGAAGCTGGGCGCGTGTGGGAGATGTGGGGGCGTTGTGCGCTGTCTGGCCACCTACCCGGCACGGCTCTCTATGTTCCGGCGGTTCTTCTTTCCAAAGCTTGGATAGCCGAACCGCTGGGAATTTGATCCGTCTGTGCATTGAGCTACGGGTAAGGCGAGCGGCCTTTATAAAGTGCTGATGCTGGGGTGGAGGCATCCTTTCTTGCTTGGCTTTCTGATCTGCCACTTCGCTTCCGCCCGTGCTAATTGTCCCGCTCGTTGCTCCCTTGCCTGCTTCTTCTTCTTCTGCCGCCAAAAGCGATGGCTAGCCATGACGACGCCGTCTACCATCCCCACAGCGGTGCCTTGCTTGGCCAGGGCGAGGCGACCCCCCCTTCCCAGGAGTACAAACTGGTGCCGCGGGGGGGCTCGCGCTCCAACAAGTGGTGGGACGCCATGGAGCACTCGGGAGGGTCCTGCTCCCGCGTGTTGGGAAAGAGCCGCATGACTGAAGGGACGCTGCAGCGGCTCGTGGATGAGGGGAAGATCATGGAGCGCGATGGGGCTCGCCTACCCCCCCCGGGGGGAGACGGAGCCGAAGCCCGGGGCCCTGGAGGCTATTGTTTTCGTCGCGTTCTTCGATGCCGGCCTTCGAATGCCCTCCACGTTGTTCGTGGGCGAAGTCCTGCGGGCCTACAGGTTGGAGCTAGCCCAGCTGACGCCCCACGCGATATTCCGCCTAGCTGTCTTCACCTGGGCGATGCGGACGGAAGGGTGGTGTCCCAGCGCGAGCTTGTTCGCCACCCTACACGACGCATACTGCCGACCCAGAAATGTTGGCGGGGCAGTGTCCAACTTCGGTAGTGTGGACTTCGTGCTCCGGGCCTCGTGCGCGACGTTGTTCCCTGTGCCTGCCTCATCTGGGCAATGGGCGGCCGGCTGGACGCGGTGGTGGTTCTATTACACCGTGACCGACAAGAGCCGAATGCAGTGCCGAGGTGGGCCGATCTCGTTCAACAGCACGCCGGGCCTGACGGCGGAGATCGACGACGCGCGGAAGCTACAGAGCCTTGTCGGTGTCGCCCGTCGAATGAGCGTGCGCGACCTAGCCGAGGAGTTCACGATGTATGGGGCAGCGCCGCTGTCCTCCCGGGGGAAGTACGTTCAACGGAACGGCCCCCGCGAGGACGGGTTCGACCCTTCCGTATCTCGCCTGCTGCCGCCCTCCGCCCCTTGTAAGTCGCCCAGCACGCTTTACGCGCGTCATTGTATTCGCTTTTCTTTCGCCTAACTGGCGCGATCTCCTGCGCAGCGGCTCGTCTAGAAGATGCGGAGCGCGCGGTTGCAGCGCTCCTCGGCCCGTACACGCTTAAGGAGCACCGGGCTCGCGAGGCCGCAGTTAAAGCGGCTAAACAGGGGCGGGTGAACCGCACCTGTGAGGCTTTGGGTATTGCCGTGCCTGAGCGTGTGGTGCCGGAAGAGGTTCCCGCCGGGACTCCGGACGCTCAGGGTGGTGATAATCCTGCGGGGGTGGTATCTTCACGACGCCGGGCCCGTTCCCCGACAGCCGTACGCGACGCGGCAGCCCCCCGGTGGCCAGCCCAGCGGAGATGGGGCGTGCGACCGGTGGTGGGCCTGGCCATACTGCTTCGGAGGAGCGCACCGCCGCAGATCCCTTGGCACTCGCTGTCGTCATTGAGTTGGAAGCCGTCAATCCGAGGGATGGCGTCGTGCCCGGCGGGCAACCCACAGTGGAAGGTGTGTTATCCTCCGCCGCGGCCATCGAGGGCGTGCCTCCTACTGAGGAAACCGTGGGGGCGACAACGACCAGAGCTGGTCCCTCCGTGGAAGAATCGGCTGTGCCCCCGTAGGCGAAACGCCTTTGGACGCAGTCCCCGCCGGCAACGGGGAGTCGATACTCTGTTGCGGGGCCTTGCCGCGGGATCACGCCGTCGCGCACGGCCGAGAAGACCTTCTCCCCGCCTGTCGAGACGCCCACCTCCCCCGGGGTGGTCGAACCGGCGCCCCTTCCTACCGCGACGAAAGGCGCAGGAGGTAGGCGTGAGTCCTTTTCTTCACTTGACTTCGCGAGACTTTCCCCGATCTGCTCGCTCATTCTGCCAACATCAGACGAGACGAAGTCTCCCCAACGTGGCGAAGGATCGAGCAGCGGCGGTACGCGCGAAGTCAGAAGCCTTGTGCAGGGTGCCCCGCAGGTGGCTGCCGGCGTCGACGTGGCTATGGCCTCAGCAAATCCTGGCGCACTGGGGCCGGGGCCCGCGCGCACGGACTTCTTCCCCCGGCCGGAGATATTCTGCAACCTTACCGCGGCCGCCGAGCGTGCCGACCACGGCCTCAACAGGGCGGCGCTGTCGTCATGCGAGGGGGACCTTCTAGCACTTGCGCTGCAGGCGTCCGAAATAAGGGTAAATACGCGCGCTTCGGGCTTACACCGCACTGCTGGACGCCTGCTGACTTTGTTATGTTTGCCAGACACTTGCCCTCAGCCGGTCCTTTGACAAGGCCCGTATTCGGGAGCGGAGGGCGCTGGAAGCCAGCCTTCGTGAAGCAAACACTGCCTTCGCCGCGAAGGATGAGGAATGTCACGCGCTGGGGGGTGCCCTGGCGGCCGCACAGCACGAAGCTATAGAAGTTCGGCATGCCGCGGCGGAGGAGCGCGCCGCCTTCCTCCAGCAGATCGCCGCCCTAGAAGGGGAGAACGCCCGGCTAGCGGAGTCTGTTGCCGAGAACCGCCTTGCCCTGGAGAATGCGTCCGCGCCAGCATGGCGGGCCATGGAATCTCTGAACCAGACCCTCCGAGATCTGTGCGTCCGAGTGCCGGACACTACGCACAGGCCGGAGGCCCTGCTGGAGACGCTCGGGCTGATCGAGGAGGGGGCCGGCGTTGCTCTTCATGGCGCCAGAACCTTCGGCGAGCACTGCGGCTATGTTGGTGCGTGCTTCGCCCTGGCCCTGCTTCATACCCGTGGGTGTAGGCATACCCAGGAGCTAGCGAATCCACAACTGGATCCGCCCAATCAGGCAGGGGTTATGTCGGACGCCATCCGTTCCGTCGGGCCTAGCCTGCAGAACTTCCACCAACGGATGTGGGGCCAGTTCGGGGAAGCTGCCGCCAGGGTCGCCGTGCAGCAGACGCTGCACGGGGAGGGGGACCTCCTCCAGTGGTTTGAAGGGGTCCTTGAGGGCCGTGGCGATGACGGCACGGCTTCGTCCGCACCGCGCCAAGGCTGAGTGTTTGGTCGGACCGGGCAGGGGGACGATGTACGGGTTCTTAGGCTTGTTACCCTGTAACCCTCTTGCTTTTATACTGGAACCAAGTAGTACTCTATGCTTGGCCAGTTAGCCTTACCTGCCGCCGAATCGCGGAGGGCAGATCTGCACAATCTTGTTTATACTTCGTGGAGTGGCGCGTGCGGAGGCGAACCTCGACGCTACGACTTCCCTTATAGTCCGGAGACTCGCGCGTGCGGAGCGAGGCTCGACGCTACGTCTTATTTAAAGTCCGTGGACTAGTGCGTGCGGAGCTAGACTCGTATAGTCCGGAGACTCGCGCGTGCGGAGCTAGGCTCGACGCTACGTCTTATTTAAAGTCCGTGGACTAGTGCGTGCGGAGCTAGGCTCGATGCTACGTCTTCTTTATAGTCTGGAGACTCGCGCGTGCGGAGCTAGGCTCGACGCTACGTCTTATTTAAAGTCCGCAGACTAGTGCGTGCGGAGCTAGGCTCGACGCTACGTCTTCTTTATAGTCCGGAGACTCGCGCGTGCGGAGCTAGGCTCGACGCTACGTCTTATTTAAAGTCCGCAGACTAGTGCGTGCGGAGCTACGCTCGACGCTACGTCTTCTTTATAGTCCGGAGACTCGCGCGTGCGGAGCTAGGCTTGACGCTACGTCTTATTTAAAGTCCGTGGACTAGTGCGTGCGGAGCTAGGCTCGACGCTACGTCTTCTTTATACTCCGGAGAGTGCGCGCGGAGGCGTCCCTCCGCTGCGTCTTATTTATACTCCGTAGAGTGCGTGCGGAGCTAGGCTCGACGCTACGTCTTATTTATAGTCCGCAGACTCTCGCGTGCGAAGCTAGGCTCGACGCTACGTCTTATTTAAAGTCCGTGGACTGGTGTGTGCGGAGCTAGGCTCAACGCTACGTCTTATTTATAGTCCGCAGACTCTCGCGTGCGGAGCTAGGCTCGACGCCACGTCTTATTTAAAGTCCGTGGACTGGTGCGTGCGGAGCTAGGCTCAACGCTACGTCTTATTTATAGTCCGTAGACTCTCGCGTGCGGAGCTAGGCTCGACGCCACGTCTTATTTAAAGTCCGTGGACTGGTTTCCGCTCATCGTGGACAGGGGATGTGCTGGGAACAGCAATCTTTATTAAGGTCCCGTTTGTGCGGGCGAGCATCGCCCAACAACAAGACGGCGGCTGCACGCCTGTTGTCCTGTTTCTAGGCGTAGTACCGCCGCAACCTGTCCGCGTTCCATGTGTGCCGGAAGGCTTGTCCTTCGAGCGTGGCGAGGCGGTATGCCCCCTTCGGCAATGCCTCTGTCACGATGTACGGGCCTTCCCACTTGGACTCCAGCTTGCCCACGGTCTCCGCCTGGAGTGCCACTCTGAGGACGAGATCCCCCGGGCTGAACCCCCGCGGGCATATAGAGCGGTCCCGAGTACGCACTGTTTGCCTCGCGTACTTCTTGACATGGTGGGCTGCGTCGGCTCGTACCCCATCGAGGAGATCCAAGGACACACGACGCTCTTCTTCGGGTGCTTGGACGAGGACCCTCCGCGAGCCGGCCTTGATTTCCTCGGGTGTCACCGCCTCGTCACCGAAGAGGAGCTTGAACGGCGTGAACCCCGTCGGGCGCGTTACCGTTGTGCGAAGCGACCATAAAATGCTGTGAAGCTCGCCTGGCCACTTGCCCTTTGGCAATCCAACCAGACGCTTTTTGATGGCGGCGGAGATGGCGCCATTCGCCCGTTCGACCGCCCCGTTGGACTGGGGATGTCCCACCGAGGCGAATCGGAGGGTGATGCCCATGCTGTCGCAATAATCTTTGAAGAGGGTGGCATCGAACTGCAGGCCATTGTCGACCGTGAGCTCCCGAGGCACGCCGAAGCGGCATATGATGTTTTGCCATAGGAAGCGTTGTATGGCCGCAGAGGTTACTTTGGCCAGAGCGACCGCTTCCGGCCATCTGGAAAAATACTCTAACGCGACTACCACGAACCGGAGGTCTCCCGGGGCTCGAGCAAGTGGTCCCACTATGTCCAGACCCCAACGTGCCAGTGGCCATACCGGGGGGATGGGGTTGAGGCGCGTCGGGGGCCTGCGGACAATGCGCGCCATCCACTGGCACCCTTGGCACCGACGGACGAGGTCCTGGGCGTCGGTGATGGCAGTTGGCCAGTAGAAGCCTTGTCTGAACGCCTTGTCGACTAATGATCTTGGTGCCAAGTGGGATCCGCAGACGCCCGCGTGAATCTCCGCCAAGAGCTCCCTTCCCCCCTCGGTTGAGAGGCAGTGCAGGAGCGGGGCGCAAACCCCCTTCTTGTAGAGTATTCCTTCGAACACCTGGAAGGACCGTGCACGGTGCTGCAAGCGTCGCAGCTCGGCAGGGTCCTCCGGTTCGGCGATACCCTGCAAGAAATTGAAGATGGGCTCTCGCCAATCTCCTGGCCGACCAATGCGGTGGACGAGTGCCGCGTCCCGGGTGTCCTGCGCGATGGCCGCCTTTGCTAACGTCTCGTAGAACGCCCCCTCGGGGGGGGGGGGGGGCAGTTGCTGGCTGGCTGCTTTAGCGAGGGCGTCGGCCTGCTCATTCTCCGCGCGGGGGATAGCCTTGACGGTGACACCCAAAAAGTGCCTTTCCCTCGCCCTTACCGCCGCGAGGTACTTGGCCAACTCTAGGTCCTTGGCTTGATATGACTTGTCCACATGGCCAGCCACCAAGCGCGAGTCGGTGCGGACCAGCACCCGTCTCGCGCCTATTGCCTTGAGGTTCGCCAGGCCAAAGAGTAGTGCCTCGTACTCAGCCGTGTTGTTGGTGGCGGGGAAGTCAAGGCGCGCCGAGTACAGCAAACGCTGTCCTTCAGGTGTGACGATCACCGCCCCTACGCCCGCGCCGGCGACGCTGTAAGCTCCGTCGACTGTAAGCGTCCAGACGGGATCATCATGCGTCCGGACGGGCTGGGCCGGCGGGGTCCATTCGGCGAGAAAATCCGCCAGGACTTGGGATTTGATTGCCGTTCGCGAGGCATACGTCAAGGAGAAGGGGGCGAGCTCGGCAGCCCACTTGCCGATGCGCCCTGTGGACTCCTTGTTGTGCAGCATCTCCGCCAGGGGGAATGAGGAAGGTACTGTGATCGGGTGGGCCAGAAAATAATGCCGAAGCTTTCTGGAAGCCATGACCAGCGCATAGGTGAGCTTCTCAAGCTCCGTGTATCTTGTCTTGGCACCTTGGAGGGCTTCAGAGACGAAGTAGACGGGCCTCTGCGTGGCGCCTTCCTCCAAGACGAGGACGGCGCTGACCGCGGTGGCTGACGCGGCCAGATAGAGTAGGAGGGGAGCCTCTGGTGCTGGGGCAACCAGAGTGGGGAGGCTTGCGAGGTGCTGTTTGAGCTCGTTGAAGGCCTTCGCACAATCTTCGTCCCAACTAAATCCGTCGCACCCGCGAAGCGTCTTGAAAAATGGCAGGCCCCGCTCCGCCGCCCTGGATAGGAAGCGGCTTAGCGCGGCCATGCGGCCCGCCAGCCTCTGGACCTCCCTCGTAGTCTTGGGCGGCTCCATACCCAAGATGGCGTCTACCTTGTCAGGGTTCGCCTGGATGCCCCGTCCGGAGACGAGGAAACCCAGGAGCTTGCCCGCCTGCACCCCGAAGACACACTTGTCGGGGTTGAGTTTGATGCCCGCCTTCCGGAGGTTGTCGAAGGTTTCTTGGAGGTCCCGGCCATGCAGGGCGAGCTGACGGGTCTTGACCACCACGTCGTCAACATAGGCTTCGACGTTCCTCCCGAGCTGGGCAGCCAGGGCGATGGCGACGAGGCGAGTGAAGGTAGCGCCTGCGTTCTTCAAGCCAAAGGGCATTCGGACGAAGCAGAATGTCCCCAGTGGTGTGATGAAACTGGTCTTCTCCTCATCGTCTTTGGCCATGTACACCTGGTGGTAGCCGGAGTAGGCGTCCAGGAAACTCATGAGCTCGCACCCGGCAGTGGCGTCAACCAATTGATCGATGCGCGGCAAGGGGTAATTGTCCTTTGGGCACGCCTTGTTGAGTGCCGTGAAGTCGACGCACATGCGCCAGGCCCCGCTGGCCTTTTTGACTAGCACCGGACTGGCGAGCCACTCTGGATGGTGGACCTCGCGAATGACCCCGGCGCGAAGAAGCTTTGCCACCTCTGCTTTGGCCGCCTGCTGCCGATCCATCGACATACGCCGAAGCCTTTGCTTGACTGGCTTGGCGTCGGGGCGGACCGCCAAGTGATGCTCGATTACTGCTCGGTCCACGCCCTTGATGTCCTCCGGGGACCATGCGAAGATGTCGACGTTGTTCTGAAGCACTCGGAGCAGATCGCGCTCGACCCCTGGCGGGAGCCCGTCGCCGATGGACACAAACTGTCCTTCCGCCTGGAGCTGCACTTTCTTGATTCCGCCCTCGGGCCGAGGCTTGGGCGTCCACCCGGGGGCCGAAGGCCCCTCGTCGAGTGCGCCGGGGAGGGCGTGCACCGGGCGATGCGGAACGCGGCTGCCGCCTTCGGCACGCCTGGCCAAGTCCTGGTCTCCGAAGACGGTGATAATACCCTCGGGACCCGGGAGCTTCATACACAAGAAGGCGTGGTGCGGGATCGCCTCGAAAGAGTTGAGGGCGGGCCGCCCCAGTATGGCGTTGTAGGGGTGTGGGAGGTCTACAACGTTGAAAATGATGTGCTCTGTCCGGATGTTACCTTTGTTGCCTTCCTGACGGAAGGTGACCGGAAGAGACACGTGCCCCAGGGCCTGCAGCGGTCGACCCCCGAAGCCTTGAAGTGGAGCTCCTGGCTGCTCTAGCCGGCTTCGGGGGATTGCCATGCGGTCGAGGGCTTCTGCGAATAAAATGTTCGCGGAGCTTCCCCCGTCGACCAGGACGCGCCTGACTTCACAGCATGCTATGTGGGTCTGGATGAGTAGAGGGTCCTGGTGGGGGTACTCGACACCCCTAGCGTCGTTCAAGTCGAAGGTGATGTTGCGGGGCGGCATCCACAGTTGTGGCTGCTCCCCGGGGGCTTTTGAGGAGGAGCCTCCGGCGATGACGTTGACGGTACGATGCTGCGCACTTTCCATTGCGGTGGCTCGTGTGGGGCTGTCCCCTGGGTGCCCTACTTGGGCTCCGACGGGGGGCCGAGGAGGCGTAGCCCGAGATTCGGCCGCTGCCCTTCGCAGCGCCATCACCTCGGTGCATGCCCTTGTGCGATGATCGCCGTAGCCGTGTACCTCGCACCACCTGCCATAGTGCAGGAGCTCTTGCTCTGCACGGGGTTGGTCGCCGTAAGCTAGTCCACCTTGCGATCCCCGACCCCCCCTCCGTGAGGCGGGGTCGGGTCCTTGGCGGGCGCTCCTGGTGTCGAGGACGTGATGGGCCGCCTGCGACCGGCGCTGGCGGCGTCGAGGTTTAGGCCTGCGCCTTGAAGAGCCTTCCTGCACCCCAGCCTCACTGCCTCGGGGTGGGCTGCCCTGGGGCTCTCGGCTACGGCCCGGCTTCGCGGAGGGACCACCCGCCCCGGCTTCGCGCGGGGGGCGCTCCTCATGGGCGAGACCGAGGGTGGTAATGGTGCGCCTTGACGCATCCTCCTCCGCCCGCGCGTACTGGTCCATTTTATCGAAGAGCTTGGCGACGGTCTTGATTGGTCTCCGCGCGCTGTACTCGGCCATCGGACCTGGGCGAAGGCCCTGTATGGCTGCATTAATGACTGTGGTTTCATTAAGATTGTTCACCTGGCATCGAATCTTGGCGAAGCGCTTGGAGTAGCCCCGAAGTGTCTCCGAGGGTTGCTGCTTTACGGCGAAGAGCTGGTCCGTCCCGATTCGCTCGTCATGGTACCCCTGGAAGTGGCTATGAAGGCGGGCACGAAGCTGCTCCCACGCGCAGATGGAGCCTGGCTCTATGGTAAAGAACCAAGAGAGCGCCACCCCTTGTAGCGCGAGGGGGAGTCCCTTGGCTTTCGTAGTGTCGTCTCCGCCGGAGGCTTCGATCGCGGCTTCGTATACGCGCACGAACTCACGGGGGTCCGTGTCGCCTTTATACGAGTCGATGGCGCTAGGGAACCTGAAGTCTTCGGGCCATGCCGCCTGCTGCAGCCTCGCCGAGAGCGGGGACTCCGGATCCACACGTCGCGGCGGCACGCGGCTGGACGTGGCGGCTTCGCGACTGTCCGCTCTTTCCAGCGCGGGCTCAGACACGATTGCTGGCGCAGCCGGCTGACCCCGAGCCTCTTGTATATTTCTGACGGCTCCGCGAAGGTTCCCCAGCTCCCTCTGGAATGCGTTGAGGGCCGCCAGCAGGGCGCTTTCCCTCCCCGGTGCTGGCGGGGTTGCCGGTGCGTCCGACGGGCGGGTCGGTGCGGGTACGACCACGCCGCGGGGGCCCGAGCTGCCGGTCTCCCCGTTGCGGCTACCTCGGACCGCCCGGTCCGCATCGCCGGCGAGGGTTGCAGTAGGAGCGGCGAGGTCGGCTGTCGTCGCGTCGGCGGGGTCGGCTGTCGCCGCACCCGTGTCGACGTCTTCGACCGCCGGGTCCGTCCTCGCAACGCCGGTAGCGGGGTTGGTCATCGCTGTGCCGGTGACGGGGTTGGTCGCCACCGCGCGAACGCCGACGTTTCCGGCCGCCGCGCCTGCCTCGCCGTCCGCGTCCGCCGCTGCCGATGCCGAGGCTCTGGTACCCATATGACGCTCCGGCCCGGCCGCCTTTTTTTTCCTCGCCGCCGCTGAGGAAGCTTTTTTCGGTGCCATCTTTTTCTTCGGTCTTCAGGCTTGTCTTCGTCCTCCCCACGGACGGCGCCAACTGTTGTGGCTACAGACCAAACAGAAAGAGAGATGGTAGTGGAGAGTAATGAAGTTGAGTGTAATGGCCTGGGTCCTCCCCACAGCTTATGCTCATATATATATACGCATGAGGAGTGCTTTTACAGTTATACCCTTACATCTGATTGTTCCCTCTGGGGGCAACTATGTCATTACACATGGTCTATTCTAGGCCTTATAGTTTTCCTACCAGGCCTGCTGGGTTCAGGTGGGGGCCACCCCTACGACAATGTATTTTGTAGCAAAAGAAAACAATCAATTAATTTCAGAAATTGCACAGAATTGAATTATAGTTCGTATCTAGCACTTAGCCTATGTTGCTGATCAACCAAATATGGAAGAAGGCTAAAATAAGTGTATGGCACTGTATAGGAGTGGTAAATACAAGATAATTCAATTGAATGCAATCTAGAATTGAAGAACACAAGGATTGATCCAAAACAGAAAAATGAAGATTTCAGTTCACTGGACAGCACGTCGGTATTTTGGCCGTAACTTCTTTTCCGTTGCCGCTTTTCCAATGATTCTTTTTTTCCATTTCTTGACGGCGTTCTCTACAACTTTTGTTTTGGGGACAAGTTCTGAAAACCGACTAAACAATGCGCACAAAATTCACAACTGCTGACTGTTGTAGATTCAAAACAGATAATTGGGTCAACTTTCACTGCAAATATCGCTTAACTGCCTTGCTGGAATGAAGTGAAATTTTACAGATAGATAGATAATGACTTTTTGAATCTAATGGCGGTGGTCTCACTCAAAAATAATCTCGGAATCAAAAGTTATGGCGTTTTTGGTGGCTGCTACAGAGAAAGGAAAAATCAACCGAATTGGAATTAGGGTTTGGGGTGGGGAATTTTTTTCTTTGGATTTTTAATGGAACAAAGATATGACCAGCAACTACAAAATGTTAAGACGGACACAAATTCAATTTAGCAAACCAAAACTAATAGATTGAAAGGCACAACGGGGTTTGGACAGCGGGAATTAACTCTTTTTGTGGGGCAATTTTTTTGGACTATAGGAAATAAAAAATCAATCTACTAACTAGGGATACAAGAAATTTCTACCGGTCAACTGAAGCTCTGATACCAACTGATGAGCCGATCTCCCGATAGGATGATAACTTCAATTTTGGCGGAGGTGACTCTTGCGACCTGACTACAACCATACGACGTTGCTTGCGCCTTTGCAATCGCTGAACCACACCCAAGTCGTTATCAACCGTGCCAAGAACGTGGTTGATATGACCATGAAGGTCTATTCCTGCATGCAACTGTAGACCACGCAAGAACAAGATAACAAGCAATCTGAAATTGCAAATATATAAATTGAGTTCAAAAAGGTGGCATTCCGCAGAGGTTCTTTACGGTTGGTCTAGTCGACACAAGCAAAAAACAAAAGTTTTCACTATGGAAAACTTATCAAATGAAATCCAAGAAAACTAGAAAGGTGCAGCCTCCTTAAATAGGGGTGGAAAAGCCGCACAAAACTGAGGAAAAAGGGGTGGTACTATTCATGATATTGTTCACATGAATACCCGTGAACAGTATGGGCCTAGGGGGGCACCTAGCCTTTGGGCCTAAACATTACAAGGCCCAATTTGACCCAAACAGGTGATGTAGCACATTCTTTGAGTGATTATTGCAAGCACAGAAGGAATTTGGAGATGATGCCAGATCTATTGGAAAGAGGAAGAGAAAATCTTTCCATCGAGTACTCGTGGACCTCAAACGGACTCCGTATGTGAAAGTTATGCACATTTGAAGTTGGGCCGTCAAGCTGAATCCGAACAGATCTGGAGGCCGAATTGGATTCCCAAACGTGTCCAAGTTGAACTCTTGCTTTAATTGGTGCAAAAGTGATGTGGTGCTACAAAAATATATATATATTCATCATTAGATAGTATCATATTCTCATTTAAAATATATTGAAACTGAAGAAACAAATTCACCTTTAGTTCAATCTTGATATTGGGCGGTATGGTCGAATATGTTGGTGGTGTGGTCACATCATCCTCCCCTTCTTGATATGAAACCGTCCTCGGTTTTAGCATATGTGTAGCCTCACGTATTGCATGATCTTCATCATAAATCTCGGTACATAATAACAAACACAATAAACTCTCATTATGTAATATCATAAGTTCTTTATCAAACAAAGTAAAACCTCTTTGAAATAAGCTCACCTGATAATTTAAGTGATGCGTAGGAACTCTTGTAATTGGAACAAGTATAGCAAATATGGTTGTATCCATAGGGCATAAGTTCTTATCAAAGCATGAGCTAGTATTAGCTCTTTGTTTTTGAACTAAGTCAAGAAAATGCAAAATGATCTCTTTTATGCAAAAAAAAAGTAATCTTACCAATTCTTTCTCATGAGAGATGGCTTGCCATTATACTAGGTATGAACTCAGGGGGAGTTTTAGATGATCAAGATCACGTCCTTAAGTATCTTGGTTGGAGTGGTTACATAAGGCTTGAGATATATAGCACATGGCTAAGAAAAGAAAAATCTTGTGAAAAATGGTTGTAGCTCAGCTAATACTAAAAATGAATTTCAAAGAGAAATTCCAAATGTGCTAAATTTGCTCAATTACAAGTGGTCTGAGTGCTTGAACAAAATATTTCAATCTTGAACTTGTAGCACTCTAAATTAACTCAATTATAGCTTCTTGATTCTACTTAAAATATTGACATGGTTTGGCTCATTTTTGGATCGATACCTTTGGCTAAATTATGAACTTGAACACCTTGATATACTAGATAGCAATTTCATTTTAGATCATTGCTTATGTGGCTTTAGCTTGGCTATATATCGTTTGTCATGATCTAGATAGCACTTTCACCTTTTATGGCTTAGTGTAATATTTGAAAAGTCACTTGGATAATTTTCATGACTCCAAATGCTTAAAATGAATAAAATGCAGTCACTTTATTTCATTCATGCTCTATCTTCTACCATGTATCTTGATGACTCCATTGTCAAAATGGGAGAAAAATCAGTAAAAATGCATATCTAGAGCATGTTTTGGAGTTTTTGTTCAAATTTTTGCTAATCTGGAGCTTTTGAATTATTCTCACCGTGATCAAAGTCAAATTGAAAAATTATTCTTTCATATGGATCTAGAGTGGGATTTCCTAACTCATTTGGTAGATTTGAAGTTTTTTTGCGGAAAACTTGTTATTTTTAATAGTTTCTATCCATTTTTATCACATATGGTCATTTTTAGTCATTGCATTCTTTTTGTGACCATTTGGAGCTCCCTTTGCAAAATTGTTCTTCTTTGTCTAAAAACACTTCTTATTTGCATCTCTGAGTATTACCAATGGGTTTGCAAGGGGAAGATTGAAGGACCATATGAGAAAGTTCAAGATAATGTTGTGTTATATGAGAAAGTCCAGGATAATGTTGTGTTAGACCATTTCAAGTTTTGTGGAGTGGTGAAGTGTTTTGCAAAGTTCGCATTTTGTTTGGGCTGTTTCCACAGGTGTTAGCGCAATCATACCGTAGAGCGGTAGTATTGACATTGTGAGCACGGTCATACCACACGGACGGTAGTTCCGGTCTGAGTTGTGGTATGTTTTTTCTAGAGAGGTCCATTCGAGAATGTAAGGTGAGGTAGTACCACTTTAGGGAGCGGTAGTACCGATATGTTGTGTGCAATACAACCAATCTTCAAAGAAAAATAGGATTATAGGTTTTGAGTTATGGATTGAATTGGGATAACCATGTGATCATGGTATGGGTGTTGTTGCTTGTGTGCACATAGGTTTATTATTTAGTCCTAGGTTAAGGAACAATATTTTTGTTCCATAAATTTTGCATAGTGCATTGTATGGATTAATTGTGTCAATTGATGATTTTGTATAATGTGCAGTGCTACGTGAAAATTTGCTTGTTATTGTTGGTTGTAGGACTTAGGAGCTAGGTCATGGTGAGGTGTAGGAGGACCAGGACTAGGCGCAGGGTGATGCTGAGGTTTAGAATGGTCATGGAGACGCCGAAGATAACCGAGGCTTGCAGGGTGGTTACAAGATGAGACGATGAGGAACCAAAGCGGAAGCTACCGGTAGTGGATATGACAAACAACAACAAGGTGGACCTGAACTTGGCTCAGGGAGGAGTCGAGGTCCTATACGGTTATGGAAGCTAAGTGCTGGCATGTGCGAGAAGAGGCATATGGTGCACCAAGTGACTTGGGTCATTTGCAAGCGAGGATGGTTTGGTGGGATTCGAACGCGTGAGAGGCTTGGCGATGAATCGTTGGGGCCACATGGAAGATGGCGAAGCATGGGGTGATGCTTCATGAAAAAAAGTGGGAAGCTTCACGAAAAAGGGTAGAGGGGCATTTAATAAATTGCCCAATACAAGAAAAGTGGCGGTATGTGAAACCGCGGCATTGGCCTCAGTAGTTTAGGTCGTGTATGTGCTGAAAATTTGAAGTGGATTAAGTGTTGATTCACTAATGGGTTAATGGTTGTAGCCCGCTTTGAAAAGCATGCATGAGAGGGTAAAACCTGGCGTTAGGTGGGGTTAACGGGTTATCCCCGATTTGGTCTAATGAGTGGATCCATTAGGTTTTAGTTTAGATTGTGAGACTATATAAGGGGAGGAGAGACAAGGGTTAGGGTTTGAAAAGGTTGGCTAAGCTTTTTAGTGGCTAGCTCTTCCTCCCTCAAATGGGAGATTAGGGTTCTTTGGGTTAGAGCCTTGTGTGTGCGCGCTTTAGGCTTAGAGATCTGGTATCCTGAGAGATTGGCTGTAAAAATAGTCCACTCCAAGTAAAATGGATATCTAAACTTTGCCCAAGTGAGTTGTGCCACGAGTCCCCTCATTGTTTTTTATTCTCTTGGCTTTCTTGATTGGATTTCTCTTCTCTTGAGCTTTTCTGGTGCCAAGGATGCGTAAGAGGTAGACATGTCTCTTGGAGACAAGATCCCATTCATCTAGGCATGATTTAGAGGATGTTCTTGAGTTTACTCAGTTTCTCTCATGAGAGAGGTGATTTTCATGTTTTGCTCTTGTGGGTATTTTGGGTTAGATTCGTGCTACGTTCTAATTTACTATGGCATGTGAGAACCCATCCCAGGTCACCTAGACCATCTACGACTCACGAGCAAGAGCAGATCAAAGTTTTTCTCTTTTGCCCAATTCTTGTACCTTTTCTACTCAAATGGAGAAAAGTCTCAACTTTGGCAATGATTTTCACGATTGTTTGTTGAAATAGATTCTTAAGATCCTAGAGAAGATCTTTGCAAAAATTTCATATCATTTGGATCTATAGATCAAAAGTTCCATTGATTTTAATTTTTGAACTCATGCTGAAATCACTGTTCATTGAGGAAAGGTAATACCACAGTTCAACCAGAGGTATTACCGCAAAACGATAGTATGGCAGTTATAACAAAGGTACTATTGCTTAACATAGAGTGCATCGATACAGTGGAAGTAGTCGAATGTCGACGAGCAGTAGTCGATCTTCACGAGCCAACCATCTCCTCGTGTTCGTCCTGATCAGCGCCGCAGTCGCAGCAGTGTCTTTACCAAAGTCCACATGTTCAGGGATGGAATGTTGTGCGCTGGTATGCTAGCACCAATGCGAACAGCACGAGTTTTGAGAGGTGTTGGCTAGGATTTCGATGGGTGTGTCATGAGATTTCCTTCGATCCTCAGTTTTTCATACCACCATCAGCCCCACGCCTCTCTTAATATATAGCCTCCTATCAGATCCTTATCTGATACTATTAGAGATTGTATCCAACCAGGAAATACTTTGTTGGATCCTTATCAAATATGAATAGAGATCGTATCCCACTCGGAGTCTATCATCCTGTTCGACCCCAGATTTTCCAATCCAAAATCCCCTGTGAAACACCGCACTATTACCTAGGTCAGTAGATAGTGCTCACAGGTACATTGCTGCATCATCTCATACATCACATGAAACAAACTAAACCATAATATTACAAACTAGAGTTTAAGATACACCGCGTTGGGCGACAGTTTTACACAAGGGCCGATTAGGCCAAATGTTCATAATACAAAAGATAGTAGTGGAAGCAAAAGCCAAGTAAGACCATCATCCACAGGCAAGTGACTAAGGGGTAAATGTGTACAACATATACTATCTAATCCTAGGTAATATATGTGCACACAATCTCCATAAGTCTACTTGTCTAGGACCTGAATTCGCGATAGCCGCCCTAGTTTCCTTCATTGTTTCCTCCATCCGTGGTAGGGGTATCTTCATAAGCGTAGTGGTCTTGGGTTCCTGTTTCTGATTTTGGTAATGCGAGGGTGAGCACAAATCCATCGTGCTCTGCGAGCCAATACACAGTATGCAATAGGTAACATGCATGGCTTATCAATGAAAGGCTCAGGTTATTTTATTTGCCACAAATTGCTTTACAATATATTACTTAGAAATTTCCTAAGACCTAGCAGTTTTGAACTTATAACATAATGTGTAAAGGTATGTATCAGTAATAGTAATTCAGATACCATCCACTGTTACATGGCATCCGCACCATATACTAACCTTTCAGTGTTATATCCACTTACCTTATCACTGGGGCGACACTCAGGGCAACACAAACCACTGCTTTCCACTGCCCTCGACTTTTCCAAATCCACACACAAAGTTTTTGAAATGGAACTATATCTAGTTAGGTTCCCATGTCCGCCCTTGACCGTGGGCACGGCTATTCGAATAGTTTTGACTCTCCTGACATTGTGTATATTGGCTTGGTTCGTGGGCAGCTCTAGCTGATAAGCAACTTCTCCTTTCTTGGCCACAATTGGAAATAGCACAACATAACGTGGGGTGAGTTTGCCTTTAACTTTAAACCGCTTAACTTCTCGCAAGGGTGACACCTTCAAGTAGCCATAGTCTCCAATCTCGAAACTTAATGGTCTACACCTTTTGTCCACATAACTCTTTTGTCTTGATTGAGCTGCTAGCAATTGATCTCTAATCAGGTGAACTTTTTCTTTAGCCTGCTTTAAAGTATCAGGCCCGAAGATATAGCCCTCTCCTACTTCTGACTAGTGAGAGGGGTCCGACATTTCCTCCCGTATAAAGCTTCAAATATGGACATCTATAGGCTGGCCTGGTAACTATTGTTGTAAGCAAATTCAGCATATGGCAGGCATTTATCCCAATCCTTAGAGAAATCTAGGGCACATGCTCAAAGCATATCTTCTAATATTTGATTTACCCTCTCTGTTTGGCTGTCAGTCTATGGGTGATAGGCGGTATTGAAATCTAGATGGGTGCCGAGGGCTTCATGAAGACTAGCCCAGAAGTGCAAGGTGAACTGAGAACCTTGATCTGAAACTATCCTTTTTGGCACGCCGTGCAAGTACACGATGCGGGACATGTACAATTCTGCCAGTTTGTCTCCCTTGTAGGTGGTTTTGACAGGGATGAAGTGGGCGACCTTAGTCAGCCTATCAATTATAACCCATATGGAGTGATACCCTGATTTGGTTCATGCTAGTCCAGTGATAAAGTCCATTCCAACCTCTTCCCACTTCCACTAGGGTATTTGCAATGGCTGTAATAACCCTGCCGGCGTTTGATGCTCGGCCTTCACTCTCTGACATATGTCACAACAAGCAATGTGTTCGGCAATGTCCCTCTTCATGCGTGGCCACCAGTACCATTGCTTCATGTCTTGGTACATCTTGGTACTCCCGGGGTGAAGGGAATACGCAGAACTATGGGCTTCCCTGAGTATTATATCTTTAAGGTCCTTCTAATGGGGAACAAAGATACGTGTCTCATACCCTAGAACACCTTGTTGATCCACCGTTATTTTAGGAGCCTTCCCTTTTTCCATTATTCTCTTTAAACTCAGAGCGGTGGAATTCTCCTTCTATGCGGCTATGATATGTTCTTCTATGCTTGGTTGTATCTCCATGGCTACTATGGTGCCTTGTTCTACTATATCTAAATTGAGTGCCATTAACTCTTTATAGAGCTCAGGCTGTTGCCCTTGAACCATAAGATTATTGCAGTAGGCTTGACGACTTAGGGCATCAGCTACCACATTAGCCTTGCCTAGGTGATAGTGAACATTTAAGGCGTAATCCTTAATCAACTCCAACCATCTCCTCTGCCTCAGGTTGAGGTGTGACTGTGTAAAGAAATACTTGAGGCTCTTGTAATCGGTATATATATCACAATGGTTACCAATCAAATAATGTCTCCAAATCTTTAGGGCATGCACCACTGAAGCTAACTCCAAATCATGGATTGGATAATTTGCTTCATAAGGGCGAAGCTATCTGGACACATATGCCACAACTCTGCCCCCTTGCATCAGTACACATCCAAGGCCTTGATGCGAGGCATCACAATATATCTCAAAGTCCTTGCGTACATCTGGTAGGACTAGCACAGGGGTGGTGGTTAGTCTCTTCTTTAGTTCCTGAAAATTTTCTACGCAGGCCTTTGTCCAGTCAAATTTCTGCTCCTTCTTAAGTAGTTGTGTCAATGGCCTAGCGATCCGGGAAAATCCTTCTATAAACCTCCTGTAGTATCCTACCAATCCAAGAAAACTTCGCACTTCCGTGACAGTAGTGGGCTGCTTCCATTCCATCACAGCTGCTATCTTGGCTGGGTCGACGGATACTCCTCCAGCGGACACTATATGGCCTAGGAAACTTATATCTTTTAGCCAAAATTCACACTTGTTGTATTTAGCATATAGCTGATGCTCTATCAGCTTTTCCAATACTAGGCGTAGGTGCTCTGCATGTTCTTCCGCATTCTTGGAGTAGATGAGAATGTCATCAATGAACACTAGCACAAACTTGTCCAGATACTCCATGAAGACCTTGTTCATGAGATTCATGAAATAGGCTGGGGCATTGGTTAAACCAAAAGACATGACCGTAAATTTATACAGTCCATATCTAGTGGTAAAAGCTGTCTTTGGAATGTCTTCGGCCCTAATCTTCAGTTGATGATAGCCCGATCTTAAGTCTATTTTGGAGAATATGGTAGCTCCCCCGAGCTAGTCAAATAGGTCATTAATTCTAAGAGGGGGTACTTATTTTTAATGGTCACTTCATTCAAGGCTCAGTAATCCACACACATCCGGGCAGTGCCATCCTTCTTCAAAAATAGTACTGGAGGTCCCCAAGGTGAGGAACTAGGCCTGATGAATCCCTTGTCCTGCAATTCCTGGAGTTGTTTCTTTAGCTCTACTAGTTCATCAATAGTCATTCTATAAGGCCTTTTAGAAACTGGGGCAGCTCCTGGTTGATGATGAACTCAAGGTCCCTATCTGGTGGCATGCCTAGCAATTCTTCGGGAAACACCTTAGGATAATCCTGTACTACCAACATTCCTTCCAGAGGTTTGTCCTCGCAATGATACACTGCACGGACCCAACGATAAGGTTGGTCCACCTTTACTTATATGGCCAATCCAGGACACTTGGTCAGTCTTACCCTCCTAGTGGCATAGTCTATTACTGTGAGACCATGTGGAGGTCACCCCATGATTGTGATGAGTAATTGACTCTTGATCTAGAAAGATTGAGTTTAGTTTTTGAGGTTTGAGCTATCTCTGCAAAGTCGTAAGCCTTGAGAATGGTCGGCAGACCACTTACGACCACGTTGTCAGCAGCATGTGGTCGGCAGTAGCTATTACGACCACTTTGGCCGTGGTCGAAAATGTTATGACCACGTTGGCCGTGGTCGGAAGCTGTTATGACCACATTAGCTGTGGTCGAAAGTCAGCATAAGGGTTTACGACCACTGCAGAGCAATCTTGATGAGGTTGAAAGGGTTTACGACCACTCTATCACTGGTCAAAAGCCGGCTGGACCATTTACGACCACTTTGCTGGGAGTCGGAAGCCAGAAAACGAGTTTACGACCACCTTATTGGAAGTTGAAAGTCGAAAGTCTGCCGAAGGAGTTACGACCACTGCAGAGCAATTTGAACGTGGTCGGAAGGGTTTACGACCACGTGATCTCCGGTCGGAAGTCGACAGGAGCATTTACGAGTGGTAGGAAGTCGGACAACGTTCTCAGTTGGAAGTCGGCAGACTTCGACCGTGTTCGAAAGTTGAAATCGGCAGCCTTTGACCACGTTGTAGCGAGCTGCAATCGGTAGTCGGCAGTCGGGCTTCGTCCACTTGCGAAGTCGACAGCCTTCGACCATGTTGTAGCGAGCTGTGATCGGTAGTCGGCAGTTGGGCTCTGACCACGTTGAGAAGTCGGTGGCCTACGACTATGTTATCGCGAGAAGCGGTCAGCAGTCGAAGCTTCGACCGCTACGATCAAAAGTTGGCAGACTTCGACCACGACCACATTGCGAAGTCGGCGTACTCCGACCACGTTGTGAAGCGGTCAAACGAGGTCGGGTCAAAGTCGGACGTGGTCATAGCACAAGCGGCTGCGGTCGGATTGGTCGAATGCAGTCGAACGTGCTCGGGACGAGGTCGGATGTGGTCGATTGCGGTCGAACGCTGTCGGACAGGCTCGGGACGCGATCGGACATGGTTGGAAGCGCTTGGATGGAGTCGTAGCATGGTCGAACGTGGTCAGAAGTCTCTTCGATCACATTGGAACCCTTGGCCGTGGTCGTAGCTTCGGTCCAACCGGTCGTATGGTCTCCTGAAGCGATCATAACACCTGGGAATCGGTCGTATGGACTTCTGAGGTGGTCATAACAATCTGGGAAGAGGTCGTAGGCTTTGAGCGTTGCATGTATTTGATTTTGACCAGTCATAAGTTGGTACAACTGGTTGAGTAAGTTGTAGCCAAAGCTAGCAATGATCGTGGCGATGTAGTGTGCGGTCATAAGCTGCGAGGAGTTTATGATGGGCTCGAGTGTTTCTCTGTTTGGTGCAATAGAGCGAGCAGTTGTATTGTGTCTAGACTTTGAGCGATAAAGTCGTAGTGGCTTGTGATGGTCGTAGCAAGCTACTTAGTGGTCGTAGCAGCCTAGCTTGTGGTCGTAGGCTGCTGACACTTCTTTTGTTGTGCATTCGATCGGTCGTAGGGGGTTTACGACCAAATGTTTTGCTGTGATTGTGCACTGTGATACTTGTTGGTTGTACTCTAATGGTTTGTGCGGTGCTATATGACGGTTTGTGCGGTGCTATATGACGGTTTGCTTGTCTGTGTGGCTGCAGGACTTCGGAGCTAGGTCATGGTGAGGCGTAAGAGGACCGGGACTAGGCACAGGAGGTGTTGAGGTCCAGACGATCGGAGACACCGAAGATGATCGAGGCTAGTGAGGTGGTTACAAGGTTGCAGGACTTCGGAGTTATTTCATGGTGAGGCGTGGGAGGACCGGGACTAGGCATAGGAGGTGTTGAGGTCCAGGCAGTCGGAGACGCCAAAGATGATTGAGGTTGCTGAGGTGGTTGCAAGCCGGGAGATGAGGAACCGGAGCTAGAGCTACCGGAGGTGGACACGACGGGCAACGGCGAGGTGGACCGGGACTAGGCTCGTGGAGGAGCTGAGGTCCAGACGGTCAGGATGCCGGGTGCAGTCGTGTGCAATAGAGTGGACCGGGACTAGGCTTAGGAGGAGTTGAGGTCCAGTTGGTCGGTTGCAAGCGTGGTCGGTAAGACAGAAGGAAGCTTCCAGGAAGGTGTGTGAGGGGCAATTTGGTGAAATTGACTCAGGTCTGAGGAAGCAGATTCTGTTGGAAAAGCATGGTGGTGCTGTGAATATTAATGGGTAAAGCACTAAGGTTGTTGATGCTAATGGACAAAGCAAGGTGTAAAACCCAGTGTTAGGTGGGGTTTACGGGTGATGCCTAGTGTGGACTAATGGGTGGATCCATTAGGTCAAGGTTAGCGTGTGAGCCGATAAAAGGGAGAGGTGAGGCAAGTGTTAGACTTGAGATGGTTGGCCAAGCCGTGGCGGCTGGCGCCTGTTTCTCCGAGGGGAGTTTATCTGTGTGAGTATAGCTCTAGGGTAGAGCGTGCTCTCCCGAGGGGAGTGGGTGTTGAAACTTTCATGTATGCAATTATTCATCTCTCTGCCTCAATTTGAGTTGTGTTATCTGCTTATGGTTTGAATGACTTGTTTGAGCTTTCTCCGTTCATCCTCTTTTCTGTGTTCTTGGCTATCTCTTGTTCTTGGTTTGATCTCGTTGATTGTTCTGAATCGCGATGACAAGTAGATTGTGCTCCAAGCTAACTTGGCTAGCTTTGACCCACGAGCAATTCTAATCAACGATTTTGGTTCATGAACTTGATTCTTGTGCGCTCTCGAGCAAATCGTAAAAGGCCTTAATTTGATTGATAAGATTTCAATTCAAGATTGGAATAGCTTCTTGAGACCTTAAGCAACGTGCACACAAAGTCTCTTGGCCAGACGAATTCTTAATCGAGAGTTATTTGGAGTCTGGGTCTTGCGGTCGAGCGCTTCGCCGCCTCCTCTGTTTCGAGTTCGACAACGTCCTCTGCTTCGATCTCAGTAGAGAAGTCTTGGCTTCTTTGTATTTTCTCCTCCAGAGAAAGTGATCTTGCTTTGTTTGAAATCTCATGACAAATCGATCCGTGAATCAAAAGATATTCAGAAATCGGATCTTGCAGTCGAGCGCTTCACTGGCCTCCTCTGTTTTGTTTATGATCACGTTCTTTTCAGCCTCCTCTCTTTTCGACCGGTCAAGACTTAGATCGCTTGCTTTCTTTTGTGCTGATTTCCGAGTGCTTGATGGTCGTAAATCTCGTGGTCGTGTGCCCCCACGGTCTCATGAGGTGTCTGCAACCACAGTCGGCTATAGGTGCTAGTCGGTCTTCGACCACGTTGATCATACGACCATGCCATTGGCTTATGACCACGTCGGTTTCGACCGCACTCATCTTTCGATCTCGTAGGTCATGATTTGGTGGTTATCGACTACAATGAATTCTGTTTGATCGTCAATTTCCTACCAAGTTGCTTTTCGGTCGAGTGGTCGAAGTTACGACCACTGTACAGGCTATCGACCGAGTTGTCGGTTTCGACCATGGTGTCGGTCTAGACCACGTTGTCTGCCCAACTACGTCGTCTGTTACCGACCACCTTGTGTCTCTGCAGAGTGGTCAAATGCGACCATGTTGAGCTTCCACCAAGTGGTCGTAATTCGACCACATAGTGCTCTGTTCTGGACGTTGAGTAATCTGAGTTCCTCTGTTGTCTAGTAGACCTCATATCCTAATCTTCGTAGCTTTGTAGTTATTGGAGAAAAAGGAATATGTTAATATTTTGTGGAAAAATCTTTGGGCACCATTCACCCCCCCTCTGTTACCTAATCCGGTACCCCTGGTTTGTTGCTAGCCAGTCCATCCCTAATATAATATCCAAGGTCTGGGAGCTCAACACTATCAAATCTGCTAGGAACCCAAATTCCTCCATAGTAACCTCTACCCAAGGCACACTAAAGTAGCAATGATAATCCCAACAGGTGAGCTAAGTACCACTGGTTTCTTTAGCAGGTAAGTAGGTAGCCCAAGCTTATCCACACATCCCTTGGATACAAATGAATGTGAAGCCCCAGAATCAAAGAGAGTTTGTGCTGGTATTGACTTGACAGAGAACGTACCTATGAGAACTCCTGATACGGACCAACTAAGGATTAGTTGATATGTAGAGATAGCCCGATCTTTCCTGGTACGTTCAGCGAGGTTCCTTCTCCTTGTCTTGACGCATCCAATAATCTTGATAAGGGCAATTTGCACTAGTATGCAAGGTGCACACTAGAAGCAATCCATCGAACTCCCTAAATCGTGAATTCAGCAAGAAGACACGAATTAGAAGAGATGAACCTTGTATATTCGATGGGCAATCTCAAGAATCTCCTATTCTTGTCTTGCACCAACTCAACAAATTCCAAACGAGAAAACCTTGCAATCACGCAATCTGGCCGCCAACAACCATCATGGCGATTTTCTCCTTTATTTCACAAACATAAAAACTTATCATATCATAGCCTAAGTTACATGGGGCTAAGGCTTTGGCCTTATATTGGTGTACAATGCACGGCCTTGACTAAAACTCACACACAATCTGGCCTAAGGCCGAAACAAACTCCAATACAAACTAAAAAGGAAATACCTAAACTAGTACCACTGGATTATCTCTCAATTTACGATATCACCATGAGGATTCCATGACTGGCACCTTATCCATTGTATGGGGCTTCGAAATAGCTTTCCAACGAGTCCAAGAACGCCCAAATCGGACTCCGTTTGTTAAAGTTATGGGCGTTTTAATGTTCGACTTCCTGTCTGTCCCGAACCGAATCTGAATTGAATTCAAATCTTTATATGTTTTCTTTTCTTGTTCAATGGGCTTCCAAATCCATTTGGAACCTGAAAAGGAGTCCTTCTCATCCTTCGAAAAGGCATGGTATGGTCGAATTTTACTCTTACTTGTATTGTAATACTCGGACTCTTTATGTTTGGCAAGTCTCACGCGTCTCTCCGAACAGCTCGTGCAGCAATCAATGAAGTTACCATAACTTTGTGTAGGAAGCTCCAAATCATGCGCCGTTTGATTTGTTGGAAAGTAGACTTCATTAGCTTTCCAAATATGTATTTTTTTGTGCATTAGAAACCTCAGAAATGGTGTTGAAAGCTTCATGAACATTGTGGATAGAACTGTAATTACGAGAACTTGATTGATCTTGTGTCTTCCTCTTTAGCCAAACTAACTTTCTTTCTTCTCCATCCACACCTCTAATTACATGCATTGTTGTCTTGTTTGCATTGCGCAAAGGAGAAATCACAGAAGCACATGCACGAACTAGGATATTCTTCTCTCTCCCATAACCAATTGCTTCTTTCTCCTTGCGCAATTCAGCACTACTAAGCCTTCTATCTTCAGATTGTGTGGATGAAGCACAAATCAATGTAGCATTCACACTCTTGGCCACATCAACTCCTGCAGCCTCCTGAGCTTCCTCGGCCGTAATGTGATTAACTCAGCCACGGTTGGGTGTTGAGGCAGTCTTGCTAGGCTGCGGGGTCTGGTACCCCTTGCTGGGTCCTGAGGATTGGCTGCGGACAGGAGTAGTTCCCTTATTAAACTTCACAAGAGCAATCTGTTTGTGCGGGCATTGGTTGGCAAAATGCCCTTTCTCCCCACAGCTGAAGCAATTGTAGTTAACGGCATAGTTCATCCCGGTGGATTGGCCACCTGATCGTGAAGTTTGGATGGGGTTGCCACCAGGACGAGGTGCTGGGGTTGGTACCTTGGGTTGACTTGACCTCGAGAAAGAGGGGTTGTTAAAGAATTTCTAGATAAATTTCCCTTGGGGTTCATTGGGCCACTTGCTTACGCTTGTGGCTAGCTTCCAAGTTCCTCCTTTCATTCTCTAGTATCAAGGTCTTGTTCACTAGTTGGTGGAAACTGGTGAAGTCTTGCATGATCAGCTGTACTCGTAGGTCCTCATTCATACCTTCGAAAAACCTGTCAATCTTCTCCTCCTCGTCCGCCACATCCTTTGGGGCAGAGTGGGCGAGCTGAGTGAACTTGGTGAGGTACTCATTAACGGACATGTTTCCTTACTTTAAGGTGTGCAATTCATTTTTCTTCATCCTCATTACCCCTATAGGTACGAAGTTGGCTTTGAAGGCTGTCTTAAATTCCAACCATGAGATGGTCTTAGAGTTATTTCCAGTGATGGCTTCTTCGTGACCCCTAGTGAATAAATAGTTTTCCCACCAAGCGGCTGCGGCTCCCTGAAGCTGGTGAGCGGTGAAGACCACTCGGTCTTACTTTGCACATTTGGCTAGTCGGAGCTTTCTTTCGGCGTCTCTAAGCCAGTCTTCGACTTTGAGAGGTTCATCTACCGAGGCGAAGGTGAGTGGTCAGGTCCTTAGGAAGTCAGCTAGGTTGGAATTATTGTGGCTGGTGTTGACTTGCTATGATGCGGATATGCACATGATTAATTTGAATATTATGATGAGTCCAGGGCCAAAGCAATGGAGAAGCACAAGGAGGTTAATCATATTTGCTACCAAGAACAAAAAGCTCAAAGCCCATGGGAATGGAAAGAAGAAAGCCAAGCAACTCTTGCAGCTGATCAAGGAGGAAAGAAGCCCATGCAGTGGGAGAGCAAAAGGGGAGAAGACCAAGGACTTAAATTACAAGTTTTGGATAAGATTTTCAAGCCAAATTCGGACTTCCCACGTGCTCAGCCCAATTCAAACTCGGATTCAACTCAGAATTCAATTCGGATTCGGTTCGGGACAGCCTGACAGGCAGTTACTAAAAAGGCCATAACTTTCACAAACAGAGTCCAATTCAGGTGTTCTTGTATTCGTTGGAAAGATAATTTCAAGGGATACGCAATGGATCTGGTCCCACATTCAAATTCTTCACTGATAAAAAGTTATGACCAAAACAAGATGACGGGTGAAAAATATAGTTTTCTTTTTGTGAGAGTTCGTATCCAAAACCATATAGGGTTGAGTTGTAATTGGTTTGGGGACCATATGGACGTCCCAAGGCACTATATAAGCCTTGTATTGGCAGCCTTTAGAAGGAGGCCAATTTTATGCATAAGATTGAAACATAGCTATTGCTTGTTCTTTCAATACCAGAGTTCATGCGAGGACTTTGAGAGAGAATTAGGCGATCCATGGTTCGTTCTGCAATTCAAGGTCAAGCCGTCATTCCATTGGGAATTGGGGACTTGGCGTTCGTTGTTTGTGGTCTCGCAACGAACAATTATCCGGTGTGTTTTGGGCGTATTCCAAAAAGTTGAGGGTTCGTGCATTGGCGCGAGTGTTCAATTAGCGACATCGTCTACTTCGCATCAACTATCCACAGTTCCTCACTGAGAAGATCAGGATCCCTCCCCGTATCATGTGGTATCAGATTCTAGGTTTACTCAGTGAGAACTTCTTTACCCGTAGTTAGTAGATTGATTTTCTTTCCTATAGTCCAGAGAAAAATTGCCCCACAAAAAAAGTTAATTTCCGCTATGCAAACCCCGTTGTGCCTTTCAATCTGTTAGTTTTAGTTTGCTAAATTGAATTTGTGTCCGCCTTAGCATTGTCTAGTTGCTGGTCATATCTTTGTTCCATTAAAAATCCAAACAAAAAAAATTCCCCACCCCAAACCCTAATTCCAATTCGGCTGATTTGTCCTTTCTTTGCAGCCGCCACCAAAAACGCCATAACTTTTGATTCCGAGATTATGTTTGAGTGAGACAACCGCCATTAGATTCAAAACTTCATTGTCCATCTATATGTAAAATTTCACGTCATTCCATCAAGGCATTTAAGAGATATATGCGGTGAAAGTTGACCCAAATGTCTAAATTGAATCTGCAACAGTCGACATTTGTGAATTTTGTGTGAATTTTTCGGTCGGTTCCCAGAACTTGGCCCCAAAACAAAAGTTGTAGAAAGCGCCGTTAGGAAACTTAAAAAAAATAATCATTGAAAAAAAGGAAACTGACAAAAAGTTATAGCCGAAATACCGACGTGCTATCCAGTAGACAGCAATCCTCAGTTTTCATGTTTTGGGTCAACCATTGTGTTCTTCAATTCCAGATTGCATTCGATTGAATTATCTTGTATTTACCACTCCCATACATTGCCATACACATATTTTAGCCTTCATCCATCCTTGCTTGATCGGCAATATAGGCTAAGTGCTAGATACGAACTATAATTCAATTCTGTGCAATTTCTGAAATTAATTGATTGTCTTCCCTTGCTACAAAATACATTACTGTCCAAGCTCCACCTACACCCGTTTGTTTACTCCCTTGCTCTTGGTTACGCTCATACATTACCGGGTTGAGGTCGTTCGCTATCACAATTGTCGATTTGCCGTCCTTTATTCACTATGGAACGGTAAGCTTGTCTTGTTTTCAGGACAGTGAGTTGCAAACATAGAGAGAGCTTTTGTTTTACTAACCCGGAGATAACCTCGTTTCTTGTTTGTGAGTCGTTCCCATGTTAGGTCACGAGGAGGATCCACCTAATCTGGAGGCGCCGGTTACGTGGACCGAGTACACTCGGTTGCGCGAGATGCGACAAAAACAACGTCATAATGGTGACAATGGCGTGCGCGATGAGCTCAGGGAAGTTCGGACTGGACTGAACACCCTCGGGGTGGAGGTCAAACAATTGCGTACGACCATCAACAATAACTTTCAGGAGCTGTGTGCCATGTTCGCACATCACAATCTACGTGGGGGTGCACCAGCTGATCACACAAGTGTGCACGGCCCTCCGGTCGTTCTGCACAATGAGACCGAGGAGGACATGAGGGTTTCAAAATCATCTTCCTACACTCCCCGTACAGCACCTACAGGAGGTAAAACCACATCTTGTTTCAATTCATTTAAAACTAATCCATCTATTGGAAGTTTTACTCCAAGTGCACAAGCTGCCCCATTGCTACAAACAACACTTGAGATGCATCAAAACCCATGTGAGAGTGAGAGCCACATAGCCAAAGGGAAAGAGAGTATTAAAAAGGGTGAGTTATGTGATTCCACCATATATGAATTTGACAGCATCCCAATTGAGAGTGTGAGAGAAACAACAAAAGAGAAGAAAGAGGTAGCTGATGGACAAAGTGAGGTTGATTTTAAAACTAACACATTAATGTCTACTTCTAGTGTTGTTTCTCACATTGTGCAGGTTGAAATTGAAGATGAGGAGTTAAACATTCAACAACCGGCATCATTGGAAGTCAAAGATGAGGAGATAACCACGGTTGAAGATGAAGTACTTGCTGCCCCGTTGCTACATCATGATGATTTAATACCTACAACACCTATATCAACTGAGGAGAACAATAAAGGTAACAATATTGGCGCTAGAATTAATAGTGGAACGGTGAGTACTTGTAAGAACTCATATGTGCGAATAAAAATTCCATGTTCTGAAATTTCTTTGCTCAATTTACATAATGTGGAATTGATTACTCATAAGGAAGTTCTTACTCGAATATCTCCTAGTGATTCTTTGTGCTATATCATGTTTGATGATCCTAGAGAGCTATCTAGTGTGATTGAGAAAGTTGCTGAAATTTCGTGTTTAAAATCACTAGTTAGTACCTATGCATATACATATAAGTTCAATTTGATTGGAAATCATGGTATAGATGATAAGTTTTATGTTTACCGAATATGCATTACATGTGAATTGAAATTGCATATTTTGGATAAACAAACTTTTGTGCCATATCATGATCACAATGAGATGAGTTTCAACAATAGTGCTTCATGTTTTAAAAGATTTCTTAAGCCTACTTATTCATCCTTTAATGTACAATCATGTACAAATAATCAGAGTAGCGCAGTTGAAGCATGGAAGGAACTAAAAATTTTCTCCCCCATATTTGAACAACTTAATTTGGTTTGGCCCATTAATGACTTGTCCATGTGCTTAGCAAAGTCGAGGACGACTTTTTCTCATGGGAGGGAGAATGATATAGAAGACAATATTGCAATGTATACATCTTATGGTTGTCGTTATATTAACTGGTTTGTGTGGAACAACGAGAATGACACAATAATTGATTCATACATATACCATGCGTATGTGTTTTTCTTTTTATCTACTACGCCTTCAGATATTCTTGATATGCTAAGCAAAATAAGTGTTGATGACAAATATATATACCATGCATATACGTTGTATTCTTTGCTTAGTACAATTTCAGGCTACCAAAAGCCGAGGACGGCTTTTCTTGAAGAAGGGGAGGATGATGCGGATATGCACATGATTAATTTGAATATTATGATGAGTCCGGGGCCAAAGCAATGGAGAAGCACAAGGAGGTTAATCATATTTGCTACCAAGAACAAAAAGCTCAAAGCCCATGGGAATGGATAGAAGAAAGCCAAGCAACCCATGCAGCTGATCAAGGAGGAAAGAAGGCCATGCAGTGGGAGAGCAAAAGAGGAGAAGGCCAAGGACTTAAACTACAAGTTTTGGATAAGATTTTCAAGCCAAATTCGGACTTCCCACGTGCTCAACCCAATTGAAACTCGGATTCAACTCAGAATTCAATTCGGATTCGGTTCGGGACAGCCTGACAGGCAGTTACTAAAAAGGCCATAACTTTCACAAACGGAGTCCGATTCAGGTGTTCTTGTACTCGTTGGAAAGATAATTTCAAGGGCTACGCAATGGATCTGGTTCCACATTCAAATTCATCACGGATAAAAAGTTATGACCAAAACAAGATGATGTGTGAAAAATATAGTTTTCTTTTTGTGAGAGTTCGTATCCAAAACCATATAGGGTTGAGTTGTAATTGGTTTGGGGACCATATGGACATCCCAAGGCGCTATATAAGCCTTGTATTGGCAGCCTTTAGAAGGAGACCAATTTTATGAATAAGATTGAAACATAGCTATTGCTTGTTCTTTCAATACCAGAGTTCATGCGAGGACTTTGAGAGAGAATTAGGCGATCCATGGTTCGTTATGCAATTCAAGGTCAAGCCGTCGTTCGATTGGGAATTGGGGACTTGGCGTTCGTCATTTGTGGTCTCGCGATGAACAATTATCCGGTGTGTTTTGGGCGTATTCCGAAGAGTTGAGGGTTCGTGCATTGGCGCGAGTGTTCAACTAGCGACATCGTCTACTTCGCATCAACTATCCACGGTTCCTCACTGAGAAGATCGGGACCCCTCCCCGTATCATGCTGGCCTACATATATAGCCTATAGAAGTTGTGTTTGTTGTGCCATAACCTATGCCATGGTGGGGTTGACAGGCGGGGGTGGTAGGTTGACTCCTTGGTTCTGGCTGCTACCTCGACCTGCTGGCTGTGTTTCTTGATTGGCATCCACTTCGGCTTGAACATTGAAGTTAGCACTAGCTTAGGCTCGTGTGACTCTCTGACTGGCCATCGTCAGTTATAGCTTCGCAATTTAGACGCTAGTACTAGACAAATGGGGGGTATCACCCATAATTGTTATATAAAAACTAATTGAATAAGATAAACGACAAAACAATTTTTCAACACAAGGCCTAAACTTGGCCATACACTAGTCATAATTAAGAGGTCACATAGCTCAGCTCACATAGCCCTTAGGCTAAGCTGAACTTTACGGTTACAACATAATACTTAGAGTTCATAACATTCACGTCTACTGTACTAGGGGACTAGCATACGTTATTACTATTACAGGGGTTAGTGCTAGCTAACATCGTACAACATTTAGCAAGCACTACACTAAACTATCTACTCCTCCATAAAACTAGCTCGGGGGCACGAGGGGCTATAGTCCGGTGACTGAGAGCAGGAACGGCTGCCATTGAAGTCCGACAAGCCCGAGTACGAGCGGGAGTGGCTGAGGTCATGGTGGGCCTCCACCATGCGGATGGCTGACTGAGGTCTCGGGGGTCACACACTCTTGCGTGCGGTGAGCCTCGTGCGAGGTCCTCTAGTCCACGGCTGGGGTAGGGCAGAAATCGTAGCTGGTGCCGTGGGTACCGGAGCAGGGGTCGTGGTAGCAGATGTGGCTTGCTGTAGCTGGGAGAGAGCGGTGGCCTTCTCCTCCTCTACCTCTGCCAGTGCCTTCTTGCACTTGGCGAGCTTCTCTTGAAGGGTCTCCACCTCACTATAGCTGGCGAGTAGGTGCTGTTGAAGCTCAGAAATCTCCTTGAGTGCGGCGTTGTAAGCACTCCCCATGGCGCGGGTGAGGCGCACCTGATGCATAAGCATCGGGTTGTCTTCCGCCGTCGGCATGAATGTCACGTTGTATCTGGCTCCCTCCTGGCGGGAAGGGTAGTAGCGGAACGGTGACTGTCGTAGTGGGGGCCTATGAATGTCGCATAGACGGGCTGTGTCCTGAAGTGCTGTCGCGATGGTGCTCCTCCGGTGCAAAGTCCTGAAGACAAGAGGTGGATCCTTTTCATCTATGGCATAGATGAAAACCTCCATAATCCATGACTCCCCTGCTCCCTTAGTGGCCTTACGCCCTTGGTAGATGGGCTGGTCTTTGTAGCCCAAATAGTGCAGTAGTTTGCGTAAAATGCTCGCAAACTCTCCCTCCTGCAGTCCGTGAGCATGGTAATCCCAATGTCCCTCAGTTGCTCCTCCCGACATCTGTAAGTTAGGACACTAGTGTTAGTATCTTTTCAAAATACCAATGAAAGATGGATGAGATTAGATCTAGGAAGGATGAGAAAGGAAGTAATACGCTATATTTTTAGAAACTTCTTTTTATAAATTTTCAAAATTGTAACCCTAGGCCCTTTCTAATGACAATCCTAAGGCTTTTGCCCTACAGTCCTATGCTCTGATACCAGCTCTGTCAGACCCCGGATTTTTCAATCCAAAATCCCATGTGAAACACTGCACTATTCCCTTGATCAATAGATAGTGCTCACAAGTACATTGCTACATCATTTCATACATCGCATGAAACAATCTAACCATAATATTACAAACCAAAGTTTAAGATACACCGCATTGGGCGACAATTTTACACAAGGGCCAATTAGGCCAAATGTTCATAATAATACAAAAGACAGTAGCGGAAGCAAAAGCCAAGTAAGACCATCATCCACAGGCAAGCGACTGAGGGGTAAATGTGTGCAACATATACTATCTAATCCTAGGTAATATATGTGCACACAATCTCCATAAGTCTACTTGTCTAGGACCCGAATTCGCGATAGCCGCCCTAGTTTCCTTCATTGTTTCCTCCATTTGCGGTAGGGGTATCTTCATAAGCGTAGTGGTCTTGGGTTCCTGTTTCAAATTTTGGTAATGCGGGGGTGAGTACAAATCCACTGTGCTCCGTGAGCCAATATACAGTATGCAATAGGTAACATGCATGACTTATCAACGAAAGGCTCAGGTTATTTTATTTGCCATAAATTGCTTTAAAATATATTACTTAGAATGGTCATTAGAAAGGTTAAAAATATATTGACTCACCTTGGTCACAGTTGATTTGGTCTTGATCATCGAGGGTTGCTTCAGCTTCGGCTTCTTCCTCCTGGGCCTCGTATGCTATTATTACGTTGCGCGAAAATTTAGATAAAAATTAGCAAACCAAACAAATTCTCACAAAAATTTCAAATGAGCTTCAAAAATTATGGTTTCAATTCCATTATATGGAGGTTGAATTGAGATGAATTTAGAAATTTGTTTCACTCAATTTGGAGTTAAACTGAATAAGTTATGCCCTTTTAAAGTTCTCAGTTTAATTAAATCCAAAAAATAAATAAAATCCGACAGGTGGGACCCACATCAAGTTTTTAAATTTTTCTTTTCCTTTTTATTTTCTTTCCTCTGTATCTATACAGGTGGGGCCGGGTATTATTAAATTTTAAAAAGGCACGGGCCACATGTCAGTGAGTGGTCTTCATTAATTAATCATGATTACAATGATGGCCTATCTTAACCATTAATTAATGATGTCTTAAGCTAATTACTCCCTCTCTCTCTCTACTACAATAGCTCCTCCGCCTGGCCGAAGAATGGCGAGCTCGCCGCGGCGGAGGAAACACCGGCCGGCCATGAACATCCCAAAAATGGGATGCTCATGCCTGCGCGCACGTCTGGGCCCGGTCCCACTGGCCAATTTGGCAGTGGCCGCGGTCGGCAGTGATCGAGGGTGGCGGCGGAACAGGGAAAAATGGGTTACGATGGCGTGCGGCACGGAAGTCCAATTAACTCATAGGAGAGCATCTCGGCGAGCTCAAGAAGCTACCTTGGGGGTCGGCGTGGCTCGTGAGGCAGCGGCGAACAGAAGAGGCACGTGGTGCGGGCTCAGCTCGGGTGGCGAGAGGTCCGGCTGACGGTGGGGATGGTGCTGTAGGGCTCCGAGGATGCTCCAGTGGGGCTGAATTGGACCACGGTGGCGCCAATCGGTGGTTCTCCCCTCGGCTGGCACTGAGGAAGAAGAGGACGCCGGCGAGCTACGGGCGTGGGAAGACCGATTACTCGGGGTGGGAGATAGAGCAGAGTGTTGTGGTGCTACAGGGTTCGAGTCGGGTTTTTATAACGGTGGAAAAGGGTTGGCGACAGGCGGGCGGCCGACCGGTTGCATCCATGTCAGGGCGGCAGTGACACTGTAATCCTCGTGATGAGACCGGGCGTGATTGCATGATGCAGTGACAGCAGGCTTTGCGCCGCACTGGCTAAGGCAGACGCGATGGGGCGAGGAGCTGTGGGCGACAGGGGTGGATACTGTGGGTGGCGGCGGAGATACTGTGGGCGACGGCGGTTCTCCTGGAGCGTTGACCGGGGCAACGCGACAGTACAAAAAGCTGTGGGTAGTGGTGGAGTCTATGGGCAACGACGATGAAGCGGAGTTCATGATGCACGAGGCGCGGCGAGGAGAGGCAAGCGGTGATGGAGCGGCGAGGCAAGGCTTCGGCTTTGCCGAAAGCTCCTCTCTCTCTCTCTCTTTTTATTTATTTATTTATATACATATGTACATGTATATATATATATATATCCATTTTCACATTTTTGTTCATTTATTTATCTACTTATTTTTATTTCTTTATTGCTATCCTCATCATAGTATTTATTTGTTTATTTAGCATGGTACACACACACACACACACACACACACATATATATATATATATATATATATATATAATTCATTTACCTTTGTTTACTTTTATTATTATTACTAAGCCCAAAGTAAAATTATAAATTATACTCCTCCATTTTGATGGATCATCTTTTCAGATTCAATTTTCAAAATATAAATTTCTATTATTTTCACATTTCCTTCATGATTTTATGTTAGTTTTATTTTTCATAAATCTCTTCAATTATTGGAACCTCAACCAAAATTCAAGGTAAATCCATTAAAATCCAAATATCGAGAAAATTTGTTCCAACATAATTCAAGGACTACACATTTTCCAATATTGAAAATTTCCGGATGGTACACATGCGGACCCTTAATATCCTAACTCGTTAAGTGTTTGATCATGTAGGTTCATATATACATGGTTTTAACTCAGAAACACTTTTCCAATTACTGGTCGGTAGCGGTCACTATCAGGACATATTGACCCTCAAATATACACAAAAATCAATTTTGGACGAACCTTATCTAATATGATCTGCAACCAAGTCTTAGTTGCCCACAACCAACTCATAACTCCTTATGACCATATCGTATATGGTAACAACCAATTCATATTCCTATACAAGTAGTTCACAGACCAATGTATGATATATCTGACCAGGTTAGTCAATATACTCATACTATTAGTTCACATTCGGTCGAAGTTATCGATCTGTTTACGTATTCTCCTTTTGTCTCACATATCCGATCGAACTTTAGGTAAAAAACGTGTTATTCATAGATTGTTCAATATTTTCTCGATCTAGTCATGGATAACTTCATGCGGATTGTTCAATATTTTCTCGATCTAGTCATGGATAACTTCATGCGGTCAACTTTTCAACCATTCGTGGCATGGTCATACACTTTCTTTCTTTATCCGATTACATCGAGGGACCTAGAGATATCTCTCTATTATGTAGGAGGGGCAAATCCCATATCCGACCAATCATACTCCTCCACATATTTCACAGCTTACTCGAAAGGTACCTTTATAAATACCTAGTTCTACAGTAGTATTTGACAATCCCTAAGTGCACCGTTATACTTGTAGAAAACTATACTAATCTCAAGTACAAGATTATAGATCATTGCATGAGCCAATTGATGAAAATAAAAATATAACAATCTCAATAGTGTCTCAAGGTGGATCAATCCAACACCATGTTATTTAATATATATATCCACATTATTAATTTGATTTCTCCATACCTATGACCGGTGAAATGTGGTTATCAATCAATATATGTACTGGTCTATAAGTCACTAGTGTATTGACCGGGGATTTTTTAGAATGACATTATACAACAAATAAATGGCTTCACCAACAGGTCATATACTTGCTAACTTTTATAATAATTCATTTAGGGAACATAATAACATTTATTCAATTGATCATAAAATAGAAGTGATACAATTATTTTCATGATTGCCTCTAGGGCATATCATTCACATCTACACGATTCAGTAGAATGGGATTTCACTCCTCATTTCTGTCAAAACAATGGCATTATCGTAGAGTAACAGTTATTTACAGTGATCTTCCAAGTAATGCTTTTAAGGATGTGGCTTCCCTGTTTCCTTTGACTGTTCCCCACCCTATTTTCTCCTAGGTGGCAACACTCTATTGACTTTATTTCTTTGTAGTGTTCGTGATCAAAGTTGAGTGTGGTCGTTACAAGCTGGAAGGCGTGGTCGTTATGAGTATACAACGTGGTCGTAACTCGTGTAGCATGGTTGTAACCATCATCATAGTACTCGTTCGGAGGTTACGAGTACATGAGCAAGCGGTCGAAGCCAATAAAATATTGCCACTAGGAGGAAATAAGAAGGAGAACAGGCAAAAGAAACAGAGAAGCCGTGTCCCATTTTCGAAGCCAGTATCACCAACAAGCTTGTATTCGGGTTATTATGCCACTGGCCTGTTCTAGAAATGCTTCCCTCAAAACAAAAACCTGTTCTGGAAGATGGATTTAACAATGCCCTCTGCACCTAGTGGATCAACGCCCTTGGATGCTGAAGCTCGAGCCCTCTTGATGGCAGTAAAAATGGCTTACTTGTTGAACTTGTCCGTAAGCATTTTTTTTCTTGATTGTCGGGTACTAGTCCGAACCATTTCAGAAAGAGAACTACTACTCCAACCCGCACACTGGACAATCGGAAACATCTTACTTCACATTAAGAGTTTTTTTTAAATATAATATATTTTTATTCTGAATTACAATAATATATCTGCATTTGTTATCTTACACTAATAATCCTCTGTTACTTAACTGTTGAGCAACTTGAACTAGTCCCAAAATAGTTAGGTGATAAGTGTCCAAGTAGCTCAACGGTTGAGCGACTAGTAGAGCTACTTGGACCCTTATCGTCCAATCGTTAGGCGATTAGCCATTAGTCATCAAATATTTCCAAAAAAAGGTGTGCAAATGTGCCAAATGTCTAAGTCACCCACTATTGAGCGATTTAGTCTCTATCGCTCAACCGTTGGGTGACTAGCCCAAGTTACTCGATGGTGGAGCAACAGAGAATTATTAGTGCAAAATAAAAAAGGCAAGAATATTATTGCAATTCAGAATAAAAAATGTATTACTTTTAAAAAATTCGTTCACACTAGGGAGTTGTGTCGGTTCATGCCAGTGCACTTTGTCTACACCAGTTGGCAAAGTAACCAAGAAGCTGATCAGTTGGCTAAACTATGACACGGAACAACTAGTAATAACCTAGTTGATGCGTAGGTTGTCCAACCTTTCACGGTAACAAACAGCAGAAGTAATAATAATTCTCTCAAATTAACTAGACAGTAGCAGTAATAATGCAGATGGTGATACGGGATCGCCCGATCTTCTCGACGTAGGACGGATACTCACGGGAGTCTTGATGAATCGTAATGATCCTCCAATGCCAGTGCAAGGGACGAACACTCTTTAATCCGCTAAAAACACTCGTGTTGAGTTCGCCGACCACCAAGCGAAGATCTCTCGTGCACCGAATTCCCAGCCGAAAGGCTGAACGATCTTGATTGAAGAAGACACTCCTAATTCCCTAAGGAATTTCGGTAGCAATGCTAAACTCGAAAACGTTAGTAGATTGATTTTTCTCAAACGTGGTATGCCTTCAACAAAAGGGATACAAGGGGGTTTTTATAGTGCTTCCCCGAACTCACGCAAGGAAAGCCTTGGCCGAATCAATCTCTAATTCTGTCAAGTTTCCTAATCTAATTCCTAAAATTTAGCAAGTCTGTTTCCTTCAATTTCGGGCCAAGCCCCTATGCTATTACAAGACCGAGATTGAGGTGGAATCGGTCAGCTTTTGGGCACGCAGGCCACATCTTGTGCACACCATGAAATTTGTGATCACGTGGCCTTCCATTGATTTGATGGCTGCATGGTTGAGACTTTCTTGGACGCATATATCTTAGTTCCTTGCTCACATGGACTCTCATCCTGTTGTCTCGTGGCTGGTTGGACCTTCTCCACTTGATCTTCCGTTGCTTCGAATCTGAGAAGACACAACATATTTGCATTAGGTAGTATGCTATTCTCATCTAACGTAATAAAAGACTCTCTAAGAAACAAAAGCATATGTTGTTGAAGTAGTTTAGCTCTTACTCTTGTCATGGGACCTTTCGGAGCCTCATTACTAGCTTTGTCATGCACACTTGGAGTGGACGACGAATGTGTAATAGAGATGTCCTCATCATCCTCCCCCTCTTAAAAAGGAGTTGTCCTCGACTCTGTGCCATCTTGTCCAAAGAAAGGTGATAAATCAGCAACATTAAAAGTAGTACTCACCCCATAATCGTCTTCCGGAAGCTCTATCTTGTATGCGTTGTCATTGATCTTGGCAAGTACTTTAAAAGGACCATCACCACGGGGCATCAATTTTGATTTACGTTTCTCCGGAAAGCGTTCTTTGCGAAGGTGTACCCATACTAAGTCACATGGTTCAAATAGCATTTTCTTTCTAGTCTTATTAGCTTTAGAAGCATAAGCATGTACCTTCTTTTCAATTACCTCTTTAGTCTTTTTATGGAGCTTTTTCACAAAATTAGCACGCTTGAAGCCTCCATATTTGTACATTCTTGTAATGGAAGTGGCATCAAATCAAGTGGCGTGATCGGTTTGAAACCATACACCACCTCAAATGGACACAGTTGAGTTGTAGAATGCACTGCCCGATTATTTGCAAATTCAACATGCGGTAGGCAATCTTCCCACTCTTTTAAATTCTTTTTTATCATTGTCCGTAGTAGCATTGAGAGTGTACGGTTCACCATCACTGTTTGTCCATCGGTTTGTGGGTGACAAGTGGTCGAAAAGAGCAACTTTGTCCCAAGTTTGGCCCACAAAGTATTCCAAAAGTAGCTCATAAATTTGACGTCTCGATCGGATACAATGGTTCTTGGCATGCCATGTAGTCTCACAACTTCTTTGAAAAACAAGTCAGCTACATACGACGCGTCGTCACTCTTATGACAAGGAATAAAATGAGCCATTTTAGAAAACCTATCCACAACTACAAACACAGAATCACTCCCCCTCTTAGTTCTAGGCAATCCTAAAACAAAATCCATACTAATATCTTCGCAAGGAGCGCTAGGAACTGGAAATGGAGTATACAAACTATGTGGATTGAGCTTTGACTTCGCTTTATTGCACGTGATGCATCGTTGAACAAACTTCTCGACATCTCGCCTCATCTTAGGCCAATAGAAATGATCGGCCAACATCATGTACGTCTTCTCTCTTCCAAAGTGACCCATCAATCCTCCTGCATGAGACTCCTGCAATAGGAGCAAACGCACAGAAGAATCTGGAACGCATAGTTTGTTCATGCGAAAGAGAAAACCATCATGAACATGAAACTTATCCCACCCTTTTCCATCTTTGCAATTAGAATATGGTGCTGAAAAGTCATGATCTGAAGCATATAAATCTTTCAAACTTTCTAACCCTGGAACCTTGACTTCCAATTGAGTGAAAAGCACATGTTTTCTAGACAATTCATCAGCTACCACATTTTCCTTGCCTTTCTTATATTTAACAACGTATGGAAAAGTCTCAATGAATTCGACCTACTTAGCATGTCTATGGTTTAGTTTAGCTTGACCTTTCAAATATTTCAAAGCTTCATGATTAGAATGAATGACAAATTCTTTAGGCCAAAGATAATGTTACCAAGTCTCTAATGCGCGCACAAGAGCATACAATTCTTTGTCATAAACAGGATAATTCAATTGTGCACCATGAAGTTTCTCACTAAAATATGCAACAGGTTTTCTTTCTTGCATCAAAACACCACCAATACCTATTCCACTAGCATCACATTCAATCTCAAAAGTTTTAGTGAAATCAGGTAAAACAAGCAATAGTGTTTCAGTCAAACATTTCTTCAATTCAGCAAAAGCTTTGTCTTGTTTTTCTCCCCACTCAAAAGTGACTCCTTTTTTTGTTAATTCATTTAATGGGGCAGCAATGGTGCTAAAATCTTTCACAAAGCGGCGATAAAAACTAGCAAATCCATGAAAGCTACGAATTTGACTAACATTGACAGGAGTAGGCCAATTTCGAATAGCTTCAATTTTAGATTCATCTACTTCAATTCCATGAGCTGAAACAACATAGCCTAAGAACACCACTTTGTTTGTGCAAAAGGTACACTTCTCAAGATTAGCATACAATTGTTCGGTTCTTAGCACTTGTAGCACTTGTCTAATGTGTTCAACATGTTCTTGCAACGAGCGGCTATATATCAAGATGTCATCAAAATAGACTACCACAAATTTTCCAATGAAGTGTCTCAAAACATAGTTCATTAATCGCATGAATGTACTAGGGGCATTAGATAAACCAAAAGGCATCACTAACCATTCATACAATCGAAATTTTGTTTTAAAAGTTGTTTTCCATTCATCACCATATTTCATACGAATTTGATGATATCCGTGTCGGGACCCGGAGCAGCAACTCCAGAACCCTCTGTGTTAATCGCACTATCCCAGGAAAAGCTAGTGCACACAGTATCACAAAGACAAATATCATGCGTAATGACAAACTTTATTTAACTAATATGAGCCTGATGGCCAGAGTTTACAATAATAGCAAAAGAAGACAGCGGAAGAAATACATAAAGCAGCAGCCCATCCAGCCTTCCCACAAGGCGAATGACTGTAAGACGTGGCCTAGTCGCAATCCTCACCGAAGTCGTCGAAAGCTTCCTCTGGAAAGAGTTAGATATAGCAACATGAGTACAAAAAGTACTCCACAAGTTACACCAGGAGATTAACAGAATTCATGCATATGGAATATCAAAGGAAGGCATAATATGGTTAATTTGCATAAAAGGCAACATTTGAAGTAAATATCATAAGTAAGTGCGAAAGCTGAATTTGATACATTAAGTAAAACTATGTTGTAAACAAAATAGATACCGTTAGTGTAGGTCCATCCCCCACACCAACCTAACCACGGGCATCCCACCCGGACCATCTTTTCCAAAACGAACTCGTACGGATTCCATCCATCCGCACGGTTTTCAAAATCTCTCATGGATTCCATCCATCCATAAGGTTTTCATAAATCATTTTAAAACCAAAGTCTGATCCGTGAAAAACTTCACTCAGCTTGCCCATGACCGTGGGCACGGCTATCCAGGATAGGTTATACACTCTGCAGAGGTTGTACAGCTTTACCCACAAGACATGATCATCCCTTTTTGCCACGCGAGTTACACACTTCCTTAGGTGTGCGGCCAGGAGATCATGACAAGGCCTTTACAATGATCCGTTGTCAACATAATCACGCCACCACTAAGGTTTCACCACAACATGAATCCACATGTTGGAGCCCCCTCTTGTGCCGTGTGAGACTTCTCACGGCCTACGCCGCGCTCACATTCAGCCTATAGCGAGATCATGTTGGAACTTCACAAATTATTCAGCCAGGTCTGTCCCATACCAGACTTGTGGTAGTACGATAGGGCTTTGCAATAGTAGCTCACAGACCGGTCCTTAACTTGACTTAGGCCCAACCACATACCCCTGTGCACGATAGTCAACCACTGCGGCTCCAACCAACAGGGCATGCCTGCACCCACCACTCTAACCAATTGCCTAAGTCTAAACCAGTTTTATATTTTATTTTGAAATAATTTCATAAACATTCTTGACTCACCAAAGTCAAGGATTCAGTTTTAAAGTCTATCATTTTATATGAAAGATCATCCCAAACCATAATCAGTATAAGCATGGCTACGCATCTCTACAAAATTCCTAGTTAGTGCTAATGTACTAACTAGGTTTTATCTAGGGTTGACAAGGTATAATGGTAAGCAATATCAAATTTGGCTGTCCAAAGGATTTAGGCATAACTAGAGTTCAAAACTGAATTTGAATTAGACTTGAATAAAATTATGCATGCATAATAATTTTGAAAACAACACAAATAATTTAAATTAGTAGGAGCAACATGATCAAAGGTGTAACTTGCCTTGCTCGAAGACCTGGTGCGAACCGTCGGCGTCGTTCTCTCCGAATTTGTCGAAATCTACGCGCGAAGAACCAAACAAATAAATTCAAATAAAATCGAAATAAAATCCAAAAAAAATAAAATATATACTGGCAGATAGAATATGATTTTACACGAATTTAGAAATTTGAATCACTCGATTCGGAGTTCGGACGACGGAGAACAAGCAATTGGAAGTTTGATCGGTTTGGAAATTCCAGAAAATGCAAAACGAAAGAATATTCTCTGGAATCTTATTTTGGCTGATTTTTGGGATATTTTGGAGTGTATGACGTGTGGGGCCCGGTTGTCATGGGGTGCAGATTTTTATTTTAATATTTTATGACAAGTGGGTCCCGCTTGTCATGGACTAGAGGTGAACAAAAATGTGGCCAAAAGTCCAACCGAAATATGCTTTGCCCAGGACTTGAACACAGCACCTCCCACTGCATGCTTTGGCTTGCCTCCACTAACCAAGTGAGCATCTAATCTTTTGTGACAAG
Source organism: Dendrocalamus latiflorus (assembly GCA_017311315.1). Taxonomy (NCBI): domain Eukaryota; kingdom Viridiplantae; phylum Streptophyta; class Magnoliopsida; order Poales; family Poaceae; genus Dendrocalamus; species Dendrocalamus latiflorus. The sequence continues at coordinate 18,214,550 of CM029660.1, forward strand.
GAAGTATCACCAAGGAATGAAAAGGAAGGAAGATGCTATTTCCTAATGAAGACATACACGCAGTGGACAGAGAGGTGCGGCCATGGAGGATGGAGGGCGCTAGGGAGGGAAGAGAGGGGCGGCGCGGGATGGGGAGACCGAGGGGGGTGCGGCTCTTACCGGCGGCGGCTCGGGAGATGGCCGGAGAAGGCGGCGGCGAGAAAAAGAGACGGCGCGCACGGAGAGAGAGAGAGAGAGAGAGCTCGGCGGAGGCGGCGGCTCCGGTGGCGTCTTTGCTCGGTGAAGGGGTGGAGGTTGTTCGCCGGGGCACGGGGAAGATGGAGGTGGCGTCGGCGCACTCATCGGCGACGGCGGCGGCGCAAGGAGGAGGCGGCGGCGGTTGGAATGGGGGCGGCCGGAGGGAGGTGGCCGGGCGGCGGCGGAGGCGGCCGGTTGGCGGCGCACGGCGGCGGGAGAGGAAGGGAGTGAGGGCCGGCCGAATAGGAGGGAGGAAGGGGGAGGAATGGTGAGGGGAGGCCAATTTATAGAAAGAGAAGGGAGGGGAGAGGATTTCGGTTTTGAGAAGATTAATGGACGGGGAACGGCCGGGAGATTGATGAGGGTGATTAGGGCGTCCGTTTTCATGCTTTTATCGGGAGTTAAGAGGGAGGAACGGTGGGATTCATGAGCTCTAATTTGTCATCCATGGTGGAGGAGAGAGAGGGTGGGAGGAGGAAGAAGGAGAGGTTGAAGAAACATATGACATGTGGGGTCCATGTGTAATAGAGAGAGGGAGGAAGTGAAGGGGTATGGGCCGTCGGATTGTTGACACGTGGCAAGTGGATGCTTCATGGCTCTTGGATTTTATGAAGGGGTAAGTGATCATGTGTGGCTAGGATTAAAACGTGGAGAGAGAGTGATTCAATCTGAGAGCGACACGCGGCGGGCTTGGAATAATTTGATTTTTATTTTCGGAATAAAATTTCAGAAAATACTAGAAACTTTATAAACACTTGGAAAAATAGTATTTAATGTCTAAAAATTCCAGAAAATCATAAAATATTCCTGGAAGCATTTTAGACTTAGGAAAAATATTTTTAATTTCAGATTTTCATTTAATAATTTTATAAAATACTTTTTAACCTTTAAAATTGATTTTTAACTCCAGAAAAACACAAAAAAACCAAATAAAAGCCAAATACTTTTAAATACTTAATTTGAAATGATATTTTTATAAAAATTCAAAATATCTTTTTATTTAATAGTAATGTTATGTTTTTAGTTAAATTACTTTTTATAAAAGCCTTTTTAAAAGCTAAAAACAGACAAATAAAATCTCCAAAATTTAGGCAACCAAAGAACACTTATTTTTATTTTTAAATTAAATTAATTTTTAATTTTTTTTACTGAAATTTTTAAAATAAACAGCTGGGCTGTTACAATCGCTACGCAAATCAATCTTAGAAAAGATAGTAGAGCCACTCAATTCATCAAGCATATCATCTAACCTAGGAATAGGATGACGATAACGAATGGTAATATTGTTGATAACTCTACAGTCTACGCACATTCTCCATGTACCATCTTTCTTAGGAACAAGAATGATAGGAACGGCACAAGGACTAAGACTCTCGCATACATACTCTTTTTCCATGAGCGCTTGCACTTGCCGCTGAATTTCTTTTGTCTCCTCCGGGTTTGTGCGGTATGGCGACTGGTTGGGAAGTGGAGCTCCAGGTACCAAATCAATTTGATGTTCAATGCCGCGAATGGGTGGTAAACAAGCGGGTACCTCCTCTGGAAAGACATCTTCATAAGCCTGCAACACTTGAGAAACCACGCTAGGAAGAGAGGTTAAGTCATTAGTAGAAAGCAAGACATCTTTATACAGCAATACCAAATGCTCCAAAGTGGAATCACCTCTCATCGCTCTCAAATCAGATTTGGTGGCTATCATGACTAACTTTGTCTCTCCCTCATCTTTTCTTTTCCACTCAATTTTAGCTTGTGACTCTCTCTCACCTTTTGTGGAATCTCATTCTTTTGCCCCTTCCCTTTCTCACTCTCTACTTTCACCTCAACTTTTTGCATGTTATCATGTATGATTTGAGAAGGAGTTAATGGCAGTAGCATTATTTCCTTATTGTTCCACATGAATTTGTACTGATTAGTTCTTCCATCATGAATAACAGAACAATCATATTGCCATAGCCTACCTAATAACAAGTGACATACTTCTATGGACACAACATCACATTCTACAGTATCACGATAAGAACCAATCTGAAAGCTAACATCAATAGTGTACCCAACATTCATGGAACCATTATTATTCAACCACTGAATTTGATATGGATGTGGGTGTTTTTTGTATTTCAATCCAAGTTTAGTGCAGAGTTCTTTGCTAGCTAGGTTACGACAACTACCTCCATCAATAATAACTTTGCAACACTTACCGTCTTTACTTACCTGAGCTCTTGTTTGGAAAAGGTTGCAGCGCTGTTCATGGTTGAATTTTGTTTGAACGCTCAACACCGAAGGGGTGCACACAATGATAGGATCGGACTCGGGGTCACAATACTCATCCCTATGTGTTTCTTCTTCTCTTTCTTCCTCATGGCCATCCTCAATGCCTCAAAATCAGCAAGGTGCTCTCCATCTTCCTCACTAGCAGAGTCATATTCTCCATTGTCAGTTATCAACATTACCTTGCTATTTGGGCAATCCTTTTGCATATGTCCACGACCAAGACACTTGAAGCATTGGATGGAGCTACTCTTGGCCGTAGAACCAACAGAAGATGATTAAGATGGGGCTAGTCCTCTCTTTGGAAAGGAAGGAGTGGCGTTCTTGGCACTCGGGGCAGCACGTGCTCTAGGAGCAAAACTTCCACTAGATGGATTAGTTTTAAATGAATTGAAACAAGATGTTGTTTTACCTCCTGTTGGTGCTGCTCTGGGCATGTAGGATGAAGTTCTTGCTGCCCTCATGTCTTGTTGAACTTGTCTTTCAGCCTTGGTTGCTTGATGTACCAACTCCACCATGTTGTTGTAAGGCTGAACTTCCATGATGCGCTTGATGGAAGGGTGTAAACCAGCAAGGAATCGCGCCATTGTTTGCTCTTCTTGCTCATAACATTAGCTCGAATCATCGCCATCTCCATCTCTTTGTAGTACTCCTCCACCATGAGGGTTCCTTACTTCATTTGCAGCAATTTGTCAAACAAATCACGCTTGTAATGTTTGGGAACAAACCTTGCTCTCATGTGGTACTTCATCTCTTCCCATGTAGTGATCGGAGGGTCGTCGTTCCCTCTCCTTTGATTTTGTACTTGTTCCCACCATATGAGTGCATAATCAGTGAATGCAAGTCCCGCCATGTGAATTTTCTTCTCCTCTGAATAATTGTGCAGGCGGAACACCTTGTCCACCTTGAGCTCCGAAGTAAGGTATTCCTCCAGGTCATGTGTACCTGAAAATGTTGGCATGGAAATTTTAAGCTTACCAAACTTATCATCATTTGGACGTTCATCATCGCGACGATTACGGCGGTGCTAGCCGTCGTCGTAGTGAAGAAAGTCATCGTCGTCAAAACGAGGTGCTCCTCCGCCACGGCCTCTATGTCCATGGCCCCTCCCCGGACCATGGAAGCCGCCCCCTTCACCTCTACCTGGTAGGGGTGGACACAAGGCATTTGCCACAACACGGTTCCGTCTGTGTTGCGCTTTTTGGTCACCTCGAGCAATGCCCGCTTCCTCATCTCGTGGAGGGATGCCACCCCCACAATGAACACTGCCTTCCTCTTGTTGCGGTCGAAGTGTGCGCACCACATCGTTCACAATGTTGGTACGTAGTACATTTATTTGTTGGTTCATCTCAATGCGCATGTTTTGTGCGGAGTTATTGATCTCTGCCTTGAGTTGCTCCTCCAAAGCAGAAGTAGTAGCGGCGAACTCATTGCGTAAAGTTCCCCTCAAAGCTTGGAATTGAAAACGTGTCACCGGGGAATTCAGACCATGCTCCTCTCCCATGTTGTCATCTCCACCTGACATGGATAGTAGCACAAAAACTACAAATATATGGGCAATATGTGGAGTTCACTCAATCTCACTTTTCCACTCCCAAGTAAAGTTCTTACCTTTCCGAAGTAAATTGAGGCCAAAAGAAACTTACACTTGGTGGTGGCTACAATAACAAGTGATGATCAAGCGGATTTAAAAGTGACTCACAATTGCACGGCAAAGGATATTTTGTGGAGCTTGGTTAGAAAGTATTTATCCTATACGTTCTGAATTTCACTATGTTGTAAAATTAAGTAATAATCCAAACTAGAAAATATGGCCTATGTGCTGATCCAATAGATATAAGTGAAGTGTATGAACGCACACGCAAAGATCAATGTGACTCAATGCAACAAAGGAATGAGCTAGATGGAAACAATCAGGAAAATTAGCTCGTTTGCATCAAGTACTAGGAGAGACGCTAGCCAATTGCAATTACAAGAAAAGAGGGCACAGGAATGCTCAAAAATTTTAGTTTCTCAAACTGAAAATATGAACTAGAACTACTCACCCAAATCAGCCTTCTCACCTCTTTTTTCGCTCTCTTCTTTTTTTGCTCACCTCTTTTTTTCTTTTTTTTTGCTACCTTGCCAACAACCCAAATATGTTAAACTCACTGTTCTGAGTCTATTGAGGTATATGGGTCACAAACTTTTTGTGGAAGGTAGGGGTATAAAGGTAATTAACAAACAGATTTGGAGGACAAAACCAATTCGAATGGCAACTTCCAAACGGATTCGGAAGTGGACAGCTAGCCAAAACCGACTTGAACTCTAGGGTTGTACTTGGATTGATCTAGGAGGAGTTGTAGACACGGACTCAACGTTAAGAGTAAATTGAATCTACTTGAATCTAACCACGGGAATCCCTCCCGAACCATCTTTCCCAAAAACATCCCATGTGAATTCCATCCATCCACACGTTCTTCACACACTCATGGATTCATTCTTCCATAAGATTTTCAAAAACATTTTATAAAACCAAGTCTAATCTATGAAAAACTCTTGCTTAGCATGCCCGTGACCGTGGGCACGGCTATCCAGGATAGGTTATACACTCTGCAGAGGTTGTACAGCTTTACCCACAAGATATGATGTTCTCAAAATGTCGGCCAATACACGCTTCCTTAGGCGTGCGACTGAGTAATCATAACAAGGCCTTTACATTGCGAAGCCGTCAACCTGGCCAAGCCAACTCTAAGGTTTCGCCCCAGTAAGGAATCCACCAGACCGGGACCCCCTCTTGAGCCTAGGTGAGACTTCTCATGGCTACAACCACGCTCACCCAAGTGGGACTTCTCATGGCACCAACCACGCCCACTTTCAACCAACGACTTGACTCAAGTTTGGACTCCGTAAATTATTCAGCCAGGGTCGTCCCATACCAGCCATGTGGTAGTACGTTAGGGCTTAGCAACAGTAGCTCAAAGACCGGTCCTTAGTTGACTTAGGCTCAACCACGAACCCCTGTGCACGACAGTCAACTTCTGCGGCTACAACCAACAGAGCATGCCTGCACCCGCCACTCTAACCATTAACCTAAGTCTAAACCAGATTTTATATTTTATTTTGAAATAGTTTTGTAATCCTTCCTAACTCTCCGAAGTCAAGAATACTTTCCAAAAGCTTGTCATTTTATGTGAAATAGGTGACCCAAGCCTAGGTTATATCTATGCAGGGCTAAGCATTTACTATAAATTTCTCTAGCCATTCTATTGAACTAACCAAAGTTTGTTCTAGAGTTACAAGGTACCAAGGGATTCAACATCTGCAGGATAAATCTAATGTAGGTATTAACTAGAATTAAAACTGAATTTGAAATACATGGAATAAAATTAAGCATGCAATGTAATTTAAAACCAAAATAATTTTATTTGCAAACTGGGTACAACATGGTCAGGGAGTGTGACTTGCCTTGCTCTTCGAATTGGTGAGATCCGTCGTCGGGGAAATCTTCGGAATCGTCGTAGTCTACACGTGAAAATAACCTACCAAACTCAAAATAAATTCAACTTAAATTCAAATAAACTCCAAAAATTCAAATTGAGGCTAAGAATGGGTAGAGGGGTATTTTTGATGAATTTAGAAATTTGAATGGGTTAAATCGGAATTAGAACGAAGAAAAATAGGCTCCGGGAAGTTTAATTTTAGGGAAAAAGAATAAAAGGAATTTTTTGGAATTATTTTTGTAAAGGAAATTGGGAATTATGACGTCAGCACTAAATTCATTTTCAGCTGAATTAGTTTTATACAGGAAATTCGGGTTAATGACGCCATGCTGGCGTCACCCTGCTGTTGGGCCGGCCGACATGTGGGCCTTGGTCCATGGACCAAGTCCACGGGAGGGGTGGTGGCCGACGTGGCAGGGGGGAGGCTGGTGGCGCTGACGGGACGGCCTGGCGCGCGGGTGACGCCGATGTGGATGCCACGCAGGCCTGGGCGGGCTGAGGTGGATCGGTCACCGGCGGGAGCGCACGGGTCCCTAGAGTCGCCACGACGGAGGACGGCAAGGGCGGGAACGGGAAGAGGGGCGCACCGGGAGCACGCCTGTACCTTCGGCGAAGCTCAGCGGTGGACAGAGATGGCCGGCGACGAGGAGGAGGCGGCGGAGCGATCGGGTTCCGGCGGACGGGGCTCACCGACAGCGCTCGGGCACGGGGAAAGGGCGGAGGGGACTCGGCGTGGCGCGGCGGCGCTCGGGGTGGCCTCGTCAGGGCTCGGGCAACTCTCCTTCACCAGCAATTTCTCGCCGGAGGAGAAGGCGGCGCAGCGGGCGAAGGCGCACGGTGGAGGAGCGCTCGGGAGCTGGAGGGTGAAATCGAGAGGTGGAGCGAGGTGGAGTGGGAGATGGCGGTGCTCGGGGGTGGCTTTTATAGGGCCGAGGAGGGGGAGGGGAGGCGGAATCGCTCACCGGAGATCTCGGGTGGTGGGCGGCGGTTATGCGCAGATAGAGCTCGGGAGAGATGGGCGTCGTGTGTTGGACCGAATTGGCGACAGAGGGGGGTGAATGTCGACTTTTAAAATTGACCCCCTCAAGTATTTACTCGAAAAAGCTCCTCCTATAGCTATGGAAAGCTAAGAAGAAGAATTCAAGCTCTCTGGAATCTAAGAAAAAGCATAGGAGAGAAACCCAAGAGACACCCAAGAAAAACAATGAAGATATCATGCAAGAGGGATGGGCCGGTCTGACCTCAGGTCACTGGGCGATCAGACCGCAACACCAAGGCCGGTCTGACTGGTTACTTGCCGCCAGTCAGATCGCCGGCCATATGGCGGTCTGACCGCCCCATCAAAGCCAATCTGACCGGCCGTCGGGTTCAGACAGCAGGAAACCTGATTTTCAGACAATAGAAATTGGAACTTCGAACAACAGCAATAATAGAGAATTTCTTCTAGATTTCTCTGCGCATATAAGTGTGACTATCTCTCAAATACTCTATAGGGCCTAGAAAACTGGGAGAGGACAACTTATGAGCACAAATTTCAGACTATGGTAAAAACTGAAACTTTTTGCAAAACTGAGCCAAAATCCAAAATACTCCCCAACCTTTGATCCTTTGGCCATGAAACTTTGAGGATAGCTACTTAATAGCCTAAGAGCTCTATAACCCAAGTTTCAAGCCATCTCAAGAAGGTAAACACGAATTGTACCAAAACCCTAGAAATGCTTGGAAAACTTCAGAGAGGTGCACAAAAACCCAAATTACTCAAGATTCACAAGTCCTTTGTACATGAGATTTTGCAATCAAGTTAGCAACAATCTAAGGACATGCCAGCAGGAATCTTAGGCCATTTCCTCAAGGGAATCAAGAAATTAATCAAAAACCCTAGAAAAGGAAAGATGAACAGAGGAGGCCAAAATGCAAGAACTGAGATTAAACTTGATCGCTCTTTGGAAAAGTCGATCAAATGACCTTGAGACATCATCCTATCATAAAGCAACCCATTTTGCCACTCCCCAGCAAGAATCAAACCAAAACACAAAAACTCAAAAACAAGCCTAGAAAGTATCAAAGAGAAAACAGGGCACGAACAGAGAAATAAACTTCAGAGATTTCATTCCTTGAAACAAGCGGATCACAAAGGAGTCCCCATACGCATGGACATTAGAAGAAGAGGAATGATTACAAGGCTCTCAATCCATCCTCTCCCTCACTCAAGATCAAGAACACAAGCACTACATGTTTCTTGGAGAGGAGCACTCACGAACACAACAAAGGAAGACAACAGAACATACTCTGCCTCCTCCACCCACACTTAACAACTAAAGCCCTAAAGCCAAAACAACCCTCTAAAGCTCATTTTGACTAAAGCAAACCCTAGAAACCCTTAGAGTGCCTGCAGCCACAAGGAGGCACCTCCTCCTTATATAGCTTTTGGCTAACGGGTCTCCAACCCGTTACGCCTGTTAACTCCGAACGGAACCGCTTCCACCTGTGCAGCCTTGCGCTTTTGTTAGTGATATGCCCTAGAGGCAACATGGAGATGTTATATATATCACATACTATGTTTATGATGCATTAGTTTGTTCCTTGAAATAGACATTATCATTATTGATCAATGAGTATGTGACTTATTCATGAGACTCTTAATGTCAAAATGTTGCTATTTCTAAATGATCCCTGATTATATATCATATGAGGAACAAATATGATTTAAAGATCAGTATATGTATTGATTGATGATCATGTCTCATGGATTATGGTATGGAGATACCAAATCAATAATATGGACATGTGTTAGTGAACATATGTTGGATAGACCCACCATGAGACACTGCAGAGATTCCATGTGTCATCAGTTGGTCTCAAGTAGTGTTTATGTGGAATCCTTAGACTTGAGATCATCATGGTTCCCAACATGCGTAGTAGCTTATTTTGGGACTACTAAACACTACTCCGTAACTGGGTAGTCATAAAAGTAGTCTTTGGGTTTGCCATGAAACATGTAGTGAGATGTGAATGATCAAGATAGAATTTACCCCTCCTTATGGGAGAGATATCTCTGGGCCCCTCGATATAATGGATTATGAAAGTGCATGGCCATGCCAAGGTGATTGAGGAGTCAATCACGAGTTTATAATCCATCACGGAATCGAGAGAGTGATTGAGCTATTAAGAGGATGACACAGGTCTCGCCTTGAGCTTAATCTATATCGTGAGGCAAAGGGATTCGTACATGAGAACATTACAGGTTCAGCCGATATGATCTTTACGTATACTTTGGCGTTAATGTCTTGCTAGAGGCCGCTATTAACAGGGTGACCGGAAAGGCGTTTCCGGGTCGCGACCAAGTATACGTGAACCTACAGGGTCACACACTTAACGGGTTGGAACACTAATTCGAATGTGATTCGGATGTGGGCTCAATTCGGATAGAGATCCGGATAGACTCCTATTGGGCCTCGGTCCACGAGGCCCAAGTGAGGAGGTCTATATATATGGAGGCGGGGGGGCTGAGGGATGCACGCTTCTGTTCCTCCCGAGCAAAACCCTAGCCGCCACCTCCCGAGCCAAACCCTAGCCGCCACCTCCCGAGCCAAACCCTAGCCGCTCGCGAGTGCTGGTACACTCACGATCGGCGTTCCAACCCCGGACGTGTGGATACCGGTGGAGGCGCTGCTCGTTGCGGCGTTGATCAACATCAACAATCTACAGATTGGATCTGCTCGTGGTGTGGTTGATCGCGTGGAGGAGACGATCTGTTCGGGACGATCGGCTACGTCCACTACTACCTCGACGCGCGTGGTTGGATCGGCTTCTCCAACTCTTCTTCCGCTGCGCTGCGCGTCTAGTGGTAATGATCTTTGATCCCTCCTTAGCATGATGTCCTGGTGTGCGCGGTAGAAATTTTTTATTTTCTGCTATCGTAGCCTACGCGCGTTCCTTCAGTGGTATCAGAGCCATCTTGCTTAGTTTGCGATCTGGATCAGCGCATATGTTGATATGCGGTTGTAGTAGATTGGATCTATTACAGTCTAGATCAGTCGGTTCATGTGATGAATCGATGGTAGCACGGGTTGATGAGATCAATCGGTGAATAGGGGTTAGATGAGGCGCAGATTGTATCACTACTAGTGCCCTAGAGATTGTCTCGGATCGGCATAAGGTGGTTATGTCGAATACTAGTAGGATATGAATCTGATAGCCTCGGGCCAATGGAAAAACTAGTGTCCTAGAGAATGTCTCGGATCGGCATAAGGTGGTTATGTCGAATACTAGTAGGTTACGGATCTGATGGCCTCGGCCCAGTGGAAAAACTAGCGTCCTAGAGAATGTCTCGGATCGGCATAAGGTTGTTGTGCCGAATAGTTTTTCCATTGCGATTTCATAGATTGGATCTGTAAATTTCGTAGGGTGTTCAGGGCGCTGCCCTGAAACCCGCGGGGGACCGCCGTGTGTACCCGCCATGTATAGCGTCATGGGTTCACATCGTTAGGTAGAATGCGATTCTACGTCTAACTTGTTTTTGCAGGGAATGATGTGAATAGTATGGCCCTATATCTTATTGGAATGTATGAGATGTATGTGATGCATGTAACTTTCGTTCATGGCCTGCGTGTCATGATTATTTTAGCTATTGTTAGCTGTCTATATTGTATTTAACGACCTGCGTGTCGACCTTAATGCTTGAATCTATCTTTGTAATCTTCAATTTCTAGCTATTATAGGTAGTAGCCTAGTTTTGAGGTTACAAGCTTTCAAGCATGGTGGCCTAAAGGAGTGATGTGGAGGATGGAGATCGTCTACACCTACATGGAGATGGAGATCACCATTTTTTTTGGGCCATACTACTTCACAGTTAAATGTGCTTATCTGTGATATTATCTATCTTATTCTTTTGCAATGATATGTTGCTTTGGTAGGATCACTACTAGATTTCGGGTCTTTGGCCACGAAATGCATTGCAACGACATAAAATTAGTTGCTATAGGTACCTGTTATTGCAACCTGTGTCCAAAATCATGGCAATATGCGCACATATTGTTACTTAAATATGGTGTCGCGATAGTCACCTTAATTCGTTGCAATAAGGTGATCTTTCGCCACTATTTAGAAAACGGTTGCAAGAAGTATAACTTTATCGCCATGAGATTCCTGTGTTGCAATAATATTGATGTGCGTTGCATTAGTTATGGGGTATTGCCACGATATAGAATTTCGTTGCAAATGGCTGACAATTTTGCCACGGTCTTGTTGGGTAGTTATAGTTTTGGATTGCGTTGCAAAAGGATACTCTATATTGTACATGAAACAAGTTTTTATGCCACACAATAAATTTGTTGTAAAATATGAAAATTTTTCGTGGCAATAGATCATTGTGGGCCAGGCATATTGTACGTGGCCGCCCAACACCGTACGTCCTTACCTAGAGCCCCTGCTTTGGTCGATCAGTTCACGCCGCCCCAGCACCTGCCGCCGTCGCCCTAACACCTGACCCTGCTTCGGTCGACGAGTTCACGCCGCCTCAGCACCTGCCGCCGCTGCCCTAACACCTGCCCCTGCCTCGTATCCGTATCTGGGCAACATTTGCACTGGTACTGATTGTTTCTTTAAATTTAACTGCCGTCATGTCATTTACAAAGTATATGCATCTAGCAGTGAGAAGAAAAAAAGAGGAAATGAGTATATCAGTTAATAGAATCATAAAGACAACGATGATTTATTGATACATGGTTTGGCAACTTTATGTATTGAGAAGAAAATTGTATGATGATATTGATATTGATATCATAACCATGACTTTGCATACAGGCATGTTTAAAGAAATTTTAAGATAGTTGTAACATCATGATTTTTTAGAGCCTTTTTGAAGTTTTTAAAATAAAATTCACCATTTGAATTTTTATGGAATTAATCAAAGCTTACATGGAATTGTATTTAATTAAAAGTATTTAATATGACTAACATAAACATGAAAATTTGTCAAAATATTTTATTTGGGTTCCTAGAGTCTCAAAGTATTTATTGGAATTTTTCTGGATTTTTATGGATTTGTTTTCTCTTTTCTGGAGCTTAAAAGGCTTTATTTAAATTTCTGGAAAAAGAAAAAGAATTAAAAACCCTAAAAGCCAGTGGGCCGAAAGCCCATTAGCCTCCGGCCCTCTTCTCCGCTCAGCAGGCCGCCGGCCCAGCCGCACCTCGCCCCCGGCCACGCGTCGCCCATCCGCGCCCGCGCTGCCCCGCCCGATGGTCGCCACGTGTCATCCATCCAGGTCGCCCTTGTGCCCGCGCGTCATCTCTGCCGTCCGTCGCCTCGTGCCACCGACAGGTGGGGGCCCGCTTGTCAGTTGTCGTCCCCGACCCGGTCTCCGTCTCCGAGTCCGGCACGCCGCCGCTCGCCGTTTCCGCCGCGAACTCCGTGCCGTGCACGAGCTGGTCATCCTTGGGCGTATAAAAGGGGCCCGCCCCGGGGTCCGTCGCCGTCCCGAGCTCGCCGCCGCTAGCCTCCGCCGGAGCTCGCCGCCGTTCGCCGCCACCCGGGCCTCCGCTTTCGTCTTCGCCGCCGGCGGTCGCCGTCGTCTCGTCGAGGGTCGCCGTCGTCTGCCAATGAGCGCCGCCGCCGCTGTCCGCCGCCGCTGTTCGCCGTTGCCGCCGGTGAGCTGCCACCGTCTGCCTTGCCGCCGGTTAGTCGCCGACGTCGCCTTGGTCGAAATGCGCCGCCTCCGTTCCCGCAGCCACCTCGCGGCCCGCACGCGCGAACGTCATCGCTGACGTCAGCCCTGCTGCCGCTTCGCCTTGATGTGCGCCCGGTTCCCTGTGCACCGAGGCACTGACATGCGGGGCCCGCATGTCAGCTGTAAACCCGTGAACCGGCCACGTCCCCAGCACTGTTTCATGCACCGGGTTCACCGTAGACTGATCATTTCATGAGCCGGGTCCACAGCACAGTGTAATTTTCGATTTTCAGCCTTTTCCCAAATTAGGTTTTTTTCAAGAGCCCGTTCTCCGTCGTCCTAGCTCCGATTGACCTGATTCTTTTTCCTAAATTCATATAAAATTGATCTCTATATTTTGGTTCTTGTTTGAAAGTTTTTGAAGTTCATTTGAATTTTATTTGAATTTATTTTGAGTTTCGTTCTGTTTTCTCCCTCGTTAGATCACGTCTTCGAAGGAGCAGAAGCAGGGTTTGAAGAGCAAGAGCCGTCAACTGAGCAAGGCCAAGGCAAGTCGTATTCTATTGTCATATTGAACCTAGTTTTCTAATCTATTTTGTATTACTTTTTTTGTAAATGATTTCTGTCAGACCCGGATTTTTCAATCCGAATCCTCTGTGATTCCACCGCACTATTCCCTGGATCAGTAGATAGTGCTCACAGATTATAGTTCTGAATATCAAAGTTCATATTATGCGGAAACGTAAATATAATAGTAGACTTACTCATGGCCCGATTAAGCCGAAATCAATAAATTGCAGCAGCGGAAGAACGAAGCACACAGGTGGGACCTTCAGGACATGCCCACAGGCAGCCAACTGGAGATTCGCGACCTAGCCCTTGACATCTTCATCTTCTTGGCCAGCTTGTCCAATCTTGTTGCTGAGGCGAGGTGATTTGATTTCCTGATTCTGAATTTTTGTCGCAAAAGCGAGCATGAGCACTCCGACCCCGTGCTCCGCGAGCCAATACACAGAATGCAAATAAATAGTATGCATGGCTTAACAAAGGAGAGGCTCGGGCTATTTTATTTTGCGTAGAGTGCTTTTGAATACAATTAATTAAAAAGTCCTATGACTTAGCAATTTTGGAACAAATCATAATGTACAAGGAAATGCATTATTAATATCGATTCAGATTCCATCCACCGTTGCATGGCATCTGCACCATATAGCAATTTCTTCAGCGTTATAGCCGCTTAACTTACCACTGGGACGACGCCCAGGACAATTCCAAACCAGGGCAGTCCTTCGCCCTTCAAGCTTCCCATTCCCAGTTTCCAATGTTTTTAAAACAGAACTATATCCAGTTAAGTTCCCATGTCCGCCCATGACCGTGGGCACGACTATTCGAATAGTTTTGACTCTGCAAAGTTTGTACACTTTCACCACAAGAGACAGTCAACTCGTTGCCCCACATGATGCCTTAGACATGTGGTTGAGCAGACCATCACAGTGACTTTTCAAAATATCTAGTTCCTTTTCTCATCTCACTTTATGGGTAACCTCCCATTTGCGATGGGCCCCATCTGTTTGCACGGGATATTTCTCTCCGCTACTAGCGTACGGGCTTCCCTCCCCTCTGCGCTAGCGCAAGACTGAGAAACTTCACTCGACCTGGTGTCCCTTCAGGCCCCCTTGCCATAGCATAACCCCATCAATCCACTACCAGTGAGATGAGTCCGGGATTTCGATAAATCTACTGGGCCAAGTTGTATTTTACAGACTTGTGGTTGTACTGTTTTACACGGGTTGACATGACAAGATTCAGTCCTTAGTGGTATCTGGGCGGTTCTACCACAAACCACACTCTCGTGCACCCTGCACCATACCCCCGAACCATCCGCCCAGATAAATAAGCAATTTGACGTATTTTTGGGAGTATAAAATAACCATATCCAACATACATCAGTCATTACCACCATGACTGCCCAACCAATTTTTCTCAGGATTAAAAGTGTTGCTTGGGCGCTCTCGCGCCCATGAGTATCTAAGCAATACTAAGCATGGCATATAATTACGGACTTACTTTTGAAAGGTTATTACTATAAATTTTGCTAGAGCGACAAGGTTCACACATTCGAATATTCCAAAGGAGGGGTAATATTATTCAAGGTAAACAATAGGCACATAACTAGCATATTAAATTAAACATGTATTTGCATATAAAATAACAGCATGCAATTTGATAATTTAAAACAAAATAATTTGCAGAAAGTGTAGGTTCAACATGATCAAAGTATTGACTCGCCTGGCGCGGTTTACCGCGGTCTTGAGCTCACGCGATGCTTTCTCTTGAGCTTCTAATCTTTTTCTTCACTTCGCTCTTGCTCTTGCGTGATCCTTTGATTCTTCACGACTCCAATATCTAATTACGTGCTAAACAACTGAATACAAATAAAGGCAAATAACTCAAAAGATCCAAATAAACCCAAGTAAACTCAATTTAGCTTCATTATGAGTGGTTAGGATGATTTGTTGTGAGGTCGGTGGTAGAATACGATAAATGGATCTTTTATTAATAATCTCTTTTATTATTTTTGTATTTATCAAGGAAGTTCCATGAGTTAGGGTATTCTTATGAATTGGTGTATTTTGTCGAGTAGTAATGTTCAGGGCACATGATTTACATTTATATATATAAGTAATATTTGCAAATCTTTGCGTATCGAGTTAATCTTATCGCCTATATTCTTAGCATTTGTATATTGTTTTGACCTTTTAATTTAAGTGCTCTCTGAAAACTACTGATACTCGATATTTTATCCTTTTACAAGTAGAGCCTGCTATATAGGAGTTCATCTTATCATCATTATTAACTAATGTTACTATTTAAGATTTCATGACTGGCGGTATATTAACAATAATATATATACATATATATTAGTAGGCTCTACGGTGATCGCAAAGTTGTTTGGTTATTTTTACTAGTGATTTGCACACATGCCATCCGCATCTCTCTACTCATTTGTGCATATATAGATATATATGTATATATATACATACATTTTAGTTATCATTTGGCCTGGCTTTAATTAAAATTTATTTACCAAGTATTCAAGGTGTATACCTAATGGTTAATTTTAACGATTCAGAGCCGCACGTGCATGTTTTTAATTATCTTATTGATGTTTAATAGAACCATTAGTATATTCTTATTTGCTACTCATCTGCAGCCATTGGTCACACTATTATAGGTTTCTTCGGGTGGTTTGTTAGTGAGATTATCTCAACGTCCGATGACCTAGGGCTACTATACTTTAGCATCTATACACTGACACGACTTTTCATTTGGAGATACTTTGAGGACCAACGTTCATTGTTACTTTTTCCTTTGCATTAGCATCTTGCCTGTTTTAGTTAAACTTCTGTTCACATAGGACCGAGCTCGCTATACCCAAATGTTGTTCCACTAAATTTATCATTAAGATTTATTTTATGCCGGCATGACAAAGGGTATGACATTTATTTATTTATAATTAAGGATGATCTTTTAACTTAAAGATTTGTTTGTCTAGCAAGGTTATATCCCAACATTTGCTAATTAGCAAAACTAACAGTAGGATTTATTTCATGACGGCATGATAAATATTAGGGCATAAACGTTTATATTTTAATTAGGGGTAATCTTTATTAAATGCGGACATTTATCCAAGGCCACTTTTCCTTACTAATGACTTTAGTAAATAATTAGATTTAAAATTAGATACTAAAGGCACACTAATTATTTATCAGGATAACTAATCAAAATTTAAACCCTCTTTTACTAAAATACATGGGTTTATGTCTTGTTCTTTAGAACATTTTCATTTGTTAATTCATAATTACATGAGTGCACAACCTAAACAAGTTTTTACTCAATTTCTTATTATACTTTTGATTAATAGTTAAGCTTTAAAACAAATATTCAAAGTACATTAACCACAGGATTTATCCCAATAAATTGTTGCATCTTTTACAAATTATTTCAGATTTTTCTTCCTTACTGTGGCTCGGCAAAAGCCATCCCAAAAACCCCGTTTTATTTTGGCGACAGAGGGAATCGAACTCGGGATGCCTGGGTGAACGAACGCGCTGTTAACCGCTCGGGCTCAGGGTATTACCTGACAGAAGGAGGCGAACGAATGCAACTGAGTTGAGTGAGCAGGGCTGAAGCAGAGGAAACTCGGGGGTGATACGGCCGACGGTGGCGCCGGCGAGGGGTGGTCAGAGAGGAGTGGGCGGCGGCAAAAATCCGTTGCTAGCGCTGAGGGGAAGATGGTTGAAGTGTCGGCGGGGACCGAGGGGCTCCGAGACGGGCCGGCGGCGTGCGGCGGCGGTCCGGGAGGAGTTGTCGGTGCTGGCGAAGTACGGACCATGGGAAGCATGGGGGAGGCCGGGAGTAGGTTCACGCCTCTCTAGAGATGGCTCGGGAAGGAGGAATTGAGTTGTCTCATCGGGAATCGGCGGGGAGCTCGGTGGCCGGCCGTGGGGAAGAAGGGCAGCTCGCCGGTGACTTGGGGGCTCGGCGTCCAATTGCTTGCTGTGGAAGTGAGAGTGAGGCTTGGGGAGTCCATGAGAGGCATTGGTTACTCTTATAGGCGGGCGAGCGGGGCTGGCGTCGTGTCTCCGCCCGTGCGGTCGCGTCGGCAGGCGGCGGAGGCAGGTGGTGATGCTGATAGCGGGGCAGCGGGATTCCAGGAGCTTGCGCACGACTACTCAATGCTGGCATTCACAGCTTTACGCCGCGCGAGCGAGGGGGCAGACCTTTGGTGCCGCGTGGCCGGTCGACGCAACGGGCGGAAGAAAATCTGTGGGCGGTGGTGTCGTACTGGGGGCGACGAGAGGAAAGACCGTGGGCGGTATGGTTGCATGGAGGCCACGCGGAGGTGAGGAGCTGAGCACAGCAGAGAAGGCGCGGGCGCACGCGGAGAGAGTAAGCAGGCGCGGAGCAGAGAGAAATCGGGGAAGATGCAGAGAGGAGCGGCGCGGGCGTTCGGGGGCTGTGACCCGCGCGCAGAGGAAGAAAGGGGGGAGAGAGAGGGAAGGAAAGAGAGAGAGGCGGTCCCGCGCGGCAGAGGGGGAGGCGCGTGCGGGGTGCGGGCCCGCGGGGCCAGAGAGAGGAAGTGCGGGGGGGTTGGGCTGGGCCGGCTTGGCCTGGTCTGACCCCCATCTCTTTTTTTTATTATTATTTATTTCTTTTGCTATTATCAATATATGTTCATGGACATACATATACTTATGGGTATATAAATTTGTATATATATATTTACATTTTCACCTATTATTATTTTGCTGGCTTATTTAATTTGGCATATTTTTATTTCCTATTGCTAAACTCCTTGCACAATTTGTATATACACATATATATGTATGGATATGTGCTTGTATTCTGTTCATTCGATTTTTTTTGCTATTTATGCTTTTATTTTCAAAATGAGATTTTATATTTTTAACTCAGGTTTCTCTCTTCTTATACTGGATCATCTTTTCAGATTCGCATTTTAAATCTTGATTTTCTACTAATTAAATATGATTGCCTCTTCTTGATCCTTTTAACTTTTGGGAACCTTCACCAAATTTCTCTGAAAAACATCATAAACTCCAAATTCAATTAAAACATATCGCAAAATAATTGAAAAGCTTCACATTTTCAAAAATTAAATTTTCAGGATGTTACAAACCTACCCCCCTTAAAAAGAATCTCGACCCCGAGATTTCGGTAGAGTTGGAAGAAAGAAGGTGGGGTTATACTAGCTAGCAATGGGTTTCCGGGTGCTGCTCGACGTATAGTTCTTTAGCTCCACCGAGAGATGAAGATCTGCACATTAGGGGTTAACACTTGGAGAAGTCAAAAGGGAAGAGAGAAACCTTGTTCTTCTGGATAAGTCGTAGACTTCCAAATACTTGCTCTTTGACGTCGTTGTCTTCAGGTCGTCGTGGAATGGAGTAGTTGCATCCTCTATTGGACATATGGTTGTAGAGTTTCCTTACTAATAGGTGGGTAGCAATGGTCTGTGCCCTAAGGGTAGACAGAAGGGGAGAGGACCTGCACTTTAAGGAGGCAAAAGGGGAGGGAGGAGATCTTTATTCTTTTGGAGAGGTCGTTGCCTTCAGGGTGCTTGCTCCTTGATTTTGCCGACATTATATCTCGTAGTGCTACCCCCCTTAAATAAATGGCGATTGTCATTAATCATCCATTGTGCTCTAGCTGTCTTGGTCATCACGAGATTGGCGGGTGGTCTTCTTCACAGTGATGTTGTTTTCCTTAAATACTGGGAGGTTGAAAAGTCTTCGCCTCTTCTTGATTGCACTGGTTTTGGGTTACTTGTTATTTCGTTCCTTTGGATCCGATGGGGTTTTCAGAAAAGGTGAGAGGGAATAGCATGAGATGAGGATTAAATCGCGGAGATAAGATGTTCTAACCCATTTAACTTTAAAGGAAAATACCCCAGAAGCTGG
Organism: Dendrocalamus latiflorus; assembly: GCA_017311315.1. Lineage (NCBI taxonomy): Eukaryota > Viridiplantae > Streptophyta > Magnoliopsida > Poales > Poaceae > Dendrocalamus > Dendrocalamus latiflorus. Next base: position 18,233,684 of record CM029660.1, read on the forward strand.
GGTGATACAGAACCACACAAATTTTTTTTAAAAGCAAGCTTTTTTTTCTGTGACTGCGAATTAGGACGCCCAAGGGCAAGATGGCAATACACAGAGCCAAATAAAATCTTGCAACAATACAACGTCTACTCGGGGAGAACACATAAGATGCACAGGGTTCATTTGCCTAGTTCGTTTAGAACGAGACCACCTTGTCTTCATGACCATCTTCGACGTTCCTAATCTTAAATTTTGGAGCAAGGGTATGAGAAGGTGAACAAAATTTTCCTTTCGTAAAATCCATGGAAAGAAGAGAAAAGTATTGGGAGGTAATTAGTTCTCTTTCTTGTAATTATTTTGGTAATGCAAAAACCCTGTATATGTATACATATATTTTTATCAAGGTGTTCTAATCTCTTCCAATGTCCAAATATCCCTCAATGAATCAATTCACTCCCATATGATTTTTTTTACATAAGGCCTAGAATCCAATGGCCTCTATAATTTAACTTCCACTTTTGCAAACTGCACTTAGGCTATCTTTCTTCATTAATTGTTAATGGTATTACTGCCATCTAAAACTCCAAACAGCGAAGGAGATTATTTATTTTTATATGGTCCACCAATCATACTCTTCCTATTGTATCATCCATCATTTCATTAATCTAGTCATGATTATCTAAGTCCCGCATGAATCTTTGACCTTCAATCATATATTTGTGGATTAAATATCATATTTTCGCTATGACTGTATAATCAAAATCTCAGATCCAGTATTGGTCAACTTATTAACTCTACAATCCAATGAAGATCCAACGCCTTCACTTTAGATCCACAAATATAATTCTTCCATTTCATCTTTATAAAACCAATCTCAAGTTCTTTACCAGCCAATTTTATCAGCTTTCCAATCCTATAAAGATCTAGCTTTCTTTATTTAGATCCACTGATGTCTTTCGTATCGTGACCTCCTAATAATCCAATCTGGTGTCATTGATCCAAATCCATAGTTTGCTTCTCCAATGATCAACCTGAATCTTTATTGTCTATCTACTCCTCAATTCTGAATTCTGATGATTATCCAACATTATTACCTTTAAGTCCACCAGTGTCATGTGTATCAGGACTTCCTAATAATCCAAGATTGTATTCAAAATCATAATTACTCATCTAGTAACCACCTAAATCTTCAATGACAACCTCCGAATTAATTCATTATTATGAACATCTTTCAGGAATAATATTATTAATCAAGCATGTACTTTGATAATTGTTATCATCTCTCCAATTTCTCAAAACTCTATCAATTTGTCTAGCAATCGATCATATTCCATTATTCCACTATTGTAAATATCTCCCAAGAATTATGTTATTTATCAATGTTGTACTCCCGCAATTATTTTCATATATACTATTTTCTCCAAGAATAACTTAATTTATCTATCTAGTCAATCCAATCCTTTCCGTTAGGCTCCACCAAAATTTTTTTTTTGAATTTTCACCCTATTGTTTACTCCAAAAATAAAACAATCTTTGATATTAAGCTTCAAGGTTAAGCACCATGACCCTTGGCCTTAAGTGCGTTTTCATAGAGAATTTACAAGAGGAGTACTAGATTTTTATCACTTTGAATTTGGGATAAGGGAGCTTCAGAAGTAAAATGGCTAGGTCAGCATATAGATGAGAGGGAATCATCTAAGAGAGATGAGAATGAGCAATATAATTTATATTTGTGAAAATAGATACTGAGGAAATAATTCTAGTCACGGACTAACGGCCAGGCTAACTAGGTCACGACCTGCAGTCGATATGCTCTGATACCAAAGCTATCAGACCCGGATTTTTCAATCCGAATCCTCTGTGATTCCACCGCACTATTCCCTGGATCAGTAGATAGTGCTCACAGATTACAGTTCTGAATATCAAAGTTCATATTATGCGGAAACGTAAATATAATAGTAGACTTACTCATGGCCCGATTAAGCCGAAATCAATAAATTGCAGCAGCGGAAGAACGAAGCACACAGGTGGGACCTTCAGGACATGCCCACAGGCAGCCAACTGGAGATTCGCGACCTAGCCCTTGACATCTTCATCTTCTTGGCCAGCTTGTCCAATCTTGTTGCTGAGGCGAGGTGATTTGATTTCCTGATTCTGAATTTTTGTCGCAAAAGCGAGCATGAGCACTCCGACCCCGTGCTCCGCGAGCCAATACACAGAATGCAAATAAATAGTATGCATGGCTTAACAAAGGAGAGGCTCGGGCTATTTTATTTTGCGTAGAGTGCTTTTGAATACAATTAATTAAAAAGTCCTATGACTTAGCAATTTTGGAACAAATCATAATGTACAAGGAAATGCATTATTAATATCGATTCAGATTCCATCCACCGTTACATGGCATCTGCACCATATAGCAATTTCTTCAGCGTTATAGCCGCTTAACTTACCACTGGGACGACGCCCAGGACAATTCCAAACCAGGGCAGTCCTTCGCCCTTCAAGCTTCCCATTCCCAGTTTCCAATGTTTTTAAAACAGAACTATATCCAGTTAAGTTCCCATGTCCGCCCATGACCGTGGGCACGGCTATTCGAATAGTTTTGACTCTGCAGAGTTTGTACACTTTCACCACAAGAGACAGTCAACTCGTTGCCCCACATGATGCCTTAGACATGTGGTTGAGCAGACCATCACGGTGACTTTTCAAAATATCTAGTTCCTTTTCTCATCTCACTTTATGGGTAACCTCCCATTTGCGATGGGCCCCATCTGTTTGCACGGGATGTTTCTCTCCGCTACTAGCGTACGGGCTTCCCTCCCCTCTGCGCTAGCGCAAGACTGAGAAACTTCACCCGACCTGGTGTCCCTTCAGGCCCCCTTGCCATAGCATAACCCCATCAATCCACTACCAGTGAGATGAGTCCGGGATTTCGATAAATCTACTGGGCCAAGTTGTATTTTACAGACTTGTGGTTGTACTGTTTTACACGGGTTGACATGACAAGATTCAGTCCTTAGTGGTATCTGGGCGGTTCTACCACAAACCACACTCTCGTGCACCCTACACCATACCCCCGAACCATCCGCCCAGATAAATAAGCAATTTGAGGTATTTTTGGGAGTATAAAATAACCATATCCAACATACATCAGTCATTACCACCATGACTGCCCAACCAATTTTTCTCAGGATTAAAAGTGTTGCTTGGGCGCTCTCGCGCCCATGAGTATCTAAGCAATACTAAGCATGGCATATAATTACGGACTTACTTTTGAAAGGTTATTACTATAAATTTTGCTAGAGCGACAAGGTTCACACATTCGAATATTCCAAAGGAGGGGTAATATTATTCAAGGTAAACAATAGGCACATAACTAGCATATTGCAAATAACAGCATGCAATTTGATAATTTAAAACAAAATAATTTGCAGAAAGTGTAGGTTCAACATGATCAAAGTATTGACTCGCCTGGCGCGGTTTACCGCGGTCTTGAGCTCACGCGATGCTTTCTCTTGAGCTTCTAATCTTTTTCTTCACTTCGCTCTTGCTCTTGCGTGATCCTTTGATTCTTCACGACTCCAATATCTAATTACGTGCTAAACGACTGAATACAAATAAAGGCAAATAACTCAAAAGATCCAAATAAACCCAAGTAAACTCAATTTAGCTTCATTATGAGTGGTTAGGATGATTTGTTGTGAGGTCGGTGGTAGAATACTATAACTGGATCTTTTATTAATAATCTCTTTTATTATTTTTGTATTTATCAAGGAAGTTCCATGAGTTAGGGTAATCTTATGAATTGGTGTATTTTGTCGAGTAGTAATGTTCAGGGCACATGATTTACATTTATATATATAAGTAATATTTGCAAATCTTTGCGTATCGAGTTAATCTTATCGCCTATATTCTTAGCATTTGTATATTGTTTTGACCTTTTAATTTAAGTGCTCTCTGAAAACTACTGATACTCGATATTTTATCCTTTTACAAGTAGAGCCTGCTATATAGGAGTTCATCTTATCATCATTATTAACTAATGTTACTATTTAAGATTTCATGACTGGCGGTATATTAACAATAATATATATACATATATATTAGTAGGCTCTACGGTGATCGCAAAGTTGTTTGGTTATTTTTACTAGTGATTTGCACACATGCCATCCGCATCTCTCTACTCATTTGTGCATATATAGATATATGTGTATATATATACATACATTTTAGTTATCATTTGGCCTGGCTTTAATTAAAATTTATTTACCAAGTATTCAAGGTGTATACCTAATGGTTAATTTTAACGATTCAGAGCCGCACGTGCATGTTTTTAATTATCTTATTGATGTTTAATAGAACCATTAGTATATTCTTATTTGCTACTCATCTGCAGCCATTGGTCACACTATTATAGGTTTCTTCGGGTGGTTTGTTAGTGAGATTATCTCAACGTCCGATGACCTAGGGCTACTATACTTTAGCATCTATACACTGACACGACTTTTCATTTGGAGATACTTTGAGGACCAACGTTCATTGTTACTTTTTCCTTTGCATTAGCATCTTGCCTGTTTTAGTTAAACTTCTGTTCACATAGGACCGAGCTCGCTATACCCAAATGTTGTTCCACTAAATTTATCATTAAGATTTATTTTATGCCGGCATGACAAAGGGTATGGCATTTATTTATTTATAATTAAGGATGATCTTTTAACTTAAAGATTTGTTTGTCTAGCAAGGTTATATCCCAACATTTGCTAATTAGCAAAACTAACAGTAGGATTTATTTCATGACGGCATGATAAATATTAGGGCATAAACGTTTATATTTTAATTAGGGGTAATCTTTATTAAATGCGGACATTTATCCAAGGCCACTTTTCCTTACTAATGACTTTAGTAAATAATTAGATTTAAAATTAGATACTAAAGGCACACTAATTATTTATCAGGATAACTAATCAAAATTTAAACCCTCTTTTACTAAAATACATGGGTTTATGTCTTGTTCTTTAGAACATTTTCATTTGTTAATTCATAATTACATGAGTGCACAACCTAAACAAGTTTTTACTCAATTTCTTATTATACTTTTGATTAATAGTTAAGCTTTAAAACAAATATTCAAAGTACATTAACCACAGGATTTATCCCAATAAATTGTTGCATCTTTTACAAATTATTTCAGATTTTTCTTCCTTACTGTGGCTCGGCAAAAGCCATCCCAAAAACCCCGTTTTATTTTGGCGACAGAGGGAATCGAACTCAGGATGCCTGGGTGAACGAACGCGCTGTTAACCGCTCGGGCTCAGGGTATTACCTGACAGAAGGAGGCGAACGAATGCAACTGAGTTGAGTGAGCAGGGCTGAAGCAGAGGAAACTCGGGGGTGATACGGCCGACGGTGGCGCCGACGAGGGGCGGTCGGAGAGGAGTGGGCGGCGGCAAAAATCCGTTGCTAGCGCGGAGGGGAAGATGGTTGAAGTGTCGGCGGGGACCGAGGGGCTCCGAGACGGGACGGCGGCGTGCGGCGGCGGCGGTCCGGGAGGAGTTGTCGGTGCTGGCGAAGTACGGACCACGGGAAGCATGGGGGAGGCCGGGAGTAGGTTCACGCCTCTCTGAGATGGCTCGGGAAGGAGGAATTGAGTTGTCTCATCGGGAATCGGCGGGGAGCTCGGTGGCCGGCCGTGGGGAAGAAGGGCAGCTCGCCGGTGACTTGGGGGCTCGGCGTCCAATTGCTTGCTGTGGAAGTGAGAGTGAGGCTTGGGGAGTCCATGAGAGGCATTGGTTACTCTTATAGGCGGGCGAGCGGGGCTGGCGTCGTGTCTCCGCCCGTGCGGTCGCGTCGGCAGGCGGCGGAGGCAGGTGGTGATGCTGATAGCGGGGCAGCGGGATTCCAGGAGCTTGCGCACGACTACTCAATGCTGGCATTCACAGCTTTGCGCCGCGCGAGCGAGGGGGCAGACCTTTGGTGCCGCGTGGCCGGTCGACGCAACGGGCGGAAGAAAATCTGTGGGCGGTGGTGTCGTACTGGGGGCGACAAGAGGAAAGACCGTGGGCGGTATGGTTGCATGGAGGCCACGCGGAGGTGAGGAGCTGAGCACAGCAGAGAAGGCGCGGGCGCACGCGGAGAGAGTAAGCAGGCGCGGAGGAGAGAGAAATCGGGGAAGATGCAGAGAGGAGCGGCGCGGGCGTTCGGGGGCTGTGACCCGCGCGCAGAGGAAGAAAGGGGGGAGAGAGAGGGAAGGAAAGAGAGAGAGAGGCGGTCCCGCGCGGCAGAGGGGGAGGCGCGTGCGGGGTGCGGGCCCGCGGGGCCAGAGAGAGGAAGTGCGCGGGGGGGGGGGGGGGTTGGGCTGGGCCGGCTTGGCCTGGTCTGACCCCCATCTCTTTTTTTTATTATTATTTATTTCTTTTGCTATTATCAATATATGTTCATGGACATACATATACTTATGGGTATATAAATTTGTATATATATATTTACATTTTCACCTATTATTATTTTGCTGGCTTATTTAATTTGGCATATTTTTATTTCCTATTGCTAAACTCCTTGCACAATTTGTATATACACATATATATGTATGGATATGTGCTTGTATTCTGTTCATTCGATTTTTTTTTGCTATTTATGCTTTTATTTTCAAAATGAGATTTTATATTTTTAACTCAGGTTTCTCTCTTCTTATACTGGATCATCTTTTCAGATTCGCATTTTAAATCTTGATTTTCTACTAATTAAATATGATTGCCTCTTCTTGATCCTTTTAACTTTTGGGAACCTTCACCAAATTTCTCTGAAAAACATCATAAACTCCAAATTCAATTAAAACATATCGCAAAATAATTGAAAAGCTTCACATTTTCAAAAATTAAATTTTTAGGATGTTACAATTTCTGTGCTGCTTGATAAGGTTTTCTTAATTGCAGGTACTGGTACGTTGGACAGAATATTGGGTGTTATTTGTTGATTGATATACTTTGGAATCATGTCACAAGCTGGCAGCAGTTGGATGCGTATGGATAAATCAACAACTGAGTGGCAAACTGGATTCAAGAAATTTTTTGAAAGTACATTTGGAGGCACATCTAAAGGAGAAACTGCACCCTGTCCGTGTTCAAGGTGTCGTTGCCAGTGCTATAGATTACAATATGAGATTGAACGTTGTCGTAGGGGTGGCCCCCACCTAAACCCAGTAGGCCTGGTAGGAGATTATAAGGCCCAGAATAGGCCATGTGTAATGACATAACTGCCCCCAGAGGGGATAACCAGATGTAAGGGTATAACTGTAAAAGCACTCCTCATGTGTATATATATATGTGAGAAAGCCATGGGGAGGACCCAGGCCATTACACTTATCTTCATCACTCTTCACTACCATCTCTCTCTCTGTTTGGTCTGTAGCCACAACAGTTGGCGCCGTCCGTGGGGAGGACGAGGACAAGCCTGAAGACCGAAGAAGAAGGATGGCACCGAAAAAAGCTTCCTCAGCGGCGGCGAAGGGAAAGAAGGCGGCCGGGCCGGAGCGCCGTATGAGTACCAGGGCTTCGGCATCGGCAGCGGCGGACGCGGGTGGCGATGCAGGCGCGGTGGCCGAAGACGTCGACGTTCGCGCGGCGACGACCAACCTCGTCACCGGCACCGCGACGACCAACCTCGTCACCGGCACCGCGATGACCAACCCCGTCACCGGCACCGCGACGACCAACCCCGCCACCGGCGTTGCGAGGACGGATCCCGCGATCGAAGACGTCGACACGGGTGCAGCGACAACCGACCCCGCCGACGCAACGACAGCCGACCTCGCCGCCCCCACTGCAACCCCTGCCGGCGGCGCGGACCGGGCGGTCCGAGGTAGTCACGACGGAGCGACCGACAGCTCGGGACCCCGCGACGCGGTCGTCCCCGCGCCGATCCGCCCGTCGGAGGTACCGGCGACCCCGCCCGCGCCGGCGATGGAAAGTGCCCTGCTGGCAGCTCTCAACGCGTTCCAGCGGGAGCTGGGGGACCTTCGCGGAGCCGTCAGAGATATACAAGAGGCACGGAGTCAGCAGGCCGTGCCAGCAATTGCATCCGAGCCCGCGCCGGAGAGGGCGGACAGTCGCGAAGCCCCCACGTCTAGCCGCGTCCCGTTGAGGGGCGTAGATCCAGAATCCCCGCTTTTAGCGGGGCTGCAGCGAGCGGGGTGGCCCGAAGACTTCAAGTTCCCTAGCATCACCGACCCGTACAAAGGCGACATGGATCCTCGCGAGTTCGTGCGCGTGTACGAAACCGCGATCGAGGCCGCGGGCGGAGACGACACCACGAAGGCGAAGGGCTCCCCCTAGCGCTGCACGGAGTGGCGCTCTCTTGGTTCTTTACCATAGAGTCGGGCTCCATCTTGTTGGTGATATGCCCTAGAGGCAACATGGAGATGTTGAATATATCACATACTATGTTTATGATACATTGCTTTGTTCCTTGAAATAGACATTATCATTATTGATCAATGAGTATGTGACTTATTCATGAGACTCTTAATGCCAAAATGTTGCTATTTCTAAATGATCCCTGATCATATATCATATGAGGAACAAATATGATTCAAAGATCAGCATATGTATTGATTGATGATCATGTCTCATGGATCATGGTATGGAGATACCAAATCAATAATATGGACATGTGTTAGTGAACATATGTTGGATAGACCCGCCATGAGACACTGCAGAGATTCCATGTGTCATTAGTTGGTCTCAAGTAGTGTTTATGTAGAATCCTTAGACTTGAGATCATCATGGTTCCCAACATGCGTACTAGCCTATTTTGGGACTACTAACCACTACTCCGTAACTGGGTAGTCATAAAAGTAGTCTTCGGGTTTGCTATGAAACATGTAGTGGGATGTGAATGATCAAGATAGAATTTGCCCCTCCTTATGGGAGAGATATCTCTGGGCCCCTCGATGTAATAGATTATGAAAGTGCATGGCCATGCCAATGTGATTGAGGAGTCAATCACAAGTTTATAATCCATCACGGAATCGAGAGAGTGATTGAGCTATTAAGAGGATGACACAGGTCTCGCCTTGAGCTTAATCTATATCGTGAGGCAAAGGGATTCGTACATGAGAACATTACAGGTTCAGCCGATATGATCTTTACGTATACTTTGGGGTTAATATGTCTTGCTAGAGGCCGCTATTAACAGGGTGACCGGAAAGGTGTTTCCGGGTCGCGACCAAGTATACGTGAACCTACAGGGTCGCACACTTAACGGGTTGGAACACTGATTCGAATGTGATTCGGATGTGGGCTCAATTTCGGATAGAGATCCGGATAGACTCCTATTGGGCCTCGGTCCACGAGGCCCAAGTGAGGAGGTCTATATATTTGGAGGCGGGGGGCTGAGGGATGCACGCATATGTTCCTCCCGAACAAAACCCTAGCCGCCACCTCCCGAGCCAAACCCTAGCCGCTCGCGAGTGCTGGTACACTCGCGATCGGCGTTCCAGCCCCGGACGTGTGGATACCGGTGGAGGCGCTGCTCGTTGCGGCGTTGATCGGCATCAACAAACTACAGATTGGATCTGCTCGTGGTGTGGTTGATCGCGTGGAGGAGACGATCTGTTCGGGACGATCGGCTACTTCCACTACTACCTCGACGCGCGTGGTTGGATCGGCTTCTCCAACTCTTCTTCCGCTGCGCTGCGCGTCTAGTGGTAACGATCTATGATCCCTCCTTAGCATGATGTCCTGGTGTGCGCGGTAGAAATTTTTATTTTCTGCTATCGTAGCCTACGCGCGTTCCTTCACATCTACGCGTGGGAGCAGCTTCGCGACCGCCTTCGCAGCAGCTTCAAAGGCCACTATGTCGAGCGAATCGAGGCGGATCAACTCTTCGCTGTAAAGCAAAGACCCTCGGAGACGCTCCGGGGCTACTTCAAGCGCTTCGCCAAGATTCGATGCCAAGTAAACGATATAAAAGAAACCACAATCGTTAATGCAGCCATACAGGGCCTTCGCCCGGGCCCGATGGCCGAGTACCACGCGCGGAGGCCAATCAAGACAGTCGCCAAGCTCTTCGACAAAATGGACGAGTATGCGCGGGCGGAGGAGGATGCGCGAAGACGCAGCATTACCGCCCCCGGCCTCGCCCATGTGGAGCACCCCCCGCGCGAAGTCGGAGCGGGTGGCCCCCCCTCGAAGCCGGGCCGCAGCCGAGAGCCCCGAGGAGGCCCTCCCCAAGGCAGTAAGGCCGGGGTACAGGAAGGCTCTCCAAGGAGCCGGCCTAAACCTCGGCGCCGCCAGCGCCGGTCGCAGGCGGCCCATCATGTCCTCGACGCTGAGAGCGCCCGCCAAGGACCCGACCCCGCCTCACGGAGGGGAGACCGGGGATCGGAAGGAGGACTTGACTACGGCGGTCAACCTCACGCAGAGCAAGAGCTCTTGCACTATGGCAAGTGGTGCGAGGTGCACGGCTACGGCGATCATCGCACCAGGGCATGCACCGCGGTGATGGAGCTGCGGAGGGTGACGGCCGGATCTCGGACTCTGCCTCCTCGCCCCCCCGCCGGAGCCCACGTGGGGCCCCCAAGGGATAGCCCCATACGGGCCACCGTAATGGAGGGCGCGCAGCATCGCACCGTCAGCGTCATCACCGGAGGCTCTTCTTCAGAAGCCCCCGGGGAGCGGCCGCAACTGTGGATGCCGCCCCGCAACATCACCTTCGACTTGAACGACGCCAGGGGCGTGGAGTACCCTCACCAGGACCCTCTAGTCATCCAGGCCCACATAGCACGCTGTGACGTCAGGTGCGTCCTTGTCGACGGGGGAAGCTCCGCAAATATCTTGTTCGCAAAGGCTCTAGACCGCATGGCGATCCCCCGAAGCCGGATAGAGCAACCAGGAGCTCCACTTCAAGGCTTCGGGAGTCAACCGTTGCAGGCCTTGGGGCACGTGTCCCTTCCTGTCACTTTCCGCTAGGAGGGCAACAAAGGTAACATCCGCACCGAACATGTCACCTTCGATGTTGTAGATATCCCGCACCCCTACAACGCCATACTGGGGCGACCCGCCATCAACTCTTTCGAGGCAATGCCGCACCACGCATTTTTGTGCGTCAAGCTCCCGGGCCCGGAGGGCGTCATCACCGTCTTCGGCGACCAGGATCTGGCCAGACGTGCCGAAGGCGGCAGCCACGTCCCGCGTCGCCCGGTGCATGCCCTCTCCGGCGCGCTCGGTGACGGGCCCTCCACCCCTGGGTGGACGCCCAAGCCTCGGCCCGAAGGCGGAGTTAAGAAGGTGCCGCTCCAGGCGGAGGGGCAATTTGTGTCCATTGGCGAGGGACTCCCACCGGGGGTCGAACGGGATCTGCTCCGAGTGCTTCAGAGCAACGTCGATATCTTCGCATGGTCCCCGGAGGATATCAAGGGCGTAGACCGAGCAGTAATCGAGCATCGCTTGGCGGTCCGCCCCGACGCCAAGCCGGTCAAGCAAAGGCTTCGGCGTATGTCGATGGATCGGCAGCAGGCGGCCAAAGCAGAGGTAGCAAAGCTTCTTCGCGCCGGGGTCATCCGCGAGGTCCACCATCCATAGTGGCTCGCTAACCCGGTGCTAGTCAAAAAGGCTAGCGGGGCCTGGCGCATGTGCATCGACTTCACGGCACTCAACAAGGCGTGTCCGAAGGACAATTACCCCTTGCCGCGCATCGATCAACTGGTCGACGCCACTGCTGGGTGCGAACTCATGAGTTTCCTGGATGCCTACTCCGGCTACCACCAGGTGTACATGGCCGAAGATGACGAGGAGAAGACCAGTTTCATCACACCACTGGGGACGTTCTGCTTCGTCCGAATGCCCTTTGGCTTGAAGAACGCAGGCGCTACCTTCACCCGCCTCATCGCCATTGCCCTGGCGGCCCAGCTCGGGAGGAACGTCGAAGCTTATGTCGATGACGTGGTGGTCAAAACTCGCCAGCTTGCCCTGCATGGCCGGGACCTCCAGGAAACCTTCGACAACCTCCGGAAGGCGGGCATCAAACTCAACCCCGACAAATGTGTCTTCGGGGTGCAGGCGGGCAAGCTCCTGGGTTTCCTCGTCTCAAGACGGGGCATCCAGGCGAACCCCGACAAAGTAGACGCCATCCTGGGCATGGAGCCGCCCAAGACTACGCGGGAGGTCCAGAGGCTGGCGGGCCGCATGGCAGCGCTAAGCCGCTTCCTATCCAGGGCGGCGGAGCGGGGCTTGCCATTTTTCAAGACGCTCCGCGGGTGCGATGGATTTAGTTGGGACGGAGATTGCGCGAGGGCCTTCAACGAGCTCAAACAGCACCTGGCAAGCCTCCCCACTTTGGTCGCCCCAGCACCAGAGGCTCCCCTCCTGCTCTATCTGGCCGCGTCAGTCACCGCGGTCAGCGCCGTCCTCGTCTTAGAGGAAGGCGCCACGCAGCGGCCCGTCTACTTTGTCTCCGAAGCCCTCCAAGGCGCCAAGACAAGATACACGGAGCTTGAGAAGCTCGTCTACGCGCTGGTCATGGCTTCCAGAAAGCTTCGGCATTATTTTCTGGCCCACCCGAGCACGGTGCCTTCATCATTCCCCCTGGCAGAGATGCTACACAACAAGGAGTCCACAGGGCGTATCGGTAAATGGGCTGCCGAGCTCGCCCCCTTCTCCTTGACATATGCTTTGCGGACGGCAATCAAATCCCAAGTCCTGGCGGATTTTCTCGCCGAATGGACCCCGCCGGCTCAACCTGTCCAGACGCGCGATGATCCCGTCTAGACGCTTACAATCGATGGAGCTTACAGCGTCGCCGGCGCGGGCGTAGGGGCGGTGATCGTCACGCCCGAAGGACAGCGCTTGCTGTACTCGGCGCGCCTTGCCTTCCCCGCCACCAACAACACGGCCGAATACGAGGCTCTGCTCTTTGGCCTGGCGAAGCTCAAGGCAGTCGGCGCGAGACGGGTGTTGGTCCGCACTGACTCGCGCTTGGTGGCTGGCCATGTGGACAAGTCATATCAAGCCAAGGACCCTGAGTTGGCCAAGTACCTCGCGGCGGTGAGGGCGAGGGAAAGGCACTTTTTGGGTGTCACCGTCAAGGCCATCCCCCGGGCGGAGAATGAGCAAGCCGACGCCCTCGCCAAGGCGGCCAGCCAGCAACTGCCCCCCCCCCCGAGGGGGCATTCTACGAGGTGTTAGCAAAGGCGGCCATCGTGCAGGACAACCGGGACGCGGCACTTGTCCACCGCATTGATCGGCCAGGAGATTGGCGAGAGCCCATTTTCAATTTCTTACAAGGCCTCGCCGAGCCGGAGGACCCTGCCGAGCTGCGACGATTGCAGCACCGCGCACGGTCCTTCCAGGTGTTCGAAGGGACACTCTACAAGAAAGGGGTTTGCGCGCCGCTCCTGCGCTGCCTCTCGGCGGAGGAGGGAAAGGAACTCTTGGCGGCCAGGACCTTCTACTGGCCGACTGCAATCACCAACGCCCAGGACCTTGTCCGTCGGTGCCAAGGGTGCCAGTGGATGGCGCGCATCATCCGCAGGCCCCCGACAAGCCTCAACCCAATTCCCCCGGTGTGGCCACTGGCGCGCTGGGGTCTTGATATAGTAGGACAACTTGCCCGAGCCCCAGGGGACCTCCGGTTCGTGGTAGTCGCGCTGGAGTATTTCTCCAGATGGCCGGAGGCGATCGCTCTGGCCAAAGTAACTTCTGCAGCCATACAGCGCTTCCTATGGCAAAACATCATATGCCGCTTCGGTGTGCCTCGGGAGCTCACGGTCGACAATGGCCTACAGTTCGACGCCGCCCTCTTCAAAGATTATTGTGACAGCATGGGCATCACCCTCCGATTCGCATCGGTAGGGCATCCCCAGTCCAACGGGGCAGTCGAACGGGCGAACGGCGCCATTTCTGCCGCCATCAAAAAGCGCCTGGTCGGATTGCCGAAGGGCAAGTGGCCGGGCAGCTTCACAGCGTTCTTTGGTCGCTTCGCACAACGGTAACGCGCCCGACGAGATTCACGCCATTTAAGCTCCTTTTCGGTGATGAAGCGGTGACGCCCGAAGAAATCAAGGTCGGCTCGCGAAGGGTCCTCGTCCAAGCTCCCGAAGAGGAGCGCCGTGTATCCTTGGACCTCCTCGACGGGATACGGGCAGACGCAGCCCACCACGTCGAGAAGTACGCGCGGCAGACAAGGCGCACTCGGGACCGTTCTATATGCCCGCGGGTGTTCAAGCCTGGGGATCTCGTCCTCAGAGTGGCGCTCCAGGCGGAAACCGTTGGCAAGCTGGAGTCCAAGTGGGAGGGCCCGTACATTGTAACGGAGGCATTGCCAAAGGGGGCGTACCGCCTCACCACGCTCGAAGGACAAGTCTTCCGGCACACATGGAACGCGGACAGGTTGCGGCGGTACTATGCCTAGAAGCCGGACAGCAGAGGTAGAGCCACCAGCCCGTTGTTAGGCGATGCTCGCCCGCGCAAACGGGAGTTCAATAAAGGTTGCTATTCCCAGAACACCCCCTGTCCGCGCTGAGCAGAACAAAGTCCACGGACTTTAAATAAGACGTGGCGTCGAGCCTAGCTCCGCACGCGAGAGTCTGCGGACTATAAATAAGACGTAGCGTCGAGCCTAGCTCCGCACGCACCAGTCCACGGACTTTAAATAAGACGTAGCGTCGAGCCTAGCTCCGCACGCGAGAGTCTGCGGACTATAAATAAGACGTAGCGTCGAGCCTAGCTCCGCACGCACCAGTCCACGGACTTTAAATAAGACGTAGCGTCGAGCCTAGCTCCGCACGCGAGAGTCTGCGGACTATAAATAAGACGTAGCGTCGAGCCTAGCTCCGCACGCACCAGTCCACGGACTTTAAATAAGACGTGGCGTCGAGCCTAGCTCCGCACGCGAGAGTCTGCGGACTATAAATAAGACGTAGCGTCGAGCCTAGCTCCGCACGCACCAGTCCACGGACTTTAAATAAGACGTGGCGTCGAGCCTAGCTCCGCACGCACCAGTCCACGGACTTTAAATAAGACGTAGCGTCGAGCCTAGCTCCGCACGCACTCTACGGAGTATAAATAAGACGCAGCGGGGGGACGCCTCCGCGCGCACTCTACGGAGTATAAAGAAGATGTAGCGTCGAGCCTAGCTCCGCACGCACTAGTCCACGGACTTTAAATAAGACGTAGCGTCGAGCCTAGCTTCGCACGCACTAGTCCACGGACTTTAAATAAGACGTAGCGTCGAGCCTAGCTCCGCACGCGCGAGTCTCCGGACTATAAAGAAGACGTAGCGTTGAGCCTAGCTCCGCACGCACTAGTCCACGGACTTTAAATAAGACATAGCGTCAAGCCTAGCTCTGCACGCACTCTACGGAGTATAAATAAGACGCAGCGGGGGGACGCCTCCGCGCGCACTCTACGGAGTATAAAGAAGATGTAGCGTCGAGCCTAGCTCCGCACGCACTAGTCCACGGACTTTAAATAAGACGTAGCGTCGAGCCTAGCTTCGCACGCACTAGTCCACGGACTTTAAATATGACGTAGCGTCGAGCCTAGCTCCGCACGCGCGAGTCTCCGGACTATAAAGAAGACGTAGCGTTGAGCCTAGCTCCGCACGCACTAGTCCACAGACTTTAAATGAGACGTAGCGTCGAGCCTAGCTCCGCACGCGCGAGTCTCCGGACTATAAAGAAGATGCAGCGTTGAGCCTAGGTCCGCACGCACTAGTCCACGGACTTTAAATAAGACGTAGCGTCGAGCCTAGCTCCGCACGTGCGAGTCTCCGGACTATAAAGAAGACGTAGCGTTGAGCCTAGCTCCGCACGCACTAGTCCACGGACTTTAAACAAGGCGTAGCGTCGAGGCCCGCCTCCGCACGCGCGAGTCTCCGGACTATAAAGGAAATCGTAGCGTCGAGGTTCGCCTCCGCACGCGCCACTCCACGAAATATAAACGAGATGCGCGGACCTGCCCTCCGCGTTCGGCGGCAGGTAACACCAAGCATAAAGTACTACTTGGTTCCATTGTAAAACCAAAGGGGTTACAGGGTCACAAGCGTAAGAACCAGTACATCATCCCCCTGCCCTACCCGACCAACCGCTCAGCCTTGGCGCGGTGCGGACGAGCCCGCGCCGTCGTCGCCGCGGCGCTGAAGGACCCCTTCAAGCCACTGGAGGAGGTCCCCCTCCCCATGCAACGTCTGCTGCACGGCGACTCTCGCTGCACCTTCCCCGAAGCGGCCCCAGATCCGTTGGTGGAAGTTCTGCAGGCTAGCCCGATGGAGCGGATGGCGTCCGACATAACCTCTGGTCGGTCGGGAAGCTCCAGTTGAGGATTCGCTAGCTCATGGGTATGCCTACACCCACGAGTATGAAGCAGGGCGAGGGCGAAGCACGCACCAACATAGCTGCAGTGCTCGCCAAAGGTTCTGGCGCCACGAAGAGCAACGCCGGCCCCCTCCTCGATCAGCCCGAGCGTCTCCGACAGAGCCTCCGGCCTGTGCGTCGTATCCGGCACTCGGACGCACAGATCTCGGAGGGCCTGGTTCAGAGACTCCATGGCCCGCCATGCCGACATGGACGCATTCCCCAAGGCAAGGCGGCTCTCGGCAGCAGACTCCGCCAGCTGGGCGTTCTCCCCTTCTAGGACGGCGATCTGCTGCACGAAGGCGGCGCGCTCCCCAGCCGCGGCGCTCCGAGCTTCCGTGGCCGCGACTTGTGCAGCCACCAGGGCGTCCTCCAGCGCACGAAGTTCTTCATCCTTCGCGGCGAGAGCAGTGTTTGCTTCGCGGAGGTCGGCTTCCAGAGCCCTCCGCTCCCGAGTGCGGGCCTCGTCAAAGGACCGGCTGAGGGCAAGCGTCTGACAGAAACAACAAATCAGCAGCCGTCCAGCAGTACCTTACAAGCTGAAGCGCGCGTACTTACCCTCATCTCGGAGGCCTGCAACGCGAGCGCTAGGAGGTCCCCTGCGCATGACGACAGCACCTCTCGGTTGAGGCCGTTGTCGGCACGCTCTGCGGCGGCGGTAAGGTCGCAAAATATCTCCGGGCGAGGGAGGAAGTCCAAGCGAGCGAGCCCCGGCCCCAACACGTCAGGATTTATTGCGGCCACGGCCACGTCAGCAGCAGTGGACACCTGCGGAGCATCCTGCACGAGGCTCCCGACCTCGCGCATACCTCCGCTGCTCGATCCTTCGCCACGTACGGGAGACGTCGTCTCGCCTGATGTCGGCAGAATGAGCGAGCAGATCGGCGAGAGTCTCGCGAAGTCAGGAGAAGAAAGGGACTCACACCTACCTCCTGCGCCCCTTGTCACGGTAGGAAGTGGCGCCGGGTCGACCACCCAGGGGGAGGCGGGCGCCTCGACGGTCGGGGAGAGGGTCTTCTCGGCCGCGCCAGCCGCCGTAATCCTGCGGTAAGGCCCCGCAACAGCGTATCGACCCCTCGTTGGCGGCGGGGACTGCGTCCGAGGGCGTTTTGCCTGCGGTGGCACAGGCGATTCTTCCGCGGCAGAACCAGCTCCGGTCACCGTCGCCCCCACGGTTTCCTCGGTAGGGGGCACGCCCTCGTCGGCCGCTGCGGTTGATAACGCACCGTCCCCAGCGGTCTGCTCGCCAGGAACGACGCCACCCCCGGGTTGACAGGTTCCAGCTCAACGATGGCCACGAGCCCAAGCACGGGCTCGTGGGCGTCGGCAGAAGGCGCCGTGGGATCCGCGGCGGTGTGCCCCTCCGAAGCAGTATGGCCAGGCCCACCGCCGGTCACACGCCCCGTCTCAGTTGGGCTAGCCGCCGGGGGGGGCTGCCGGGTTGCATACAGCAGCCGGGGAACGGGCCCGGCGTCGCGAAGACAGCCCCCCCGTAGGGCTATCACCGTCCTAAGCGCCTGGAGTCCCGGCGGGAAGCTCTTCCGGCACCACACGCTCGGGCACGGCAATGCCTACAGCCTCGCAGGTGCGGTTTATCCGCCCCTGCTTAGCCGCCTTGACCGCGGCCTCGCGAGCCCGGTGCTCCTTAAGCGTGTACGGGCCGAGGAGCGCCACAACTGCGCGCTCCGCATCTTCTAGCCGAGCCACTGCGCAGGAAATCACGTCAGTTAGGCGGAACCCAAACAGATACAATGGCACGCTGGGCGACTTACAAGGGGCGGAGGGCGGAAGCAGCCGAGACACAGATGGATCGAACCCGTCCTCGCGGGGGCCATTCGACACAACATACTTCCCCCGGGAGGAGAGTGGCGCCGCCCCATGCATCGTGAACTCCTCGGCTAGGTCGCGCACGCTCATTCGACGGGCGACACCGACGAGGCTCTGTAGCTTTCGCGTGTCGTCAATCTCCGCCTTCAGACTCGGCGTGCTGTTAAACGAGATCGGCCCACCTCGGCACTGCATTCTGCTCTTGTCGGTCACGGTGTAATAGAACCACCACCGCGTCCAGCCGGACGCCCACTGCCCTGACGAGGCTGGCACAGGGAACAACGTCGCACAGGACGCCCGAAGCACGAAGTCCACACCGCCGAATTTGGACACCGCCCCGCCAACCTTTCTGGGTCGACAGTGTGCATCGTGCAGGGTGGCAAATAAGCTCGCACTGGGGCGCCACCCCTCAGTCCGCATCGCCCACGTGAAGATAGCTAGGCGGAGTATCGCGTGGGGCGTCAGCTGGGCTAGCTCCAACTGGTAGGCCCGCAGGACTTCGCCCACAAACAACGTGCAGGGCATCCAAAGGCCGGCATCGAAGAACGCGACGAAAACAATTGCCTCCAGGGCCCCGGGCTTCGGCTCCGTCTCGTCCCGGCGGGGTAAGCGAGCCCCACTGCGATCCACGATCTTCCCCTCATCCACGAGCCGTTGCAGCGTCCCTTCCGTCACGCGGCTCTTCCCCAGCACACGGGAGCAGGAGCCTCCCGAGTGCTCCATCGCGTTCCACAACTTGTTGGCGCGCGAGCTCCCCCGCGGCACCAGTTTGTACTCTTGGGAAGGATGGGTCACCTCACCCTGGCTAGGCAAGGAATCGCTGCGGGGGTGGTAGGTGGCGTCATCGTGGCTAGCCATCGCTCTTCGCGACAAGGGAAGGAGAAGAAGCAGGCAAGGGAGCAACTGGCGTGACAATTAGCACGGGCGCAAACGAAGCGGCAGATCAAAAAGCAAAACGAGAAAGGGTGCCTCCACCTCAACACTAGCACCTTATAAAGGCCGCTCGCCTGCCCTGGGGCTCAACGCACAGACGGATCAAATTCCCAATGATTCGGCTGTCCAAGATTTGGAAAGAAGAACCGCCGGGACCTAGAAGGCCGCGCCTGGTAGGTGGCCAAGCAGCGCACAACGCCCTTCCCCTTCAACACGCGTCCAATTTCTCGGGGGACGAGGCGAACGGCCGCGGTCACGCAACCGCTCACACCCCACGACGCACCAGTCGGGAGTCGCCACGTGCCCCACCCGCAGCATGGCAGACAGCACGACGCGATAGCCTGACTTCTGCCAGGCCAGGCGTCGGCGCAATTCCAGCCGCCATTAAAAGCGCACTACGAGTCTGCAAGGTCACAACAGCCCCGGAGCGCAACCATACCGGCGCCAAGCTCCGATCGCAGTCGCTGCCACCCGTTCAAAGGGTAGGGGACGGAGCGCGCGCGTCTACTTCGACTGGGCCCCAGCTTCGCTGCCACCCGTTCGAAGGGTAGGGGACGCAGCGCGCGCGTCTACTTCGACTGGGCGCCAGCTTCGCTGCCACCCGTTCGAAGGGTAGGGGACGCAGCGCGCGTCTACTTCGACTTGGCGCCAGCTTCGCTGCCACCCGTTCGAAGGGTAGGGGACGGAGCGCGCGCGTCTACTTCGACTAGGCGCCAGCTTCGCTGCCACCCGTTCGAAGGGTAGGGGACGGAGCGCGCGCGTCTACTTCGACTAGGCGCCAGCTTCGCTGCCACCCGTTCGAAGGGTAGGGGACGGAGCGCGCGCGTCTACTTCGACTTGGCGCCAGCTTCGCTGCCACCCGTTCGAAGGGTAGGGGACGGAGCGCGCGTGTCTACTTCGACTAGGCGCCAGCTTCGCTGCCACCCGTTCGAAGGGTAGGGGACGGAGCGCGCGTCTACTTCGACTTGGCGCCAGCTTCCCTGCCACCCGTTCGAAGGGTAGGGGACGGAGCACGCGCGTCTACTTCGGCTAGGCGCCAGCTTCGCCGCCACCCGTTCGAAGGGTAGGGGACGGAGCGCGCGTCTACTTCGACTTGGCGCCAGCTTCCCTGCCACCCGTTCGAAGGGTAGGGGACGGAGCGCGCGTCTACTTCGACTTGGCGCCAGCTTCCCTGCCACCCGTTCGAAGGGTAGGGGACGGAGCACGCGCGTCTTCGGCTAGGCGCCAGCTTCGCCGCCACCCGTTCGAAGGGTAGGGGACGGAGCGCGCGCGTCTACTTCGACTAGGCGCCAGCTTCGCCGCCACCCGTTCGAAGGGTAGGGGACGGAGCGCGCGTGTCTACTTGGACTCGGCGCCAGCTTCGCAGCCACCCGTTCGAAGGGTAGGGGACGGAGCGCGTGCGTCTACTTCGACTAGGCGCCAGCTTCGCCGCCGCCCGTTGGAAGGGTAGGGGACGGAGCGCGCGCGTCTACTTCGACTAGGCGCCAGCTTCGCTGCCACCCGTTCGAAGGGTAGGGGACGGAGCGCGCGCGTCTACTTCGACTTGGCGCCAGCTTCGCTGCCACCCGTTCGAAGGGTAGGGGACGGAGCGCGCGCGTCTACTTCGACTAGGCGCCAGCTTCGCTGCCACCCGTTCGAAGGGTAGGGGACGGAGCGCGCGCGTCTACTTCGACTAGGCGCCAGCTTCGCTCCCACCCGTTCGAAGGGTAGGGGACGGAGCGCTCGCGTCTACTTCGACTTGGCGCCAGCTTCGCGGCCACCCGTTCGAAGGGTAGGGGACGGAGCGCGCGCGTCTACTTCGACTAGGCGCCAGCTTCGCCGCCACCCGTTCGAAGGGTAGGGGACGGAGCGCGCGCGTCTACTTCGACTAGGCGCCAGCTTCGCTCCCACCCGTTCGAAGGGTAGGGGACGGAGCGCGCGCGTCTACTTCGACTCGGCGCCAGCTTCGCTGCCACCCGTTCGAAGGGTAGGGGACGGAGCGCGCGCGTCTACTTCGACTCAGCGCCAGCTTCGCTGCCACCCGTTCGAAGGGTAGGGGACGGAGCGCGCACGTCTACTTCGACTTGGCGCCAGCTTCGCTGCCACCCGTTCGAAGGGTAGGGGACGGAGCGCGCGCGTCTACTTCGACTGGGCGCCAGCTTCGCTGCCACCGGTTCGAAGGGTAGGGGACGGAGCGCGCGCGTCTACTTCGACTGGGCGCGAGCTTCGCTGCCACCCGTTCCAAGGGTGGCGGACGGAGCGCGCGCGCGCGTCTACTTCGACTGGGCGCCAGCTTCGCTGCCACCCGTTCCAAGGGTAGGGGACAGAGCGCGCGCATCTACTACGACTAGGCGCCCGCCTCTGCTACCACCATCCTAGACTTCAGGCTCCTCAACCACAAGCTTGGAGGAATTCACAGGCCGCAGGGGACGGAGGGGGCCAAAGGACTCGACGACATGGCTTCGGCCCTGTGAAGCCCTTCACCATGAGAGGCTCCTGTCGTAGGGGTGGCCCCCACCTAAACCCAGCAGGCCTGGTAGGAGATTATAAGGCCCAGAATAGGCCATGTGTAATGACATAACTGCCCCCAGAGGGGATAACCAGATGTAAGGGTATAACTGTAAAAGCACTCCTCATGTGTATACATATATGTGAGTAAGCCATGGGGAGGACCCAGGCCATTACACTTATCTTCATCACTCTCCACTACCATCTCTCTCTCTGTTTGGTCTGTAGCCACAACAAACGTCATTTACTAATGAGAGGGTTTGATGAAATTTTTATCCGAGAGCAAGAGACCGATGAAGCGTCAGCTGGCAAGGACGTCCCTATTGAAGAGGATTGCAATGAAGGCGCATCAGGTGATGGTGCTTCTGTCACTGATCTAGTTTCTTCTCTAATTAGGGGTGCTTTGCATGGCGACATCATAGATAGTAATAACGAAGAGCCAAATGAACAAGCAAAGAATTTCTATAAATTATTGAAAGAGGCACAGAAGGAATTGTATCCAGGTTGCAAGGAGGCCACTAAGGTTTCTTTCATTGTCAGGATCTTTCAGATTAAATGCATGTATGGTCTTAGTAACAGTGCCTTGGAATCCATACTTCATCTGTTCTCGCTTCTGCTCCCTAAAGGCCATTGTATCCCAAACACCTTGGAGAAAGTGCAAAAGGTTGTTCGAGATCTTGGGCTTGATTACCAAAAGATACATGCATGTGAGAATGATTGTGTATTATTTCGTGGGGACTATGCTAAGATGGATACTTATCCAATATGTGGTGAGTCTAGGTGGAAAACCACGGGTTCAGATGGGATTGATGAGGCTAGTGGCACTACTGGAGCAAAGAAGCGTTCCCCTCGTAAAATTCTACGTTATTTCCCACTTATTCCGCGGCTTCAAAGATTGTACATGACGGAGACCACATCATCATATATGCGATGGCATAAAGAAGGATTGGTTCGTGATGGGAAAATGCGTCACCCTGCAGACTCACTAGCATGGAAGCATGTGGATGACATATATAAGGAGTTTGCAGTGGATCCTCGTAGTGTTAGGTTGGGTCTTGCATCCGATGGCTTCAATCCATTTGGGATGTTGAATGTTACATACACTACATGGCCTGTGATCATAATTCCTTATAACTTGCCTCCTTGGATGTGTTTGAAACAATCGTTTTGGATGATGTCGATGTTGATACCTGGCCCAAAATCCCCTGGCATGAACATCGATGTTTATTTGCAGCCCCTGATTGATGAGCTAAAGGATCTTTAGGAAAAGGGTGTTGAAACATGGGATGCGAAGGAGAAGAAGAATTTTACTCTACGTGCACTTCTACTTTGGACAATTAATGACTTTCCTGCATATGCGATGCTATCAGGTTGGAGCACGAAAGGCAAGTTTGCATGTCCATACTGCCATATGATGAAACGACCCACGTCGTTAATTAACCCTAAATGACGAATTAGGACGTTAAGTAAGATTAATTATGTGGTTAATGATCTAAAATACGGGGGAATTTAAACTTTTCTTGCAGTCATTTAAAGTGAACTTAACGAACGATAAACTAATACGTTGTTTTCACAATTTCATCGATAAGGGCGAATATCAAACGGTGTAGACTAAAATGAGAAATAAAATCCAATTGCACGACAAAGTAAAAGTTTTCCACTCAATTAAAATATATAACAGTCCATAGTACCACAGTAATTAAATTTCACTCCGTGTAGGGTAAAATCCATACCATCCATTGAGCGACAACTAGAACTTATAAAGAATCAAATAAAAATCTTACAATTTGCATTACATAATAGCCACAATACGAATTACAATAAATATACAATTTTGTGTCTTAACCAAATAACTATCTCAAAAATGAAGTAATTACAAAACAATAGTATTTAGTTAGGAAGTTCGGGAATTAATTTACATCCCAGTTCATCTCATACATATCCATTTCATCTGAATTAACAAAGAATAGAAATTACATTTAGATAACATTCAGTATCATTTAGACATCAATATTAAGAGAAAGCTGAAACACATTCAGGTCATCTCATACATTAGACACTGTCGTCGAGTTGCCACTATGCCGCTATTTCATTTATGAGTGAACCCGTAATTATTAATACCGAAAAAGACCGAACAAAAGAGTGAGTAAAAACAAGCGAAAGAAAGCAGATAGAAATTGACTATCAGAGCCCTAGAGGTTAAGTTCAGGCGGAGTAATCCGTTCATAAAGATACCTGACCGTCTGAAAGCCAATCGACACCTCGCACAACCATAGGGTCATCACTCGGCACAAACAAACCTGTTTTTAACATAGAGACCAGCCAACGTAAACCAAATTACCATAATGCCCTTTTTAAATTTTCCACACAGCAACCGGAGGGCAGCACGGCTCAGTCACTGAGACAGCACACACGTTCGAGAAAGCCCACAGCCAGACCTCAACACAATATCAAGAAGCCACAAGCACAGCACCGTCACAAGCCAAACATCACACGCAGCCACCAGAGGAGAGAGCAAAAATATCACAGCAGAGCAACGTGAGAACCCTCAAAAATTAAGTGACCAACAACACACTATTAAGAACACAATCAATACTAATAATAATATTCACGGAAATAATAATGATAATAAATCCCATTCACATGCACAAAACAAATGAATATAAATATATATATATATATAAATATATATATATATATATGTATCAACAATCTGAATTACAGAAGAGATTCAATTATACAACGAATTTCATAAATGAATTCCCATACACAAATTCCATTCTCAGTTACAAGAATAAATATTACAACTTGATATTACAAACTTGGAATCCATCTCATACAACAAAAAGCGTACATACATCAGACTACATATTATCGCAACCACCAAATACCTGTATAAAACTGTTAGTCCAAAACACAGTTGAAAACTGAAATATAAGATAGTAATAATTGCCGTCAGAAATCTGGGTTATAGTCCTTGCACTTGGGCAAAGCGCGCATAGAGATACCAGGATTTGTCGGAGACAAATCGGCACCATCTCGCGTAGCAAAATGTTCATCATCCGGCAACTTACCTCCTTACCTGTGAAGCCTCTAAAATGCATACACAAAGCCACCAGCCATGCATGACTAATAGAGGACACAAGTCACCCTGCATGCATAACCAGCAGAAGGCCAAGCCACGTTTCACCCCACTGCCACAAGGCAGCAGGAGGAAGAACCATTGCACTGCAAAAGGGGAGGGCCATAGTAAAAAGATCACTGCCAGAACCATCCCACACACTGCATTCCACCGCACATAGCACCAGCAAGCTTTCAATACTCACTGCCCAAGCCACTGCCCATCTCTCTGCCCAAAAGAGAGGAGGCAAATAGAGACGGTGCAGGCCATCAAACACCAGCACAATACATCAATATCTCCAATCAATCCCATACTACCACTTTACTGCCCAAGAAGTTGCACATCCCAATTTAAACCCTAGCACCCAGACGGAGGCCAAGGAACCAACACGACCAGAAGGACAACACCAAGTACACCAGCCAGGAGATACTCCCAGGAGCCAGCCACACCACCAAGTACAAGGGCAAGACAACCAAGAAAGCACAACCACCTCATCCCCTTAAGCCAACGACACGAGTAAGGTAAGGCTCCGAAAAGCCCATGTTTCTCATGTAAGTAAGTCACACTAGCTAGCCGTAGAACTCAAGCATGGAAATTAGACCATCCACTACACTAGATTAACAAATTAGGGTGGCCATCCAGTAAGCCCTTGAGGCCAGGGATCGGCAATTCCCGTGCACATCCCAGTCCCAAGCAACCCACGGTTGCTCACCCCAAACCCACAGCACAGAGGTTTAGCGGCCGTCCATCAGCCCCTGGGCATCGACGATTGCTCCCCCGGCGCAATGTCCATGCCCAGCCCCCACATGGTTGCTCACTGAAAACCAACATCTCAACTAGTAATCACCATAGCATGCATATTCTACACTAATCACCAAGAGTGCATAAGAGTAGGGGGTAGGAATGGAGGAGAAGAACCTGGTAAGGCCAAAGGATTAGTGCATGGCGTCGGTGGTCTGTAGCCACCGAAGCGCATGAGGCCGGCGAGTAGCAGACGGGGCACGGGCCAATAAAGACCAGAGCAGAGCCGTGCGCCGGCAGCGTGCCGCTGCCGTGGCGCACCGCCGGAGGAGAGGAAGATGGCAACGCCCAGGCGACGGTGAAGCCCGGTTTTCGCCGAGGCGCATGCCCACCGTGGCAGATCCGGTGGCGGCGGCTCAAGGTATAGCGCCGGCCGACCGGAAATCCACCTACATCTCCGGTTCACCGCAAATACTCCACCGAAAACAAAATAGAAAAAGGGGGAAACACCAAATCCAAGCCCCAAAAGCTCACTCACCACACCAGATCCATGAGACTAGCACCTCAATCCACCAAGGGGGCCGGCCGATTTTAGATCGGCGGCGAGGAGGCGAGCACCTGAGGCAAGGCCGGAACACCGGCGGCGCCGGAAGAAGAGGGAAGCCGAGGGGGAGGCGAGACCCGCTAGAGGCGGCGCGGGTGGGCCGGCAGCCGACGGCGCCATGGTCGGCGGGGCTGATGCGGGCGGAGGCGCCGCAGGAGAGAGGGGAGCGGAGGCGTCGCAGGAGAGAAGGGTGAGGGAGAGCAGCCGAGAGAGAGGAGAGGAGTGGGGAGCCAGGGCGTCGGCCGGGTCATTAGACCCCCCACGCCGATTGGGCCGCTCGGTCGTTTGGGCCGGCTCAGGCCGAAAGGCCAAGTGGGCCGGTTTCCCTTTTAAAATAGACCTGGAATTTCAGAGGAGTCCACAAAATACATAAAAAGATAAAATAAACAGCAAACTAAAATACATGTGCATCATCAATTTAAAATATGTAAGAAAATTATTAACAAAGACTCTCTGTAAATAATCCTCCTTTAAAGCCTAGAGATTTAAACTCCTAAAACTAAAGTTTAACAAGGGTTATTGCTTCATTTGAAAATCCGTATTTCTATTTTAAAATAATGCAGGAAGGGATTTGGTTCCAGGAAAAGAGATTGTCCCGACAATCACTGAGATAGCTACCTCTCGGTCAGGCAAGTAAAGCAGGCTGTCAAGCTTGCCGTGGTTCATGAAAATGTTTTATTTTTGACAGTTATTTCTAACTTTCCGAATGTTGCATTAAAAGTAATTTCTAAAGAAAAAGGAAAATGGTCAGAAGTATGGATAACATGATAAGAATGAAAAGAGAACAGATCCACTGGAGGAGCAGTGGACTGTAAAGAAATTAATAAAGGAGGGTAGAGGGTGCTCTGGATTGAGAGTTCAGGGGCAGGTGAGACCCTCTACATATGGTTATTATATAAGGACTAGAAAACAATCTTCATTCTGAAATGAACCGTAAAACAGTATCAACCATACTCCCGTGCTAAACGGGCGGAACAAGTTACTCTCTTTTATTGCTATTATCTCCATACTGGGTAAGTAATAAAGTAGGAAGGGGGCTCGGCCGGTAAGAAAACCCGAGAGTCCCAAGTCGCTTATATTAGCGTATGTGGAGTGTCGAGTATTCAGAACCGCTCGACCAACGGCTTTATAGCCGGATGGAGATATAGTGATAAGAGTCGAGAAAACATTCTGTATTCTGAATTTGGGGTCGCATCAAAGGAAATGCGAATGACCAGTGTCCATAAGAATTCAGAATAATTATGGGTAAAGTGATACAAGTCTGCGCAGTACTAAAAATCATGAATTCATGCCAGTCTCTTGGATAAGAGTCTACGGGGAGAAACACTGGTTTTCTTTTGTTCCAGAATGACTGATAGATATTTCATAAGTTAAAACATTGCCAAACTTTCAAAACTTATATTATGTCTTTTGGAAGATTGGATCAGGTATGATACAGGTAGAAACATGGAAAAGATTGCATCATTATTTATAAACTTGCTGAGTACAATGTACTCACTCTTGCTATTAAATCTCCCCCTTTCAGAGCATTTCTCAGCAGGGGAATTTTTGGGTTTTGAAGAGGGCGAGCTTGAAAATGAGGACACCTCGGGATATGAGGTTGCAGAGGATGACGAGATGGAGGCCGTATCTGACGGCTGGGAGGAATAGACAGTCTTTAGATTATCGTATCAGGACCGACGGGTATTACATTATAAGCAAGCATGTATCTCCCACTGATGTAGTACTTAGTTGTGTAATGGACCAGAATTATGGCAACCGTATGGAACAATTAGGTGGCCCGACCTTAAGTCACCTACGGGTTGTAATAAATATTGTATCTTCAGTCTCTCATTATTGTTCTGCTGCAACTACTCTGATTGGCTTGTTGCTTGTCAAATGCGGTGTTCTACCGAAATGACAAGTAACAATCCGTTGACTAGTGTTATTACCCCATGGTAATGACACGGGTCGTCACAGGTGGTATCAGAGCAATGGTTCGAGAGCCACGCAAATAATTAGAGACCGTTGTGGACCTAAGGATGTTGTCCTTGCTATATGGCACATATGTATTCTTTAATACTTCTCATCTGTACGTCATTTCTTATTTGGTTAGCTCTAGGCTTCGGCATCATTATTTTGACCGCCAATTATATTGAAGACCAGAATGGGTAGCAAGGAAAGGAATGACAACAATTATAGTTATAACAATCTAAACTATGGTACTAATTCTTTTTATGGGTAACAGTGTTAGTCTATACAAAATTCTAGTAGTAGCTGGTAAATAATATAATTTTAATTATGAGCTTAACATTTAATTTCTTTTGGCTGCAACTAGATGTTCTGCATTTAAATGGTGCATTTCCATCAGTACATGATTTCTATTTTATTGTCTCAACCGTAGCGACATAGGCTCAATTGTAGTGACATAGGACAAATTAGGACAAATATTAGCAGTTATAGTGGTTTTAGAAGTGAACCAAACTCTGAGACCCTTATCTTTTCACTCTGGCAACTAAATGAACACATCCGCCATCACAAAATTTAGTAGAGACAATCAAAGAAAGGAAATACTATAACTATTCATGATGGCAAATGAACCAAAATAAAATTGACTTCTCTCATTTCTGCATATGAGATTTCCCGGACGAGTGGTCCGTGGCGCTTCCGAACGCGTAAGTTTCGGACGTACCCAGGAACGAAGTCCTGGGCGTACTCAGGGATGAGCCCTGAGCGTGGTTCCAAACGCGAAAGTTTTGGGCGATCCTGAGAGCGAGTTCTCAGGCGTGCCTGGACACGGAGATCCAGGGTAGTATAGGTTCGCACTCAGAGGCAAGCTCTGAGCGTGGTCCCAAACGCGAAAGATTTGGGCGGTCTCGAGAGCGAGGTCTCGAGCGTGGCTGGGCACGTAGTCCCAGAGTAGTGTAGGAGTTGATTCTTTTTGCATCTCTATGTTTCTTGGGTTTTATTTGCCTAATGTGTATGATGTAATGTGAAGACTAATGAGATGAAGTAATGAGGCTTTCTACTACTTGAACTTAAATAATTTCTCATCTACTCACATGCTACACATTAATATGAAAACTAGGGTCTACAAGATAAATAAAATTTTATTCATACCTCTTCTAATAACTTGCTGCAAGAAATTTGATAATGTCATGACAAGCAAGTATTTTTTTAAATAAATAAATAAATATATATAATTTTAAATAGTGCAAAGTGAGGTGATTAAGTGTAAGATAAGCAATCGAATTAAAACAAGTGAAAATCTAGAGCCTAGCCCGTAGTATAGAAAGAACGCTCGATTCCTTACTATTTCTAAAACCGGTCATATGGAACTACCCGAACGACTAGACTTAGACGAGTGTTTACGGGGCCGACTGTAGATAATTTATTCATCACTATCTATTCTTTTTGCGGAGCATGTAACTCGGAGTGAGACGTCCTTAGAGCGTAATCGGATTAAAATGGGCTATCTATTCTTTATTTTCGGGCTAGTGGATAGCTCCATCTTAAAGACATTATTAAATCAGACGGGTCTTTTCCTAGTAGTCTACCCGTAACTTTCCCGAGAAACTTTTCCTTGCTTAATCCCAACTCTTTTCGAGTGTATGGTTAGACCCGTAACCAACTCTGGTATCAGACCAAGGAAATGAACCCATAATTACCTATGCTCCCTTGTTTAATTCAGACCTGAACGGTCGATGTCTAGGCTTCTAAGCTCAAGGCTGTCGCGGGATTAATCACCCTATTATCCACGTCTGGTGCATTTCCCTAAGTTCATGAGTATATGATTTCAGGAACCTTTGTCATAGTCTCCGGAGCATAACATTGACCATAAAATTTTAAATAATTTTTTTAAAATAAAACAATTTCATCAGGACATTAGGAAATAATTATTTTCACAAAACCCCTTTGTGCTTCATTCTATATTAATATTTCTTGCACCATAGTGTTTAAAGTTTTTGGAAAAAAAAACTTGTTTCATGCATTCCATGAGGACATATATTATGAATAGGGGGAAATGTCCACTTTTCCAATATCATTGGTCTATCATCAACTGAACCCAAAACCATATGGCAATACCATATCCTTGTGTGTAACCAATAAATCTCTAGGCCTGCCCAATAATCTAGAGAGATATGTTCAAATCCGAAGAACTAAACCACATCTAAAAAGCTAGTATCGTAGACGTAGAGTTTAAGTCCCAAAATTCAGAAACCATAGTGCCATCCGAATAGGAAGTAACAATATTAACCAAACTGGAAATACCCAACCCTTAAATAGCCCAAGTCCAAAGCCAAGAAAATGAGGATAATGCTAACCTAATCTCAAATCTTCCTGCCACAAGACGACATTTCAACCCAACTGCTTTAAGCAATATCGCTCTCTTTGAACCACCCTGCTAAACCATCACCCATAGCACTCCAGTATACCAGTTATGAGCAAAGGGATACCTGGCTAAAGATTTTAAGACGCAGAGCGAAGTGCACTCGGACTGCAGAGGACGAGGACTGATGCACACCACTGCACCAAAAACAGGACGTGCAAAAACCGATGGAAGAGCCGACCCGATGGAATCAAGGGGTAGCTAAAGAATTAAGGAGGGAAGGGGGCGAGATAAATAGAAGCATCTACAAATACGATTCATAAAGAATGAACCAAAGACCCACCGCAACCTTCCTAAGTCATTTTCGATTTCGAGGACGAAATCATTTTAAGGAGGGAAGGATGAAACGACCCACGTCGTTAATTAACCCTAAATGACGAATTAGGACGTTAAGTAAGATTAATTATGTGGTTAATGATCTAAAATACGGGGGAATTTAAACTTTTCTTGCAGTCATTTAAAGTGAACTTAACGAACGATAAACTAATACGTTGTTTTCACAATTTCATCGATAAGGGCGAATATCAAACGGTGTAGACTAAAATGAGAAATAAAATCCAATTGCACGACAAAGTAAAAGTTTTCCACTCAATTAAAATATATAACAGTCCATAGTACCACAGTAATTAAATTTCACTCCGTGTAGGGTAAAATCCATACCATCCATTGAGCGACAACTAGAACTTATAAAGAATCAAATAAAAATCTTACAATTTGCATTACATAATAGCCACAATACGAATTACAATAAATATACAATTTTGTGTCTTAACCAAATAACTATCTCAAAAATGAAGTAATTACAAAACAATAGTATTTAGTTAGGAAGTTCGGGAATTAATTTACATCCCAGTTCATCTCATACATATCCATTTCATCTGAATTAACAAAGAATAGAAATTACATTTAGATAACATTCAGTATCATTTAGACATCAATATTAAGAGAAAGCTGAAACACATTCAGGTCATCTCATACATTAGACACTGTCGTCGAGTTGCCACTATGCCGCTATTTCATTTATGAGTGAACCCGTAATTATTAATACCGAAAAAGACCGAACAAAAGAGTGAGTAAAAACAAGCGAAAGAAAGCAGATAGAAATTGACTGTCAGAGCCCTAGAGGTTAAGTTCAGGCGGAGTAATCCGTTCATAAAGATACCTGACCGTCTGAAAGCCAATCGACACCTCGCACAACCATAGGGTCATCACTCGGCACAAACAAACCTGTTTTTAACATAGAGACCAGCCAACGTAAACCAAATTACCATAATGCCCTTTTTAAATTTTCCACACAGCAACCGGAGGGCAGCACGGCTCAGTCACTGAGACAGCACACACGTTCGAGAAAGCCCACAGCCAGACCTCAACACAATATCAAGAAGCCACAAGCACAGCACCGTCACAAGCCAAACATCACACGCAGCCACCAGAGGAGAGAGCAAAAATATCACAGCAGAGCAACGTGAGAACCCTCAAAAATTAAGTGACCAACAACACACTATTAAGAACACAATCAATACTAATAATAATATTCACGGAAATAATAATGATAATAAATCCCATTCACATGCACAAAACAAATGAATATATATATATATATATAAATATATATATATATATGTATCAACAATCTGAATTACAGAAGAGATTCAATTATACAACGAATTTCATAAATGAATTCCCATACACAAATTCCATTCTCAGTTACAAGAATAAATATTACAACTTGATATTACAAACTTGGAATCCATCTCATACAACAAAAAGCGTACATACATCAGACTACATATTATCGCAACCACCAAATACCTGTATAAAACTGTTAGTCCAAAACACAGTTGAAAACTGAAATATAAGAGTAGGGGGTAGGAATGGAGGAGAAGAACCTGGTTGCTCACTGAAAACCAACATCTCAACTAGTAATCACCATAGCATGCATATTCTACACTAATCACCAAGAGTGCATAAGAGTAGGGGGTAGGAATGGAGGAGAAGAACCTGGTAAGGCCAAAGGATTAGTGCATGGCGTCGGTGGTCTGTAGCCACCGAAGCGCATGAGGCCGGCGAGTAGCAGACGGGGCACGGGCCAATAAAGACCAGAGCAGAGCCGTGCGCCGGCAGCGTGCCGCTGCCGTGGCGCACCGCCGGAGGAGAGGAAGATGGCAACGCCCAGGCGACGGTGAAGCCCGGTTTTCGCCGAGGCGCATGCCCACCGTGGCAGATCCGGTGGCGGCGGCTCAAGGTATAGCGCCGGCCGACCGGAAATCCACCTACATCTCCGGTTCACCGCAAATACTCCACCGAAAACAAAATAGAAAAAGGGGGAAACACCAAATCCAAGCACCAAAAGCTCACTCACCACACCAGATCCATGAGACTAGCACCTCAATCCACCAAGGGGGCCGGCCGATTTTAGATCGGCGGCGAGGAGGCGAGCACCTGAGGCAAGGCCGGAACACCGGCGGCGCCGGAAGAAGAGGGAAGCCGAGGGGGAGGCGAGACCCGCTAGAGGCGGCGCGGGTGGGCCGGCAGCCGACGGCGCCATGGTCGGCGGGGCTGATGCGGGCGGAGGCGCCGCAGGAGAGAGGGGAGCGGAGGCGTCGCAGGAGAGAAGGGTGAGGGAGAGCAGCCGAGAGAGAGGAGAGGAGTGGGGAGCCAGGGCGTCGGCCGGGTCATTAGACCCCCCACACCGATTGGGCCGCTCGGTCGTTTGGGCCGGCTCAGGCCGAAAGGCCAAGTGGGCCGGTTTCCCTTTTAAAATAGACCTGGAATTTCAGAGGAGTCCACAAAATACATAAAAAGATAAAATAAACAGCAAACTAAAATACATGTGCATCATCAATTTAAAATATGTAAGAAAATTATTAACAAAGACTCTCTGTAAATAATCCTCCTTTAAAGCCTAGAGATTTAAACTCCTAAAACTAAAGTTTAACAAGGGTTATTGCTTCATTTGAAAATCCGTATTTCTATTTTAAAATAATGCAGGAAGGGATTTGGTTCCAGGAAAAGAGATTGTCCCGACAATCACTGAGATAGCTACCTCTCGGTCAGGCAAGTAAAGCAGGCTGTCAAGCTTGCCGTGGTTCATGAAAATGTTTTATTTTTGACAGTTATTTCTAACTTTCCGAATGTTGCATTAAAAGTAATTTCTAAAGAAAAAGGAAAATGGTCAGAAGTATGGATAACATGATAAGAATGAAAAGAGAACAGATCCACTGGAGGAGCAGTGGACTGTAAAGAAATTAATAAAGGAGGGTAGAGGGTGCTCTGGATTGAGAGTTCAGGGGCAGGTGAGACCCTCTACATATGGTTATTATATAAGGACTAGAAAACAATCTTCATTCTGAAATGAACCGTAAAACAGTATCAACCATACTCCCGTGCTAAACGGGCGGAACAAGTTACTCTCTTTTATTGCTATTATCTCCATACTGGGTAAGTAATAAAGTAGGAAGGGGGCTCGGCCGGTAAGAAAACCCGAGAGTCCCAAGTCGCTTATATTAGCGTATGTGGAGTGTCGAGTATTCAGAACCGCTCGACCAACGGCTTTATAGCCGGATGGAGATATAGTGATAAGAGTCGAGAAAACATTCTGTATTCTGAATTTGGGGTCGCATCAAAGGAAATGCGAATGACCAGTGTCCATAAGAATTCAGAATAATTATGGGTAAAGTGATACAAGTCTGCGCAGTACTAAAAATCATGAATTCATGCCAGTCTCTTGGATAAGAGTCTACGGGGAGAAACACTGGTTTTCTTTTGTTCCAGAATGACTGATAGATATTTCATAAGTTAAAACATTGCCAAACTTTCAAAACTTATATTATGTCTTTTGGAAGATTGGATCAGGTATGATACAGGTAGAAACATGGAAAAGATTGCATCATTATTTATAAACTTGCTGAGTACAATGTACTCACTCTTGCTATTAAATCTCCCCCTTTCAGAGCATTTCTCAGCAGGGGAATTTTTGGGTTTTGAAGAGGGCGAGCTTGAAAATGAGGACACCTCGGGATATGAGGTTGCAGAGGATGACGAGATGGAGGCCGTATCTGACGGCTGGGAGGAATAGACAGTCTTTAGATTATCGTATCAGGACCGACGGGTATTACATTATAAGCAAGCATGTATCTCCCACTGATGTAGTACTTAGTTGTGTAATGGACCAGAATTATGGCAACCGTATGGAACAATTAGGTGGCCCGACCTTAAGTCACCTACGGGTTGTAATAAATATTGTATCTTCAGTCTCTCATTATTGTTCTGCTGCAACTACTCTGATTGGCTTGTTGCTTGTCAAATGCGGTGTTCTACCGAAATGACAAGTAACAATCCGTTGACTAGTGTTATTACCCCATGGTGATACTGACTACTTGTGGCTGAAATTCGGGTCCAAGCATTGCTACATGGGACATCGCCGTTTTTTGCCTTCGGACCACAAGTGGCGCAGGAACAAGATCAGCTTCAATAACAAGGTGGAACGCAGGGAGACTCCGGTGCCACTTACCGGCGAGCAAGTGATGCAACAGTATGAGAGTTTTGAGCAAGTGAAATTCGGGAAGGCGACAAAAAAGAGGAAGCAGCGTGAAGAAGAAACTAGATGGCACAACTGGAGGAAGAAGAGTATTTTTTTTTGAACTGCCTTACTGGAGCTCATTGCTTGTAAGGCATAATTTGGATGTGATGCACATCGAGAAAAACATATGCGAGGCCATATTGGGGACTTTGCTCGACATACAAGGTAAAGGCAAGGATAGTGAGAAGGCTCGGCTTGACATGCAACATCTAGGGATAAGGAAGGATCAACA
The DNA here is from genome assembly GCA_017311315.1 of Dendrocalamus latiflorus. NCBI lineage: Eukaryota > Viridiplantae > Streptophyta > Magnoliopsida > Poales > Poaceae > Dendrocalamus > Dendrocalamus latiflorus. Next base: position 18,268,907 of record CM029660.1, read on the forward strand.
TCCTATGGTCGAGAATGGTAAGTATACTTTGCCACCAGCGTTGTACTTCCTAGGCAAGGATGAAAAGACAATATTATGCAAATTTCTAGAAGGATTGAAGATGCCTGATGGATACGCCTCGAATATCAAGAAATCTGTGAATGTCTCTGGGTGTAAGCTGTCTGTTCTCAAAACTCATGACTATCATATTATATTTCAGAATCTTTTACCCTTAGTAGTTCGCAACATCTTGCCACAAGATGTCGTCATCCCATTGATTGAGCTCAGTCGGTTTTTCAAGGCAATATGTTCAAAGGAGCTGGAGGAAAAAGAACTTAAGAACCTAAGCACTTTGATTACAGAGACTCTTTGTCGGCTTGAGATGGTATTCCCGCCTGCGTTTTTTGATATCATGATGCACTTGCCAGTTCATATAGCTGAAGAGGCTAGACTTGGAGGGCCCGTGTGTTATAGATGGATGTATCCTATTGAGAGGTACCTACGTACGCTTAAAGGCTACGTGAGGAACAAAGCGCACCCTGAGGGTTCAATTGCCGAGGGATATATATCTGAGGAGTGCATGACATTTTGCTCTCACTTCTTGGAAGACGTCGACACCAAGCTTAATCGTCCAGAGCGTCATGAAAGGGCTGCAGTGAACGAACCACCATCTGGGCTAAGCATATTCGGGAGCATTGACTACGGTAGGAAAGGATGATGCATCGAGTCAATTTCTACTACGGAGTTGCATCAGATGAGGCACTACATAATTACAAACTGTGATGAAGCCATTCAATGGATAAAGTAAGTTCTACTTTAGATGTACTAAATCTGTAGTATTATTTTTCATGTTTGTGTAACTTACTGAAGCCCTTCTTTTTCTGTTTTAATTTAGTGACCATAAGAATGAGCTTAGAAGTATCAGCCCACGGAATGTTGAAAACCGTCACAGAGACCAATTTGTAGGCTGGTTTGAGCGTACAGTGAGTTTCTATTTTATTTTGTATTGTTTGGTTCATAATGCTGTCATTTATTTCACTAATATATTTTATTTCAAATGAGTGCGGATCTCCAGACTCTATGATGATGGGAAAACTAGTGAGCTAATGTATGCCCTTTCCCGTGGACCAGACCATCGTGCTCGAGTTTTCAACAGATGCTACATAAATGGTTTTCTATTTCGGACGGCTGCTATAGAGAAGAACCTAAGTACACAAAACAGTGGTGTTGTTGTGAAGGGCGATGACAGTACTGGAAACATGGACTGGTATGGCGTGATTAATAAAATAATCTCATTAGATTTCCCCAACCAAAAAGAAGTCATACTTTTTCAGTGTGACTGGTACGATGTACCTGCTACCACTAAGATCAAAGGAAGGGGGTTCAGTAGGGATCAATATGGGATTATCGATGTTGATACAACTCGATTTCGATATTTCAATGATCCTTACATTTTAGCGACACAAGCTGAGCAGGTTTTTTATGTGAAATGCGCGAAGAAACCTGAGTGGTCAACTGTTGTTAGAATGAAACCTAGAAATTTGTTTTCCATGCCTGAAGAAGGATGTACAGAATTGGGGGGAGAAACCAATGATGTTGATTCGCTGGTTGTCGGACTGGAAGAAATGAATGTATCCCGCCAATATGAAGACTTGACAAATTGGAAGAGGAATGATATGGAAGGGGTAAGTGTTGATGCTTCTGTCATTGAAAATGCGATTGCTGCATCGGTACCTGAACCCAATGATGAGGACTTACTTGATGATCGTGATGAAGATGAGGACACCTACATTGACGATGGGCATGTTGCACCTGTGAATTCGTTAGGACAAGATGATGATGAATTTTTTGTTTAAAACCTGAAAATTGTGCTTGGGTTGTGTTATGCTTTGTTTAATGAAATTCTTTGTGCTTGTAAAGACAAGGTCTGAAAAAGGCTGCATATATTTAATTAGGAGAATTATTTGGTTGAATTGGGTACTGCTTTGTTTAATGAACTTCTTTGTGCTTGTAAACAGCATGCATGGTCTGACTTCTTTGAGAAAAAGGCTCTCTCAGACCGTCACCCACCTCCTCGTGTTCTCTCTCTCACCCTCTCACCCACCACATCGTCACCAGCTCTCCCGCACGCGAGTGGTGACGGATGAAATCGAGCGGCATTGGCTTCCCTCGCCGGCGCGTTGAATGCGCGGAGGCCGGATCTCTGTCGCCTCCCTCGGCTCCAAATCAGACCGGCGTCGGCCGACCGACGTCGAGAGGGCCGAGCGGCAGCGGCCGTCCAAGGAGAGGACGGTGGTGGCGGCTCGAGCAATATGATGATGGACGGCGCGACACGAGAAGAGGCCGACCGGATCTAATGTGGAGACAGCCGGATCGGGAGAGACGAGGCCAGCGGCGGCCTGAGGGCGCCGCCGGATCTGAGCAGGGCGCGGCCATGTCTGGGGCTACGTCCGACCGAATCGAGCACGGGGCCACCGAATGGGCAGGGGAGAGCGCGGATGACGGCTCAGCGGCCTCGGGCGGCTTCTCTTGAGGCGGGGCGGTTGAAGTTGGAGCCCCGCGGGGTGGGGTTCCGCGACGAGCTCAGAGGCCAGGTTCCTTCCCTCCAACAAACCAAAAATATTTCCCTTTTACTAACTTTCGCCAGGTTCCTTCCCTCCAACAAACCAAAAATATTTCCCTTACTAACTTTCGCCATTTTCCTTCCCTCCAACAAACCAAAAATATAGCCCGCCCAAAAATTTCGCCAGGTCCAAATCCATCGCGCCTCCATCTTCTTTAACCCGACGTCCCCACCACGGCACCACCCCAAAGGCCGCGATCTAGTTCATCTGCAGAGGGAGACCAGGCGTCGGCGGTTTACACGATGCCGACGACTCCATCGAGCCCGGCGATTCCTGGTTCCGCCGCCACCACCGAAATCATGAGGACACGCGTCACCATGCCTGGCCGAAGCCACCGTACAGTTCATGCGTCCTGCGTTGAAGAAGATGAAGACCCGACTAATCCTTCCCTCACCTCCAGGTATATGGTGCCTCTTATATGATCTTATATGATCTTTATGTGATCCTTCCCTCACCCGACTAAATCCTTATGTGATCTTATATGTTTTCCCAGAGGGAAAAAATGCACTGTTTGTTGCAAAACCTTATCCTTGTTGTGTATGCAATTGTTGAATCCTTATACTTTAAAGGTTTTCTGTTGTTTGATGTAATATCCATAGACCACTTCTCGATTATTTGTTGCTATCTTGCAGTGAACAAATTGGTAGGTTGTGCAATATATTATTTGAACAAGAGCTATACACTTTGTAGTGCCATGGGATGACTTACTATTTTCTAGTGTACTTACACCACTGTTTTCTATTGTGTATATCAGATCAGATCAGAACAAGATCTATACACTTTAGGTATAGGTTCTTCACAATATAGAAAAAGTCAATGGTTTTTCTTACCAATTAGGGAGGAGAGTATCAAAAACTTTATACGTTTTTTCATAACATAGGTGTTTCTTACAATGCACGGTCGCATTTTACATCTTTCTGGTGGCCTGAGTTAGGATTCGTGTTCCTTTCGCCATGTTTACTCTAATGTGCAGTGCGATGTTCTCTGCCAATGATCTGATTTCTGATGTGATAATTGCCCTGAAATTATGGTCCGGGGCTCGGGGGTGAAGGCTTAGATTAGAATTTAAATAGACCATTGCCACATTTGTTGGATTCTGAGGTGATCTTGTGGTGCTGCTGGGATCATGATGTGTATACTTGCTCCCTCCTCTAAACAACTCTCTCAGCTCATAGTCTGCAATAAAATCATTGAAAGCATGCATCTGGGTGAAGTCCAAATTATCTGACGACTTGTCAGAGCTGTACCTGATCATATTTCAATCTCCTGCTAACATAACAGGTAGGTTACAAGCCTCTAATTTCTGTTGAAGTTCATTCAGGAAGGCGGATTTCCTGTTATTCTGTACTGGCCCATAAATATTCACCAACTCCCCAACAAAATTCTCTCTCTTATTGCTAATCACCATGCTAGTGAAAAACTACCTTGATCTTTGTTCTGAATGGAACAACTCTCCTGGTTTATACCCATAAGCAAACCCCCAGAATGCCCATCTGCAGGCGTCCAATGCCATCCAAAATCTCTCAGACCCCCCAACTGATTCAATTCCTTGTTAGAGAAAGAAGACTTGATTGTTTCCTGCAGACACACAAAATCAACTCTCTTGGAACTCACCAACTCTCTTAACTGGGCTCTCCTACCAGGGTTTCCCAAACCCCTCACATTCAAAATTAAACCTATCATTGTTTCTTTTTCCTTCTGCCCCTTTCACTCTTTTTAGCTCCATCCTCATTATGTGACTGTGGGTCAGCCAAAGAAATATTCAACCCAGAAGCATCTCTCTCACCAGGTTCTGTGTTCATCTCTTCCTTGCTACTTTCTAGAGCAGCCTCTTTATCTGAAGTATCCTTTTCTTGAGCTTTTTTCTTGACTGCAGCTTCAAAAAGAGCAGCCTGAGCCAGTTCCTTAGCTTTTAGGGTGGAAAATATATCCTTCCTCTTCCATCACTAAGTTACTAACTTTGGCTACATGCAATAAACTATCACAGTCTACCTTATTAAAAACAGCAAAAGGGTTAGAGTTACCTGACAAATCATTCTTCAGTGAGGTCCTTTGCTCAGCCCTAGCTTGGATTGGCATCCCATCATCCTGAATTCTGGTGCTCTTCCTTGTAGCAACTAGTGATCCAGCTATCTTCTTAGATTTAGGTTGCACAAATCTTTCTCTATCTCTGACCCCTCCTGACCACACTTCATGTGAGTTTGACCAGAATGGTCACCTTCCCTCTTACTAGAACAGTCCCCTTTCTTTAATTCCCACAACTCTGTAGCTTCCTTAGTATGACCAGGAGTATGCACCACCTCTGTCTCAGCTGCAGGAGTATGAAACCTCTGGCTTCATTGCAAAAAGTAGCTAAGTAGCTTCAAGGGTTTCCTTCCCCTTCTTACCTTGTTTATATGGGTATGACATAACCTGGGGGAAAGCTTTCTTTTGAGGAAGCCCTGAGTTCACCACAGGGAGCTCATACGGCACCACCAAGACATCCAACTGTGATATGAATAATGTAGGAAAGAGATGATTTTGGTTGTCTACTTGTCTTGATAGATCTACGAGAATTAAGAAAATAGCATTGGGAGGTCAATGATTGGTGCATCATTTGCTAAATTAAGCAATGCCAGGTTGGTCTTAGCCTCCTGGAAGAGAGAGAGTGAGATCACGTAAATTAAGCTTCTTTGCAACCTTAATCGCAGTTTGATACAAGTTGTGAATCGCGTTAATTTTTAATTTTTAATTATTTTATAATTTCTTTATATTATTTGAAATGTTGTCTATAGTACGGATAATTGTACTTTAATTTTTGTTATTGTAGACTTTTATGTTTTTTATTGAACAATATTTTTGTAACTTCGAATACCAATTCTGAAATTCCTGGATCCGCCACTGCTTGTTGGGTTTTAGTTTACCTAATTAACCTTTCGCTATCTATACATACAGAAGCCCATTGACGGGTCAGGTGTGGAAACTTCTTATTGAATGCAATGGGGCACCTCCAAAAAGTGAATTTGTATATGCCGAAATTGATAGGGCTAATCTCACATATGTGACCTTGTTAAGTTTCAAAGAACAGCTCGGTTATGCTAGTAGGGACTTCATGTACTATAAGAAGCGATGTGGCAGGACAGTAGCAACTCTTGAGCCGATCGATTTCAGTCGTGATGCAGAATCAATGATACAAAACAATGAAGGGGAGAGGGAACTCAGATTGCTGATGACAAGGGAGCAACAAACTGACTTACAAGTCAGCGTAACACCCATGAAGCAAAAAAGGGGGTCAAAGAGATGAGCCATGTACAGATGAACAAATTGATGCATACAAGGTTTGGCTAGCAAAATTGCCAGACGAGGAAGAACACACGGGTAAGTTATGTTGCTCCAATCGTCGCCAGTGTTTTAACAATTCTATTGAACTGGTCACTGCACTAACATTTGTTCACGACTCGCAGAATTTGAGGATGACTACAGGCAAGAAACAATCAAAACATATAAGGAATGGTTAAGGCAGAAAGGCTACCTTGCAGATATATGTAATCTTCGAATTTTACATTGAACTATGCAAGCGTATTATTAGTTTTTCAAACTCATGTATACTTCTCTGATGCTTGTTACATGCAGTATCGTTTGAGAAAGAGGACCATACTAATTATGGTGGGAGACTTCAAAATGAGGACAGCCATGAAAGCAGCCCAACACCACCTGACAGGCCATCTCATGCTAGGAAAAACAAGCAACAGCAAAATGGTACGTTTTCCTTCCTGTAATTTTACTTTTACTAGGCTCGAATGCCCCCTGCTGAATTTGAATGTTAAATTAAATTTAACTGGTTTGTAAGGAGGTGGCGGCCAGCAAGGCAAGAAAGGTCGTGGATGCCTGAAAGGTTTAGCAGCAGCTACCAAGAGAGTTAGGACTGCGTCCCAGAAACTTACAATAAAATTTTCAGCAAGGCGAGGAGGTCCTGTTGGTGAAAACTCTCGAACATTTTTGGATGAAGTGGTAATGTTTACAAAAAAAAAGGGCTCCACTTATTGGTGTGAAAAGGTGGAAAGATGTCCAGCAAAATGTCAAAAATACAATAGCAGACGATTTGTTGGTAAGTTGCCTGTTGTAGTTGCCTTAGCATGTTGCGTCTCTAATTATGTAACAATTCACATTCTCACTTTACATTCTCTATGTGTTACAATTTGAGCAGAGCAGGTGGGATTTCGAAAATGTTGACAATGCAATTGAAAAGATATTGGACATTGCCAAAGAGCGATACAAAGGATGGCGATCAACACTCAGTGCTACTTACAAGGCATACAACACTTACGATGAGCGCATGAGACAGAAGCCTGAAGATTTACACCCTGTCGAGTGGCACTACATGGTGCTGTATTTTGGAACTGAAAAATTTCAGGTTACGTGCTACTGACTTTTTTCTTTCGAATACACATGTTGATAAGAATGCTTGTTGACTGCACTTGCATACTTTTTTTTGCAGATGTTAAGCAACCAGAACTCTGAAAACCGTAAAAAACAGAAGACCAAGCATGTGATGGGATCCAAACCGTTCTCCCAATGTAGCTATGAGCAGGTAATTATAAATTAAACTTATGAGATTCTTTTCTTAAGTGATCAGTTGTTCATAAGGTACATTCTTGCCATCTTAGAGAGACCCAGAGACCGGGGAAGAGCCAAGTGATTTGACTCTTTGGATGATTACCCACACGAAGAATGGGGAATGGTCAAACAACGCTTCTAAGGATGTCTATGTGAGTAGTAATTAAATTTGTTCATGACTTAGTATATTACTCAGAATTTTGTGCTGATAGCTTAACTTATTTAACTTTTAACCTCTTATCTCAATTAGGATGATGCAGCCTTCAAAATTACTAACATATCAACAGAGGCAGATAAAGGCTTCCTTACAGTTGAAGAGGAAGACATTGCTTTCCAGTCAAGTTACAAGGAGAGCACCCGAACCAAATCATGCAAGCTTCATGGTCATGGATACATGGCGAAATATCCGACACGAAGCCAACTGTTGAAAGACAGACTCGACGAACAAGCCCGTGCTTCTGCTGCAGCCCGCAAAAAAGAAAATGAGTTCGTAGATGAAATTCATAAGTTAAAAGAACAACTTGCTAACGAAGTTGCTGAAAGGGAAGATACTAGGCGACGGATGGAAGAGGAATTGCAGAATGAAAGGAACGCAAGAGAACAGCTCAGGGAAGAGTTCCTTTCATTGCTCGCAAAATAGAGTAGACCAACATCACAGGTAATAAATCTGTAAATGTGTCTTGGATTTGTACATCGTATGATAACTAAAGTATTCCCTATTTGTTCATACACAGGATAACCAACGAAGTGTATTGAACACCACCTAAAACGCAGCTACTCCAACTGACAATAACAAAAAGACACCTAACCATGTACACGAAACTTTACAACAGGTAACAAAATTGCTAAAAGTTTGCAGCCATCAAGGAATTGTAATTTGAATTACAGGCAATCTTTGTACACTAATTATTTCATTTGCAGACTCAGCCACAAAGCGTCCTCACCGCAGAAAAGGATGCTAGGCCACCTGCTCGCAACACTAACAACTCTACTCTTAACCGAAGCCTTTTCCACAAGGGCACTGCCAACGTCTCAACAAATTTTATTTCTTCAAGTCAATTGTTCAATGCTGCTAAAACTCGTTCAAGGACAAGGAAGGAGCAGGTACGACATGAAAACGTAATTTATTTTGACTTAACATGTTGCTCTTGTAATCTTAACCAATAGTGTCTCTAGTGATTTATTCTCTGTAGTGGCATGAACAGTACCAAATTAACTTGTTGTTTCATGAACAATAATCAAATTTGATAATTACAGAATGGGTCTACATGTGTGTCAATGGGTCTGGACCTCTACTGTTCAAAGATCCAAGACATGTCTTTTGCCTTTTGGTCCCCCTTGCCTTGCAGCATTGCCTTGGTAGCTAGCTAGGATGAGGGGTAATACTTTGGGGAAAGAAAACTACTACTAACAAAGAGGGTTGGAAAAATGAGAAACCCTTGTCACCATGGGTATGTTTGCTTCCTTGGATTTACCTTGGACACTGGTGATTCACACTGTCACTAGGGTCCTGTCCCAATGTTGTTAGGGTATACGTAGAATGTTCAAATGTTAAAAATTTTTGTGGGTGAGAAATGATCGTTTCTTCGTTAAGACAAGTACTACTATAGGTTCAACTGCTACATCCTATCTTGTTTATTTCTGATGCAGAACAACACACTCGTATATACATCTTCAAATCTAGTGATACATATCCGTTTCTCGGGGAAAAACTAGTGGTACTGTAAATTAATCACTTATTTTTTTATTAAAACAACAAAAGGCAATTTGCCATGCTAAAAGGGTAGTACAATTCAGATCAACCAAACAGCACGCATGCAAAACTAGTCACTTGCATCTAGAATCTAGGTGGGTTGGTTTATAATAACACCAAACATATACATCTTTCACCACCCCCACCCTATATATTTCTCACCAGTATCGAATTATGCATGTACGTGCGTGTGCCCGTGACATTTGAGAAGGCCGGCTCTCGGCCCTGTTCTATTTAGTTTTTCTCCATGGTTTTTGGTAACAGCTTCTTGAAGCCACTTCTCTAAACATCTTTTTGAGTCTAAAACCATATACATCATTTACGTTATCGTCTCTATCATCTAACGTCGTCTTAAAAAATGCATACAAAAAAACACCCATCATACCCAAAACCCATGGCCGTAGTCCAAAGAATGTGCCTCAAAATGACGAGCAGAACGTGCGGATGTGGGAGGCTAAACCAGAACCTCTACTTTAATTTGGACAGGTAGTAATTACAAAAAAAGGAAATCGATGGGCCATCTTTTGCATGTATACTGTAGATGGGTACGCATCAAATTCTTTTTTTTTTTGTGAGCGGTTCGAGTTTAGCCATAGTTTCCTTTTTTGTATCAGCAGAGACTTTTTTGTGGAATTCTAAATCAATCCTCTTATGGGCCCTAAACTGTTTATCAATTCCTTGAATGGTAGCCTTGGAGAAATACTCTCCCCTAACAAAGGGCTCTGGATTTTTCTTTATTAAGAAGGAACACAGGCTCCCCACTCCTTTGTAAAATTTTATGGAGCAGTTGCTCCATTCCGTAAAGAGTTTTTTGATTTCTTTTTTTCCTGTAGTTTTTGATATACAGGTATTCAAGATTCCCACATGAATTGCATCTGTGGTTTGAGCTTTAGCTACAACTACGCAAACAATACATCTGAATGACCCATCTATCTTTTCATAAATCCTCTCTGGTAGAAGATCTCTTATCTCAGTCCCTCTCAAAGACACCAGCAAGTATTTTCGTACATGACTGTAGGAAACTAGTCGTTTTCTCATATAGCAAAACAAAACAAATTCCCCAATTGATAATGATGTACAGATGTTCAGACAGACAAAAAAATGTTGAGGTTAAGAAAGTTCTTGTTGAGAACATTATGTCGTACACATTATTTTATTTTTCTACTTTGCTAGCTTTCTAGGGCCCAATGATAAGCCTGGCAGTTTCATGAACAATGATCACTCAGTACATGTTTTTTTGTGTGGAAATAAGTAAGAATTAGAATAAAATCATGTTTACTTTTATCAATAATGGTGTTGCCTGGTAGTGAGTAGTGACAATAATTGTTACTAGTATATGTGCTGCTGGACCTTACTCACGTTAAGGACCTTGTTTTTGGTTCCTTTGATCGCTCATTCATATAAAATATTATTTCATGACTGTTGCTTTAATTTGATTATTTCATCAATCATATTTCACTAAGATGTTGCTAATTGCTGAACCATATGCTAAAGTTAATGCTTTTTAACGAGCAGGAATGAACAAGTTGATTAGAGCACACAGAGTCAAAGCATGGGTCGTCAAGTCAAGACATTCTACATGCCAAACCAGCAAGGAGCAATGCAACAGAAGCGAATCTATTTTTGTTATTATTAGTTAAGAACTTTGTAGTTTAATTTTGGAGATTTATATGTAACTCCTTTAGTAATAGTGGCACTTTTTAAATTATGATTGTCAGAATTAATGATATTTTGAATTAATATATGTTGCTACGTTCTAGCATTGTTACTATTTTGCTATTCATTTGCAACAACAAATTAATAATCAAATATCAAATGTTATATGTGTTGCCACAATTCTTCCCGTTGCGATAAACCTGATAGCATTTTGTTGTGATAGCGTAATGCAATGCCGCTACTACGATGCATCCAACTATTCGCCACGAACAATGATCGATGCTATAGGATATATTTGCCACCATAAATATTTTGTTGCAATACCTTTTCTAAGCCTGTTGCAACGAAACATCTAACGTGGCAATAGTACCTCTTACCACGAAACATGGTGTTGTAATAGATTCTCTTGCCATACTACAACTCCATGGCAATAGAGTCTATTGCCACGTAATAACTCCGTGGCAAGACAAACTATTGCCACAAACAAACTTCATGGCAAAAGAGGCTATTGCCACGTAGTTGGTCGATGCAATAGCCTCTATTGCCATGACATCGCTCCTTGCAACAACAAACAATTGCAATGCTTCATTGCATGGCAATAACCATATGTACTGCAACGAAACCAAAAACTGTTGCACAATCTTTTAAGGACGCAACAATTAGCAATGCTTGCCAACGGAAGTGATTAGTTGAAATACATACATATTGCATCTATTTTGGTCCTATTGCAACGTTTTCGTGCCGTTGTCCAAGACCCGAAATCTAGTAGTGGATAGAATCCCTCATAAAATTAGGTGTTCATGCCCTTCCATATGTTGCACCAAAAGATAATGATCACCGCATGGTAGGTCTACCAAAGTAGAGTGCCGTCGGTTATCATCATTATTTGGGGTAGATGTCGGACATCTACATGCGGAAGCATTTGGTTTACTTAACAAGGTTATCAAAACAGTTTTGGACCTTGGGGCATAGGTTGGGGCCGGGGCATATTGATGTCACCCAACAAGCAAGAGTCACATAGGGATGTGATTAGCAAGGTGTTGCTTACCCATGTCACTAGTTTTCTAGCCGTGATGCCAAAGCTCACTAGGAATTAGTGAAATGAGGATCTTGGCCCACTATGTAACTTAGAGGGAGTTTTGTTGCAAAACACATAGTGGGAGTCTTTTGTTAAATAGTTTAATAAAAGATGAACATAAACATAGTGCTAAACTTTGCATATTCTTTGTTGTAGATCATGTCAACTAATGCCGCATCCAGTTCTTTTAATTTGCGATCTATTCTTGAGAAAGAAAAACTCAATGGAACGAACTTTATGGATTGGTATCGCAACTTGAGAATTGTTCTCAAGCAAGAGCGCAAGGAGTATGTCCTTGAGTCTCCTTATCCTGATGACTTGCCTGATAATGCTACTGCGGCTGCACGGAGAGCTTATGAGAAGCAAACGAATGATTGCCTTGATGTGAGCTGTCTCATGCTTGCCAAAATGTCCTCTGAGCTTCAGAAGCAATATGAGAACACAGGTGCCTACAATATCATTGTGGGGTTGTGTGGTATGTTTGAGAACCAAGCAAGGGCTGAGAGGTTCAACACTTCAAAGTCCTTGTTTGCGTGCAGGCTTGCAGAAGGGAATCCAGTAAGCCCTCATGTGATTAAGATGATTGGCTACATTGAGAGTCTGGAAAAGCTTGATTTTCCCCTTAGCCAAGAGTTGGCTACTGATGTGATTCTCCAGTCGCTCCCCCCGAGCTTTGAGCCATTCATACTGAACTATCACATGAACAACATGGATAAGACCTTGGCAGAGTTGCATGGGATGCTAAAAGCTACCGAGGAAAGCATTAAGAAAAGCAGCAATCATGTGATGATGATGCAGAAAGGCAAGGGCAAGCCCAATGTCAAGAAAGGCGCGGTCAAAAGAAAGTTAGCTCCCGATGAGATCGCGAGCAGTTCTAAGGCCAAGCAAGTCAAGAAGGGCGCTGCTCCTAATGCAGATTGTTACTACTGTAAGCAATCAGGTCATTGGAAAAGGAACTGCCCAAAGTACTTGGAGGATCTTGAGAAGAAGAAGGGAAGTACGACTTCCTCTCCAGGTATAAATGTTATAGAGATCAATCTTGCTACTTCATCCACTGATTCTTGGGTATTTGATACCGGATCGGTTGCTCACATTTGCAAATCGTTGCAGGGGCTAAGAAGAAGTAGAAGTTTGAGGAGGAGCGAAGTGGATCTTCGCGTTGGCAATGGAGCAAAAGTTGTTGCGGTGGCTGTTAGCACCATGCCATTGTCTTTACCTTCAGAATTAGTTTTGGAATTGAATAATTGTTATTGTGTTCCATCTCTTTCCAAGAACATTATTTCTGCTTCATGTTTGCAAGCAGAAGGTTATGACTTTAGATCTATGAACAATGGTTGTTCTCTTTATTTCAAAGATATGTTCTATTGTCATACTCCATTGGTGAATGGGTTATATGTTCTTACTCTTGAAGAGCACCGGTCTATAACATTAATGCAAAGAGGCAACGTTCGAATGATTTGAATCCCACGTTTATTTGGCACTGTCGCTTAGGTCACATAAATGAGAAACGCATGGAGAAGCTCCATAGAGATGGTATTCTGCACTCATTTGATTTTGAATCATTTGAGACGTGCGAATCTTGTTTACTTGGCAAGATGACAAAGCCACCTTTCACCGGTCAAGGTGAACGGGCAAATGACTTATTGGCACTCGTACATTCTGATGTATGTGGACCAATGAGCTCAACAGCCAGAGGTGGTTTTCAGTACTTCATAACTTTTACTGATGACTTTAGTAGATATGGGTATATCTACCTAATGAAGCATAAGTCTGAATCCTTTGAAAAGTTCAAAGAATTCCAAAATGAAGTGCAAAATCATTTAGACAAAACAATCAAGTTTCTACGATCTGATCGTGGAGGCGAGTATTTGAGCCATGAGTTTGGCAATCATCTGAAGGATTGTGGAATTGTTCCACAATTGACTCCGCCAGGAACACCTCAATGGAATGGGGTATCTGAACGGAGAAATCGCACCTTATTAGATATGGTGCGCTCCATGATGAGCCAAACTGATCTTCCGTTGTCTTTTTGGGGGTACGCTCTTGAAACAGCCGCTTTCACACTAAACAGGGTTCCATCAAAATCAGTAGAAAAGACACCATATGAGATGTGGACAGGACAACGTCCTAGCTTGTCTTTTCTTAAGATTTGGGGATGTGAGGCTTATGTAAAACGTTTACAATCTGATAAGCTCACTCCTAAATCTGATAAATGCTTCTTTATCGGGTATCCTAAGGAAACAAAAGGATATTACTTCTATAATCAAGGAGAAGGCAAAGTGTTTGTCGCCCGGCATGGTGTCTTCTTAGAGAAAGAGTTTCTCTCAAGAAGGGATAGTGGGAGCACGGTGCAACTTGAAGAAATTCGAGAAACACCTGAAAACGTTTCAGCTCCTACAGAACCACAACAGGATGAACAAACTGTTGAAGAACCTGCCTGTTGTGGACACACCGGCACCACGTAGGTCAGAGAGGTCACGTCGTGCACCTGAGAGGTACATGTTCTTGACTACTCAACAACGGGACATATTGTTGTTAGACAACGATGAGCCTAAGACCTACGAAGAAGCGATGGTGGGACCAGACTCTGAGAAATGGCTTGAAGCCATGAGATCCGAAATTGAATCCATGCACAGTAATCAAGTTTGGAACTTGGTTGATCCACCTGATGGTGTTAAAACCATTGAGTGCAAATGGATTTTCAAGAAAAAGATAGACATAGATGGAAATGTTCACATCTATAAAGCGCGATTGGTGGCCAAAGGTTTCAAACAAATTCAAGGTGTTGATTATGATGAAACTTTTTCGCCCGTCGCAATGCTAAAGTCTATTCGGATCATTCTAGCGATTGCTGCATATTTCGACTATGAAATATGGCAAATGGATGTCAAAACAGCTTTCCTTAATGGAAATCTGAGTGAGGATGTGTACATGACACAGCCCACGGGTTTTGTCGATCCGCAATCAGTTGGAAAGATATGCAAGCTGCAAAGATCCATTTATGGATTAAAGCAGGCATCTCGGAGTTGGAACATTCGTTTTGATGAAGTAATCAAAGGGTTTGGTTTCATCAAGAACGAAGAAGAACCTTGTGTTTACAAAAAGGCTAGTGGGAGCGCACTCGTGTTTCTGGTCTTATATGTGGATGACATATTACTGATCGAAAATGACATTCCTATGCTCGAATCTATTAAGTCTTCATTGAAAAATAGTTTCTCTATGAAAGACTTAGGAGAGGCGGCATATATTCTGGGCATCAAGATCTATAGGGATAGATCAAGAAAGCTAATTGGATTAAGCCAAGATATGTACATTGACAAGGTGTTGAAAAGGTTCAACATGCAGGATTCCAAGAAAGGCTTCCTACCTATGTCACATGGTATAAATCTTAGCAAGAGTCAGTGTCCTAGTACACCTGATGAGCGGGATAAAATGAATGCGATTCCATATGCTTCGGCTATGGGGTCCATTATGTATGCCATGCTTTGTACACGTCCAGATGTCTCGTATGCTTTAAGTGCTACAAGTAGATACCAATCAGATCCAAATGAAAGTCATTGGATTGCCGTAAAGAACATCTTGAAGTACTCGAGAAGAACTAAAGATGTGTTCCTCGTCTATGGGGGTGAGGAAGAGATCGTTGTAAATGGTTACACCGATGCTAGCTTCCAAACTGACAAAGACGATTTCAGATCGCAATCTGGATTTGTGTTCTGCCTGAACGGCGGTGCGGTGAGCTGGAAGAGTTCCAAGCAGGAGACGGTTGCTGATTCTACAACAGAAGCCGAGTACATAGCAGCTTCTGAAGCTGCTAAAGAGGCTGTTTGGATCAAGAAATTTGTTTCTGAGCTTGGTGTGGTGGCTAGTGCCTCCAGCTCAATGGACCTCTACTGTGACAATAGTGGGGCCATTGCGCAAGCCAAGGAGCCTAGATCGCACCAGAAATCCAAGCACATTCTACGGCGATTTCATCTCATTTGCGAGATTGTGGAGAGAGGCGATGTGAAGATATGCAAAGTACAAACGGATTTGAACATTCCAGATCCGTTGACAAAGCCGCTTCCCCAGCCAAAGCATGAGGCTCACACTAGGGCAATGGGTATTAGATACCTACATGGTTGACTCTAGTGCAAGTGGGAGACTGTTAGTGATATGCCCTAGAGGCAACATGGAGATGTTATATATATCACATACTATGTTTATGATGCATTAGTTTGTTCCTTGAAATAGACATTATCATTATTGATCAATGAGTGTGTGACTTATTCATGAGACTCTTAATGTCAAAATGTTGCTATTTCTAAATGATCCCTGATTATATATCATATGAGGAACAAATATGATTCAAAGATCAGCATATGTATTGATTGATGATCATGTCTCATGGATCATGGTATGGAGATACCAAATCAATAATATGGACATGTGTTAGTGAACATATGTTGGATAGACCCGCCATGAGACACTACAGAGATTCCATGTGTCATCAGTTGGTCTCAAGTAGTGTTTATGTGGAATCCTTAGACTTGAGATCATCATGGTTCCCAACATGCGTAGTAGCTTATTTTGGGACTACTAAACACTACTCCGTAACTGGGTAGTCATAAAAGTAGTCTTTGGGTTTGCCATGAAACATGTAGTGGGATGTGAATGATCAAGATAGAATTTGCCCCTCCTTATGGGAGAGATATCTCTGGGCCCCTCGATGTAATGGATTATGAAAGTGCATGGCCATGCCAAGGTGATTGAGAAGTCAATCCCGAGTTTATAATCCATCACGGAATCGAGAGAGTGATTGAGCTATTAAGAGGATGACACAGGTCTCGCCTTGAGCTTAATCTATATCGTGAGGCAAAGGGATTCGTACATGAGAACATTACAGGCTCAGCCGATATGATCTTTACGTATACTTTGGGGTTAATATGTCTTGCTAGAGGCCGCTATTAACAGGGTGACTGGAAAGACGTTTCCGGGTCGCGACCAAGTATACGTGAACCTACAGGGTCGCACACTTAACGGGTTGGAACACTAATTCGAATGTGATTCGGATGTGGGCTCAATTCGGATAGAGATCCGGATAGACTCCTATTGGGCCTCGGTCCACGAGGCCCAAGTGAGGAGGTCTATATATATGGAGGCGGGGGGGCTGAGGGATGCACGCTTCTGTTCCTCCCGAGCAAAACCCTAGCCGCCACCTCCCGAGCCAAACCCTAGCCGCTCGCGAGTGCTGGTACACTCGCGATCGGCGTTCCAGCCCCGGACGTGTGGATACCGGTGGAGGCGCTGCTCGTTGCGGCATTGATCAGCATCAACAATCTACATATTGGATCTGCTCGTGGTGTGGTTGATCGCGTGGAGGAGACGATCTGTTCGGGACGATCGGCTACTTCCACTGCTACCTCGACGCGCGTGGTTGGATCGGCTTCTCCAACTCTTCTTCCGCTGCGCTGCGCGTCTAGTGGTAACGATCTTTGATGACTCTCCTAAAACGACATGGTCCTAAAACGACGTCAATTACTCATCATACACACGGGATGACCTCCACATGGTCTCTCATCGTGCACGAAAAACGGGGAGGAGTGGGTGCACGGTTTGTGGCGCACGAAGGAGGAGACGGCGTGCGGGCGAGAAAGAGGGGAGGAGGCCATATAGGGCGGAGCCGGCCAACGGCCATGGCGGCGCGAGGAGGAAGATGTCACGGGTAGGGGACGAGTCTACCATGTGGGCCTGGGGTGCATAGAGAGAGAGGGAGAGGGGAAGCGTGAACAGTGAGGATCGGCCAGGGGAAATCAACGGCCGACGGATGAGGTGGGGTTTAAGTGAGTGGGGACGGCCGAGATGGGATCGAAGGGATCGGACGGCTGGGGGAGTTAGGCGGGGCGGACGGCCTGATAGGCCGGTGGGCGGCATGGCCGGCATCTGGGCCGCACACGTGGTGAGCGGAGAGGGGAGGAGGGCGGGATGGCGGCGGTGACGTGGACGGCATCCATCCGTCCAAGTGTCGGCCGGATGGGAGGGAGGTGTTATTGTTTTTATTTTCTTGATTTTCTGTAAACCCAAATAAGACATTTAGGCCTAGAAAATAGCAGAAAATTCCAAAAAAAATCCCAAAAAATCCTACAAGTCTAGAAAAATGCAAGGAACCCAAATAAAATTATTTAAACCCATTTTGATCACAATTCTCCCAATCTTAATACATTTTAACTCACGGCAAAAACAAGGGAAGGATTTTTAAATTCCAGAAAATAAAATTAAAATAAATGAAAATTTGGGATGTCACAAACCTACCCCTCCTTTAAAGAATCTTGACCCCGAGATTCGGAAGGGCTAGCAAAAGAGGTGGGGATGATTGGCCTTCAATTCTTCCTCTCTTTCCCAGGTGGCTTCATCTTCCGTATGGTTGCTCCATTGCACTCGGCAGAAACGGATGGTCTTCCTTCTGGTCTGATGTTCTGCTGTCTCAAGTATCTTGATTGGCTGTTCTCTATAGGTGAGATCTCCTTGAAGATCAAGAGTGTCAAGTGCTGCCTACTCAGTGGGTACTCGAAGGCACTTCTTCAGTTGAGAGACATGGAAGACGTCATGGATCCCAGCCATGGATGATGGCAATTCCAACTGGTATGCTACCTCACCTCTGCGACTCAAGATCTTGAAGGGTCCTACGAACCTTCGTGCAAGCTTACCCTTGGTTTGGAACCTCTTGACTCCTCTGAGTGGAGACACCCTCAGATACACAAAATCATTCACTACGAAGGCCAGGTCTCGTCGACGATTATCAGCATAACTCTTCTATCGAGACTGAGCTATTTTTTGTCTCTCCTTGATCTTTCTGACCTTTTCTTCGGCGTCCTGCAGGAGTGTGGGCCTGGGGTCTTGAGAATTCTCTTGTTGATCCCAAAACAGCGGTGTTCTGCACTTTCTTCCATACAAGGCTTTAAAGGGGGCCATCTGCAGACTGGATTGATAGCTATTGTTGTAGGAGAACTCTGCGTAAGGTAAGGCTCGATCCCAACTGTCACCAAGGTTTAAGGCACAAGCTCTCAACATGTCTTCCAACACTTGATTGATCCGCTCGGTCTGGCCATCGGTTTGGGGATGATAAGCCGTGCTGAAATTTAGCTTACTCCCTAACTCCTCGCGAAGCTTTTGCCAAACCGGCAAGTGAATTGGCTCCCTCGATCTGATACAATCTTCTTGGGAACTCCATGGAGGCACACGATCTGGGACATGTACAATTCTGCCAACTTACTCCCAGTATAGGTAATCTTGACTGGTATAAAATGTGCCACTTTGGTCAAACGATCTATTATTACCCATATGGAGTCATATCCAGACTGAGTCGTAGGTAATCCGGTGATGAAGTCCATACCGATCTCTTCCCACTTCCAATCAGGGATGGGTAAGGGTTGCAAAAGTCCTGCGGGTTTCTGATATTCCGCTTTGACCCTCTGGCAGGTGTCACAAGCATCAATATACTCAGCAATCTCTCTCTTCATGTTGACCCACCAATACTTTTCCCTGAGGTCTTGGTACATCTTGGTACGACCGGGGTGTATGGAGTATGGGGTGTCATGGGCTTCTCTCAGAATCATCTCCTTGATCTCTCTATTATTTGGTACACAGATACGACTCCCATACCAAATGGCTCCATGTTCGTCCTCACTGAAACTAGGGGCCTTTCCTCTCCTCATGTTCTTCTGTATCTCCTTAATATCCTCGTCTATCTTTTGAGCTTCTTTGATTAGTTCGGGCAGGGTGGGTTGGATTTCCAGAGCCATGAGGTTACTCTGGTTCTTGGGCTCTAAACTAAGATGGGCAATTTCCTCTTGAAGTCGGGTCTGAACCTCTGCTGACAAAGTGCAGTTTGCATAGACCTTTCTGCTCAAGGCATCGGCCACGACATTAGCCTTGCCCGAATGGTAATGGATTCCGAGGTTACAATCCTTAATCAGCTCTAACTATCGTCGCTGCCTCAGATTGAGCTCTGCTTGGGTGAAAATATACTTTAGACTCTTATGGTCCGTGTATATCTCACAATGGTTACCGATGAGGTAGTGCCGCCAGATCTTCAATGCATGAACCACCGCAGCTAATTCCAGGTCATGAGTGGGATAATTACCTTCATGAGGCCTTAGCTGGCGAGATGCATAAGCTACCACTTTTCCCTCTTGCATCAACACACAACCAAGTCCTTGCCGGGAGGCACCACAGTACACCTCAAAGTCCTTGTGAATATCTGGTAGGGTGAGTACCGGTGCTGACACTAATTTGTTCTTGAGTACTTGGAAACCCTGCTCACAAACCTTTTCCATTCAAACTTCTTTTCCTTCTTTAGGAGCTGGGCCATGGGTCTGGCTAGCTTGGAGAACTCCGGTATGAAGCGACGATAATATCCAGCAAGTCCAAGGAAACTCCTGATTTCTGTCACCGATGTAGGCTGTTTCCAGTCCATTACTGCTTCAACCTTAGAAGGGTCCACGGCGATTCCTTCGGCCGTCACAATGTGACCAAGGAAAGCTACCTCCTTTAGCCAAAATTCGCATTTACTGAACTTGGCATAAAGTTGGTGTGCTCTTAGTTCTCCTAGTATTATCCGGAGATGCTCTTCATGGTCCTTCTCACTCTTGGAGTAAATGAGAATGCCATCAATGAAGATTACCACAAACTTGTCCAAATATTTCAGAAACTCTTTGTTCATCATGGTCATGAAATATGCCGGGGCATTTGTCAACCCAAAAGACATGACCGTGAACTCATACTGACCATAACGAGTTGTGAAGGCAGTTTTGGGTATACCCTCTTCCCTGATCTTTAGCTGATGGTACCCGGATCTCAGATCTATCTTGGAGAAGACACTTGCTCCCTTCAACTAATCAAAGAGATCGTCGATCCTAGGCAATGGATGCTTATTCTTGATGGTGGCTTCATTAAGTGCTCTATAGTCTACACTCATCCTCATGATACCATCCTTCTTTTTGATGAAAAGGACGGGTGCACCCCATGGTGATGAGCTAGGACGAACATAGCCCTTATCTTCCAACTCCTGAATCTGTTTCTTAAGTTCGGCTAACTCATTAGCGGGCATTTGGTATGGTCTCTTGGAGATAGGGGCGGTACCAGGGACTAAGTCAATTACGAACTCAACTTCTCTATCTGGGTATTCCCGCACTATTGGCACTTCTTCCAAAACTTGCAGGTGGGCGAGGGTACACTGGTTCATCTTGGGTATCTTGGGTACAAAGACCACCTCTACCCATGATCATTTGTGATGGTGATGGACCGGGAAGCACAGTCTATCTTGCCTTTATTCTTGGACAACCCATCCATACCCAGGATGACATCCAATCCGCGAGAGTCTAGGACAATCAACTCGCTAAGAATGGTACTCCTTCTACGAGTAACTCCACTCTCGGACACAGGGTACTGGCCCTCATCTCAATTCCAGGGGATTGGACTATCATGGGGATACTAAGGGGAACAGGTTTCATCCCATTTGGAACCACAAAAGCTTTAGAAATAAACGAATGGGAAGCTCCAGAATCGAATAAAACAGATGTTGGGATTGAGTTTACCAAAAACTTACCCAAGTAACATCCGGTGAGGCTTGGGCTTCTTCCGCAGTAACATGGTTCACACGGCCCTTGATAAAACCTTGAGGCTTCTTAAAAGCTGCTCCCGAGTTCTGTCCTCCTGCACTAGCATTGGCATGAATCTTCTTGGGGCACTGCCTGGCAAAGTGCCCTGCCTCCTTGCAATAGATGCAGGTCGTCCCATCGGGCTGGACAGGGGTCTTCTAAGCTGACCCACCGGGGATAGGTGCCCGCACTGACTGTGATGGAGGGCGATTGGCTTGGAAAGTCAGGCGCTGAAAGGTTGGCTTGGAGCTGCCAGGGGAGGGCTGAGTGTGGCGAGGTTTGGGGAAGCCTCCAGTATTGGCCTTCTGGGTGGCCATCCTCCGCTTGCGATTCTCCATCTCCACGTGTTTGCCCTCTTGGCGGATCGCCTTACTGACCAACTGATGGAAATCGGAGTAATCATTGGAGAGGAGCTGGATAGAAAGGTTGTCATTAAGGCCCTCCAAGAATCTCTCCTACTTAGCTTCATCTGTGGCAACGTCCTCGGGTGCATAACGTGCCAGCTGGTTGAACTTCTGGAGGTACTCACTTACGGTATGACCTCCCTGGCGCAAGGCTTGAAACTCCTTCTTCTTCAGAGTGACGAGGCCAGTTGGGACGTGGGCCTTGCGAAACTGCTGAGAGAACTCTTTCCAAGTGACGGCTTGAGCATCAGGTTACGAAGTGATGAAAACATCCCACCATTCTACAGTAGGTCCATGCAGCTGATAGGAAGCAAATAGGACTCGCTCTCGATCGCTGCACTGTAGTAGGTCCAACTTCTTGCCAATGCCTCGAAGCCAGTCGTCAGCATCCATCGGCTCGGAGCTGCTTGAGAAGGTTGGTGGGCGCATCCTCATAAACTTTGACAGACGGGACTGAGGTGCCTGAGCTGGCTGCGGTTGATGGGCAGGCGGTGCAGGGTTGGCAATGGTCTGAACCAGCAGTTGAATTAGTTGGTTTTGATTGGCCAACATTTGAGTCCAGTCAAGTCCGTTGGCCAGCGGGGGTGGCGGAGTAGTCTGTCTTTCTTGCGTCCCATTGAGGCTGCTCAGAACTCTCCCCCTCAACAAATGCAAAGTGGGTTTCATGCTGTCCTTTGCCATCGTTCTTCTTCTAAGTTTGGAAGGCATCAGTGACATACTGTGGCTCTTTGCAGATCTGCGACTAGTGCCCCACTTGCCACACTTGTAGCAGGATTGGTCTTGCTGACCATAAGACTTGTCGTCCCGCTTTGGCTTGCTTGCCTTATTTTCACGTGAAGCATATGACTTGCCTTTTTGGGTTGCGGCCTTACCCTTCCTTCCCCTTTTCTTCATTATGGGCTTTCACACCTTGTAGCTCCTAGCGTTAGCTTCACGGCCAGCGGAGCTCCTAGGTGACTGTGTGACGTAGTTCTTGCAGAGAACTTTATCCTGAGCCTCTACAACCTACATCATATCGATCAATTCAGCATACTCCTTGTAGCCATCTTGACAATAATTGCATATGGACTGTCTTGCATTGGGGTGAAAGGTGCATAGGGTCTTCTCAATCTTCTGCTCATCTGTGATCTACTTGCCACAAAATTGAAGATTGGTACAAATTCTGTGCAAAGTAGAATTGTACTCCCCGACCGTTTTGAAGTCAGCAAACCTCAGTCGGATCCATTTTTGCTCTGCCTGAGGAAGGATGGTGTCCTTTAGCCCCTCAAATCTCTTCTTGAGTGCAGTCCATAATGCTAGCGAGCTCTTTTCTGTCATGTACTCATTCTTGAGAGTGAGACAGAGATGGTGCCTGAGGGAGTGAAGTGCAGGATCATTTTCCTTAAGGGTGGGTTGAGCATCCTGCGGTGCACCAATCCAATAGCAGCGCAGACCTTCTTAGCTGCAAGTACTATCTCGACATCGGAAGCCCAAGTCAAGTAGTTTTGGCCATGCTGGGCTAGCACCTCGAACTCCCGGTTCGTGATGCCTGTCATCTACATGTGCATGAAAGGAATATATAAGTTTACTGCCGATAAACATGTATGAAAAAAATTTACTATAGTTAAATAAATTGGATAATGGTACAAAAGATTCTCGTAATGTTCCAGAATTTTATTTGTAATTTCTATAAACTTATAATTTTAGTGATTAAAAGCAATTTAAATAATTACAATTAATCAACATAGTAAATAAATACAGAAAATAATAATTATAGTACTAAACATGCTTCAAATGCTAAAAATAATTCAAAACTTGAATTCCCGATGCCCTTTTATGTAGGAATATGAATTTTCAGTGAATTCTGCAATTTTCGAGGGCCTATACGCAAAATTTCTATTTAGAGAAAATTTTCGCGTAATTTTCTGATTTTCTAATGGCATTTCTGCAAAATTTAGGATTGTATGTTCTGAGGAACAATCCGTAATTTTTAGAATTTGGGGGATCTTTTTGCAAATTTACCAGCGCCCCCCTCCGGACCAAGCCACCGGCCCATTTTCTTCCAGCTCAATCTACAATGCAATCAACACCTACTTTTTCATGTAATCTACCGATCGACATTGTGTCGACGACTTCAAGTCTACTCGTGGTAGATTAGAGTGGATTTGCACCGTAGAAAATAATCGAGAAAGAGAAATCTGTGGAATTTAAAGCGATCTAAATGTAGACAATTCAATCTACTAATATTTTGATGATTATCTTTCGATTCACCGGAATGATTCGTATTGATAATGTGTTGAGAAACCGTCGTTGGTAACAAGCCGGATCGGTTCTTCTGCTATGCAAAAGACAGATCAATCACAAAAGATACAAATAGTAGATTAAAAAACACAGAGGTAGGAAGAACTCCTGGTCTTTCTTTTATTTTTTTCTATTTCTCTTGCGTACACAAAATAGTCAATAGTACTCCCTAATTATAGCCTAGTGGTAAAGTGCCCACCATGAGCCAATACTTCAAGCCCAGGCCATGTTACCTAACACTCTTGATGGATTTGACACATCAAAAAGGGACTTCTATTATGTTGGAACACAACCACCTATTCCGGCGCAAAATGGAAAAGATTTGGAACGCATCTCGGTTTCCTTTTTATGCGCCAAGAAGAATTCCGGGATATAAGAGGAGGCCGGTGATTGATGCTGTGTAGCTTGGAGAATAGGAAGGAAGAGATTAGAGCCAAGAAATCAATGAGACCATCCGGGAAGCGTTCCCTACTCCAGTTTCTCGTGCAAGGAATAGCATGGCAAACAAGATTTTTCTTCTCCCTTGGCCACGTACTTTTCTTTCGTTACGTGCCATGGGGTGGGTCCACCTGCAGGGTGTGTCCATGGAATCAAGATGGTCCACAAGATCAAGTATGGCTCGGTCAGTTTGTCCCAGTAGGGATGAAAACGGATCGGATACGGTCGAATAGTCTCAAATACGAATACGAATCCATATTTTTAAAAACAAATATGAATTCAAATATTCTTAAATACGGATACGAATATTCTCGAATACGAATACGAGTATTTTCGAATACGGATTTTCTCGTATACGAATATCGAATAAAACGGATTCCTAGCGGTTTTGCCGATTTTCACCAGTTTTTGACTGGTTAAATTCAAATTTTGAATCACAAAATTCGTACAGATTTTTCATGGTTCTAGAAACGGATCGAATACAAATCGAATAGTCTCGAATACGAATACAGATACGAATATTCTCGAATACGAATGCGAACACAAATATTCTTAAATACGGATATGAATATTCTCGAATACGAATACAAATATTTTCGAATACGAATTTTGCTTAACACATTCGCGATTTCTTAAATACGAATATCGGATAAAATGAATTATCTATTACTGTTTTTCACCCTGGATTGTTTCTTTTTTAATCTAGGCTGAGTTGGCTTGTGTACGTAGGTACGTTCCCAGGATGTAAAAGGGAGGATAGTTATGTTTTGAGTCTCTTAGCACCTGCGTGTGCTTTTATCTAGTTGAGTGCTTTAGGGAGTTAGGTCAAGTTGTATTAGGATGCTTTAGTACGTACGGGTGGACCATAGACCGAATAGTGTTATACCTATAAACACTACTACAGAAAACCACATTACAGACGGTTTAGAAACGTCATCACAGACGGTTTTCTGAACCGTCTGAATTTATGGGTCAGTGATAATACAAGTTTATCACAGACGGTTTTAAAACCGTCCGTGATTATCAGATATCACAGACGGTTTTTCATTAAAAATCGTCTGTGATTATCACATATCACAGACGGTTTTTAAGTAAAAACCGTCTGTGATATCTGATTATCACAGACGGTTTTTA
This sequence comes from Dendrocalamus latiflorus, assembly GCA_017311315.1. Lineage (NCBI taxonomy): Eukaryota > Viridiplantae > Streptophyta > Magnoliopsida > Poales > Poaceae > Dendrocalamus > Dendrocalamus latiflorus. The sequence continues at coordinate 18,294,484 of CM029660.1, forward strand.
ATGAAAAACCGTCTGTGATACATATCACAGACGGTTTTTACTTAAAAACCGTATGTGATATTCCTACTCCAAAATCTAAATCTATTTCTGTTTATTGGCTAGCCTTAGGAAATGCTAGCCATGCCCTCTGAAACAAGCAGATAATCACAGACATAAAACATACAATTCACACATCTCATTTCATTTCAGATACATTTCACATCTCAATTCATTTCACAGACATAAAACATCCAATTGACAACGCACTTCATTTGATCACAAACATAAAGCATCCATTTCGCAAATCAATTAATTGAATTGAAATAAAATATCCATTAGCAAATACACAATTACAAAAAATCTACACTGCATTTGCACTTAAAAAAGGTTCGTTGATTATGTATTTATGGTGCGGAGTGGAACCGGCCTTCTGGCTTTATGACTTGAGTCAGCAAAAACTACGCCAACTCTGCTCGAATCCGTCCAAGATCAGGCTGTTTCAATGGAGTTGACGGGATGTACGCAGCCTGTCGATAGGAATATCAATGTGCGTATATATGTAATGTGATAAGTATGAAGTAATTATGGGAAGATTGACAAACCTTGGAATTGGTGATCCTCGAGGAATCGAGGAGTAGTTCCATATGTTGGCAAACGTAGTATCCACATGTGTTGCCCGGCTGCTGCTGGTGGCACTTCAAAAAATGGAATGTGTTAGTTCAAGAGGCTGTTGCATAGGATTAATTAATGTGAAATAGCGAATATCTTAAAATCTCGAGCATGTGTCAGCAGGCCTTTGGCCCCACGCTTCGAGTCACCTCCCATTTCAATGTACATCGCGGACGTCCTACGTGATTCGAAAAAGTTAACCTTAGTCATTCGGAAGGAAAGAAAGAGTACAATATAGGTATGTATGGAGAATATGTACTTACCTATCGATTACTTGGCTGACAATTGTGAAGTCTATTTTATTCCTACTTAGGGAATCAAGGTAATATACCTTGTTCCATTTTGGTACAATTACTATTAAAATCCAATGAAAGTTCTGATGGAAGGGCATAAGTACATATTCCTTATTGAGGCAACCCATCAGTCCTGCTGCAATGTACCTCTCGACGAGGGCTGTATCCCGGTCGATGGTATCCTTGGCGACCAAGTGTGGGTCCAAGAAACCAGCCGATCGGTTGGATAATCTAGCTTTAGTCAGCATGTATCTATATATATACACACAAAAGCAACAAATTAGATATGACATTTATCGGTCTGACATGAACGGAGACTGTGATTGTACACACTTACAGCGTCCAGCATCGAATGATTGAGACGTCGAGAGCGTTGAGCGTGAACAGATCGAATAAATCCTCAAAGGCGACCACGAACATACACTCTTGAAGACTGTGGTGGAAATCATCCGACGTGAATTTGACAGTGATACTTGAGATCCGTTCTCCCTCTGGCTTATTGGACTGCTGCATATACCACGTGTGCAATTGTATGCAACATATGCTAGGCGTTCGAGGGCTTTTTGCTCGAGCAATGGCTCGCCAAGCACAAATTTGCGGGCCAAAGGTAGGTACGGTATATCATCATTGGTCTTCTTTGCTTTGCCCTTGCTGGCCTTGCTGCCTCGGCTATATTTCGACTTCACGGCAGTCGACTTTGAAGGTAGCAGCGGTGCAAGTTGCTCTGGCGAGAATAGCACCCGTGGAGATAGCACCGGTGCAGTTTCCGGTGGTGGAACCGATTGGTCTTGTAATGGAGATGGCACCGGTGCAGTTACCGGTGGTGGAACCGACTGGTCTTGTAATGGAGATGGCACCAGTGCATGTTGCTCTGGTCCTGCCACCGGTGAAAAGCCTCCAGGGAGATGTCGCTTTTGGGCCACTGGATAAATGTTCCAATGGCCTGTCCTAGAGTCACGATCTCGTCGTTGGGGGGCTTCGGTAGCGGGACCACCTCAAAATTGACATGCACACCATCCACATTAACTTTTACGAAGCCTGGTGCTAAAGCTTGACCGTGCACCATGGCCCCGATACCAGACGAATATGCCTGGCCCCAAGCAGCGTACAAGGGAATGGAGCCATATCTCACTTGGAGCCTGCACTTCGTAGGCTCCTACATAACGATACAAAATTAGCTACTCGAATAGGCCTATCAATGGAGCAAGCATTCGAGAGGTAATAATTATTACCAGGATGTCGTTCACAAAAAATTTGGCCTGGGTTTGCGTCGGATTGGACGCGCAGCTACTCGGACGGTTATGCGGGCTAGCTAGCACAGGAGCGGCGGTAGCGGCCTGCTGACTTTCTGTTTGTTTCCGCACCTCATCTCTGATTACATAAGCCAGCTCACCCATTAGCTCCTCTCTAAGAGATTCCTTGATCTCTTCTCATAGCTGTGCGTCACACTCGGCTTTGTTTCTCTTCCTACGCCGATACATTCCGGAATCATCTTGGAAACCATGTTTCCAAGGAACGTAAAGCCCAAGGCCTCTCGTACGACCCGGGTGGTCCTTGTTTCCCAGGGCCACGGAGAGCATATCATTCTCCCTTGTTCCCTGGAATGATCCCAGGGTAGATTCAAAACTCAGCTCTTCCTGCAAGAGCACGACATGTCATTTCAATTCGTACGAAGTTGTGGAGTAATTACAAGCTACGTAGTTTGATCGATATGTTACCAAGCGCTGGGACACTTGCTGGTCTACAGGGTTTCGAAAGGAGACGTCCCCCGATGTCGTTGTAGATGACCTTGCTATAATCCAATTTCGAGTGCGCTCATCCGGGATATTGGAAAATGGCGGGGCGATATTCTGTGCAGCTGCCAGGTCATCCTCCTTCCTCCACTGCGGTATTTTACCCGCATACCCAGCTGTGCCAAGTCTGTGGGGGTGTGTTTTTTTTGCCTGGAGGGCCTTGTGCGCTGTACTTGTACTTTTGAAATCCTCAGACGTCTTCATCGCCTTGAACTCCTCCCATTGTGGTTCCAGGAATGGATATTTATGAAAAGGCGTTTCGTTCGTCTCCACGTATTTCCTGACAAGCGTGCTCTTGAATTTCTTCCATGCTTTGCACGCCGCTAGGTAGGTTTGTCGTTGCACGGCATCTTGGTGTTCTTCTGGGATCTCGAACGATGCCAAAATTTTGGTCCACAGCTCACGTTTCCGAGTGTCAGGCACGTTCTTCCACGAATTGTATGTGATCTCAATTCGTTCTCGTGCAACTATTCCGACCATACTTTGGAATGCGTTTACTGCTTTGTGAGGAAGGAGAGGGACCCCAAATGCATCCACCGCTGTGATGGTCAATAGGCCCTCGGGCTTCTTCCATAGCCCTCTTCCTTGGCGTCTTGATGTTGGAGCGGACGCCTCCGGCGATGGTGTTGAAGAATGCGCGGATGACATGTTGCTCAATTTGTGGGTCTATTAGGATAAGATGAGGAAGCAAGAAAAGTGAAACATGATGCTCAATGTTAGAAAGAGAGGAGAGGAGTAGAGGGAAGGGGGAGAAGGGAGGGGGTGATGTGGACAGAGAGAGGGGCTATGTGCCTATACTAACACAACAAGCAATGTAATATGTACCAATATAAACTAAGCAACTGCAGTAAACAATGTACCAATGTAGTATGTACCAAATAGCAAATTAAACTAAGCTACTACAGTAAACAATGTACCAATGTAGTATGTACCAAATAGCAAAGTAAACTAAGCTACTGCAGTAAACAATGTACCAAATAACAAACTAATTAAGCTACTGCAGTAAACAATGTACCAATGTAATATGTACCAAATAGCAAACTAATTAAGCTACTGCAGTAAACAATGTACCAATGTAATATGTACCAAATAGCAAACTAATTAAGCTACTGCAATAAACAATGTATCAATGTAATATGTACCAAATAGCAAACTAATTAAGCTACTGCAGTAAACAATGCTCACAATGCTCAAAACCCTAGTCCATCACAGAAACTGCTCACAATACTCAAAACCCTAGTCCATCACAGAAAGTTCTCACAATACAGACGGTTATCGAGGGGAGGTGGCCGGCGAGGGGCTCGACGAGGGGCTCGGAGGAGGCGGCCGGCGACGGGCTCGACGAGGGGCTCGGGGGAGGCGGACGGCGACGGGCTCGACAAGGGCCTTGGGGAGGCGGACGGCGACGGGCTCGACGAGGGGCTTGGGGGAGGCGGCCGGCGACGGGCTCGACGAGGGGCTCGGGGGAGGCGGACGGCGACAGGCTCGGGGGAGGCGGACGGCGACGGGCTCGGGGGAGGCGGCTGGCGACGGGCTCGACGGAGGCGGCCGGAGACGGGCTCAGGGACGGCGGCGGCGACGGGCTCGGGGAGGCGGCCGGCGAGGGCTCGGGGAGGCGGAGGCGACGACGGGCTCGAGATTTAATTAGATCTAGATCGAATAACTGCAGTGCACACAGAAAACCCTAGCCAGAGGGTATATATAGGGAGGTTATCACAGACGGTTCTAAACTTAGATCCGTCTATGATGAATATCACAGACGGTTCTAAGTTTATAACCGTCTGTGATAGTTATACTATCACAGACGGTTTTAAACTTAGAACCGTCTGTGATATTGATATCACAGACGGTTTTAAACTTAGAACCGTCTGTGATATTGATATCACAGACGGTTCTAATTTCAGAACCATCTGTGATAGGCCTTTGCGACTGTAGTTATTAAGACAACACCAATAACCACAGCTGCATTCATATCAACCACCAAACAGCTGCATTCATATACAACACCAACTAGCTGCATTCATATACAACACCAACTAGCTGCATTCACACAGTGTATTTCCTGATACATTTTGTCATTCTCAAATACATCACACTGCTTATTTCCTTTAAAAATTAGCCCTTCATCATATACATTTTGTCACACATTTTCACATATACATGTTGTCACACATTTTCACATATACATCTCAAAATTGACTACATCACACATTTTCACATATACATCTTAAAATTGACTACATCACACATTTTCACATATACATCTCAAAATTGTCACACATTTTCACATATACATCTCAAAATTGTCACACATTTTCACATATACATTCTTATTGTACTTGCTTATTTCCTTTAAAAATTAGCCCTTCATCATGATCAATGCGTACGTAACTAGTTTCGTCACGTTGTTCATCGTCGACCCTTATGCCATTTCCAAAAGGAGGTAACTCGTCAAATTGATTGTATTCCTCCTCGTCCACTACATTCTCCACTTCGACAATTCTCCTTTTTCCATGAAGAACTACATGGCGTTTCTTATTTGCCGGGTCGATTACATAGAAAACCTGAACAACTTGATTGGCGAGTACGAATGGTTCATCTTTGTACCCGACATGTTGGAGGTCCACGGTCATGACACCGTACTTGTCAACCTTCACCTATGGGAGATGCACCCAACGGCACCGAAATAAGGGGATCTTGAAAACCACATAGTCGAGCTCCCAAATCTCTTCTATGAAGCCATAGTACGAGTTTCTCGACCCATCGGTACGGAATGCATCTATGTGGACACCGCTGTTCTAGTTAGTGCTCTTGACATCCTGAGACTGCGTATAGAATGTGTACCCATTTATGTCATATCCTTGCCATGTCACAATTGTAAATGTCAGCCCTTTTGCCAACCATGTCAGCATCTCACTCGGCGAGCTCCTAGCGATTTGCTCCTTCAACCATTGGTTGAACCGACGGTTGTGTTGCCTCATGATCCAAACATCCGGCCGCTCTGGATTCTGTTGCCGAAGCACATCCTTGTGTTGGTCCACATAAGGTGCCACTTCAGTCATGTGTTGCAACACCGTGAAATGGGCTTGAGTATACGTGTCCATATCTGGAGTGATTGTTTTCCTTCCGATAGTTCCGAGACCCTTCAGCCTCCCCTCATGACGAGATTGAGGGACACCTATCGGTTGAATCTGAGCCATATAATCGACACAAAACTCAATGACCTCTTCGCTTGCATAACCTTCGACGATGCTGCCCTCCGGCCGAGAACGATTCCGTACGTAAGACTTGAGAATTCCCATGAACCTCTCAAATAGGTACATGCTACGTAGGAATACGGGCCCGCACATTTTATCTCCCACACAACGTGAACAATGAGATGGACCATGATATCGAAAAACGAAGGAGGGAAATACATTTCAAGGTGACATAGAGTCATCACCACCTCGTCCTGCAGAGCATCTAGTCCTTCGGGATCGATGACCTTCTGAGCAATTGTGTAAAAGAAATAACATAACCTCATGATTGTCTCTCGGACTTTGATCGGCAAAATATTTCTAATTGCAATAGGGAGCATCTGTGTCATCAGCACATGACAATCATGAGACTTCATGCCATTTAACTTCAAATCTTGCATCGAAACAAGTTTCTTCACGTTGCCGGAGTAACCAGACGGAACTTTGACACCATGCAAGCACTGGCACAGTTCTGTTTTCTCAGCCTTGGACAGAGTGTAACACGCAGGGGGAAGGTACGTCCGTCCATTATCAGTGCTTGTCGGTGCTAACTCAGGCCTGATGTCCATGTCAGCCAAGTCAAGCCGTGCGTTGACGCCGTCCTTTGTTTTATCACGGATGTTCAGTAAGAGACCAATCAAGCTGTCGCATACATTCTTTTCTACGTGCATGACGTCGATGCAGTGTCGAACATCTAGGTACTCCCAATAAGGTAAGTCCCAAAATATTGATCTCTTCTTCCAGGTGTCTTCGCATGAGCCCTCAATTTACGTCCCTTTCCGAGGACAACATCTAAATCCTTAACCATATCATAAACCTCGTGTCCCCTTAAATGCCTTGGAGCTGAACCGTCTTCCTTCTCTTTGTCAAATTGTTTCTTCATCTTGCGGTATGGGTGAGCCCTCCGAAGGAACCGGCGGTGACGCATGTAGACGGTTTTACGTGAGTGGTTCAGCCACACACTCTCGGTACCATCTAAACAGTGAGTACAAGCTTTGGCACCTTTTGTACTATGGCCCGATAGGTTAGCAAGGGCAGGATAATCATTTATGGTGCAGAACAATAAGGAGCGTAAGGTGAAGTTCTCTCATTTGTATGCATCCCATACCTGTACCCCTTCGTTCCACAGTACTTTTAGATTTTCCACCAACGGTGCTAGGAACACATCAATATCATTCGCAGGTTGTTTTGGCCCTTGGATAAGTATCGACAGCAAAATATACTTTCGCTTCATACACAACCAAGGAGGAAGGTTATAGATGCAGAGAGTCACGGGCCATGTGCTATGTCGACTGCTCATGCTACTGAAAGGATTCATTCCATCTGTACTCAGTCCAAACCTTATATTCCTTGGTTTTGTACCGAAGTCTGCAAAACTCCTATCGATGTTTCTCCACTGCGCGAAATCAGCAAGGTGTCTTAGCATTCCATCCTTCTTGCGCTCCTCCGAGTGCCAACGCAGCAGTTTTGCCTCATTTGGATTTGGAAAAAACCTTTTCAAACGGGGAATTATAGGAAAATACCATGCCACCTTAGCAGGAGGTCCTTTCTTCGCCTCTGTTCCCTCGCCATCATCTAATTGATTGTTACGTTTGTATCAGGATGCGTTGCACACCGGACATACATGCATGTTTGCATACTCTTTACGGTAGAGGATACAGTCGTTCGGGCATGCATGTATTCTTTCTACTTCCATTCCCAATGGACAAAGAACCTTCTTGGCTTTATACATGGTTTTAGGCAACTCATTTCCCTCCGGAAGCATGTCCGCTAAAAGACCTAGCAGTGCCGTGAAACTCTTGTCGGACCAACCATTGCTTGCCTTCAATTTCAATAGTTCAAGCACGGCCGACAACCTCGTGTACTTGCAGCCCGTGTACAAAGGTTTTTCCGAGTCCTCCATCAAGCCCCGGAATTTAACATACTCTCTCTCATCATAGTTCTCTTCTACATCGCGAAGCATCTGATCCAGATTATCATCGTGCAACCTATCCGAATCCAAATGACAATCGAAATCATCCGGCGGCATGTGATGTGACGATGGCCCGATCTTCCGAGAGGTACTGATAAGTCGATTGTGGAGATCTCGACGTTGATGATCCAAAGGCTCCGACCAAAACAGATCGAACCCCTCGCAATCACTACACCACTGCTCCGTTGGTTATCAACCGTGCCGAACACGATTGACCTCGCCAAGAAGGTTATCTCCTGCAAGCGAATCGAGAACACAAGCAAGAGAGTACAAGATGCAATCTGAAATTGCGAATAAATATTAAGTTCACAAGTTGGGGTCTCACAATCCGATGAACTGCGAAACTGTTCAAAGACAGATTAATCTAAGCAAAACCCAAGGAAAACTAAAGGGGTACGGCCTCCTTAAATAGGGGAGGGGAAAGCCGCACTTATCTAATGACAAGGGATATAGTACTATTCGCGGTTACTTTTCACGCGCCCGTGTTACTGTTCATGTGAACAGTACCGGCCCAAATAGCCCAAGTTACAAGGCCCTCGGCCCACTTTGACTCGGATTGGAAAAGTGACGCCACTTGTTTTGCAGTTTCGGATCGGCTCGGATGGAATTTCGAGGTGAGACCAGTTTCATCTGAAAGTAGACTCCAAGATCTTTCCAACGAGTACTCACGGGCCCCGAGAAACCTTCTAGATTAAAAGTTATGGTCGTTTGAAGTAGGCGCTGTCCAGCAGTCCGAATCTGAGTCGAACTCGCGAATATGAGTTGGCTTGCGCTTGACGGTTCCAAAGTGATGTGGTGCTACAAATATATATTTTTTCATTATTAGGTAGTATCATATTCTCATTTAAAATATGTTGAAGTTGAAGAAACGAATTCACCTTTAGTTCATTCTTGATATTGGCCGCTATGGTCGTACGTGTTGGTGGCGTGGTCACATCATTCTCCCCTTCTTGATGGAAAACCGTCATCGGTTTTAACATATGTGTAGTGTCACGTATTGCATGATCTTGATCATAAATCTTGGTGTATGATAACAAACGCAACAAACTCTCATTATGTAATATCATAAGTTCTTTATCAAATAAAGTAAAATCTCTTTGAAACGAGCTCACCTCATAATTTAAGTGATGCGTAGGAGCTCTTGTAATTGTAACAACAAGTAGATCAAATATGGTTGTATCCATAGGGTTCATGTTCTTATCATCCTCCCCTTCTTGCAAACAAAGCCGTCCTCGGCTTTTGATAAGCTGAAAATATGGTAACAAAGAAGCCAAGGTGTATGCATGGTATATGTATATGTCATCCGTTTTAACAGTTATTCGTTGTTGCACAATTAATGTTATAAAACAGCAATGATCATAAAAACTCATTGTATTATTAACCCAAGAGTAATCATATATGTTAATGAGCAATTCAAAATTTCTCAGACAGTAATTATTGCAACTTGTTTTGCAAATGTAAGTGAAGCATTTATGCAATTCAAATCTTTGATTTTGTAAACTTGTAGTGGTGGCATATATGGACAAAACTGCAACCTTTGGAATCAAGCAAAGTTCATCCATATAATCATACAATCGAACAATAGCATATTCATCTAGTAAGAGTGAAGAGCTTTGTATGTTCGGCCATAATTCATCATCTTTATTCAGATTGTCTATACTAGATGGTGCAAAAAGAGATGAACACATAGGCATTGAATGAGTATTAAATTTTACTTCCCTCTCACATTCAACATGATTCAGCATACAAGAATTGTTGTCCCAAACAACAAGTTTCAATTCATCCATGTGATCGCAAGTTATGCATATTCGATATACAAGAAATTGATTTTCCACACCATAATCTCCAATCAAATTAAACTTATATCCAGGGGTGTAGGTACTAAATAAGAATTTCGAACATGCAAGTTCAGAAACTTTCTCCATAGCATGTGACAATTTCATAGGTAGATCCAACATGATGTAACACAATGAATTAGCAGGAGAAATTCTAGTCAAAACTTCTTTATGTGTTATTAATTTAACATGTGCAAAATTATGAGAATTTAGATCAGCACATGGTTTATTTAAGTCAACACAAGGAATATTAAAAGCTTGCACTACAGCAGGTATATACTCACAAGGTTGCTCTATGTCTTGTTGTAGCACCAAATCAATACCGTGAGCGATGATAGTACCATGTTCTTTACCTTTTTGGCTCTCCTCAGATGATGTAAGTGCATCCATCTCCTTATCTTCATTCTCAACCAATGGGGTCAGTGATTCAATCAGCTCATGCTCTTCTTTGGCATGGTTCTCAACTACCTGCAAGTTGTTAGTCACAGAAAATGGCACAAACACAGGTTTGTTCTCATGATCATCACCATTACCTGCAAGGTTAGCTGCAAGAGCATATTCATCCTCAACATAACTAGCACTTACATAACCACCATCTTCTGTCGCAATGTACGCCCGCTGACTTGTGCAATCTCTCATGACGTGGCCCATCCCTTTACAACGGTGGCACACAATGGCCGTCACACGGCCCGTGGAAGCAACCGATGAAGAGCTCTGTGCTGGTGCTTGCACACTAGTAGATTTGCTCGTCTTGGGTGCGCGTGATGGTGGCGGCGGTGCTGCTGAACGCGCCCTACTCACAGAGGGGGCAGCAGCTCGACAAATAGGAGGTGGGGCTATCTTGGCTTGCCCAGGCGTTGATCTCGATGTAGACGTACCTTCAAAGTTGCTCCTTGTCCTTTGTTGCCTACCCTACAATTCTTTTTCTGCCAAACAAGCAAGCTGGAATAACTGGTTGATAGTAGTAAAATCTTTATAATCAACAATGTCCTGAATTTCACGCCGTAACCCCCCGTAAAAACGACAAATCTTATCCTCCTCATCTTCTACAACATTACAACGCAACATGTCTATTTGTAGTTCTTGATAATATTCCTCGACAGATTTATTATCTTGGTCTAAGCACTGCAATTTCTTATGCATTTCATGTTTAAAAGCAGGAGGAACAAATCTAGCACGCATAGCTTCTTTTAACCGCTCCCATGTATCAGGTTGTAAGCGCATGGTACCCAGGTCATTCCACCAGATAATAGCAAAGTCCTTAAACTCACTAGTAGCTTGTCTAACTCTATGTTGCTCAGGAACCAAGTGAGAATTAAACTTCTCCTCTACCGTCATCTCCCAATCAAGATATATTTCAGCATCATAAAGACCAGAAAAAGATGGAATGGTAAACTTGACTTTAGCAAATGGGTCATGATTAGAATGATCATTGTGGTGCTGAAAATTATTACCTCCCATACCGTGACGGTTTTGATGTAGGCGGTGTCGTGGGCGTGCATCTTGGGCAGCAAATGAAGCACTGGCGTCGCGGTTTTGTCTCTCATTATCATCTCCTTCCTCACGATCTTGGCCCGCATCGTGATCATACTCGCGTCCATTGTTTGGTGGCTGATTCACCATTCTTTCAAGGCATGCAGTGATTGTTGTAATACTCTCATTGATGGAACTGATGGAGCGCTGCCATGTGTCCATCGAAGCTTGAAGCTTTCTATTGATGCGTTGTTCATCCAAAAGTGTCATCAGCTCTTGATCATCAGACGACCCACCTGTCATGGTTAGTAGAAAATAAAAGACAACACAAAGATATTATCCCTATCAACTACTAGGTGGTGGAAGGTGGAATCACACATTCTCAAGCGTCTTACCACACTCTTACAAGTGTTCTTAGCAATGCAGCAGATGGTACAACCGGTGGCTGGTTCGTGACACCGTGTCGAGCGTGGGTACGATTGCAAGAGGGAACCTGTTCTGATCAAGAGTAGGTGTAGCTTGGAAGGCACAATATGGTCGCAATGGAGAACAATCAGTTAATTTCAGAATTGCATAGAATTGAATTATAGTCCATATCTAGCACTTAGCCTATGTTGCTGATCAACCAAGAATGGAAGAAGGCTAAAAACAAGTATATGACAATGTGTATGAGTGGTAAATACAAGATAATTCAATCCAATGCAATTTGGAATTGAAGAACACAAGGATTGACATAAAACTGAAAACTGAAGATTTCTGTCCACTGGACAGCACGTCGGTATTTTGGCCGTAACTTTTTGTCAGATGCCTTTTTTTCACTGATTCATTTTTTCTCTCTTTTCTGACGGCTTTTTCTACAGATTTTCTTTTGGTGCCAACTTCCGAAACCCGACACAAAAATTCGCACAAAAATCACAACTACTGACTGTTGCAGATTCAAATCAGATAATTGGGTCAACTTTCACCGCATATATCTCTTAACTGCCTTACTGGAATAACGTGAAATTTTACAGATAGATGGATAAGGAATTTTTGAATCTAATGGCGGTGGTCTCACTCAAAAATAATCTCGGAATCAAAAGATATGGCGTTTTTGGTGGCGGCTGCAGACAAAGGAAAAATCAGCCGAATTTGGAAATTAGGGTTTGGGGTGGGGAATTTTTCTTTTGTTTGGATTTTTAATGGAACAAAGATATGACCAGCAACTAGACAATGCTAATATGGACACAAATTCAATTTAGCAAACTAAAACTAACAGATTGAAAGGCACAACGGGGTTTGGACAACAGAATTAATTCTTTTTGTGGGGCAAAATTTTTTTTCTGGACTATAGGAAATAAAAACCAATCTACTAACTATGGATACAAGAATTACCTCACGGGAAACCGTTGCTCTGATACCAACTGATGTGACGATGGCCCGATCTTCCGAGGGGTACTGATAAGTCGATTGTGGAGATCTCGACGTTGATGATCCAAAGGCTCCGACCAAAACAGATCGAACCCCTCGCAATCACTACACCACTGCTCCGTTGGTTATCAACCGTGCCGAACACGATTGACCTCGCCAAGAAGGCTATCTCCTGCAAGCGAATCGAGAACACAAGCAAGAGAGTACAAGATGCAATCTGAAATTGCGAATAAATATTAAGTTCACAAGTTGGGGTCTCACAAACCGATGAACGGCGAAACTGTTCAAAGACAGATTAATCTAAGCAAAACCCAAGGAAAACTAAAGGGGTGCGGCCTCCTTAAATAGGGGAGAGGAAAGCCGCACTTATCTAATGACAAGGAATATAGTACTATTCGTGGTTACTGTTCATGCGCCCGTGTTACTGTTCACATGAACAGTACCGGCCCAAATAGCCCAAGTTACAAGGCCCTCGGCCCACTTTGACTCGGATTGGAAAAGTGACGCCACTTGTTTTGCAGTTTCTGATCGGCTCGGATGGAGTTTCGAGGTGAGACTAGTTTCATCTGAAAGTAGACTCCAAGATCTTTCCAACGAGTACTCACGGGCCCCGAGAAACCTTCTAGATTAAAAGTTATGGTCGTTTGAAGTAGGCGCTGTCCAGCAGTTCGAATCTGAGTCGAACTCGCGAATATGAGTTGGCTTGCGCTTGACGGTTCCAAAGTGATGTGGTGCTACAAATATATATTTTTTCGTTATTAGGTAGTATCATATTCTCATTTAAAACATGTTGAAGTTGAAGAAACGAATTCACCTTTAGTTCATTCTTGATATTGGCCGCTATGGTCGTACGTGTTGGTGGCGTGGTCACATCAGCATGTCATTCACTTCACCGGTGATGTCATCCGGCGGCATATCATTCACTTTACCAGCGATATGTCATCCGTCGGCATATGATCATTCACTTCGCCATAACTGGTGCAACATGTATAATCCTTTTTGAAACCCCTCCGAATCAAGTGCGCTTCAATTTGCCCTCGATTCTTAAACATCTTCAAATTCTCGCAGTCAGTGCATGGACAACAAATATATTCCACCCCCTTATTCAACATATCCTCCTCGGCGGCTCTTATAAAAGCAGACACGTCATTAATGTACTCTTCACTCACACGATTCGCAGCATACATCCAGCTTCAGTCCTACGTTACGTACATATATAACAACTTAGTATTAAAATTTAGATTAACTAATTATTACTACATATATACCGACCACATTTATTATATTGAGACTTAATTTGCTAGCTCAATTCATATTATAAACACAACAGTTATTATATAACCAACAATTTTGCAAATTAATCATCTTCAATAACACTCATGGATTACTTAAACCTAAATTGTAATGCAATTAAAGAAAAAATAAATTTCATTACTAACCATATCTAGAGCAACCAGAAAAGTATGAATCTTCAAAGCTCAATCTCTGCCTCCTCCCACCAAATTAACTGGCCTGAAATCGCCTAGCTTCCTCCCGAGTGAAAAAGTGCGCAACAGTGACTAAATCTGGATCGAAATGAAGACAGATGCGGTCTGAGCAGCGCAATAAATACCTTAGTGCCATTATCACAGACGGTTTTTAATTAAGAACCGTCTGTGATAACCAGCTTATCACAGATGGGTTTTTATTAAAAACCGTCTGTGATAATCTGGGATTATCACAGACGGTTCTTAATATAGACCGATCGTATGTGATACTCCTTTTTCCCGCCACAAATACCACAGACGGCCTCCAAATTACAACCGTCTGTAATAGTGTTCATCACAGACGATTTCACAAAATCGTCTGTGATGAGGCGTCTACTATGAGGCTTTCTGTAGTAGTGAAAAGGCTACGGTGTGCCCTATTGTAGGGGGGAGTTGAGTTATGAATTAAAATACGTGCGCGTGTTAGTTTTTAGATGTTAGAGTTTATATCTGTTTTGTTGTATTCTTGTGAATTTCAAAATATGATTTCATCTTAATGTATTGATTCCTACAGTGGTGTAGGTATTTGTCCGTTACTTTAATCTCTATTTATTGATCATGTGCTATGGTGTGTATGGGAGTTAAATCATCTATCTTAGTATGAGTTGCATCCTATAATTCATGTGTTACTTATATCTAGCTATTCTACCATTATAAAAGATCAAATACCTCTTAGATTAATCTCATCTTTGAGATATGATCCACATCACTCCACTTCGCAAACACATCATGCATGAGGAGGCCAAAATAAATTAGGTATATACATGTATAGAGGACACTCACGTATGTGAAGTGTGCGTGTATTGTGAGTGTGGACATATCTTGTGATCCATATTATGATGCTATACTATTACTGTTATCAAAATATGACACAAATAGTTATAAAAAAAACACGTGGAGGTAATATTATAGCACTGTGGAGCTAGGTAGCACAGAACACTTTCTGTGCGTCCACGTTGCGGGAAAAAAACACGTCATGCATGGTAGTATATATTACGCCAAGTCGCAAGGCATATTTCGATGCACTAAACATGGACCACCTCTGATGCCCACCTGTCCAGTTTACTAAACCCACGTCTCGAATGCTCCTCTGGTAAACAAAGATTTCCATCGAGGTCATGTGCAAATTCTACTAGGGACAGATCAGGTCGCGAACAATGGAGACTCTTATCACCAAAAAAAAATGATGAGTGGGCACGAACGCATCCACAAATCAGTATGTGGCCAGTTGATCCGCGATAATTTTAACTAGGCCACGGGCGCGGCGCACGCCACGCTAGCTACCGGGTGGATCAAAGTAAAAGAGACGGTAATTCGCAGGGAGCTTCATAAAAAAAACCAGGGACAAATGCGTAATTTCGGAAAAATCAAAGGGTTTTTTGGTAAAAAAAGCGAGGACTTGTAAGGGTCTGTACGTAAGTAAATAAGGACCAATACGTAATTTTGGAAACCCGCGGGGCGCCATCTAAAAAATTTTTGTTAAGAAAAAACTTACAGGGACCTATTCGCAAGAAAAAAGGACCTTCACGTAATTTTAAGAAAACCCGAGGAAAGTGGCTCGGCCGGCCGTACGCGAATTCGCTCGCCACGCGCCGGCCGGCCGAGCGGTGGGGGGCGACGTGGCCTCACGCCTGGGCCGGAATCCCTCCGCTAATTAGGCGGTTACGATGAGGATAAAGGCGACCGAACTTTCTACAAAAACGTAGTAGCAAGTTACTAAGTACAACATGATACAGATCAGGCCTCCATTGTTCGAATTCTTAAGAAATTGATGGGTGGGCACGAACGCATCCACAAATCACTATGTGGCCAGTTGATCCGTGATAATTTTAATGAGGATAAAGGCGACCGAACTTTCTACAAATGGAGCGTACGTGACGTTCTCTGATCGGCTCTCTCCGGTGGTCCACTTTTTCTAGTATACTTTGGGTGGGAAAGAGACTAATCAGACTACAGAACATTGGAAAATAACTTACCTCGTGGCATGTTTCTAGCAACATATGCAATGCAACATGGTTATGTAGTATTTCCTAGCACTGTTTGTCTGATTCGATGCTGGAGCAGCATGGTACTCTTCAACTAAAACATTTAGGGTGTGTTTGGTTCAGAGTCATGGTGGGACGGGATGGATCCAACCCATTTTTTAGGGACGGGACGGTCCCTGTTTTCTGTTTGGTTCAGAGTCATGGTGGGACGGGATGGATCCAACCCATTTTTTAGGGATGGGGCCTACCTGTCAGCCACTCGTCCCACTTCATCCCTCACCATCCCCTCATTTTTGGGGATAGGATCATCCCCAATTTGAGAGCATATCCACAGAATATTCCCTAGAGGGATATCCCCATCCCACCTGACTCTGAACCAAACAGCTCTGGAACGAGGACCGCCCCATCCCATCCCCCATGGTCCCATGAACCAAACACATACTTAAATCTTGGACTTCAAAGTTTCAACTTTCAACCAGAGAAATGGACTCTCGCATACAATTTTCAAAACTTTGAATCCCTCACGTTGAAGGTAGAGCAAGGTTCAATTTACCGCCTGAAATTCGTTGAAAACAGGCAAAAACCGAATTTACCGGAATCAGATTTGCGTGAATTTCATCAACATATAAACGAATTTCAGAATTACAGCATAACAGATGTATGCACGCGCACGGGTGGTAAGGTAGCTGTGTTGGCTATTGCAAGTCCTGCTCTAATCTTCAAAACTGCAGCGGTTTCTGATTTTTCTTTCTTTTCATCAACAAAATTCAAATTTAGATTCAAAAAATTGCCTAATTTTACCGAATTCTTCCGGTTTCCACAAAATTCGTTTTACCGTGCCTCCCATTTAAAAAAAATTTTACCGGTAACCAAAACCCTAAAGAAGACAACTGCGACACGCCACCGGGGTCGATGGCAGACCGCGGGAGGTAAGGAGGAAGCCGGCTGGCCCCACCAGCGGCAGAGTCGATGTTTTTGTGATGTTGCGTGTATGGCAGGGCGGTTTGGGTTTTGGGATTACGAGGTAGACGAGAGGCGATGAAAAGGATCAATGGCCCCGGCGAGTAACGACGGGAAAAGGCAGAGAAAGTGGAAGAAGAACACACACAGCTTAAAAAGCACAATTTTGTGCCTTTTTGGCCCCACGAGGCACCGGAATTTCGGATATAGCCACTGTACGTGCGTATTTCTGTTTGTGGCGAAGGTGACGCGTCCGGAGACCGCGTCAGGTCGCTTGGCGCGGCCACATAGGGCTGAAAATGAAAACGGTAATTTTCGGTTACCGAAAATCGTTTTTGAGAAATTATCGATTTTTTCCCCTAAACGGAACGGTGACGGTAACCGATAAAACGGAAACGAAAACGGTAAAAAAATCCGATAACGAAAACGATTTAGCTCTCTTCCGATCGTTTTCGAAAAATACCGTATTTACCCGATAATATACCGTCGATAATTACCGTATTTATCACCGACTGAGCACAGAGCAGTAGCACCCCCAGGCCATCTCCGCTGAGAGCACCCTTCAGCGCCGCCGCCACTTCTCCTCTTCCCTTAGCCCCCCTTGCTTCTTCTCTCAACTCCCATCCCTTCTTACTCCGGCGCCCCTGTTCTTCATCCCTCCGCCGCCTGCTCCAGATCGACGCCTACCGTCGGCAACGACGACTTCCTCAACCTGGCACTTCTTCTCCCTTGGCCCCCGCGTGCTTTCCTCCCCCATTCTCTAGCTTCGGCCGGCGGCGAGGCCAGGCCGGCTTGCCACCGCGCCACCAAACCCCACCGCCGTCCTCACCTGCCACTCCATCGCGCCGCTCCCCACCGCTCCTCCATCCCCAGATCCACCGGCCGCCCCCTCTATCGCGCCTCCTCTTCCACCACTGCTCCCCCGAGCATTTACTTCTTCACCGGCGCGCCACCGCCGCTTCTCCATCTCACACACCTCCGGCAGCCATCTCCTTCATCCATTCGCCGCCCGCTCCAGATCCACCTCGGCGCCGCCGCCTCGCTCCCCCTCCGGTGCGCCATCCTCCCCTTCTGCATCTACCGGCCATCTCCCCGCTCCTCTCCGGTTCGCCACCGCGCCACCCTACTCCGCCGCCTCTCCCTACTCTCCGGCCGCCGCAAGCACTCTCCCCTAGCCCCCTTTTGCTTCTCTCCCCTGGTCCCCTCTGCTGCTCTCCCTCAGCATCGCCGCTCTTCGGCTACCACCGCACCGCCTTCCTGTACTGCGCCGCCGGGCCAACCACCTCCATCTCCCTCAACGCCGCCGACTACCCCCTTGTCACCCAGGACGATTTGATTCATGTCTTCTCCTCTGTGCCAAGACACCTCAACTTCATCGATCACACCAGTGACATTGGATGGAAAGAGTCTCAGAGCCATTAAGAACAATCTGCTTATTGAGGTACAATTATATTGATATGTATTGCAGTAGCATGTAATTCATTTGAAGTACTAACACGTTATTTCCATTGCAATTTGTAGGATGAAATGGGCGGTGATTATGTGCTTGGAGATGATGATGACATGCCAGAGGTTCAGCTATAGGAAGCCTGCTCCTATCCTTTGTTAAGTTCAACTAAGAACTTGATTTAGTATTTTAGTTACTAGTGTACTAGTACTTTCATGTGACCTAGGTCAATATATACAGCTATTGTCATGCTGTGCAGATTGGTGTGTAATGTGTTTATTGTATTTTAGATATCGCTTTCATGATTTTCGATCGTTATCGATGCACTTTTGATCGAATAGTTTCGTTTCCAAATTTACCGGGATATCGATGTCGTTCTCGTTTCCGACAATATCGTATTGTCGTAGGGATGGCCCCCACCTAAACCCGGCAGGCCTGGTAGGAGATTATAAGGCCCAGAATAGGCCATGTGTAATGACATAACTGCCCCAGAAGGGATAACCAGATGTAAGGGTATAACTGTAAAAGCACTCCTCATGTGTATACATATATGTGAGTAAGCCATGGGGAGGACCCAGGCCATTACACTTATCTTCATCACTCTTCACTACCATCTCTCTCTCTGTTTGGTCTGTAGCCACAACAGTTGGCGCTGTCCGTGGGGAGGACGAGGACAAGCCTGAAGACCGAAGAAGGAGGATGGCACCGAAAAAAGCTTCCTCAGCGGCGGCGAAGGGAAAGAAGGCGGCCGGGCCGGAGCGCCGTATGAGTACCAGGGCTTCGGCATCGGCAGCGGCGGACACGGGTGGCGATGCAGGCGCGGTGGCCGAAGACGTCGACGTTCGCGCGGCGACGACCAACCTCGTCACCGGCACCGCGATGACCAACCCCGCCACCGGCACCGCGACGACCAACCCCGCCACCGGCGTTGCGAGGACGGACCCCGCGATCGAAGACGTCGACACGGGTGCGGCGACAACCGACCCCGCCGACGCAACGACAGCCGACCTCGCCGCCCCCACTGCAACCCCTGCCGGCGGCGCGGACCGGGCGGTCCAAGGTAGTCATGACGGAGCGACCAGCAGCTCGGGACCCCGCGACGCGGTCGTCCCCGCGCCGATCCGCCCGTCGGAGGTACCGGCGACCCCGCCCGCACCGGCGATGGAAAGTGCCCTGCTGGCGTCTCTCAACGCGTTCCAGCGGGAGCTGGGGGACCTTCGCGGAGCCGTCAGAGATATACAAGAGGCTCGGAGTCAGCAGGCCACGCCAGCAATTGCGTCCGAGCCCGCGCCGGAGAGGGCGGACAGTCGCGAAGCCCCCACGTCTAGCCGCGTGCCGCTGCGGCGCGTGGATCCGGAGTCCCCGCTTTCGGCGGGGCTGCAGCAGGCGGCATGGCCCGAAGACTTCAAGTTTCCTAGCGCCATCGACTCGTACAAAGGCGACACGGACCCCCGGGAGTTCGTGCGCGTATACGAAACCGCGATCGAAGCCGCAGGCGGAGACGACACCACGAAGGCAAAGGGACTCCCCCTCGCGCTACAAGGAGTGGCGCTCTCTTGGTTCTTTACCATAGAGCCAGGCTCCATCTACGCGTGGGAACAGCTTCGCGTCCGCCTTCACAACAACTTCCAAGGAAACTACGTGGACCGAGTCGACGCGGACCAACTCTTTGCCGTGAAGCAAAAACCCTCGGAGAAGCTGCGGGACTACTTCAAACGCTTCGCCAAGATTCGATGCCAAGTGAAAGACGTCAACGAAACCACCATCGTCAATGCAACCATACAGGGCCTTAGTCCGGGCCCGATGGCCGAGTACAATGCGCGAAAGCCAATCAAGACGGTGGCGAAGCTCTACGACAAGATGGAAGAATATGCCAGGGCGGAGGAAGATGCGCGGCGAAGGCAAGGTGACGACTCCGACACAAACCAGGCCGGAGCCTCGGCAAAAGCCAAAGATCTGCCGAAGGGCGGTTCTTCGAAGGGAAAGCGTAAGCAGGAGTCATCCAGGGACGCGCCCGACCGCAAGGACAACTCGCATAAGGAGTCGTCCGACCAGCCCAAGCGCGGCCAGCAAAGGTCAAGGCGAAACCGGTACGTCCTAGACATCGAAGGCAGGTCCGACGAGGGTGCTCCAGCGGGCCGAGGCGGCCGGGGGCGCCGTGGCCGGGGGCGCGGCCGTGGCAGAGGCCGCGACGATAAGGGTCGTGGAGATTACAACGACCAGCATCAGGGACAGTGGTGCGTAGTCCACGGCCGCGGCAATCATGATACCCGCGCCTGCACCTCCATCGCGGCGCTCCGCGACAGCGTCGCTAGGGACAGGAACCCGGAGGCGCGCCCGCCTGCGGTGGCCCACGTCCAATTCCCATACGAGGTCCCCATGCAGGTACAGGCGCAAGGGATGCAGGTCCAGGCGCAAGGGATGCAACCCCAGGAAGGCGCCTTACGGATCCAAGCTCACGTACAGCAGCCTCGGGAGGGCCTCCTGTCGTTGCAGGCCCCGGACACAACCTACCGCAGGGTCATTAACGTCATATCCGGAGGCTCCGAACAGGAATTCGCCTCGGCACGGCAGCAGAAGGCCTACGCGCGAAGACTACATCACGTGGCGGCATACCCAGCGCAAGCACCGCCGGAGTGGGCGCGGCACGAAGTCACGTTCACACCCGATGACGCCCAAGGTGTAGACTTCCCTCATCAGGACCCCCGGGTCATCCGGGTCACCATCGCGGGATGCGACGTGGGGCGCGCCTTGGTGGACGGCGGTAGCTCCGCGAACGTATTGTTTGCGGCGGCCTTCGACCAGATGGGGATCCCTCGAAGCCGCCTGGGGCCCTCGGGAATCCCACTGCAGGGCTTCGGGGGACAGCCCCTGCGGGCGTTGGGCCAAATCGGCCTTCAAGTCTCCTTCGGCCGAGATGACAATGTGCGGGCTCAAGATGCCACCTTCGACGTGGTCGACCTTCCGTACCCCTACAATGTTATATTAGGGCACCCCATCCTCAACTCCTTCGGCGCAGTACCACATCACGGCTATTTGTGCATGAAGATCCCGGGTCCCCGGGCCATCATCACCGTCCGAGGTGACCAAGATATGGCCCGGCGCATCGAGCTAGGTACCAGGTGCCCGCGTCACGAAGCCCAACGGCGCTCCTAGAGCCGGAGTCACAACGCGGAGGTCCACGAGGCCATTCGGAGGCGCCTTGACGGGTCCTGCGGAGGTCTAGTGACCAGAGGCTTCGGCCTCACCAAGGGGCAAACGGTTACTACACCCACCCCTTGTAATTGCTTGCCCGCGCAAACGGGGATGTAATGAAGATCGCCGTTTGCCGCTAATCTTTCTTCATCATGCAAGTTTGGGGCGGAGACCCGCGCAGGCTTCGCCAGCGCGCGCGCGCGCTCCCGCCGTATAAAACAAAGACGCACGTTCGCGTGTGCACTCGCCGTAGCCAGGGGTACGGGGCTGAGTATAAATCGAAGTCGCACGTTCGCGTGTGCACTCGCCGTAGCCAGGGGTACGGGGCTGAGTATAAATCGAAGTCGCACGTTCGCATGTGCACTCGCCGTAGCCAAAGGTGACGGGCCTGAGTATAAACAAAGACACACGTTCGCGTGTGCACTCGCCGTAGCCAGGGGTACGGGGCTGAGTATAAATCGAAGTCGCACGTTCGCGTGTGCACTCGCCGTAGCCAAAGGTGACGGGCCTGAGTATAAACAAAGACGCACGTTCGCGTGTGCACTCGCCGTAGCCAGGGGTACGGGGCTGAGTATAAATCGAAGTCGCACGTTCGCGTGTGCACTCGCCGTAGCCAAAGGTGACGGGCCTGAGTATAAACAAAGACGCACGTTCGCGTGTGCACTCGCCGTAGCCAGGGGTACGGGACTGAGTATAAATCGAAGTCGCACGTTCGCGTGTGCACTCGCCGTAGCCAAAGGTGACGGGCCTGAGTATAAACAAGACGCACCGGGGGGACGCCCTCGTGCGCACCAGTCTACGGACTTTAAATAAGACGTAGCGTTGAGCCTAGCTCCGCACGCACCAGTCCACGGACTTTAAATAAGACGTAGCATCGAGCCTAGCTCCGCACGCGCGAGTCTCCGGACTATAAAGAAGACGTAGCGTCGAGCCTAGCTCCGCACACACTAGTCCACGGACTTTAAATAAGACGTAGCGTCGAGCCTAGCTCCGCACGCGCGAGTCTCCGGACTATAAAGAAGACGTAGCGTCGAGCCTAGCTCCGCACGCACTAGTCCACGGACTATAAATAAGACGTAGCGTCGAGCCTAGCTCCGCACGCGCGAGTCTCCGGACTATAAAGAAGACGTAGCGTCGAGCCTAGCTCCGCACGCACTAGTCCACAGACTTTAAATAAGACGTAGCGTCGAGCCTAGCTCCGCACGCGCGAGTCTCCGGACTATAAAGAAGACGTAGCGTCGAGCCTAGCTCCGCACGCACTAGTCCACGGACTTTAACTAAGACGTAGCGTCGAGCCTAGCTCCGCACGCGCGAGTCTCCGGACTATAAATAAGACGTAGCGCCGAGCCTAGCTCCGCACGCACTAGTCCACGGACTTTAAATAAGACGTAGCGTCGAGCCTAGCTCCGCACGCGCGAGTCTTCGGACTATAAAGAAGACGTAGCGTCGAGCCTAGCTCCGCACGCACCAGTCTACGGACTTTAAATAAGACGCAGCGTCGAGGTCCGCCTCCGCACGCGAGAGTCTGCGGACTATAACTAAGAGGTTGCGTCGAGGTCCGCCTCCGCACGCCAGAGTCTGCGGACTATAAACGAAGTCGTAGCGTCGAGATCCGCCTCCGCACGCACTAGTCCACGGACTCTAAATAAGACGTTGCGTCGAGGTCGGCCTCCGCACGCGCAAGTCTCCGGACTATAAAGGAAGCCGCAGCGTCGAGGTCCGCCTCCGCACGCGCAAGTCTCCGGACTATAAAAGAAGTAGTAGCGTCGAGGTCCGCCTCCGCACGCGCGAGTCTCCGGACTATAAAACGAGGCAAACCGCGGAGGTCTGCCTCCGCGTACGTCAGTCTGCGGACTGTCCGTTCTAAGGAACCCTGGCACAGCCACTTTACGAACGGTGGTATTCACGCACAGCGCATATCCTAAAATGCCAGGCAGTCTGCACATCGGAAAAATCACATGTACAAAGGTCCGGCAGCACCCCGACCACTCTACGCTGCTACCCCACGGGTTCGTCCTTAACACGCGCTAAAGCTGGGGCTTCGCTCGAAGAAGGCCGGCTCGCCCAAAAGTCAAGGGACTCTTCGACCCTTCGCCAGCGTCGAAGGCGCCGCCGGGTTGAAAGGTCGGCCGCCCGAAGCTGGTCCCAGCAAGGAAGCTGCCCGGGATATAGGCGAAAGTCAGCATGCATGCAGAAAGTGTGCACTTTATTAGCAAAGACAAGGGACAGTACAACGCACGCCCACACCTAGGCGCCGCGGCATCAGACCTGTGGGTTCCCGGCGCCTTCGGAGGGCCCAGCGCCGCCATCGTCGCGTCGAGGGACCCCGTCCAGAAATTGGCCGAGGCTCCCCATCCCGTAGAGCGACTTCCGGAGCTCGATCCGTACAGCTTCCGCCCCGACGTGACCCCAGATCCGGTCGCAGAAGGGCCCAAGGGCACGGCGAGCGGAGCGGACGGCGCCGGACATTACTCCGGCCCCGCCAGGTATCTCCAGCCGGGGGTCATTCAGCTCGGCTGATGAGGACATCACTTCGTCAGATACACACAACACTCCTCCACCTAATGATTTAATTATGATTAGGAACCATGGAGAGGACCTAGAAGTACTTGGAGAAGGGCTACGAGGCGCACAAGTCTAGCAAGGGTGGTCGAATCATGATGGAGGTCCAACTCAAGCCTACTTCGAATCCAATTCGGAGTCCAGGACCAGGCCGCACTAAAACGGACGCCCAGATCGCATCCGGACTCCGTTTTGGACGTTCCACATATGTATGGAAAGCTGAGAAGACTACCTTTCCAATGGATCTGGTCCCATGTCAAAATTCATTCTGAATCAACAGGAATCGTCGAAACAATTGGGCGTTCAGAATCTGTCAGGGTGCTGCGCCACCGTCTTTGGGCCGTTCGGCTTTGTATCGTGTTGGAGCCCATTAGGGGTGCGTCCAGGGGTTTTGCATGCCCCTAACTCCTTTATATCCAGCCACCACCCCCACCATTAGGGTTGGGTTTTGCTTAGATTCATTTGTCTTTGAACAATTCGCCGTTCATCGGTTTGTGAGACCCCAACTTTCGAGTGCTAAATCTATCCATCTGCAATTCAGTTGTGTTCTTCCTTGTTCTTGCTTGTGTTCTTTGATTCGCAGGCGAGGATTAGCCTTCTTGGCGAGGTCAACCGGGCTGTGCACGGTTGATAACCTGAGGAGACGTGGTGCTGCGATTGCGGGGTTCGGAACGTGTCGTTCGGAAGCCGGATCGATTTGTGTCGCGCCTCCACCAAATCGAATTTACCCAGAACCTGTTGGAAGATCGGGACCCCGTTCCCATCATCGGCGACGTGCGTACAGCCGCGGTGCTGGAGGAGCGCGCACACTAAGGAGGCCGAAGTGTACGCGCAGTGGGTGCCAAAGGACGTCGCGGCGTCGCGCGCGACGGTGGCGGCATCCCCAACCCAGCGGAGGGTCCGAGACAACTCCTCTGGGCCAAAGCCGCGCTCCGGCACCTCGGTTACCAGCCCTTGGAGATGGCTCTCCAGCGCTTGCATGGCGTCCCACGCAACCACCGAGGCGTCGCCCAGCGTCCGGTTGCGCTCCGCTAGAGTCAAGGCAAGCTCGCCTTTTTCCTTCTCTAGCACGGCGACCTGCTCCAGGAGCCCGTCACGCTCCGCTGCGAACCTTTGTTCCGCAGTTGCCGTGGCCGACTCCTGCGCCGAGGCAACCAGTCCCTCGGCGTATGCCCTCGCTTCGGCACATTCCGCTTCCAGTTGGCGGATGCGGGCGTCCTGGGCAGAGCGGGCGCCAGAGGCTTCGCGCAGCCCCTCCTCGGCGGCCCGCAGCCTATCCTCGAGCGTCTTTTGGCTGCGGGCATAGGCCGTTTGCAGGGCCTGCCCCAGCACAAGTGTCTGCAGAAGGGAAAAAACTTAGCAAGCTCAGCTAAGCCCAGGCGCGGTCGCATGAGTACTTACCCTCACCCCGGACACCTCGAAGGCGTCCTCAAGGCGCCCCGCCCCGTAGGTCTACAGCACCTGCGGGTCGACGCTAGTGGCCGCGTCATGCACAATCCCGCGCCACGCCCTCAGCGTCTCCGGAGGCGGCACGAAGTCCGCGGCGCTCACATGCTCAGAGGCCCCGCGTTCCGCCGAGGGCTCCCCCTCCGGAATGAGCAACGCTGCAAACAGGCATACAAGTGAGCACTCCAAGGCATAAAAGCATACACCAGAGTAAGCTCGGCCACCTTACCTTCGGTAGCCGAAGGAATGGTTCCGCCGCGGGCGGAAGCCTCCGCGTTCGGGGAGGCCGGCGGCTGTCCCCGCGCGGTGGACGGCGTCGCCAGGGGGGCAGAAGGTGCATATGCCGTAGGGCCTCCGGCGCTTGCGCTGGCGTCCCACAAGCTTCTGATGCCCGTGGCCACGACAAATCCCCGCGGTGTCCGGTGGAGCTCCGGCCGCACGCACGGCCGTTTAGCTGGGGCAGCCAGCAGCGGCACCGCCCCCGCAGCCGCGGTTAGCGAAGCCCTTGTCACTGCCATGCCCGGGGGCGAAAGTTCCATGGTGGCGGGAGCAGCAGGGGGCACCTCGGTTTCTGTTGCCGTCGCTAAAGGCAGCACAGCTTCGTGCGCCCCCGCGGGAGGCGCCACTGGCACCACAGCGGCTATGGCCGAAAGCTCCACCTCAGCATCGCTGGTCCGCACAGGTTCCGCCTCGGTGACTTCGGCGGGCGGCGAGGCTTCCCCCATTCGGCCGCTCGCGGCAAACCCGCCATCCGGGGCACTCGCCGAAGATACATCGCCTTCGGCATCTGCGCCGCCCAAACCGGAATCGGCATACCTCGCCGAGTCCGACTCCGCGTCCGCCGTGCCCTCGGAAACACTAGCGGCAGGCGCCCCGCCGTGCCCCCTCTTCCGAGACGAGGCCTTCCTCTTCTTCTTCTCCTTCGCTGCACCGTCGTCCGGAGCAACACGGTCCGACGCGGCAAGGCCCAGAGCCTCGCACACACGGTTGATCCGCCCCAGACCCGCCTCGGCAACAGCCGCCGCACGCTGCTTATGCTCCCTGCCAGTGTACGGCCCCAGGAACACGCGTGCGGCTTGCTCCGCCTCCTCTAAGGGAATCTCTGAAACAAAGGAGAAGACCATCAGCATACAACGCATTCTGCGTTGGCAAAGGACAGACACGAGCGAGGCTTACGAAGATCGCCGAGCGCCGGTAGCAAGCAGACCGAGGGCAAGACATTGTCGTCTCGATGCCTCTCGGCGGCGAGACACCAGTCGCGGGCAAGCGGTGCCATGCCGTACATCATGAACTCTTCGGCGAGGTCGCGCATGTTGAAGCGGGCGGCCAAGCCTACGAGCCGTCGGACCCTCTGCTTGTCCTCATCGTCGAGCGTTCGGCCGGGCGAGGGCTTGAACGCGATGGGTCGGCCTGTGCACTCAAGGCCGCTCCCGCTCTCCATGCGGTGGTAGAACCACCGCTTCATCCAGTAAGACTCCCACTTCCCGCGAGTTGAGTTCGCAGGGAAGAGCTTCTTGCACGATGGACGAAGGATAAAGGTGACGCTGCCGAAGCTCGACACCGTCCCGTTCTTCCGGTCCTTGGGCTGGTGCAGTGCCTCGTGCAGGTAGGCAAACAGCGAGGCGCTGGGCCAACACGCTCCCGAGCGCAAGGCCCAGCTATACACCGCGAGCCGGGCCACGGTGTTCGGAGTCAGTTGCGCCAGCTCCAGCCCGAAGGTCCGCAGCACGTCGCCCACAACAGCCGTCGCTGGGATGCGGAGCCCCGCGTCAAAAAAGGCGACGAACACGACCGCCTCCGATCTCTCGGGATGCGGTTTCGTCTCGTCGGCGGCAGGCAGTCGTACATCCTGGCGCTCGGACAACTTCCCCGCGCGCAGAAGCCCTTGGATCATCTTCTCAGTCACGAGCGAGGGGCCCAGCTCGCCGGAGAACGTGCCTCCCTCCTCCACCGCCAGCCGCTCCTTGTCAGCCGCCGCCGGGTCGCGCTCTTCGAGCACGTATTTCACCTTTAACTGCGCGGGTCGCCGGCGAACGTAAGAGCCACCGACCATCTGGCCGTGCTTGCCACTGGAGGCCATCGCTTTCCACGGAAAGGTCGCAGCGGTGAGCGTATCGCGAAAGTGTCGAGGGCGGAGCAGGCAGGCAAGAGGACGTAAAGGTGCGGGGGCGCTGTCACGGGGGGGCTATTTCAAGCCGCCTCGCCTGTACCGCCGCTATCGAAGCGTCGCAATGATCCGCGTGCTGGATGCAACCACAGCGGTGCAAAGGTCCGCCCCGCGCGATCCCCCGTAGCGGAAAGCGAAGGGTCGCGACGGTCCGCATCGGGGTGCGACCGCAGCCGTATAAGCGCCCATTCAACGCAGTACCCCGTACCCAACGCAGGAAGGCCACCACCACAAGCGCCAAGGGCCATCACAACAGCTCCGACACGTGCCGTCCACTGACCGCCCCGTGTCCCCCTTGCCTAGGGAAGAGGCGAGCGGCTGCAAACACGCAACCGCACACATCCCACCGCCCACCAGTCATAGGCCGCCGCGTGCCCCAGGCGCGCCGGGTCGCAGAGTACGAAAACCTAACCCTGGCAGATCAGGGGGCGGCGTGATTCCAGGAGTCTTTATAGCGCAGGACCGCATCACAAGGCCCCAAGTCACGGCCCACGTGGCGGGGTTCGCGGGGCGCAGGCACCAGCCTCCGCTGCCACCCGTTCGAAGGATGGGGGACGGAGCGCGCGCGTCTACTTCGACTTAGGCGCCAGCTTCGCTGCCACCCGTTCGAAGGGTGGGGGACGGAGCGCGCGCGTCTACTTCGACTTAGGCGCCAGCTTCGCTGCCACCCGTTCGGAGGGTCGGGGACGGAGCGCACGCGTCTACTTCGACTTAGGCGCCAGCTTCGCGGCCACCCGTTCAAAGGGTAGGGGACGGAGCGCGCGCGTCTACTTCGACTTGAAGGAACGCGCGTAGGCTACGATAGCAGAAAATAAAAATTTCTACCGCGCACACCAGGACATCATGCTAAGAAGGGATCATAGATCGTTACCACTAGACGCGCAGCGCAGCGGAAGAAGAGTTGGAGAAGCCGATCCAACCACGCGCGTCGAGGTAGTAGTGGAAGTAGCCGATCGTCCCGAACAGATCGTCTCCTCCACGCGATCAACCACACCACGAGCAGATCCAATCTGTAGTTTGTTGATGCCGATCAACGCCGCAACGAGCAGCGCCTCCACCGGTATCCACACGTCCGGGGCTGGAACTCCGATCGCGAGTGTACCAGCACTCGCGAGCGGCTAGGGTTTGGCTCGGGAGGTGGCGGCTAGGGTTTTGTTCGGGAGGAACATATGCGTGCATCCCTCAGCCCCCCCGCCTCCAAATATATAGACCTCCTCACTTGGGCCTCGTGGACCGAGGCCCAATAGGAGTCTATCCGGATCTCTATCCGAATTGAGCCCACATCCGAATCACATTCGAATTAGTGTTCCAACCCGTTAAGTGTGCGACCCTGTAGGTTCACGTATACTTGGTCGCGACCCGGAAACACCTTTCCGGTCACCCTGTTAATAGCGGCCTCTAGCAAGACATATTAACCCCAAAGTATACGTAAAGATCATATCGGCTGAACCTGTAATGTTCTCATGTACGAATCCTTTTGCCTCACGATATAGATTAAGCTCAAGGCGAGACCTGTGTCATCCTCTTAATGGCTCAATCACTCTCTCGATTCCGTGATGGATTATAAACTTGTGATTGACTCCTCAATCACATTGGCATGGCCATGCACTTTCATAATCCATTACATCGAGGGGCCCAGAGATATCTCTCCCACAAGGAGGGGCAAATTCTATCTTGATCATTCACATCCCACTACATGTTTCATAGCAAACCCGAAGACTACTTTTATGACTACCCAGTTACGGAGTAGTGGTTAGTAGTCCCAAAATAGGCTACTACGCATGTTGGGAACCATGATGATCTCAAGTCTAACGATTCTACATAAACACTACTTGAGACCAACTAATGACACATGGAATCTCTGCAGTGTCTCATGGCGGGTCTATCCAACATATGTTCACTAACACATGTCCATATTATTGATTTGGTATCTCCATACCATGATCCATGAGACATGATCATCAATCAATACATATGCTGATCTTTGAATCATATATGTTCCTCATATGATATATGATCAGGGATCATTTAGAAATAGCAACATTTTGGCATTAAGAGTCTCATGAATAAGTCACATACTCATTGATCAATAATGATAATGTCTATTTCAAGGAACAAAGCAATGTATCATAAACATAGTATGTGATATATTCAACATCTCCATGTTGCCTCTAGGGCATATCACCAACAGTCTCCCACTTGCACTAGAGTCAACCATGTAGGTATCTAATACCCATTGCCCTAGTGTGAGCCTCATGCTTTGGCTGGGGAAGCGGCTTTGTCAACGGATCTGCAATGTTCAAATCCGTTTGTACTTTGCATATCTTCACATCGCCTCTCTCCACAATCTCGCGGATGAGATGAAATCGCCGTAGAATGTGCTTGGACTTCTGGTGCGATCTAGGCTCCTTGGCTTGCGCAATGGCCCCACTATTGTCACAGTAGAGGTCCATTGGGCTGGAGGCACTAGCCACCACACCAAGCTCAGAAACAAATTTCTTGATCCAAACAGCCTCTTTAGCAGCTTCAGAAGCTGCTATGTACTCGGCCTCTGTTGTAGAATCAGCAACCGTCTCCTGCTTGGAACTCTTCCAGCTCACCGCACCGCCATTCAGGCAGAACACAAATCCAGATTGCGATCTAAAATCATCTTTGTCAGTTTGGAAGCTAGCATCGGTGTAACCATTTACAACGAGCTCTTCCTCACCCCCATAGACGAGGAACACATCTTTAGTTCTTCTCAAGTACTTCAAGATGTTCTTTACGGCAATCCAGTGACTTTCACCTGGATCTGACTGGTATCTACTTGTAGCACTTAAAGCATACGAGACATCTGGACGTGTACAAAGCATGGCATACATAATGGATCCCATAGCCGAAGCATATGGAATCGCATTCATTTTATCCCGCTCATCAGGTGTACTAGGACACTGACTCTTGCTAAGATGTATACCATGTGACATAGGTAGGAAGCCTTTCTTGGAATCCTGCATGTTGAACCTTTTCAACACCTTGTCAATGTACGTATCTTGGCTTAATCCAATTAGCCTTCTTGATCTATCCCTATAGATCTTGATGCCCAGAATATATGCCGCCTCTCCTAAGTCTTTCATAGAGAAACTATTTTTCAATGAAGACTTAACAGATTCGAGCATAGGAATGTCATTTCCGATCAGTAATATGTCATCCACATATAAGACCAGAAACACGAGTGCGCTCCCACTAGCCTTTTTGTAAACACAAGGCTCTTCTTCGTTCTTGATGAAACCAAACCCTTTGATTACTTCATCAAAACGAATGTTCCAACTCCGAGATGCCTGCTTTAATCCATAAATGGATCTTTGCAGCTTGCATATCTTTCCAGCTGATTGCGGATCGACAAAACCCGTGGGCTGTGTCATGTACACATCCTCACTCAGATTTCCATTAAGGAAAGCTGTTTTGACATCCATTTGCCATATTTCATAGTCGAAATATGCAGCAATCGCTAGAATGATCCGAATAGACTTTATCATTGCGACGGGCGAAAAAGTTTCATCATAATCAACACCTTGAATTTGTTTGAAACCTTTGGCCACCAATCGCGCTTTATAGATGTGAACATTTCCATCTATGTCTATCTTTTTCTTGAAAATCCATTTGCACTCAATGGTTTTAACACCATCAGGTGGATCAACCAAGTTCCAAACATGATTACTGTGCATGGATTCAATTTCGGATCTCATGGCTTCAAGCCATTTCTCAGAGTCTGGTCCCACCATCGCTTCTTCATAGGTCTTAGGCTCATCGTTGTCTAACAACAATATGTCCCGTTGTTGAGTAGTCAAGAACATGTACCTTTCAGGTGCACGACGTGACCTCTCTGACCTACGTGGTGCCGGTGTGTCCACAACAGGTTCTTCAACAGTTTGTTCATCCTGTTGTGGTTCTGTAGGAGCTGAAACGTTTTCAGGTGTTTCCCGAATTTCTTCAAGTTGCACCATGCTCCCACTATCCCTTCTTGAGAGAAACTCTTTCTCTAAGAAGACACCATGCCGGGCGACAAACACTTTGCCTTCTCCTTGATTATAGAAGTAATATCCTTTTGTTTCCTTAGGATACCCGATAAAGAAGCATTTATCAGATTTAGGACTGAGCTTATCAGATTGTAAACGTTTTACATAAGCCTCACATCCCCAAATCTTAAGAAAAGACAAGCTAGGACGTTGTCCTGTCCACATCTCATATGGTGTCTTTTCTACTGATTTTGATGGAACCCTGTTTAGTGTGAAAGCGGCTGTTTCAAGAGCGTACCCCCAAAAAGACAACGGAAGATCACTTTGGCTCATCATGGAGCGCACCATATCTAATAAGGTGCGATTTCTCCGTTCAGATACCCCATTCCATTGAGGTGTTCCTGGCGGAGTCAATTGTGGAACAATTCCACAATCCTTCAGATGATTGCCAAACTCATGGCTCAAATACTCGCCTCCACGATCAGATCGTAGAAACTTGATTGTCTTGCCTAAATGATTTTGCACTTCATTTTGGAATTCTTTGAACTTTTCAAAGGATTCGGACTTATGCTTCATCAGGTAGATATACCCATATCTACTAAAATCATCAGTAAAAGTTATGAAGTACTGAAAACCACCTCTGGCTGTTGAGCTCATTGGTCCACATACATCAGAATGTACGAGTGCCAATAAGTCACTTGCCCGTTCACCTTGACCGGTGAAAGGTGCCTTTGTCATCTTGCCAAGTAAACAAGATTCGCATGTCTCAAATGATTCAAAATCAAATGAGTGCAGAATACCATCTCTATGGAGCTTCTCCATGCGTTTCTCATTTATGTGACCTAAGCGACAGTGCCAAATAAACGTGGGATTCAAATCATTCGAACGTTGCCTCTTTGCATTAATGTTATAGACCGGTGACTCTTCAAGAGTAAGAACATATAACCCATTCACCAATGGAGTATGACAATAGAACATATCTTTGAAATAAAGAGAACAACCATTGTTCACAGATCTAAAGTCATAACCTTCTGCTTGCAAACATGAAGCAGAAATAATGTTCTTGGAAAGAGATGGAACACAATAACAATTATTCAATTCCAAAACTAATCCTGAAGGTAAAGACAATGGCATGGTGCCAACAGCGACCGCAGCAACTTTTGCTCCATTGCCAACGCGAAGATCCACTTCGCTCCTCCTCAAACTTCTACTTCTTCTTAGCCCCTGCAACGATTTGCAAAGGTGAGCAACCGATCCGGTATCAAATACCCAAGAATCAGTGGATGAAGTAGCAAGATTGATCTCTATAACATTTATACCTGGAGAGGAAGTCGTACTTCCCTTCTTCTTCTCAAGATCCTCCAAGTACTTTGGGCAGTTCCTTTTCCAATGACCTGATTGCTTACAGTAGTAACAATCTGCATTAGGAGCAGCGCCCTTCTTGACTTGCTTGGCCTTAGAACTGCTCGCGATCTCATCGGGAGCTAACTTTCTTTTGACCGCGCCTTTCTTGACATTGGGCTTGCCCTTGCCTTTCTGCATCATCATCACATGATTGCTGCTTTTCTTAATGCTTTCCTCGGCAGCTTTTAGCATCCCATGCAACTCTGCCAAGGTCTTATCCATGTTGTTCATGTGATAGTTCAGTATGAATGGCTCAAAGCTCGGGGGGAGCGACTGGAGAATCACATCAGTAGCCAACTCTTGGCTAAGGGGAAAACCAAGCTTTTCCAGACTCTCAATGTAGCCAATCATCTTAATCACATGAGGGCTGACGGGATTCCCTTCTGCAAGCCTGCACGCAAACAAGGACTTTGAAGTGTTGAACCTCTCAGCCCTTGCTTGGTTCTCAAACATACCACGCAACCCCACAATGATATTGTAGGCATCTGTGTTCTCATATTGCTTCTGAAGCTCAGAGGACATTGTGGCAAGCATGAGACAGCTCACATCAAGGTAATCATTCGTTTGCTTCTCATAAGCTCTCCGTGCAGCCGCAGTAGCATTATCAGGCAAGTCATCAGGATAATGAGACTCAAGGACATACTCCTTGCGCTCTTGCTTGAGAACAATTCTCAAGTTGCGATACCAATCCATAAAGTTCGTTCCATTGAGTTTTTCTTTCTCAAGAATAGATCGCAAATTAAAAGAACTGGATGCGGCATTAGTTGACATGATCTACAACAAAGAATATGCAAAGTTTAGCACTATGTTTATGTTCATCTTTTATTAAACAATTTAACAAAAGACTCCCACTATGTGTTTTGCAACAAAACTCCCTCTAAGTTACATAGTGGGTCAAGAACCTCATTTCACTAATTCCTAGTGAGCTTTGGCATCACGGCTAGAAAACTAGTGACATGGGTAAGCAACACCTTGCTAATCACATCCCTATGTGACTCTTGCTTGTTGGGTGACATCAACATGCCCCGGCCCCAATATATGCCCCAAGGTCCAAAACTGTTTTGATAACCTTGTTAAGTAAACCAAATGCTTCCGCATGTAGATGTCCGACATCTACCCCAAATAATGATGATAACCGACGGCACTCTACTTTGGTAGACCTACCATGCGGTGATCATTATCTTTTGGTGCAACATATGGAAGGGCATGAACACCTAATTTTATGAGGGATTCTATCCTACCAAAGCAACATATGACAAAAACATTGC
Source organism: Dendrocalamus latiflorus (assembly GCA_017311315.1). Taxonomy (NCBI): domain Eukaryota; kingdom Viridiplantae; phylum Streptophyta; class Magnoliopsida; order Poales; family Poaceae; genus Dendrocalamus; species Dendrocalamus latiflorus. The sequence continues at coordinate 18,329,099 of CM029660.1, forward strand.
ATAAGAATAAGATAGATAATATCACAGATAAACACATTTAACTGTGAAGTAGTATGGCCCAAACAAATGGTGATCTCCATCTCCATGTAGGTGTAGACGATCTCCATCCTCCACATCACTCCTTTAGGCCACCATGCTTGAAAGCTTGTAACCTCAAAACTAGGCTACTACCTATAATAGCTAGAAATTGAAGATTACAAAGATAGATTCAAGCATTAAGGTCGACACGCAGGTCGTTAAATACAATATAGACAGCTAACAATAGCTGAAATAATCATGACACGCAGGCCATGAACGAATGTTACATGCATCACATACATCTCATACATTCCAATAAGATATAGGGCCATACTATTCACGTCATTCTCTGCAAAAACAAGTTAGACGTAGAATCGTATTCTACCTAACGATGTGAACCCAAGACGCTATACAAGGCGGGTACGCACGGCGAAATTTACAGATCCAATCTATGAAATCGCAATGGAAAAACTATTCGGCACAACCACCTTATGCCGATCCGAGACATTCTCTAGGATGCTAGTTTTTCCACTGGGCCGAGGCCATCAGATCCGTAACCTACTAGTATTCGGCATAACCACCTTATGCCGATCCGAGACAATCTCTAGGGCACTAGTATTCCCACTGGCCCGAGGCTATCAGATTCGTATCCTACTAGTATTCGACATAACCACCTTATGCCGATCCGAGACAATCTCTAGGGCACCAGTAGTGATACAATCTGCGCCTCATCCAACCCCTATTCACCGATTGATCTCATCAACCCGTGCTACCATCGATTCATCACATGAACCGACTGATCTAGACTGTAATAGATCCAATCTACTACAACCGCATATCATCATATGCGCTGATCCAGATCGCAAACTAAGCAAGATGGCTCTGATACCACTGAAGGAACGCGCGTAGGCTACGATAGCAGAAAATAAAAATTTCTACCGCGCACACCAGGACATCATGCTAAGAAGGGATCATAGATCGTTACCACTAGACGCGCAGCGCAGCGGAAGAAGAGTTGGAGAAGCCGATCCAACCACGCGCGTCGAGGTAGTAGTGGAAGTAGCCGATCGTCCCGAACAGATCGTCTCCTCCACGCGATCAACCACACCACGAGCAGATCCAATCTGTAGTTTGTTGATGCCGATCAACGCCGCAACGAGCAGCGCCTCCACCGGTATCCACACGTCCGGGGCTGGAACTCCGATCGCGAGTGTACCAGCACTCGCGAGCGGCTAGGGTTTGGCTCGGGAGGTGGCGGCTAGGGTTTTGTTCGGGAGGAACATATGCGTGCATCCCTCAGCCCCCCCGCCTCCAAATATATAGACCTCCTCACTTGGGCCTCGTGGACCGAGGCCCAATAGGAGTCTATCCGGATCTCTATCCGAATTGAGCCCACATCCGAATCACATTCGAATTAGTGTTCCAACCCGTTAAGTGTGCGACCCTGTAGGTTCACGTATACTTGGTCGCGACCCGGAAACACCTTTCCGGTCACCCTGTTAATAGCGGCCTCTAGCAAGACATATTAACCCCAAAGTATACGTAAAGATCATATCGGCTGAACCTGTAATGTTCTCATGTACGAATCCTTTTGCCTCACGATATAGATTAAGCTCAAGGCGAGACCTGTGTCATCCTCTTAATGGCTCAATCACTCTCTCGATTCCGTGATGGATTATAAACTTGTGATTGACTCCTCAATCACATTGGCATGGCCATGCACTTTCATAATCCATTACATCGAGGGGCCCAGAGATATCTCTCCCACAAGGAGGGGCAAATTCTATCTTGATCATTCACATCCCACTACATGTTTCATAGCAAACCCGAAGACTACTTTTATGACTACCCAGTTACGGAGTAGTGGTTAGTAGTCCCAAAATAGGCTACTACGCATGTTGGGAACCATGATGATCTCAAGTCTAACGATTCTACATAAACACTACTTGAGACCAACTAATGACACATGGAATCTCTGCAGTGTCTCATGGCGGGTCTATCCAACATATGTTCACTAACACATGTCCATATTATTGATTTGGTATCTCCATACCATGATCCATGAGACATGATCATCAATCAATACATATGCTGATCTTTGAATCATATATGTTCCTCATATGATATATGATCAGGGATCATTTAGAAATAGCAACATTTTGGCATTAAGAGTCTCATGAATAAGTCACATACTCATTGATCAATAATGATAATGTCTATTTCAAGGAACAAAGCAATGTATCATAAACATAGTATGTGATATATTCAACATCTCCATGTTGCCTCTAGGGCATATCACCAACACGACTTAGGCGCCAGCTTCGCTGCCACCCGTTCTGAGGGTAGGGGACGGAGCGCGCGCGTCTACTTCGACTTAGGCGCCAGCTTCGCGGCCACCCGTTCAAAGGGTAGGGGACGGAGCACGCGCGTCTACTTCGACTAGGCGCCAGCTTCGCTGCCACCCGTTCGGAGGGTAGGGGACGGAGCGCGCGCGTCTACTTCGACTTGGCGCCAGCTTCGCTGCCACCCGTTCGAAGGGTGGGGGACGGAGCGCGCACGTCTACTTCGACTTAGGCGCCAGCTTCGCGGCCACCCGTTCCAAGGGTAGGGGACGGAGCGCGCGCGTCTACTTCGACTTATGCGCCACCTCCGCTGCCACCCGTTCGAAGGGTAGGGGACGGAGCGCGCGCGTCTACTTCGACTTGGCGCCAGCTTCGCTGCCACCCGTTCGAAGGGTGGGGGACGGAGCGCGCGCGTCTACTTCGACTTAGGCGCCAGCTTCGCGGCCACCCGTTCAATGGGTAGGGGACGGAGCGCGCGCGTCTACTTCGACTTGGCGCCAGCTTCGCTGCCACCCGTTCCAAGGGTGGGGGACGGAGCGCGCGCGTCTACTTCGACTTGAGCGCCAGCTTCGCTGCCACCCGTTCGAAGGGTAGGGGACGGAGCGCGCGCGTCTACTTCGACTTGGGCGCCAGCTTCACTGCCACCCGTTCGAAGGGTGGGGGACGGAGCGCGCGCGTCTACTTCGACTTACGCGCCACCTCCGCTGCCACCCATTCGAAGGATGTGGGACGGAGCACGCACGTCTACTTCGACTTACGCGCCACCTCTGCTGCCACCCGTTCGAAGGATGGGGGACGGAGCGCGCGCGTCTACTTCGACTTAGGCGCCAGCTTCGCTGCCACCCGTTCGAAGGGTGGGGCGCGGAGCGCGCGCGTCTACTTCGACTTGGCACCAGCTTCGCTGCCACCCGTTCGAAGGGTAGGGGACGGAGCGCGCGCGTCTACTTCAACTTGGCACCAGCTTCGCTGCCACCCGTTCGAAGGGTGGGGGACGGAGCGCGCGCGTCTACTTCGACTTAGGCGCCAGCTTCGCGGCCACCCGTTCCAAGGGTAGGGGACGGAGCGCGCGCGTCTACTTCGACTTGGCGCCAGCTTCGCTGCCACCCGTTCCAAGGGTAGGGGGCGGAGCGCGCGCGTCTACCTCAATTAGGCGCTAGCTTCGCGGCCACCCGTTCGAACGGTAGGGAACGGAGCGCGCGCGTCTGCTTCGACTTCGGCACCAGCCAAGAACGGAGAACAGCACATACGACCACCATAACTCGAACAGGCAAAGGTCAATGTTGCGGCAAGAGCAGACATGATCTCGTAGGCAGATATGAATCGCCACACCAGCATATGCTCGTTCGCACGAGCAAAGCGTACGGATGACTCCATGTCTGTCTACGAGAGCAAGTCAGGCCTTGCCATTTCGGCATCAAGCGGCGAAGCATTCCCACAAACGGGACGTATTTGGTTCACCGGCGCTCGCAGGCATTGACGCCGGTCGACGCAGTCATCAAACACAGGTGCACAAAACTTTTCCTGCATATGAGAAATTAACCATGAACAGGCACGCGATGTACAGCAAGAGATGTCTAGGCAGCGGCCCCTGGCGCCAGCATATTTATACTCAGCCTCGCTAGGCGAAGAGTCGCCAGCGTGGAGGCAGGCCAACCGACGGAAGCACAAGCGCAGGGCGTCGGGCGGTGCAGCTACCAGAGGTGCGTAAGAGCAACCGTCTGCACCCCACCGCGTGCTCTCCGGAAATCGTCGCACGCTCCACTTACGAGAAGGCACACTGCACGATGCGACAGCCTGCCCCTTGGCAAGCCAACCGTCAGTAAAAAGCACCCAACCAGGCGGCAAGGTCGCAACGATTGCGGAACGCGCACGCCTCAGAAGTCCAGATGCCGGGAGTCCGCCGTCACATTGACGGTCACGACGCCTCAAGGCCCGCACCGCGCCGAGCACGCTTCACCACGTGGACGGCCAGAAGAGCACGCATCTGCTTCGGCCGCAACGCAGCCCCGGGTCAAGTCTGGACAGGCTCACAGGCCGCGGGACGGAGGGGGCCAAAGGGCTCGGCAACATGGCTTCGGCCTTGTGAAGCCCTTTACCATGAGAGGCTCCTGTCGTAGGGATGGCCCCCACCTAAACCCGGCAGGCCTGGTAGGAGATTATAAGGCCCAGAATAGGCCATGTGTAATGACATAACTGCCCCAGAAGGGATAACCAGATGTAAGGGTATAACTGTAAAAGCACTCCTCATGTGCATATATATATGAGTGCAAGCCATGGAGAGGACCCAGGCCATTACACTTATCTTCATCACTCTCCACTGCCATCTCTCTCTCTCTCTGTTTGGCCTGTAGCCACAACACGTATCGATTTCGTTTTCGAAAAAATAATGTGAAACTGAAAGTGATTTGACCTCCTACCGATGGTTTCCGATCGTTTTCAGCCCTACGGCCACATGCCGCGAGAGGTACCTTGCGCACCCACGTGCCGCGCTTCAGAATGAAAAGAAGTACTGCGCCCTTGCTAATCACATAATCGCACCATCAGTTTAGCTGGCTGACGACGTCGTGCTGCGCTTTCAGCCGTGCGAAAGTGCGTGGCGTGGTCGACAATGAATGAAAAGAAGAAGAGATACTACATGCAGTGCAGCAGCTCGTGAAGGAAAGAAATATCAACAAGAGAGGACGCGACCTCCCCTCGCGCTGCGTCCCAATGGGCCAAGGGACCACAAACGGAAATACACACGCATAGTAGCTATATCCGGAATTCCGGTGCCACATGGGGCCAAAAAGCCACAAAGTTCGTGAAAGCAAAGGTGGTGTGTCAGAGCTTTGTAGTGAGTAGCTACCTTGCATACAGGACTGGGGGAGAAAATTCTTCCATCTAATGCCCCAGATTAGGTCGTGCTTAAATCTAACTGGGTACACGGGCATCCAACATTTCGACCCGGCAGGCATTCTCAAATTAGCAAAATCATCCCCGTAATCCAAACTAAACATATGGAGGAAAGAAAAAACAAAACTTCTAACAAATCATAATTAATTAGATGGAATGACTTTGTTTTTGATGTTTTTTTGTTCCAAGAAAGGAGTATAGGAAGTTTTACACAGAGCGGTCGATCAATTTTTGTGGCCAGCCCGCTATCTGAAACAACTCGGTTTCCGCAAGTACTAAGCGAATCATACAAGCCTTCATTGCGGCGTGCGCTCCAGCGGTGGCTCGATCCGGCGAGCAACCGGCTGGCGTCGGCACACAATGAAAAACTCAAATGACACGTGAGAGCATGGCCGGGCAGCCAGGACAACAGTTCCAATCAAACGAAAAGACGATCTCGGTATATGCATATGCATGCTCGCTCGGATCGATGTGAAACAGCCTAAGGGAAATCAACAAAAAGCCATAGCTGAAAAAGTTGCTTTTAGCCATGACGGATGATTTTTGGCTAAAAATATATAACAGTAATTGAAAAGGTGATTTTTAGAAGGAGATGAGCGGTGCGAAAAGTGCGAGAGATATGTACACAAGACGAGAGCGAGAGGAATAAGGTACGTGATACATCCGTAATCTTCTGTCTTATCCTCGGAGCGAGACGGGAACAAGAGGAATAAGAAAGTCACTTTAAAAATAGATGTCTATGTTAGGAAACTGGGCCCACGGCCAGAGTCCTGACATATTTGGGCACCCCACCGTAGACTATAAATAGGGACCTAGACCCCCTCATTATGTACACCAGATGCAATCTAAAGCAATAAAGAAAGACCAAGAGTTCTCTCTACCTCTCTGTATTCAATCTATTATTCTGTGATTGATTCGTTCTTGTTCTAAGCAGAGGAATCGATCGGACTGGTCACCAGCGACGGTTCCTCAACATGTTATCAGCATGACTTCGCTCTGGTGAACGAGGTAATCATCGAAGCACAGATTGAATTTTTCCAGATCGCTTTTGAATCTGTATTTTCTTTTCGCGTTCTAGATTGAATCTATACGGTGTAAATCCACCCTAATCTACCGCGAGCAGACTTGAAGTCGCTGGCACAATGCCGATCGGTAGATTGTGAAACGGGGTAGATGTTGATTGCACTGTAGATTAGAAACGATGCAAATCCGCCCTAATCTACCGCGAGCAGATCTGAAATCGCCGGCACAATGTCGATCCGTAGATTGCGAAACGGGGTAGATGTTGATTGCATCGTAGATTGAAAACAAAAAGTTTTGCATTGTTTTATTCGATCCTGCAAGATCACTGCATGAGAAAACACTGTATGATTTCTTTGTCCAGTCATTGCATGAGAGAAATTGCACGAGAAAAATTTTATATTCTTTCTGTTCGGTTCTGCATGACCATGGCACGAAAAAAACACAACATGGCCGCCGACCGGCCGCCACCGTCGCCGCGCCCGCATGCGCGCCGCCGGCCGCCGGCCGGCAGCCGGCCGAGGAGCCTACAGTGCCGCTCGGTTTTGGCCGGTGCTCGCCCCAGTACGGGCCGCCGCCCAAGTACCCGTGCCCACATGCACGCCCGAGGACGCCACCTGTATGACGCCCGCTCGACCCGAAGCCAACTCGCCCACCTAGCCATGACCGACCGCACGTGCTGCGCTGCCTCAAAATCCGCACAGAAGTCACCGCCGCCCGAAGTGGCTTCGGCGCCAAACCGCCGTGACCTTCGCCACTCCTGCTCCTCCGCGCTCGCACGAGCGCCCCGGTCGACAGATGCCTTGAAATCTGCGCCCGCCGTCCGATGCTCCGGCTCCCTGCGTGCTGTTGGTCGCCGCCCCGCGCCTGTATCCGCTCGGCTACAGCCACCCGCGTCGTTGAGCCGCCTCGCTCGCCTTGACGCCAAGCTGCTGCACGGCCGCCCGCTCGCCCTTCGGCCGCACGGGCCAAGCCCACCGAGCCGTGCCCGCCATGCCTCGGTTTATCCGAGCCGCCGCTCGTCGCCCGGCCTGCAGCGCGCCGAGCAGCGCGCGCCTCCGCCTTGCACGGCCCGCCGCTGCGAGTCACCTGGCTGCCGCCCCGAGCCGCCGCCCGAAGCGGCCTCCCCGCGCCGTCGCCGCGCCGCCATCCGAGTCCGGCAGCCGCTCCGCCCGCACCTGCCTGAGATGCGCCGCCCGCCGCCTCATTCGGCCAACCGGCCGGCACCCGACCGAGCCCGCTCCCTATCGGGATAGCCAAGCCGCCGTCGCCATCTAGTGTGAACAGGGGTAGGGAAACCCTACCCCTGCCTTTGTGCAAGCGATGATGGGCCATATGGGCCGGTCAGTGGCCGGATGGGCTGCGCCAGGCCAAATAGAAACGGTCTAGTTTGAAGCAAAAAAAAACCCGAATCGGGTGGGGGCCGGCACCTTTTGCAGAAAACCCCCCGGACAATTGGAATATTACCGTTGAGCCCTAAAATTTGCATATAAGTCCTGAATTTTTGCAGAAAGGTCTCGGTAATTCCGACGATAGGACCTCCAATTTACGTATGGGTCCAGAATTTTGCAGAAAACCCTTCGGTAAATCAGAAAATTGCGCGAATTTTTCTCTGAACTGAAAATTTACGTAAAACCCTCTGGAATTGCAGAATTTGCTGAAATTTCATATTCTAGCACAAAAGGGCCTCGGGAATCCGAATTTTGCATTATTTTTAGCATTTGAAGCTCATTATGAAGCACGAAAAGAATGGAAAAGGGTACTAGAAAAACTTCCTTCACTAGAAACTGGGCTATATTATATCACCATTAAGGCGCCTGCAGCATACACTGTTCTGAAGATAGTGTTTAGAAGCTCTGAACTCTTCTATCTCTGGCATGATAGATTAGGCCACCCAAGTCTTACAATGATGAGAAACAAAATAAATAACTCGCATGAGCATAATATTAATGTGAAGAATTTCCCGAATCATGAAGATTTTGTGTGCCCTGCATGTGCCACCGGGAAACTAATTACTAGACCCTCCACTCTAAAAGTGAAGGATGAAGTCCCTGCATTCCTGGAACGCATCCAGGGAGACATTTGCGGTCCCATTCGGCCCGTCTCAGGGCCGTTTAAGTATTTCATGGTGCTCATTGATGCTTCTTCAAAGTGGTCGTATGTGGGTTTGTTGTCCACAAGAAACCATGCCTTTGCAAAATTGATCTCGCAGATCATTCGCATCAGAAATGTGTTTCCAGATCATCATATCAAGTCCATCAGAATGGACAATGCCGGAGAATTTACTTCAAAGGCATTTGATGATTATTGCATGGCAATGGGAATTGCAGTTGAGCATTCGGTACCGCATGTCCATACCCAGAATGGTTTGACAGAGGCTTTAATTAAAAGAATTAAATTTATTGCCTGACCCCTCTTACATAAAAAATAATTTGCCAGCTACATGTTGGGGACACACAGTCCTTCATGCATCGAATCTCATCAACCTTAGACCTTCGGCCTACAACATGCATTCACCTATGCAACTAGCGCAAGAGTCACCACCGAAAATTTCCCAACATTAGGGGGAGGAAATCAACCCCTTGATGAAGAATGTCGGGAAATTACGTGGCAAGCCACGGGAATCCATACAGATGACCCGTGCATTAGTGAAGCAAATAGAGAAGTCCAGAAGACAATCGATTTGTAAAAACTAGCAAATCAACTGCCTGATCACTTTAGTGATTTGAAGAGCGTGACTAAGTCGCATGTGCCTGCACACACTGCACCGGAGAGGGTTGAAATACCAAAGAAAATTGAAGGTATCCCTAATCTCGTCCAGAGGCCTCAGAAAAATAAAAAAGAGGAAGAGAACTCCGGTTCCTCGAATCCTTAGTAACCGGGGATGCCTGGTGAAGAAGGATAAGAAGGACTTATCACAGCCGATCATTGAAGTCCCCCAGAATGAGAAGGGGAGCCAGTTGAGACCTGGCACAAGTATGACATCTTCCGAAAAGGGCATACCGGATCTAAATATCCCCATCGGCATGGATGTGTGCGCACACATCGGAGCCGAAAAAAACTAAAAGGACTTGCCACCGCAATTGAAAGAAGTGACGTGCAAGGTAAAGCTCCAGCAGAAGCAATCGCTCTAGAAGAAGCAACTCATGAAGAAATAGCTATAAATTATGTGCACACGGGAGAGTCCCTGAATAGGACAACAGCTAATATCGATATCTACTTCATAAAGAAAATTGCCACCATCATCGATCTTGATCCTGAGCCTGCATCGCTCGCTGAATGTAAGAAAAGATTAGATTGGGAAGATTGGAAGAAGGCAATAGCAACTGAATTGCTATCTCTGAACAAAAGAGAGGTGTTTGGGCCCGTATGCCGTACGCCTCCCCACATACACCCCGTTGGGCACAAGTGGGTATTTGTTCGAAAGAGAAATGAAAGAAATGAAGTAGTGAGATACAAAGCAAGGCTGGTAGCCCAAGGTTTCATTCAACACCCTGGAGTTGATTATGAAGAAACCTACTCCCCGGTCATGAGTGGAATCACCTTTAGATATTTGATCTCAATGGCAGTGAACTTGAACTTGGAAATGAAATTGATGGATGTTGTGACTGCATACCTTTACGGTAACTTGGTTTCAGAGATTTACATGAAAGTCCCTGAAGGAATTCCTCTCCCGAACCAAGACAGAGCAAACAGAAATCTGTACAGTGTGAAACTCAGAAAGTCACTGTATGGACTGAAACAATCTGAAAGAATGTGGTATAATCGCTTAAGCGACTTTCTCTGCAAGAAAGGCTACACGAACAATGAAGACTGTCCCTGTGTATTTATACGGCGATCCCAGAATGGATTCTGTATAATATATGTGTATGTAGATGATCTGAATATCATCGAGACAGTCGAGATATAAAAGAAGCAAGCTCCTACTTGGAGTCAGAATTTGAAATAAAAGATTTGGGCAAGACCAAGTTTTGCTTAGGCATGCAGCTTGAGCATGTCCCTGAATGAGTCTTGATACATCAGTCGACCTACACCCAGAAGGTGCTTGAAAGGTTTGGCTTCGAGAAGGCATTTCCCTCGAAAGTACCGATGATCGGGAGGTTTTTACAGCAAGAAAAAGATCATTTCCGACCTAGGGAAGAGGGGGAGGAAGTCCTGGGACCGGAATTCCCATACTTGAGTGCAGTGGGAGCACTCATGTACTTAGCAAACTGCACTAGACCGGACATTGCATTTGCCATGAACCTGTTAGCAAGGTACAGTGCAGAGCCCACCAAAAGGCATTGGCAGGGCATAAAAGGACATCTTCCGATACCTCCAAGGAAGCAAGGACCTTGGACTGATTTACAGAAAGAATCAAGATCTGAACTTGATTGGCTATGCAGATGCTGGGTATCTGTCAAACCCGCATACCGCTAAGTCACAAACAGGTTATGTGTTTCTATGTGATGGAACTGCAATTTCATGAAAATCGTCTAAGCAAAGCCTGGTAGCTACTTCAACGAACCACTCAGAAATTATAGCACTGTATGAAGCCGCACGAGAGTGCGCTTGGCTCCGCCGAATGGTTCACCACATCCAGCAGTCATGTGGGACGAACATTGTGCAAACCCCCACAATTATCTATGAAGATAATGCCGCTTGCATTGCACAAGTGCAAACGGGCTATGTGAAGAGTCATCTCTCAAAGCATATCAACACCAAGTTCTTCTATGCACATGAATTGCAAAAGATAGACGAGATTAAAGTACTACATACTAAGTCATGTGAAAATCTCGCAGATTTATTCACTAAATCACTCCCCGCATCTAGCTTTGAAATGTGCGTGCGTGGAATTGGAATGATGAGACTTAGAGAAGTGCAGAATTCAGGGGGAGAATTCTCACAAGCCCGCTAATAAATCTTGATCATGAAGATTAAGTACCCAAAGAATAAAGTCCTGCAGACCAAATGAATTGAGTGAATTGTACTCTTTTTCCCTTGACGAGTTTTCCATGAAGTTTCTCGACCAAGGTTTTTAATGAGGCAATTCGTGCATCGCAGCATCACATGTATCATGTACTCTTTCTCCAAATTTTTCCCACTGGGTTTTTATGGAGTTTTGACGAGGCATGAGCATGTTGGGTGAGTGCCCAAGGGGGAGTGTTAGGAAACTGGGCCCACGGCCAGAGTCCTGACATATTTGGGCACCCCACCGTAGACTATAAATAGGGACCTAGACCCCCTCATTATGTACACCAGATGCAATCTAAAGCAATAAAGAAAGACCAGGAGTTCTCTCTACCTCTCTGTGTTCAATCTATTATTATGTGATTTTGTGATTGATTCGTTCTTGTTTTAAGTAGAGGAATTGATCGGACTAGTCGCCAGCGACGGTTCCTCAACAGTCTATATTGTCTTCTTATTCCTTTAGAGATAAATTAAAACGGAAACTAATATAAATTAGGCGGTTAGCTCGCCGTTGCGGGAGGAGCCAGCAGGGACACGCACGCGGCCAGCTTCTCTCGCTGTCTCTGTATGTGCGCTAGGGATGAAAACGGAACGGAAATATCCCGTACCGAACCGCATCGTTTTCTACATTTGACCCGATCGAATTCGTATTTTCGGACAAATTCGAATTCGGTTCGAAATACGGAATACCAAATTCGAAAACGGAGCAAAAACGGTTTAGACGTTTTCCGACCGTTTTCTACTTTTCTACATTTTATTCGGAATATACCGTATTGTAAATACGGTTTAAACCGTATTTAGCCCACTAAAAGCCCAGGTCTCACCGCCCAGGCGCCCAGCGCCCCCAGCGGCCCAGCCCAGTTCCGCCGCACACCCGCGCCGGCTCCTTCCTGGCTGGCTGGCTGTCTCGGTGTCTCCTCCCCTAAATCCCTAATCCCCTTCCGCCGCACGCCCGCACCCCGCACGCGACGCGGTGCGCGACTCCAGCAGCTCCGCCGCCCCGCCAGCTCGGACCTCCGCGCCGCGCTTCAGCCGCCAGCCCGGCGCGCCCGTGCAGCCGCTGAAGCCGCCGACGCCCATCGATGGCGCCCCCCACTGGAGAAGGTGGACCTGCTCCTGCAGCAATGAGGAAGGGCAAGACCAAGATCAAATCCGTGCGCCACCTTCTACCGCCGCCGGAAGCATCGGCAGCGGCAGCAACGGCTTCTCCAGCAGCATGTAACTAACAGCTGAAGAAAGGATTCACAGCACTAATTGGGCCCTTTTTCGTTAATTTTTGTTAATGGTGATGGGTGAATGAATGGATCCTCCGTAGAGAGTTAGTGTGTGGAAGAGAGCATCTGATCCATGCTACATTTGCAGTACCAGCAGTAGTATTACCTAGTGTAATTAAGTGTGATCCATGCTGCATTTGCAGTACCAGTAGTAGTATTACCTAGTGTAATTAAGTGTTTAATATACGGCAACTTCCAAGCCGAATTTCAGTCTTCATGTTTAAGTTTACCATTGTTCGTTTCAAAGTTCTGGCTTTAAATTTTATAAGTGCGTGAGATCGATATTAGTTTCCTTTGAATCATGACAAGGAAGTATATATCATGGCAAGTAATTTAATGCATAAATGCAGCCCAACATCCAGTCAAATACATTCTGATATTGCAACTTGCAAGTTGCAAGTCATGCTTCCTTAATGATCAACCCCCATCACCAAACTCATTTGCTGTCAGTCAATGCTGCATTTTGCTTGATTACATATAATTCTTATTAAATGTAAATGTTAAAAGTGTACTTGTACATTTGACTATTTGAGCTCTCAGCTCTCAGACCAGTGCCATACCGCCAAATGAGGAAGCAAAAGATATGGAAAGCGATCCTGACCTCATGGATGATGCTGATGAACTGTAGATGTTCTGCTAGCTGTTAATTGCTTGTTCTAGACTTGTATTGTATTTGTATTTGTGTCGGCTATTGTGTTAATACTTAAGAGTTAAGACCAAGGGTCATGCACTTGTTAATTATTATATACATTTGAACTTAATCATGCACTTGGTAATTGTTATGTACTTGGTCACTTGTTAATTGTTATGCACTTGGTCCTACAGGTCGGTATTCCGTATTGAATTTTCGTATACCGACCGTGTTCGACATAATTCCGCTCGAATTGGTTCGTTTTCGAAATTCTCGATATTCCGTAAGTTCGCGTTCGTTTTCGTGTCCGGCTTTACCGCTTTCGCTTTCGTTTTCGTATTCAAATGTAGAAGTAGAAAACGGTTGAGGAGTTTTCCGACCGTTTTCATCCCTAATGTGCGCGTGGCATGTAGCCCGGTGCGGTGTTCCCCTTTTCCCGGCGATATGTTCCCCTTTATGTGCAAATTTTAGCGGCTTCTCGATTATCGCCACTGTCGACTGCCACTTTCTTATTTATGTATTCGGTCGTTTTCGTTATTAACTACGTCTCTCTGTAAGGCACCATTTTGGTTACGAAAGTTTTATTGTGTTCCGTCGTTACAAATCATAAAGACTACATGTTACATAAGTTTTTTCATCATGAATCTCGTAATACAATTTTGACGAAAAACTAAAAATGTTTGACCGCATGCCTTGTAGAAAGAATTGCATTTGGAGTTGTTGGAGCAGAGCGGACAAAAGTATTAACCATTTGTTGGTTTAATGGCAAATCCAAAATAAACGATATCTATACAAAACGATGTTACAAGATGCAAAAAGCTAAAATGCCCACAGTAATTAGAGGGAAAATATAAAAGGCAATGCACTGCCTATTTTGGTTGGTCCAATTATAACGATGCAAATTGATTAAATATACATGCTAAGAAATGCAACTATATTTTCAATCATAAACATTAGAATTGTATATCAAATACAACTCTAGTTTTAAATGTATCTAACAGGGCAACTGTATGAAAATTCAGCTAGTTTTCCTTGGAATATAAAGTACTTAATTTCTTTATTAACTATATTCAGTAGATAATTGTTCTAGAGGAAGCTCTTGTCCTTGACCTGGGGACGACAACTTCTAGACAATCTTAATTTTTGAATAGATTGTTTTTAGAAAAATGGTTGCTTTCCAATAAGATATTACTGTCATTTTCAACATAACTTGAGGGACCGTACGTGCAATCTAGCTTTTATCTAAACATAAATAATTCTTATAATTTTTAGGAGGTAAATGTATGAGCTGAAACTTCTACAATTTTCTAACTATGTTAGTGTCCTTGTACAAATGAAAGTTAAAAAAATCTTAGTGTTTAACCAAGATCACACACTTCAAGCAGCATTCACGTACTATTTTTCAAGTCTTTTGGGTTTCTATTTGGAACATGGGAATTTTTCCAATGTCTTATATATTCATATGAAATTTATAAAATTTATGCGTTCTAAATAGATCTAGCATTCCACTGTAAAAAATAGTTTTTATACCAGTTGAAGGTTGATTAAAAAGGAAGATCTTTTTCTAAGTAAAATTACAGCAGGATCGAGTAGGCTGTGAAGGAACACGCGTACGCTACACTAGCGCAGAAAAAAATTTTCTACCGCGTAAACCAGGAAGCCATGCAAGTAAGAGATCATAGATTGTTACCACTAGACGCGCAGTGCAGCGGAAGTATCGTTGATGCAGCCGATTCAACGAAGCGCGCGTCGATGCAGCAGTAGTAGTCGAACGTTCTCCGTCCAACCGTCTCCTCCTCGTGATCGTCCCGCTTAGCGCCGCAGTCACAGCAGCGCCTCTACCGAAGTCCACACGTCCAAGGATGGAACGTCGTGCGCTGGTGTGCTAGCACCGCGCACCCGGCTAGGGTTTCGGGTAATAGTATTATGTATACCCTGCAGCCTCGCCTCCACATATTTATAGAGCATGCTAATGGGCTTCCACGTTGTAGGCCCATTAGAACCCTAATCCCATATGGATCAATATCCCTTTTAGCCTATAAAATCGAATTGTTTATGATTGCCTCTTGGGCACATCACTAACAATCTCCCACTTGCACTAGAGACAATCATATAGGCAAGCTTTCCAAGTCCAACCCCTTAAGTGTGTGACCCGTTAGGTTCATGTGTAGACAGCCATGACCCGAAAACCCTTTTCAAGCCATAAGTCAATAGTGGCACCTAGCAGGGCATATTGACTCCCGAATACACATAAAGATCATATCGGCTAAACCTTGATATACACATACTTGGATCCTTTTGCCACACGATACCAGTCGATCTTAAGGCGAGATTCATGCCACCCTTGTGATAGCTCAACCATTCACTCGATCTTGTGGTGGATTACAACTCATGACTAACCCTTCAGCCACATTGTGATTAACTCTTTAATCACCTTATCATGGCCATGCACTTCCCTAATCCAACCACATCGAGGGGCCGAGAGATATCTCTCCTGTTATGTAGGAGGGGCAAATTCCATCTTAATCCGCTCATATCCCATTCCATGTTTCATGATACACCTGAAGACCACTTTTATAGCTACCCAGTTACGGAGTAGTGTTTGGCAGCCCCAAAGCGCACCACTACACATAGTGAGAAACAATGGCGATTTCAGGTCGAAGGATCCAGTAGGTATACCACTCGAGATCGCTTGATGGCACATATTAACATAACAATCCCAACAATGTCTCGGAGTGGGTCAATTCAACACCATGTTCTCTAACATGTGTCTACATTATTGATTTGATATTCCTATATCCATGATCCATGAAACATGATCATCAATCAATACATGTGCTAGTCCATAAATCATTGTTGTCCCACGTAATGACATAAGACTAGGGATCTTTACAATAACATAAAATAAAATAAAGAGTTTCACGAACAAGTCACATACTTGCCAATCAATGCATACAATCATTATTCAAGGAATCAAATAACACCTTATTCAAAATTTTATAAACATAGACTTGATGCAATTATCTCCCACTCACACTAGAGTCAATTATGTAAGTATCTAATACCCATTGCACTCGTGTGTGCCTCATGCTTTGGTTGTGGGAGAGGCTTCGTCAACGGATCAGCAACATTCAAATCCGTGTGCACCTTGCAAATCTTCACTTCACCTCTATCAATGATCTCACGGATAAGGTGATAGCGCCGAAGTATATGTTTAGACTTTTGGTGTGTCCTAGGCTCCTTTGCTTGCGCAATGGCTCCACTATTATCACAATAGAGATCCACTGGACTGGACACACTAGGGATCACACCCAACTCAAAAACAAATTTTCTGATCCAAACAGCTTCCTTTCCAGCTTCAGAAGCTGCAATATACCGTCTCTTGCTTGGAACTTTTCCAGCTCACTGCCCCTCCATTGAGGCAGAACACAAAACCAGATTGTGATCTGCTATCATCTTTATCAGTTTGGAAACTAGCATCGGTGTAACCTTTTACAACGAGCTCTTCTTCACCTCCAAAAATAAGGAACATATCCTTAGTCCTTCTAAAGTACTTAAGAATATTCTTTACAACCACCCAGTGAGCTAGACCGGGGCTAGATTGATACCTGCTCGTAACACTTAGAGCATATGAAACATCTGGGCGCGTACAAAGCATAGCATACATGATGGATCCGATGGTTGAGGCATACGGAATCGCACTCATCTTCTTTTGCTCATCAAGTGTTGAAGCACACTGAGTCTTGCTAAGACTAATGCCATGTGACATAGGCAAGAAACCTTTCTTGGAATCTTGCATATTGAACCGTTTCAATACCTTGTTAATGTATGTACTTTGGCATAATCCAATTAGCCTCTTCGATCTATCTCTATAGATCTTTATGCCCAAAATGTAAGCTGCCTCTCCGAGATCTTTCATTGAGAAACTTTTTCTCAAAGAAGACTTCACAGATTCTAGCATTGGAATATCATTTCCGATCAATAATATGTCATCTACATACAAGACCAGAAAAACAAGTGCGCTCTCACTAGCCTTCTTGTAAACACAAGGCTCTTCTGCATTCTTGATGAAGCCAAACCCTTTGACTACTTCATCAAAACGAAGATTCCAACTCCGAGATGCTTGCTTCAATCCATAAATGGACTTCTGAAGCTTGCATATTCTCCCAGCATTTTTCGGATCAACAAAACCCTCAGGTTGTGTCATGTACACATCCTCGCTTAGGTTTCCATTTAGGAAAGCCGTTTTGACATCCATCTGCCATATCTCATAATCGAAATATGCAGCAATAGCTAGAATGATCCGGACAGACTTAAGCATAGCAACGGGCGAGAAGGTTTCATCATAATCAACACCTTGAATCTGTTTGAAACCCTTCGCCACCAATCGTGCTTTATAGATATGAACATTTCCATCCATGTCTATCTTTTTCTTAAAAACCCACTTGCACTCAATGGTTTTTATACCATCGGTTGGATCAATTAAGTTCCAAACTTGATTATCATACATGGATTGAATTTCGGATCTCATGGCACCATGCCATTTCTCAGGGTCTGGGCCCATTATCGCTTCTTCATAATTCTTAGCCTCATCATTGTCTAACAATAAAATGTCATGCCGATACCTTATTGGCAGTTGACGTAGCCTTTCAGACCTACGTGGGGCTGATACCTCTTCCACAGGTTGTACAACATCTTGTACACTCTGTAGAGCTTCATTAGGAGCTGAAACATTTTCTGATGTCTCTCGAATTTCTTCAAGACTCACCGAGCTCCCACTAACTCCCTTTGAGAGAAACACTTTCTCCAAAAAGACACCATTTCGGGCAACAAACACTTTGTTTTCATCCCTTTTATAAAAATAATATCCTTTAGTTTCCTTATGATACCCCACGAAGAAGCATTTATCAGATTTAGGTGTGAGCTTGTCAGACGTCAAACGTTTTACATATGCTTCACATCCCCATATTTTGAGAAAAGACAACTCGGGACGCTTCCCAGTCCATATCTCATATGGTGTCTTCTCTACAGCTTTTGATGGAACCTATTTAATGTGAACGCAACTGTTTCCAGAGTATACCCCCAAAAAGACAATGGCAGATCAGATTGGCTCATCATCGACCGAACCTTGTCCAACAAGGTCCGATTCCGTCGTTCAGACACCCCATTCCATTGAGGTGTTCTTGGCGGAGTCAACTGTGGAACAATTCTGCATTGCTTCAGATGATCACCAAACTCATGGCTCAAATATTCACCTCCACGATCTGATCGCAAGGTTTTAATTGTCTTGCCAAGTTGATTTTGTACCTCATTCTGAAATTCCTTGAACTTTTCAAATGATTCAGACTTATGCCTCATTAGGTAGATGTATCCATATCTACTAAAGTCATCGGTAAAGGTTATGAAGTACTGAAAACCACCTCTGGCAGTTGAACTCATTGGTCCACATACATCTGAATGTACTAAGGCCAACAAGTCATTTGCCCTCTCACCTACACCAGTGAAAGGTGTCTTAGTCATTTTGCCAAGTAAACAAGACTCGCATGTTTCAAATGATTCAAAATCAAATGAGTTTAGAAGGCCATCTTTATAGAGCTTCATCATGCGCTTATCATTTATGTGACCCAAACGATAATGCCAGATATAAGTGGGATTCAAATCATTAGGCCAAAGCCTCTTAGCATTAATGTTATAGATAGGCACATCCTCAAGATTTAAAACATATAATCCATTTATCAATGGAGCATGACCATAAAGCATATCATTCAAATAAATTGAACAACAATTGTTCTTTATTCTGAACTCATAACCTTTTGCTCCCAAACATGAAGCAGAAATAATGTTTTTGCTTAAGGCAGGAACATAATAACAATTATTTAATTCTAAAACTAATCCTGAGGGTAAAGATAATGGTAAAGTGCCGATAGCTAACGCAGCAACTCTTGCTCCATTGCCTACGCGAAGATTGACCTCACCTCTTGCCAAACTTTTACTCCTTGTCAGCCCCTGCATCGAATTGCAAATATGAGCAACCGATCCGGTATCAAATACCCAAGAACTAACATGAGATGTAGCAAGATTTATTTCTATAACATTTATACCTGAAGTAGAAGTCTTACTTCCTTCCTTCTTTTCCAGTTTTGCCAAGTACTTCTTGTAGTTTCTTTTCCAATGTCCAGTCCCTTGGCAATGATAGCAAATGGTTTCAGGTGCAGCACCAATCTTGAGCTTCTGAAGCTTAGATTTGACACTCGAGATCTCATCTTGAGTTTTACCCGTGCCCTTTCCTTTGCTCAAAGCCTTATTATTCTTCTTTTTGAATTGGTAGTCTTCTGAACCATCATCACATGATTAGAGCTTTTCTTAATGCTCTCCTCTGCTGACTTAAGCATCCCATGCAACTCGGTCATTGACTTCTCCATGCCATTCATATGAAAATCCAAAATGACTGGCTCAAAGCTCGGAGGGAGCGACTGGAGAATCACATCAGTAGCCAACTCTTGGCTAAGGGGAAAACCAAGTTTTTCCAAACTCTCAATGTAACCAATCATCTTGATCACATGAGGGCTGACCGGATTTCCTTCAGCTAACTTGCACGCAAACAATGACTTAGAGGTGTTGTACCTTTCAGCCCTTGCCTGGTTCTCAAACATGCCTTTAAGACCCACAATCATATTGTAGGCATCCGTGTTCTCATATTGCTTCTGAAGCTCAGAGGTCATGGTGGCAAGCATGAGACAGCTAACATCCAGTGAGTCATTACAATGTTTGTCATACTCATTCTTTTGAGCACGAGTAGCATCTTCAGCTGGCTCATCTGGATATGGAACCTCTAGAACATATTCCTTCTTTTCTTGCTTGAGAACGATTCTCAAGTTGCGATACCAATCAATGAAGTTTGTTCCATTTAATTTTTCTTTCTCAAGAATAGATCGCAGGTTAAAACTGGGTGTGGAGGAAGTAGATGGCGGCATTGTCTACAACATAAAATATATGCGAAAATTCAGCACTATGTTTATGTGAATACTTCCATTAAACAATTTAACAAAAGATACTTCCACTATATGTTTAAAATCAAATACCCTCTAATAACATATAGTGAGTCAAGATCCATATTTCACTAAGCCCTAGTGAGCTTTGGCATCACCGCTAGAAACCTAGTGACGTAGGTAAGCAACGCTTGCTAATCACATCTTATGTGACTCTTGTTTGTTGGGTGGCATCCAATGCCCCGGCTCCCAACACCATGCCCCAAGGTCCGAATCCAATTTGATAGCCTTGTCAAGTAAACCAACACTATACATGTGGATGTCCGACATCCACCCTATTAGATCAAGATATTTGATGGTACTCTACTTTGGCAGACCTACCAAACAATGATCGTAATTCTTATAGGCGCAGCAATTGGAAGGGTATCAAATAAATTCTTAATTTTTTCTGAGGGAAGCTATTCTGTCATGAAAAATACATCCTCTACAGGTATGGCATGAAAGAATAGTATGACAAGAAATAAACATCACATGCATATAATCACATTATATTGTGAATGGTATGGCCTTTGAATCATAGTGGTCGCCATCGCCATGGTTCCACAATGATGTCCTTCGCCACACTTTCTGTCCTCTTTGTCATCATGCTTGAAGCCTCCATGGTAAAGAACTAAACTATTACAACTAATAGCTAGCAAATGAATTACATGAGGAGCGCAAGCATCACAAGTCAACACGCGGGTCGTTATACAATTAAAGAATAGCCTCAACCCAGCTGTGATTAATATGACACACAGGCCGCCAAAACACATGCATCTCATATACATCTATGCCATACCATTCACATCATTCCCTGCAAAAACAAGTTAAGCGTAGAACGCATTCTACCGCCCTGACATGAATGTGCTTGTATAACAATCTATGCGCATACGCATTCTACTGCCCTGACATGAATCCTCACGGAATTACATAGATGGCATCTATGAAATCGCTATGAAAATATCATCGGGCTGATCAAATCAACCCAAATCCGAGCCATTCAAAATGTCTCAATTTTCATTAGATCAATCACATTGATCATCGCGATCGGTATACTTGAGGAGACCGCAACACAAGACCTCGATCTGTTGGCTCGATCTACTGATTGTGCGCGCAGTTAGCCCCGATGGTGATTCCAGCAGGTAGGGGAAATTCGCGCGTACATCAAAGAAGGAGCACAAACTAATCTTTTTGGCCACATGATGCTATCAACTCATACCTATTTCAACCCCTTATGACCGATTGATCTAATCAACCCGTGCACCGAAAGATCCATCACATGAACCTCATAAGAAAAGTAATAGATCGCATCTACTACAACCAACATATCAACCATATACGACCAATCCAGATCAAAAACTACACAGGATGGCTCTGATACCACTGAAGGAACACGCGTACGCTACACTAGCGCAGAATAAAATTTTCTTCTGCGTAAACTAGGAAGCCATGCAAGTAAGAGATCATAGATTGTTACCACTAGACGCGCAGTGCAGCAAAAGTATCGTTGATGCAGCCGATTCAACGAAGCGCGCGTCGATGCAGCAGTAGTAGTCGAACGTTCTCCGTCCAACCGTATCCTCCTCGTGATCATCCCGCTTAGCGCCGCAGTCACAGCAGCGCCTCTACCGAAGTCCACACGTTCAGGGATGGAACGCCGTGCGTTGGTGTGCTAGCACCGCGCGCCTGGCTAGGGTTTCGGGAAACGTCCAAGGGGAGGTGGCGGCCAGGGTTTTGAGAATAGTATTCTGTATACCCTGCAGCTCCGCCTCCACATATTTATAGAGCATGCTAATGCGCTTCCACGTTGTAGGCCCATTAGAGCAACTCCAAGAGGTTAGCTAAAAATAAATGCTAAATCCCTTGATTTAGCCATCATGTAAAATAGAAAACTCCCCAAAAAAAGAAGAGTGCTACAATAGCCTAGCTAAAATTTTTTCTTGTCTTTATTTAAATCGGCCACATCATCAAAGACGTCTTTAGTTTTGTTTCCGAAAGCGTTTCCAGGAAATTTCCGATTCGGAACATGAACAAAACTACTGAAGGATCATCAAAGACATCATCAAAGAGTCCTTCAGTAGTTTTGTTTCCGAAAGCGTTGTCAGTTTTGTTTCCGATTCTTAGTTGGGAACATGATCCATATTTGATCATGATTCATATTTGTATTACCATATTTTGTGTTCTGCTGATACTATAAATTGAAGAGAAAACGGGGAACCAAATCGCCCCAACCAAAAAGCATTACTTTGCATCTTGTGTACAGTTTTCTGAATTGCCAAGAAAAGCTACAGCAAACGGAGGTCCGACCGCTGTTCTTCGTCCGATTCAACCGCTGTTCACCCGGTCTGACCGCTGGCGTTCTTCCGGTCCGACAGCCGGTGAGCTTCAGGCTTCAGGCTTCAGCGGTCTCGGTTGCGCTCTCGGTGTGTAATGGATTCTGAAGATGAGTTCAACCTATTGAATGAAGTGATGGATTCATCGTCTTCGGACGATGATGATGAATTATATATTGCTGCTACCCACATAGTAGCAACGGACATTGGCAATGAACCATATCATTGTGGTTCTGTTGAGGGACATCGCGTATTGAATCGTGATAGGCAGTCAGGGCACTTGAGACTTTACCAAGACTATTTTTCGGATGATCGTACGTACGGGCCAAACTATTTCAGGTGCAGGTTTGTACGTACCCCATATTTCTTTTCAGTTATATTTTGTATATGCGCTCAATTTTGCCTAATTAATTTGTCTTCTGGCACAAATCGAATGAGGCATGACGTGTTTGTCCGCATAATGAATGTTGTTGAGGAGCATGATGACTATTTTGTGCAGAAGAGGAATGCAGCTGGTACCCTAGGACTATCTTGTTTGCAGAAGGTTGTGGCGACGTTTCGGATGATAGCTTATGGAGTAGCGGCTGGAGTAGCAACTCCTACAGCCTGGCTAAATGCATCCGTGAAACCCATTGTAGCTACTCCATAAGCTATCATCCGAAGCGCCGCCACAACCTTCTGCAAACAAGATAGTCCTAGGGTACCAGCTGCATTCCTCCTCTGCACAAAATAGTCGTCATGCTCCTCAACAGCATTCATTATGCGGACAAACACGTCACGCCTCATTCGAAATCTGTGCCAGAAGACAAATTAGGGCCTGTTTGGTAGAGCTCCAGATTCTCAATTTTCAGCTTCTGCTCTGGATTATTTGAGAATCCACTTCACTGAGAATCTGGTGCTGCCTCTGAAAAGCGTTTGGCTACTAGGTTAGCTCCAGATTCATAAAAGGGGGATTTGAGGGAAATAGACCTTTATGAGCAGAGAATTCTATTGCTATTGTGAGAGCATTGACTTTGTTGGAGGCATGTTCTGATGGTTATTTGGAAATAGTGAATAATTCGTGTGTGAGCTATTCTTTTACTGTGTTCGTTATATGAATTATATTTCTTGTTCTGAAGAAAGCTATTTATAATACGGTTCGGTATCAATTAATACCACATTATTTTGGTTCAATATCAGCGAACATTGAAGAATGCCCAACATCTTGAAATTTGTCTTGCAAGTCTATCACGAAATTCACAGAGAGGAAGGAGGTGGGACATTAGTTATGTTGTGAGGAAAACACACACCAAAAAAAAGAACACATCAAAGTATCTCCATCATCCTGAAATTTGTCTTGCAAGTCTATCACAAAATTCACAGAGGGGAAGGAGGCGGGGCATTAGTTATGTTGTGAAGAAAACACACAAAAAAAGAGAACAAATCAAAGTATCTCCATCATCCTGAAATTTGCCTTGCAAGTCTATCACGAAATGCATCCATCGATGTATCGCTTCTACCCTCAGTTGATGTATCAGATGCATCTTGAGAAATGGCATATCTCCTATATCTAGTTGGGATGGTAGGAACATAGTTTGGATTCCTATCAAACCTATGAAAATGCCTATCAGGCGCATCATGGTCACGAATAAAATTATGCAATCCCATAGTTGCAGCCACAATCATCATTTGTTTATCCATTGGATAGCTAGGCATCTTCAAAAGTATTCTCCACTTCATCTTCCATACACCAAAGCATCTCTCAATGATGTTCCGCAAACTAGAGTGTAAATGGTTGAATTTTTCTTTCTCACCAGTTGGCGCCGAACCTCTTTGAAATTCTGGAACATGGTATCTTTGTCCTTTATATGGTGCTAGGTAACCTGGGCGGTTAGGATAGCCAGCATCGACAAGATAATATTTTCCTAATAGAAAAAACAAGTATTTGTCATTTCCATATTTCATATGAAATAACAAAATAAAATTTGTAGAAAGTACCTTGAGGAGGATGAGGAAAGATGTCTCTATCAATTTCCAATGCATGAAATAGCACACTTGTATCATGCATTGCTCCTGGTTGTCCAATAGATGCACATATAAATCTCATGTCGTGATCACAAACTGCCATCACATTTTGAGTTGCTTTCTGAGATCTACCAATATATCTAACTTTATCTTCTTCTGGAACAACCGCCAAAATATGAGTTCCATCAATAGCACCAATACAATTTTGAAAATGTGGCCACATACGACGATGATTTCTAATTCTAGGATGGACAGTAGTAAAGTTTGGATCCTTAGGGCGCACAAAGTTGCGTGCCAAGTCCACCATACATTTCAAGACTTCCTCAAACTTCCTACTGATAGTTTCTCCAGAATGCTTGAAACGGTTTTGCACCTTTCTATTTGATTCAGAGCCACCGACTATATAAAGAAAAATGGCTAGCGCCTCACTTGTGTGCATATGTGTAGTGGATTTCAGATTGTAGGTGCTAACCAAAAGATCATGCAACGTAATAAAGGTTCTGGAGTTCATACGAAGCATACAGTAGCATTCACCCGGAGTGGTCAAAGTTTCTTTCACCCATCCCATCCCGCTGAGTCATGAAGTCCTAGGTGCTGCCTTATCCAAGTAGGTTGAGCGATATTTCTCTGCAATTCTTGTAGCTGCTAGAAGATTATTTGCAACAGCTTGATACATGAGCAAGACATGTGTATCACTTTCATGTTCTTCATCAGTGGAACTATCTTCTTCACTATCACTTGACATCTATACTTGAAGAAATAAATTAAAAGACAAGAGTTACATGAATATGGCAGCAAAAAGAAACAAAATTTTCAAATTATGACACAAGCAAACATGTCTTAAATTAAAATGATACATCCCCACATAAATAGAACATGTTTAGTGCTACAATCCATGAGAGTTCTCATATTATTGAAAGCAAACATAGGTTTAAAAGATACAACCCAACAAAAGATGTTGGATAAAATGGTACACCAACCAACACACGTCACTTTCCATATTTCACTTCATACTTCTTGGTAAGCCAATTAAAACACCCTGTGGCGGTATGGAGTGAATTAGCAAACATCTCTCTTTGTTCCTTCTTGATAAAAATTTTAGTTGCAAGGAAATGCTCATTAGTCCCTTCAGTAGCACCACATTCTTCAACTAGGGCCATGACATCTTTTATGGAACAACCTGGAGGGTCCTCTCTTTGTTTAGCAAATGATTGAATAGAGGACAAAGTTTGTTCAGAAATGTCAGCAGTCCGCGACATTTCATCTATTAACCTTTCAGATCCACCCTTGTTCTTTTTGGGCTTGTCAACCTTTCCTCTCTTTCTCTTTTGGGACAGTGGCTTATCCTCTGGTTCGCTATCCTTGTCATTGTCATCATCAATATTGATAGCGTCAATGTCTACCGTAGGCATAGTGCCCATGCCTACAGACCAATGGTCGCTACCACTATTGCGAATGTCCTCAAACATCACAGTCAAAAGTTCCTCATTTTGCAGTCTAGCCTTCATATACTTGCCACAACCTGGTATATCCTGAAAAACATGACATTAAACCAATGAAAATTATGTCTTCCAAGTGCTGGACAGAAATGAAATAAATTGAAAACTTACTTTTTTAAGTGCTACCCAACGCTCAAGAGTAGCAACCACTGTTTTCTTGGCTTCATCCCATCCCAATCCTGTTTGAGCGTTCAACTTCTTCCATGTGTTGTACTCGCCCCTAAGTCTGTCCCATTTGTTCTTAAATTGGCGCTTTGTGTACACTAAGCCTGTCCTCGCGCTAAAATTCTCAATCACTTCTTTATACCCCTTATTGTTTAAATGGGTACTAGGGCGATTACCATCTTGTACTTGAGCAGCAAAAATCTCACACACTACCCTTGTGTTGTAGTCAGACCAATCAGCATTGTCCATTGCCATTTTAACACTAGGTGATGGTTCATTTTGATCCATGCCTGCCATCCACTCACACCAATTATGCCTCAATAAAAAGTTCAACATACCAATTTGGACAAGTTCAACACACCAACAGATACACCCACCAACAGACAACAGATACACCCCAATTTGAATTGGTGGTCAGCACATTTCTAAACAACAGATACACCCACCAATTTTCATGCTTACCAATCAACAATTCACATTGATACAACTACAGATACACCCACCAATTTTAATGCTTACCTGTAATGAACCAATTTTCATGCTTATTTTCCCCTCACCCTTAACAAAAATTGATACAAGTTTTATTGCATTACAGGAGGAGACAGTAGGGGGATGGACTCACGAGTAGAGGGGGTCACTGGTCGCCGCCGCCACCGCCGGGTCACTGGCCGCTGCCGCCGCCGGGTCACTGGTGAAAACAATGGGGGGATTAGGAGGAGACAGTAGGGAATGGAAGAAAATGGAGAGAGGGAGTGGAAGAAAATGGAGAGAGGGATGGACTCACGGGTAGAGGGGTCACTGGCCGCCGCCGTCGGGTCACTGGTGAAAACAATGGGGGGATTAGGAGGAGACAGTAGGGAATGGAAGAAAATGGAGAGAGGGACTGGAAGAAAATGGAGTGAGGGAGTGGAAGAAAATGGAGAGAGGGATGAACTCACGGGTAGAGGGGTCACTGGCCGCCGCCGTCGCCGGGTCACTGGTGAAAACAGTGGGGGGATTAGAAGGAGACAGTAGGGAATGGAAGAAAATGGAGAGAGGGAGTGGAAGAAAATGGAGAGAGGGATGGACTCACGGGTCACTGGCCGCCGCCGCCTAGATCCGTCCCCGCCGCCGCCTCCTAGATCCTTCCCCGCCGCCGTCGCCTAGGGCCGTCCCCGCCGCCGCCTAGGGCTGCCCCCGCCGCCGCCGCCGGGTATCTGGCCGCCGCCGCCTAGGGTTCCCCTTTCCCCGGTCGCGCGAGAGGAGAGGGCAGATGGGATTCGCGTGCGGGAATGGGAGGAGTCGCGTGCGGGGAGGAGGCGCGCGAGTTGCTGGCAGATGGGGCCGGTGGGAGGAGTGTGGTATACCCCCAATGGCAATTGCGGGTAATATTTGTGACTTTAGATGAATCTAGAGCTGTGGAGTGGCCAAGATCCCGCTCCACCACCATAGTACTATTTTTGGAGTGGATTCACCCCGCTTGGCTCCAGATTTTTACGAATCTCCATCCGTTTGGCACGGCTTCGGTTCCACCAAAGGTGAATCCGGGAGCTGGAGCCCTGCCAAACACCCCCTTAATTAGGCAAAATTGAGCGCATATACAAAATATAAGTGAAAAGAAATATGGGGTACGTACAAACCTGCGCCTGAAATAGTTTGGCCCGTACGTAGGATCATCCGAAAAATAGTCTTGATAAAGTCTCAAGTGCCCTGACTGTCTATCACGATTCAATACGCGATGTCCCTCAACAGAACCACAATGATATGGTTCATTGCCAATGTCCGTTGCTACTATGTGGGCAGCAGCAATATATAATTCATCATCATCGTCCGAAGACGATGAATCCATCACTTCATTCAATAGGTTGAACTCATCTTCAGAATCCATTACACACCGAGAGCGCAACCGAGGTCACTGAAGCCTGAAGCTCACCGGCGGTCGGACCGA
This sequence comes from Dendrocalamus latiflorus, assembly GCA_017311315.1. NCBI lineage: Eukaryota > Viridiplantae > Streptophyta > Magnoliopsida > Poales > Poaceae > Dendrocalamus > Dendrocalamus latiflorus. Next base: position 18,357,182 of record CM029660.1, read on the forward strand.
AAGAACGCCGGCGGTCAGACCGAGCGAACAGCGGTTGAACCGGACGAAGAACAGCGGTCGGACCTCCGTCTGCTGTAGCTTTTCTTGGCAATTCAGAAAACTGTACACAAGATGCAAAGCAATGCTTTTTGGTTGGGGCGATTTGGTTCCCCGTTTTCTCTTCAATTTATAGTATCAGCAGAACACAAAATATGGTAATACAAATACGAATCATGATCAAATATGGATCATGTTCCCAACTAAGAATCGGAAACAAAACTGACAACGCTTTTGGAAACAAAACTACTGAAGGACTCTTTGATGATGTCTTTGATGATCCTTCAGTAGTTTTGTTCATGTTCCGAATCGGAAATTTCCTGGAAACGCTTTCGGAAACAAAACTAAAGACGTCTTTGATGATGTGGCCGATTTAAATAAAGACAAGAAAAAAATTTTAGTTAGGCTGTTGTAGCACTCTTCTGTTTTGGGGAGTTTTCTATTTTACATGATGGCTAAATCAAGGGTTGAGCATTTATTTTTAGCTAACCTCTTGGAGTTGCTATTAGAACCCTAATCCCATATGGATCAATATCCCTTTTAGCCTATAAAACTGAATTGTTTATGATTGCCTCTTGGGCACATCACTAACAGGCTGTAGTGTTTCGTACATCTGAAGTATTGTGCACAAGTTATTCTTGTCGTATAAATTATGGGTTGTAGTGTTTCACACATCTGAAGTCTTGTGTACACAAGTTATTCATGTCTGCCAAATATGGAAGATCACAGTACATGCTCACAGCTGATTCCATTCACTCTCTTTCTTGTACTAAATGGATATACTATGGATTGTAACCATTTTGAATGTGAAATCCAACAGCAACCACACAAAGTTCAGTTTTACTGAAGGTACGATATATGTTTAAAAATTTAAAATGCAGCAATAATATACAATTTAAACCTTATATACAGTGGCGGACTCAATCAAAATTTAGGGGAGGCTAATTGGGCTTGATCACCAGTTTGCCAAATAGCAAGTTGCCGACATGCGATACTTATTATTACATACGCTGCTGCCATCGCACTGGCCAGCAGCCTAGTTCTCCATCTGCCTTGGTTGCCCGTTCGCCCATGAGCACACCAACCTAAAGTGTGGCACCTCCTACATGCGCACTATTAGGAGCTACATGGCGACCTGCCTTATACGAACACCCCACACCCCGGGAACGAAATTGGATCCTCTGACTTTGCACTGTGCAAAGTCAGAGTGACTTTGGCGTAATCTGAACCGTCCGATGCAAAAAGAACGGTCCGGATTGATCCTGGCTACAGTGTTTTTTCTACTGTAGCTACAGTAAAAAGTACTGTAGCTACAGTAAAAAACACTGTAGCAGGATCAATCTGGACCGTTCTTTTTGCGTTGGACGGTTCAGATGCAAAGTCACTCTAACTTTGCACAGTGCAAAGTTAGAGGATTCGGTTCCCCCCGGGAACACCTCGTCCTCCAGCTGTTGCTGCTGCCCTTCCTTGACGCCAAGCTCCCTATACATGCTATCCAGCATGTGGGAGATGGTCGTTAGGCACTTGCACAGGCCGTCCTGAATGTCAGCGAGCTGCAGGCAGCATTCCTGTCGGACCGTCTCCTCCTCCCACTCGTTGATGCACTTGCAGTTCAGGTACGACCCGCACCATAGAAGCACATACGTCGGGAAGGCCAACTCCAGCTGGCACGTCGACTCCTCCAACTGCCAGAGACAAGGCTGCGGGATGATCTTGTGGTGATGGTCGTCCACTATTACAAACAACTGTATATTATATGTCATATCACAGACGGTTCCCCAAAACTGTCTGTATTAAATACAATCACAGGTGGTTTTAGTTTAGAGATCGCCTGTGTTGCTGCCAGCCCTAAAAACCGTCTATGAAGAGAAAATATCACAGATGGTTCGTGGTTAAAACCGTCTGTGATGTGTCACAGACAGTTATTACCAAGAACCGTCTATGATATCTCCAAATATCATAGACAGTTTTTTATTTGAACCGTCTGTGATATTTCACAAACGGTTTGTATTAAAAACTGTCTGTGATAATTAGGTACCACACATGGTTTGTATAAGAAAACCGTATGTGATAATTCCACTATATTAATTGCGCGCAGACCCGTCGACGCTCTGTCTTAAATTCCAGATCTATGATGCTGCTTTAAGCTAGAGGTAGAGCTTTGAGGCGATTTGGTGAAAAGATACTATTTGGCAAGAGTAATTATAGATCCACTAAATTTTTGACTACCTATGGTTAGTAATTTGTTCCTAATTACATTATAATTTACATTCATAGCTTTTGGTGAAAGAAGAATTGAAGATAGTTGATCTAGCTAGTTTGATGTAGAGAAAAGATTATTTTACATCTAGCATAGTTTAGGGTTTAGTCAATTCATAATCTATTTCTACTTAATTCAATTTAATTAATTATTATTGCTACATATAGCTACTTAATTAAGATCGTACATGTGTAGTATAGTAATTAACTTATTGAATATGTTATACTAAATTATTATATGTGTAACGTAGGACCGAAACTAGATGTACGTTGGGAACCGTGTGAGTGAAGAGTACATTAATGGCGTTTCTGCTTTTACAAGAGTTGCCGAGGAGGATATATTGAATAGGAGGCGGACTATATGTACTGTCCATGCATTGACTGCGAAAATCTAAAGATGTTTAAGAGGCGAGTGTAGATTGAAGTGCATTTGATTCGAAGGGGTTTCAAAAAAGAGTATACATGTTGGACTAGTTATGATGAAGAGTAGATTACATAAGAAGGTAGTAATAATGATATCAACAATGAAAGTCAATGATATACCGCTGGATGATCATGTCGATTATTGTTCCAATTCGAATAGGCTAAATGATGACAATATGGATCAAATGCTTCGCGATACAGAAGAGAACTGCGATGAGAGAGAACATGTTAAATTCTGAATCTTGATGAAGGACTCGGAGAAACCTTTGTTCACGTACTGCAAGTCAAAGTACATGAGATTGTCAGCCATACTTGAACTGCTGAAATTAAAGGTAAGCAATGGTTGGTTCGATAAGAGTTTCACAGCATTGTTAGGTCTTTTAGCGGATATACTTCTGGAGGGAAACGAGTTGCTCAAAACCACTTATAAAGCCAAGAAAGTTCTTTGTCCATTGGGAATGAAAGTAGAAAGAATACATGCATGTCCAAATAACTGTATCCTCTATTGTAAAGAGTATGCAAACATATATGTATGTCCGGTGTGCAGCGCATCCTGATACAAGCGTAACAATCAATCAAATGACGACAAGGGAATAGAGGTGAAGAGAGGACCTACTGCTAAGGCGGTATGGTATCTTCCTGTAATTCCCCATTTGAAGTGATTTTTTGTGAACCCAAAGGAGGCAAAACTGCTACGTTGGCACTTGAAAGAGCGTAAGAAGGATAGAATGCTAAGACACCTTACTGATTCCGCCCAATAGAGAAACATCGATAGGAGGTTTACAAACTTTGATGCAAAACTGAGGAATATAAGGTTCGGATTTAGTACAGATGGAATGAATCCTTTTGATAACATGAGTAGCCGACATAGCACATGGTCCGTGACTCTCTGCATCTACAATCTTCCTCCTCAGTTGTGTATGAAGCGGAGTATATTTTGCTGTCGATACTTATCCAAGGGCCAAAACAATCTGGAAACGATATTGATGTGTACCTAGTACCGTTGGTGGAAGATCTAAAAATATTACAAATCGAAGGGGTACAAGTATGAGATACGTACAAACAAGAGAACTTTACTTTATGCTCTTTGTTGATTTGCACCATAAATTATTATCCTACCTTTCCTAACATGTCGGGCTAGAGTACAAAAAGGGCTAAAGCTTGTACTCACTACTTAGATGAAACCGAGAGTATGTGGCTGAAGCACTCATGCGCAAAACCGTGTACATGCGCCACCGTAGGTTCCTTCGGAGGACTCACCCATACGGTAGGATGAAGAAACAATTCGATAGACAGAACCAGGATAGTTCAGCTCCAAGTCATTTAAGTGGAAAAGGGATCTACGATATTATTAAGGACTTAAATGTTGTGCCTGGAAAGAGACGTAAATCGACGACCCGTGAGAAGAACGTCTGGAAGAAGAGATCAATATTTTGGGACTTACCTTATTGGGAGCACCTAGAAATTTGCCACTACATCGATGTCATACACGTAGAGAAGAATGTATGTGACAGCTTGATTGGTCTCTTACCGAACATTTGTGATAAAATAAAGGATGGTATCAATGCACGGTTTGACTTGGTTGATATGGACATTAGGCCTAAGTTAGCATCGACAATGACCGAAGGATGAACTTACCTTTCTTCTGCTTGTTACACTCTATCCAAGGCTAAGAGAATTGAACTGTGCCAGTGCTTGCATATTGTGAAAATTCCGTCTAATTACTCCATCAACATGAAGAAACTTGTTTCAACTGAAGTTTTGAACTTAATTTGCTAATAACACAGTTGCTCACTATTGCAATTAGAAATATTTTGTCGATCAAGATCCGAGAGACAATCATAAGGATGTCTTATTTCTTTAACACAATTGCTTAGAAGGTCATCAATCCTGAAGGACTAGATGCTCTGCAGGACGAGGTAGTGACGACTCTATGTCATCTTAAGATGTATTTTCCTCCATTGTTTTTCAATATCATGGTCCATCTCATTGTTCACATTGTGTGGGAGATAAAACTATGCGGGCCCATGTTCCTATGTAGCATATACCCATTCGAGAGGTTCATGGAAATTCTCAAATCCTATGTACGAAATTGATCTCGGTTGGAGGGCTGCATCGTTGAAGGTTATGCAACCGAAGAGATCATTGAGTTCTGTGTCGATTACATGGTTCAGGTCAAACCAATAGGTGTGCTTCTATATCACCATGAGGGGAGGCTCAAGGGTATTGGGACCATCGGAAGGAAATCAATCACACTAGATATGGATGCGTATGCTCAAGCCCATTTCACGTTCTTGCAACACATGACTGAAGTGTTGTAACAGCCCAGGTTTTTATTAAAATAAAATTAAATAAATAAATAAAAATCAATTAAAATTAAAATTTAATCTAAAATAAGTGTTTTTGTTGCCTAAATTTTAAATTTGGATTTTCCATGAATTTCTATTTTGAGAAAGCTGGATTTAAAAATATTCTAAATGAAAATATAAAAATTATTATTAAATAACATGATATTTTGATTTTCTATGAAAATCCTAGTTCAAAATAATTATTTGGAGTTATTTGGCTTTTATTTGGTTTCCTGGATTTTCTGGAGTTTAAAAATGTATTTTTAAAATTAAAGAGTATTTTAAGTATGAAAATTAAATACCAAAATTAGTTGGAAGTATTTTTATTAAGTCCAAAATATCACTAGGAGCTTCTGTGAATTTTCCTGGAATTTGTGGAAGTATTTTCATATTTTTCTGAGGCTAAATGAATTTTTCTGGCAATTTCTGAAAATCCGAAATCACAAATCAAAAATAAATTCCCTCTCCCTCCGGCCGCCACGTGGACGGCCAGATCCTCTCCACGTCGCCGCCATCCCCGCCATCCACCAACCCGCCTACCCCCTCCCATCGGGCGACACGCGTGCGGCCCAGATCGGCCACCTCCCCGCGTCGGCCCAATCCGCCCGTCCGCCCGCCTTTCCCTCTCGGCCGTCAGATCTCCATCACGGCTCCCACATCTCCCTCTCTCCCTCTCTCTCACTGACCGCCCAGGCCCGCCTGTCGGGGTCGTCTTCCCCGCGCGCCTCTTCCTCCCGCTCGGTCGCGCCTTCACCGCCGCCATTTGCGCCGCCACCCCGCCCGCCGAATCTCCTCCCTCTCTCTCCTCCCCCGAGCGGCCCTCGCCAGCCCTGCCATCTCCGCGCCCGAATCCCGCCGTCCCCGCGCCGTGTCCCCCCTAATCCCCGCCATTCCGCCGCCCCCGCGCCATCTCCAGCGAGAAATCCGGCCCGCCTCCGCCCTCCCCGACCCCTATAAAATCCCCCCCTCGACCTCCCCTCTCTCCGCACCACCTCCCGCTCCAGTCCACTCTCCCTCCCGGCCGCTCCACCGCCGCCGCGCCGAAGCGCCCGAGCGCCGCCGCTGCCCTCCTCGCCGCCGGCCTCTTCCCAGCCGCGTCCGGTAAGCCCGAGCCCTCCCCCGGATTCCCCGTGCACCCCTCTCCCTTCTCCGCCCTTCGCCGGTCACCGCCGCCCGCCGGAGCGCCGGCGAGCTCCCCGGCCCGAGCGCTGCCCCGGCCAGCCTGGCCACGTCAGTAGCCAGAGCTGACGTGGGCGCCACGCCCCCGGCCGCGTCAGCCCGTCCCACCCCCGTCAGCGCCACGCAGGCACACCCCGCCACCCGTGCCACCTCGGACATCTCCTCCCTCCATGGGCTCGGTCCATGGACCGAGGGCCCACCTGCCAGTCAGCCCACCGCAAGGCTGAGGTCATGCTGGTGCAATAAAGCCATTTTTCCATTGAAAAATAAAGCAGCCGAAAATAAAATCCCTGCTGACGCAATAATTCAGATTTTCCTTTAGGAAAATAATTCCAAAAATCCTGATTTTTCATTTTCGCTCTTTTCAACTTCCCGGAGCCCGTTCTTCCTCGTCCTAACTCCGATTTAGCCCATTCAAATTTCTAAATTCATCAAAAAATTCCTCTCTATCCATTTCTGGCCTCAATTCAAATTTTTGAAGTCAATTTGAAATTAATTTGAATTTATTTGAATGTGGTGGGTTATTTTCACGTGTAGATTTCGACGATTCGGGAAATTTCGACGACGAAGGTTCAAACCAAGTTGAAGAGAAAGGCAAGTCACACTCCTTGATCATGTTGATCCCAGTTTTCAAAATAAAATTATGTTGATTTAGGCCCCGTTTGGCACAGCTCTAGCTTCGAGATCTATGCTGGATCTGTAGTTTGTTGACTAAATTAAAGTGATTTAAATATTTTTATTTAATATATAATATAAATGAAATGAGTCATGTAAATGCATTTAACATGCCTGCAACTCTAGATCCAGAATTTCCTAGAGCTACAGATGACCAGCTCTAGGAAATCTACAGATTTTCTAGAGCTAGAGCTCTGCCAAACGGGGCCTTAAACTATATTGCATGCATATTTTTATTCAACGTATTTCAATTCTGTTTTAAATATATTTAATGCCTACTTGTTAATTCCTCCATTGATATTGAATTCCTGACCTTGTCACCCTAGATCAAACTCTAGTTAGTACAATAGTATTGGCTAGAGAGATTTCATATCAAATGCTTAGACCTGCTTAGTCCTAATATTTGTTTTGGGATATCTTTCACATAAAATGATGAGCTTTTCACATGAAATGATGTACTCTTGACTATGGTGAGTCAAGGAGGTTTATGAAATATTTGAAAACAAAATATAAAACCTGGTTTAGACTTAGGCAATTGGTTAGATTGGTGGGTGCAGGCATGCACTGTTGTTCGGAGACACAGTGTTGATTGTCGGGCACAGGGGGTAAGTGGTTGAGCCTAAGTCAATTAAGGACCGGTCTGTGAGCTACTGTTGCAAAGCCCTATCGTACTACCACAAGGCTGGTATGGGATAGCCCTGGCTGAATAATTTGCGGGTCCCAACCTGGGTCATGTTGTAGGTTGAAAGTGAGCGTGGCGTAGGCCATAAGAAGTCTCACTCGGCTCAAAAGGGGGTCCCGGTCTGGTGGATTCCTTACTGGGGTGAAACCTTAGTGTTGGCTTGGCCAGGTTGAAGGCTTTGCATTGTAAAGGCCTTGTCACGATCTCCTCGCCTCACACCTAAGCAAGTGTGTAATCCGGTGGCAAAAGGGGATGATCGTGTCTTGTGGGTAAAGTTGTACAACCTCTGCAGAGTGTATAATCTATCCTGGATAGCCATGCCCACGGTCATGGGCATGCTGAGTAAAAGTTTTTCACGGATTAGACTTTGTTTTTCAAAATGGCTTATGAAAACCTTATGGATGGATGGAATCCATGAGAGAATAAAAGCTTATGGATGGATGGAATCCATGAGTGGTTGGAAGCGTGTGGATGGATGGAATCCATACGAGATCTTTTGGAAAAGATGGTCCAGGTGGGATGCCCGTGGATAGGTTGGTGTTTGGTCGGAGCCTGCACTGACGGTATTACTTTCAATTACAAGTTCTGTTTTTACTTACTGTATTAAATTCAGCAATTTTAATCTAATTAATGTATTCCTCCTTTAAATGTTGTTTTATTCAAACTAACCCTATAAGCCTTCCATTGATGCCTTTATCATTATATTGCATTTCTCCATGTGACTTGCGGAGTACAAGTTTGTACTCACCTTGCTATCTCCACATAGAGGAAGAAGACTTCGACTACGGTGAAGACTTGGACGAGTAGGCCGCGTCTTACTGTCGTTTGCCTGTGGGCAGGCTCAGTGGGCTTCTTCCGCTTCGGTGTTTTTCTTCCGCTGCTTATTATTTAAAATTTGGCTTATGTGCCGTCGATGTAAACTTTGGCAAACATGTCCATATTAAGTTAAATAAAGTTTGTCATTATGCTTGATAATTATCTTTGTTATTCACTGTGTGCATTAGCTGATCCTGGACTAGTGCGATTTACACAGAGGATCCAGGAGTTGTTGCTCCGGGTTCCGACAAGTGTCCCTGTATATCGACCAGCACAAGGGCGTGTTTCGGCAACAGAATCCGGAGCAGCCAAATGTTTGGATCACGAGCCAGCACAACAGTCAGTTCAACCAATGGTTGAAGGAGCGACTCGCTAGGAGCTCATCAAGTGATATGCTGACATGGTTAGCAAAAGGGCCAATATTTACAGTTGTGATATGGCAAGGATACGACATAAATGGGTAAATATTCTATACGCAGGCTCAAGATGTAAAGAACACTAACCAGAATAGCGGTATCCACATAGATGCATATAGTGTCAATGGGTTAAGAAACACCTACTATGGATTCATAGATTGGGAGCTCGGCCACATGCTTTTCAAGATCCCCTTATTTCGGTGTTGTTGGATCTATCTCCTATAGGTGAAGGTTGACAAGTACGGTGTACTACCGTGGATCTCAAATGTGTCGGATACAAACATGAACCATTCGTACTCGCTAACTAAGTTGTTCAAGTTTACTATATAACTGACCAGACAAATAAGAAGTGATACGTAGTTCTTCATGGAAAAAATGATCGTCGGAGTTAAAAATGTAGTGCACGAAGAATAATACAATCAATTTGATGAGTTGTCTCCTTTTGAAAATGGTATAAGGGTAGAGGAAGAGTGTGATGAAAGTAGCTACATACGCGTCGATCATCATGAAGGACTAATTTTTAAAGATAATAAGCAAGTGGACTGATGAATGAAATGTTTATGTGACATGTTATGTATTTGCATTTATATATGTATATGAGAATGTGTGATATGTGTGTGAATTTGCATTTATGTACATGAGAATGTGTGATATATCAGTAGGGAACATCATAGACGGTTTTAATGTAAAACCGACTGCGATACACACACACACACACACACACACACACACACACACACACACACACACACACACATATATATATATATATATATATATATATATATATATATATATATATATATATATATATATATATATATATATATATATATATATATATATATATATATATATATGTGTGTGTGTGTGTGTGTGTGTGTGTGTGTGTGTGTGTGTGTATTCACAAGTAGTTCTACATTAAAATCATTTATGATGTTTTGTTATTATAGACGATTTTAAATAAGAACCGTCTGTGATGATAAATATCACAGACAGTTTTAAATGAGAACCATCTGTGATTATTTCCCTATATATATTACGCACTAGGGTTTGTCCTCACTGTACTACCCACTAACGCCGCCGCCTCGCCTTGAGCCCGTTGCCCTCCTCCTCCCAAGCGCGTCGCCACCTTCCCTGACTCCGGCGGCCTTCCTCCCCCAACCTGTCGCCCTCCTCCCCCAAGGCCGTCGTCCTCTTCCTCTCCCAATCCCGTCCCACCTCCCCTGATGTCATCGTCGTCTCTGTCTACTCTGGTGGCCTTCCTCCCACGAGGTCATCGCCCTCCTCCTCCTCCCGAGCTCGTCGCCACCTCCCCCCGACTCCGGCGGCCGTCCTTGTAAGATCTAGCACTGGGGGACTTTGCATAATACAATGTAGGCTTTGTGAATGCTCAAATAGGATAACTTGTCAAATTGAGATCACTTTGACTAATGAGAGAGTATTCTGCTAGTATTGATTTATCATTACTTGATGAGAATAACTTGTCAGATTGAGATCACTGTGACTAATGAGAGAGTATTCTACTAGTATTGATTTATCATTACTTGACGAGGATAACTTGTCAGATTGAGTATTCTGTACATTATGTTAATTACAAATGCTCATGCTTGTGCTCAATTTAGCATATTGTCCTTTGGCTTGATTACAATGTTCATGTTGAGAGATAGTAGTTTGATCTCTATACATTATTCAGTTTAAAGTATAATTCCACCAGCATTTAAGTGACGAATAAGTCTAATTGGCAAACAAAAGGAGCATCTATTCCGAATTTTAGAGATCACAGAGCATGAGGACGAGTAGGCAATCACCCCGAAACTGGATAAGACTAATATCATCTACTGTGTTGTTAGGGGCCATCTCCTTTTGAAACCCCATAGACGAGGAAGTGTCCCCCACCTAGAAGTGCTGAGTGTTGAATCTTCCCAAGGCTCCTTCGAGGCAGTTAGGGAGAGAGATTTACTCTCTACTACCCTGGGAAACAAGGAGCACCCAGGTCGCACAAGGTCTTTATATTTCTTGGAAACATAACTTCCTAGAGGACTCCGAAACTTACCAGAGTAGAAAGAGAGCCAAAGCCAAGTGTGAGGCACATCTACGAGAGGACATTACGGCAAAAATCAGAGATGAGATGCAAATATTTGTCAGAGATGAGATGCAAAGGTATAGAAAAAATCAACAGGAAGCCCCCGCCGCTCCTGTAATAGGCAGCCCCCAATCGTCGGAGTAGCTACACGTCCAACCCTACCTTGAAAAGCGACCATCGATTTCCTATTCATGACATCCTAGTAATAATTATTATCTCTCAAATGCCTGATCCATTGATAGGCCTATTGGAGTAGCTAATTTTGTATCGTTATATAGGTGGCTACGAAGTACATGCTTCAAGTGAGATATACCTCCGTTGCCCTATGCATTGCTTGGAGCTAGGCGTATCCATCCAGGCCTATGGCCATGGTGCACGATGTATCTCTAGTGCCAGGTTTTCACAGAAGTGAATGCGGATGGTGTTAATGGCAATTTCGAGGTTGTCTCGCTACAGATGCACCCCAACGACGAGGTTATGACTCTAGGGCAAACCATTGGAACATTCATCTAGTAGCCAAAGAGCGACATCTGCCTGGAGGCTCCTGCACTTGTGCCAAGTCCACGAGAGCCATCTGCACCGGTGTCAAGTCCACTCGAGCTACCTGCATTGGTGCTAAGTCCACAGGAGCTATCTGTACCGGTGCCAATTCCACAGGCACGGTCTGCACCAACGCTACTTGCACAGACATAGAAAGGGCGCGGTGCATCTACATCTCATGCTTGGTCAACTACCATGAAGTCGACCTACAGCCGAGGCGGCAAGGGCAAATTGAAGAAGACGGATGATGAGATCCCCTACTTGCCATTGGCTCAAAAATTCGTGCTACGTGAGCCATTGGTCATCCCGAAAGAGCGCCTCCTAACTCTAGGACTATCTTGCCAGAGATTGCATATCTATTACATGGAACAGGCCAACAAGCCGGAGGAACAACAGCACTCAGGTGTCAATGTCAAGTTCATGTCGCATCATCTGCAGCACAATATTCATGACTGTATCTTCACGGTGACCTTCGACGACTTATTCTTTCTCTTCAGACTTGACACGCTCGATGCCTCACTCATTCGATGCTGGACACTGTAAGTGTGTACAATCACGGTCTACATTTAATAATGATAAATGTCATATATAACTCATTTATTTTGTGTATGTGTATGTATAGATACATGGTGAGTGAAACCAGATTAACAAAATCACCGGTTAGTTTCCTTGACCCACACTTGGTCGCCATGGATATCAGCAAGGAGGATGCATTTTTCGTCAAGATTTACATTACGAAGGTATCGAAGGGTCACCACGACAAGAAATTCATTCTTACGTCCTACAACCAAGGGTAAGTAGTACACTAGTGGCTATATTTGTTGATTTGTATTTTATAAGCAACGCGAATTTAGGTTTAATGACCATGACATACCTGTGTAGTTTCCACTGGATTCTAATTGTAATTATACCAAAATGGAATAGGGTAATGTACCTTGATTCCCTAAAAAGGAACAAAACCAACTACAGAGTTATCCAACAAGTAATCAACAGGTAAACACATTTCCTCCATAGATATAGATAACTCTATTGTAGTCTTTCCTTTCTTCCCAATGACTAAGACTAACTTTTTGGAATCACGTAAGTCATTCGCCACGTACATTGCAAAGGTACATAAATCCAAGGGAGGATCGATGCCCTACGACACATTCTAGATTTCTCGGTATTCGCTAGTATACATTAATCCTATATAACACTTCGTAGTAATGCCTCTCGAACTAACAAATTCTATTTTTGCAATACCACCAGCAGCCACCAGGCAACAGCACCTGTGGATTCTATTGTTGCCACAACATACTACTCGTCGGTTCCACAAAGAGCAATCCTGAGGTTTGTCGATCTTGCGATAATTATTTCATACTTATTAATTTATATACGTATGCACGATATTGATCTTCCTACCGACACGTTTTATCTATCGCTACAACTCCGTTAGAATAAGCTGACCTCAAACATATTCGAGAATAGTATGCGTACTTCTTGATGTCTAAAGTCATAAAAGAAAATGGAGAGTTCTACCATGTAGAATGAATTTCACTGGGGTAAGATTGAGCTTAATTGTTCTTGTGTGTATTTGTTCATGGATGGATAATTGTTTATTTTATTTCTATTAATTGATTTGTGAAATGGATGTTCTTGTTTCTGAAATAAATGAATGTGAAGTGGATGTATATACTGTGTTGAAGATGCTTGTTTAAGAGGGCATGACTAACATTTTTTGAGGCTAACCAACAAACAGAAATAGATTTAGTAAAAGAAAAGAATATCACAAACGGCTATCAGAGACGTTTTTAACTACAAACCGTCTGTGATAAACCATATATCATAGAAGATTTTTAGTAAAAATAGTATGTGATAGTAGACTATCACAGATGATTTTTACTAGTCTATCACAGACGGTTTGAAAGTCGTCTATGATGACCTCATATTATTACTGATCAATAAAATCAGACGACTCGTGAAATCATCTGTGTGAATTTGTTGAACCGTCTGTGATGATTTTTTGTGCAGTAGTGGTCAGTGGATATCGTCGTGAGCATGGACAGGAGGACGACGATGGAGAAGAGGAGCTTAATTGTGGATGGTTGCGCTGGGTGCTATGGGCTATCCATGGGCTGACCGACGGTAGGCCCCCTGTTAGGTCCGGCCCTGCTTGTATGAGGAATGTGGTTCGATTCCACTTGCAAATTCAACTCTAGCAAGAACAAGCCACGAACTCTTAACATTCTTTGATCAATATATTTTGGGTACCATCAATCCATAGAAATTGTTGATGGTCTGTGAAGAACAGAGGGTGCACCTTCCGTAGGTTAAACTTCTATGTGGGACACCTAGAGGAGCTGAGGAGGCCCCGGTCAATAGCAGTGCATGCAATCTACACTGCCACCACCATCCTGTATATAAATCCCACCCTGACCTGGGCCTTCTCCCCACATCCCACGGCAACTCGCACCGTTGCAGGTTGCCGTCCAGCTAACCCAACCTTGCCATTGCAAGCACCCCCGGCCGCTACGACCCCACGCGAGTAGTAGAAAGTAAACAACACTAGAAAAAAGGTATACAGGCGCGCAACTACACGCGACGCTAGGTGAAGCTCTCGATCGAGCTCGGAGGAGCTAGCTTAGAGCCATGGGCCTCTCGAGCCACCTCCACGACGTCTCCGGCGCGGCGCCGCTGCCGCTGCTCCTCCTCGCCTCCCTCGCATCCGCGCTCGCGTCCCTCTTCTCCGGCTCCGGCGCAGGCCCCGCCCCCTCCTCGGGGACTGCCTCTACCCTCTCCTCCGGCCTCACGGCGCTCGCCGACCACCTCGCCTCCTCCTCCGTCTCCACCGGAGGCGCGGCAGGCGACTGCACGGTCTGTTTATCAGCGATGGCGGAGGGCGACCGTGTGCGCACGCTCGCCTGCCGCCACGCCTTCCACGCCGCCTGCCTCGACGGCTGGTTCGACCAGACCCGCCTCTCCTGCCCGCTCTGCCGCGCCGGCCCGGCCGCTCGGGACGACGTCGGGGGCAGCGCTGGCGAGGACGCCGTCTCGTGGTTTCCCCACTTCTGATCACAGGACGGGTATACAGATGCATCATTCTTTCTTTCTTCCGTTCTTGCGTTTCGCACCCTAGTATTAACACTTTAGCAGTGCGCGCCTCCGTGAGGTACGGTTTTGTAATTTCTGGAAGAAAGAAAGAGTTATTTGTATTTGCCGGCCTCAAAGTGAGCTTCCTTACTCCTAATCACTCCGGCAGCCGGAGCAAATAAAGTTACTGCTCCTATCCGTCGTAAAATCACTACTACAATACTACAAAAGTACTATTAGTAGACGCCAAATCACAGATGATTTGACAAAATCGTCTGTGATCGACACTATCACAGACGATTTTAATTTGGACACCGTCTGTATTGACGGTGTCAAAAAAACGAGTATCACAGACGGTTCTTACCGATGAACCGTTTATGATACTGTAATTATCACAGACGGTTTTTAATAAAAAACCGTCTGGATAAGCTGATTATCACAGACGGTTTTTTTACTAAAAATTGTTTGTGGTAATCTCAGAATTATCACAGACAGTTTTTTTATTAAAACCGTCTGTGATAATCCTGCTACATATTTATTGCGCCGCTCAGAACCGCATTTGTCTTCATTTCGATCCAGATCTAGCCACTCTGTCTTCATTTCGCTCAGGAGGCAAGCTAAGCGATTTCAGGCCAGTTAATTTGGGAGTTTTGAAGATTCATACGTTCCTTGTTGCCCTAGATATGGTTAGTAATTAAATTTATTTTTCTTTGCATTACAATTTAGATCTAAGTTTTGGTGAGTGTTATTGAAGATGGTTTGCATCTACTTAAGCTCTAGATCAGTTCCCGTCATGTGGGAGGCCAAATTTGTTAGAATTGTTGGTTATATACCTTCAGCGATCGCTGGGGAAATAGCTGTTGTTTTTATAATATGAATTAAGCTAACAAAGCCTCAATGCATGTAATATATATGTAGCAATAATTAATTAATTTAATTTTTAATACTAAGTTGTTATATATATGCATATCATAGAACCGAAGCTGAATGTATGCCACGAACCGTGTGAGTGAAGAGTACATTAATGGCGCGTTTGCTTTTACAAGAGCTGTCAAGGAGGATATGTTGAATAAGAGGGTGGAATATATGTACTGTCCATGCACTGACTGCGAGAATTTGAAGATGTTTAAGAACCGAGAGCAGATTGAAGCGCACTTGATTCGAAGGGGTTTCAAAAAGGGTTATACGTGTTGGACCAGTCATGGCGAAGTCAATGATATGCCGCCGGATGAAATCGCCGGTGAAGTGAATGATATGCTGCCGGATGACATCGCCGGTGAAGTGAATAATATGCCACCGGATGATGTCGATTGTTGTTCGGATTCCGATAGGTTGCACGATGACAATTTGGATCAGATGCTTCGCGATGTAGAAGAGAACTATGATGAGAGAGAGAATGTTAAATTCCGGGGCTTAATGGAGGACTCGGAGAAACCTTTGTTCACGTGCTACAAGTCAAAGTACATGAGGTTATCGGCCGTGCTTGAACTGTTGAAATTGAAGGCAAGCAACGGTTGGTCCGACAAGAGTTTCACGGCGCTGCTAGGTCTTTTAGCGGACATACTTCCGGAGGGAAATGAGTTGCCTAAAACCACGAATAAAGCCAAGAATGTTCTTTGTCCATTAGGAATGGAAGTAGAAAGAATATATGCATGTCTGAACGACTGTATCCTCTACTGTAAAGAGTATGCAAAGATGCATGTATGTCCGGTGTGCAACGCATCCTGATACAAACGTAACAGTCAATCAGATGACGGCGAGGGAACAGAGGTGAAGAAAAGACCTCCTGCTAAGGTGACATGGTATTTTCCTATAATTTCCTGTTTGAAACGGTTTTTTGCAAATCCAAAGGAGGCAAAACTGCTGCGTTGGCACTCGGAGGAGCGCAAGAAGGATGGAATGCTAAGGCACCTTGTTGATTCCACCCAGTGGAGAAACATCGATAGGAGTTTTGTAGACTTCGGTGTAGAACCAAGGAATATAAGGTTTGGACTGAGTACAGATGGAATGAATCCTTTCAGTAGCATGAGCAGTCGACATAGCACCTGGCACGTGACTCTCTACATCTATAACCTTCCTCCTTGATTGTGTATGAAGCAAAAGTATATTTTACTGTCGATACTTATCCAAGGACCAAAGCAACTTGGTAATGATATTGATGTGTACCTAGCACCGTTGGTGGAAGATCTAAAAGTACTGTGGAACGAAGGGGTACAGGTTGGGATGCATACAAATGAGAGAACTTCACCTTACGCTCCTTATTGTTCTGCACCATAAATGATTATCCTGCCCTTGCTAACCTGTCGGGCCAGAGTACAAAAGGTGCCAAAGCTTGTACTCACTGTTTAGATGGTACCGAGAGTGTGTGGTTGAAACACTCACGCAAAACAGTGTACATGCGTCACCGTCGGTTCCTTCGGAGGGCTCACCCATACCGCAAGATGAAGAAACAATTTGACGGAAAGGAGGACGGTTCAGCTCCAAGGCATTTAAGCGGAAAAGAAGTTTATAATATGGTTAAGGATTTAGATGTTATCCTCGGAAAGAGACGTAAATTGAGGGCTCATGAGAAGAATATCTGAAAGAAGAGATCAATATTTTGGGACTTACCTTATTGGGAATACCAACATATTCGACACTGCATCGATGTTATGCACGTAGAAAAAATGTATGTGACAGCTTGATTGGTCTCTTACTGAACATTCGTGACAAAACAAAGGACGGCGTCAATGCACGGCTTGACTTGGCTGATATGGACATTAGGCCTGAGTTAGCACCGACAAAAACAGATAATGGACGAACGTACCTTCCCCCTGCATGTTACACTCTATCCAAGGCTGAGAAAATAGAACTGTGCCAGTGCTTGCATGGTGTCAAAATTCCGTCTGGTTACTTCGGCAACATGAAGAAACATGTTTCGATGCAAGATTTGAAGTTAAATGGCATGAAGTATCATGACTGTCATGTACTGATGACACAAATGCTCCCTATTGCAATTAGAAATATTTTGCCGATCAAAGTCCGAGAGACAATCATGAGGCTATGTTATTTCTTTAACACAATTGCTTAGAAGGTCATCGATCCCCAAGACTAGATGCTCTGCAGGACGAGGTGGTGATGACTCTGTCATCTTGAAATGTATTTCCCTCCTTCGTTTTTCGATATCATGGTCCATCTCATTGTTCACATTGTGTGGGAGATAAAAATGTGCGGGGCCGTATTTCTACGTAGCATGTACCCATTTGAGAGGTTCATGGGAATTCTCAAGTCCTATGTACGGAATCGATCTCGGCCGGAGGGCAGCAGCATCGAAGGTTATGCAAGCGAAGAGGTCATTGAGCTTTGTGTCGATTATATGGCTCAAATTCAACCGATAGGTGTGCCTCAATCTTGTCATGAGGGGAGGCTCAAGGGTATCGGAACTATCGGAAGGAAAGCAATCACTCCAGATATGGCCGCGTATGCTCAAGCCCATTTCACGGTCTTGCAACACATGACTGAAGTGGTGCCTTATGTCGACCAGCATAAGGATGTGCTTCGGCAACAGAATCCAGAGCGGCCGGATGTTTGGATATGAGGCAACACAACAGTCGGTTCAACCAATGGTTGAAGGAGCAAATTGCTAGGAGCTCGCCAAGTGAGATGCTGACATAGTTTGCAAAAGGGCCAACATTTACAGTTGTGACACGGCAAGGATATGACATAAATGGGTACACATTCTATACACAGGCTCAGGATGTAAAGAGCACTGACCAGAATAGCGGTGTCCGCATAGATGCGCTCAGTACCGATGGGTTGAGAAACTCCTACTATGGTTCATAGAAGAGATTTGGGAGCTCGACTATGTGGTTTTTAAGATCCCCTTATTTCGGTGCCGTTGGGTGCATCTCCCACAGGTGAAGGTTGACAAGTACGGTATCACTACCGTGGACCTCCAACGTGTCGGATACAAAGACGAACCATTTGTATTCGCTAACCAAGTTATTCAAGTTTTCTATGTAACCGATCTGGCAAATAAGAAGCATGATGTAGTTCTTCATGGAAAAAGGAGAATTGTCGAGTAGAGAATATAGTGGACGAGGACGAATACAATCAATTTGATGAGTTACCTCTTTTTGGAAATGGCATAAGAGTCGACGACGAACAATGTGATGAAACTAGTTACATACGCATTGATTATCATGAAGGGCTAATTTTTAAAGGAAATAAGCAAGTGGAATGAGAATGTGCGATATATATGTGGGCATTTGCATTTATGTATATAACAATGCATGTATGTGATGTATATGTGAAGTTGCATTTTTGTATATAACAATGCATATGTGTGATGTATTTGTTAATTTGCATTTATGTATATGTGAAAATGTGTGATATATAGGTGAATTTTGAGAATGAGTGCCATACATATGTATCTCTATATTCATCGAGTTGTTGTAAACAAATACTGATAATTGGTCTTATTACAGTGCCTGCTGGTTGGTGTAGAGTTTTTCATTGCGCTGAGTTTTTCTTAAAGCTCACCTCAAAGCCGTCATCGGTAAGCTGAGAAACAGAAAGCAAATTATACTGCAGCTTACTAACCATGGCAACATCTTTTAAAATAAAAGACTCATTAACGCGCACTGTACGTTTGGCGATGACGCGCCCAGACGAAGCATCTCCGAAGGTGATCGTCTCATCACCTGGAGCACGGGCAAGGGAAGAAACCAACGGGAGTTTTCGGTCATGTGTCGAGAACACCCGGAGTCAACGAGCCAAACCTCTC
Organism: Dendrocalamus latiflorus; assembly: GCA_017311315.1. Lineage (NCBI taxonomy): Eukaryota > Viridiplantae > Streptophyta > Magnoliopsida > Poales > Poaceae > Dendrocalamus > Dendrocalamus latiflorus. Next base: position 18,376,476 of record CM029660.1, read on the forward strand.
TCTTCCCTGCCCGGCGAACCTGAGTCAACGAGAGAGTAAAAAGTCTCAGTACTGAGGTAAATCAAGAGTGATTTTGGCACCCAATACTGAGTAACACATCGAGTAGAAGAAGTAGCCACACATGACTGACCTCTATCTACCCTACGCTCTCTGTCGCTCAAAGAAGCAGAAGGTCTGTGAGCAGACCTGAAGCTGTTGCTGGGTCCGACTGCTACGGAAGAGCGAGTCGGAGCACCGACAACACGCTGATCTCGCCGCGGGTAACCATATCGACGGGGGGAAACGAGATCTACCCTCAACGGCGAAAGTCACGATCAAAGGGAGCATGAGGACAAAAACCAGAGAACTCGGAAAAACCAAGTCCTCGATGCTGCCCAAACTCATCGGAAACACCTGAAGCAGACCTAGACCTCGTGTTGGTCCTAGGTGCACTCAAGGTCTGGGGCTGATCCTGAATACGCCTAAGAGCTGCAACACGGTCTCTACGCGCGATCTTGGCGCGCCTGAAGCATCGCTCGATCGAGTGTCCATCCTTCTGACAGAAGGTGCAGAGGTACTTCACCTTCTGAGATGTAGAAGTAACACGGTGAGGCTTCGCCTTCTGAGAGGCCGAAGCAGCAGGTGGACTCACCTTGCTGTCAGAAATCCCTTGGACAAAGCCTACTGACTTAAATTGGACTTTCTCGGTCCTGGGCTCAATTTCGATCACACCTACGGCTATGGGTCTAAGCACGGCAGGTGGATGCTTCCTCATGTCCTCATAGAAATCATATCCTAAACCCTGATTAAATCTGCAAATCTTAGATTGGTCTAGAATAAGATTAAGCTTCTTCTTGTCTCCTACAAATCTCTCGAGAGTGTTCATAAGGTACTGACACTCCCAAAAGAGTGATTGCTTTGGAAGAAGGAACAGCAGAAGGTAAGGGAGTAGAAGAAGAAGAACCAACATCAGGGGAATGAATGGCTTGTGCACGCACAGCCGACTGAGAATGGACAGTCCTACTGCTAGCCAATTGGTTCACATCGCTAGGCGTCTCTACCTTACCCTTGGACTTCTCCCCCGCACCAGCACACACATCACAACAAGATTGTGGCTTCTCTAGTAAGTCCTTAGTTAGCTTCACACATTTTTCTTCCAAAGCAATCAAGTCATATTTTAGTTTATTACAATTAATGCATGGTGAGCTAACAGGATCCTTAGAAGCAAATTGAGCCAACTTGTTGTTATGATCAACCATCTCTTAGAATTGATTAGAAACAGACTCAAACTCAAGTGTTAACTTTGGACAGTTGGTGCAAGACACAATCGGCTCAAGTAATGAAGCTTGTAGTTCAACAATTTTATGATCTGTCCGTTTTAGGTTCATCTTCAAATTATTGCAATTTTCACAAGTCTCGAGCAGATCGAGAAGCATAGTATACAAACCTCTAAAAGCATTATCCTTATCCTCACATGAGGTGCAAGATATAGTCTCAACAGTAGAGATGAAAGAGGAACTACCCTACTCATCTCAAGTTCAGCAAGAAGACTAATATTCTCCACCTTAATCATGTCGAGCTCAGAGGACACACTATCATGCAAGACCCTTAGCTTCTCCATGTCATCCAGCAAGACAGTACATACATCACAATCGTCACGGGAGGGAGCAGATCTAAGTGAATTAAGTTCCCGTGACAAGCTCTCTACTTCCTTCTCCAACTCGCTAACCCTAGCTCTAGATCTAGCATGGAATTTGCCTAGCTTAAGAAAAGAATCATTAAGCTGGTCGTATGAAGGGTATACCTCGTCGGAGTACAGCTCGTTGTTGCTCAGCTCGCCCTCAAGGGCCATGAAGCACATGCCGGAGAAGTCATCGCCGCCCTTGGGGTCTTGATCACCCGTCCCATCGTCGTCGCTCCATCCCTCCACCTCGCTGAGATCGAGGTCGTCGAAGGCGGTGAGGACGCGGTGGAAGAGCTTCTTGGCTTTGCCAAGGTCGCGAAACTTCTTCTTCCCTTGGGCATGGACTGGAGGCTTCTTGTTGCGGTTCTTGTCAGTGTAGTCGTTCTTGCCCGAACCGCCGTAGTCGCCCTTGCCCTTCTCCAGCTTGAGGCAGTTTGCCCGAATGTGGTTGGGGCCACCACACTCGAAGCAAATCACGGGTCCTCCTCTCTTTCTGTCCCTCCTTCTCTTGTAACCATGAGAAAACTTTCTGGCTAGGAGGGCCAACTGCTCATCTCCAAGCTGCTCTAACTGATTATCGGTGACGTCACAGAGAGCAGCAAGAGAGAAACCACAAAGCGACTCGGAAGAAGGACCAGAAGTGGGATCGGTGACTAAGGCCATCGACTGCGACTTTGACCTACGAGAGACTATGTCAATCTCGTGAGTCTTGAGGCGTGAGTACAACGTGTCAAGAGTCAGGGTCGAGTGGTCGGTCGTGTCTTTAATCGTGGTCACCTTCATCTCCCAAACCCGCAGATCAAGAGCAGACAGCATTTGACAAGCATTGTCTGAGTCAGGGTATGTGAGACCGAATGCTCGGAGATTGCTCAGAATCTTGTGAAAACGAGCGAAGCACTCATCCAAGGAGTCGCCAGCGAGCATTTCAAACTTGTTGTAATCTCGCTTAAACTGGTCCTGTTGAATCATCTTAATCTGGGTGGTGCCCTCATGGTATGCATCGAGGGTCTCCCAGATATCGAAGGCCGACGACAGATAAGAGATGCGATCAAACTCGCTTCTGCTCAGGCCCTGGATTATGATGTTCTTTGGCTTAGCGTTTGCCTCAACATCATGCATATTTCCAGCGTTGATGTTCTCATCGGCAGGAACAACAAATCGGACATTGACCTTCCTCCAGATGGCATATCCTTGGGCTGGATGTAGGTCTCCATCCGACTTTTCCAGAACAGATAATCGATGCCATCAAAGATCGGAGGCTTGGTCGAGTACTTGTCTGTCGCCATGACTCTAGAGACCAGTTAAGATCTACGAGGAAGAGCTAACCGGTTCTGATACCAATTGTTGTACCGAAATGGCGACAGAGGGAGGGTGAATGTCGACTTTAAAAATAACCCCTCAAAAGAACCACTTTGCGAAACTCCTCTTCAATAGCAATGAAGAGCTATGAAGGAGTTAAAATAACCTCTCTGGAACATTGAGCACCCAAAGAAAAAGGCATAGCAAACAAGGCAACAAAAACCCTAACAAAAACATCAGACAACTCAAGCTGCAAGGGGCCGGTCAGACCGCAGTTACTGGGCCGGTCTGACCGCTCCCTTGCCTCCAGTCAGATCGCCCATATACCACCGGTCTGACCGGCCTCGAGTACCCGGTCTGACCGCCATAAGGCCACCGGTCAGACCGCTCCTCGGGTTTTCAGGGCTGACAGCGGAGAGAAATTTTCAGAGAACTTCCAAACTTCCAACTGCAAAGCAAATTTAGGTTTGTCTCTGATTTTCTTTGCCCAGAACAGTGAGACAACAACCTAAATAGCCACAGGAGCCTAGGAGAACAAAAGAAACCAACTCAACAACAAGAGATTGAGATTTGAACCCAAAAACTGAAAAATACAGGAAGCACCTCTACTTCTCAAATTCCCATCTAATCCCTGACTCTTAGACCAAGAGATTTAGAGATTAGCAAGAGAATAACCTTGAGATTCTGAGACTCAAATTTGGGCATAAACTCTCAAAGGAAAACGAAAAAGACCTCAAACCCTAGAAATGAAAGACAGAGGGCTCAAGAACACAGAACAGAGAGAAAAGAGATTCTTGCCAATCAAACAAATTGCTCTTGGAACTAGATTACCAAAGGGTCTAGAAATGCAATTCCATCATAGAGCAACCCATTTTGCTACTCCTTAGCAAGAATCAAGCCAAAACACAAAAACTCAAAAATCTCACAGAGAGGGCGTCGAAGGATAAAAACACAACAGAGAGGCAAGAACTCAAATAACTTCTTAAAGGATTCATTCCATTGAACACAGGGATCACAAAGGAGTCCCGATACGCTATTAAACACAAGGAATGATTACATGGTGGCTCAACACATCTCCTCTCCCTCTCTCAAGTTCTCATACACAAGAAGAACACCTAGGGAAGAGACACTCAAAGAGGCATCGTAGGAGACAAAACCATCCTCCTCACCTGCTCTCAACAACTCCCTACCAACTAAAGCCTAAAGCCAAAGCAAACTTCTAAAGCCCATTCTGACTAAAGCAAAACCCGAAGCCATCTCTCAAGTGGTACATACAACCAAAAATTCACTCCTATTTATAGCCTTTGGCTAACGGGTCTCCAACCCGTTACGCCCGCTAAATCCCGAACGGAACCGCTTCCACCTGTGCAGCTTTGCGTTTTTACCGAAACGCCCCTCCTGCACCTTCCGAGAAGCTTCCGCGTTCCTTGTCGTCCAAGCCTCGCAACCACCTCGAGTCTCTGCCGTGTTCGACACGCCCCGGCCGTTCTGACCTCAGCGCCACCTGCGCCTAGTCCGGTCACCTTGTGTCTCGCCACGACTCCGCCTCGACGTCCTGCAGCCATCACAGACAAGAAACACATCAAATAGCACCGCTCGACACATGTAAACATAAATCACATCAGTGAACCATACTTACGCATGAAGAAGCCCAAACCTGTCAAATTACCAGAATATGCAATAAGACCGTCCAACCATACCGACTGCACCAAATGCCGACATGGCATGAAACGAACCAATCAAACTCAATCTTTGCAATATACTTGTCAATTACTCATCATAAATATGTGGTCACCTCCACATGGTCTCTCACACAATTCTAGTCAAGTAAGCAACAATGCTAGCTCTAAAACAAGCAAATGATTACAATAATGCAAACAAATAAGAGCTAATAGAAAGCAAGTGAGAGTTGTACACAATCGATGTTTTTACCGTGGTGTTCGGAAACTTGCTAGTTTCCCCTAATCCACGTTGAGGTTAGCTCGAACAAATTGGACCGGCTCCACGAATTAAGCCAAAACACATCGATCACTAGTGGTAGCTCTTCCCCGCTCCGGGTAGGTGAGCTCCAACCTTCACACGAACGTCGGGTCTTCTCACAATCTCCTTTGAGAAGATCATCGATCAATCCACCTCCAAATCATCCAGGTGCCGGCAAGCACCAAGATTAAAAGGGCTTCACTTGATTGCAATTGAGTGCCAAGGATCAACTAATGAATGCAATGCACTAATTTGCCCAACCACCTCAAATTTAATGCACAATGTGTAAACTAGGGGTGGAGTGAACACTCTATACTCAAGAAATGTTCAATGGCTCCCTTCTTACTGTCCTTGAGCAGTGGTACGGGTATTTATACCCTCCACCAACCAAAACTAGCCGTTTGGAACAAATTCCAGAAAAATTTAGGGCGAGCAGAATTACCGCCGGTCTGAGGCCGAAACTACCGCTTCCCTATCTGACGCAACAGAACGGCTATGTCAGAGGCTCTGCAGTGACCGTTGGAAAGTCGACGCGGTACTACCACCATTATAAATTCCGGTACTATCTCTCTGTGGTAGTTCCGCAAAGTCAGGGCGGTACTACCGCTTGAGCCGAACTCCCAAAAGTCCTAAACTTGGCGCTCTCTAGAAAAAAGGCTCCGCTCATCCTCCGGAGCTTTCGGGCTCCGGAAGTACCACTCCAGACAATGGAACTACCGCACCCTGCGGTAGTTCCAGCATTAAAATTGCCGATACTTCCGTTCGCGCAAAATCTAAAATGCATCCGGAGGGTGCTCTCTAGAAAAACGTCTCCGCTCGGGTTCCGGAGCTTCCAGTCGCCGGTAGTACCGATTCTAGGCGCGAAACATCTGCTTTGCGGTAGTTCCAACATTGAAATCAGCGGTACTACCGCTCTTCCAGACAGAGCACAGTTTTGGTTTTAAAGTTGATTTTTAATGGATGCATGCTTCTAATTTGATCCAAATGACACATAATTTTTGCTATCAAGCTACTTGCCATGATCCCTCTTTATGTTACAATTATTTATCCTATAATCCGGTCTTCCACCTTTTCTCCTTAAGGCCGGTAAAAATAAAAGGGGTCCTATTCTAAGTATACCTTTGCCTTGAGCCATTTTTGGGTCTTCACATGTATCCTTTGGCTTGCATCTTGTCATCAACATATGGACTTAACTTTTACATACTCATTAAACATGTTAGTCCCATATTCACATAAATTCATTAATTACCAAAATCATTTTTAGGAGCCTAGATACTTTCACCCAGTCGCCGTCAACCCCCGTCCACACTGTCGCCGCCGCCTCCTCGGACCTCCGTCCCCAGTCACCGTCGACCATCGTCCACGCCGTCGCCGCCGCCGCCTCCTCGGACCTCCGTCCCCAGTCGCCGTCGACCCCCGTCCACGCTGTCGCCGCCGCCTCGTTGGACCGCCGTCCCTAGGAAGCCAACATTTCATCGTGCCTTGCCATCCCCAAGCCCGTCGCCGGTTTTGATTTCTTCAGGTGGTTTAGAATATCACCTCTACTGTGAGTATATGAATGTGATGGTAGATTGATCTTGAGCTTTCTGTTTACTGCATGCTTTGTGATGAACTGACTCTAAACTGAGATTATATATGGATGTGATGGTAGATTGATCTTGAGCTTTCTTTTAAATCATCTATTGTTCATTCTCTAGTCATTACTTGGCTATTTTGTTCCTGCTGATCCCTGTGTTAGATCAGTTCAGTGGTTATTTTTTTGTCTCTGTGTTAGATCCCTGTCATCCTTTTAGTTCTCTAGCAGTCTCTGTGGTTGGATGAAAGATTGTTCTGTCATCCTGTGTTAGATTGTTTTGGGGTGTTCGATCGGCTCTGAACAAAAAGCTATTTCATGATCTGTTAGCGTTTGTTAAATAGAAAGGTTTAAATTGAGCTCAAGATCTAATCTATAACTATTATATATAATCAAGATTAGATTTGTCATGGCGGAGATGGCCAAGATTAAATCTTGTGCAACTGGCCTTCTAAGAGCTCTAAAAACAATTCAATTTGCTGAACTTATGCTCATTGTGGTCATATATGTTAAGATTTATATGAGACTAGCATTTCTATATATTTTTCTGTTCATTCAGTAACTTATGCTCATATGCTCAATGAAGTAACTGGTCTTGTACTGAGATTGGCTCACAAATCTTGAGCTCTAGATTAGTAGTCCTTTCGGTTTTGCTAGAGTAGTCAGAATTCTGTGCAGTCTGTGATCACCTGTTTAGAAGATTAGTAGTCCTTTCGGTTTTGCTAGATTAGTAGTTCATGTTGTAGATTCAAGGTTTGGAGCTACTAAGTCACATTTCTTAGAGCTCAAGGTTTGGTTCACATTTGACAGATTCAATCAGTGAAGAGTATACGACCGTAGTAGTGGGACAGCCAAGATTAAAATCTTAGAACTACTAATTCACGTTTCTTAGAGCTCAAGGTTTGATTAAAATCTTGAGTAACCCTACATCTGAGAGCAACTAAAACCACTCTAACATGCTGGTTTTAGTCTTTTATGTCTAGCTACTTTTGATGGCAGCATGTTACTTCAATGATCTATGTCTCAAATCTGAATATATGCTGGTTTTAGACTATTGCATGATATGTTGTTTAGATGGCCTAATATTTCCACCTGTTTATATCTTGAAGAAGTCATCTTTATATCCAACATGTCATCCGCGCATTCTTCAACATCATCGCCGGATACGTCCGCTCCAAAATCAAAACGCCAAGGAAGAGGGCTATTGAAAAAGTCTGAGGACCGATTTACCATCATAGAGGTCGATGGATCTGGGATCCCTCTCCTTCCTCACCAAGTAGCAAGTGCATACCGAAGAATAATGGAATAGTTGCACGAGAACGAATTGAGATCACATTCGATTCGTGGAAGAGCGTGACTAGGACTCGAAAACGTGAGCTGCTGACAGAAATTTTTGCATCGTTCAAGATCCCAGAAGAACAACATAACATGCAATGACATGCCTTGCTAGCGGCGTGTAAAGCATGGAAGAACTTCAAGAGTGTGCTTGTCAAGAACTACATGGAGAAGAATAAAACACCCTTTCATAAGTACCCATTCCTGAAACCACAATGGGAAGAGTTTAAGGCGGTGAAGCGACCGAAGATTTTAAAAATGCAAGTGCGGCGCACAAGGCCCTCCAGACAAAAACACACACCCCCACAGACTTGGCATAGCTGGGTATGCAGGCAAAATCCCGCAGTGGAGGGCGGAGGACGAACATGCAATTCTGCGGGACACTGCCCCACCATTTGCCACGATCCCGGATGAGCGCGCTCGAAATTGGATTAGAGCGAGATCATCCACCACGTCATTCGGGGACATCTCCTTCCGAAACCCTGCAGACTAGGAAGTGTCCCACCGCCTGGTAAGATATCGATTGAACTGCGTAGCTTGTAATTACTCCACAACTTCGTAGGAAGTAAAATGATGTGTCGTGCTCTTACAGGAAGTGCTGTGTTGATACTTCCCAGAGATCATTCCAGGGAACAAGGGAGAAAGATATACTCTCCGCGGCCCTGGGAAACAAGGAGCACCCGGGTCGTACGAGAGGCATTGGGCTTTATGTTCCTTGGAAACATGGTTTTCAAGATGACTCCGAATTGTATCGGAATAGGAAGAGAACCAAAGTCGAGCGTGACGCATGGCTACGAGAGGAGATCATGGCATCTCTTAGAGAGGAGTTGGCTGATTATGTTAGATATGAGATGTGAAGATTTACAGAAAATCAGCAGGCCGCCGCCGCCGCTCCTGTGCTAGCTAGCCCGCCCAACCGTCGAAGTAGTTGCGCGTCCAATCCTACGATGGAAAGCGAGACCAGATTTCCTGTGGACAACATCCTGGTAATAATTATTATCTCTGGAATGCTCGATCCGTTGATAGGTCTATTAGAGTAGGTAATTTTGTATCGTTATGTAGGAGGCTACGAAGTACACGCTCCAAGTGAGATATGCCTCCGTTCCCTTGTGCGCTGCTTGGGGCCAGGCATATCCGTCTGGTCCCAGGCCATGGTGCACCGTACAGCTTTAGTACCAGGCTTCAGAAAAGTTCATGTGGATGGTGTGCATGCTAATTTTGATGACGTCCCGCTACCGAAGCCCCCCAACGACGAGATCGTGACTCTAGGGCAAACCATTGGAACATTCATCCAGTGGCCCAAAAGCGACATCTCCCTGGAGGCTTCTTCACCGGTGGTAGAACCACAAGGGCAGTCTGAACCAGAGCTACATGCACTGGTGCCATCTCCACAAGGCCTATCTCCACCACCGCTACCTGCACCGATGCCATGTCCACGGGTGCTATTCCCGTTGGAGCAACTTCCACCGGTGGTACCTTTATAGTCAACTACCGTGAAGTCGACCTACAAACGAGGCAGGGCCAAACCAAAGAAGACAGATGATGATATCCCCTACCTGCCATTGGCCCGCAAATTCGTACTAGACGAGCCGATGATCGTCCCGGAAGAGCGCCTCCTAACCCTAGGACTTGGTTACCAAAGATTACACGCTTGGTATATGGAACAGTCCAATAAGCCACAAGCAGAACGGCGCTTAGGTATCACTGTCAAATTCAGGCCGGATCATTTGTGGCACAACATTCATGATTGTGTCTTCACGGTGACCTTTGAGGATTTATTTCAACTTTTCACGCTCGACGCTCTCGACGCCTCACTCATTCGATGTTGGACACTATAAGTGTGTACAATCACAGTCTCCGTTCATGTAATACCGATATGTCATATATAATTTGTTGCTTTTCTATTTATATACATAGATACATGGTGATTGAAGCTAGATCATCCAAATCACCAATTGGTTTCCTGGACCCACACTTGGTCGCCAAGGATACCATCAGTGAGGATGCATCCTTCGTTCACCGCGATAAGGAATTTGTTCTTGTGCCATACAATGAGCGGTTCCATTGGATTTTAATTGTAATTATACCAAAATGGAACAAGACTATATACCTTGATTCCCTAAGTAAGAACAAAACTGACTACACAGTTAATTGTAATTATACCCCAATTACTCGATAGGTAAATATATTTTCTCCATACATAACTATATTGTACTCTTTGCTTCCAAATGATTAAGCTAACTTTTTCGAATCACGAAGGTCGTTCACCACGTATGTTGCACAGACACGTGGCTCAACGCAAGGGGCCAAGCCCTTGCAACATGTTCGAAATTTTCGGGTATTCGCTAGTACACATTAATTAATCCTATACAACACTTGGTAGTAATGCCTCTTGAATTAACACATTCTATTTTTGGCAGTGCCACCAGGCAGCCGCCGAGCAACACGTGTGGATTCTACGTTTGCCACCATATGAAACTACTCCTCGATTCCTCGAAGATCACCAATTCTAAGGTTTATCAATCTTCCCATATTTATTTCATACTTATCAGGTTATATATATACGCACATTGATATTCCTATCGACAGGATGCGCCCATCTCTACAACTGCATTGAAACAGCCGGACCATGCATAAATTCGAGGAGAGTGCGCTTTCTTTTTGTTGTCTAAAGTCATAAGATCAGATGGAGAGTTCCACACCGCAAAATGATTATTTGTTTGGAATAAGATTGACATTGATTGTAATTGCATATTTTTTAATGGATATTTTATTTCATTTCAATTAATTGATTTGCAAAATGGATGTTTTATGTTTGTGAAATGAATTGAGATGTGAATTGGATGGATTGAGATGTGAATTGGATGGATTGATCTGCTTGTTTCAGAGGGTATGGCTAGCATTTCTTGAGGCTAGCCAATAAACAGAAATAGGTTTAGGGGTAGAAGAGAGTATCATAGACGGTTTTTAACTAAAAATCGTCTGTGATTGGTTTTTAGTTAAAAACCGTCTGTGATATTTATAAATCACGGACGATTTTTAACTAAAAACCGTCTGTGATTATTAATGTCACAGACGGTTTTTAGTTAAAAACTGTCTGTGATATTTGCACCACAGACGGTTCGAAAGCCGTCTGTGATGACCTCGTATCATTACTGACCCATAAATTCAGACGGCTCACAAAACCGTCTGTGATGACATTTCTGAACCGTCTATAATAAGGTTTTCTGTAGTAGTGAATATAAGTTCCATATATATCTAGAAAGTATATTATTTAAGTAATATTTAATAAAATTATATTATATTTATCTCTAATAGAAAATTAGTATTATATCTATCTAATAGGTGCAACTATGGTTCAATTCTATTATATATTACTTAAATAATATGTTTCATAGATATACATGCTGGATTTATATTGTGGGACGGAGGGAGTACAATTAAAGGCACTTCCCCCTTATCTAGGAGTTTAATTTCTCCTTTAGGGATCTAAAGACTATGATGTAATTTTTAGTTTCCACTATCAGGCATATGTAGAAGATGAGTAAAATGTTTCATTCCCAAGAAATGGGAGTATGCAAAAGAATCCTAGCACTGTTGAGTGTTGTGCGTCGCGAGGCCGGAAATTTTTGTACGGATAACCTTTTTTTATTCGGAAATACAGAAATATACCCGCGGGAAAATTTTTTACAAAAATATCCTCCAGTCGCCCAATGGGGAGGCAACTAGAGAATTTCGCTCACCCGAAAAGCGACATTTAAAGAATCTGCGAACCGTTGGGCGAATCAGCGCTGTCGCCTGCACGTTGGGCGACTTAATTTAAGTCGCTGTACGGTTGAGCGACTGCAGTGTAGTCGCCCAACGCAAGGGCGACACATGGGGGGTTAAGGCGGCCTGCCCAGCCGGCTCCCACTACCAACCGCCTTTTTCACTCATTCAGCAAACACATTCAGCGCACAGAGAAGAGGAAGAAGGAAAAGAAACAAGGGGGAGAAGAGAGGAAGGAGGGGAAGAAGAGGAGAAGGAGAGGAAGGAGGGGAAGAAGAGGAGAAGGAGAGGAGGAGGTGAGGGAGGAAGGAGGAGTAGAAGCTATTCCATCAGTTTGGATCCAGGTATTTTTTGGATTATGTTGTATTTGCATTATTATTTATATGAAATGTTGGTGTTAATAAAAATTATAGATGTAGAATAATTAGTACCGTGTTAGTATGGAAATATTATTGTAGAAAAGGTTTGGTATGCAATTTGTAGTATGGTAGTATAGAAATTTTAGCAAAGTTTGTGGTATAGGAAGTTTAGTATTGTGCGATATTATTTGACATGTCGAAAAATTGAAATATATATGCAGGCCGACATCATCAATGTCCACTACATTGAGAGTGTATTACGGAGCTGGAACCATTCGTGAAGGTCCGAATGGTGTGGATTTGAGCGATTTTCCGCAAGTCACTCTCGTACTTCCGGATGACGAGAATGCTCGAATTGGAGATGTGCAGCTTTGGCTAACCCGAAGTTTTTCGTTGAACCCCGAGGTGTACAGCGTCGTCGTGCAAGGGCTTTGGAGCCGGTCTCCCACAGACATCAGATGGGAGTTGAAGACATTGGTGCGCTCTGCCACATGGAAGGGCTTTGTGCTAGGGTGCCGGCGTCGTGGATGCGAGTGTGTGCTGCTTGTGCAACCGTGCTCAGTACAAGCAGCTGAGGAAGCTCGTGCAACAGCCGTTGTTGTGAGAGGTGCTAGCAGCTCGGGCGGGCCGCATGTTGGCGGACATGATGAAGTTGCTCGTCATGAAGCCGATGCGGTACATGAAAGAGAGTTACAGCCGTCAAGCCATAGAGAGCCAACTGGGCAAGCCGATGAAGGAGAGTATAATGAGTACATTGTGCAGCAGATGGACTCTGATGACGAGAGGGCATGGGATGAAGAGGAAGCTGTAGAGGACGACGACGAGGACAGTTCCGATGAGGATGAAGTTCCTATCCCCCAGGAATGGAACCGGTTTAATGCGGAGGGTCTTTCCGCACATGATGAGCATGAATCACAATGGGAGTACCATGAGACAGAGGTTCGGTTGCATGCTATGTTTGCTGACAAGGAAGCGCTGCAGGATGCCATCAAGCTTTGGGCCCTTTCAATGCAGCGGACATTTCGCGTCATCAAATCAAGCCAGGAGCAGTACACTGTGACGTGCGAGCAGACTGGTTGCCCTTGGCGGGTGCACGCCCGTAAACCTAAGTATGAGACTCATTGGATTGTGTCCAAGGTTGAGCCGCACTCCTGCATTCTAAACACTGTCTTGTCGAGACATCGTAACCTGAAGTCCGGATTTATAGTCAATCTCATGTATGGGGAGATAGTGCAGAAGAAGGACATGGCAGCCACGCATATTGTGGTAGCCCTCCACGAGAAGCCGTCCGTTAGTCCGCCAGGGTATGCGGTGTTGCAGAGAGCAATGTTTGCATTTGGTGCTAGCATCGAAGCATTCAGGCACATGCTGCTAGTGATCTCAATTGACGGGACCTTCTTGACAGGCAAATACAAGGGGCAGATCCTGACGGCCATAGGCGTTGACGGTGACAATCAAATATTGCCACTGGCCATTGCATTTGTGGAGAGTGAGAATTACGAGAGCTGGCTGTGGTTTCTCAGACATGTGAGGGCTGGGGTTGTAGCCACTCGGCCTTCCTTCGGTGACCCATATCCGACTGGCCCCTCATCTTCCGCCATGGTATGTTCCACCACGAAATAGAAGGTACTTCTTTGTTCGATTTACAGGGTTTTCTGGCTACAACTTCATGGGACCTCAACCGTGCTATTTATATCGAATGGCGGGACAAAAGAGGGCTGCTTTGCCCAGAGACATGACAAAGCGCTCAGCTTTACTCGGTGAGATGACAACACATGCCAGCTTTACGCAGTGATATGACAAAACGGGGCAGCTTTGCTCAGTCAGATTACAACACATGCCAGCTAAACTGCCTACATAAAGGCTACGATCTGAAAAGCCTTCATAGGGACATTTATTGTTACCCTGGAATCCTGAGGATAATCCAGGCCTATCGCTACAGAAACCAACAAAATAGGGGCGTAGGCTGTAGCCTTTACAGTGAGTGTTCACGTCATAGGCATGTACCCTTTCCAGTGAGTTTTCATGTCACCTTTGCTTGTTGTTTCAGAAATACAGGCTACAGGCTCTGAAAAGCCTACATATGGACATTTATTGCTAAACTGAAATCCTGAAAAAGCGAAAAGATTCGTACGACCTCCTCTCCATGGACTATGCCCACTGCACCAGATAACCTGCCTACATAAAGGCCTCCTATGTCTTCCATACCACATCTCCTCCTCAAGCCTTCACAATACTACTACACAACAATGTCTTCCTGGAGGTCTGACCCATTTGGAGTGCCGGAATGGCATGAGCGCCCAAAGTGCCATTGCGGCTTTAGGACGATGTTGGGAGTCTGGACGGATCGAGTACAACGAGCCAAATACGGCCGTAGATTCTTCAAGTGTCCAGACCTGGATGACGACTTTGTGGTAACGACAACAACTAAATCATTTGTTTCTCGTTATCGTTTTTCAACTTGATCCATGACATCTACCACGCCACACATAGGCTTGCAGGTTCATCAAATGGGTGGATCGGGTGCCGCCGGCATGGCCACAGAACCGGGCAGTGGAGGTGGAAAACAAAGGACAATACTTTGTCAAGATGACTCAGGCTCACGAGGTGGAACGACAGATGCGGCTTGAGCAACAGCGCCGCGTGAGGGTGGACCAAATCCGTTTGAAGGGCAAGGAGGATGAGCTGCAAAGGAGGCGGGAGCAGCTAAGTCTGCGTGAAGCAGCCATCAAGCGTCAGGAGGAAGAGCTTCAAGCTCGTGAGGCAGCTCTCAAGACCAAGAGTGACCGGAACAAGGATGCAGCGGAGCCATCTTCAAGGCGCGATAACAAGGGGAAACAACCACGCTACACCCAGTAGACCAAATGTAATAGACCCAGCAAGTTTTATTCCCTAAGGCAGTACTGTCGGAGTTGCTCTTAGTCGCATATCATGCTATATGTTATGCATGTAATAACAATGTACGCGGCATGTTACTCCCAACTGTATTATGAAGTTTATTTCTATTGACATAAGCTTATTATCTAGCATGTTCGCATTCAATGATTCAGATAGCAAGTGATACCGGTTCTCTCCGTAAACTATTTCTCAGCAACATCAAAATATCACTTACCACTCTATGTATCTATCGTTCTACGGTCAATCATTCTTAAAAAAAATTTGAAATTTTTTTTGTGCATCTACAACATACAGTGCACATAAACTTTTATTACAACTATACCAGATTTTTTCTCTGTTTCAAACTACAAAATTGCCAAAACTCTACAAATTTCAGGGGGACTGACTGAAGTCGCCTACCTACTGGGCGACTGCATTACAAGTCGCCCAGCCATTGGGCGACTTCATTAAATCGCCCAGTGAGAAAGCGACTCCGTGATGTCGCTTTCCCGTGCAGCGACATAGCCTCTTGTTGCCTGCCGGATGAGCGAAATTCTCTAGTCGCCTCCCCATTGGGCGACTGGAGGTTATTTTTGTAAAAAATTTTCCCGCGGGTATATTTCTGTATTTCCGAATAAAAAAAGTTATCCGTACAAAAATTTCCGCGAGGCCGTATCCTATGTATATGCGGGAGGTGCTGCATGCGTGCACGTAGTGCTTCACGTCCACCCAATCAAAATCTTACCATCGCGATGCGAGGTGTGCGCATTTTGCACAAAAAAAAACCCTCCACCAAGCGTTGCGTTCTCTCATTTGCCCTCACCCACATCTCCATGCCCAAATCACTTCGCTCCTCAGTTCAAAAAAAAAATCACTTCGCTCCCCATCTCCATCCCTAAACTGAGCGACCACCTAGGCCACAGCTCTTGCTCTCCCTCTCTCATCCCTTGGCCACAGCACAGTGCCGCCTCCACCTCCACCTCGATCTTCCCTCCTCCACGCCCTCGACTCCTTCCACCATGCACCTCCAAATCCCTTCTAGGGTTTGCTGTTGGTGGCAACACGATGGCAACAAGGCCACGGCTCTCCGCCTCCGTCTCCCTCTCCCATCCCTTGGCCACAGTAACGACGATGGAGACCCGACACCCTACAAATCAGTTGTAAGGCTTTGTTGGCACCGGCGGCAACTGCCATGACGATGTGCTGGTTGTTTGGGCTTCCTAGATATTTTGGCTAGTATCAGTCGACTTGTGTAGTTATATTTTGGCCTCCTGGATAGTTCAATGTACAATGTTTGAATGTGGTTGTAAGGTTGTTTTGGCTGTTGTTCTAGAATGCAATTTTCTAGAATGCCAGTTTTGAAAGCTTGTTCTGGAATGCAAAGTTGTTTGGCTGCTTCTGGAATGCAGGTGTCATAATAATCAAAAGAATGTAAGCTTTGTGTGTCATTGTGATGAAAAGAATATAAATTTCCTACTTGATTCAGTGATCCCTATATGTAACAGTATCAGGTTAGAGCAATTGTTGCTATTCTATGTTAGGGCATCTCTAGTTCTGTATATAAGTTGGAGCATCTGAGAATGCATACATGAAGCAACGGCTGCAGATTGGCCTTCGTCTTGTTGATATGAGAAATTGACACCTGGTTTAATTCTGAGAATGTCTGAATACAGATTGTAAGTTTATTCTAGCTGCCAATGATCATGCTGAATGATAAGGCTAACTCTCAGAATTAGACAACCAGAATCTGGCAAGATGCTTATACCATGATCATGGACTTTAAAATCTAAAACTTGATGACTTTAAAATCTGAAATATGATGGCTATTGTGAATTAAACAACTAGAATCTGGCAGGATGCTTATATCAAAAAACTTAGTATCAGAAAACAATGCATTTTTTATTGTCAACATGAACAGATATACAAAACATGACATTACATAGTTATCAAAAAATATTTCCAATATTTTTTTATGTCTTCTCTATTACATTGAATATGAGTATTGTTTTCTGTTGTTCTAGTGTGCCATATGAACACTCGCAACAGTGGTTAGAATTTGGCATTCTGTTCATGTGAAAGCAATAGTGATCAGATTATAATAACTTGTAATGCAAGTACAGAACAAAATCTAAAACAACAGAGGCAAACTTACTATGCTTCTAGCTTCAATAGTGTTAAACTCATGGACTTTAAAATCTAAAGCATGATAACTTTCAAATCTGAAACATGATGGCTATTGTGAATTAAACAATCAGAATGTACTTTAACATCTGAAACATGCTGACCTAACCATTTGGCAGCATGTTCTCTCAACTTAGAAAATATCACAATTCTGGAACATTTTCATTGAAAACTTAGTATTATATAGGTTTCTCAGCATGTCCAGAGCATTCTGGAGCATCCATAAGAAAACTTAGTATTACAAGGTCTCAGTTACAGAATTCTAGAACATGTTCACAATCAGGAGCATGTTCTGTTAGCATATTTAGAGCATTGAAAACTTAGTATTTTCTCGAACACGCAGGAGATCTGCGTATCTTTATATTAAGAAGAAGAGGGGAGAAAGAGCCCCAACAAAAGAACAAGCCAACAAACACCAAGACACACACTCACTCACGCCTGGGGGGAAGCTACAAAAGCGCCTCTAAAAAAAAGAAACAAACGACCACACACACCCGAGACCTGACCTAGACAACATTAAGAAGCGGGGCAATCAACGAAGTGATGCCCTTAGCTCCGGCCAAACCCCACAGCCTCATTTCCTCAAAGGCCGCTACCAACACAATTCTCACATCAGGAGAAACCCCATCGAAGACACAACGATTGCGGTGATTCCAAAGGGACCAAGCTCCAAGAATAATTATGGAATTGAGGCCTTGCCGAACTTGCCCATCCGCAACCTCGTCTGAATGTGACCACCATTCTTCAAAGGAGGAAACGCCCGGCTGAGGAGCAAGGTTCTGAAGACCAACTTTCTGCATCAGCTCAAACCAGAATTGCCGAGCGAAAACGCAGGAGACCATGAGGTGGTTAATGCTTTCCTCTTCCTGGTCACAAAGTAGGCAGCTTGGGGGATGAAGCAGACCACGTCGAGCCAGACGATCAGCTGTCCAGCATTTATTATGAGCAACAAGCCACATAAAGAATCGGCATTTATTTGGAGCCCAAGTCTTCCAAATTCTCTCACACGGGCTGAAGGCAACAGCTCCTTGAAAAAAACCAACATATGCAGATTTTGCTGTGTAAACACCAGAAGAAGCAAGCCGCCATATGTGTTTATCCTCTCTCTCAGGCTGCAGCACCACTTGCGAAATGATGTCCCACAGGCTCAAGAAATCAACTAAGGCGCCAACAGAGAGTGCTCCTTGCAAATCAGTAATCCAAGTGTGATTAGTGAGTGCTTCTAAAACTGATCGTTTATTTGCTCTTCTTTTGGGGACCAAAGCAAATAAGCGGGGAGCAAGATCCATAATTCTTTGGCCATGAATCCATCTGTCCACCCAGAAGAGAGAGCGAGTTCCATCCCCAACCTCAGTGTACACTGCCATAGAAAAGAAGGAACGGACGCAATGATGAACATGCACCGGGAAGGAAGACCAAGGGCGATCAGGTTCAGTTTTTTGTAACCTCAACTACAAAAATGTCATAGCAATGTCATAGCAATCTCAGACCATAGTATCAGAAAATGGAAGATCACATGGACACCTGAAGAACTAGCCAATCTCATACCATAGTATCAGAAAATAGCAACTAGGTACATGACCATACATCAGAAAATGGTCTAATATAACAATGGTTTGGTAGCAGAATAGCAAAATACAACTACATTGAACTCCATGCTTCTTACATGCTTGCCTCCATGCTTCTTCTTAGTTTCTTTGGGCAATTGCAGGCATCATGAAGCACCATTTGCTTGCAAATCTTGCACAATCGTGGCACCTTTCCTCCTAGTGTCTTAGTTGCCTTTCCTCCTTGCTTCTTCGTATTCTCTTGCTTCTTCCCCTCGAATGAATATCAATCGGTGGGTGTATGTCAACCCCAGTAGGAACGTTGCAACCAATAAAGGCCTTATATTCCTCCTACCTTGTGTTCTTAATTGCGGAGACCATTTGGTCAAGATGTGCCTCTAGGTTGAAGACACTTGATATCAAGTAGTCAATATCTTCATTAGAGTGCTTGGTCTTTTGAATAAGATCTTCCAACTTATTTGCGTATAATCAAAACCTTCTTTCTCATTACGTCCTCCAATGCGTCAATGGACTTCTCTTCCAATAGGTTCCCTTGTCCATCATAGACACTGTCCCTGAAAAAGTTGTCGTTAGTTTATTGATTTCGAGAAGAACATCAAATATTAAGAAGATACTTACCTTTTGCACCCTTTTCTCCCATCTTTTCATAATATAGCTATTTGGTAATTCATTTTGTTTTTTATCCCTCTGCACTTGAATAATTTGACAGCATGAGATTCCTTTTACCTCAAATAATTTGCATGAACAATTAGCTATCATGGTTGATGTGTTGCAGTGAACCTCCCATCCCTGTATGAGTGCTATACGTAAGTTTAAACATCAAGAAGAAGGCTGTCACTCGACATAAGCTACCACTAAAAGCTCCCCCTGCTCTCCGATAGAACTCTTTTAATTTTTTGTAAGGCAAAAGGCCCCATACAGGGGCATCAATAGAACTCTTTTAATTTTTTGAAAGGCAAAAGGCCCCATACAGGGGCATCATTTCATTCATACGCAGGAAATTTTACGGATGTTTACCCAGTTCACCGATTTACATAATAAAAGGATAGGGCGATTTCCCCATGAGAAAAGTTACTGCAGGATTTACATTGATTATTTAGCAGAAGAGCCTGCTTAGCTAAGGTGTCTGCTATCTGAGTATGCTCCCTTGATTGATGGACATAATCTGCATTTGAGTATGTCTCTCTCTAATTTCTGCGACAATGAGACGTATTCTCCGTTCGCATGTATTCTGATGATCCTCCGTCAACGATTGGATGGCTTTTCGGCAATCTGAGATGAAGAGAGAGCCCTGTACCTGCAAAGAAGAAACAAAATGTGCTGCTAGCTAACTAGCCAGCACCTCTACATGCAGAGATGTAGCTTTTGTAGTAATAGCTTGAATGTATAGAGTAGAAGTGAGTGTGTATGATAACACCCAATGCAACTCGGTTGTGATCCTTTTAAGGCGGCATCAGTAATACATCTTGGTATCCTGGTGAACATCATGGCATCAACAGCTGAAGGAATGTTTGACCTGTAATGGCTGTCAGCCAAGAGACTGAAAGAGGCTCTTCTTGTTGAGTGACCTCATATTGAGTAAGTTGAGCTGCTTTTGCTTGAAATATAAGAGAAGGAATAGGAGCTCTTTCTTTTTGAAAAGAAAATCATCCTTGGCTTCCAAAGATGGTAAAGTAAATAACAGATGAAATTGACATCAATGGACATAGACATGTAACTGAGAATTGTAAAAATGATTTGAGAGCGTGGTTTTGGTGCTAAGTCGGCTTCGTCGTTCTAATACATAAATCAGTGTGTAACCAAACTGCTCTGGCATAAGGACAATGGGAAAAAAAGGTGCTCATCATTTTCAAGCAGGCCACATCTAGCACAGTTGGCCGAAATATCCTGAATTCTTTTGTTAATTCTGTGAGCAACAGCTAGACCTAGAGACCTAGTAAGAAGAAGCCACATAAAAGACTGAACTCTAGGTAAAGTCTTTTTGTTTTTTTCCAAATCAGCTGCATAATAGTAGTAATCTCAGGAGTAAGGTTCAACTGATTAGCATTTTTTGTCTATTTTTGACTGATGAATTCTATAAGCACTTTGAGCTGTCCACATACCTGTGCTAGTGTAGTTCCAACAGAGAATGTCTGGTTGATCCACCTGACTTATTGGAGTTTTGAGTAATAAATTGGGCTGCTTCATCTCCGAACAGTTGGGTGATATGTTATGAACCTTAGTTCATAACGGGATAAACACCACCAAGAGGATGGCCGGATGGCGTCGGCGTAGTGAGAGAGGAGAGACTATAGACTAGGAAGACTTTGAAATTATTCTGCTTGATTACAATAGCATGCGGTAGCCCTCTTATATAGACGGCTCTCCCTAACAGATGGAATCTAATCCCAATCATATCTCTAACAGATATAGTAACTAATATCATATCTCTAATTATATCTCTAACACAAGGAAACTAATCTCTAACTCGAATAGAAACCAATCTCTAATTCCTAATAATAACCCGACTGGCCCAAGGCCCACGACTATAACATGATATTACTGTCATTCCATCTTGTGGGACCTGTAAGCCATAGGCCTGAAAGTTTCACCGGCATTGCTGTTCCCCGAGGCTGTTCCTGCAAGAAGTCATGTAAGTGGTGCCAAATAGGACACCATGGTTCACTCCAAACAGAAGTGTTTCCAACTTTCCATCATATAGTTGGCAGGAGGTAGATTTGAGTCATATAATGTCTGACCTGAAAGAGAATCCCAAGCCCAAGATTTTGGTCCTGTCATATTAGCTCGCCAGTAAGTGGTGAGGATAGCATTTAGCTTTAAGAATTTGAGCTCAGAGAGCATTAAGTTCATTGATCAGTCTCCAAGCTAAACCAGTTATGAGGGCTATGTTAACAGTGCGAAGGTCTCTTATGCCTAAACCCCCTATAGACCTAGGAATGCAAGTGCAGAGGTTTAGAGGAATCATCATTTTGGACACCCTTCCACCAGAAATGTCTCATGATAGCAGTCAGTTCCTTAATAAAAAATTTAGGAAGAAGAACGTGGGACATGTAATAAATGGGTATGGAGGCAAAAACAGATTTAATGAGAACCAATCTAGCTGCCTGAAAGTTTATGAGCTTTCCAATTTCACAATTTACCCTTGAATTTGTCCTTGAGAAAATCATAGACCTTAGATCTCGGTTGATTAGTGATAAAAAGAGTGACCAAGATGAGTAGCACTATTACCCATCAAAGGCACATTGAAAAGGTTTTTAATAGCACTTTTAATATCATCAGGGGTATTAATACTGAAATGAATTGATGATTTACTCCAGTTAGGAATCTGACCAGAATCTAAGCAAAATTGGAGGATGATATTTTTAATTACCTGAGCTTCTTGAGAACAAGCCTTAGCACAAATGATGATGTCATCTGCAAAGAGAAGAGAATGAACTGCAGGAGCTTGGGGAGTAAGTTTTATACCTTGAATCTGTTCGTTAGATGCTGCTTCTTGCAATCTGAGTGTAAGCTCATTAATAGCAATAATAAAAAGATACGGGGACAAGGGGCATCCTTGACGGATACCTCGAGAACTACGAATATTTCCAAAACTCTGCCCATTTATGATGTACCTCCTGCCACTTTTGGATGGATATGGAAAAGCAAGTGTGTGATGAAATTGAAAGTCTTTGCCTGGCTTCTGCTAAGTGACCGTCTAAATACCAAGGGTATGCTGCAAAGGCGCCACTTCACACCACAAGAGGGTCTCACCTGTGCCTTGTGCTCAGATAGTGTGGAAGAAACGTTACTGCACCTTTTCTATGAATGTCCCTTCAGCATGCAATGTTGGCGATTTCTTGGTATTCAACGGGACACACAAATGAATTTGATCAGATGATGCAGGCAGCTTAACAAAGTTTCCACAGCCCTTTCTTTATGGAAGTCTTCATCATTGGTACATGGCATATTTGGAAACAAAGAAATGGGAAGGTTTTTGAGCGCAAGGATGCAAGAGCAAGACTGGAAAATGTTCTTCAAGCAGAAGATCACTATGCATGTGCATAGAGGGAGAGAAGTTTTAAAGTCTCAAATTTTTAGCTGGCTAGACTCTCTTAATTGATTTTCACCCTCGTTGGGAGCTGTATATTATTTCCCTTGTACATAAACTTTTTTAATTTTCTTTTATAAAATTATTGTAGGGGCCTCCCTTACAGTGTTCCTTCAAAAAAAAATTATGATGACTGAGAAGGTAGGGTTTTGAATACAAGCACAAACAAGATGTACGAAATTACAATCGAAGCCCTGTCGATGCATGGCAACAGCGATGAAATCCCACTCTATTCTATCAAAAGCTTCAGCTAAGTCCATTTTAAGAGATGAAAGTATGATCGTTCCAACTTTTTTTATGAAGAGAGTGCATGATCTCATGAGCAATGATAATGTTACCAGTGATTCTTCTGCCCTTACGAAAAGCATATTGAAATGAAGTAATGAATGAGGCATATGTTCTTTCATTTTATTTGCCAATGATTTTGCAATAATCTTGTAAATAAAAAACTCGACCTGCGGGGGGGAAGAATCCCCCCAGGCATTGCTTTAAGAAGAAGATCTTCTCACGCAGACCGAGAAAACCCCCGAACCCCTGCTCCACCCTTACACAGTGGCACCATCGCCCGACCTTGTGAGACTACCGGCGGATCCTTTGGATCAACGCCTTGGCGGGGCCTTAGACCTATGCTTTGGTGTGGTAGCAGGCGAGGGGATTTTTTTCCCCCAAGCCTGAAATTCGCTCCCACTGGGAGTCGAACCCAGGACCTGGGGGGTGCTACTCAAGCCTCTAACCATTGGGCTAGAGACCCTTTCAATAACATTGCACAAACTAATTGGTCTAAAATCTAATGGCGAGGGCAGTTCTTTTTGGAGGATCACAACAATATTAGTATTGTTGATGTCATCTGGCAATTTCTTATTAAGATTGAAGGATCTTACTAATTGATAGATGTCATCTCCCATCCATGTCCACGTCGCCCTGTAGAAAGCCACATTTGGCCCATCCGATCCCGGAGCTCCGTTCTTCTTCATTGATTTGATTGTGTTAAATATATCTTCCTTTGTTCGAATCAGCAATAGTTGATCATCTTGTATGTGTGATAGCGTAGCTCCTTATGTGGGTTGTACTACATGTGAGAAGAGGAGGTAAATAAATGTAACATCCCAAAAAATTGCTTTCTTTAAAAATTAATTTCAACTTAATTATTTTAAAAGTGTTTGGATTTTATTTGGATTATTTGTGTAATGCTAGAAGAAAATCTTAAAATCCCAATTCCAATCCAATTCCCAAATTCAAATTCCAATTAAAAAATTCTGAAAGGAGCACCCTTCGCCCAAGCCACCAATTCACAGTTATTCATTTCCCATTTATCCTACCATCTTCTTGTATTCAGCCATTTCCAAATTCAGTGCCCAAAATCAACGCCATTGTTTCCCCTCAGTTTTCGTCGGCTTCCTTTCTTCATCCAAGCCTTAGATTGGAATTCTGTTACCGTGTCACCTTCCTTTCCCCTCAACATCTTCACTTAGAAACCGCCTAATTTGTGCTAGCAATCAATCTTTTCTTTTCTTCGCACGTCCTTGAATACCAAAACGATCACACGGTGCCATAAATTCCGTCGGTTTTGTTTTTTTGCCAAAGCTATAAATTGGAGCACCATGACCTTGTCGCCTCCCTTTCATCTAGCCAAAACCTTCCCTCAAGATAAGTCCCCGAGGCAACGCCGAGGCTGCCGCCGACACCACTGGCTTTGCCGCAAGGAGAACGACCACGCCGACCACTTCACCGCCCAAGACCGCTATCGGAGCCTTTCCCCGCCGGAGTACTCCATCGACGTTGTCTTCCGCCTCGTTGTCGAGCAAATCTGCCGCCGAAAGCCTCCGCCGCTGCCACTGCTTCCTCGCCGCCGATGTAATGAAACCTTATACCGAAACCTTCTCCGTGCCACCTCGTCTCTTTGGCCGACCGGACGGTCCGAATGTCTCCATCTTTCGACCACGGTCGCTCACGACCGCAGTTGCTCACAACCATAGCTGCTTTCAACCACGGTCGCTCACGACCATGGCCGCTTTCGGCCACCCTCGTTTTCGACCACCTTATAGTTTTCGACCTCTCTTGGCCTCTCGATGACTCAGTGTTGCGATCGCCATGGTCGGTCACGACAACCTCATCTGTTACGACCACTCTCGGCGTTCCAACCACTCTCGTAGGTTTCGACCGCATGAAGCCTTCGACCACTCTACCTCCGACCACTAGGTTTCAATCACTAAGATACGATCACTTTGAAGTCTTCAACCAGTTCCAGTCTTCTTGGAGCAATTCCTTCAATGTTCAACTTGCAATGGTTCTGACCTCTCCGAACTTTTCGACCACGTTATATACTTCGACCACTTCAAACTTTTCGACCACTCCTTCCGACCACGTATCGACCATCGACCACTCACAGCCACTTTGACCACCAACCACGTCTAAATTTCCGACCACATTCAGCAATCCGATCACAACTGTTCAACCACCCGAGCCGATCGACTCCTTCGACTACTCCAAACTATTCGATCCCTCCAACCCCTCCGATCCTTCCAACCAGCTAGTAAGCTTTTTCCAACCACTTGGTGGCCAAGACCACGATGTAATACCACTAAAATGCAAAGGGGGGATAACAGAGATAAAAAAGAGTTTTTGCCGTCAGACCCATCGGCTTTTAGAATGCCGAATAAGTAACGTTCACAGATGTTCCCAGACCATCCAGGGACAGTCAGCACTGTCTAGAGAGCCGAATAAAAGTAGCGCTCTCAGATGTTCCCAGACCGTCCAGGGGCGGTCGGCACCGTCTCGCGTTATGGGTTTCGTCATCCGGTGGGAAATTCTAATCTTACCTTTTTACCAACTTACCTGCGACGGTTAGAAACTCCCCAAAGCTCACTGCAGAGCACCTTGGACCAGCTTGCCCCTAAGGCAATACGGTTTTTCCTCCTTTTGACGACGGCATAATGGAAGAAAGAAGTGTTCCCGACACCCTGCAAGTCCCAATTCTTTTTGTATCTTTGGCAATAGTATTCAGTGATCTTATGAGGCATTCGAGCATGACCAGCATGACGTTTTTCCTCCAAAGAATAATTATAAGAGTTGGGAGGCAAAGTTTGAAGACTAGAAATTTGATGCTCAATATCTTGCATTTGACAATTTAAGAATTTTTTGTTGGTTTTAAACCTGTGAGTCAGATGTTTAGCAAGGTGCTCAGTGCGTTTATTAAAAGGCATATTGGCAGAACTTTCCCAGGCAGATTTACTAATATGAAAGAAATCATTTTCATAGAGCCACCAATTCTCCAACTTGAACTGTCTCTTTCTATTATTATTAGTTGACAGAGGAACCACTAAAATGGGGGCATGGTCACCATAAATTAAAGGAAGATAATAAACGTTTGTATTAGGAAACTTACCACATCATGCCAAATTAGCCAGGCACCTGTCAAGCCTCTCAAAGGTAGGAGTAGAAGAAAATCTTCTGTTAGTCCAAGGTTAAGCGCAACCATTGCAGCCCATAACAATAAGCCCGCAGATTTTGATCGTAGCAGAAAGATTACGAATGTGAGAGACATTAGGAACAACAGACCTGAGCTTGTCATTAGTGGACATGATTTCATTGAAATCCCCCATACAAACCACAGGGGTTCTATCATCTACAAACCACAGGGGTTCTATCATTAATTGCATGTGTAGGGTCACCATACATACAAACAAGCTTGAAGCAAACATTTAACGCGTTACAATGCACAGAGGCTAAAATATAACTAGGGTTTGCATCTATGACTAAGAGGTCTACTTCATTAGTCCACAAAAGCCAAAGACCCCCCCCCCCCCCCAGAGAGACCTTGTGAAGGTTGAACAAAAATATTATCTACGGAAAAAGCATCTAAGATGTCATGATGTGCATATTTAGATGACTTAATTTCCGAAACGAAAATTACCTTTGCATGGGCCGATTGGACAAGGCGGTGTAGGTGTCTCATATTGGGGCTGTGAAGGCTGCCACCTGCTCCTCGACAATTTCAACTGAGAAAATTCACCATAGTTCTGAAATTACCTGAAACGGAGGGAAAATCCGATGAAAACAAGAGAAGAGGAACGAAAGGAAAATAGGATTTGGTAGATGAGGGAGAGAGGTAAAAGGCATAAAGCCTACAACCACAAAGGGTAAAAACGAGAAATTTCAATATTTGACACTGAATACGTGCTGAATACGTACGCCTCTCAACTTTTAACCCCAATTCGCACGCCTTTAGAAATTTAACCCTGTAACTACGAATTCTTTTGATTCAAGGGATTCTCCTCATTTTCTCTCCTTTTCTATTTTGACACTTGTCAAAATAGAAAATGAAAAGAATCTCTTGAATCAAAAGAATTCGCAGTGACAGGATTAAATTTTTAAAGGCGTGTGAATTGGGGATTAAAAGTTGAGAGGCGCACGTATTCAGTGTCAAATATCGAAATTTCTCGGGTAAAAACAAGGTAGTGGAGAAATTTCACGTAGCGATGGCGAAATAGAGGGGAAGAGAGATGGTTTGCAGGAGAGAGAGGAGAGAAGGGGAGAAAGGGGGAGGCCGCAGGAAGCAAAAGAGGCGGCGGGGAGAAGCGGAGACGGCGGCGGGAGAGGAGGAAAGGATGACGAAAGAGTAGAGAGAGCAGCGGTGGAACGCTGCGGCGTTGGCTGCAGGAAGGGTGGAGGCGCAAGGCGAAACAAGGAGAAGATCAGAAGAGGGGGACTGGGGGAGTGCGAGGAGGAAGGGAAGGCGAGGGGATGACGAAGCTTAGGTGCGGAGGCGGCGGGAAGGCCTACATTGGCGGTGGAGATGGTTCCAGAAGTTCTCCCGACTCTTCGCTCCAGGAACGTTTTAACGGTGGTTTTTTTTTCTGATTATGGTTTAGGGTATGTATACTGATATAAATAACTATTATCTATAATATTATATATATTATCTATAGACGATATTAAAAATGACTCATATAATAGGTTGTCTTTTTATACATCTTTATAGACAATTTCTTTATGACAAAATGTGTCTTATTTACCGTGTTACAGTCGACTACTATATAATAGACGGTCCAACTCTCTATACTCCGCTCTCTCCTCTATATCATCTCGTATCGTACGTGGTAAGATTTATAAACAGCTGACATCACATTATTGTACATAGCTTTATCCTTATGGCCTATTTGAACCGACTTTAGCTTTCGAATATGGCTATTGACTTTTGGTTGAAATTGCGCCACAGCGGTTAGCTTTTTTTTAAGTCATTCAATTGAAAGAATGAAAAAAATAAAAAAAAACACCGTTATATCTTATAGACAATGCAAAGAAATAAAAGAAAAAAGAAAAGCTAAAAAAACTAAAATTAGAAGCTGATATGTTCTAAGTGACTTGTGACTTTTGGAAGCTAGAAACAGAAGCCGAAGCTACTTGAAGCGGCCCCATAATATCCTATGATTTCTTGAAATAAACCGGACGTCTTCTCCGACGTCTTTCAAAACGACTTATCAGAACAGTCTTTTTGAAACAGCATATTGGTTTATTAGTATTCAGTTTATTCGCATAAGGTAAAAAAACCATCAGCCATAATCATAAATTATCAATCGCAGCAAAAAAATAACCCACCTAAGTTGCGGTAGCACTGTATGCACACATTTAATTGAAGCTATTGATGCTGTGTGAAGCTAGGCATAGGTGGGTTCTTTTGGACTGATGGCTTATAGGTTATGGCTTAACTATTTGAATTTTGGCTATTCGCAAGTGGTAGTACGCATAGGAAAATAGTCGCATGAGATTTTTGCAAGTACAACTAAACTCAGTATACTTTTTATTACAATCTTTCCATTAACCTCGTCTTAAAAAACATATTATTAAAAATTAGTTACTGTAGACAGTACAAACATAAGCCAGTTTTAAACCCTCTCAACTCAGGCCATAGCTCTTTGTGAGTGTATTAAAGTACGGCTTGTATGGCTGTAAGATGGGATGTCTCTTCTTTCCAAATTATAGCGTATTATTTTCTCAAAAAATATATATCTTTTTCGTTATTTTTTAAGCAGTTTATTAAAATAATATTTTTAAAATAATTTATTAATATTTAATTTATTCACATAAATATTCACACTAAAATTAAAAACTACAATATTAGTTATAAGATATCAATTGTAATAAAAAAAAGAAGCCACCTAGAGGGCTACCTGATCGTGTTCAATAGAGCCCGCGAGTTTTGTGTTCTGCCTGGGTGACTGGCGATTTGTCCATGCTTCAAGAGTAATGGAATCTGGGATGTACCATTTTTTAAAAAAGTGTCATCTCTCTCCTACGTGAATAGCGCACATCCGAGACTCCTACGAGAATAGTTCATATCCGGGGATAGAGCATTGGAGATGTTCTTATATGTCAATTACTGGCAAGTGCTTTCCAAAAGGTAGCAATTGGATGCAACATGAGAGTTCGTTTTGAGAACGGCTTCTCATGAATATTTCGTTGGTTCACTTCTCCCTTGAACTCTTTACCTCCCGTACCTAGCGTTTTAAATTCTGCACGTATTTGCACGATACATATCACAGCTTTCCAAAACTTAAACCACGAATAAATCCACTATAACCTACGATTAATCTAAAGAGAAAAGCTTTCTTTTGCCACTCATTTGACCTCTAATCTCCTTGCTCCCACCTAAAAACACCGCTTGACCATCAAGAAAAATGTCATAAACTCAGAAAATTAATAAATACCACGAAATCATAGAAATTCAGAAGGTGAATAAAGCAAAATACTAGAAAATCCAGAAAAGAAAACTCATAGAACTATATAATCACGCGTGACGACAGCTGCTGAAACTCGAGAACAATAAGCAATGTCCTTAAGAAAATGGTGGCTTCCAACCGCTGTACCGATCAAGAAGAATAGTTGAAAAAAAAATTGACACGCTTCTTGCTCACATCATTTGCTATCTGCCTTCCAACTCAACACACAGGAGATATACCCTGAAAGAAATCGGGATCAAAGCACAAGCTTATTAGAACATGCAATTCAGGATTTCACATTAATTTTAGTTTACATCTGGCTCTGGCTGACATTCCAGTGCCTCTTCCCCTACTGTTACACAGCTCTACAGGACCGTATAGCTATTGGGTGGGTCGCCTCCCTTCTGCTGAAGAGAAAAAGATCATGTCTCGAGCCAATTGGATTCATGAAGTTCCTTCAGCCGGTTTTGGTTTCACCACAGTCGACAATCTCAGTCTTCAAAAATGAAAATTCTCAGAACAGTGTCACACAAGTTGAAATTAAGACCAATGAAACAGAACTGCCGTTAATGCACAAATTCACTAGAATTGGCACTTGAATTTAAAAATGACAAAGGGATGCGTTTAAACAGTGCAGTAAGTACCTAAGGGGCTTCCTCTGAGAAGTGGACGTTGATGCAGGATAGCAAACTAATGGGGCAGCAAGCTCAAATGGCTATTATCCCCAAAACAAATGAACAAAAGTATCATTAATATCTAAGCATGGAAAATAATAGTACAAGCCACAGAACATGAAAATTGCTGCTTGTACGTATGTTCTTAATGGTTTTGATATAATTCATTTAAATAGGACAGATATCAACATAAAGGTGTAGAACTAAATTTCAGATAAATTTTTTAAAAATATTATTTGTAAGTTTCATTAAGCAAAGTACAACTAAGCCGCAAAACTGGGAGTTTCAAATAAATGATATTTATAACCTAACTGACACTAAACCTCGGTGTTTCCACAAAACATTTAATTTGCACCTTTATTTGGTAAATGAAAAGAGATACTTCAACAAGACTATTCTATTTTAGTACATTAGAAAAACACACATAAATCTTGTGCTAGAAAAAGACACATAATTCTTGTGAGAATGAAAACACTTCATGCACCACAGAACTTAGATAAAACATACAGTAAGTAGAATAGTTTGCAACCAAGATGCAATATGAAAATAAAGTAAATATAATTAAAAAAACTCAATGACTCCTGGAACATGTTTTTTGCAAGCAAGAGAGCAACCAATTCGAATACTGCAATATTTGGAATCTAACTTAGAAAATGAGACAAAAACAAACGTAAAAGACTTTCATCATTTGCCCAAGTATATTAAGGTGCAAGGTCAGAAAAACTAATAAAATAAAAAGGATAAGCCATTAGTAATTAAGGCCACTACCCACTACAGTTGACTGAGTCAAGGCAAAATATATAACTGCATCCTAAAGAAGTAAAATGTATCCAGGTAAGAGGAAAAAGAGACCTCAAGTGCTTCCTCAGCTTTACGCTTCAGATGATTATCACCATGGGAACTTGCAGTTCCTGTTTGCCCCCCATTACTTCCAGCACTACCCTCCAGAGATAATCTTTGATCAACAGAATATAAATCTCTCTGATTTACCTTCACTTGATGAGATTCCAGCTCATCAACTTCATCAGGTACTGCTAGAACAGCTGAAGAGAAATTGGTGTGTTCATCATCTACAGCAATCTCTGCAGGTTCTTGACGTTTACTATCTAAAAGTGAGTCCAATCCATCTGTTGGACTCGGGCAAACATTGCTTGAGTTAAGCGCCATGCTCTCTGGTGGATTGACTACATCATGAGCAACATGCTTCTCAGGAACAGATATTCTTTCATGATAGTTACCCAGATGTTCCCACTCAACAGATTCTGCATGCAGATTCGCGTACCCATTGAAAGTATGGCCAGTTTCTTCACTGGGCAAACTAGACGTTGCCATAGGAGTTCTTTCCAGAGACTGATAGCCACCAAGAGGATCGGAAGGAAGTTGGTTTATCTCACTACTCTTATATGGTGCATACTGGGCATCACTCAGGACATTTCCTGCTTGAGCATCAGTTGAAACCTTATTTCTTGAAACTGCACGATCTTCCCTGCCAGCTATTTTGGAAGGACGAGAAGGACGCACACCACCAGGAAAAACAAACAATGGGATATCTTTTCTTTTCACATGGGACACTTCAATTTCCATTCCTTCTTTCCAATGTTGATACGCATGAATAGAGCTTTTAAAGTCATTCACAATTGCTCTAATGTCAAATTGCTCAGCTTCTTGAGCTTGGGTTATTTGTTTTCTCCAGAGACCCATAAAATAAAAACAATGCAATGGCCTGGAGTTGTCTAAGAAATCTCTAGGATTAGGATGTGAGAGGAGCATCTCACGTGTAAATCGCTCAATCTGAGTCAACACAAAAATTATATATTAGAAGTATTAGAATACAGCTCACTTTCTTAAAAGAATGAAATGTATCTGTTAATCACCTTTAATACAAGCGTACGAAGCCGGGATTCTACCCAGCCTTTCCAATTCCTGAGGTCATCTTCATTTCTTGCTGTGATCTCAATCTTTAGATAATTTCTATATGATTCAAAAAATGGATGTGGCTCAAATAAAGCATCCCAGTCTGCATTGCTTTCATCTATTGCCTACAGTAAGTCATTGAACTGACATTAAATGCAAACTCGAACATGCAAGTATGCAACATAAAAATATATTAGCAGAGTTGAACAACAGTACTTTTGCCTATAGAAGTATCTGGCAATAGTATGCATTGTAAATAAAAATAATTTCACAGCTCATTACACAGAAAAGATGTTCTGAACATCTATGCAATTTTGTAATGAAGCAAGTTGTGTGCACATGGAGGCTATAAATGATACATATGATAAGACTTATTAATACTAAGACATCTAACTATTTATGGTTTTACTCCCTACAAAGTTGTAGTACACATGTTCCCCTACTCCTGCGACGCCCCCTGCTCCGCTCCACCACTCCGCCCCCGCACTGCCGCTCTACCCCCCTCTTCTCCCACTCTGCCACATGCTCCGCCCCCTCTGCTCCCGCTCCGCCCCCGTGCCACCGTTCCTCCCCCTCCGCTCCTGCCCGGCACTGTGCTCCATCGCTCTGTCCCCCTCCACCCCCTGCCGCCACCCTCCACTCCCAGGCCGCCCCTGCTCTGCCGTACCACCGCACTCCGCCCCAATTGGCTCTCGCGGAGCCGCTTTGCCCAACTCCGCCCCCCTCAGTCCGTGTGTTTCAAGTTCGGTGTTGATCCCGAAACATAAATCCGTTCTGCTCCTTACAAGTTTTGTGTGCTAAACTATTGGCAGGGGTGGAAACTGCCGAATCCAAGTCAAATCAAAGTAGAAAAATCATAAAAACAAAATAAGATGAAATATTACCACCCATTGTAGGCCTACGCTTTTTGAGTGTAGCCTATCTTCGTGCTGGAATGGTTTTTTCTCCTCTTCAGTCTCTTCTCTCTGGTGCCTGCAACAGCAGCAACTCAAGTTGTTTAACCATGGGCCTCTTCTCTTGTGCCCCGTACTCCGACGTCCGTGCCCTGTGCCCCCTCGCTGACCCCACCCTCCAGTCCGACGTCGCCCATGACCCACTACGCTAACACAACGCATCCATGCCTCGACTAACATAAGGTCTGTGATGTCCTCCCCCATCTTCTTGAATTTACTTCGACCACAGCACTTCAACCATAGATCTTACCGCAGCTCTGGTCGTATTGCCCACACAAAGCTGGTACTACCAGCCTTCGACTATACAGGTCTTCCAAGTACCGACTAGGTACTGTAACTTACGACTATCGATCGGTTACTGTAACTACGACTATCGGCCTACGACTATCGACTGGTTCGTTGTAGCTACGACCACACACACATATATGACCATGTCTATGACCACACACAGACTTGACCAAGTTGACTCCTTACGACTTCGAGTCCTTCGACCACGACGCCTCGACCATGGCATTTCGACCACGGCGTCTTGACCATAGCTCTTCGACCACGGCACTTCGACCATGACGTCTCGACCACGGCTCTTACCGCAACTCCGGTCGTACTGCTCACACAAAACTGGTATTACCGGTCTTCGACCACACAGCTCTTCCGAGCACCGACCAAGTACTGTATCTTATGACTAAAGACCAGTTACCTGTAGCTTACGACTATCGACCGGTTACTGTAGCTACGTCTATCGACTGGTTCACTGTACTTACGACCACACACACAGATTTGATGAAGTCTATGACCACACACAGACCTGACCAAGTTGACTCCTTACAGCTTCGAGTCCTTCGACCACGATGCCTCAACCACGGCTCTTCGACCACGGCGTCTCGACTACGGCTCTTACTGCAACTCTGGTTGTACCACTCACACAAAGCCGGTACTACCGTCTTCGACCATGCAGGTCTTTCGAGCACCGACCAAGAATTGTAGCATATGACTATCGACCAGTTACTGTAGCTACGACTATCGACTGGCCAAGGTTGTCATGGCGCTCTGGCAAGTCACGGCGAGCCTGAAGTGCCTGGATGCCTAGTCGACTAGGCGCCCGCCATGGCAATGGTTAGATGATAGTAGTTAGACGGTAGTAATAAATACAAGTAATACCTTATATGATCGATTATTAAATAATTATGCAGTATAATAGCACATTATCCAAATAACAAGATCCATAATAGCAAATAACATTAATATAACAAGGTTCATAAGGGAGTAGGTGGTCCACTGGCCTATTTACTGGCCCATTTGCCTCTCCCCCTATCTCCTCTCTCACCATTCTCACCGCCCCCTATTTCTTCTCTCCCTGTTTTCACCGCAATGCACGCGCTCTCTTCCCTGCTCGCCTTCTCCTTCCCTCCCCTCACCTTCTCCCGCTCACCTCACCTCGCCGGGTCGCCCTCCTCCCACTCGCCTCCCCTCGCTAGCTTGCCCACCTCTCCCGCAGATCCGTGGCATGGAGGGGAGGTGAGGAAGACGGAGGGGAGATGCCAAATCCGGTGGTGAAAAGGCCGACGGCGAGAGGCTGTAGATCGGCGGTGGGAAAGGCTGCAGATCGACGCTGGTAGCGAGAGAGGCTGCGGATCGGCGCTGGTGGCGGGAGGAGGCTGCAGATCGGCACCGGCGACGGGAGGTCTCCACGTGACCGTGAAAGGTGAAACCCTACAAGTACTTTGTGGTGGCCTTACTTAACTTACCCCCACCCCCTAGGCAGCCGCCACAAAGAGCTGGGCATCGCCGTGGACGCCTTGGCGTCGCCCAACATGCCTAACTCGTCGCGCGCTGGGCGATTGTCCACAGCGTCCCCCATCGGCCGCCAAGACGACTTGATAACCATGCGACCGGTTCACTGTAGCTACGACCGGTTGACTGTAACTACGACCGATCTCCGACTCTGTGGTTTCCGACCGCATTGCTATTGTTCCCTACTACTGCCACTCATTAACGAAATAATTTACAGGGTTTAGAAACGATGCCTTTGGATAATGAGCCTTCTGAATGCTGGTGGGTTGGGCTGGGTCGGTGGTTCGAGTGGGTTAGTTGGGTTAGATTGTGCTGTTGGTGAGCTATGGAATGAATATACTGATCTTGCACCGATGGAAGAAGACGATGGCTCGGCCAATGGGTTTAGAAACGGTGATGGGAAGCAGATCTCGGCATGGGAAGCAAATCTCGGTACATTTAGTATGGCCTTTCCATTCTGTACGCGCCTTTTTCATAAGATTATTTCCATTTAGCTAGCATAAAAAGCAAATCTCGGCATGGGAAGCAGATCGAGGAGGTTAATGCCGAGATCCTCCTAACCTCATGCGCGCCTGCAAAACTCGGCTTGTTTCCATACAAAACGTTTCCATACACGCCTTTCTCATACACTAAACATTTAGCATGTCCTGTTTCCATATGAAACAGCCGTCATGGAATGGAATGTTTAGTAACGTAATGAATGGTGAGATTATGCAATGGAATGTTCCCATACAGAATGTTAATTTCCTTATGTTTCCATACACTAAACATATAGTATTGTTTCTATACGGAATGTTAATTTTTGTATAGTGCCTTGACCTACATAAGGATGGAATGTTTGTATTGGATGCGTTCTTTTGGATTATGGCTTGTGGCTTAAAATTTTGAATTCTACCTGTTCACGAGAGGCAGTACGCAAAGGAAAATAATCGCATATGCTTTTGGCCGGTACAACTAAACTCAGTACATATTTTACTACAATCTTCCTGTTGACACCATCTTAAAAAAATGCATAGTTTGAAAGATAGTTATTATAGCATAAACTATAGGCCACAATCCATAAGTGGAAAAGAAGGGAGCCATTGTTTCAATCGTTCAGTAACCGACCTTCCTTGCTTAATTGCTTCTGGTTTCTAGAATTAATTAATTACTCCATATTGATTGGTGAAGTATACAAATGGAAACATACAGAAAGCAAATAGCATATGAGCCTTCAACAGCAAATGAAAACATACGGAAACATAAGGATTTGTTTTTCCCATTCCATATGCGCTTTCCATTCGACTACGCAGGTCTTCCAAGCACCGACTAGGTACTATAGTTTACAATTACCGACCAGCTACTGTAACTTACGACTATCAACCGGTTATTGTAGCTACGACTTTGACCAACAACTATTGACCGGTTCACTGTAACGACGACTACCAACACAGATCTGACCAAGTCTATAACCACACACATCTGACCAAGTTGGGTCCTTATGACTTCGGTTCCTTCGACCCTGGCACTTTAACCCGGTACTTCGACCACGTTGTCTCAACCACGGCTCTTACCGCAACTCCCGTCACACCTCTCACACAAAACCGGTATTACCGATCTTCAACTACATAGGTCTTCTGAGCACCGACCAAGTACTGTAGCTTACGACTACTGACCAGCTACTGCAGACTACGACTACATACCAGTTACTATAGCTACGACTATCGACCAGTCATTGTAACTTACGACTATCGACTGGTTCACTGTAGCTACAACCATACACAGAGATTTGACCAAGTCTATAATCACACACGGACTTGACCAAGTTGACTCCTTACAACTTCGACCACGGTGTCTTGACTACGACTCTTACCACAGCTCCAATTGTACCGCTCACACAAAACCGGTACCAACAGGATGAAGGTTGTTTATCTAATAAGAAAGAAGACAGGATATATTGTCAGTCCAAACGCAATGTTTGATGAATGTTGTGTCAACCACGTTGCTCGACCACGTTTTTTCGACCACATTGGTTCGACCACGTTCTGTCAACCACATTGTTTCGACCATGTTGGACGACCCCGTTTTGACCATATTAGTTCAACCACGTTGGTCGACCATGATATTTCGACCACGATGTTTTGACATGCTGTCTCGACCACGTTGTGTCGACCATGTTGGTTCGACCACGTTGTTTCAATCAAGTTGGATCGACACATTGGACAACCACATTGTTTCGACCACGTCAGTTCGACCACGTTGGACGACCACGTTGTTTCCACCAGTTGATTCGACCACGTTGGTCCACGATGTTTCGACCACGATGTGTCGACAACGTTGTTTCGACCACGATGTGTCGACCACGATGTTTTGACAACGTTGTTTCGACCACCTTGTTTGGACCACGTTCTTTTCGATATCAGTTTGAGGTGCTGTGTAACACACTGAATTGCTCACGACATGCACTGAATGTCGCCAGCACGTGACCGCCTCCCGATACATGCTTCTCAATCCAATGGCACTCGAAAGTGTGCGTGACGCAGAGCCGACACGCACGCATGGAAACAAGCATTTCCAATAATTAATTACTCCAGGTTGGTGACGCGTACAAATGGAAACATATGGAAAGCAATAGAGTATGAGCCTTCAACAACAAATGGAATCATACGGAAACATAAGGATTTGATTTTCCCATTCCATACGCGCCTTCCATTCCATATGGAAAGCAAATGGAAACATACGGGCAAATCCGTGCATTCCATACAGAATGCAAGATTTTTTCCATAATCCGTGCAACTTCCTGGCTATAAGTACAATATGTGCAATGGCATATGACCCATACCGTTGTGGCACGGGCTTTGTGCGGTCGGCGACCATGCGAGGGGGCAAAAGGGGGAATTTCGTGGGAGGGAAGGCCAAAGGGGGAATTTCTCTGTCACGGGGGACCAAAAATCACCATGCTTTGCCAGGGTCTAGTTCCTCGACCTCCAGTCCAGCATAGCTATCCTATTCGTTTTCAAGAATGTGACAGAATTTCTTGGCTTTCTGTCATGAGGTGTGTCTGACTACATAACTCATGAGAAATTCAGTCATGAAGCATGGAGTAAAATTTTTGTTTCATTTCTTGACATATAATCAATGCTTTTGACGTGGATTCCACGTGCACGCTTACTAATTAAGTAATTATATAAAAGGCATACAAAGTTACAAACCTAAGATCAGTTTGCACTTCAGAAATACAAACTTAAGATGAAAATGTCACCAATATTTTGATGCT
Organism: Dendrocalamus latiflorus; assembly: GCA_017311315.1. Classification (NCBI taxonomy): domain Eukaryota; kingdom Viridiplantae; phylum Streptophyta; class Magnoliopsida; order Poales; family Poaceae; genus Dendrocalamus; species Dendrocalamus latiflorus. The sequence goes on from CM029660.1 coordinate 18,414,476, forward strand.
GATGCACATCAGATCAGCAACAGAACCTCACTACTTGACCTTAATTATGTAAGCCTGTAAGGTTCTCTTTCTCCACTACCAGCAGCAGTTTCCATTATTGACTAATGAAATAAAAACAACTCTGAAATGAGATGTACCTGACAGATCTCATAAGCTCGTGCAAATTCTTGGACCATGACATGCCTAGTACTGATAGACACATTATAGCTAGAATTCATACAAGGATAAGCAGGTGTAATTATAGGCATGTGATGACCCCTGTCTCTAAAATTTCTTCTTGGATCCCACACAGGAAGGCCAAGAGAACCCTCTTCAATATGGCAAAGCATAACAGGATTGGGCCACTTCCACTTGCTGTAGACTCTGAAAAACCGAGATATCAACATGCTTGGTGATGCATTCGGGTACAACTGACATATACGAGCAACAAGAAGTGCCCAGTTTATACCACCCAGAAATCCTATAACCTGGAAACGATCATAAGAACCTTTGTTACAGAGAACATGTAAAACATTTATCTGTGCAAATTCCTATACAGACACATATGCATACCCCTGATTAACGAATATGCGAACATTTGTTGATTCACTTACATGCATACCATGAAACATAATACTGCACACAAAAATATAAAAGAAGATCGTACATTTGAATAGACCCCACGGCATTTTGCCCAAAATCTCACGAACCTCAAGGTTGTCCGGAAATTCTGGATTTTAAAAAACAGATGGGTTGGTACCAATTTAGTAACTGAAAAAATGATCCTAATATCATATCCACTAAAGATTACTTAACATATGTTTCTAAAACATAGACATTGCTAAAGGTGCAAACCGGAATATTTGGAACCAATCGTAAAATTTGATCAGTAACCCGACATCCATTTAAACTACGGACAGTTTGTTCATCAACATTGTACAATATAGAGTCCTGCGAAAGATCCAGGTCCTGCAAAGGATTGGTGTAGCATTGTTAGGAATGCTTATAATGAAAAGATTAAACAGCCATTGCAAAACAAGGGCATAAAAAGTTAAGCTTCCACAAATGTAACTACACCATTTTTCATGATAAGACATAAGAAGGAAAACAATAAGAAGTGGATATTTTCATACGGCCAATCTAGCATGCAAGAATAAAAACAAGTAAATTTGCAGCTTGAGTGTTAGGCTTAGGCCAAGAAAGATATCAAACAAAACTTACCTCAGGAATCACCACATGTGTGAGCTTAGCATATAGAAGGTCGACAGACACCCCACTAAGTTTGAATTTCAAAACAGGCACATGGGCATCTGGCACTGGATGTAACTCTGAAACACCCGGCATCTCAGCTAGCATATCATGAAGAACCAGGAAAAAGAATTCCTGAAAAAAACAAAGGGAGCATTTTATACAATAAACAATGCAATATCTTTAAATTTTCACAGAAATTCATCTTACATTTCGAGTTGCATGCCTTGGACCCACGCACAGTGTATCAATGTCTGCACCAGGACCGTGCACCTGGGAACATATGAAGGATATAGCAATATTCACAGCTCTTAGCATAGGTGGATAACAAAGTAATAGAACTGCTTACAAGCAAGGATTACTTAGCTACCACTAATTGAAACCTTCAGATATATGCAGAGAAAAAATGTACTAGAAGATGATATCCATCAATGATCCACATTTACAGATTTATGCACTTCCATCATCCAATAGCAATATCAGAGCAAGCAAGAAAGGAAAATGATAGTCATCTTATATATTACACAGCATCTAAATATAGTATCATTATCAGAAAGTAATGGCATTGTCATCTGAACAAGAACAATAAATATTTTTTTAAGCCAATAAACAACATTCTTTGCAGGCTGAACAAACTATACAAGAAACAGTGGGCAGAGTACCCCTAGTCGGTATGAGCCAAAAGTAAAGATCTTTGCGTTTGCTTCTTGCACAAATTGCTCGCCATAACCACTAGCCCTAGTTGCCTTCTTAATCCAAGCCTTCACAATCTGCCAGAACAACCAACGAGACAAGGCTAACATGACACACCTCCAAGACAAACTATAATCGAAGAAAAGCACACCGAGGATAAATGCTCAACCTGGTCCAGTTTGCCTAAAACATCTTCACGCGAGACAGCCTCCTCCTGGCTTTCATACAGGCCAGCATCAGCAAGGCACTGATGAAAATCAAAAGCACAACACCATTAAACATGTGGCACAGAAGATAGAACAAGAAATTGTGAACTTTATGATGCATTAGCAATCCAAACTCTCTACCTTTTCAACCTCCTGAGTGCGGACGATGTCCTTCTCCGTTGGGCCGCTCAACGAGATTGGCTCAGTAACACCAAGGTAGCCATAATTATTATTGTTACTATTATTGTTATTAATACTCTTCGCCATGGGCGGTCTGCAAATCTGCCTTTCAGCAATCCTCCTGTCCCTTATTAGCTAACTAGAAAAATACAATCTCCTTCACTTCTTTATCTTCTTTACAACGCAGAATTCGGCTTTTTTTCAGTCTCTCACAAATTCTTTATTTCCTTTTTTTTCTTGTTTCTTTCAAATATCACAGAAGGAACCAGAACAGGATACAAGCCAATGAAAAAAATAGGGAAAACAGGTAGGACGGCAACTAGTACTAAAGTTCACTTGATCTCAATAAACCAAGACACAAAGCCAAAATCACACGCCTAGATGCGACTACTTTTACATCTAAAGCCTAGGAACAAGAACGGCGACTAATTGGACTAGATGGTTGCCAAAAACGGCGACCCCGGCGGCGAACCGCATCGGAGCCAGCCGACCTCAAATCGAAGACAAATTCTTCTCTGGATCGGTGTCGAGCTGGCAGCGGCGACTCCGGCCGGGAATCCGCCCGATTCCGCCTTCGACTCGGTTGAGGTTTGGGGTTTCGCCTCGCGACGGCGGAGAGGAAAAGAACGGCCTGGCGAGAGAGAACCGAGGCACAGAAGGGCGTACTTTACACGGGTTGGGCCAGGTGCTTTGATGTTTGCTGGGCGGGCTTCAGGGAATGGAAAGAGGGAAAGCGGCATGTAGACCCAAGAAACAAATTGTCGTACAAAGGCAAAAAAAAAAAGATCATTTAGCCCACCCAATCAAACTGCACAAGATTGGACACTACTAGCGTCCGAAAATCTGATCTAGCCACTCCTATCATATGTTTTCTTTCATTATTCGATACGTCTATTTATTAATCAGATCTTAACAACCACCATTTTGTTTCTCTTCATCTCCCTCAAATCGCTCTCACGCAACAAACCGCAGTATGCACAGCATCCACCATCCTCCTCCCAAGCTTAAAAATTCACTCAAACTTCAATCACTTGGCTAACTAAAAAATTCACTAGGACCACCACCAAATCATTAACTCACAAGACTACCTGCAATTGTTGGATCAAATCTATCAAATCAACCTAACACCATTGACGAAACACAAAAGAACTATACAACAATCAATAATAACTCTTGCAACAAGAATTTCACTATACAACAATAATCAATAATAACTTTTGTAACAGGTAAGAATTTCTCACAGAACAAATCAATACAACTAATACAACAAAACAAACATCTTCTAGCAACAAATAAAAATTGTCGCAACAAATCAAAAATAGCTGCAACAAATAAAAACTTTGGTTGCAACAACTGTTTTAAAGGGGTGCAAGCTTGCAATATTCAAAACAAACGTCGATAACAGCTTGGTTCATCTATTGTAAGATCGAGGAGGCCGACTAGAAGAAGGTGAATAGGCGGTCTAAAAATTCTTTTCAAATTAATAACAATAATTCAAGACCTTTTCTATTTGCCTAAACCAAGTAAACAATGCAGAAGCTAAATTCAAGATAGTTTAGTACAAATAGCGTATAAATCAAACAAGTTCACCTAAGTGCACTAATAATTTTAACCTAGATCAATGTTTACTATCCTAGGATGACAAGTAATCAAATTAACTCTATGAATGTAAATTGCTTGAATATAAATTGAGCACAAGGAAACAAACCACAATTGACATAATCTCTTTTTACTGTAGTGTTCGGAGACTTGCCGGTCTTCTCTAGTTCTCGTTCAGGTAAGCCCGAACGAATTGGACCGGCTCCACGAATTAAGCCTTCCATCTTAAATCCACTAGAGGTAACTCTTTTTCGCTCCGGGTAGGTGAGCTCAAACCTTCACAACTTTGCCGGGTCTTCTCACAATCTTCTTTGAGAAGATCACTGCGCACGACGCCTTCAATGCCGTTTAGGAATCGGCAAACTCCAAGAGTAACAAGTAAAGTCACTCACTTGATTCTCATCACATGCAACGAATGCACAAGCTCAATTGGACACAAAGTCCACCTCTAAATGCAACACATGCACTCTAGATCCTCTCTCTCTTCTCACAAAGTGCAACATATACACAATTGAGTGGAGAGACTCACTCTAGCTCAAGAACACAGGAATGGGTCGAGCAACAACTTCTCCAACCGGCCACAAGGGGGTATTTATACTCCACACTAAAAAACTAGCCATTGGAGCCAAATACCAGAAAAAACAGGGAAATCAGAAGTACCGCCAGCCAAAATCTGGTACTTCACTTGCCTACCAATGGTCAGAAAACTAGCCGTTGCAGTCAAAATCGAAACTTCAGCTGTTGTAAATGCGGTACTTTCGATTCTCCGGTAGTTCTGATATTCGGCCTGGAACTTCCGATTTCCATGTGGCTAAGTTTCTCAAAAGTTGCTCTCTAGAAAAAATGTACCGCTCAGAGGTCAGAACTTTGATTTGGAAGTTCCACATTTCGCACCGGTACTTCCGATTTTTTCGGAACTACCGCAGTTATACAGGCGGTACTTCCGTTTTTGTTTTTTCAACACAGGAGACACTCGGAAAAATGTCCATAACTTTTGACTCCGATGTCAGAATTGAGTGATCTTGGACTCTGTTGAAAACTTATTCAGAGGGCTACACAACCTATCTATTTGCATGATCTTAAACATGTTAGATCAATGTAGAAATTAAAAAGACATCTAAATAGTCACTACCATGGTCTAATGTCAAAGGAAATAGTAACAAACAATCTTAGATCATGCCAAGTGATAATGCATGATCTTCAACTTTTGCAAAACACATTTGCAAACTTAGATCATGTCATAAGGAGTAAGTATATGGACTTCAACCTTTTGCAAAACACATTTGCAAAGTAAAGTCACATGTTATAAGGATTATATGAGCTTAACCATTTGCAAAACATATTTGCAAATGTAAGCCTCATATCATAAAGAATGAAAACATGGACTTCAAGCACTTGCAAAACACATTTGCAATGTATAGTCTCATGTTGCAAGGATTCACCACATGAGCTCAACTATTTGCAAAACACATTTACAAATGCAAGCCTTATGCCAAGATGAGCTAGAGCACGTGAGGTTGAGCCATCAACACATAATAAGACTCAAACTACTAGACATGACCCCTCTTAATAGTACGGCAACCTATACTAGCAATCCGGTCTTCCAACCAAACACCAAGACTGGTAAAAGATTAGAAACACATTCTTAGCCCTAACTAGTCATACCTTTACCTTGAGTCAATATCTTGATATGCATCAACACAAGATGCATCCTTCACTTCAACACATGATGCTCTTCACTTTACTTTTGATCAACACATGATTATCTTGGACATGTATCAACTCATGATGCATCTTCTTCTTGATCTTGACTTCATGATCTTCAACATATGAAGTCACCCAAGTCATCCTCATTTGTGAAACCTAACCTATTCATTCAACTCATAGAAAATGTTAGTCCACAAAATAATTATCATCAAATACCAAACTTCACCATTAACATATAATGGAGTGACTAGATTTAACAATCTTCCCTTTTTGGTAATTCATGATAATCTCAACAAATAATGAGATAAAAATAGATTTGCGAATATACAACTTGTACACAACAATTGTATACTCTAAGATAAGCTTTAAACAAAACTTACTTATCCGGTTGTCATTAATAGTTCACCCATTAACACATAATGGAGAAGTTAGATGACAACCCGATTGCACGTGAGTATATATAAACTACACAAGTTATATATACTCAAGAATGTATTTCAATGTAAAAAATCATAAATATGCAAATTAAAAGAAGCATGGATCAATACTTATGAAACTCCAAAACATTGAGAGAGCTCCCCCTAAATGTGCGCATGCAAGTGTGTATAATGAAGACATATGCAAATATTCATTTTGGACTATTTGTGGAGTTCAATCTATATTTTGAATCTAAGGAATGCATTAATATGTGAAAATATGATTTTGAATGACCTCTTTGATTTCACTTTTCATCCAAATGAGACTAAACTATAATATACTTAAGCAAACATATTAGTCTCATGAAAGATTTATCATTTAATCATATATTTGGATGTGAGAAATGCAACAAGATTTAAAACCAAGATATTGAATGCATTTATCAATGATTTCACCTTTTCATGTAGATGAGACTAAGCATAAATATATTTAAACAAACATATTAGTCTCATATATACATTTGTCATTATCATCAAAATATTATAAAAAGTTCTTGTTATTAACACTAAAACCAACTTAAACGAAACTTGATCTTTCAATTTCCCCCTTTTTGGTGATTGATGACAAATCCATTTATGATAATAGCATTTAGGTGAAAATGACCAAATGATATAAAATTAAGTGCATGAGAGAAGGTGAAAGCATTATTCAACATTATGTTAAAAAAATTTAATTTCTCCCCATTTGGTATTATCCAATTAAGCATTAATTTCTCCCCTCATTTTCATATCACTGATTTCTTCCCCGTTATCTAATGACTTCCCAATTAACCATATTATCACATTTCTCCCTCATTGGCATTAGCGCTTTCATTTTTATATTATTCAAAGCTATTATCACAAATTTCTTCCTCATTTGGCATTAAGCACCAAAAAGAGGTATTGATCACCAAATAACATTGATTACCATAAAAACAAGAGAAGAATACAAGTTAAGCCATTAAAGGAGATATTTCATAATGAGGAGCTTGATAACAATTAATAGAATATCATTGATTTTCAAAATTATGGGGAGCTTGATGCCATTTAATTTAACTTAATGTGGTCATGAAGAAATATGAAACTAAATGCAAATGACCATTTGATTCCATTTAAAATAACTTAAAGATATTTGAAACACATTCAAATAATCTTACTCATAAGTGCTCCTTGAAGGCTTTTGAAGTTCTCTCCTTTTGGTATTTGATACAACTTGATATAATACCACTTGTAGCATTTGGATCATTTTCGGATTTTTGCATTTTAAGTGGCCTTCAAAAGCTACCTGAAAAACTAACTTACAAAAGTCCAAAAAATCTGAGAAAATTTGTCAGTACAGATTAATATCTGAGGAATAAAAGTCATAATTATAGCTTCCTCAGTTTATGAGCCCATTAAAAGAAACAAAAAAAAAACACAAATCGGCTCAAAAACACGATTTTTCTGAAATTTCAGCATTTTGACAAGGTGAGAAAAGTACACAACTTTCTCAACACAAGTTGAAATGATTTGAAATTTTGCAAAAATGAATTTTGGACTCCTAAGAAATTTGTCCAAGAAGAATTTTCGAAAAATGAGTCTTCTTTTAAAAGATGTGCCAAAAATGCACTTTGAAAGCAAGAGAGTGAATTGATTTTGCATCAAAAGTTTAAAATCAAAACCAATTGGATTTCCATGGAGTATTTTGCTTTCTTAGCTTGATATGAGTTATTAATACTGTTTTAAGTCAAGATACATAAAGAAATCTTGCTCAAATAGTTAAACTCATTATATGCAAAAATAGGTCATTTGGGTCAATTGTAGTTTTTGGATGAGATTGAAATGAATATAACTTTTCAATGATTGGTCTTTTACAAAAGCTTTGAACTAGAGAAATGTTTAAAATGACCAACCCTTCGAGTTTTGTATTGATTACTTTTTTAAATACTCAATAGATTATAATTTAGAGAAATATGTCATTTAATCGAAAATAAAGATCATATAATATTTTTTTTGGGGCCAAATCTTCCATTTGATTTCTAAAATAGAAATTTTTACTCAAAAGGCTTTGAAAATATTTGAAATACATAGTTGAATACTTTTATTTAGTTTTTCACAACTTTTAGCCTTTTAAACAAATTTTTTATTTTTAACCAAAGAGACTCTTTTGAAAGGGTGATCTTGCATATCATTTGATTATTACTCCATGAATACCAAAAGAAGCAAATGAGAATGAAACACATTCATTCACAATGAACATAAGACAATTTTGGGAAAATAAGTAAAATAGTTTTCCCAATAGTAATATTTTACCCTTTTGCTTTAGTAAACACAAAAGTATTATATATGTTTTTCACAAAGAAAAACTCCCCCTCACACATAGTTCTTTTTGGCATTTTCTTTTCCTTTGACACACAAAGGATTCTCCTCTTTTTATTGTTATTTTTCTCTTCTCACATTTCTTTCTTTATGTCATCTAGCATCAAGAATCAAAGATACCATTTGTAAACCATTTGTCTATAATAGGTGCTTTTAACCTCTTGTGGTTCTTTTGCCTTTTCCATAAACATATACCACTTTGAGCTTTATACCATTTAAGATGACATTAGATACCACTTGTGAAAAATACCACTTGTAAACATAAATGATACCAAGTATACTTCATTCCAATTGTAAAAAAATTGATACCACATATGAGCTTAAAGGATATCAAGTATGATTTAATCCCTGTGTAGAGACTTGATACCAATTGTACTATTTGTGAGCATACATGATACCAAGTGTAATTCATTTCATTTGTAAATACTTAATGACACTTGTATGGTCACTTTATATCCCACTTGAAATAATCTTGAGATATCTTCAAAGATTTTTACTTGATGTTAAAGGGGATACCCCATTAGTAAGACAGTTAGACCAACATGAATCTCTGTTCCTTCACTTGATCACTTCTACAGAAAACTTGAGCTTCTGCTCGAATGGTAAAAGAAAGAACTTAGTCTTGAACTCAAAAATCATGAAGCTTCAATACTATGTTGCCTCAACATACCTAGATCCTAAATATTTGTGTCTTTCTTTTCACCTCACATTTCCCAAGAGGAAGAAGGTAAAGAGATGCCCCTATATGCATTTGGCGCCAAGTTTCGAGTACAAGAGATTTTCCCTCCATCAAGATAATTTTGATATTATCTTCTATAAAGTTAGGTTATTTCCAAACTAACACAATAGTGCTTGGTGAAAAGGGAACAGAATTAAGGTGGCGTTCCAACTTGCTACGGCTTCTGGTTTCAAAGCCAAAGCTGATTAGAATGGTGCAATTTCAACTGCAGCTGTGGATAAGTAGCTTTGGACCGAATGGATAAGGACGTACCCATGGCTTACTCCACATGCTCGCTCACTACTTTCCACATGCACCCCTCCCTCTATCTCTCCTGCTCACTACTCATTCTTTCACCCCTCTCTCCCCAACGCTGCCCTCTTCGTCTATAATCATTAGAGCCAATTACTGCCTCGCCTTGGGCCCCTCCTATCCATAGGCATAGGGCGCACCACTCTGGATCTGTGAGAGCCCTCCTTGTCATCATTGTCTGCATCACCTTTGCTCTACAGTTAACCTAGACCCAGCATCTTCCCTAGCCTCCCTGTCTTCGATTTATCAATGTCCATCAGATCCAGCGCCCATGAGGTTGGCTCGAGCTGCTGTGCTCGTCCATGGCTTATGATATTGTGCGCTTTCAGTCTGTCAGCCATGCCTCCTCCTTGGGTATGGCACCGAGTGTCGAGTGAGAACCAACTACAGCACTGAGGTACAACTGATGCACTACTAGTGTTATTTGCCCCAGTTTGTACTCCCTTCTTGCATTTGTTGGGGTTGGTCTAACTTTCAATTTGTTGAGCTTGCGTGTTTGCATTCACATGTGCATGGGCTTTGTTTGTGCATTTCTTCATCACACTTGCTTCTCTCACCTCGGCCATGGGTGCAGATGTACAAGGGCTCATCAACCTAGAGTGTTGAGGTTACACACATTTTCTTGGAGATTTGCACCACTGAGGCTACATGTGTTTTCTTGGAGATTTGCACTGAGGAGGTCATAGCCCATAATCAGCCCTTTGCATGTTTGAATAGGTAGGGGTACGTGAACCATTGCCACAAATCCAAAGAGAGCACCAGCCAGGCTTACCTGCACAAGCAAATGAAGAACAAGTGAGAAAGCCTTAAACATGATTACATAGCATGGAAGGCCTTGAAGCAGTGTGACTTGGGCCTTGGCGTCAATTCAGAGATGGGCTGCATCACCACCGATGACACGTGGTGGACACAAGCTGCCACGGTTAGTTTCCTATGCGAAGTCATAATGTTGGTTCAATGCATTTTGTTTGCACCTTGGCTGACTGATTGATTGTGCATTTCGCCTATTTTTGCAGGGAAAGAAAGGGGTGATGAAGTTAAAAAATGTGCCCCTTCAACATGAGGACTTGATAGAGGTCATCTTCGGCAACGCAGTCAGCACGAGTGAGTACACATTCATACCGGGTGTTGACATGCTGGACTCCGATAATGAGGATGATGGCATCATCCTTGTGGAGACTAGCGGTAGTGCTGGACCATTTGGCATATCCCGTGGGAAGAGGCATTGCCTGGCACCCCCACCTTGCCCAGTGACACCCCCCGTGCGAAGCGCATCGACTACAATGTTGAGCTGAAGAGTTTGGTCAACCTCTATGAGAAGACACACACCACCACCACTTAGCTGTCGAGTATGAATGCCATGTCCCCTATGCGCGACACAGTGAGAGAAGAGTTAATGCGACTAATGTGTCTGGTTGAGGAGTTTGGTGCTGGCGAAGATGGCAATGAGTATTACTACACCACATAGCACTTCATGAAGGTAGAATGTCGCATTAGCTAATGCAAACTAGCGAGGGCTTGCTTTGGTGGCTCAAGAGGACATGGGAGAGGATGAAGGACCATCCTTTAGCATTGTTGCTTGTGTTTTCCTCGCCATGTCGCACTAGTAATTTTAATTGGGTTCGGTTGTTAGAATTTGCATGCAATTCGGTTCTATTGTTTGGCTATGGTCCTATTGTAGTGTTGTAGGAGTTTCATTTTTTCACATGAACTACACATTTCGTTCGATTCTGTTGTTACTATTTGCCAAAACGCCCCATGTTATGTTGTTAGGTTGGTAAAAACTATTTGTCTTCATTGAGGAACCCGTGAATTCATAACTTTGCGTGTTCTTGTTTGTTCATTTGTTATTTATAGAGCATGGTGTTGTGTAAAGCTAAGTATTGAATGACCAACGGTTTGTTGTTTGCTCATGTTTTCATGCAGCGATAAGTGGGATGGGCCATGCGGCCGGTGAGGGGGCCGGTGATAGAGCTCAACCTTCCACTAGCTTCTTCACCTTGCTAGCCATGGCCGCATTCAATGGGTTGAGTTGCAACTTGCTAGTGAAAAGTGGTGCTATGACATGTTCAGGATGTGCAGATGAGTGTTCGATAGGCTCCATGACACTCTAGTGGAAAACTATAGTCTGTAGTCCTTGTCAAAAGTTTGCTCAAGAGAAGCAGTGGCTGTTCTTGTGGACATGTGGAGTGCCATAGTCCAACAGACACGCCATGAACCGATTCAAGCATTCCGCAGGTACGATAAGCAAGAAGTTCAATGAGGTCTTAAAGTGCATGTACAGATTAGCAGGTGCCATCATTGCACCAGCTAATCCTACTGTTCAAAGTGTGCAACTGAGGCTACATCAGCGAAGATTCTATCCGCACTTCATGAACTACATATGGGGGATTAATGGGACATATGTCCAATCATGGTTCCAAAACGCCAAGCGTGCTCGACATTTCAACATGCATTGGTACACTAGTCAAAATGTGCTTGCGGTCTGTAACTTCAATGCGAGATTCATTTTTGTGTGTGCAAGATGGCCCGGATTAGTGCACGACACACATGTACTACAGGAGACAATGGCAAAATACGGAGATCAGTTCTGTATTGACTAGAAGGTTATACGTTCACACATAATTAAATTCTATCATGCATTGTTTTAGGTACGACTAACTGATACTTATCTAACACATAGTAATGGTGCATGAAAGTATTACCTCATGGACTCTCAAACAGGCTTGGGTTTTCTACCTCTGTATCGCAACTAGAGGTATCACATTTCAAAATTCAAAAATAGTACTCATGATGCAGATACAGACATGATTAGTGATTTTCAGTTAAATATATTATTTGGCTGGAAAGAATTATTGAGCCATATTAAATATTATCAGGTGAACTCTAATTTAATTGGGTCTTTAATGATTATACTTGGAGATACGGAGCTACTACTATTTTATTTAATTATATACAGGCCCATACTCGATCTGTACAAGACTAAAGTAAAGATGCGTTTAGAAGGTCTCGTCGATACTAGTGCACGTCCATCACTTAAAGTGTACAAAATGATGAAGACATCTCGATTAGTCCAATTATGTGAGCATAAGCTAAAAGGATTAATCAACAGGTGAACTCACTCCTAATTAAATTTTGCTTTAATTTATATGAGAATTGGCTACTACCTAATGCTAGTATCTTAATTGGTCTCAGGTTGTGCATGAGGAGACGTTGGATGCCGAAGCTAGAAGAAAATAGCCGAGCAAGGAAATCATGCATGTGCATATGAATTGAGACAAAGATAACACAAAAGAAACACATGCATGTATGGTCAAGACCATGTGACGGAAATTCAAGACAAGGCAACTATGCATCACTGTTGTGGCTACGGGCCAAACAGAGAGAGAGATGGTAGTGGAGAGTGATGAAGATGAATGTAATGGCCTGCCTCCTCCCCATGGCCGGTATTCTATATATATATACATGGGGAGTGCTTTTACAATTATGCCCTTACAGCTGATTATCCCCTTCAGGGGTATTTGTGTCATTACACGTGGCCTATTCCGGGCATCATAACTTCCTACCAGGCCTGCTGGGTTTAGGTGGGGGCCACCCCTACGACAGGAGCCTCTCATGGTGAAGGGCTTCACAGGGCCGAAGCCATGTCACCGAGTCCTTTGGCCCCCTCCGTCCCCGCGGCCTGTGAACTTCTCCAAACTTGACCCGAAGCTGCGCTGTGGCCGAAGCAGGTGCGTACGCTCCGGACCTCACCCTTCGAATTGGGCGGCGTGCTGCGGAAGTGGCCCCAGCCGAAGCAGACGCTCGCTCTTCCGGCCGTCCACGTGGTGAAGCGTGCTTGGCGCGGTGCTGGCCTTGAGGCGTCGTGACCATCAATGTGACGGCGGACTCCCGGCATTTGGACTTCTGAGGCGCGCGCGCTCCGCAGTCGTTGCGACCTTGCCGCCTGGTGGTGTGCTTTTTAATGACGGTTGGCTTGCCAGGGGGCAGGCTGTCGCATTGTGCAGTGCGCCTTCTCGTAAGTGGAGTGTGTGACGGTTTCCGGTGTGCACGCGGTGGGGTGCGGACGGTTGCACTTACGCGCCCCTGGTAGCTGAACCGCCCGACACCCCCCGTTTGCGCTTCCGTCGGTTGGCATGCCTCTATGCTGGCGACTCGTCGCCTGGTGAGGCCGAGTATAAATATGTTGGCGTCGGGGGCCGTTCCCTAGACATCTCTTGCTGCACATCCCGTACCTGTTCATGGTTAACTTCTCACATGTAGGGAAAATTTTGTTCATCTGCGTTTGATGACTGCGTCGACCGGCGCCAATGCCCGCGTGCGCTGGTGAACAAAATATGTCCTATTTGTGGGAATGCTTCACGGCTTGATGTGGAAATGGCAAGGCCTGACTTGCTCTCGTAGACAGATATGAAGTCATCCATACGCTCTGATCGTGCGAACGAGCATATGCTGGTGTGGCGACGCATATCTGTTTACGAGAGCATGTCTGCTCTTGCCGCAAATTGACCTTTGCATGTTCGAGTAATTGTGGTCGTATGTGCTGTTCTGCGTTCTTCAAGCTCGCTCCGTCTAGTTGAAGTAGACGCGCGCGCGCGCTCCGTCCTTCGCCCATCGAGCGGGTGGCAGCGAAGCTGACGCCTAGTCGAAGTAGACGCGCGCGCTCCGTCCCCTACCCTTCGAACGGGTGGCAGCGAAGCTGGCGCCTAGTCGAAGTAGACGCGCGTGCTCCCTCCCCTACCCTTCGAACGGGTGGCAGCGAAGCTGGCGCTTAGTCGAAGTAGACGCGCGCGCTCCGTCCCCTACCCTTCGAACGGGTGGCAGCGAAGCTGGCGCCTAGTCGAAGTAGACGCGCGTGCTCCCTCCCCTACCCTTCGAACGGGTGGCAGCGAAGCTGGCGCTTAGTCGAAGTAGACGCGCGCGCTCCGTCCCCTACCCTTCGAACGGGTGGCAGCGAAGCTGGCGCCTAGTCGAAGTAGACGCGCGCGCGCTCCGTCCCCTACCCTTCGAACGGGTGGCAGCGGAGCTGGTGCCTAGGCGAAGTAGACGCGCGCGCGCTCCGTCCCCTACCCTTCGAACGGGTGGCAGCGGAGCTGGCGCCTAGGCGAAGTAGACGCGCGCACGCCGTCCCCTACCCTTCGAACGGGTGGCAGCGCAGCTGGCGCCTAGGCGAAGTAGACGCGCGCACGCCGTCCCCTACCCATCGAACGGGTGGCAGCGAAGCTGGCGCCTAGTCGAAGTAGACGCGCGCGCTCCGTCCCCTACCCATCGAACGGGTGGCAGCGAAGCTGGCGCCTAGTCGAAGTAGACGTGCGCGCTCCGTCCCCTACCCATCGAACGGGTGGTAGCGAAGCTGGCGCCTAGTCGAAGTAGACGCGCGCGCTCCGTCCCCTACCCGTTGAACGGGTGGCAGCGAAGCTGGCGCCTAGTCGAAGTAGACGCGCGCGCTCCGTCCCCTACCCTGCAACCTTCGCCTCGCGAACACCGCCACGCGTGCGGTGACTTGTGGTCTTGCGATGCGGCCTTGTGCTGTAAAGGTACCTGGAATCACGCCGGCCCCCGGCCTGCCATCCGTACCGTGTGATCCGACGCGCCCGGGGCACGTGGCGGCCTATGACCGGCGGGCGGCGGGATGTGGACGATTGCGTGTGCGCGGCCGCTCGCCTCTTCCCTAGGCAAGGGGGGCACGGGGCGGGCAGTGAATGGCACGGCGCTGGAGCGGTTGTGATCCCCTGGCCCATTAATGCGCCTTTAACGGCGGCTAGGTAGCGTCGTGCTGTGACGGCCCTTGGCGCTTGTGGTCGTGGCCTTCCTGCTTTGGGTATGGGGCATTGCGCCGGACGGGCGCTTGTACGACTGCGGTCGCGCCCCGACGCGGACCTTCGCGACACTTCGCTTTCCGTTACGGGGAATCGCGCGGGGCAGACCTTTACACCGCTGCGGTTGCATCCGGCACGCGGATCGTTGCGACGCTTCGGTAGCGGCGGTATGGGCGAGGTGGCTTGAAATAGCCCCCCCGTGACAGCGTCCCCGCATCTTTACGCCCTCTTTCCTGTCTGCTCCGCCCTCTACACCTTCGCGCTATCTTCACCGCTTCAGTCTCTCCGTGGGAAGCGATGGCCTCTAGTAGCAAGCGCAGCCAGGCGGTTGGTGGCCCTGACATTCGCCGGCGGTCCTCGCTGTTGAAGGTGAAATACGCGCTCCAAGAGCGCGACCCGGCGGCGGCGGACCAGGAGCGGCTGGTGGCGGAGGAGGAAGGCACGTTGTTGGATCGGAATCGGCGACAGAGGGGGGGGGTGAATGTCGTCTCTTAAAATTGCCCTCAAAGTATTCTCACCAACTCCTTCTCAAATAGCTAAAGAGCTATGAAGAAGGAGATCAGATTTGCTCTCTAAAAACAGGTGAAATCACTTTAAAAACTGGAGCGGCAAAGAAATCGGAGAAGTAGCTGTCACGACAAGGAGACTGGAGTAAGGAGCTGCCACGGCAAGGAAAACAGGCCGAGATTGCTACCGTGGCAGAGAAATGACAGAGCTCAGAAAGCAAATATGTAGTTCAATCTTGGCAGCCACAAAGCAAGAAAACTAAGTCTAAAAGACCAGCTGCAATAGATCCTAGCCAGAGAGACTGAACTGGACTGAAATAATCGAAAAGAACTCAAGCTGCAGTGGTACAACTCAGCTGGTTACAAGTCCTGCTGCCGACAACAAAACTGCACATGGTGAGCTGAAAACTGAAAGGAAAGGGAACTGAAATCTGCACCCTGAAATTTCAGCAAGGAAGCACACGGTTCAGCTGAAAACTGACAGGAAAGGGAACTGAAATCTGCACCCTGAAATTTCAGCAAGGAAGCACACGGTTCAGCTGAAAACTGACAGGAAAGGGAACTAACTGAAGACACAATAAAACAGAGAAAACAAGTGTTTGCTTCCAATCTATTTGTCCCAGAGCACCACCACTATATTCCAAATAGCAAGGAAGGCTTGGGAACCAAGGAAATCACATCAAGAGACAAGAATTTCAGATTGTTGACAAAAACCTGAAAATATCAGTGAGCAGCACTAAAACTCAAAATTCCCATTGAATCCATGATCCATTGGCTATGAAATTTTCCAAATAAGATAGCAATAGTCAAGGGATAGCCCAGATCAAATTTCAGCTCAAGCCAACAAGGGAATCAAGAATTAACTCAAAACCCTAGCAAATTAGGGAAACTTCAGAGAAAACTCAAAAATCCACATTACTCCTAAACCGTTGGTCCATTGGCTATGAAATTATGAGGATAGCTATTAGATAGCCTCTGGACTCCTCAAGCCAAATCTCAAGCCATCTCAACAAGAAAAATCTTGTTTTCACCAAAACCCTAGAATATGCAACTCACGAACAGAGGAAGCCCAAACTTGAAATCTGAGAATCAAACCAAGTTTGCTCTTGGGATTAAATAGCCAAATGGCTTTTGAGCATCACCCATGTCATAGTAATCCATTTTGGCACACTCCAGCAAGCAAGAACTCGAGAATCACAAAGACAAGAAATCTTGCGAATGGGAAAAATAAGAACAGAGGCTACGAACTGAAGAACTCAAACTCCAGAATTTCATTCATTGATTCACAGCGAATACAGATGAGTCCCCATACCCCGCCTTGATACAAAGGAAGGATTACAATCTCTCAACTCAATCCCTCTCCTCTCAAAACCAAGAATCTAACCCATACATGATTGAGAGGGGGATGAACTCACAACAACCCTCACCTAGAACACATCGTAGGTGGACAGAGGGAACACTACAACAAACTCTGTCTCTCCCAACAACTAAAGAGCCAAAGCAAAACAACCCATTAAAGACTCTTTAGACTCAATCAACCCTTGAAGTGCCCAAGTGGGCATGCAGCCCCTCAATCCTATTTATAGCCTTGGCTAACGGGTCTCCGCCCCGTTACGCCTGCTAAATCCAACGGCGCCCGCTCCCGCTTGTGCAGCCTCGCGAATTTCCCGATTCGCCCCTCCTGCACCTTCCGGGAAGCTTCCGCGCTCCTTGCCTCGCACGCCTCGCAACCACCTCGAGTCTACGTCGTCTTCGACACATCCCGACCGTTCTGACCTCAGCGCCACTTGCGCCTAGTCCGGTCCACGTGTCTCGCCACGACTCCACCCGATGTCCTGCAGCCACACAGACAAAGAACACATCAAATAGCACCGCTCGATACATGAAAGCGTAAATACCATAATACTTACCATAATGAAGTCCAAACCTGTCGAATCAACGAAATATGAACATAAACCCATACGACCAGGAATGACCAAGTCCGACCGAGCCCGACTGCGCCATGCAACGACTCGACTCCGAACTACGCAAACCAAACTCGACTCACTTAGACCAACGTCAAATACTCATCATTCACATGGAGTCACGACCGCATGGTCTCTCAATCTCCCCCTTGATGAGTATATTGACAAACTCCGAAAAAGCATGAAGTAGAGTTTGATTTGCAAAGTCCAACATGGTCCAAAGACGGGAATGAAACTAATGACCATGTCGACCGAAGGAAGCACTAGAGCAGCAAGCTGAAAGAGCAAATTTTTTTCCAACGCTCTAAAAAGCTCCCAAAAGACTTTTTCTTCTCTATTCTCCCCCTTTTGGCAATAAACACATCAAGATGCAAACGAGAGAATATGATCACAAGGATGGATGAAATATGGCTGAAGTTTGATTATTTCTAAGCATTTTGAGCCATGAGAATTATCCATAATGACCATAATGTAATGCACCAAGCCATAACTCAATAGAACGCTATCTAGATCATGACAACATATATATAAGCCAGCTAGAGCACATAGATGACAATCTGAAATGTAATGCATTTTGTGAGCAAGTCAAGTCATCAATGAGTAAAGTTTAGCTAGAGACATCCAAGGATGATGCAGGCCATGTCAATAAGCTAAGCGGAACAAAGAAGCTAACATTGAGTCCAAATAGAGTGCTATAAGCTCAAGATTGAAACATTGGTTAAAGTACTTGGTTCTGATTGTAGATTAAGCAAATTGAGCACATTAAACATTGTCTTTTGAAAGCATATGGTTGTTTTCAACCCAATTTTTTTTGTTTATGTGCTAGATCTCAAGCCTTATGCGACTACTCCAAGCAAAAGCTTAAGAAGATAGTCTAGGTCATCCAAAACTCCCCCTGAGTTCATGCCTAGTGCAATGGCAAGCTTTCTCATGAGAAAGAATTGGTGAAATCAGTTTTTTCGCACAAATATGGTGGTTGTCAACCAACATTTTGTTTTATCATGTGCTAGATCTCAAGCCTTATGCGACTACTCCAAGCAAGAAGCTTAAGAAGATAGTCTAGGTCATCCAAAACTCCCCCTAAGTTCATGCCAAGTGCAATGGCAAGCCGTCTCATAGGAAAGAATTGGTGAGATCAGTTTTTTCGCACAAAAGAGATCTTTTTGCTTTTTAACACATTGTACTAACTCATGTATCATCAGGAGACTAAAACAGCTCAAACTAAGGCTCAATATAGATTCAACGCTCTACTCAGCCTATTTGACATGGCATGAATCATAAAAGGATAGCTCAAGAAAGACTGAACTCAAATGCTAGTATGACAAGTTTAATTTAAGTTGATCAATTTTTACTTAACTTATCATGGCAAACGCTAGTCTACACATATGAAGTCATGATAAATCTAGCAAGCTAAGCACAAGTCATGGCAAGATGTAAAGCATTGTAAACATGTCATAGCAGGATAATAATCAAGGCTCAATGTAGTTATATATTACAATGCTAAATGCTAAAATGCAGAAAAATCCAGCTCCCCCTCAACATGACATGCAACTTTTAGTTCAAGTTGAGTTAAGTCACAATTAAGCTCCGGAAGCTCCCAAATGAACTCTCCCTGAACCAAAGCAATAAATCGAGAAGCTGGCAAATAAAACCAAAACATGCAGTCCTTAAAGCATAGATAAGATATAGAGACAACTATGGTTCAGACTGACTCTCATCTACCCCATATGACTCCAGGACAATCAGCTGACAGTAAATCACACACTAGAGAGCAAACACGTACCCTGTCTACCCGAGGGTGGCCCAACCCTCGCTAGAACCTACAAGAAGTGAGTGAGCTCGACCTAGTGAGATAAGAAGCAGCTAATCCTGGAAGCACAAGATAAGAGTTAGAAGTCTAAGCATCTCGGCAAGAGAAGCACTCTAACCTATGCTGGAAGGACTAAACCCAAATGCACCCCGAGTGCAATGCAATAGAAATGAGACAGAAGCATAATATAGTAAAGCAGTAAAGCCCAAAGCTCCCCCTCACTACAGTCCATAAGGACAAACCACCCCAAGCTCTCCCCGTAGAGCTGAAAACCTCGAACTATCCAATGGCTTGGTGAAGATATCAGCCAACTGGTGGTCACTCTCCACAAACTGGAGTACTATATCGCCCTTCTCTACATGGTCTCTAAGGAAGTGATAGCGAATATCAATATGCTTAGTCCGGGAGTGCTGCACTGGGTTTTTAGCAATGTTAATCGCAGAAGTGTTATCACAAAAAAGTGGAACACTGTCTACGACCAACCCAAAGTCCCGCAGGGTCGAGACCATCCAAAGTACCTGGCTACAGCAGCTGGCTGCAGCAACGTACTCGGCCTCTGCGGTGGACTGTGCAACACCGGACTGCTTCCTCGAAGACCAGGAAACGAGAGAAGTGCCAATGAACTGGCAGGTGCCGGAAGTGCTCTTCCTATCTATCCTACAGCCAGCAAAGTCTGCATCCGAGAAAGCTCTCAAGGAAAGACAGGATGATGAAGAGTACCAGATACCATAGTCAATAGTAGCTCGCAGGTACCGAAAGATGCGCTTCACCGCCTGGCGGTGAGAAACGCGAGGAGAAGCCTGAAAACGAGCGCACAGACACACAGAAAAATGTATGTCTGGTCTCGAGGCAGTGAGGTACAAGAGGGAGCCAATCATGCTGCGATACTCCTTCTGATCAACTGGCTCGCCATCCTCATCTGGGTCAAGATAGGCTGTAGAAGCCATGGGAGTCGACACAGGCTTACCATCACTCATGTCGAAGCGTCTCAGGAGGTCACGAGTGTACTTGCCTTGATGCAAGAAAGTACCCTCCCGAGTCTGCTTGATTTGGAAGCCAAGAAAGAATGTCAACTCACCCATCATGCTCATCTCAAACTCGGTGCTCATGACATCCGAGAACTGTGAAACCAGAGCATGGGAAGAGCCGCCAAAGATGATGTCATCGACATAGATTTGGACGAGCAGAAGGTCATTGCCATGACGGCGGATGAACAAGGTCTTGTCTACTTTACCCATGTCAAACCCATGACTCAACAAGTAGGACTTAAGCCTCTCATACCAAGCTCTGGGGGCCTGCTTAAGTCCATACAACGCTTTGGAAAGCTTGAAGACATGGTGTGGGTATTTGGGGTTCTCGAAACCTGGAGGCTGTCTGACGTAAACTTCTTCCTCAATGACTCCATTAAGGAAGGCACTCTTGACGTCCATCTGGTAGAGCTTGAAACCCTTAGAAGCTGCAAAGGCAAGCAGGATTCTAATGGCCTCAAGTCGAGCTACAGGGGCAAAGGTCTCCTCGAAGTCTAGACCCTCAACCTGGGAAAACCCCTGAGCTACCAGTCTAGCCTTGTTTCGAATAACCACTCCATCCTCGCTCTGCTTGTTCTTGAACACCCACTTAGTTCCAATAATATTGTGACCTCGCGGGGGCTCGACAAGCGACCAGACCTTGTTCCTCTCGAAATTTTCTAACTCCTCATGCATGGCATTGACCCAAGACTCATCAGATAAAGCATGAGAAACATCTTTGGGCTCAAAGGAAGCAATGAAGGCAGAATGGAGACAGAATTGAGATAAGCCAGATTTTGAGCGGGTAACACGCTCGAAGAGATCTCCAATGATCTGCTCTGAAGGATGGTCTTTTTGAATGTGTCTAGGAGGTCCAGGGTGAGATGAAGAGGTGGCCTCTACCTCGTGAGCAGACGAAGTAGGAACAGAGCCACCAGCTCCAGAAGAAGCAGAAGGCAAGGGCTGATCGCCTCGAGGTGCGGTGGAAGATGGCTCCTCAAGGGGTGGATGAGGAACAGGATCAGGTAGACAACCATCGTCTCCATCGCCCTCATCATCCACGAAGATGGTCTCGGACTGCTCTAAAGAACCTGAGATATCAGGCCTAGTCCCCGGACTGGCCTCGTCAAAGGTCACCTCACAGGTCTCTACCATTTTGCTAGACTCGCAGTTCCAGACCCTATAAGCCCGCGAAGAAGGCGAGTAACCTAGAAAGATCCCATCACAAGAACGTGACTCGAACTTATCTAGGTTCCCGGACTTCAGAATAAAGCACTTGCAACCAAACACACGAAAATGAGAGACGCTGGGCTTTCGCCCGTATCTCAACTCATAAGAAGTGCGGTGCAAGTGTGCCCGAAGAAAAACTCGATTCGAAACATGGCACGCGGTCCCAATAGCCTCAGCCCAAAACTTCCTAGGTGTAGAGTACTCATCGAGCATCGTCCTGGCCATCTCGACCAAGGTACGGTTCTTCCTCTCCACGACGCCATTCTGCTGTGGGACGTGCGGAGAAGAGAACTGGTGCTCTACACCTGTCTCACCACAGAAACTCTCAAAGTAGGAATTCTTGAACTCCGTGCCATTGTCACTGCGGATCGCTCGTAAGGCACCTGGGAGCTCAACAGAAAGCCTACTGAAAAGACCTCGAAAATGCGAAAACGTCTCATCCTTCGAGGCTAAGAAAAACACCCAAGAATACCTCGAGAAGTCATCGACCACAACAAGAACATACCACTTCCCTCCTGCTGACTGCACTCGAGCTGGTCCAACTGTGTCCATGTGGAGCAGCTGTCCCGGTGCATCGGTCATAGTAACTGTGACCGGAGGGTGAGAAGCGGCAACCATCTTGCCGTGCCGGCATGGAGAGCAAACAAGATCTTTGACCATCTTGAGTTTAGGCAGACCACGAATGAGATCGTGGCCGCTAACTCGGGTCAAATGGTCAAATCCAATATGACCAAGTCTCCTATGCCAGAAAGAGAGGTCGCGGGACTCAGAAGCAACTAAACACCTGAGAGGATCACCAGAAGACTCAGAAAAATCAGCACGAAAGATCCTCCCATAACGAGAAATCCCGCAAACCAGACTACCCGAAGAATCAAGAATTTTACAAGCATTTTTCTTGAAGCTCACCTCGAAACCGTCATCGGTAAGCTGAGAAACGGAAAGCAAATTGTACTGCAGCTTACTAACCAAGGCTACATCTTTCAAAATGAAAGAGTCATTAATGCGCACTGTACCTTTGGCGATGACGCGCCCAGATGAAGCATCTCCGAAGGTGATCGTCTCATCACCTGGAGCACGGGCAAGGGAAGAAAACCAACGGGAGTCTCCGGTCATGTGTCGTGAACACCCGGAGTCTACAAGCCAAACCTTTCCCTTCCCTGCCCGGCGAACCTGAGTCAAACAGAGAGTAAAGTTTCAGTACTGGGGTAAATCAAGAGTGATTTTGGCACCCAATACTGAACAACACGTCGAGCAGATGAAGTAGTCAAGCACGACTGACCTCTATCTACCCTACGCTCTCTGTCACTCACAGCAGAAGGTCTGTGAGCAGACCTGAAGCTGTTGTGGGGTCCGATTGCTACGGGAGAGCGAGTCGGAACACCGGCAACACGCTGAACACGCCGCGGGTAACTGTCTCGACGGGGGAAACGAGATGTACCCTCAGGACGGCGGAAGTCATGAGCAGGAGCAGCATGAGGACGAAAAACAGAAGACTCAGAAAAACCAAGTCCTCGATGCTGCCCAAACCCATCAACAGCAGTAAACCTAGACCTCGTGCTGGTCCTAGGTGCACTCAGGATCTGGGGCTGACCCTGAATACGCCTAGGAGACTCAACACGGTCTCTACGCGCGATCTTGGCGCGCCTGAAGCATCGATTAACCGTGTGTCCATCCTTCTGACAGAAGGTGCAGTGATACTTCATCCTCTGAGAGGTAGAAGTAGCACGGTCAGGCTTCGCCTTCTGAGAGGCCGAAGTAGCAGGTGCAATCACCTTGCTGTCAGAAATCCCCTAGACATAGCCTGCTGACTTAAATTGGACTTTCTCGGTCCTGGGCTCGGTCTCGATCACACCTGGTGCTATGGGTCTGAGCACAGCAGGTGGATGCTTCCTCATATCCTCATAATAGTCATATCCTAGACCCTGATTAAATCTGCAAATCTTGGACTGGTCTAGAATAAGATTAAGCTTCTTCTTGCCTCCTACAAATCTCTCGAGAGTGTTCATAAGATACTGACATTCCCGAAAGAGAGAGGTGCAAGAAGAGCAGGGAGAAGAGGGAACAGCAGGAGGTAAGGGAGCAGAAGAAGAACCAACAGTAGAGGAAAGAATGGCTTGTGGACGCACAGCCGACTCTGAGGGGACAGTCCTACTACTAGCAGGTTGGTTCGCGTCTCTAAGCGTCTCATCCTTACCCTGGGGCTTCTCCCCCACACCATCAATCACATCACAACCAGATTGTGGCTTCTCTAGTAAGTCCTTAGTTAGCTTCACACATTTGTCATTCAAAGCAGCGAGTTCAAGTTTTAGTTTATCACAACTAATGCATGGTGAGCTAACAGGATACTTAGTCGCATACTGAGCTATTTTCTTGTTGTTGTCAATCATTTCTTGAAACTGTTTTGAGACAGATTCAAGTTCAGCAGTTAACTTTGGACAATTCAAACATGAATCAACAGGCTCAAGTAAAGAAGCACTCAACTCAGCAATCTTGTGATCTGCCCGTTTTAGGTTCATCTTCAAGTTATTGCAATTTTCACAAGACTCGGGTAGATCAAGGAGCATGGCATAAGGTCCTCTAGCAGCAATGTCCTTATCCTCACATGAGGTGGGAGAAGTAGTCTCATCAGTAGTAAGTAGGGTAACAGCCATCCTACTCAACTCTAACTCAGTAAGCAGACTAACATTCTCCACCTTAACAATATCAAGCTCGGAGGACACACTATCATGAGAGGTCCTTAATTTCTCCATGTCATCAAGCAAGGCACAGCATGTATCACAGTCGTCACGGGAGGGAGCAGATGTAAGTGAAGTAATCTCCCGTGACAGTCTATCTACTTTCTTCTCTAACTCGGTACACCTAGACCTAGCTCTAGCATGAAATCCACCTAGCTTAAGAAAAGCATCATTTAGCTGGTCATAAGAAGGGAGTACCTCATCCGAGTCAGAGTACAGCTCGCTGTCGCTGAGTTCGCCCTCGAGGGCCATGAAGCACATGCCGGAGAAGTCGTTGCCGCCATCCTTGGGCTCTTGGTCACCCGTCCCGTCGTCGTCGCTCCATCCCTCCACCTCGCTGAGGTCGAGGTCGTCGAAGGCGGTGAGGACGCGGTGGAAGAGCTTCTTGGCCTTCCCGAAGTTGCGGAACTTCTTCTTTCCCGGCGTCGGAGCTGGAGGCTTCTTGTTGCGGTTCTTGTCGGTGTAGTCGATCTTGCTCGAACCGCCGTAGTCGTTCTTGCCCTTCTCCAGCTTGGGGCAGTTTGCCCGAATGTGGTTGGGGCCACCACACTCGAAGCAAATCACGGGTCCTCCTCTCTTTCTGTCTCTCCTACCCTTGTAGGCATGTGAAAACCTTCGGGCTAGGAGGGCCAGCTGATCATCCGCAAGCTGCTCTAACTGATCATCAGTTATGTCACAGAGAGCAGCGAGGGAAAAACCGCAAGAAGAATCAGAAGAGAGACCAGAAGCAGAACTGGGATCGGTGACCAAAGCCATCGACTGTGACTTCGACCGACGAGAGACAACGTCAATCTCGTGAGTCTTGAGGCGTGAGTACAGCGCGTCAAGAGTCAGGGTCGAGAGGTCTGTCGTGTCTTTGATGGTGGTCACTTTCATCTCCCACACGCGCAGATCGAGTGCCGCGAGCATCTGACGAGCGTTGTCCGAGTCGGGGTATGTGAGACCGACCGCTCGGAGGTTGCTCAAGATTTTGTGAAATCGCGAAAAGCACTCGTCCAGGGACTCACCAGCAAGCATCTCGAATTTGTTGTATTCGCGCTTGAACTGGTCCTGTCGAACCGTCTTGATCTGGGTGGTGCCCTCATGGTATGCGTCGAGGGTCACCCAGATGTCGTAGGCGGATGACAGGTGAGATATACGGTCAAACTCGCTACGACTCAACCCCTGGATGATGATGTTCCTTGCCTTTGCATTCGCCTCAACATCAGCCATGTTCCCGGCATTGATGTTCTCATCGGCAGGAACAACGAATCGTACCTTGACCTTCCGCCAGATGGCATACCCCTGGGCCTGGATGTATGTCTCCATTCGGCTCTTCCAGAAGGGGTAATCCATGCCATCGAAAACAGGCGGCTTGGTCGAGTACTTGTCCGTCGCCATGGCTCTTGAGACCGGTTAAGATCTATTGATTAGAGCTAACCGGCTCTGATACCAATTGTTGGATCGGAATCGGCCACAGAGGGGGGGGGGGATGAATGTCGTCTCTTAAAATTGCCCTCAAAGTATTCTCACCAACTCCTTCTCAAATAGCTAAAGAGCTATGAAGTAGGAGATCAGATTTGCTCTCTAAAAACAGGTGAAATCACTTTAAAAACTGGAGCGGCAAAGAAATCGGAGAAGTAGCTGTCACGACAAGGAGACTGGAGTAAGGAGCTGCCACGGCAAGGAAAACAGGCCGAGATTGCTACCGTGGCAGAGAAATGACAGAGCTCAGAAAGCAAATATGTAGTTCAATCTTGGCAGCCACAAAGCAAGAAAACTAAGTCTAAAAGACCAGCTGCAATAGATCCTAGCCAGAGAGACTGAACTGGACTGAAATAATCGAAAAGAACTCAAGCTGCAGTGGTACAACTCAGCTGGTTACAAGTCCTGCTGCCGACAACAAAACTGCACATGGTGAGCTGAAAACTGAAAGGAAAGGGAACTGAAATCTGCACCCTGAAATTTCAGCAAGGAAGCACACGGTTCAGCTGAAAACTGACAGGAAAGGGAACTGAAATCTGCACCCTGAAATTTCAGCAAGGAAGCACACGGTTCAGCTGAAAACTGACAGGAAAGGGAACTAACTGAAGACACAATAAAACAGAGAAAACAAGTGTTTGCTTCCAATCTATTTGTCCCAGAGCACCACCACTATATTCCAAATAGCAAGGAAGGCTTGGGAACCAAGGAAATCACATCAAGAGACAAGAATTTCAGATTGTTGACAAAAACCTGAAAATATCAGTGAGCAGCACTAAAACTCAAAATTCCCATTGAATCCATGATCCATTGGCTATGAAATTTTCCAAATAAGATAGCAATAGTCAAGGGATAGCCCAGATCAAATTTCAGCTCAAGCCAACAAGGGAATCAAGAATTAACTCAAAACCCTAGCAAATTAGGGAAACTTCAGAGAAAACTCAAAAATCCACATTACTCCTAAACCGTTGGTCCATTGGCTATGAAATTATGAGGATAGCTATTAGATAGCCTCTGGACTCCTCAAGCCAAATCTCAAGCCATCTCAACAAGAAAAATCTTGTTTTCACCAAAACCCTAGAATATGCAACTCACGAACAGAGGAAGCCCAAACTTGAAATCTGAGAATCAAACCAAGTTTGCTCTTGGGATTAAATAGCCAAATGGCTTTTGAGCATCACCCATGTCATAGTAATCCATTTTGGCACACTCCAGCAAGCAAGAACTCGAGAATCACAAAGACAAGAAATCTTGCGAATGGGAAAAATAAGAACAGAGGCTACGAACTGAAGAACTCAAACTCCAGAATTTCATTCATTGATTCACAGCGAATACAGATGAGTCCCCATACCCCGCCTTGATACAAAGGAAGGATTACAATCTCTCAACTCAATCCCTCTCCTCTCAAAACCAAGAATCTAACCCATACATGATTGAGAGGGGGATGAACTCACAACAACCCTCACCTAGAACACATCGTAGGTGGACAGAGGGAACACTACAACAAACTCTGTCTCTCCCAACAACTAAAGAGCCAAAGCAAAACAACCCATTAAAGACTCTTTAGACTCAATCAACCCTTGAAGTGCCCAAGTGGGCATGCAGCCCCTCAATCCTATTTATAGCCTTGGCTAACGGGTCTCCGCCCCGTTACGCCTGCTAAATCCAACGGCGCCCGCTCCCGCTTGTGCAGCCTCGCGAATTTCCCGATTCGCCCCTCCTGCACCTTCCGGGAAGCTTCCGCGCTCCTTGCCTCGCACGCCTCGCAACCACCTCGAGTCTACGTCGTCTTCGACACATCCCGACCGTTCTGACCTCAGCGCCACTTGCGCCTAGTCCGGTCCACATGTCTCGCCACGACTCCACCCGATGTCCTGCAGCCACACAGACAAAGAACACATCAAATAGCACCGCTCGATACATGAAAGCGTAAATACCATAATACTTACCATAATGAAGTCCAAACCTGTCGAATCAACGAAATATGAACATAAACCCATACGACCAGGAATGACCAAGTCCGACCGAGCCCGACTGCGCCATGCAACGACTCGACTCCGAACTACGCAAACCAAACTCGACTCACTTAGACCAACGTCAAATACTCATCATTCACATGGAGTCACGACCGCATGGTCTCTCACACGTTCTCCGGCGAGCTAGGCCCCTCGCTCGTGACCGAGAAGACGATCCAAGGGCTCCTGCGCGCGGGGAAGTTGTCCGGGCGCCAAGAGGTACGATTGCCTGCCGCCGACGAGACGGAACCGCATCTCGTGTTCGTTGCCTTTTTCGATGCGGGGCTCCGCATCCCAGCAGCGGCTATGGTGGGCGACGTGCTGCGGACCTTCGGGCTGGAGCTGGCGCAACTGACTCCGAACGCCGTGGCCCGGCTCGCGGTGTACAGCTGGGCCTTGCGCTCGGGGGCGTGTTGGCCCAGCGCGTCGTTGTTCGCCTATCTTCACGAGGCACGATGCCAGGCCAAGGGTCGGAAGGACGGGACGCTGTCGAGCTTCGGTAGCGTCACTTTTATTCTTCGTCCGTTGTGCAAGAAGCTCTTCCCTGCGAACTCAACTCGCGAGAAGTGGGAGTCTTGCTGGATGAAGCGGTGGTTCTACCACCGTGTGGAGAGCGGGAGCGGCCTTGAGTGCACAGGCCGACCGATCGCGTTCAAGACCTCGCCCGGCCGAACGCTCGATGATGAGGACAAGCGGAGGGTCAAGCGGCTCGTGGGCGTGGCCACCCGCCTCAACATGCGCGACCTCGCCGAAGAGTACGTGATGTACGGCGTGGCACCGCTTGCCTACGACTGGCACCTTGCCGCCGAGAGGCGTCGAGACGACAATGTTTCGCCATGGGTCTGCTCGCTGCCGGCGCCCCCCAGTCTTCGTGAGCCTCGATCGCGTCCCTCCTTTATTCACGCAAAATGCGTTATATGCTGATGCTATGCTCCTTTGCTTCAGGAATTTCCTTGGAGGAGGCGGAGCAAGCCGCGCGCGTGTTTCTGGGGCTGTACACCGCCAGGGAGCACGAGCAGCGCGCGTCTGCTATCGCTGAGGCGGGGCTGGGGCGAATAAACAGCGTGTGCGAGGTCCTGGGCCTTGCCATGCCGGACCGTGTCGCTCCAGACGACGGTGCAGCGAAGAAGAAGAAGGCCCCGTCTCGGAAGAGGGGCCGCAGCGAGGCGCCTGCCGCGCCTGCTGCTAGTGTTTCCGAGGTCGCGGCGGATGCGGAGTTGGACTCGGCGAGGTATGCCGATTCGGGCTTGGGTGGCGCAGACGCCGAAGGCGAGGTATCCTCGGCGAGCGTCCTGGACGGCGGGTTTGCCGCGGGCGGCCGGAGGGGGGAAGTCTCACCGCCCGCCGAAGTCACCGAGGTGGAACCCGTACGGACCGGCGATGCCAAGGTGGAGCTTTCGACCGCGGCCGTTGTGGTGCCGGAGGCGCCCTCCGCGGGGGCGCACGGAGCCGTGCTGCCTTTACCGATAGCAGTAGAAACCGAGGTGCCCCCTGCGACAACTGCCACCACGGAACCTTCACCCCCGGGCGCGGCAGCCGCGGGGTCTTCCCTGACCGCGGCTGCGGGGGCGGTGTCGCTGCTCGCTGCCCCGGCTAAACGGCCGTGTGTGCGGCCGGAGCTCCACCGGACACCGCGAGGATTCGTCGTGGCCACGGGCATCAGAAGCTTGTGGGACTCCAGCGCAAGCGCCGGAGACCCTGCGGCATGCGTGCCTTCGGCCTCCTTGGCCACGCCGCTCGTCGCGCAGGGACAGCCGTCGCCCTCCCCGAACGCGGAGGCTTCTGCCCGCGGCGGGACCGTTCCTTCTGCTACCGAGATTACGGTGGCTTAGCTTACTCTGGTGTATGACTCTATGCCTTGCGGTGCTCACCTGCATCCCGGAGAGGGAGCGCTTGGCAGAACACGGGACCTCCGCGTGCACAAGCCCCGCGGACTTCGTGCCGCCCCCGGAGACGCTGAGGGCGTGGCGCGGGATTGTGAATGACGCGGCCACCAGCGTCGACCCGCAAGTGCTGCAGGCCTATGGGGCGGGGCGCCTCGAAGACGCCTTCGAGGTGTCTGGGGTGAGGGTAAGTACTTCATACGACGACGTCTGGGCTGGCTGAGCTTGCTAAGTCTTTCCCTTCTGCAGACACTTGTGCTGGGGCAGGCCTTGCAAACGGCCTATGCTCGCGGCCGAACGGCGCTCGAGGATAGGCTGCGGGCCGTCGAGGAGGAGCTACGCGAAGCCTCTGGAGCCCGCTCTGCCCAGGACGCCCGCATCCGCCAGCTAGAAGCGGAATGTGCCGAAGCGAGGGCACACGCCGAGGGACTTGTTGCGTCGGCGCAGGAGTCGGCTGCGGCAGCTGCTGAACAAAAGTTTGCGGCAGAGCGGGACGGGCTCCTGGAGCAGGTCGCCACGCTAGAGAAGGAAAAAGGCGAGCTTGCCTTGACTCTAGCGGAGCGTAACCAGACGCTGGGCGACGCCTCGGTGGTTGCGTGGGACGCCATGCAAGCGCTGGAGAGCCATCTTTAAGGGCTGGTAACTGAGGTGCCGGGCCGCGCCTTCGGCCCGGAGGAGTTGTCTCGGACGCTCCGCTGGGTCGGGGATGCCGCCAATGTCGTGCGCGACGCGGCGACGTCCTTCGGCACCCACTGCGCGTACACGTCGGCATGCTTGGTGTGCGCGCTCCTGCAGCACCGCGGTTGTATACACGTCGCCGGGCTGGATGACCCCCAGCTGGAGATGCCTGGCGGGGCCGGAGTAATGTCCGGCGCTGTCTGCTCCGCTCGCCTTGCCCTCGGGCCCTTCTTCGACCGGATCTGGGCTTACGTCGGGCCGGATGCTGCACGGATCGAGCTCCAGAAGTCGCTCTACGGGACGGGGAGCCTCGGCCAATTTCCGGACGGGGTCCCTCGACGCGATGATGGCGGCGCTGGGCCCTCCGAAGGCGCTGGGAACCCGCAGGTCTGACGCCGTGGTGCCTAGGTGTAGGCGTGCGTTGTACTGTTATTTGTCTTTGCGAATAAAGTACACACTTGTTGCATGCATTCTGACTTTCGCCTATATCCCGGGCAGCTTCCTTGCTGGGGCCGGCTTCTTGCGGCCGACCTTTCAACCCGGCAACGCCTTCGACGCTGGCGAAGGGCCGAAGAGTCGCTGGACTTTTGGGCGAGCCGGCCTTCTTCGAGCGAGGCCCCAGCTTTAGCGCGTGTTAAGGATGAACCCGCGGGATAGCGGCTTAGAGCGGCAGGGATGTTGCCGGACCTTTGTACTTGTGATTTTTCTGGTATGCAGACTTCCTGGCATTTTAGGATATGCGCTGTGTGTTGATGCCACCGTTGGCGAAGTAGCTGCGCCAGGGTTCCTTAGAACGGACAGCCCGTAGACTGGCGTGTGCGGAGGCGGACCTCCGCGCTTTGCCTTGCTTTATAGTCCGGAGACTCGCGCGTGCGGAGGCGGACCTCGACGCTACGTCTTATTTAGAGTCTGTGGACTAGTGCGTGCGGAGGCGGACCTCGACGCCACGACTTCCTTTATAGTCCGGAGACTCGCGCGTGTGGAGGCGGACCTCGACGCTACGTCTTATTTAGAGTCCGTGGACTGGTGCGTGCGGAGGCGGACCTCGACGCTACGACTTCCTTTATAGTCCGGAGACTCGCGCGTGCGGAGGCGGACCTCGACGCTACGTCTTATTTGGAGTCCGTAGACTGGTGCGTGCGGAGGCGGACCTCGACGCTACGTCTTATTTAAAGTCCGTAGACTGGTGCGTGCGGAGGCGGACCTCGACGCTACGTCTTATTTATAGTCCGTAGACTGGTGCGTGCGGAGGCGGACCTCGACGCTACGTCTTATTTAAAGTCCGTAGACTGGTGCGTGCGGAGGCGGACCTCGACGCTACGTCTTATTTAAAGTCCGTAGACTGGTGCGCGCGAGGGCGTCCCCCCGGTGCGTCTTTTGTTTATACTCAGGCCCGTCACCTTTGGCTACGGCGAGTGCACACGCGAACATGCGACTTCGATTTATACTCAGTCCCGTACCCCTGGCTACGGCGAGTGCACACGCGAACGTGCGTCTTTGTTTATACTCAGGCCCGTCACCTTTTGGCTACGACGAGTGCACACGCGAACGTGCGACTTTGATTTATACTCAGTCCCGTACCCCTGGCTACGGCGAGTGCACACGCGAACGTGCGTCTTTGTTTATACTCAGGCCCATCACCTTTTGGCTATGGCGAGTGCACACGCGAACGTGCGACTTCGATTTATACTGCGGGAACGCGCGCGTTGGCTAAGCCTGCGCGCGCCTTCACCGCGTACTTGCGCGTGATAAAGAAAGATTAGCGACAAACGGCGATCTTCATTACATCCCCGTTTGCGCGGGTGAGCAACTACAAAGGATGGATATACTAACCGTTTGCCCTTGGTGCGGCCGAAGCCTCTAGTCGCTAGACATCTGCAGGGCCCTAATATGGCATTGTAGGGGTACGGAAGGTCGACCACGTCGAAGGTGGCATCTTCGGCCCGCACATTGTCATCTCGGCCGAAGGAGACTTGAAGACCTATTTGGCCCAGCGCCCGCAGGGGCTGTCCCCCGAAGCCCTGCAGTGGGATTCCCGAGGGCCCTAGGCGGCTTCGAGGGATCCCCATCTCGTCGAAGGCCGCCGCAAACAATACGTTCGCGGAGCTACCGCCGTCCACCAAGGCGCGCCCCACGTCGCATCCCGCGATAGTGACCCGGATGACCAGGGGGTCCTGATGAGGGAAGTCCACACCCTGGGCGTCGTCGGGTGTGAATGTAACTTCGTGCTGTGCCCAATCCGGCGGTGCTTGCGCTGGGTATGCCGCCACGTGATGTAGTCTTCGCGCATAGGCCTTCTGCTGCCGTGCCGAGGCGAATTCCAGCGCAGAGCCTCCGGATATGACGTTAATGACCCTGCGGTGGGTTGCATCCGGGGCCTGCAGCGACAGGAGGCCCTCCCGAGGCTGCTGTACGTGAGCTTGGATCCGTAAGGTGCCTTCCTTGGGTTGCATCCCTTGCGCCTGTACCTGCACAGGGGCCTCGTATGGGAATTGGACGTGGGCCACCGCAGGCGGGCGCGCCTCCGGGTTCCTGTCCCTAGCGACGCTGTCGCGGAGCGCCGCGATGGAGGTGCAGGCGCGGGTATCATGATTGCCGCGGCCGTGGACTACGCACCACAGTCCCTGATGCTGGTCGTCGTAATCTCCACGACCCTTATCGTCGTGGCCCCTGCCACGGCCGCGCCCCCGGCCACGGCGCCCCCGACCGCCTCGGCCCGCGGGAGCACCCTCATCGGACCCGCGTTCGATGTCGAGGACGTACCGGTTTCGCCTCGACCTCTGCTGGCCGCGCTTGGGCTGATCGGACGACTCCTTATGCGAGGCGTCCCTGCGGTCGGGCGCGTCCCTGGACGACTCCTGCTTACGTTTTCCCTTCGAAGAACCGCCCTTCGGCGGATCTTCGGCTTTCGCCGAGGCTCCGGCCTGGTTGGTGTCGGAGTCGTCACCTTGCCTTCGCCGCGCGTCTTCCTCCGCCCTGGCATATTCTTCCATTTTGTCGAAGAGCTTCGCCACCGTCCTGATTGGCTTTCGCGCGTTGTACTCGGCCATCGGGCCCGGGCGAAGGCCCTGTATGGCTGCATTAACGATGGTGGTTTCGTTAACGTCTTTCACTTGGCATCGAATCTTGGCGAAGCGTTTGAAGTAGTCCCGGAGCTTCTCCGAGGGTTTTTGCTTCACAGCAAAGAGTTGGTCCGCGTCGACTCGGTCGACGTAGTTTACTTGGAAGTTGTTGTGAAGGCGGACGCGAAGCTACTCCCACGCGTAGATGGAGCCCGGCTCTATGGTAAAGAACCAAGAGAGCGCCACTCCTTGCAGCGCGAGGGGGAGTCCCTTCGCCTTCGTGGTGTCGTCTCCGCCCGCGGCTTCGATCGCGGTTTCGTACATGCGCACGAACTCACGGGGGTCCGTGTCGCCTTTGTACGAGTCGATGGCGCTAGGGAACTTGAAGTCTTCGGGCCATGCCGCCTGCTGCAGCTCCGCCGAAAGCGGGGACTCCGGATCTACGCGCCGCAGCGGCACGCGGCTAGACGTGGGGGCTTCGCGATTGTCCGCCCTCTCCGGCGTGGGCTCGGTCGCGATTGCTGGCGCGGCCTGCTAGCTCCGAGCCTCTTGCATATCTCGGACGGCTCCGCGAAGGTCCCCTAGCTCCCGCTGGAACGCGTTGAGGGCCGCCAGTAGGGCGCTTTCCACCGCCTGTGCGGGCGGGGTTGCCGGTCTCCCAACGGGCGGATCGGCGCGGGCACGACCGCGTCGCGAGCTCCCGAGCTGCCAGTCGCTCCGTCGTGGCTACCTCGAACCGCCCGGTCCGCGCTGCCGACGAGGGTCGCGGCGGGGGCGGCGAGGTCGGCTGTCGTTGCGTCGGCGGGGTCGGTTGTCCCCGCACCGGCGTCGACGTCTTCGACCGCCGGGTTTGCCACCGCAACGCCGGCGACGGGGTGGGTCGCCGTGGTGCCGGTGACGGGGTTGATCATCGCGGTGCCGGTGACGAGGTTGTTCGTCGCGGTGCCGGTGACGGGGTTGGTCGTCACCGCGCGAACGTCGATGTCCTCGGCCACCGCGCCTGCGTCGCCACCCGCACTCGCCGCTGCCGATGCCGAAGCCCTGGTACTCATACGACGCTCCGGCCCGGCCGCCTTCTTTCCCTTCGCCACCGCTGACGAAGCTTTTTTCGGTGCCATCCTTCTTCTTCGGTCTTCAGGCTTGTCCTTGTCCTCCCCACGGACGGCGCCAACTATTGTGGCTACAGGCCAAACAGAGAGAGAGAGATGGTAGTGGAGAGTGATGAAGATGAATGTAATGGCCTGCCTCCTCCCCATGGCCGGTATTCTATATATATATACATGTGGAGTGCTTTTACAATTATGCCCTTACAGCTGATTATCCCCTTCAGGGGTATTTGTGTCATTACACGTGGCCTATTCCGGGCTTCATAACTTCCTACAAGGCCTGCTGAGTTTAGGTGGGGGCCACCCCTACGACAATCACGTTTGGACAAAGCCGCAACCATGCATCATGTTGGGAAAAAAGCCATGGAGAGAGAGCAAGTGACAAGTGTAGAGAAGAAGGTGTATGAGCCAATAAAAGATATGAAGACACAAAGGAAAATCAAATCCACAAAATCATGTGCAGGAGGGCAGAATATGTCCTTAAAGGCAACACATGACTAGCTTTTGGCTTGCATGTTCTTGTTGACTCGGATTGGCCTGCGTGACAATTGATTGACCGAAACCAATCAATGGTTTGGTTTGTGTCTCAGTTTGTTTTTGAGTCCGAACTCGTATTATCAAGTGAGCCGGCCCTAGGCCGAGTCTTCCGTGAGTCTTAGGAAGGGGCGCTATAAATTCCGGGGAATTCTTTCATTGTAGGACAGACCACAGAAAATTAATCTATTATTTTCAGAGAGCTATGTGCTTGTTCTTCCTAGAGGGGAATCGAACGTTCTTCCCCGTCGTTCTTGTGATTCCTTGTGATTTGCAGGAGCGACGACACATCTACTGGGTGGTCGAGTAGATGGGATCACGAGCGTGTGGTTGGGTGAATTCTTTTGTCACAGGTTGTTGTTCTAACAGTGGTTGACGCCATCAGTTCGTCAAGTTGCACAGATCCAAGTTATCATCAACGATCCTATGTCGTGAAGATCGGGCAATCCCCCACATCATCTTGGTATTAGAGCGCGATTGACACAGTAGAATCAATTTACCCGTAGTTAGATTTATTTTTTTCCCTATACACAAAAAGCCAAAAATCTAAACCCTAGTTTTTGTATCTATTATTTTTCATGAGTTTTGTTAAGTTTTCGTCCATTAGAATTTTGGTTAGGTGCTGATCATCGTGTTCCTTTGCGTTGCTTGATCGTTGTGTTATTTCCTTTGTTCTGCCTGAATACAAAAAAAGTCTGATCGCTACAGTATAGCTACAGTGATTCGCTACAGTACTACGTGTAATGTGCAGTACCTGCTGCAGTGCCGTGAACAGTCCCCTGCTACAGTACCGCGAAAAATTTACCATGTGGTTGTTTCTGTTAAATATATCCACAATTTTTCGTTCATCCTTGAGACTAGCCTTGATAATTGCATTAATGGCTGTTCTTGGTATTAAATTTACACCTGCTGAAATTTTATTTTTTGTGAAAGGGAAAGCTAAACCTTAGTGCCAACCAACAAGTAAAAAAAAGGTAGCCGACATAAAGAAAAGGCCTCGGCAAAAATAAGGAAAAAAGTGAGCGTTGGTTTAATTGTGGTTAGCTAATTCGAGTTCATAATTTCAGTTTGTATATATAATTTCTTTGAGCAATCTTGTGCCTTTACATTCATATGGTGGGAGGGAAGCCATTGATCAACCTACACAT
This sequence comes from Dendrocalamus latiflorus, assembly GCA_017311315.1. Classification (NCBI taxonomy): domain Eukaryota; kingdom Viridiplantae; phylum Streptophyta; class Magnoliopsida; order Poales; family Poaceae; genus Dendrocalamus; species Dendrocalamus latiflorus. Next base: position 18,450,889 of record CM029660.1, read on the forward strand.
GGCGCGTATGGTGGCCTGCACGATAAGAAGAATATGGAGTCAAGGAAAGATGCCGAGAAGCTTTATCAGGGGCATTTTGGGAAATGCCCAAAACCGAACTTGAGGCCTACACCAAAATCGCGGCATGGGGAGACGCAAGGAAAATGGTTTAGGGCTAGGCTAGGGCGCGCGTGTGGAGTGAATCAAACACTCGGGTGTGAGTGGGTTGATCCTCGTATGCACATTGAAAAGCGTGCATGTGAGTGAAAACCCAGTATTGTGGGGTTGGCAGGTTTTCCCAAATCCTTAGCAGATTTAGATCCACTATGGGGGCAGGTTTGGCTTTATGAAGGAGGATGAGAGCTAGGGTTAGTAAGAAAATAGGTAAGAATTCTAGGTTTAGGATAGTTCTTCCTCTCCTTTATGGTGTGAGTAAGAGTGGGATTTATGGAGGGTCCTTTGTAACCAATAAAATATATTGATTCATTCCTCTTTATGCAATAGATAAAATTCATGCAATCCTTGTACTATTGTCTCTATTTGCTTGTGTTCTTGATCCTACTTGTGGTGATTTAGTTCTTTTCATACTTCTCTTGATCTTGTTGTGATTCATGACATGTAAGAGGCATTAGTAGATTATTGGGATCAAATTTTACCCATCTAGATCACTTCTATCACAAGAATTAAGATCTTACCCGGTTCTTGCCTTCCTTGACTAAGATTTGTGATTCTATGATCATAGCCCTTTTTGCTCAAACTTATGCTTAGATTACCTTGCTAGGGCATGTGAGAGATGATTTAGAAATTCTCATGACTTAGATCATCGCGAGCAAGATGTACTTTGAGTTTTAGAGTTTGATGTGTTCTTGTAACCTAGAACAAGATTTCTTTAATTGGATGGAATCTAGTCTATAAACCTTGTGTTTCTTGATTTAATTTGGTTCCTAACTTCCTTACAAAGGCCCATACTGGTTTTGGTGGAATTTAGACATGGTTTGATCAAGATCCACAATTTTGGAATTTTGTCTTAAGGGGTTTGTGCTTGGAAATAGGGCAAGCAATCGTACTGGCCTTCCTTTGGTTGTAGTACCGCAAAAGGGTCATACCGGCCTCCCTTTGGTAGTATTATCAGTTTGGCAGCTCAAACCAAGTTGTTGCATCTTTTGGTCCTAGATCTCTATATGTTGGCCACCTGTGCTGAGCCTCCCGGATGTGGCATTGAAGATGTCATGACATTGGTTCAAGAATGTGGAGCATGGAGTGGGACAAATGAGCACTTGATTGCTACAGAATTATTTGTCAAGAGAGAATAGAGGCAAATATTTCTGACTTTGAAAACAGGCGAGGAACATCTTGAATGGCTTAGAAGAAAACATGTTGGGGTTAGGAAAATATCCATGCTTCATAGTGTTCTGACCTAAATATTTTGTATGTTGACTGATAGTTGTAATAGTGGTTGTAATGATGACTGATGAGTGCCTATGTATTTGTACTGAACTATGAATGCACTCTTGTTGTGTGTATGTACTAGTGATCATTCGTAAGTTGTGCATGAATTACCTTACATGCCTCTTCTAATGTGTACATATGAGTTCTTTTGACGATGGAAGCAATGCATCAGATGATGACAGGGAGGATTTTTTAATGATGGCAATTCTGAACAGCAGAAAGGTATGCACCTTTGTTTTGGTGCTGCAACTGCTAGAACCAATTATTTCGTGAAGTATCTAAACAAGGGTGAAGTCAGGACCTCACGTCTTTCTGGCTTTCAATTTGTCATAGAGACATTAATAATCGAGGGAGAAAGTCACAAGATGTCTAGGATGGATGAGAATAGTTTCCATAGCTTGCATCACTTGCTAATAACTAGATATAAGCCGCAGTCAACTTCTGAGATGTCAAGCCTTGAATCACTTGCTCTATTCCTATGGCTCTGTGGTTGCAATGAGTCAAACCGGCGGGCTCAGAATCATTTCAAGCATTCAGGAGAAACAGTAAGTCGCAAATTCAAGGAAGTCCTTGAGTGTGTGGTCAGAATGTCGATGGATTACATCAGGACAAAAGATCCCAACTTTTCTAAAGTGCATAATAGAATTAGAAGTGATACCAGGCTATGGCCTCACTTCAAAAATGTATCGGGTGCCATCGACGGTACTCATATTCATGCATCTATACCATCGAAGGATCATGTGAGGTACATTGGTAGGCCCGGACGTCCTACACAAAATGTTCTAGCAATGTGCAATTTTGACATGTGTTTCACATATGTTTTTGCGGGACAACCTGGAGTAATGCATGATACTAGTGTATAGTATCATGCCTTACATGTTGACAGAGATGTGTTTCCACATCCTCCACCTGGTAAGCACTACATGCTACATCTTTACATTTTTGTTATGACTCATCCGAAAGTACAACTTGACATTCTTGTGTTGACTTGTAGGAAAATACTATCTTGTTGATGTTGGATACCAAAATAGGCCTAATTACTTGGCTCCGTACAAAGGAGACCGATACCACATTCCTGATTTTCAAAGAGGTGGTGATCCAAATGGTGTTAAGGACAAATTCAATTATTTGCACTCATCCTTGAGCAATGTTATAGAGCGTACTTTTGGAGTTCTAAAAATGAATTGGCAAATCTTGCTTAGAATGCAGAGCTATTCTGTTGCTAAGCAAAAAATGATTGTAGCGACATGTATGTCATTACACAACTTCATACGCAGCCATGCTACAGAAGATGTGGATTTTGCTAGGTGTGATGAAGCTCCCAACTATGTTCCGATGATACCTACTGGATATGCTAGGTATTCGTATTCAATGTGTCAAATTCGTCAACGACGCATTCCAATGAGAGATCGATGGACGTCTTCCGTGATGAATTGGCGGCAGCATTACCTACCTAATATAGCTAACATAACTGATTGTGATGACTACTGAACAGGCTAGCTTTTGTAATAAAAGCTACTAATCTTGCTCTTATAATCTTGTTATATTTGGAAAGGGTATGGTTTATATTTGTTCTTTGCAGAATGTGGTTACAGGGCTGCATAGCAAGTTCATCATGGGAGGCATGCCCATTCTCGAATTTTTCTCCAACTTCTTACTGTAACAACAGGTCTGTTGTGCATACATTTTTTTGCTAGCTTGTTCTCAAGGCAGATTAATGAGGTACCGATGATACTTAAAAAGCGTACTTTCCTATGCTGTAAATGTCACTTTTCTAAAGCGTTAACTTCATACTCAGCACAAAATTTTGCTGATTTGGTATCCATCATTCTTTTTCATTTTAACACTAGTTATGTACACACTTCAATGCTAATTTTCCTTGTTTCCGTATGTATCTTTAGATGGCGTGGAGAAACTTTACCTGAAAGCATCAAGCGGTATGAGCATTTTATTGCCCTACAATTGGGCCTGAAGAAGGGCTTGAAGGTTGATGACAAACAAAATTACCTCTGTGACAATATTTTGGTCAACGGGTCCCTCATTTATGAAAGGGCTGCAATCAACCTGAGTCACACAGAGTTAGGAACCTCCAAATGGAGGTCTGGCAGCTCAGCTTTCTTGTTTGCTGTGAGACAGAATAAACATTGCCAACATGGAATGGCAGCTGCCTGCTAGCATACATGCATGCTCTACTAACAAACTCGGCAAATTGTACTGCCAACAAATGTATTATTTGTTAGCTGTGCTAATTTGCATTCTGCAACTAATGAGTCGATTTTGGAGGGTGATACTCTTGAATTAGGTTGGTGAGGGACTGCTATATGCTTGGTTGCATAGTTCATCTGATTATGGTACTGCTAAATAAAAGGATGCTAGCATCTGGTATAATTCTCTTATTCACACTCTTGCCTGTTTTGTTCAATTTGATAAACACTATGTGCATGACACCTGTGATGTAATATTTGTACTTGTGATCCACTAACAAGCCTAGAAACCGGATGTAGCTGTGTACTGTATTCTTTCTTTTGCTCAAATTTTTTTGGTTTAGGCTGCCCAATCCTTGTAGTTATGGTGTGCTCAACTGCTTGATAGGGAATATTGGGCAAAAATCGAATAGTGAGTGTCTGTTACTTATCTTCTGGTGCCAATAGTTTGGCAAACTCGATTGACTGTAGGCTGTGTTTCTTAATACCAGGTACTTTTACCTCTATATGTGGGTTTGATTGTGGATTCAAAATGCAGAGGACTGCATATTCGGTGCCGCAATTGTCTTACAGTAAGGTTTCCCAAAATTACATGTTTCGGCTGCTTCTAGAGATATGTAACTTTGGATAGACATCAGATTGTCCAGGTTTGAGCATGAGGCAAGTCATGTAATGTTTCTGGTAGGGTTCTAGTGGCAATGAGCAGGCTTGTGAAAATGTTTTTGTGTCACTTTTAATTTTTTTGGCAGTGATATGCACCCTGTTGCCAATCTGACCATCATATATGGTAGTAGTCTAAAAGAAAGGACAATGGATAACTATCTGAAGAACTCATTGAAGAATGTATAGTGTGTACTTCTGACAAGATTTTTACAAGTACGATGATGATTCTACTTTCCTCCAATGCCTTATACCTACAGGTTATGGCAACAATGTAAGGGTAACATGAACATTTCACAATTTGTTCATGGACCTAGAGCTCTGAAACTGCAATTCAGGCCAAACACACTATTTCAAGGCTTCAACTTCTTCAGAAGCTACCTTCCCTACAAGTCAGGCTTCAGAGCCAAAAAGAAAAAAAGCCGTACCCGGCCAAACACGCCCACTTGTGCACCATCCTTTCGGCACGCCAACTCCTCAAGGCTAAGTACATTGCTAACAGCAATATTCTGCAATGCAAGGCACGGGATGGGATCTCATACACCTGGAGGAGCATCCTTCAAGGCGCCCAACTCCTTAGGGAAGGGATCATATGGCGGGTGGGCAATGGAAAGTCTCTGGATATTTGGGCTGATCCATGGATTCCACTTGGGACGACTCGTCAGCTGGCCACCCCGAGAGGCACGTCTTTGCTGACTAAAGTTGCTGAACTTATCAACCCGGTTACTGGCACTTGGGATGAAGATTTGGTAAAGGATACTTTTTGGCAGAGGGATGCAGATATGATCTTGTCAATGGCAACGGATGATAATACTGATGATTGGCCAGCTTGGCATTACAATCCAAAAGGGGAGTTTACTGTTAAATCTGCATACAAGGTGGCTGTAAAGTGGAGAGAGCATGAAAGAGGAAGAGATGCGTCAGTTTCAGAAATGGAGGGACATAGCCAGAAAGTCTTTGACTGGAAGAAACTCTGGAGCTTACCGCTACCAAACAAAGTCAAGATGTTCTTATGGCGGTTTGCTCATAATAGCTTGGCAGTCCGAACGAACATAGCTAGAAGAGGAGTGAAGCGTGATACAGTCTGCCCTATGTGTCACAGGATGGATAAAGACTGCGGTCATCTTTTTTTCAAATGCCATGGGGTGAAAGAAATTTGGCGGCTAATGGACCTTGAACAAATCAGATTGAAGCTCGCAGAGTGCAAATCAGGAAAGGAAGCAATCATGGAAAATTGGAAGATGGAGGATGCTACACAACAGAAAGTTTGTGTACTACTATGGAGATGGTGGTCGGCTAGAAACAAAACAAATGTGGGGGAAAAAAGAATGTCTGCAGCAGAATTGTGCTCAATGGTGAATTATTATGTGACAGACTTTGAGAAGCTGAAGAAGAGGGAAGGAGAGAAAAAACAAAAAAAAGAACAGAAATGGGAGCCACCACACCCTGACTGCTACAAGATCAATGTTGATGCATCCTATCGGGCTTCAGCGGGGTCAGGTGGTTGGGGATTTGTTGTTCGCAACAGCAACGGCGAGTTCCTAGAGGGGGATGTGGACGTCTAGAGCGGCTCACAAATCCCATACATGCTGAAGCACTTGCAGCGTTGAGGAGTCTTAAGAGGGTGGCACAGCTGGGAATGACCAGAATTATTCTTGAGACTGATGCAACAAATCTGGAGAAGGCGTTGAGGTCTGATTCAATGGACAGAAGTCCAGAAGGATGCATCTTTCGGAGCATCAAGGACCTTATGAATGAATTCTTTATTCACTGTGAGGTCCGGTCATGCCCGAGAGTTTGCAACAAAGTGGCTGATAGCCTTGCTGCTCATGGGGCAAGCGTTGTGCGCTATGGTTCTGAGGTGTTCTTGGACCAGGTCCTCGAATTTGTGACCAGTTTGGTCTCTAGCGATATGCCCAGAGCCACTAGTTAGTGCAAACCTTTGTGTTCCAGTTAAAAAAAAAAAAAGACTTGCCCAGGTCAGTTCGTATATTCGCTTCCTTCATGCCTCATCCAAAGCATTCTCCACGGTACAAACTGCACAAACCCTCCCAAATCCCTTATGCCTCCGAAGCGCCCCTCGCCGCCGCCTCTGGCGTCCCCCGACGAGGCCGCGACCTTCTCCGACGATGACGACATCAGCATCCCCTCATCGCCTTCCCTATCTCCGGAAGCTTCTTCCGATTCCGACGCGTCGTCCTCGGAAGTGTCCGAAACCGACGGTGCGAAGAAACCCCGCACGCCCGGGCGCACCTGGACGCCCGCCGACGATATAGCTCTCCTCGAGGTCGTCGCCGCGCACCGGAAGATGCACGGCCGGTTTCCGTCGCTCGGAGATCTCATCGCGGCGCTCCGCGGCCGCCTTCAGACGGACGCTCAGCAGATCTCCAGGCGGGTGGACGCCCTCCGCGTCCGGTACAGGGGCGCGGCCAGGCGGCTCTCCCACGGCATCGTCCCCGTCAAGGACGTCGACTTCAAGATCTACAGGCTCTCCAAGCTCATCTGGGAGGCCACGCGTAGAGGGAAGATGAAGCCCCGTGTGTCCAGCGCGCATCAAGAACGGAGGGAGCTCGGGGAGCTGGAGGCGCTGTACCCTTTGCTCGCCGCGGAGGTGGAGGCCATCGAGGCGAGGCGGCCGTGCGCCGCCGCTGGGCTGCTCAGGAGGGCGTTTGGGCGCATCGGTGACGAGAAGGCGACGGAGCTGGAGGCGAAGGCCAAGAAGCAGCGGCTGGCGGAGCTCAACGTGAGCACGCAGCTTGGCAACCTGAGGAATCAGGTCGCCGATATGCTTCTGGAATCGATCAAGTGATGGTGATTTCTTTATCATTTTTTGTTACCGGTGCATGGATTGCTGCAAGGAGGCGTAGTTAGCTTGGCATGGTTTGATGTCTGAAGAGATACTAGATTCTTTTGTGGCAAATTTGAGGGCAACATCTAACGCGATGATAAGAATGTTAGATCTTTTTGGTGGTTTGTGGTGAATTCGTCGCAGCTGCTGCAGATATGTTGTGATATTCAAACAAGCATGATATTCGGAAGAATTTTGTTGGTTGCTTTCCTTGGTAAGAACTAATACTATCTGTGTTGTCCGTTGATCATATGACAGCAGTATCTGAAATGTCATGTAAAGGATGTTACATATGGTAGTTTGCAACCTAAGTTGAAAAGTTTGTACGGTAAGCCACCATTACTCACACTGAAAACAATTGTTTGCTGTGAACATTAAATTTCACTTTTCTCCCTTTGAAATCAAGTGGCTAATAATTTTGTGATTTTGTCCCTTTTGGCAACCATCTTAAGTTGGAACTTGAAAGCATGTTTATTTGTTGTTATGCAAACGAAGCATAAATGGAGATAGAGGGAGTGCACCAGCCTGGAAATTTGCTGAGCGTCCGTCTGGAGGTGGCCGTGGAGCGCCGCGACGAGATCACCGGGCGACGGAAGCCGGCCGTGCATCTTTCGGTGAGCAGCGACGGCCTCGAGGAGCGCTACATCGTCAGTGGGCGTCCAGGCGCGCCCGGGCGAGCAGGCTTTCATCGTATCACCGAGTTCGGACCCTTCCGAGGTCGACACGTCGGAATCAGAAGAAGCTTCGGGAGATAGGGAAGGCGATGAGGTGATGGTGCACACACGACAAGGCGGGTGGATGAGGCATGGTAGCGCTCTTGGTGGGACGGCTCTCACGGCCGGTGACTAGAGTGGGAGTCAAACGACTTTACAGCGTGGCAGGGAGGGTGTCAGTGTGGCAGCCAGCGTCGCGGTGCGATTCAATGCTGGTGAGACGGGGGCTACCACAGTCTAAACGCAGGCAAAAGTGGTGGCACCTTAGTTAAGGGTTGCGGCATGCTTGGTGCGACACAGCCAGTGCAAGGCGCATGCACGACGCAACGCATGGGGGAGCAGTTCCAGTGCAGGCAAGCATGGCAAAGCGTTGGCGTGGTTCGGGCGGCGCACGGGTGTGCGCTGGTGCAGGTCGGGCCTAGTCGGAGCGGTGTGGAGCACTGGGCGCGACAGGCCAGCGCGGCGAGGGCACGGTCAGCGCATGGGCAGAGCGCACTAGACGCGTTTTGGGCCGGCTGGGCCTGGCCAAGGGAAAAGGGAAGGGAAAATGGGCCAAGGGCCAAATGGTCAGAGGTGCAGCGGTGAGCGAAGGCAGATGGTGGGTACGGCTGGGCTGGCGTGGCGATGGTTGCTGTGAATGTGACTCAGTAGCAGCAAGCTAGCAGCACCAACGAGGTGAGCTTATCTGCCCATATAGCTTGATTCAATGCAAGAATGAGCATTTGGCACTGTTCTGATTCAGTCTATGTCGATGAGGTAATATTGAATTAGTGTTGCTGCAGTTGTCGATAATTAATGTCTAAACAATCCTAAATGTCAAAACTCAGAACTTTATTAGATAATGTTGTGAATTGATATCAATGGCATAAGATATATGAGACCAAACACAAAAATCAAAGGTTTTGACTACTCTTTTGTTGGTAAATGAATACGTTATCATGGAGGAAATGAAAAGATCATAAGTCTTGCTGATGTTATCATTGTTAAAGGTAAAGTTTTTATGTTTCCCTTACGTCAATCTTTGCGCTATGCATGGTATGTTCACTATGCTCTTTTGATCGATGACACACTGCATTACATTTGCAGACTTGTTGCACACTGTATGGGCCATATATTTGAGATCAATCCTCTATTCCAAGGATGCTACATAGAATTCAATCTGTGGGTCATACCTTTTTGGCTAGCTTGTGTGCATCACTATGTTGTGCAAAATTGAACTAGGAATAATCATGAAAAAATATTAAGTTAATTGACTGAGCATTGCAAATGTAGTATGATCATTGCAGTCACGGAGGTCTTGCGCTAGCTTCACTACATAAGAATTAAAGGTATGCTTCTCTAGTTAGTTTTGGAATAAAGTGCTTGCATGGACCAAAGGATTAAATTATAACTACATTCTAGCATTGTTGATTCTTACAGCGAGCAAGCTCTTGTGCAGAAGTCAATAGAGCATGTATCCAACTTCTGGAACCAACCAATTAAATCAACTCAGCTTTGACTAGACTACCTGCAGACAAAGGCTTTGGCAATTGCTATTGGCCTCCATCCAATGCATCAGTGGTAAAAGCTTCACCTTAGGTGCTTTTTTTTTTTCTCCTAGCTGTTCATTGCTTAGTTGTCTACAATGTTCTTACCTAAATTATCATCCCTTGTTTTTATAAACCTACTCTCATTTTTGAGTAGAAGCATGCCTAACACAAATTATGGTTGAGAAAATGTGCAGTCTCATGCATATTTTTTTTTGTCTCTGTATTTCCTTTTCTTATTCACTAAGATTTGAGAACACTCTGGTTGATGTGTTACCCTGATAGAAGGCTTTTCTAATGGCCGCCCGCCATGATGCTTAGATTGGTATATTTTTGTATTGTAGATGAAACTTAGCCGAATTAAAGCTTCAGTCCAAGGGCCTGTGGCTAGTGGGTACAATTTAGCAAAATCATAGAGTCAAATATACTATGGAAGTACCAGCTACAACAGGGCAAGTCCTTGGTACAGCATATAGGACATAAAGTATGACTGAGCTTATTTTAAGTTTGCAATGATCAAGCACCACAATCCTGCCTTTAGAAATTCAGTTTCCAAGCCATGTTTGTTTCATATAATGCCACATGTCATGATTCATTAAATATATCTGATGTTGTTAGATGACTTTATTCTAGAAAATATGGTTATAAATTTTGTTGATGCCTAAACAAGTTTTACCCTGATCAACAAAAGGATCCTGCAGGAGCTAGGTATGTTCTTCTTCCCTACTTTCTTTTGGTTGCGTAATTGTGCCGTTTTTCTCCCTTCAATGAATTATCGGTGTTGTATGTGAACAAAGACCTGAATTTTGGCTTATAGAGCGTTTCGGAAAGTATTGACCATTGGACTCTGTGATCAACGATAAAATTTTGGCTTATAGAGCATAAAATTCATGGGAAAATTATCTAAAGTAAGTTATTTAGCCCTCCGCATGTACGGATTGACTTGGTTGTGACTCGTGCACGGTGTTGCGGCTGCGGCTTCTGTTGTTCTGGCTTTAGGGCTTGACGAGTTGCGGGATCTCAACTATGGATCGCAAGACAGTGCCGGCCGCTACTACCTTGGTGCGCTCATGCTACGAGATGGATGGCCGGCTGATTTAGGCGCACTTCCTTTGTTTTGCGAGTTATTTTGCTTTGTGGCTATACAATTACGTATGGTAGTGATTCGTGTGGTTTTTGTGTGATGTGCTGCGTTAATTCTTCTGTGGGTGGTGGCTAGATCGTGAGCTTCTTGTGCTTAGGGTTGTTGATGTGAATTAGGGTTACGTACGTGAATATCTTATTTAGGGCTCTTTGTAATCTAGCTCTATTTTCTTCGGAATACGAAACATGTTTCTGACTTTGTGCACAGTTTAGTATATTTGCCTCGAACTAGATTTGGTAGTGGTTGAGTGACGCATAGGACCCTTTTCTTTTTCCCTCGAGCAAAATTAGCTGTTGGTAAGCGATTGTCTATTTCGTGCAGGTTATGGTGCTATGCATTAGGGACAAATCTATTTCATGTGGACGTAGATTCATCATGTAGATTATAGGAATCTACTCAGCATAGATTTGACTCCTGTAGATCTTGTAGTACATTTAACTAGGATATTCTGCTATCATGTTTTGACAATGTTGAATTGTTGACACTGTAAGCTGGCACATCCTGATTTTCTTACAAATTTGGCCAAAGAATTAAACGATCAGTTATCTAATATTATGTGCACAAGTGCTGACTGGAAGAGTGCCATGTTGCTGTCAGCAGCGATATTTGTTTAGGTTGAACTGGAAGAGTGCCTTCTTTGATCCAGCAAGATTCTTTTTGCATGACTGGCCTCTTTGAGTTCATCCCATTGTTTCTACTTTACATATCAGTACATATTGCTAAGAATGAACAACTGAAAATTTGAAGCTAAAAATAGATATATCAAGCTGAAACTGACCAAAGACTGGGAGTTCAATTGGTTAGTGCTATGGATATCTATTGACTGTTGGTTTAAAATTTCTCTGAGTGTGATTCTGTTTTTCTGTTCTGAGCCAGTTTCAGAAACAGTATCAACGAACAGGGCAGATAAATGTTTTTAGTGTTTCCTTTTGGGTTTTATTACGACCATGCTTGTCCAACCATCCAACATGTTAGGAATTGGCTATGGTCAGATTGACATCAATAAAGATGGATATCGCTTTATTCAAGATTCATGGATAATAGTCAATCCCAAATTGCTAAGTACATAAAGCTGTGGTATGACTCATATCACCAATTTCTCTAGAGAACTTAACAGTAGGACATCTGAAACGAAGTAAGAATGGGGTGATATTAATGTTTATCAGGCAGTAGACATTCATGTGCTTGTTAGTTGTTAGTGTTGTTTTAAACTTTTTATACTGTGTCATCTCGGTCCATAGACTTTCAAAGTGTGTCATCCCGGTCCCTAAACACTCTTTGGGTCTCAAAATTAGCCCGTTACGGGTCTTGGCTGTGTCATCCCGGTCCTTAAACTTTTTATGCTGTGTCATCCCGGTCCATGGTTGTTACCACAGCAATGGCACACTTTAAAAGTCTATAGACCGAGATGACACACTTTGAAAGTTTATGGACCGGGATGACATAGCATAAAAAGTTTAATGACCGGTAATGGACTTTACTCTTTTAATTTTGATTATATCAACTATTCTTTTGAATCGCTCTCCATGTTTTAGTCCCTAGGTGGTTTAACTACTAATTACTGAAGTGCACATATACACTGACCCTTCTGACATCTTACTAATTAATTTGCAGCAGTTTGCATGCTTAAAATTTTTCTCTACAGAATCATTTAGCTTCTACTCTTCTGCTCAACCTAATGCTTTAGTATAGATTTGTATCAATACGATTCATCGAGCTTTTTCATACATGTAACATAATTCATTATTTGCTTTTATATCTACTATGCTGTGTATGAACGAGGAACATCATGTAGAAATCTACATTGATGAAAGTTATCATTACCGATCTATTTGGACAATTTTTTCTTCTTACATGCACTGTAAATCCCTGAAGAAACTTTTTTAATCATAAATATTCTCTTTCACATTTATGTTATAAATCCTAAAGAGGGACTTATTTATATGCATGATTTGCTTATTTACATTGTACCCTATTTATCTGTTATAACATTTTACACTAGATATCATTTGAATTTATTGCATATAGTTTTCAGATAATAATGGATTTTTTAATCCATACCTTCAACATATGTAGGGAGAGGCATTAGTGGTAGGGAAGACAACAGCCGATTGGCATTCCTTTCCGTCTACTTTCAAAAATTATCTAAAGTAAGTTATTTTGCCCTCAGCTTCTACTCCTATTCTCAATTGGTAGCCTTTTTGCCAATGGTTGTGTTAGGGTCTGTAACACCTCGCCCACCCTGGGCCAAGATACTACTACCACTGCAAACTCTTACAATCTCATTATCACTGGAAGAATTTAAACCAACAGTAAATTTATTCATTTTGCTGCGTTCAGATACAACATAGCATTTTTAGTGATTACTTTAGCCTATCAAAGCTAAAGGACACTGACAAAAGGTGATACAAGAGTGCTGCTAGTTCGTGTCGATATTTCATGTGCTACTCCCGCCCGTGCTTGACCTCCTCAACGGTCACCTAAAAACAACAACAAAGTAAGGGTGAGTCCACCGACTCAGCAAGTACAAAGCAAAACCACAAATAACAGGTTCATTCATTAGACCATATTCATTCCAGTTTCATTAACCATTTTACCCTTTAACCACTTTACGTTCCGATAACGATTCATCATGCACATGCACATTTCTCTTATCTTTTTAGGTTCTCATCAACCGACCGTTATGCATATGCCCATGCACATGCTCATGCATTCTTTCTCAACTCTTTAGCCTATACTACTTTACGGTTATCACTTCCCATCTCTGTGGACTGCACCTCACTATCTCTGTAACTATTATACCGCCATCACTTCCCATTTCTGTGTGCTATACATCACTATCTCTGTAATTATTTTACGGTTATCACCTCCTATCTCTGTGAACTATATGTAACTATCTCTGTAACTATTTTACTGTTATCACCTCTCATCTCTGTGAACTATACGTCACTATCTCTGTAACTATTTTACGGTTATCACCTCTCATCTCTGTGAACTGTACATCGCTATATCTGTAACTGTTTCATTGTTAATTCTTGTATGCAATACAATGCATCTGTAGCCGTATCACTGTTCAGTTCTGTTTTCATGCAATGCAATGCATCTGTAATGCGTCTGTAACTGTAACTTATACCGGTATAGCGGAGTGTTCACCCGTCGATGAACCACTCAATCCCTGTCCTCTTTCATACGGGGATCCAAGCTCCATTCCTGTGGAATACCTACCGAAGTAGGTCATGTTGTCTGTGTATGAGTGCAATGCATAATGCAACATGCTGTCACTGTTGGCACTTAATCATAAGCAACACTCATCCAAGTACGATTAGCACAAAATCATAAGTACTGTAGAACATGGCACAAAAGACATGAAAAACCAATCATCCACCACCATCCACTGTTCTACCATGCATATCAACTTGCCATGTCTTAACGTTCATCATTCATCTTTTCTCAATATACACTCGGAAAAGGTAAACTTACCCCAAATCATTCAATTTAACCGAAATCACTACCTGAATTCACCGCTTTACAATGCACTTGCCTGGTTAGCCTCGGGGATGACGCGTGGACGGCTCCGACCCTGGACCTCCACCTGCGCACACAACCCGACTCAACGGCAAAACAAAAATCTAGAACTTAAACGGAGAACAACGTCCCTCAGCTTGTATCCCGACCTCGGGCGTAATTGCACGGGTTTTGAGGGACCTGTCGCGCAGGTGCCGAACCCATTTTTCTCTCTCTCTCTTTCTTTTTCTCCTCTTTTCTTTTCTTTTCTTTTTCTCCTCTTTTCTTTTCTTTTCTTTTCTTTTCTTTTCTTTTCTTTTCTTCTCTTCTCTTCTCTTCTCTTCTCTTCTCTTCTCTTCTCTTCTCTTCTCCTCTTTCTTTTCTTTCTCTTTTCCTTTCCTTCTCTCCTCCCTCTTCCTTTTCTTTTCCCCCACCTCACCTGGCTCCTCTCTCCCCTACTCCCAATCGGTCGAATGGCCTTTCCCAGGGGCGGCGCGGCGGCGCGCAAGGCCGGCCGGCGACTCCCTCACCGCCGGCGGCCCCTCCCGCCGCCCCCTCTACCTTCCTCCCCCACCCTCTCCCTTTCTCTCTCCCTCCGCCGGCCTGGCCCGGGGCGGCGCGGCGGCGCATGGCTGGCTCGGCGTCGCCGGCCCCCATCCCACCGCCGGCAGCCCCTCCGCCGACCTCCGCCTCCGTTCGCCTCCCCTCACCCTCTAGCGGCGCGGAGGGCCTCGGCCCGTGGATCTGGGGCACCGCCGGCGGCTCCTCCCCAAACCGGCCGCCTCCACGGCGTCGGCGTCTCCCCCACCGGCCCCCCCCGCTCCTCCCCGCCGTTCCCCCTCTACTGCGCCTCGGGTCCGGGCCGGACCCGTGCCCTCCCCTTGCGCGCACGGCGAGGTGGAGCACTCGGCACCGCCAACAGCCGCCGGCCGCCTCTCCCTACGCCACTCCTACTTAATTTTTGGTAAGCTAGGCGGTGTGCTTGTGTTGCCATGTGGTTGTGTAGGGAAGGATGGGCATACTCAGTGGGTGGCTTGCGTGGGTTTGGCGTCATCGACGTTCTTCGATGTCGTTGGCGTTGCCCTCACGCTCCAGCCACCAAGCTCCTCCTTGTGGTGGTCTTCGGTTGTGCTCGGGTCTTGGGGCTCTCGGCTTGGCAGGGAAAGGATTGGAGTGGTGCTCCCTTTGCTACGCTCTTACCTTGGCCGAGAGTAATGGGGGTGGAAATGTGGGCTTGGCTGCATGAGCTAGCTTATATGAGCATGGTTGGGGCTGCATTGCATTTGTGAAATGACCGGCATGCCCTCGCTTAAAATCCATGCCTTCTCACACACTTGGCTGCCCAAGGGCATTTTGGTCCAAGGGTTTTGGGATTTCTACTGCAGCGGTAAGTTGGTAATAAAGGTAAGGTTAGAATTTGCCGGATGGTGAACACCCAAAACGCGAGACGGTGCCGACTATCCCTAGGCGGTCTGTGAACCTCTGAGGGCGCTACTCGGCTCTCTAAACGGTGCCGACCGTCCTGGGATGGTCTGGGAACCTCTGCGCGCGAAACTAAATCGACACTCTAAAAGGTCGATGGGTCTGACGGCAAAACTTCGCTCTTTATCTCTAATGTTTCCCTTTATGCAAATTTGGGGTATTACAGGGTCATTAGATATTTGCTACCTAGAATTGATAAAACCTTTATAGGCAATGTTGCTCTATAGTTTTCTGTGACTCATTCCTAACCTAAATTCGTTGCTGCTCAGGAACCAAGAGAACTTCTACTGATTGTTTACAAAGAAAGCAATACCATTCCACATGAACAAACTAAAATCTTCACACTTTGTATATTACCATTCATATTCAACAAACCAAAACCTCATATCATATTTCCCCAGTTCACCCATCTACCAATTTCCCGTTGCTGCACCATGAGGCGCATATCCGCACTGCCGCAGGCCCCTTACCACGCCGAATATGCCCCATCCGGGCATCCCACATTCGCGCTCCCAGACTCGCGGCAAGCTTGCCTTGGCTCGCCAGCCCACTGGCACACATGCCTAATCAAGCTTGCTGCTTGCATTCGCGAGAACCGGTGATGAGTGGAGACCAGCGCGATACGGCTCTATAGATCGGGGATCTGAGTCAGGGGAAGGGGAGAGAAGTGGAGAGAGAGGAGTGCAGCGGCGGGCAAGTGTTACGGTTGCGGCGATGGGGTCAGTTGGTGATCGATGGCGGCGGTTGAGGGTTTCTAAGGCGGAGGGCGTTAGCGGGGGAGTGGCAGCGGTGAACGTTCGAGTTTTTCGTCGATTCGGTATCAAATTCGGTGAGCTAGTTAAATATCCGGCTAAATTCGATTTGTCAACCGGATAATGTTTGAAGGATTCGATAGCGAATTCGAGATAGCTTCTATCTGATAGAATAGCTTTGGTATTCCGTAAATCCGGTTTTACCCGAGCAGATATCCGGCAGTTACCACCAGCGCCTGGATCTTCTCTCGCCTGGTCCCCCAATCCCCATACTTCCTCGCCGGCCTGCGCCAGTTCGATCGATCGATTGGCTCCGTCTGTCTCCGGTGGTTGGTTTGCGGCGCGGCACGGCATCGTCGGCGCTCGGCCGGCGTGGGTGGTTCAGGGCCGAATCTGGAGGCGCCCGGGCAATGTGGTTAGTTTCTGGGGAGGTTTGAGGCGCGAGGCGGATCTGGGCCTGGAAGGTGGGGAGTTCAGTCGGTGCCTCGGTGGGGGAGTTGGTGGAATTTTTTGTACGGATAATCTATTTTTTATTCAAAATTACAGAAATATACCCGCGGGAAATTTTTTTTTTACAAAACTAGGCTCCAGTCGCCTAATGGTTGGGCGACTGGAGCCTTTCGCCCAACTAGAAAGCGACTGCATCCAGTCGCCCTTTTGTGTGGCGACTTGCATGCAGTTGCCCCCCCCCCTTAAGCGACTGCATTGAACCCCATGATTGTTTTAAATTTTGTGAATTTTGTAATTTTAAACTGGTAAAAAATGTGGTAGAGTTGTAATAAAAGTTTATGTTCATTGTATGTTGTAGTTGCGTAAAAAATTTTAGAAACTTTTTTTTTTATGAAAGATTGACTGTAGAACGATCGGTACATACACTGTTAAGTGACATACGATGATAATTCCTGTGCGGAGAACCGGTATGTTAATTTTTTAGATGACTTGATATATGAATGATTGAATGCGAAAAGAAGAGATGATAGACTTGTTTGAATTTAAATAAACTTCATAATATAGCTGTGAGTAACAAGCCGCGTATTTTTTCATTACATGTATAACATATAGCATCCGTAGCACCCCTCACTCGCCACCCTGGTGTGCCCCGTCACCGCGCCCGCATCCTCCCGTACGGCCCCGCTTGGCCGTCCTCCTCCACGCGGTCGTCGAGCGCACCCTCCCACTGCGCGACCCAGGGCTGCATCTTCGTCGACCAGTCCGTGCCTCGTTAACTCCCTTCACGTTGTGCCTGCGTATAGAACCATTACGTAATGTGAGTACTTGCGAACATAGTAGTAAGTATGTACATATTTAGCAGAAGCGATCACTCACGCGTGCACGTTCCATGGAAGCGGTGGTCCGACTGGTACAGGAAGCGCATGCCGTAGCCCAAATTGCCGCATGACTCGCTGGGGTGCGTAGTCCTCCACGTAGATATGGTACACGAGCTTCCGGCGGGTGAGCCAGAAAGCCTGGTCACGCCAGCAAAGTGCGGACAGCCCGTCAGGAGCACGGGCCTGCACTGCCGTATCTGCGTAAGGCTCCCAGCGCACGTCATCGGCTGTGAGGCGGTCGAACTGCTCCACAAAGGGCAGGTACGCCCGCGTGACCTGCACGTGCGCGAACTGTACCTGCAAGAAATACAAGTTGTTTAGTATGACGATCGTTAATAAGAAAGAAATAGTTGACTGTGATAATACTTACTCGTCGACGGCACTAGAGAGAACCCATCGTTGGTCGGTTGATGTCTCCCCCCGGATACATCTCAGCCCCGTACGGACCCATGTCGTCTAGCATAGGTCGTCCGAGGCTGAAGCGCTCGAACGACCACAACTGCAGCAGCAGGGGACATCCCGTGAGGATCGAGTTCGCCTTGATCCTCGTGCACGCATCACACAGGGCGCGGTACGTCGCGGCAAGTACGGCCGATCCCCAGCTGACCTGGTGGGGCTCGCCGTCCGCGATCGCCCTCGCATAAACGATAAGGCGCGCATCCACGGGGTTGCCGTGGCTGGTGGTGAAGAGCACCCAACCAAACAGCCACAACACGTACGCCTCCAAGTGGCGCGATACCTGGTAATCGTCTGCCTGTGGATCCATGCGCTCCACCTGAATGCAAACAAGTTGTTATTAGTATGTAATAGCACAAATAAGAGTTTCGAAGACACGATCGATTTTTAAAACAACGTACCCGGTACTGTGCGAGCCACCTCAGCATCGGCCCATGGGTCTGATCCTCTCCGAAGATGTGGTGGTCATCGGCCGGTGGAACGACCCCTCGAATCTGCCGAGCAGGTCAGCGCGCCACGTGGAACTAAATTTCTAAAGTAAATTTTCTAAACTAAATTTCTAAACTAAATTTTCTAAACTAAATTTCTAAACTAAATTCCTAAACTAATTTTCTAACACTAACAAAAAATACCTGGAAATCACGCTTTCCCTCTCCTCTCCTCCTCCTCTCCCTCTCCTTCTCACCCCCTCTTCTCCTCTCCCTCTCCTCTCCCCCTCCTCTTCTCCTCTCCCTCTCCTTCTCTCCCCTTCTCTTCTTCCCCTTCTTCTCCTCTCCTTCCTCTCGAAATCGCGCAGCCGAATGAAAACAGTATGCGGAATGCGGCCGGCGGCCGAGCGGCTGGGTTTTTAACTCACCCCTAGTCGCCAAACGGTTCGGCGACTGGCTTGCAGTCGCCCAATGGTGGGGCGACTGCAATTAATCGCCGAACCGTTGGTAGATTTACCAGATATCGCTTTCTGGTTGGGCGAAAGGCTCCAGTTGCCCAACCATTAGGCGACTGGAGCCTAGTTTTGTAAAAAAATTTTCTGCGGGTATATTTCTATAATTTCAAATAAAAAATGGATTATCCGTACAAAAAATTTGAGTTGGTGAGCCTAGCGCGCGCAAGGGTTGCGGCTTGCGAGTATGGAGCACGTCATTGGGCGCAAGCTTTCGGGAGGGAAATTGGGAGTGGATCATTCGGGGATCTCTATCTCGGTGCGTCCCGTGGTGGGTTTGATATTGATTTTGTGTTTTGGTGTGTGTCTGTTTGCAATTCTATGTTACTACTTATAAACATGTTACTTTCTCTTTGATGTTTTTTACGGAGTTGTTTGATTTGTTTGCAGGCGTCAACATACAGAATGGCGAGGAGGTGGCCGTCAAAATGGTATGCGATGAGCAATTCAATTACACTACACACGTTTCTGGTCTGTATCTAGGACCTAGGTGACATTGTCTTAGTTAGCTCCTTTGGCTAATCTGAATGCTTTGCTTCGCCATATTAATTCTGTGATTGCCAGAATGAATTAGACGAAAAATTCCCACGTTAATTGCAATTATAGACACTCCATTTCATCTGAAGAAATATTAATTGCAAGTCTTGCGTAATTATTTGATAACTGAGACTCAGCTATGCGGCTTGTGTGTGTAATAGTGTGCTTTTTACAGGAGAAATGGCGTGATTCCATGTTTTTTTATAATTTTTTGACGGGTTGTTTTCTATATTTCATTTGTTCATGGTAGAAAAATGCAGGTGCCCATATATTTGACCATTGAACCAAATTGACTAGCTGGCTACTAGCAATGTGTAAAAGTTACGGAAAAGATAAAAGGTGTAAGGCTGAGGGACTCCTTGCTGCCTTCAACTTTGTTACCCATTCATTTAGGTATGAGCATGCACTTGAAGCTGGTTATCACTATGAGTGCATAGATACAATGCTAGACCTCAAATCCTTAATCAACATGTTACTATGCGGCCTTGTAGCATGTTGACATATTGTAACATCCCAAAAAGAGACTTTTTGTATTTGTGATTTTTTTAAAAATCTTGTATTTGTTTTTCCAGGGTTGTTTAAAAATTTTGGTGTTTATTCGACTTTCTTGTTTTGGGTCCCTTGCTAAAAATCCAAATTAATAAAATGTGAATCTTGATCAAGAATCAAAACTGAAAATCAAATCAAAGAAAAATTCAAATTTCCTTTGCAAGCCCTAAAGTCTGAAAAATTACATATATACAATAATTAAACTTAATTAATTAACACTAGAAGATTTAAGATCAAAAATGGGAAATTCAAATCAAAAGTTAATATTACAAATCTTTGCCATCTAATTAAATCTTGCCAATTTATCAATCTCTGATAATTTCAAAAAAAAAAAGAAAAAGAAAAACAACTTCTTGGGCCGTAGCCCATCTTTTTCCCTCTCCTGGCCCACTCCTTTTTCTTTCGGCCCGTCTGGCCTTTGCTCCTCCTGGCCTCCGGCCCAAACATCTCACAGCTCCTCCCCTTGTCTTCTTCCTCCGACCACTCTCTGCCTCCGCCCGACCGCGCGGCCCCGCTGCTCCTGAGCGGCCGTCATCGCGCCTGCGCTCACATCACGTCGCATGTCGCCTCAATCGCGTCCCCGCATGCAGCTCATCCTCTCTGGCACCTCCGGCCCCCAGCACTCCCGCGTCGCGCCACACCCTCGTGCATGCCCAAGGCGCTGACTATGTCCCGTCGTCCTGCGCTTCCGTCCCCATCAGCAGCTCGAGCACACCCCCGTGACTCCCCCTCCAGCTATAAGTCACAGTCTTGGCCTCCCTTTGCACCGCACTTCCTCCCCTATTCCTTCTCCTGAGTTTGCCCGTGCACCAGCCGTCGTGCGCCACCGACGTCCCGGCCACTCCGGCGGGTTCCGTCCAAAAGCTAGAACACCATCCTATGTCCCCGGTTCTCCACCTTACCCCCTCCAAGTTAATTCGGATTCCGTGCACCATAGCTCCCCACCCACCGCATCTTCTCTAAGGTTGGCCAATACCGTCGCCGCAACCACCATCTCCTCCACGGCGATCTACGGTCCAATTCCCCACTGTGGGAGCACCTCCAGGGCGTCCTATACCGTCTCCAAGCGCCGTTGTGGCCTCTACTTCTCCCTAGGCCACCAGCACCGGCGACCACCTTGCGCCGCCCCTGGCCAATGAAGTCGACCCGCCTCGACACTCCCTCGGCTCCTCTGACTGCATGGGAGAGTTACCCTTGGTCCCCTCCTGCTCATGCTCTGGTCCAATTGCTCCCTTCCCCACCACGCCGGCGCCACCTCTTTCCGCCCCATCTCCGGCCGCCGAGAGCCGCCCTGGTCCGCCTCCACCCTGCCGGGAGCAGCGCCGCTACCTCCACAGGCTCCCATGGCCTCCTGGGGACCCATTTTGGTTACCTCCGGCGCCTCCCCGCCCGTCGTTCGCCGGCGCCACCGCCGTGCACCTCCCCTGTTTCGACTGGCTAGCTCTGTTTGGTCCCGAACCACCCACTCGGTTCTTTTGTTTTACTGCCTCCAGCGAATCGCCAAAGGCCAAGTGCCCAGTTGGCTAGCCAAGTGATTGTTGGCAGCACAAGTCATGGGTTCGAACCCAGGCCGTGCATATCTTTTTCCTTTTTTCCTTCTTTTCATTTTCCTTTGCTCTTTTTATCTTTCTTTGAGCCTTTTCAAATAATAAAACTGAGGAAAAATTTGTAAACAATCCATAGAAGCTAGTAAATTTAGTAAGATTTAATATTGGGTTAATTATCATATATGAGAAATTAGTGTGGCTTGCATGTTTATTGAAAATCTAATTGTTAATCAAGGGGCTCTTGCAATTAAAACCTATTTTCTTAATTAAGTTCATCACAACAAAGAGTAACGAAATAATATATTAATCCTTACATAAAACTAAAACAAGATTATGCATGACCTACTTTCAAATGGCAAGTAATTATCTTGGACTCAATGAATGTAAATATTAAAGTTGAATATGTGGAACTAATTGAAGGAGTTTATAAATTATTAGTGCTAGAAACCTAACCCTAATTCATTGCTAACTGAATTAGCAGGATCGTTGCTCTGAAATTAACTAACGTAAGAAATGCATGTCATCATAAACTGGGACTTGAAGCTTTATAAAGATAGTATCAATACTCCCAAATACTACTTTCACACAAATCAAATACTGATATCTCATCCTATCAAAAGCTCGAATAGTCCAAATAGTATGTCATGTCTTTATCTCCAGATCTAAATTTGTTCAAGTAAGATCGAGTTTTGGTGTCTTGCAATCGGCTATGTCTAGCCATACTCCGCCGATCCTTCTTTTATATCCTTTCCCAGTGAAGTTACTCCGTCACTTCGCTTCCACCCAAAAATTCATTTGACTCTGCCTCTATCCTGCAACTCACTACATACCCTTAATTATAAGCAAATTATAATTTAACTCAATTAAACTTATTTGGACTTTTGCTGGATTTGTTGAATTTGTTAGTCGTTAGTCATGCAATTAGTCACTGGAGCCACGAAAAGTCGACAAGTTCCAGCAGGATCAAGACTTGGAAAGAGACGAAGATCAATAATCCAAATGATCGACTGAGAAGGCTTTGAATGAAATCAAGGCCATGGTAAATCGAGCAAGGCAAGTCATCACTTTGATCATATTGATCCTACATTTTATGCAAAATTATGTTCCTTTAAGTTATCAAATTGCATGCTTACTTTATTATGCAAATGTATTCAAAGTTTAAGGTAGTTACATGCCTATTTGATGTTTTAAATGCTATTATGCCTTTCCTTGACACTTGAATCACCTGACCATTGTCACCCTAGATGTTAATAATAATGTACTAGCTATAGGTCATATTAATGCCATGCTAGTCTTGTCAAGTCCAGGGGTACTAGTGGCCCTGATTATCAATCTTTAAGCATGAAAACTGGCTTTGGGATAGTCACGGAATGTACGTGGCTGAATAGTTGTGATAACTTAATTTATGCTTCTCAAAACCCCAAAAATCTGCTATACCGGTCTGGGCGGATGGTAAGAGTGGTGGGTGTGGATGTAACAGAAGGTCTGTGGTTTGTGGAATGAACCGTCTGGATAACTTAAGGACTTAATCCTATGATGACCCCTCCATGTACAACAGTGCAACCACAAGCTAGCAAAATGTAGGCTTGGCTGAATAATTTACTAGATTTTCTAGTCATCTCACGGAGGACGTGTGTAGGTGGGTAATAAAAGCCCCACGTGGAATGGGACACCGGATGTAGGTGACATTGCCGAGGCTAGCGTATGTGGAGAGTGGATTCCGACTGCACTAACCTGTGGTAGACATCCCGTACAATCTATGGAAGCAACCCCATAGGAGTGAGATGCTAGAGGGCGAGGTATTGTAAAGGCCCCGTGACAACTTCTCGATCTACATGTCTAAGGAATCATGTGGGCTCATCGAGCTGATTGTCTCTTGTGGGTAAAGATGTACAGTCTCTGCAGAGTAAACTATTCGAATAGCCGTGCCCACGGTCAAGGGCGGACATGGAAATCTTTCTTGAGTTAGTTCTATTTCAAAAACTTTTGAGGGTGGGAAGAAACCTGTCAGGCGGATGTAAACCTGACTTTGGAAATTTTCCTGGAGGGATGTACTCCAGCATTGTTAATAAGGTGGAAGTAACCTAATGATTAAAAGCTAGCATAGGTGGATGGAACCAGGTAATCGGTGGATGGAACCTACATCGCTATAGATACTGCATGATTTCAAACTCTTTAAAGCATGTTTGTAAAATGCTAAGTCATAGGAAATTTTAATTATGATTATTGCAAATGTCACTTTAAGCAAATAAAAGAACCTCAAGTCTCACTTGACAGCCTTGCATCTATTATTATTTGCATTCTGTGTTGTGGCTTGCTGAGTACCATTGTACTCACTGTTGCTCAATTACCATCATTTCAGTCAATAAGAAAAGAAGATCAAGCCCTACGGTGTCTTAAGGGGATCAAAAGAACTGGAAGATGAAGAGACCAATAACTAGGTCGTGAACCCCAGTTTGCTGCCTGTGGGCAAGTCCTGAGGGTCCCACTTGAGTGAAGTTCCGCTGCTGCAATTTATTGTTTTCGGCCTAATCGGCCCATGAGTAAGTGATGTGACCACGCCACCAACACGTACGACCATAGCGGCCAATATCAAGAATGAACTTAAGGTGAATTCGTTTCTTCAACTTCAACATATTTTAAATGAGAATATGATGCTACCTAATGATGAAAATATATATATTTGTAGCACCACATCACTTTGGAACCAATTGAAGCAAGGGTTCAACTTGGACAGGTTTTGGAATCCAATTCGGCCTCCAGATCAATTCGGATTCAGCTTGACAAGCCAACTTCAAACGGCCATAACTTTTGATCCAGAAGGCTTCTCGGGGCCCGTGAGTACTCGTTGGAAAGATCTTGGAGTCTACTTTCAGATGGATCTAGTCTCACCTCCAAACTCCACTCGAGCAGATCAGAAACTGCGAAACAAGCCACGTCACTTTCCAGTCCGACTCAAGGTGGGCCGAGGGCCTTGTAACTTGGGCTATTTGGGCCGGTACTGTTCACGTGAACAGTACCACGCACGTGAACAGTAACTTAGAATAGTACCACATCCCTTTTCATTAGATAAGTGTGGCTTCCCCCTCCCCTATTTAAGGAGGCCACACCCCTTTAGTTTTCCTTGGGTTTTGCTTAGATTAATCTGTCTTTGAACAGTTTCGCCGTTCATCGGTTTGTGAGACCCCAACTTGTGAACTTAATATTTATTCGCAATTTCAGATTGCATCTTGTACTCTCTTACTTGTGTTCTCGATTCGCTTGCAGGAGATAGCCTTCTTGGCGAGGTCAATCGTGTTCGGCACGGTTGATAACCAACGGAGCAGTGGTGTAGTGATTGCGAGGGGTTCGATCTGTTTTGGTCGGAGCCTTTGGATCATCAACGTCGAGATCTCCACAATCGACTTATCAGTACCTCTCGGAAGATCGGGCCATCGTTCACATCAGTTGGTATCAGAGCAACGGTTGCCCGTGAGGTAATTCTTGTATCCCTAGTTAGTAGATTGGTTTTTATTTCCTATAGTCCAAAAAAAATTGCCCCACAAAAAGAGTTAATTTCCGCTGTCCAAACCCCGTTGTGCCTTTCAATCTGTTAGTTTTGGTTTGCTAAATTGAATTTGTGTCCATATTAGCATTGTCTAGTTGCTGGTCATATCTTTGTTCCATTAAAAATCCAAACAAAAGAAAAATTCCCCACCCCAAACCCTAATTTCCAAATTGGGCTGATTTTTCCTTTCTCTGCAGCCGCCACCAAAAACGTCATATCTTTTGATTCCGAGATCATTTTTGAGTGGGATCACCGCCATTAGATTCAAAAATCTCTTATTCATCTATCTGTAAAATTTCACATCTTTCCAGCAAGGCAGTTAAGAGATATGTGCGGTGAAAGTTGACCCAATTATCTGTTTTGAATCTGCAACAGTCTGCACTTGTGATTTTTGTGCGAATTTCTGTGTCGGGTTTCGGAAGTTGGCCCCAAAAGAAAATCTGTAGAAAAAGCCGTCAGAAAACAGAGCAAAAAAGAATCCGTGAAAAAGAGGCATCTGACAAAAAGATACGGCCAAAATACCGACGTACTGTCCAGTGGACAGAAATATTCAGTTTTCAGTTTTGGGTCAATCCTTGTGTTCTTCAATTCCAGATTGCATTGGATTGAATTATCTTGTATTTACGACTCCTACACATTGCCATACACTTGTTTTTAGCCTTCTTCCATTCTTGGTTGATCAGCAACATAGGCTAAGTGCTAGATACGGACTTTAATTCAATTCTATGCAATTCTGAAATTAACTGATTGTTCTCCATTGCTACCATATTGTGCCTTCCAAGCTACACCTACTCTTGATCAGAATAGGTTCCCTCTTGCAATCGTACCCACGCTCGACATGGTATCACGAACCAGCCACCGGTTGTACCACCTGCTGCATTGGTAAGAACACTTGTAAGAGTGTGGTAAGACGCTTGAGAATGTGTGATTCCACCTTCCACCACCTAGTAGTTGATAGGGATAATACTTTTGTGTTGTCTTTTGTTTTCTACTAACCATGACAGGTGAGTCATCTGATAATCAAAAGTGTGTTTTAAAGGGAGAGTTCATCAAGCTCTTGGATGAACCACGCATCGATAGGAAGCTTCAAGCTTCGATGGACACATGGCAGCGCTCCATCAGTTCCATTAATGAGAGACAAAACCGCGACGCCAGTGCTTCATTTGCTGCCCAAGATGCACGCCCACGACACCGCCTACATCAAAACCGTCACGGTATGGGAGGTAATAATTTTCAGCACCACAATGGTCGTTCTAATCATGACCCATTGGCTAAAGTCAAATTTATGATTCCATCTTTTTCTGGTCTTTATGATGCTGAAATATATCTTGATTGGGAGATGACGGTAGAGCAGAAGTTTATTTCTCACTTGGTTCCTGAAAAACATAGAGTTAGACAAGCTACTAGTGAGTTTAAGGACTTTGCTATTATTTGGTGGAATGATCTGGGTACCATGCGCTTACAACCTAATACATGGGATAAATTAAAAGAAGCTATGCGTGCTAGATTTGTTCCTCCTGCTTTTAAACATGAAATGCATAAGAAATTGCAGTGCTTAGACCAAGGTAATAAATCTGTCGAGAAATATTATCAAGAACTACAAATAGGCATGTTGCGTTGTAATTTTGTAGAAGATGAGGAGGATAAGATTTGTCGTTTTTACGGGGGGTTACGACGTGAAATTCAGGACATTGTTTATTATAAAGATTTTACTACTGTCAACCAGTTGTTCCAGCTTGCTTGTTTGGCAGAAAAAGAATTGCAGGGTAGGCAACAAAGGACAAGGAGCAACTTTGAAGGTACGTCTACATCGAGATCAACGCCTGGGCTAGCCAAGATAGCCCCACCTCCTATTTGTCGAGCTGCTGCCCCCTTTGTGAGTAGGGCGCGTTCAACAGCACCGCCGCCACCATCACGCGCACCCGAGACGAGCAAATCTACTAGTGTGCAAGCACCAGCACAGAGCTCTTCATCGGTTGCTTCCACGGGCCGTACGACGGGCATTGTGTGCCACCGTTGTAAAGGGATGGGCCACGTCATGAGAGATTGCACAAGTCAGCGGGCGTACATTGCGACAGAAGATGGTGGTTATGTAAGTGCTAGTGATGTTGAGGATGAATATGATCTTGCAGCTAACCTTGCAGGTAATGGTGATGATCATGAGAACAAACCTGTGTTTGTGCCCTTTTCTGTGACTAACAACTTGCAGGTAGTTGAGAACCATGCCGAAGAGGAGCATGAGCTGATGGAATCATTGACCCCATTGGTTGAGAACGAAGATAAGGAGATGGATGCCCTTACATCATCTGAGGAGAGCCAAAAAGGTAAAGAACATGGAGCTATCATCGCTCACGGTACTGATTTGGTGCTACAACAAGACATAGAGCAACCTTGTGAGTATATACCTGCTGTAGTGCAATCTTTTGATATTCCTTGTGTTGACTTAAATGAACCATGTGCTGATCTAAATTCTCATAATTTTGCACATGTCGAATTAATAACACATAAAAAAGTTTTGACTAAAATTTCTCCTGCTAATTCATTGTGTTACATCATGTTGGATCTACCTATGAAATTGTCACATGCTATGGAGAAAGTTTCTGAACTTGCATGTTCGAAATTCTTGTTAAGTGCCTATACCCCTGGATATAAGTTTAATTTGATTGGAGATTATGATGTGGAAACTCAATTTCTTGTATATCGAATATGCATAACTTGCGATCACATGGATGAATTGAAACTTGCTATTTGGAACAGCAATTCTTGTATGCTGAATCATGTTCAATGTGAGAGGGAAGTAAAATTTAGTACTCATCCAATGCCTATGTGTTCATCTCTTTTTGCACCATCTAGTATGGACAATCTGAATAAAGATGATAAATTATGGCAGAACATACAAATCTCTTCACCCTGGCTAGATGAATTTACTATTGTTCGATTGAGATACGATTATATGGATGAACTTTGCTTGATTCCAAAGGTTGTAGTTTTGTTCATATATGCCACCACTACAAGTTTACAAAATCAAAGATTTGAATTGCATAAATGCTTCACTTACATTTGCAAAACAAGTTGCAATAATTACTGTGTGAGAAATTTTGAATTGCTCATTAACATATATGATTACTCTTGGGTTAATAATACAATGAGCTTTTATGATCATTGCTGTTTTATAACATTAATTGTGCAACAACGAAGAACTGTTAAAACGGATGACATATAAATATACCATGCATACACCTTGGCTTCTTTGTTACCATATTTTCAGCTTATCAAAAGCCGAGGACGGCTTTGTTTGCAAGAAGGGGAGGATGATAAGAACATGTACCCTATGGATACCATCATATTTGCTATACTTGTTGTTCCAATTACAAGAGCTCCTACACATCACTTAAATTATGAGGTGAGCTCGTTTCAAAGAGATTTTACTTTATTTGATAAAGAACTTATGATATTACATAATGAGAGTTTGTTGCGTTTGTTATCATGTACCAAGATTTATGATCAAGATCATGCAATACGTGATGCTACACCTATGTTAAAACTGAGGACGGTTTTCCATCAAGAAGGGGAGGATGATGTGACCACGCCACCAACACGTACGACCATAGCGGCCAATATCAAGAATGAACTTAAGGTGAATTCGTTTCTTCAACTTCAACATATTTTAAATGAGAATATGATGCTACCTAATGATGAAAATATATATATTTGTAGCACCACATCACTTTGGAACCAATTGAAGCAAGGGTTCAACTTGGACAGGTTTTGGAATCCAATTCGGCCTCCAGATCAATTCGGATTCAGCTTGACAAGCCAACTTCAAACGGCCATAACTTTTGATCCAGAAGGCTTCTCGGGGCCCGTGAGTACTCGTTGGAAAGATCTTGGAGTCTACTTTCAGATGGATCTAGTCTCACCTCCAAAATCCACTCGAGCAGATCAGAAACTGCGAAACAAGCCACGTCACTTTCCAGTCCGACTCAAGGTGGGCCGAGGGCCTTGTAACTTGGGCTATTTGGGCCGGTACTGTTCACGTGAACAGTACTACGCACGTGAACAGTAACTTAGAATAGTACCACATCCCTTTTCATTAGATAAGTGTGGCTTCCCCCTCCCCTATTTAAGGAGGCCACACCCCTTTAGTTTTTCTTGGGTTTTGCTTAGATTAATCTGTCTTTGAACAGTTTCGCCGTTCATCGGTTTGTGAGACCCCAACTTGTGAACTTAATATTTATTCGCAATTTCAGATTGCATCTTGTACTCTCTTGCTTGTGTTCTCGATTCGCTTGCAGGAGATAGCCTTCTTGGCGAGGTCAATCGTGTTCGGCACGGTTGATAACCAACGGAGCAGTGGTGTAGTGATTGCGAGGGGTTCGATCTGTTTTGGTCGGAGCCTTTGGATCATCAACGTCGAGATCTCCACAATCGACTTATCAGTACCTCTCGGAAGATCGGGCCATCGTTCACATCAGTAAGTCTACTATTATATTTAAGCTTCCGCATGATATGTATTTTGATGTTCAGTGTTGTATCTATGAGCACTATCTACTGATCCAGGGAATAGTACGGTGGACTCACAGAGGGTTTCGGGTTGCAAAACCTAGGGTCTGACACGTATTTGGAATTGGCCATTTACAACCAGACATGCTGTACTGAAATGATCTTGTCAAACATTTTCTATGGTTCAAGTCACAGGATTGCGAATAGTGGATACCTTGGGCCATTGGGAATACCACTCATCCTCTGGAGTGGCGGAGCCAGGATTTTGATGATGGAGGTGTGAACTTAAGACACATCCATTCTAAAACAAGTTCAAATGACATAGTACGGATGTTCAATACAAGTTCACAAATTGGTATACCAAGACTCAATTTAACACCATAGAACTCTCCAAAGGAGTATCTTGCAGCCCCATAACGTTCTAATTATACCTTAATTTGGACAATTCACAAGGATTTAGAAGCTTTATTAGCACCATCGAATTGGCAACTAGTTGACATATGAACATTAGGAAATGATCTACCAGCATTCAAGATTCAAGAAGCTAATCGACATCGAGGACTCAGGTGCATAAAAGAGCTAGGTGGTAAAAAACAAGGCATAATAAGTTAGGAGCGTAGGGGACTTGGCGAGGTGGGTGTAGAAGAGATGCTTGGAGAGCTCTAGCACTTCTTGGCCAATTGATTGAGGAAGTGATGATGGCTTGGGCACTTGGGCTAATAGGCTTGTTATTTCTACAATAAGTTTTTGGCTATAAAATGCCCTCACGGTACCCCTAAAAACTTCCTCGACAAAAGCCCTAAAGATCAGTTATGTTAGCCTAAGCCTCTCCCTACTTTTATAGGCTAACGTCCCTAATCGTGTTCGATTCAAACACAACACAACACCTAATCTGTTTCTCAAATCAAGGGACCCGAAACCCTTTCCTAACACGAGTTTTATTCAAACCCTACCCTTCCAGCACACGGACTCTATCCGTAACAATCCAAACGAAAAGCACGATGAAGCCGCCAGGATATCCCCGCCCGTAGCTCCGTCTTGCTTCCCATCTTCAATCTCCACGTGCTCCAGCATTAGCCCAACCACCTCGTGTGACATGCTCAACTATCTAGATCTCAGATCTCTCTATCCTTGTCCTAGTCCTCCACGTCATCGATCGTGATCGTTCCACAGTCTCCTACACATGCAAAAACCAAAGAAACATTTTCCCAACACAAGCTCTTCCTAGCTTGATCGTCATCAGCACAACAACTCATAACACCCTGTCCATCCAGAGGCATGACCAAAACCATCCACGCCCATCCACCTGGTCGTACATGACCAATCACCTCAATGCTACCTAGAAAACAGTCTCAGACTATCGATTACGACCACAACAAACCATCGCTATCAGAAAAACACTCTTTCGACCACTGAGCACAACTAGTACTCGTAACTAACACCCAATCACAAACATTACGACTATCGGTCACCGACCATCGAGTACCTAGTCACTCCGACTATCGAGTATCGACACTGTTCCATCAAGCACCAGCCAAACACCCCGTTGGCCTAACACGAGTACTCAAAGTACTCGAAGATCATAAAGAGTGAAGCACTCGTTTCGATAACCAAGTCTACGAGTACCGACCGTGATCGTAAAGCTTTCGACTACCGAAGACGATAACAACAGACTACTTGGTCTATGACAATCGATGAGATTACAAAAGATACGACTATAAAGCAGTCAGCAAAATCTACGACCATGTAAAAGTACTGTAGCTATGATTACCTTCAGTGGGCGATCTGCCATGGTCGTAGTCGAGCATGGTCGAAGTTGTGTTGCCATGGTCGAAGTCAAAACTGGACGTAGTTGTAGTTGAATAGCCATAGTCGTAAAGCAGTGCGTGGTTGCCGTGACAGACATGGTCGTAAAACCATGTGTGGTCGTAAACTGGACGGTGTTGAAGCCGGCTGTGGTCGAAAAGCGTTGAAGCCGGCCGTGGTCGAAAAGCATTGAAGCTGGCCGTAGTCAAAAGGCATTAAAGTAAGCCGTAATCGAAAAAAGTTGAAGCCCGTTGAAGCCGGCTGAAAACTTGAAGAAGCAAAAACCACTCAAACCCAAAATATTTGACTACGATCACCCGATACTTTCACAAATGCAATTTCCAAAGCAACGCAAATGTCAATTATTCATCATCATTTTTAATCACGACCATCCACGTGGTCTAATAATCTCTCCCTTGATGAACACATTAACAACACCTCGAAAAATACTCAAACGAAAGACTTTGCGAGGAAGAATTTGCAATCCAAAACCACGAGTATCCAAGACAACCAACCACACACACAACCAGTATCCGAGACAACCGACCACACACACAACCAAATGAGAACCAACCTAGAGAACAACTTCCAGAGCAAATATGCCCCTTCTACTTTTCTCCCCCTTTGGCATTGAAATCATCAAGGTCTCAAAAGTGGGAATAATTCTAAAAGGGAACTTAGAAAAGTAAACATCCAGAAGCTTTGTTGATTATCCAAGTCAGTTTGCATTGATTTAATAATTTTGACCAAGCCAACAGTATGAGCAGAGCTACGCAGATCATAGAAAATCATATATCATATAGCAAGATCAAAACTAATCTTTTAGCAATGTTAAATCAATGTCAAGCATCTCTTCAATGACTAAACCAATTATAAAGGGCACAATGAGATACCACAATAAAAAGTCAAAGCCTAAAATTGAAACAAACATTAAATCAGATGGGCTAGCAGTCTCATATAACAACCTATTGCTCCACACACGATTCTTAGTCATGTGGCATGCTTGTAGCATACTTCTTTTTCATTTACATGCTTAAAGCAAACTTCCTTTAAATGGTGGCATGCTTGAAGTATTCTTCTTTTCATTTAAACACTTTTGTGTTTTTTTCATTTGACCATGGCATGCTTGAAGCATACATCTTTTCAATCTTCTCCTTTTCAATTCTCATTTGACACCATTTGTATGATATCACTTGGAGAATCTAAATTTTTTATAACATGCCAACTTGAGTGAACATAAAAGATTGCAATATGAACCATGCAAGCCTCATAGCCAAGATTGAAAATAGGATTCACAATTAAGCTAATCCTTTTAGATGAGCATCACAAAGTACTATCAATAATCGGTCTAGTCAAAGTCTTTTGCCATGTCATGCTTTAGTTCAATGTAGCAATTTTAGATATAACCAGCTATGCACAAAGCTACACTGCATATATGTGAATATGATACAGAGAGCTCCACTAATTTGATTTCAATGGCTTGATCTCAATGAATTATATGATAGGTATAATAAACAAAGCTCCTGACACCACTTCAAACAACAAGCTCCCCCTTAGAATAATCCCATGTCCCTCAGCAAAAGGGCCAAATAGAAGAAACAAGCAGTTGAGAGAAAAAATCATGATAAAGAACTCAAAGACCACTTTTAAAAAAGACCACTTGGAGTGTAGCATTATCTTTTCCACATGGTCGAACAATTGGTCATGGTCGAAGTCATATATTTACTATAGCATTTATAGGTCATGGTCATAGATACACTGTAGCAATCGTAGTTGTAGCGGCCATGGTCGTGAGTGACCATGGTCGTAAAGTTGTTGTGGTTGAAGTGATGGTCAAAATTATTGGAGGGTTCAGGGAGGTCGAAGGAATTGGATGGTTCAGAGTGGTCTAAGTGATCGAACGGCTCGGAGTGGTCGGAGGGATCGGATGGCGTGGAGTGGTAGAAGGAATCTGAGGCTATCATAGTTGGAGAAGACTTTGGTAGTCGACAGATACAGAGAGAAGAGTTGAGTACCTCTACACGGACTGCGAGGAGGTCAGAGGTTGGTCGATGGACAGCCGGTCGGGCTCAGTGAAGGTGGAGACGGTGGCAACGCAGCGCAAGGAATCCTGGGCTCACTAGAAAAGCTCATCGGAGCTCAACTTAAGGGCGGCAAAGGAAAAACTCGGTGTGAACACTCTTGGGTGCACAAAAACAAGAATTGAGGAGCAGAAGAGTGTGAATAGGAGATGCTCAGAAAGATATTTGTAGACTTGAAAAAGAGGAATGGCCGAGAGGAGATTTGCCAGATTTATGGCTGATTTAGTGGTGCACGATCGTGATTGATAATGAGGTTTAAGGTGAGGAAAACTGATGGAGGAAGTGGGAACTGATGAGGGCTTTCAAAGGCATCAATTGCTTTGGCTAACAGGAACTAACGTCTAGCTATTAAGAGCTTGGAGGGTCATCAATGGCGGTGGTTGGACATGGAAGAAGGGGAGGAAGGAGATGACAGGCGGGCCCACCGATTGGTGAGAGTAAGGATAGATGGAGAGATCTTGGGGGAACTCAGGAAAAATAAAATCAACTATTTTATTGACATTTAGATATAGGCAAATTAAGTTTTCTTGCTCTAAGAATTGGAAATAAAATCCAGAAAAACCAAATAAATTCCAATAAGCCCGATAAGAAGCAAATAAAATTTTGGGATGTTACAACTTCATATCAAGGATGTCCCAGATCTTTGTAGGATTCACCTTGATCCCTCGCTTCGACACTAGGAACCCCAAGAGCTTCCCTACTCAAACCCCAAAGATGCACTTCTCTGGGTTGAGTCTCATGCTAGTTCGGTGCAAGTTATCTAAGGTCTCCTGGAGGTCGGCAACATGCGCTTATGCAAGGGTGCTCTTGACCACAATGTCATCCACATAAGCCTCCATGTTGCACTCGATCTGAGTGTTAAGCACCTTAGGCACAAGCCTAGCGAAGGTGGTGCCAGCATTCTTTACCCCAAATGCCATCCGAACATAGCAGAATGTCCCAGAGGGTGTGATAAAGCTAGTCTTCTCCTCGTCTTCTATGGCCACCCATACTTGGTGGTATCCTCAGTAGGCATCAAGGAAGCTCATGAGCTCGCAACCCGAAGTAGCATCGACTAACTGGTCAATCCTTGGGAGCGGGAAGTCAACCTTTGGGCATGCACGACTTAGGTTGGTGTAGTCGACACACATACGCCACCGCCTATTGGACTTTTCGATGAGGACCGGGTTGGCTAGCCACTCGGGGTGCACCACCTCTCGGATCATGTCGACGTTGTGAAACTTCTCCACCTCTTGTCTCACAGTGGCTTGACACTCACTTGACATTTTTTGGAGCTTCGATTGATTGGCTTAGCCTTAGGCTTCATGAATAACTGGTGTTCAATGATTTCCCTTAGCACACTAGGGATGTCTTTGGGCTCCTAGGTGAAGATGTCACGATTAGCTCACAAGGTGGCCAGTACAGCCTTAGCTGTCATGGGTCCAGCTCTGCGCCGAGTAGTATGGTCTTGGTTGGATCGACTTTTGAGAGGGGTTCAGCTCGGGTCTCTCCATTGGGCATCGGCTTGGGAAACCATCTGGTAGGAGTTGCTTGGGTCCTTGGTACATCTTCCATGGCTCCCGGGGCAATCAAGTGCACATACCGAATCACCGCCTAGATGTCCTCATCGATTCTCCTTGAAAGGTCTTAGTCGCCATGCACAGTGATGACTCCTTCTAGACCAGGCAATTTCATACAGAGATAAGCATGGTGTAGCACTACCCCAAAATGGTTGAGGGCTGCCCTACCCATGATCACATTGTACTGGTATAGGATATTAACGATGTCAAAGAATACACTCTCACTTCAAGTGCTAGCCCCGGTTTTGAACCCCACGATCAGCTCGATCCTGCCAAGGGCTAGAATAGTGTCACCCCTAAACCTGAGCAGTGGGACACCGGGCTCTGACAGGAGTGCCCGCGAGACCCCGAGTTTGTCAAATGTGGAAGCGAACATGATGTCCGCAGAACTCCCACCATCCACGAACACTCGCCTAACCTTGCAGCCGGTAATGAAGACGGAGATCACCATGGCTTCGTGATGTGGGAGGCTAACCCCGGCTGTGTCCTCCAGGCCAAATGTGATGGGTGTGTTGACCCACTATGGGAGCTCGGTTGGTGGAGATGCGCAGATGTGGTGTACTTGGTGAGCATAGGCTCGGTGTTGTCGATTTGGTGCGAAAATGTGTGAATTTCCATTAGTGATTGCGTGCACTATGCGACGCGGAGGGTCAGCAGCTTGCCCTTTGGCTTCTAGGTAAAGTGGAGCGGCTGGGGTGGGTAGCATGGGTGCCGTCATAGGCATAGGAGGTGGGTTCACATTGGCCGTGACCTGCGCTTGCTGTTGCTGAAGTTGTTGGGTTGAGGTGATAAGAGTGCACCTCAAAGTCTCATGGAAACACCACCCATGTAAAGCGCATAAGTGGTGGTTACCGCTACAGTCAGGACGTTGTTTCTCGCGCCTTTGACCACCCTCCTGTTCATGCCCTCTGTGGTGGTTCTGGTGGTTGTCGCGATAGCCATCATGGCGGTCATCATTGTGATTGCCGTGACGGTTGTCATTATGGCTGGTGCGACGACCATCATGAGCACGGTGCAATTGAGTGTTATCGGACTTGACGTGGTACACGGGGTGGTGGTGGTGTTAACACCTCTCAACAACCTCGGGGTCAAGCGAGTGTGCCAAGGCCATGGCGGCTGAGGCCTTTGCCTCCCGGTGAGCCCTCCCCTCTGCTACTATCCTTGGCTCCTTTTGATCCAGCTTGTTGGCCAACTCCCCCTTGTGGAAAGCCTCTGCGCTGCTTCAACGGCACTCGTATCGGAGATGACCTGGACCTGGCAATGGATGTGAACAAACTAGCGCATGAAGTCTTGGATGGATTCACCTGGCATTTGCGTGAGAGCATGCAGGTCGGAGGACGTGACAGGCTTGTTCTAGCTTCCTGGAAGTGCTTGTTTAGCTTTTCCTAGAGTTGCTCCCACGAGTACACCAAGCATGGTGATAGGGAGAGGTACCAGGGTTGGGCAACCCCTGAGAGGGCCAAGGGCAACCTCTTTGCCATGATTGCCTTTCCCCTTCCTACTACTGCGATGGCGGTTTTGTACACGCAAACGAACTCCACTAGGTCAGAGCACCCCGTGTACTTGGAGACTTTGGGCATCCAAAAGCGCATGGGCCATGAGGTGGCTTGTGAAGGAACGCGCGTAGGCTACGATAGCAGAAAATAAAAATTTCTACCGTGCACACCAGGACATCATGCTAAGGAGGGATCATAGATCGTTACCACTAGACGCGCAGCGCAGCGGAAGAAGAGTTGGAGAAGCCGATCCAACCACGCGCGTCGAGGTAGTAGTGGAAGTAGCCGATCGTCCCGAACAGATCGTCTCCTCCACGCGATCAACCACACCACGAGCAGATCCAATCTATAGATTGTTGATGCCGATCAACGCCGCAATGAGCAGCGCCTCCACCGGTATCCACACGTCCGGGGCTGGAACGCCGATCGCGAGTGTACCAGCACTCGCGAGCGGCTAGGGTTTGGCTCGGGAGGTGGCGGCTAGGGTTTTGCTCGGGAGGAACAGAAGCGTGCATCCCTCAGCCCCCTCGCCTCCATATATATAGACCTCACTTGGGCCTCGTGGACCGAGGCCCAATAGGAGTCTATCCGGATCTCTATCCGAATTGAGCCCACATCCGAATCACATTCGAATTAGTGTTCCAACCCGTTAAGTGTGCGACCCTGTAGGTTCACGTATACTTGGTCGCGACCCAGAAACGCCTTTCCGGTCACCCTGTTAATAGCGGCCTCTAGCAAGACATATTAACCTCAAAGTATACGTAAAGATCATATCGGCTGAACCTGTAATGTTCTCATGTACGAATCCCTTTGCCTCACGATATATATTAAGCTCAAGGCGAGACCTGTGTCATCCTCTTAATAGCTCAATCACTCTCTCGATTCCGTGATGGATTATAAACTCGTGATTGACTCCTCAATCACCTTGGCATGGCCATGCACTTTCATAATCCATTACATCGAGGGGCCCAGAGATATCTCTCCCATAAGGAGGGGCAAATTCTATCTTGATCATTCACATCCCACTACATGTTTCATGGCAAACCCAAAGACTACTTTTATGACTACCCAGTTACGGAGTAGTGTTTAGTAGTCCCAAAATAAGCTACTACGCATGTTGGGAACCATGATAATCTCAAGTCTAAGGATTCCACATAAACACTACTTGAGACCAACTGATGACACATGGAATCTCTGCAGTGTCTCATGGCGGGTCTATCCAACATATGTTCACTAACACATGTCCATATTATTGATTTGGTATCTCCATACCATGATCCATGAGACATGATCATCAATCAATACATATGCTGATCTTTGAATCATATTTGTTCCTCATATGATATATAATCAGGGATCATTTAGAAATAGCAACATTTCGACATTAAGAGTCTCATGAATAAGTCACATACTCATTGATCAATAATGATAATGTCTATTTCAAGGAACAAACTAATGCATCATAAACATAGTATGTGATATATATAACATCTCCATGTTGCCTCTAGGGCATATCACTAACAGCTTGCAAGCCTAGGCTCAGCAAATTCGAGTGGTCGACAAGGTGGGCCACCTCGCAAGCGGGAGCCCCATGAGGTGAGAAGGCATGAGGGGCCGGCGCAATATTGGGCATGGGGCCATGCGCCTGGCTAGCCTGGACAGGATCAACCCCTTGGTGTCTGTGGCTTGTTCCCATGCCCCCGTTGAAGCTAGGGCTTCCCTTCGTACTTGGTCGATTTGTGCCCGTAGGTCATTGGCTTCTTGGGCCCTAGCTAGAGGTTGTAGTTTCACCCGAGCACGGGCCACGACCAGCTTAGCTTGAAGGGCTTTGATCTCGGGGGGCCTCAGTGTGTGTCGCCTCCCGTGATGACATGCACACTTCCTTCAATTGGCTCCTTTGCTCCTTGGCTTCTCACATCTCAACGGTCGGCAAGGGTCGCGCCTCGGCCTATGCCCTCTTGAGCTATGCCTGGAGCACCCCCGCTTGATGGGCTTCATCTATGGAACGCAGGGCCTCAGTCTGTGCCTCCCTCAACTGCCTTTAGAGGTACTCCAATTACCACTCCACCTCCTCGCGGACCCTTGGAAGGTCAGCCTCCCGAGAAGCCGTGGTCTCGCCAGTGACTTGAGCCTCCGTAGAGATGTTTAGCAATGCCCTCGACCTTGAGGCAGCGCGAGTTGCAACCCAACTTGACTTCAGCATCGGAGGTGGGTTCACACCCCTGTCCTCAGTGACCTTCCCCGCTTTTCCCTTTCTTGAGAGGCATGGCTTCTTGCTTGTATCCCCACGGATGGCACCAACTATCATCGGTATGAATCTAGACAGTAAACTTGGAAGCACCCCCCGGTCGGATATGGAGACCGCCGTGGGTGCGAAGGGACTTGTTGTGGCTACGGGCCAAACAGAGAGAGAGAGATGGTAGTGGAGAGTGATGAAGATGAGTCTAATGGCCTGCCTCCTCCCCATGACCTGTATTCATATATATATATACACATGAGGAGTGCTTTTACAGATATACCCTTACATATGGTTATCCCCTCTGGGGGCACTTATGTCATTACACATGGCCTATCCTGGGCCTTATGACCTCCTACCAGGCCTGTTGGGTTTAGGTGGGGGCCACCCCTACGACAGGAGCCTCTCATGGTGAAGGGCTTCACGGGGCCGAAGCCATGTTGCCGAGTCCTTTGGCCTCCTCCGTCCCCGCGGCCTGTGAACTTTTCCAAACTTGACCCAGGGCTGCGCTGTGGCCGAAGCAGACGCGTACGCCCCGGCCCTCACCCTTCGAACGGGCGGCGGCTGAGGTGGCCCCAGCCGAAGTAGACGCGCGCCGGGGGCGCTGCACTGGCCCAGGTAAGCGTGGCGGGCCCCTGAGCCGTCGCGTGAGCCTTAAGCGATAAGGGACGTGCTGCGACTCTCGCTCTTTCGGCCGTCCACGTGGCGAAGCGTGCTTGGCGCGGTGCGGGCCTTGAGGCATCGTGATCATTAATGTGACGGCGGACTCCCGGCATTTGGACTTCTGCCGATTGGCTTCCCTGCTGCTGGGGTATATATATGGCGCTGGTGCGGCGTTGTTCCTGCATGCATTTTGGTAGGAACTGCTCCCCTAAAATGGGCCCCTTCCGTGCATCAGCATTCCCTAGCGCCGTTGAGCGGCTTGGGGAATGTTGATGTAGAGATGGTGGTCCATTTTTCTTGGGAGCTTGGTCAGCGTCAGTGATCGGTGGCCAGCCGCGCGTGCTGCCTTCGCGCTGCGTTTCCGCACACGATGGCAAGGTTTGCCCTGTTCTCCTTAGCAGACCTACCTACAGCCGGTGTTCCTTATGGAGCCCGTCCGCATCGCTTTGAAAAAATGCTGATGCACTGTAGGTGGCCTGTTAAGGAGAACGAGGCAGACTTTGCGGTTTGTCGTTGTTCCCCGGGGCGGGGCCGAGGCGGGCGGCCAAGTGCCTTAGCTAGAGCGGGGACCCGCCGGTATCAAGGTGCCGACATCGATGCAGCGGGAATGGCGCCAAGTCGGGGTAGACGGGTGGCAGCGGAGCTGGCGCCCTCGCCTCGCGAACACCGCCACGCGTGCGGTGACTTGGGATCTCGCGATGCGGCCCTGCGCTGTAAAGGTTCCTGGAATCACGCCGGCCCCCGGTCTGCCAGGGTTAGGTTCTCGTACCGTGCGACCCGCCTTGACGCGCACAGGACATGCGGCGGCCTATGACTGGTGCGCGGCGGGATGTGGACGGTTGCGTGCTCGCGGCCGCTCGCCTCTTCCCTAGGCAAGGGGGACACGGGGCGGGCGATGAATGGCGCCACGCCGAAGCTGTTGTGATCCCCTGGCCCATTAGTGCGCCTTTAATAGCCTGCCGCGCTTGGCGCGGCAGCTGCTACTGCTGCGGCTAGTGTTTCCGAGGGCGCGGCGGACGCGGAGTCGGACTCGGCGAGGTATGCCGATTCAGGCTTGGGTGGCGCAGACGCCGAAGGCGAGGTATCTTCGGCGAGCGTCCCGGACGGCGGGTTTGCCGCGGGCAGCCGGAGGGGGGAAATCTCACCGCCCGCCGAAGTCACCGAGGCGGAACCCGTACGGACCGGCGATGCCGAGGTGAAGCTTTTGACCGCGGCCGCTGTGGTGCCGGAGGCGCCCTCCGCGGGGGCGCACGGGGCCGTGCTGCCTTTACCGACAACAGCAGAAACCAAGGTGCCCCCTGCGACAACTGCCACCACGGAACCTTCACCCCCGGGCGCGGCAGCCGCGGGGTCTTCCCTAGCCGCGGCTGCGGGGGCGGTGTCGCTGCTGGGTGCCCCGGCTAAACGGCCGTGTGTGCGGCCGGAGCTCCACCGGACACCGCGAGGATTCGTCGTGGCCACGGGCATCAGAAGCTTGTGGGACTCCAGCGCAAGCGCCGGAGACCCTGCGGCATACGCGCCTTCTGCCCCCCTGGCCACGCCGCCCGTCGCGCAGGGACAGCCGTCGCCCTCCCCGAACGCGGAGGCTTCTGCCCGCGGCGGGACCATTCCTTCTGCTACCGAGGGTACGGTGGCTTAGCTTACTCTGGTGTATGCTTTTATGCCTTGGGGTGCTCACCTGTATCCCGGTTTGCAACGTTGCTCATTCCGGAGGGGGAGCACTTGGCGGAACATGGGGCCTCCGCGCGCGTAAGCCCTGGGGACTTCGTGCCGCCTCCGGAGACACTGAGGGCATGGCGCGGGATTGTGAATGACGTGGCCACCAGCGTCGACCCGCAAGTGCTGCAGGCCTACGGGGCGGGGCGCCTCGAGGACGCCTTCGAGGTGTCTGGGGTGAGGGTAAGTACTCATGCGACAACGCCTGGGCTAGCTGAGCTTGCTAAGTCTTTCCCTTCTGCAGACACTTGTGCTGGGGCAGGCCCTGCAAACGGCCTATACTCGTGGCCGAAAGGCGCTCGAGGATAGGCTGCGGGCCGCCGAGGAGGAGCTCTGCGAAGCCTCTGGAGCCCGCTCTGCCCAGGACGCCCGCATCCGCCAGCTGGAAGCGGAATGCGCCGAAGCGGGGGCATAAGCTGAGGGACTTGTTGCGTCGGCACGGGAGTCGGCCGCGGCAGCTGCTGAACAGAGGTTTGCGGCGGAGCGGGACGGGCTCCTGGAACAGGTCGCCTCGCTAGAGAAGGAAAAAGGCAAGCTTGCCCTGACTCTAG
The DNA here is from genome assembly GCA_017311315.1 of Dendrocalamus latiflorus. Taxonomy (NCBI): domain Eukaryota; kingdom Viridiplantae; phylum Streptophyta; class Magnoliopsida; order Poales; family Poaceae; genus Dendrocalamus; species Dendrocalamus latiflorus. The sequence continues at coordinate 18,492,665 of CM029660.1, forward strand.
CGGAGCGTAACCAGACGCTTGGCGACGCCTCGGTGGTTGCGTGGGATGCCATGCAAGCGCTGGAGAGCCATCTTCAAGGGCTGGTAACTGAGGTGCCGGACCGCGCCTTTGGCCTGGAGGAGCTGTCTCGGACCCTCCGCTGGGTCGGGGATGCCGCCAACGTCGCGCGCAACGCCGCTACGACCTTTGGCACCCACTGCGCGTACACGTCGGCATGCTTGGTGTGCGCGCTCCTGCAGCACCGCGGTTGTACGCACGTTGCCGGGCTAGATGACCCCCGGCTGGAGATGCCTGGCGGGGCCGGAGTAATGTCCGGCACCGTCCGCTCCGCTCGCCTTGCCCTCGGGCCTTTCTTCGACCGGATCTGGGCTTACGTCGGGGCGGATGCTGCATGGGTCGAGCTCCGGAAGTCGCTCTACGGGACGGGGAGCCTCGGCCAATTTCTGGACGGGGTCCCTCGACACGACGAGGGCGGCGCTGGGTCCTCCGAAGGCGCCGGGAACCCGCAGGTCTGACGCCGTGGTGCCTAGGTGTAGGCGTGTGTTGTACTGCTCCCTCTTTTTGCAAATGGAGTACACACTTGCTGCATGCATTCTGACTTTCGCCTATGTCCCAGGCAGCTTCCTTGCTGGGGCCGGCTTCTTGCGGCCGACCTTTCAACCCGGCGACGCCTTCGACGCTGGCGAAGGGCCGAAGAGTCGCTGAACTTTTGGGCGGGCCGACCTTCTTCGAGCGAGGCCCCAGCTTTAGCGCGTGTTAAGGACGAACCCGCGGGATAGCGGCTTAGAGCGGCAAGGATGTTGCCGGACCTTTGTGCTTGTGTGATTTTTCCAGTATGTAGATTTTCTGGCCTTTTGGGATATGCGCTGTGTGTTGATGCCACTGCGGGTTCGCCGGTACGCCACATGCTACGCGGGGACGGGATCTCCACGCTCGACGCGCACCGTTAGCGACGTAGTCGCGCAAGGGTTCCTTAGAACGGCGCTTGCGGGGGCAGCCCTTGGCGCCTCTCCTTTTTACAGTCCATAGACGGGCGGGTGCGGAGGCGGACCTCGACACTTCGGCTTTTTATAGTCCGTAGACTGGCGTGTGCGGAGGCGAACCTCGACACTTCGCCTTTTTATAGTCCGTAGACTCGCGCGTGCGGAGGCAGACCTCGACGCTACGTCTTCCTTTATAGTCCGGAGACTCGCGCGTGCGGAGGTAGACCTCGACGCTACGTCTGATTTAGAGTCCGTGGACTAGTGCGTGCGGAGGCGGACCTCGACGCTACGTCTTCCTTTATAGTCCGGAGACTCGCGCGTGCGGAGGCAGACCTCGACGCTACATCTTATTTATAGTCCGGAGACTCGCGCGTGCGGAGGCAGACCTCGACGCTACGTCTTATTTATAGTCCGGAGACTCGCGCGTGCGGAGGCAGACCTCGACGCTACGTCTTATTTAGAGTCCGTGGACTAGTGCGTGCGGAGGAGGACCTCGACGCTACGACTTTCTTTATAGTCCGGAGAATCGCGCGTGCAGAGGCAGACCTCGACGCTACGTCTTATTTAGAGTCCGTGGACTAGTGCGTGCGGAGGCGGACCTCGACGCTACGACTTCCTTTATAGTCCGGAGACTCGCGCGTGCGGAGGCAGACCTCGACGCTACGTCTTATTTAGAGTCCGTGGACTAGTGCGTGCGGAGGCGGACCTCGACGCTACGACTTCCTTTATAGTCCGGAGACTCGCGCGTGCGGAGGCAGACCTCGACGCTACGTCTTATTTAGAGTCCGTGGACTAGTGCGTGCGGAGGCGGACCTCGACGCTACGACTTCCTTTATAGTCCGGAGACTGGTGTGCGCGAGGGCGTCCCCCCGTTGCGTCTTTTGTTTATACTCAGGCCCGTCATCTTTGGCTACGGTGAGTGCACACGCGAACATGCGACTTCGATTTATACTTAGTCCCGTACCCCTGGCTACGGCGAGTGCACACGCGAACGTGCGTCTTTGTTTATACTCAGGCCTGTCACCTTTGGCTACGGCGAGTGCACACGCGAACGTGCGACTTCGATTTATACTCAGTCCCGTACCCCTGGCAACGGCGAGTGCACACGCGAACGTGCGTCTTTGTTTATACTCAGGCCCGTCACCTTTGGCTACGGCGAGTGCACACGCGAACGTGCGACTTCGATTTATACTCAGTCCCGTACCCCTGGCTACGGCGAGTGCACACGCGAACATGCGTCTTTGTTTATACTCAGGCCCGTCACCTTTGGCTACGGCGAGTGCACACGCGAACGTGCGACTTTGATTTGTACTCCGGGAACGCGCGCGTTGGCTAAGCCTGCGCGCGCCTTCGCCGCGTACTTGCGCGTGATGAAGAAAGATTAGTGACAAACGGCGATCTTCATTACATCCCCGTTTGCGCGGGTAAGCAACTACAAGGGGTGGAGATACTAACCGTTTGCCCTTGGTGCGGCCGAAGCCTCTAGTCGCTAGACATCTGCAGGGCCCGCCAAGGCGCCTCTGAATGGCCCCGCGGACCTCCGCGCTGTGACGGCAGCTCTAGGAGCGCCGTTGGGCTTCGCGACGCGGGCACCTGGTACCTGGCTCGATGCGCCGGGCCATATCCTGGTCGCCTCGGACGGTGATGATGGTCCGGGGACCCGGGATCTTCATGCATAGATAGCCGTGATGTGGTACGGTGATGATGGCATTGTATTGGTACGGAAGGTCGACCACGTCGAAGGTGGCATCTTCGGCCTGCACATTGTCATCTTGGCCGAAGGAGACTTGAAGACCTATTTGGCCCAGCGCCCGTAGTGGCTGTCCCCCGAAGCCCTGCAGTGGGATTCCTGAGGGTCCTAGGCGGCTTCGAGGGATCCCCATCTGGTCGAAGGCTGCCGCAAACAATACGTTCGCGGAGCTACCGCCGTCCACCAAGGCGCGCCCCACGTCGCATCCCGCGATAGTGACCCGGATGACCAGGGGGTCCTGATGAGGGAAGTCCACACCCTGGGCGTCGTCGGGTGTGAATGTAACTTCGTGCTGCGCCCAATCCGGCGGTGCTTGCGCTGGGTATGCCGCCATGTGATGTAGTCTTCACGCATAGGCCTTCTGCTGCCGTGCTGAGGCGAATTCCAGCGCAGAGCCTCCGGATATGACGTTAATGACCCTACGGTGGGGTGCCTCCGGGGCCTGCAGTGACAGGAGGCCCTCCCGAGGCTACTGTACGTGAGCTTGGATCCGTAAGGGGCCCTCCTGGGGTTGCATCCCTTGCGCCTGTACCTGCATGGGGGCCTCGTACGGGAATTGGACGTGGGCCACCGCATGCGGACGCGTCTCGGGGTTCCTGTCCCTAGCGACGCTATCGCGGAGCGCCGCGATGGAGGTGCAGGCGCGGGTATCGTGGTTGCCGCGGCCGTGGACTATGCACCACAGTCCCTGGTGCTGGTCGTCGTAATCTCCACGACTTTTATCGTCGCGGCCCCGGCCACGGCCGCGCCCCTGACCGCCTCGGCCCGCGGGAGCGCCCTCGTCGGAACCGCCTTCAATGTCGAGGACGTACCGGTTTCGGCTCGACCTCTGCTGGCCGCGCTTGGGCTGATCGGACGACTCCTTATGCGAGGCGTCCCTGCGGTCGGGCGCAGCCCTGGACGACTCCTGCTTACGTTTTCCCTTCGAAGAACCGTCCTTCGGCGGATCTTCGGCTTTTGCCGAGGCTCCGGCCTGGTTGGTGTCGGAGTCGTCACCTTGCCTTCGCCGCGCGTCTTCTTCCGCCCTGGCATATTGCTCCATTTTGTCGAAGAGCTTCGCCACCGTCTTGATTGGCTTTCGCGCATTGTACTCGGCCATCGGGCCCGGACGAAGGCCCTGTATGGCTGCATTAACGATGGTGGTTTCATTAACGTCTTTCACTTGGCATCGAATCTTGGCGAAGCGTTTGAAGTAGTCCCGGAGCTTCTCTGAGGGTTTTTGCTTCACAGCAAAGAGTTGGTCCGTGTCGACTCGGTCGACGTAGTTTCCTTGGAAGTTGTTGTGAAGGCGGTCGCGAAGCTGCTCCCACGCGTAGATGGAGCCCGGCTCTATGGTAAAGAACCAAGAGAGCACCACTCCTTGCAGCGCGAGGGGGAGTCCCTTCGCCTTCGTGGTGTCGTCGCCGCCCGCGGCTTCGATCGCGGTGTCGTACACGCGCACGAACTCACGGGGGTCCATGTCGCCTTTGTACGGGTCGATGGCGCTAGGGAACTTGAAGTCTTCGGGCCATGCCGTCTGCTGCAGCCCCGCCGAAAGTGGGGACTCCGGATCTACGCGCCGTAGCGGCACACGGCTAGACGTGGGGGCTTCGCGGCTGTCCGCCCTCTCTGGCGTGGGCTCGGGCGCGATTACTGGCGTGGCCTGCTGGCTCTGAGCCTCTTGCATATCTCGGATGGCTCCGCGAAGGTCCCCTAGCTCCCGCTGGAACGCGTTGAGGGCCGCCAGCAGGGCGCTTTCCACCGCCTGTGCGGGCGGGGTCGCCGGTACTCCCAACGGGCGGATCGGCGCGGGCATGACCGCGTCGCGAGCTCCCGAGCTGCCGGTCGCTCCGTCGTGGCTACCTCGAACCGCCCGGTCCGCGCTGCCGGCGAGGGTCGCGGCGGGGGCGGCGAGATCGGCTGTCGTTGCGTCGGCGGGGTCGGTTGTCGCCGCACCAGCGTCGGCGTCTTCGACCGCCGGGTTCGTCACCGCAACGCCGGTGGCGGGGTGGGTCGTCGTGGTGCCGGTGATGAGGTTGGTCGTCGCGGTGCCGGTGACGAGGTTGGTCGTCGCGGTGCCGGTGACGGGGTTGGTCGTCGTTGTGCCAGTGACGGGGTTGGTCGTCGTGGTGCCGGTGACGGGGTTGGTCGTCGTGGTGCCGATGACGGGGTTGGTCGTCACTGTGCGAACGTCGCTGTCCTCGGCCACCGTGCCTGCGTCGCCACCCGCGCTCGCCGCTGCCGATGCCGAAGCCCTGGTACTCGTACGACGCTCCGGCCCGGCCGCCTTCTTTCCCTTCGCCACCGCCGACGAAGCTTTTTTCGGTGCCATCCTTCTTCTTCGGTCTTCAGGCTTGTCCTTGTCCTCCCCACGGACGGCGCCAACTGTTGTGGCTACGGGCCAAACAGAGAGAGAGATGGTAGTGGAGAGTGATGAAGATGAGTCTAATGGCCTGCCTCCTCCCCATGACCTGTATTCATATATATACACACATGAGGAGTGCTTTTAAAGTTATACCCTTACATCTGGTTATCCCGTCTGGGGGCACTTATGTCATTACACATGGCCTATCCTGGGCCTTATGACCTCCTACCAGGCCTGCTGGGTTTAGGTGGGGGCCACCCCTACGACAGGACTCATGGAGAAGCACACGACCATAAGTGTATTCAATATGAGTGTTCTAGGATTACAAATAGCCTCCTCCTTTCCTATTACACGAGGTCCTATTTATCGGAGGAGAGAGGAAGGTGAGTGAAGTTACATGTTTAAACTTGGGGTCTTGTTTACTCCTAGGGGCATTTGCGTCATTTGCTCTATAGGGTCCCACCACCTCTGGGACCCCAGGGTCAGTCTGGGGTCGGCCCTGGACCCTTTTGGGGTTGGGCTTGCCTACTCCGCTTATGGTTGGCCCTGACCCTCCTGGGATCGGCCTTACGTACTCCGCCCGAGGTTGGCCCCAGATCCTCCTGGGATTGGCCTCGCATACTCTACTTGGGGTACATCACCCGAGGTCGGCTCTGGGCCCTACTAGGGTTGACCTTGTGTGCATTGCCCAATGTTGGCCTCGGACCCTGCCGGGGTTGACCTTGTGTACCTTGGCCTAGGATAGAGCTTCTATCGAGCACTGCTGCATTGGGGTTATCATGGGCCCAAAGTTATCATGGGCCTAAAGTAGCGTGGGGACCCTTCCCTAACACAATTCGAGTATAAATGGCATGCACTTGACTCTCATTAGCAAAACAACACATTCATGGTGTCATGCCATGACTCACACTCCGAACACCAACTCCATAGTGGCCGTTATGACCACGAACCAATGGCCGGTCATACCACACCAAACCGATTTCAACCTCTCTCGATAAATAGGGGATCGATCTGAGCGCGGCCTCCACGCCGGTCAGACCGCCCAACATACTCCATTTGTATCGCCATTACATGGCCGGTTATACCTTTCCTTGCAACTCAGCACACACCTCTCTGGACAATAACTACAGCCAACTACAGGTCGGTACTACCGCTGTCGGTCGGTCATACCGTTGCTCCCATGCTGGTCTGACCACTAGCCTTAGGTCGGTCAGACCGCGGCCCCAATACTGGTCATACTGCCAGTAACAGAATGCAACTGAAAAAAATGCAAGCACCCAAAATCAAACTCAAACTTGACATCAGAGCACAAGCACTGTCAAATACTCATCACAAACATGGGGTAACCTCTACATAATCTCACAATACATGTAATCAAAATTTTAAATTTTACTTTCACACACATAAATGATATTAGTAGATTCTTCATCAAAAATAGTTGTGTATGTTCATGTTTTTATATTTTGTAGTAATATATAAAAGGTAGTAATCAATATAAAACAACTATTTGGAAACAACATTACTCAACTAAAATGGCTTGAGCGGCTTGAATTAGATCTAAACTGGGAGAATCAATTATAATACATAAATTATGTATAACTGTAGGTTAAAAAATAAAAGTATCAGAAATATATAAATTTGGCATTAAATATTTTTAAAGTAATTAATCCAAATGTATACCAATTCAGAAGTAGAATTTAGAAAATATAGAAATATAAAATATTCAAATTTCGCAACTAAAATTCCAAACCTGAAGCTGATGGCTAGTTCTCAAAGCTTGAAAGGGAGGTACTGTTGAAGCAGCGATAGTTTCTGAATTACTTGAGGGGGCCCACAGCGTATTCTTGTCTAGACTGAGTCAGCAGCCAAGCATGCAGTTTTGTTCTACGCTGAGTTCAGTTTCTATTGATTTTCACTACGGCATTTTGCAGGACCTTGGGGTTTCTACAGAGCAATAGGTTATTCCTACTCATTGCACTTTGCATAGGGAGCAGTTTCACGTATTGTATATCACTACGACATCTGCGATTTTCTCCGACAGCCATTTTCATTCCCAATCATATAAAACATAACTGTGGCTGATAGTCTTGGTGGGGTATACATCACCGACAATATACTCGCACATGATGGTGCTACAGCTGGTAGCAGTCACTTGTGTTAGTTAGTGCCATGCCGATCAACATAATATTTATTTCGTGTGGTTGAGAAAATATTTTTCTATCTTGTTATTTTTTCGTGCGACAGGCATGTCGGTAATGATTAGCCCCATGTCGAGAGGGCTCTCGGTGCTTGAAATCATGAACCTGCAGCATATGTGTGCATTGACTTAAAAAATCAATCAGCTTTGAGCAATCTAAATTCTAATTTACTGGCAGTAACTTTTTGAAGAAACCGACATGGCTGTGGTGTTGTAATCTATCCCCGACACATAAACCCCGACAGGAAATTCGCAACAGTTGGCTGTCGGCAAAGCATATACCCTACAGCTACATACCTTTGCCGACAGTCTTTGGCTGTTGGTGTTGATGTGATATCGTAGACCTTGAGTAAGCTTTCTTGTGTTATGCTTTCTAAACTTTCGGTGGATAGTTAAAAATGACTTGTGTGATATGGTATCTCGGAGCATAGATTTTGCTTGAATAAAAGTTGGAAACTACTGGTCATGAACTCTCTTTATATTGTTCTTTAGTTTCATTGGAAATGATCCTTTCAGCACCATGCTATATGAGTCAACGTGTTTTTTGTGTTTTGGCATACTGTAGTCGGAACTCGAGAAAACTTTTTTTGGTGAAAAAATCCCACCAAGAAATCCAAAACTAGAACTCCCAAAAAATCTTGCAAAATCTCGGGTGGAAAATTTTGAATTCAAATTTGAAGTTCTATGAAATGCCCCAAAAATTCAAACCCAAAAATTTTTATGATTTTTCAGAATTTTTGAGTGATTTTGGCCACTTTCCTTTTTTAGAAAGTTTCCCCGGAAGCCGCTTTCCCTTTTCGGCCTTTCCATTTTCCCTTCTCCTTGGCGCCTTTCTCCTTTTCCGCTTCCTTCCCTCCGCCTGCACCCGCGCGCGAGTGCTTCCCCGCCCCCTGTTTCGCCCCGCCTGCGTCACCCCGTCGCCAGCCGGTCGGAAACCAGCGGCGTTTCCCCTCGCCATGTGTCGTCGGCTCCCTCCCTCCGCCATCTCCCCCTCCCCCGCGCGAGAGCGCGCCTTGCCCATGTCCGCCACTCAACTGCTCCCGCACTCGTTCCCTCACCATTACTCGCGCGCAGAGCCGGACGTAGCTCCTTCACTCCGAGGCGACGCCCCAACAGCTCCCCCGTCCTTCCTGTTGACCGCCGGTGCCGCGCCCATCCCCCCTCTCCCTCTTTTTCTCCCCCTCCGCCAAAGCTCTCTCACACGCCCCCGGCTCCCTCGCACTTCAGCGCTCCCCGAGCTCCTCCCACTCCACCACTCACCTCCTGAGGCATCCAATTGCCTCCTCGAGCCGCCAATTGGAGCTCTGCTACTCCCCTGCGCCGTCGCCGCTCTTCCCTGCGTCGGTGACCCCGTGAGCCATTCTTCTTCCCCTCTCCCTCATTCTTCGATTCTTTTCGCCCAGAGCATCCTCACTACCCCTAATCACTGTGGTACTCTTCTCTAGCCAGGTGAACCCCTGTGGAGCACCGACGTCGAAGCTCACCGTCGGCAGAAACACCTCGACGTGGCCAGCCTTCCAGGAAGCCCCTGAGCTAGAACCACCACTGCCAAAGTGAGCCCCGAACCCCCTCAGATCGTGAAAACACCGCCCAATTGGCTTGATAGCCTCCGGTGAACCCCCTTCGCTGTCGTGAGGCCGAATCTCCCCCTTTTGCCTCCTACCTCCTCCGTTGACCTCCTTGCCTCCCAAGCCCCCAAAATGGGTTCCCCGTGTCGAGATCTACTCGATGGTGCCCTCCCTGGCCGCCGAGGACCTTGTTGTCGCCGGAGGGCGGAGATGCTCATGTCTCTGCCTCTTTGCTGCGCGCGCGGCGTGAGGTAGACGACGAGGGACGTGGCCCCATCCCCACCGTCCACTCCCTTCCGTTGCCATATAATATCAGCCGTTGGATGGCGCCCTTTCCGTAGCCGTCCGATGCCACTAAACACACTGTTGTGGCTACAGACCAAACAGAGAGAGAGATGGTAGTGGAGAGTGATGAAGATAAGTGTAATGGCCTGGGTCCTCCCCAAGGCTTACTCATATATATATACACATGAGGAGTGCTTTTACAGCTATACCCTTACATCTGGTTATCCCCTCTGGGGCAGTTATGTCATTACACATGGCCTATTCTGGGCCTTATAATCTCCTACCAGGCCTGCTGGGTTTAGGTGGGGGCCACCCCTACGACAGGAGCCTCTCATGGTGAAGGGCTTCACAGGGCCGAAGCCATGTCGTCGAGTCCTTTGGCCCCCTCCGTCCCCTGCGGCCTGTGAATTCCTCCAAGCTTGTGGTTGGGGAGCCTGAAATCTGGGATGGTGGTAGCGGAGGGTGGCGCCAAGTCGAAGTAGGCGCGCACGCTCCGTCCCCTACCCTTCGAACGGGTGGCAGCGAAGCTGGCGCCTAGCCGAAGTAGACGCGCGCGCTCCGTCCCCTACCCTTCGAACGGGTGGCAGCGAAGCCGGCGCCCAAGTCGAAGTGGAGGCGCGCGCTCCGTCCCCTACCCTTCGAAAGGGTGGCAGCGAAGCTGGCGCCTAGTCGAAGTAGACGCGCGCGCTCCGTCCCCTACCCATCGAACGGGTGGCAGCGAAGCTGGCGCCTAATCGAAGTGGAGGCGCGCGCTCCGTCCCCTACCCTTCGAACGGGTGGCAGCGAAGCTGGCGCCCAAGTCGAAGTAGACGCGCGCTCCGTTCCCTACCCTTTGAACGGGTGGCAGCGAAGCTGGCGCCCACGTCGAAGTAGAGACGCGCGCTCCGTCCCCTACCCTTCGAACGAGTGGCAGCGAAGCTGGCGCCCAAGTCGAAGTAGACGCGCGCGCTCCGTGCCCTACCCTTCGAACGGGTGGCAGCGAAGCTGGCGCCCAAGTCGAAGTAGAGGCGCGCACTCCGTCCCCTAGCCTTCGAACGGGTGGCAGCGAAGCTGGCGCCCAAGTCGAAGTAGAGGCGCGCGCTCCGTCCCCTACCCCTCGAACGGGTGGCAGCGAAGCTGGCGCCTAGTCGAAGTGGAGGCGCGCGCTCCGTCCCCTACCCTTCGAACGGGTGGCAGCGAAGCTGGCGCCCAGGTCGAAGTGGAGGCGCGCTCTCCGTCCCCTACCCTTCGAACGGGTGGCAGCGAAGCTGGTGCCCACATCGAAGTAGACGCGCGCGCTCCGTCCCCTACCCTTCGAACGGGTGGCAGCGAAGCTGGCGCCGAAGTCAAAGTAGAGGCGCGCGCTCCGTCCCCTACCCCTCGAACGGGTGGCAGCGAAGCTGGCGCCCAGGTCGAAGTAGAGACGCACGCTCCGTCCCCTACCCTTCGAACGGGTGGCAGCGAAGCTGGCGCCTACATCGAAGTAGAGACGCGCGCTCCGTCCCCTACCCTTCGAACGGGTGGCAGCGAAGCTGGCGCCTACGTCGAAGTAGAGACGCGCGCTCCGTCCCCTACCCTTCGAACGGGTTGCAGCGAAGCTGGCGCCCTAGTCGAAGTAGACGCGCGCGCTCCGTCCCCTACCCTTCGAACGGGTGGCAGCGAAGCTGGCGCCCAAGTCGAAGTAGAGACGCGCGCTCTGTCCCCTACCCTTCGAACGGGTGGCAGCGAAGCTGGCGCCTAGTCGAAGTAGACGCGCGCGCTCCGGGGCTGTTGTGACCTTGTAGTCTTGTAGTGCGCTTTTAATGGCGGCTGGAATTACGCCGACGCCTGGCCTGGCAGAAGTCAGGCTGTCGCGTCGTGTAGTCTGCCATGCTGCAGGTGGGGCACGTGGCGACTCACGACTGGTGCGTCGTGGGATGTGAGCGGTTGCGTGACCGCGGCCGTTCGCCTCGTCCCCCGAGAAGTTGGACGCGTGTTGAAGAGGTAGGGGTGTTGTGCGCTGCTTGGCCACCTACCAGGCGCGGCCTTCTAGGTCCGGGCGGTTCTTCTTTCCAAATCCTGGACAGCTGAATCGCCAGGAATTTGATCCGTCTGTGCGTTGAGCCCCAGGGCAGGCGAGCGGCCTTTATAAGGTGCTAGTGTTGAGGTGGAGGCACCCTTTCTCGCTTTGCTTTTTGATCTGCCGCTTCGCTTGCGCCCGTGCTAATTGTCACGCCAGTTGCTCCCTTGCCTGCTTCTTCTCCTTCCCTTGTCGCGAAGAGCAAAGGCCAGCCACGACGACGCCACCTACCACCCCCGCAGCGGCTCCTTGCCTAGCCAGGGCGAGGTGAACCATCCTTCCCAAGAATACAAACTGGTGTCGCGGGGGAGCTCGCGTGCCAACAAGTTGTGGAACGCGATGGAGCACTCGGGGGGCTCCTGCTCCCGTGTGCTGGGGAAGAGCCGCATGACGGAAGGGACGCTGCAACGGCTCGTGGATGAGGGGAAGATCGCGGATCGCGATGGGGCTCGCTTACCCCGCCGGGACGAGACGGAGCCGAAGCCCGGGGCCCTGGAGGCAATTGTTTTCGTCGCGTTCTTCGATGCCGGCCTTCGGATGCCCTGCACGTTGTTTGTAGGCGAAGTCCTGCGGGCCTACCAGTTGGAGCTAGCCCAGCTGACGCCCCACGCGATACTCCGCCTCGCTGTCTTCGCGTGGGCGATGCGGACAGAGGGGTGGCGTCCCAGCGCCAGCTTATTCGCCACCCTACACGATGCACACTGTCGACCCAGAAAGGTTGGCGGGGCGGTGTCCAACTTTGGCGGTGTGGACTTCGTGCTCCGGGCGTCCTGCGCGACGTTGTTTCCTGTGTCCGCCTCGTCAGGGCAGTGGGCGTCCGGCTGGACGCGGTGGTGGTTCTATTACACCGTGACCGACAAGAGCAGAATGCAGTGCCGAGGCGGGCCGATCTCGTTTAATAGCACGCCGAGTCTGAAGGCGGAGATTAACGACACGCGAAGGCTACAGAGCCTCGTCGGTGTCGCCTGTCGAATGAGCGTGCGCGACCTAGTCGAGGAGTTCATGATGCATGGGGCGGCGCCACTCTCCTCCCGGGGGAAGTATGTTGTGCCGAATGGCCCCCGTGAGGACGGGTTCGAACCATGTGTGTCTCGGGTGCTTTCGCCCTCCGCCCCTTGTAAGTCGCCCATCGTGTCTTTGTATCTGTTTGGCTTCCGCCTAACTGACGTGATCTCCTGCGCAGTGACTCGGCTAGAAGATGCGGAGCGCGTGGTTGCGGCGCTCCTCGGCCCGTACACGCTTAAGGAGCACCGGGCTCGCGAGGCCGCGGTGAAGGTGGCTAAGCAGGGGTGGATAAACCGCACCTGCGAGGCTGTAGGCATTGCCGTGCCCGAGCGCATGGTGCCGGAAGAGCTCCCCGCCGGGACTCCCGGCGCTCAGGACGGTGATAGCCCCGCGGGGGGCTGTCTTCGCGACGCCGGGCCCGTTCCCCGGCTGCCGTATGCGACCCGGCAGCCCCCCCGGCGGCTAGCTCAGCTGAGGCGGAGCGTGCGACCGGCGGTGGGCCTGGCCACACTGCTTCGGAGGGGCGCGCCGCCGCGGATCCCCCGACATTTTCTGCCGATGCCCACGAGCCCGTGCTCGGGCTCGCGGCCACCGCTGAGTTGGAACCCGTCAACCCGGGGGGGTGGCGTCGTCCCCGGCGAGCAAACCACGGGGGACGGTGCGTTATCAACCGTAGCGGCCGACGAGGGCGTTCCCCTCGCGGAGGAAACCACAGGGGCGGCAATGACCGGAGCTGGTTCTGCCGTGGAAGAATCGCCTGCGGCGCCGCAGGCGAAACGCCCTTGGACGCAGTCCCCCCCGCCAACGAGGGGTCGATACGCTGTTGCGGGGCCTTGCCGTGGAATTACGGCGGCTGGCGCGGCCGAGAAGACCTTCTCCCCAACCGTCGAGGCGCCCGCGTCCCCCTGGGTGGTCGACCCGGTGCCGCTTCCTGCCGTGACGAGGGGCGCAGGAGGTAGGTGTGAGTCCCTTTCTTCCCCTGACTTCGCGAGACTTTCTCCGATCTGCTCGCTCATTCTGCCGACATCAGGCGAGACGACGTCTCCCGTACGCGGCGAAGGATCGAGCAGCGGAGGTGTGCGCGAAGTCGGGAGCCGCGTGCAGGATGCCCCGCCGGTGTCCCTTGCTGCTGACGTGGCCGTGGCCACGGTAAATCCTGGCGTGTTGGGGCCGGGACTCGCTCGCTCGGACTTCCTCCCTCGCCCGGAGATATTTTGCCACCTCACCGCCGCCGCCGAGCGTGCCGACAACGGCCTCAATCGAGAGGTGCTGTCGTCATGCGCGGGGGACCTCCTGGCGCTCGCGTTGCAGGCCTCCGAGATGAGGGTAAGTACGTGCGCTTCAGCTTGTACGGTACTGCTGGACGCCTGCTGATTTGTTGTTCCTGTCAGACGCTTGCCCTCAGCCGGTCCTTTGACGAGGCCCGCGTTCGGGAGCAGAGGGCTCTGGATGAAGAACTTCGCGCGCTGGAGGACACCCTGGTGGCCGCACAAGTTGCGGCCACAGAAGCGCGGGACGCCGCGGCTGGGGAACGCGCCGCCTTCGTGCAGCAGATCTCCGTCCTAGAAGGGGAGAACGCCCAGCTGGCGGAGCCTGCTGCCGAGAACCGCCTTGCATTGGAAAATGCGTCTGTGTCGGCGTGGCGGGCCATGGAGTCTCTGAACCAGGCCCTTCGGGATCTGTGCGTCCGAGTGCCGGATACTACGCACAGGCCGGAGGCCCTATCGGAGACGCTCGGGCTGATCGAGGAGGGGGCCGGCGTTGCTCTTCGTGGCGCCAGGACCTTTGGCGAGCACTGCAGCTATGTTGGTGCATGCTTCGCCCTCGCCCTGCTTCATACTCGTGGGTGTAGGCGTACCCATGAGCTAGCGAATCCTCAACTGGATCTTCCCGACCGACCAGAGGTTATGTCGGACGCCATCTGCTCCATTGGGGCTAGCCTGCAGAACTTCCACCAACGGATCTGGGGCCGCTTCGGGGAAGGTGCAGCGAGAGTCGCCGTGCAGCAGACGTTGCATGGGGAGGGGGACCTCCTCCAGTGGCTTGAAGGGGTCCTTCAGCGCCGCGGCGACGACGGCGCGGGCTTGTCCGCACCGCGCCAAGGCTGAGCGGTTGGTCGGGTGGTGCAGGGGGATGATGTACTGGTTCTTACGCATGTGACCATGTAACCCCTTTGCTTTTGCAATGGAACCAAGTAGTACTTTATGCTTGGTGTTACCTGCCGCCGGACGCGGAGGACAGGTGTACGCATCTCGTTTATGCTCCGTGGAGTGGCGCGTGCGGAGGCAAATCTCGACGCTACGATTTCCTTTATAGTCCGGAGACTCGCGCGTGCGGAGGCGGACCTCAACGCTACGTCTTATTTAGAGTCCGTGGACTAGTGCGTGCGGAAGCGGACTTCGACGCTACGTCTTCTTTATAGTCCGGAGACTCGCGCGTGCGGAGCTAGGCTCGACGCTACGTCTTATTTAGAGTCCGTGGACTATTGCGTGCGGAGCTAGGCTCGACGCTACGCCTTCTTTATAGTCCGGAGACTCGCGCGTGCGGAGCTAGGCTCGACGCTACGTCTTATTTAGAGTCCGTGGACTATTGCGTGCGGGGCTAGGCTCGACGCTACGTCTTCTTTATAGTCCGGAGACTCGCGTGTGCGGAGCTAGGCTCGACGCTACATCTTGTTTAGAGTCCGTGGACTATTGCGTGCGGAGCTAGGCTCGACGCTACGTCTTCTTTATAGTCCGGAGACTCGCGCGTGCGGAGCTAGGCTCGACGCTACGTCTTATTTAGAGTCCGTGGACTATTGCGTGCGGAGCTAGGCTCGACGCTACGTCTTCTTTATAGTCCGGAGACTCACGCGTGCGGAGCTAGGCTCGACGCTACATCTTGTTTAGAGTCCGTGGACTATTGCGTGCGGAGCTAGGCTCGACGCTACGTCTTCTTTATAGTCCGGAGACTCGCGCGTGCGGAGCTAGGCTCGACGCTACGTCTTATTTAGAGTCCGTGGACAATTGCGTGCGGAGCTAGGCTCGACGCTACGTCTTCTTTATAGTCCGGAGACTCGCGCGTGCGGAGCTAGGCTCGACGCTACGTCTTATTTAGAGTCCGTGGACTATTGCGTGCGGAGCTAGGCTCGACGCTACGTCTTCTTTATAGTCCGGAGACTCGCGCGTGCGGAGCTAGGCTCGACGCTACGTCTTATTTAGAATCCGTGGACTATTGCGTGCGGAGCTAGGCTCGACGCTACGTCTTCTTTATAGTCCGGAGACTCGCGCGTGCGGAGCTAGGCTCGACGCTACGTCTTATTTAGAGTCCGTGGACTATTGCGAGCGGAGCTAGGCTCGACGCTACGTCTTCTTTATAGTCCGGAGACTCGCGCGTGCGGAGCTAGGCTCGACGCTACGTCTTATTTAGAGTCCATGGACTATTGCGTGCGGAGCTAGGCTCGACGCTACGTCTTCTTTATACTCCGTAGAGTGCGCGCGAAAGCGTCCTCCCGCTGCGTCTTATTTATACTCCGTAGAGTGCGTGCGGAGCTAGGCTCGACGCTACGTCTTATTTAGATACGTGGACTATTGCGTGCGGAGCTAGGCTCGACGCTACGTCTTCTTTATAGTCCGGAGACTCGCGCGTGCGGAGCTAGGCTCGACGCTACGTCTTATTTAGAGTCCGTGGACTATTGCGTGCGGAGCTAGGCTCGACGCTACGTCTTATTTAGAGTCCGTGGACTATTGCGTGCGGAGCTAGGCTCGACGCTACGTCTTCTTTATACTCCGTAGAGTGCGCGCGAAAGCGTCCTCCCGCTGCGTCTTATTTATACTCCGTAGAGTGCGTGCGGAGCTAGGCTCGACGCTACGTCTTATTTAGAGTCCGTGGACAATTGCGTGCGGAGCTAGGCTCGACGCTACGTCTTCTTTATAGTCCGGAGACTCGCGCGTGCGGAGCTAGGCTCGACGCTACATCTTATTTAGAGTCCGTGGACTATTGCGTGCGGAGCTAGGCTCGACGCTACGTCTTCTTTATAGTCCGGAGACTCGCGCGTGCGGAGCTAGGCTCGACGCTACGTCTTATTTAGAATCCGTGGACTATTGCGTGCGGAGCTAGGCTCGACGCTACATCTTCTTTATAGTCCGGAGACTCGCGCGTGCGGAGCTAGGCTCGACGCTACGTCTTATTTAGAGTCCGTGGACTATTGCGTGCGGAGCTAGGCTCGACGCTACGTCTTCTTTATACTCCGTAGAGTGCGCGCGAAAGCGTCCTCCCGCTGCGTCTTATTTATACTCCGTAGAGTGCGTGCGGAGCTAGGCTCGACGCTACGTCTTATTTAGAGTCCGTGGACTATTGCGTGCGGAGCTAGGCTCGACGCTACGTCTTCTTTATAGTCCGGAGACTCGCGCGTGCGGAGCTAGGCTCGACGCTACGTCTTATTTAGAGTCCGTGGACTATTGCGTGCGGAGCTAGGCTCGACGCTACGTCTTCTTTATAGTCCGGAGACTCGCGCGTGCGGAGCTAGGCTCGACGCTACGTCTTATTTAGAGTCCGTGGACTATTGCGTGCGGAGCTAGGCTCGACGCTACGTCTTCTTTATAGTCCGGAGACTCTCGCGTGCGGAGCTAGGCTCGACGCTACGTCTCATTTAGAGTCCGTGGACTATTGCGTGCGGAGCTAGGCTCGACGCTACGTCTTCTTTATAGTCCGGAGACTTTGTTTTGCTTAGCGCGGACAGGGGATGCTCTTGGAACAGCAACCTTTATTGAACTCCCGTTTGCGCGGGCGAGCATCGCCTAACAACAGGCCGGTGGCCCTACGCCTACTGTGCCGCTTCTAGGCGTAGTATCGCTGCAACCTGTCCGCGTTCCATGTGTGCCGGAAGGCTTGTCCTTCAAGCGTGGTGAGGCGGTACGCCCCCTTTGGCAATACCTCCGTTACGATGTACGGGCCTTCCCACTTGGATTCCAGCTTGCCAACGGTTTCCGCCTGAAGCGCCACTCTGAGGACGAGATCCCCAGGCTTGAACCCCCGCGGGCATATAGAGCGGTCCCGAGTACGCATTGTCTGCCGCGCGTAATTCTCGACGTGGTGGGCTGCGTCTGCCCGTACCCCGTCGAGGAGGTCCAAGGACACACGGCGCTCCTCTTCGGGTGCTTGGACGAGGACCCTTCGCGAGCCGGCCTTAATTTCCTCGGGCGTCACTGCTTCGTCGCCGAAGAGGAGCTTGAACGGCGTGAATCCCGTTGGGCGCGTTACCGTTGTGCGAAGCAACCATAGAACGCTGTGAAGCTCGTCTGGCCACTTGCCCTTCGGCAATCCAACCAGGCGCTTTTTGATGGCGGCAGAGATGGCGCCATTCGCCCGTTCGACCGCCCCGTTGGACTGGGGATGCCCTACCGAGGCGAATCGGAGGGTGATGCCCATGCTGTCACAATAATCTTTGAAGAGGGCGGCGTCGAACTGCAGGCCATTGTCGACCGTGAGCTCCCGAGGTACCCCGAAGCGACATATGATGTTTTGCCATAGGAAGCGCTGTATGGCCGCAGACGTTACTTTGGCCAGAGCGATCGCTTCCGGCCACCTGGAGAAATACTCCAGCGCGACTACCACGAACCGGAGGTCCCCTGGAGCTCGGGCAAGTGGTCCTACTATATCGAGACCCCAGCGCGCCAGTGGCCACACCGGGGGGATTGGGTTGAGGCTTGTCGGGGGCCTGCGGATGATGCGCGCCATCCATTGGCACCCTTGGCACCGACGGACGAGGTCCTGGGCGTCGGTGACGGCAGTCGGCCAGTAGAAGCCTTGTCTGAACGCCTTGCCGACTAATGACCTCGGCGCCAGGTGGGATCCGCATACGCCCGCGTGGATTTCCGCCAAGAGTTCCTTTCCTTCCTCAGTCGAGAGGCAGCGCAGGAGCAGCGCGCAAACCCCCTTCTTGTAGAGTGTCCCTTCAAACACCTGGAAGGACCGTGCGCGGTGCTGCAATCGTCGCAGCTCGGCAGGATCCTCCGGCTCGGCGAGGCCTTGTAAGAATTTGAAAATGGGCTCCCGCCAATCTCCTGGCCGATCAATGCGGTGGACAAGTGCCGCGTCCCGGTTATCCTGCGCGATGGCCGCCGTTGCTAACACCTCGTAGAATGCCCCCTCAGGGGGGGCAGTTGCTGGCTGGCCGCCTTGACGAGGGCGTCTGCTTGCTCATTCTCCGCCCGGGGGATGGCCTTGACGGTGACACCCAAAAAGTGCCTTTCCCTCGCCCGTACCGCCGCGAGGTACTTGGCCAACTCGGGGTCCTTGGCTTGATATGACTTGTCCACATGGCCGGCCACCAAGCGCGAGTCGGTGCGGACCAACACCCGTCTCGCGCCGGCTGCCTTGAGCTTCGCTAGGCCAAAGAGCAGCGCCTCGTATTCGGCCGTGTTGTTGGTGGCGGGGAAGGCAAGGCGCGCCGAGTACAGCAAACGCTGTCCTTCGGGCGTGACGATCACCGCCCCTACGCCCGCGCCGGCGACGCTGTAAGCTCCGTTGATTGTAAGCGTCCAGACGGGGTCATCGTGCGTCTGGCCGGGTTGGGCCGGCGGGGTCCATTCGGCGAGGAAATCCGCCAGGACTTGGGATTTAATTGCCGTTCGCGAAGTATACGTCAAGGAGAAGGGAGCGAGCTCGGCGGCCCATTTACCGATGCGCCCTGTGGACTCCTTGTTGTGTAGCATCTCTGCCAGGGGGAATGAGGAAGGCACTGTGATCGGGTGAGCCAGAAAATAATGCCGAAGCTTCCTGGAGGCCATGACCAGCGCGTAGGCGAGCTTCTCAAGCTCCGTGTATCTTGTCTTGGTGCCTTGAAGGGCTTCGGAGACAAAGTAGACAGGCCGCTGCATGGCGCCTTCCTCTAAGACGAGGACGGCACTGACCGCGGTAGCTGACGCGGCCAGATAGAGCAGGAGGGGAGCCTCTGGTGCTGGGGCGACCAGAGTGGGGAGGCTTGCCAGGTGCTGCTTAAGCTCGTTGAAGGCCTTCGCGCAGTCTCCGTCCCAACGAAACCCATCGCACCCGCGGAGTGTCTTGAAAAACGGCAGGCCCCACTCCGCCGCCCTGGATAGGAAGCGGCTTAATGCTGCCATGCGGCCCGCTGGCCTCTGGACCTCCCTCGTTGTCTTGGGCGGCTCCATACCCAGGATAGCGTCTACTTTGTCGGGGTTCGCCTGGATGCCCCGCCCGGACACGAGGAAACCAAGGAGTTTGCCCGCCTGTACCCCGAAGACACATTTGTCGGGGTTGAGCTTGATGCCCGCCTTCCGGAGGTTGTCAAAGGTCTCCTGGAGGTCCCGGCCGTGTAGAGCAAGTTGCCGAGTTTTGACCACCACGTCATCGACATAGGCTTCGACGTTCCTCCCCAGCTGGGCGGCCAGGGCAATGGCGACGAGGCGGGTGAAGGTAGCGCCCGCGTTCTTCAAGCCAAAGGGCATTCTGACGAAGCAGAACGTCCCAAGTGGTGTGATAAAACTGGTCTTCTCCTCGTCGTCCTCGGCCATGTATACCTGGTGGTAGCCGGAATAGGCGTCCAGGAAACTCATGAGTTCGCACCCAGCAGTGGCGTCAACCAGCTGATCGATGCGCGGCAAGGGGTAGTTGTCCTTTGGGCACGCCTTGTTGAGTGCCTTGAAGTCGATGCACATGCGCCAGGCCCCGCTGGCCTTTTTGACTAGCACCGGGTTAGCGAGCCATTCTGGATGGTGGACCTCGCGGATGACCCCGGCGCGAAGAAGCTTCGCCACCTCCGCTTTGGCCGCCTGCTGCCGATCCCTCGACATACGCCGGAGCCTTTGCTTGACCGGCTTGGCGTCGGGGCGGACCGCCAAACGATGCTGGATTACCGCGCGATCCACGCCCTTGATGTCCTCCGGGGACCATGCGAAGATGTCCACGTTGTTCTGAAGCACTCGGAGCAGCTCCCGTTCGACCCCCGGTGGGAGCCCCTCGCCAATGGAGACAAACTGCCCCTCCGCCTGGAGCGGCACCTTCTTGACGCCGCCTTCGGGCCGAGGCTTGGGCGTCCACCCGGGGGCGGAGGGCCCAGCACCGGGCGTGCCGGAGAGGGCATGCACCGGGCGATGCGAGACGCGGCTGCCGCCTTCGGCACGTCTTGCCAGGTCCTGGTCGCCGAAGATGGTGATGACACCCTCCGGGCCCGGGAGCTTTACACACAAGAAGGCGTGGTGCGGGATTGCCTCGAAAGAGTTGATGGCGGGTCGCCCCAGTATGGCGTTGTAGGGGTGCGGGATACCTACGACATCAAAGGTGACATGCTCGGTCCGGATGTTACCTTTGTTGCCCTCCTGACGGAAGGTGACAGGAGGGAAACGTGCCCCAGGGCCTGCAGCGGTTGACCCCCGAAGCCTTGATGTGGAGCTCCTGGCTGCTCCAGCCGGCTTCGGGGGATTGCCATGCGGTCGAGGGCGTCTGTGAATAAGAAGTTCGCGGAGCTTCCCCCGTTGACAAGGACGCGCTTGACTTCGCAGCATGCTATGTGGGCCTGGATGACTAGAGGGTCTTGGTGAGGGTACTCCACGCCCCTGGCGTCGTTCAAGTCGAAGGTGATGCTGCGGGGCGGCATCCACAGCTGCGGCTGCTCCCCGGGGGCTTTTGAGGAGGAGCCTCCGGTGATGACGTTGACGGTGTGATGCTGCGCGCCCTCCGCTGCGGTGGCCCGTATGGGGCTATCCCTTGGGTGCCCCACATGGACTTCGGCGGGGGGCCGAGGAGGCGGAGTCCGAGATCCGGCCGTCACCCTCCGCAGCTCCATCACCGCGATGCATGCCCTTGTGTAATGATCGCCGTAGCCGTGTACCTCGCACCACTTGCCATAGCGCAGAAGCTCCTGCTCTGCGCGGGGTTGGCTGCCGTAGTCAAATCCGCCCTCTGATCCCCGGACTCCCCTCCGTGAGGCGGGGTCGGGTCCTTGGCGGGTGCTCTTGGTAGCGAGGACGTGATGGGCCGCCTGCGACCGGCGCTGGCGGCGCCGAGGTTTGGGCCTACACCGTGACGAGCCTTCCTGTACTTCGTCCTCACTGCCTCGGGGAGGGCCTCCTCGGGGCTTTCGGCTACAGCCCGGCTTCGAGGAGGGGCCACCTGCCCCGACCTCGCGCGGGGGCCGCTCCTCATGGGCGAGGCCGAGGGCGGTGATGTTGCGTCTTCGCGCATCCTCCTCCGCCCGCGCATACTCGTCCATTTTGTCGAAGAGCTTGGCCACTGTCGTAATTGGCCTCCGCGCGTTGTATTCGGCCATCGGGCCCGGGCGAAGGCCCTGTATGGCTGCATTAACGACTGTGATTTCATTAACATCGTGTACCTGGCCTCGAATTTTGGCGAAGCACTTGAAGCAGTCCCGGAGCGTCTCCGAGGGTCCTTGCTTCACAGCGAAGAGTTGGTCCGCATCGATTCGCTCGACATGATATCCTTGAAAGTTGGTACGAAGCCGGTCGCGAAGCTGCTCCCACGCATAGATGGAGCCCGGCTCTATGGTAAAAAACCAAGAGAGCGCCACTCCGTGCAGTGCGAGGGGGAGTCCCTTCGCCTTCGTGGTGTCGTCTCCGCCCGCGGCCTCGATCGCGGTTTCGTATACGCGCACGAACTCACGGGGGTCCGTGTCGCCTTTATACGAGTCGATGGCGCTAGGGAACTTGAAGTCTTCGGGCCATGCCGCCTGCTGCAGCCCCGCCGAGAGGAGGGACTCTGGATCCACGCGTCGCAGCGGCACGCGGCTGGACGTGGGGGCTTCGCGACTGTCCGCCGTTTCCGGCGCGGGCTCGGACGCGGTTGCTGGCGCAGCCGGCTGACTCCGAGCCTCTTGTATATCTCTGACGGCTCCGCGAAGGTCCCCCAGCTCCCGCTGGATCGCGTTGAGAGCCGCCAGCAGGGCGCTTTCCATCCCCGGTGCGGGCGGGGTCGCTGGTGCTTCCGACGGGTGGGTCGGCGCGGGGACGACCGCATCGCGGGGTCCCGAGCTGCCGGTCGCTCCGTCGTGGCTACCTCGGACCGCCTGGTCCGCACCGCCGGCGAGGTTTGCAGTGGGGGCGGCGAGGTCGGCTGTCGTCGCGCCGGCGGGGTCGGTTGTCGCCGCACCCGTGTCGACATCTTCGACCGCCGGGTCCGTCCTCGCAACGCCGGTGGCGGCGTTGGTCGTCGCTGTGCCGGTGACGGGGTTGGTCGTCGCTGTGCCGGTGACGGGGTCGGTCGTCGCCGCGCAAACGTCGACGGCTTCGGCCACCGCGCCTGCATCGCCACCCGCGTCCGCCGCTGCCGATGCCGAAGCTCTGGTACTCATACGACGCTCCGGCCCGGCCGCCTTCTTTCCCTTCGCCGCCGCTGAGGAAGCTTTTTTCGGTGACATCTTTTTCTTCGGTCTTCAGGCTTGTCTTCGTCCTCCCCACGGATGGCGCCAACTGTTGTGGCTACAGACCAAACAGAGAGAGAGATGGTAGTGGAGAGTGATGAAGATAAGTGTAATGGCCTGGGTCCTCCCCAAGGCTTACTCATATATATATACACATGAGGAGTGCTTTTACAGCTATACCCTTACATCTGGTTATCCCCTCTGGGGGCAGTTATGTCATTACACATGGCCTATTCTGGGCCTTATAATCTCCTACCAGGCCTGCTGGGTTTAGGTGGGGGCCACCCCTACGACACACACCCTTCCGCAACTGCTTGATCAAACTCCCTCCACTACCGTCTAATCCTTTCCCCGTAGCGCATCCTGTGTGCCCGCCTTCCCCTCATCGCCACCGTCTGCTCCCGCCGTGTGTCGGCCATCCGCTAGGCCAAGGCGTGCGCGCTGGGCCTTCGGCCTCGCGGCCCGCTCGGCTGCGCAGGCCACACAGTGCCGGGCCGCACTGTAGCCATGGGGCCAGCCTAGCACTGTTCATCCGTTTTTTCAGAGATTTATCAATTTCCAAAACTCCAAAAAATACAAATAAATTCTAGAAAATCACAGAAAATCCCAAAAATTTCCAAATTTCACCACTTTGCTCATTTTGATGCCCTGAATCCATTTTTGGCCTCCAATCCACCAAATTCATCCCAGAAAAATTCAAAAATCTGCCATTTGAATATTTATGCATTTTACTCCTTTTTTCATAGATTATGTTTCCTCACTTGATTAGGCTCAAGCCGGACTTATGTTATTTTCGTGTGTTTGTGCTAGTTTCGAAGATTTCAGAGGCTTCAGCGTAGGGCCAGGATCAGGGAGTTGCTGCTTACGAGATTGCCGAGATCGCCGAGATCCAAGGCAAGTCGCAAAACCTTGATCATGTTGTAACCCATGTCGTTTAAATTACGTTATTATGGTACTTGCATTACTGTTAATTTGCGAAATGTTAATTTGTGTAAAATAAATTGTTTAGAATGACATGATATCTAGTTAACACCTGCCACCGATATTAGCCATGATAAAATTGTAGCCCCACCCTTGTTAACCCTAGATTTACTCTAAGAATAGTATGACTATCTGTAGGTTATTTACATTTCATGCAAATCTTTACACTACTAAGGTTGTGGCCGTGGGCCGATAGATTTGAAAAGTCGAGATTTTAGGGTAAGGGTGTTGTGGGACACCGTGAGATGTTCTTCACCCACCGCTTTGCCCTGGGGTGGAGGTGGTGTGCCTCGTGAAAATGTAAGGACTAGACCCTTTACGCCAAGAAAGTGACATAGTAACGGCTCAACCACAGGTGTTGACCCGTCAACCCTGGTTTAGTAGCTGCTCAACTTAAGTGAAACCCTGCATTGGGAGTCGGTGTGGATCGCGGATCCGGACTAAGACAACGATAGGTCCCCACAACTCGGGCCTGGAGTTCCGTGTAGGCCTGCGGATACCCGAGGGTGTGCGGGTCTCTAACCTATCGGGTTGAATGTAAGCAAATGATTGAGCAGTGAAACGACCCAGTTCCTTAACTCAGTCATGAGGGTTAAGGATGTGTGTGGGTAAAGTTGGGCAACTCTGCAGAGTCAATCAAATGGTATTCGAATACGCCGTGCTCCTGGTTAATGGAGCTGTGTCATTGGGTGATTCCAGCTGTGAAGCTTAAGCAGTGTTTTCAAGTGTTTTAACTGGATTAGTTGGTTAATTATCTTGTTATGAAAACCCCTCAATTTTTATGGAGCAGTCATAGGCTTTTAGGTTTCTAAAATTGTTTGCAAAGAAAACTGCATCCACTCAAGTTAATAAGACAAGTATACTCGCCTCCTTTATCAACCCGTGCAAGTAGCTAAGATAGGGTTTTCCTTTGTGACTTGCTGAGCTGGTTAGCTCACGGCTTGCTAAATCCTTCAGAAGGTCAAGACACTGGAGAAGGTCTCCCTGTTGAAGAAGCTCCAGAAGAGCCTTTCTATGACGAGGACCCTTGGTTTTACGTCTCCGCCGCGCTCAAGTTTCCTGGAAGTTTTTGTAATGTAATATACTTTGGGCTTGCACGCCCCGTTTCAGTAAAACTGGGTTGTTAAACCATATGTTGTAATATAAGTTGGTCTTTTGTTGTAAGCATGTGCTGTGATCATATTCTCTTACTCGACGCTCCATACTGTTCAAACAAGGATAGTTGCGGAATGCCGGGTCCTGGCGCCCCTGGAAACGGGGGCGTTACAAGAAGTGGTATCAGAGCAGGCTGCTTGATCGTAGGTTGAGACCTAAGGCAAACTCGGAAGCGATTTCATCGCAAAACCTAATTTAAAACCTAAAAAGAATTTGCGAAAACTGTAAGTATTATTGCTGTCTTTTCCTCTCTTGTTGCTACCTTATCTGTCTTAGTTTACTTCTACTTAAGTTTTACTTTTGCAAAATGCTTATTGCTATACTTGTCTAACTTTAAAATTTCGTTCTTCGGCAGATGGTTCACTTCGTGCACTCGCGCCCGGAGCGTATGGAGGGATGGCCCTCTAAGCTCTAGGAGGTCCAACAGTACCTTGGAGTAGGCGTATACCACAGGCCCGTGTTCCATGCCGTCAACCGCTTCTTTCAGGAGGAGCGATACGAGTGGAAGGCGTGGGTGACCTTAACACCTTTCCTGTCTGCTCGGATATCGAGAGGAGGTTCATTGCACAGAGGATCAAGCAGGATGACACAGTTCAGGACATAGCTAGAAAGGCTGTGATCTATCTCCGCGGCTACTACGACCTCGAGTTGGCCGAGTCGCCCTTCGACCTGATCCCAAGATCACTCCACGGCGGGAGATCCTTCACCGTTCCTCAGTTCCGCGAGGCTGACGACCCCCGCTTGCAGGGTGTCGCTAGCATTGTGGCTCAGCAGGAGCATCAGTATGAGCGCACCGTGGAGGAGTCCAGGTCCCTGCAGATGCAGCTCCTTGAGGCCCAGCAGGAAGTTCAGTAGCTTCGTGCCGCCCTTGTTCGCTTCGAGGCAGTCGAGGCGTCGGACTGTGGAGAGTCCCCCAGCGTCTCCTCGTGCACCTCTGTGTTGTCCCAGCTGAGGAGTAGGCCCACTACCAGGGAGTACCGTGCGCGGTTCCGCCCTCCAGCCCCTCTCGCCCTGCCAGCCCCGGATGCCATGGAGGAGTAGATCGAGTTGCAGGAGTTCGTTAGTTTAGCTTGACCCAGTGCAGTACTACTTTTGCATGTAATGCAAGTTGTAACATGAACCCTAAGTGGTGTGTGTGCCACTTGCTTTTTGTAAATTTATGTTAATTATCCTTTATCTTGCTTGCTTAATTATCAGTATTCTCTTTGTCTTCAAAGTTTTCTCCTGTCCCTTTTCGCCCTAGTTCTTACCTTATTCGCCCTATACTTGCCTTAAAATTCAATGTCTTACTTATGTACTCCCTTGTTCGCAAAAGCCACTGCAAAGCTAACTCTGATATGACAATGGCCCGATCTTTCGAGAGGTACTGATAAGTCGATTGTGGAGATCTCGACGTTGATGATCCAAAGGCTCTGACCAAAACAGATCGAACCCCTCGCAATCACTACACCACTGCTCCGTTGGATATCAACCGTGCTGAACACGATTGACCTCGCTAAGAAGGCTATCTCCTGCAAGCGAATCGAGAACACAAGCAAGAGAGTAAAAGATGCAATCTGAAATTGCGAATAAAGATTAAGTTCACAAGTTGGGGTTTCTCAACCGAACATGTGGCAAAACTGCTAAGCAGAATAATCTCTTAAGAAAAACCCGAGGAAAACTAAAGGGGTGCGGCCTCCTTAAATAGGGGAGGGGAAAGCCACACTTATCTAATGACAAGGGATATGGTACTATTCACAGTTACTGTTCATGCGGCCATGGTACTGTTCATGTGAACAGTACTGGCATAAATAGCCCAAGTTACAAGGCCCTCGGCCCACTTTGACTCGGACTGGAAAAGTGATGTGACTTGTTTTGTAATTGCTGATCTGTTCGGATAGAGTTTGGAGGTGAGATTAGATCCATCTGAAAGTAGACTCCAAGAGCTTTCCAACGAGTACTCACGGGCCCTGAGAAGCCTTCTGGATCAAAAGTTATGGCCGTTTGAAATTGGCCTGTCAAGCTGAATCCGAATTGATCTGGAGGCCGAATTGGATTCCAAAACCTGTCCAACTTGAACCCTTGCTTCAATTGGTTCCAAAGTGATGTGGTGCTACAAATATATATATTTTCATCATTAGGTAGCATCATATTCGCATTTAAAATGTGTTGAAGTTGAAGAAATGAATTCACCTTTAGTTCAATCTTGATATTGACCGCTATGGTCGTATGTGTTGGTGGCGTGGTCACATCATCCTCCCCTTCTTGACAGAAAATCGTCCTCGGTTTTAATATAGGTGTACCATCATGTATTGCATGATCTTGATCATAAATCTTGGTACATGATAACAAACGCAACAAACTCTCATTATGTAATATCAGTTCTTTATCAAATAAAGTAAAATCTCTTTGAAACGAGCTCACCTCATAATTTAAGTGATGTGTAGGAGCTCTTGTAATTGGAACAACAAGTATAGCAAATATGGTTGTATCCATAGGGTACATGTTCTTATCAAACTCCAAGTTTCCAATTGGCAGAATTCCAGCAAGCAAGATGGACCCAGGACAGCAGAGCAGATAGACAGCTGGGCAGGGTGCACCTGCCAACGACCAGACGACACTAGCCAGTGTCCTTGCCATGATGGAACAAAACAGATATCAGGCAGAACAGAACATGGCATGGATGTTGGATCAGCATACTCAACTTCTCGAGTAGATTGCAGCAAGATCTCCAGGCACCCAAGGTGGAAACAACGCTAATCGGGACGGTACCCCAATTACCTTCCGATGGGCCGATTTCCAGAAAACACGCCCACCGACCTTCTCTACATCACCTGATCCTCTAGCAGCAGAGGATTGGCTGTTGGATGTGGAGAGGAAACTCCAGACGGTGCAGTGTGAAGACAAAGAGAAAGTACTGTACGCATCACATTAGTTACAAGGCCCTGCAGCGACATGGTGGATCAACTACCAGCGCATGCAGCAGAATAGAGAGATCAATTGGGAAGAATTTTCAAAAGCTTTCCGCAAAGCACACATTCCAGATGGGATCATCGAAGCCAAGCGCCGAGAATTTTTGGCGCTCAAACAAGGCGGAAGCACAGTGATGGAATATTTGCACCAGTTCAATCATCTTTCAAGATTTGCCCCTGAGGACGTCAACAACGAAGATAAAAAGATGGAGAAATTCAGAGCAGGGTTGCAAAAGTCATTGAAATTTCACATCTCTGCTATGAAATTCATGGACCTGCTCGACATAGTGGACAGACGCATCAGCTCTGAAGAAGCTAGAAACGAGATGGAGGACTTTAGGAAGCACAAGGCAATGCACAAGCCTCAGTCATCCTCGCATAGTGCCCAGCGAGGAAGGACAACAGGGTCGTCCTCATTCCGACCCCAATCTCCACGCCAATTTGTGATTTTACCAAAAGCTCAGTCCAACCAGTCACAGCAGTATTCAACACCCCAACCATTGGCAATCAAGTGTCCCACATGTGGCGGAAATCACCTCTCAAACAATTGTCCGCGAAGATCCAATGCATGCTTTCATTGCGGAGAGACAGGTCACTTTAGAGATCAATGCCCCAGAAGGAATTTGCCATCTGAGGTGGCAAAATTACAAGTTCGCAATCAACAGCCGGAGGTGAAGCCGCAAGGGGATGCCAATGCTTCAAAAGGAGGTTTCCTGCAGTCAAAGCCATCAAAGCCCCAAACTCCAGTCGGAATAGCAAACTACACTTCTGCAGGCAGAGGTAGAGGCAAACCTACCTTCCTAGCCAGGGTGAACCATGTGTCAGCGGAAGACGCAGTAGGAGCCAGCGACATCATTGCGGGTATGTTCCCAGTCAACTCCATACCGGCATTGATTTTATTTGCTCCTGGTGCAACACATTCATTCATATCAAAGAGCTTTGCTACATGAAATCAGTTGCCTTATGTTTCCTTGCCAAAACCATATGTGGTCCAAACCCCTGGGATTAGGATGGAGTCCCATAGTGGGTGTGGTGGACTTAGCATAAAAATACAAGGGGTAGAGTTTAAAGCAGATTTGCTACAACTAGACATGAAAGAGTTAGATGCCATTTTGGGCATGAATTGGCTAGCCAAGAATAAAGGCAAGGTAAATTGTGAGTACAAGATAGTAACGTTGATCAGCCCAGAAGGTCAGAAAAGTGGTGGTAGAAATAGACCGAGAACTGGTAAAGAATGCAAAGAAGCGTGCGCTCAACGCGTTGACAGTTGCACTTGATCAAGTGCCAGTAGTGCAAGAATACCCAGATGTTTTTCCAGAGGAACTGCCAGGAAGACCCCCTGATAGACAGGTAGAACTTGCCATAGAATTGATTCCAGGCACCAAGCCAATTGCCAAGCACCAAGACAGGATGTCAGCCAGTGAATTGAAAGAACTCAAAAAGCAGCTAGATGAATTACAAGAAAAAGAGTTTATTCGACCAAGAGTTTCACCTTAGTCGGCACCAGTTCTATTTGCAAAGAAGCAAAATGGAGAATTGAGGATGTGTGTTGATTACAGAGGATTGAATGCTGCCACAATTAAGAATAAGTATTCATTGCCAAGAATTGATGACTTATTCGATCAACTCAAAGGAGCCAAAGTGTTTTCCAAGATCGATCTGCGCTCGGATTATCATCAGCTCAAGATCCGAGAGCAAGATCGAGAGAAGACAACCTTCACCACCAGATATGGATTATACGAGTTCACAGTTGTGCCCTTTGGTTTGACCAATGCGCCAGCATATTTCATGAATCTTATGAATCTGGTGCATATGGACCAATTGGACCAATTCGTGATAGTCTTTGTGGATGATATCTTGATTTACTCCAAGAGCGAAGAAGAGCACAAGCAGCATCTACATATGGCATTGACAAGACTGAGAGAGCATCAGTTGTATGCCAAGTTTGATAAATGCAGTTTCTGGATGAAAGAGTTTGCTTTCTTGGGTCACATTATATCAAAAGGAGTTAAGGTTGATCCAGAGAAGATCACAGCGGTCATGGAATGGAACCAGCCCAAGACAATGACTGAAGTGAGGAGTTTTCTTGGATTGGCGGGTTATTATCGTCGATTCATAGAAGGGTTCTAAAAAATGTCTCATCCGCTCACTCACCTATTGAAGAAGGACAAGCCTTTCACTTGGACAGATGCCTGCGAGGAGAGTTTTCAGCTATTGAAGACCAAGTTGATGACAACACCAGTCTTGATTCTACCAAACCCAGAAAAACAGTTCCAAATTTATTGTGATGCATCAAAACAGGGTTTGGGATGCGTGCTAATGCAAGACAGAAAAGTTGTTGCCTATGCATCAAGACAACTGAAGCCACATGAGGAGAACTATCCAACGCACGATTTGGAGCTAGCAGCTGTGGTGCATTCACTCAAAATTTGGAGGCACTACCTGCTAGGGAATCGTTGCGAGATATTCTCTGACCACAAGAGCTTGAAGTACATTTTCACCCAGCCAGAGTTGAACATGAGGCAGCGAAGGTGGTTAGAACTGATCAAGGACTATGATGTGGAACTCCAGTACCACTCAGGCAAGGCAAATGTAGTTGCCGATGCCCTTAGCTGGAAGACTCATCAAAGCAAGGCCAATGCAACTGAGCATCCACCATAATTGCAGAGGGACATACAACAACTGAACCTGATAATTATAGAACAAGGTGGTATGGCAGCACTAGAAATTCAACCTCTATTGACAGACCAGATCAAGGCAGCACAAGATGAAGACAAAGAAATTCAGAAACTCAAGAGGAAGATTCAAGAAGAAGGCTCAACGGACTATGCGATAGACGAACATGAGATTCTCACTTTCCGTGGTCGCTATTGCATACCTAACAAGAAAGAGTTGAGAGATTTGATCCTAGCTGAGGCTCACTCCTCTTAAGTCTCAATTCATCCAGGAGGTACCAAGATGTACCAAGATTTGAAGAAGTATTGGTGGAACGCAATGAAGAAAGAAGTGGCAGAGTATGTGGCAAAATGTGATGTCTGCCAACAGATCAAGATAGATCATCAAAAACCATCGGGATTGTTGCAGCCTTTGCCAATTCCCGAATGGAAATGGGACAGCATCGGTATGGCTTTATCACCGGACTTCCTAGGACTCGTGAAGGCTATGACGCTATCTGGGTCATTGTTGATAGATTGACCAAGGTGGCTCATTTCCTTCCGATCAAACAAACATATGGGAAGGACAAACTCACTGAGCTATACTTAACAAGAATCGTGACACTCCACGGAGTCCCTAAGAGGATTGTTTCAGGTAGAGGAGCGCAGTTCACATCCAAATTTTGGGAGAAGTTGCACGAATCTATGGGCACTAACCTGAATTTCAGCTTAGCATACCATCCACAAACAGATGGTCAGTGTTGTGGTTACAGACCAAATAGAGAGAGAGAGAGTATGGTAGTGGAGAGTTAGGTGAGCAATGGCTTAGGGTTCCTCCCCATGGCCTATGTTGTATATATATCCATATGGGGAGTGCTTTTACAATTATACCCTTACATCTGAGTATTCTCCTCAGGGGCACTTATGCCATTACACATGTCTCATTCTGGGCCTTACAATCCTCTAACAGGCCTGCTGGGCTTAGGTGGGGGCCACCCCTACGACAGTCAGACAGAAAGAACAAATCAGATTTTAGAAGATATGTTAAAAGCTTGCGCTATTGTGTATGGAGCAGCATGGAACATTTGCCTACCATTTGCTTAGTTCTCATACAACAACAGCTACCAAGCCAGCATCAAGATGGCCCCATTTGAAGCCCTGTATGGCAGGAAATGCAGGACACCTTTGAACTGGTCAGAGGCAGGAGAACGCCAACTTCTTGGTCCTCAGATCGCCCAAGATTCAGAAGCCCATGTCAAGATTATCATAGACAGGCTCAAGATTGCACAAGACCGACAGAAGAGCTATGTCGACAACCGCAAAAAAGATTTGAGCTTTGAAGTCGAAGATTTTGTGTACATCAAAGTTACCCCATTCAAGATTGTCAGGAGATTTCAAGTCAAAGGGAAGTTAGCTCCGAGATATGTGGGACCGTTTCAAATAGCTGGAAGAGTTGGAGAGGTGGCTTATAAAGTTCAACTACCGCCCATCTTGTCATGGATACATAACGTGTTCCACGTATCACAGCATCGAAAATGCCTACGGCGGCCTACAGATGGAGTACCATTGTCAAACATTGAATTGCAAGATGACTGGACCTATCCTGAAGAGCCATTGCAGATACTCGAGACATCAGAAAGGCAGCTCAGAAACAAGAACATTAGGTTCTACAGAGTTCAGTGGAGGAATCACACAGCAGACGAGTCCACTTGGGAAAGAGTCAGACTTGCAGCGGGATTTCCCCAACTTACTCCCTAGACCAAGTTAATCTCAGGGTCGAGATTCTTTTAAGGGGGGTAGGTTGAAATGCCCCAAAAATTCAAACCCAAAAATTTGTGTTGGACCGAAATGGCGACATAGGGGGGTGAATGTCGACTTTAAAAATTAAACCCTCAAAATATCCACTTGAAAATCTCCCTCAATAGTTACTAAAACTATGAAGAAGAGGCCATGTGCATACTGGAACCTCAACCTACCAGAGAACAACGCAAGACGAAAAACCAACGGAAGCACGACGCATGCAACAAAGGGCTGGTCAGACCGCAGCTATTGGGCTGGTCAGACCGCTCCCAAACAGCCGGTCAGACCGCCCATTAGCCACCGGTCTGACCGGCCTTGAGTGCTCAGTCTGACCGCCATATGGCCACCGGTCAGACCGCTCCTCGGGATTTCAGGGCTGACAGCAGAGGGTAAAATTCAGAGAAAATGCAAAATTCCAACTGCAAAGCAAATTTCGGTTTGTCTCTGGATTTCTTTGCCCACAACAGAGAGACAACACCTCAAATAGCCACAGGAGCCTTGGAGACCAAAAGAAACCAACTCAAAAACAAGAAATCAAGAATTGAGCCAAAAAACTGAAAATATTCAGGATGCAGCATAAAAACTCAAATTCCCATCTAATCCTTGAACCTTTGGCCATTAAACTTTGAGGATAACTACTTAATAGCCACAGGACTTATCATGCGAAGTTTCATGCGATCATATGAAGGGAAACAAGAATTACACCAAACCCTAGAAATGAAATAGAGATAAGCAAGAACATAGGGAGGCCAAAGAGATGATTCTTGCAAATTGATCAAATTGCTCTTGGAACTAGATGACCAAAGGGTCTAGAAATGCAATTCCATCATTGAGCAACCCATTTTGCCACTCCCCAGCAAGAATCAAGTTAAAAGACAAAAACTCAAGAATCACTCAAAAAAGCATCAAAGGGAAATAACCAACAGAGAGATAAGAGACTTAAATGAATTCAACCAAACCATCTCATATTGATATCGAGGATCATAGAGACGTCCCCATACGCATGTACATTCAAAGGAAAGATTACATGGTGGATCAACTCATCTTCACTCCCTTTCTCAAGCTCTCATACACAAGAAGAACACTCAGGGAGGAGAGCACTACGAAGGAGACACACACAGACACCCTCTGTCCATCTCCCCTGCTCTCAACCACTAAAGCCTAAAGCCAAACAACCTCTCCAAAGGCCATTTTGACTAAAGCAAAACCCTACCAACCATGCACTCCCACTCACTAGGCATGCATGCACTTGGTCACACCTCTCCTATTTATAGCCTTTGGCTAACGGGTCTCCAACCCGTTACGCCCGTTAAACCTCGAGCGGAACCACTTCCACCTGTGCAGCTTTGCGCTTTTACCGAAACGCCCCTCCTGCACCTTCCGGAAAGCTTCCACGTTCCTTGTCGTCCAAGCCTCGCAATCACCCCGAGTCTCCGCCGTCTTTGACACCTCCAACCGTTTTGACCTCGACACCGCCTGTGTCTAGTCCGGTCACCTCGTGTCTCGCCACGACTCCGCCTCAACGTCCTGCAGCCATCACAGACAAGAAACACATCAAATAGCACCGCTCGACACAAGTAAGCATAAATAGCATCAATGAATCACATTAAGCATGAGATAGCCCAAACCTGACAAATCAACATAATATGCATCCTAACCACTTTGACCAGGTTTGACCAAGTCCGACCGAGCTCGATTGTACCACGCAACGTCAAGGTGTTAGACCATGTGGCTAGGTCTAGGATTTTTATGATGATGAATAATTGACAACATGGCTTAGTATTGTTATTTGAGGCGTGTGCATGTGTGCGTGGACTAATATCGGTCAAGTTGGTGAGAACTTGTGTCGGGAAAAATATTCTTTGATCTTTGCATGTGCAGGTTGGGCGTGGAGACGGTCATGGTCGGTGATGAGGAAGACCGGGACTAGGAGGGGGAAATCTGAGGTCCGGGCGGTCGAGGATGTCACGAGGTGGTCGGGCTCACGCTGGAGCACATGGAGATCAAAGGTGGACAATGCGTGGAGAAGATACAGGAGGTGCGGTCCTGGAGGCTTCGACGCGCGATGGGTTGAAAAGTCGGAAGTGTGAAAAACCTGTGTTAGAAAGGGTTTCGGGTCCCGTGAAAATTAATGGGCCAAAAGTCTAGTTGAGATAAAAAAAGGCCCAGACCTAATTGGAGTTGGATTAGGATTTTGAGTAGATATTGAATAGGAGGGAATCAACTGTATAAAAGAAAATCCGCTGGTGCGGTAGGTTGTATCGAGCGAGCGAAAGAAAAAAAGAATTGGCCGTGCGCTGCTTTTGGAGGGCAGCAGCGGTTTTTGAGAGAGAGAAAAAATCGACGTATCATCGCCGAACTCGTCTCCGTTGCTCAGTTCACGTGCGGCGAGTTTCTTCTCGTTGCGATCAATGCGTGAAAAGAGATTACCAGCGAGACGTCAAGCAGCACGTCGGCCCGGGCGTCAGTACGCATGACTGCGCGTATCGCCAGCACATCGTCTACTACGCCTGCATGGCGTGATCTCTTCGGTCCTCGTGAGTATTTCCAGCACATCTAAGTATTGTCGTTTCGCGTCTTTAGTTTTGGGTTCAGTCCAGCCGAGACAACTCAGCATTAGCAAGAAGTAGACACGAACAGAAGGGACAACGTGTGCACAGAACTCAACATACATTGGTCTTTTCGGTGTATGACTTGTGATTGGATGATAGATATAGATTTTGTGTACGTGGCCTGAGGAAAGCTTTATACTTTGGTTCAGCACAAAAGCTATGGCTTTCGTTTTCTTATACTAAGATCAGCACACAATATTTTTGGTTTATCTACGGTCTCTTTCCAGCAGGTTATATATATATATATATATATATATATATATATATATATATATATATATATATATATATATATATATATATATATATATATATATATATATATATATATATATATTGCAGTTTTTTGCTTTTCTATTTTTGTGTGGCAGGTTGAAAAATTAAAAGACAATAAATTTGGAGAAAACTTTCCGCTGCGCATTGCAATCATTCACCCCCCCTCTGATTACCCTCGACGATCCTACAAGTGGTATCAGAGCCGGTTGCTATGGCATCAGAGAGGCGGCTACGTCAAGCTCTTGGTCTTGGTAAAAAGAAGAACGACAACTTCACGAGTATGTGCTTCACGGCAAGCAACAACGACGACGACGACTACATTGATCCCGATGAGGTAGGACCGTCATATGATGAGCTTGAAGATGGTTTGATTAAACTTGCTATTGAATTGAAAAAGACAAAAAAGAAATTGAAAGAAAGTAATTGTCTTGTTGAAAGCTTAACTTCTGAGATTGATAGACTTAGGGCTTTAATTCCTGGTGATGAATCATGTGAGTCTTGTCAAGTTTTACATTCTGAATTGGAGTCTGCTAGATCTATTAGTGCATCAAATCTAGTTCAACTTAGAGATGTAACTGGTAAATTTGATGAATTAAAATTGACACATGATTCTTGTGATGAAAAATTAAAACTTGCAAATAATGAAATTGAAAAGCTTAAATGTAATTCTTCTACATGTTTAGAGTCAAGTATTTTAATTTTTCAATCTAAAGCTTGCTCTAATTGTGAATTGCTAGAAGCTAGACTTAATTCATCTCAGGAATCTATTCAACAAATGCTTTATCATGAGAACATGTCTTGTTCAAATTGTCCTAAGTTAAATATTGAAATTGATGTTTTGACTAGGCAATTGAATGATTTCGCTGAAAAAGAAAGATTTGCTCAATCTAGTGTTTCTAAGAATTTTGTTAAATGCACTGCTTGTTCCACTTTGGCTAAGGAAAATGAGTACCTTAAGGACACTTTAGAGAGATTCTCTTTTGGTAAGAAAAATCTGAATATGATTCTAGACAAGTCAAAAACGAGTGTGAAAAATCGTGGTATAGGATTTAATTTTGTTGAGCATGCCAAGAATAATCCTCCTAAGGTTGTTAAGTTTCTTGAACCTGGAAAGATTGAAGTAAAATCTGAACCAAAACAAACTGTGTTTAAATCTGCTGGCTTTGTGCAAAGTTCATCGAATAATAATCTATGTGCTAGCTCATCATCTCAAAAGAAATCTGGTTATGTTAAATTTCATTGCACCTACTGTGGAAGAGATGGACATTTGCATGAATTTTGTTTTAGGCGGGCTAAGAAAGAAAGGAAGGAAAGGTTGAATGCTTTAAGACAAAAACATGCATTGTCTTTTGTTCCTAGATCAAATGTGAAAGCTATGTTTTTAGAGAACTTTTATGATGGCTTTAAATCTGCTTCACATGCTAGATTGGGATTTAATTCAAATAATTCACGCTCTTTTTGGCATTCTGATCATTCACATGCACGTGATTTTGGTTCTAACTTTGTTGCTCCTGTTCATCGTGTGTCTCAGTATTGGATTCCTAAATCTTATTTCACTAACCCCAATACTGTGAGACCGATATTTCCTGTTATGTAAGAACAACTAATAAGGATGGAGAACATGAGCTTGATTGGGTTCCGGTCTTTTTCATCATCGCTTGATTGGAACACTTGATGGTTCTTCACTCCTTTGATGGCTTGAGATTTCACTTTTGAGATACCATGTGGAAAAGGTGATGTACTCTTACACCCTATTGAGTTGGATTCTTTTGTTGATGATATTTTTTTCAAAACCACTTGATTTCTCTTATTTTGCTCTTTTACGAAGTGAGTTGGGCGTGTTGCATCCTTTAGGATTATTCTGAGGGGGAGCTTGATGATTAAAAATTTAGGAAGCTTTGTTTATTATACTTGTCAATTAAATTAACAAGTCCAAGCCATCAAATTTAAATAAGTTGTGAAGCTATCTCTATCATGTTTATTCATATGCTATGTAGTTTTGATCATGACTAGTTTTAATTAATTTGTTACATTTGAATTACAAGTATGCCATGGCGGAATACGTTGACTAGATTAATTATATTTATTACTTTGCGATGTCCATTGAAAAGGATTAGCTTGATTGTGAGTCTTATTTTAACTCTTGGCTATGAGGCTCGCATGTTTCATGTTCCAATTTTTATGATCACTCAATTTGGCATGTTATTAAAAAAAAGAGTATATAAAGGAAAATTTGAAAAGATGTATGCTTCAAGCATGCCATGGTGAACCAAAAAAAAAGGCACAAAAGTGCGCACAATGAAAAGAAGTATGCTTCAAGCATGCCACCATAAAAAAAATGTCATTATGAAAAGAAGTATGCTACAAGCATGCCACCATCACAAAAAAATGTCATTATGAAAAGAAGTATGCTACAAGCATGCCACATGCCTAAGAATTGAGTGTGGAGCAATAAGTTGTTACATGAGACTGCTAGCCCGTCTAGAGAGCTAAAATTTGCTTCACTTTTAGGTTTTGACTTTTCATTGTGATATTTCTTTGTGCTCTTTATAATTGGTAGTCATTGTTGAGATGCCTGTCATTGACATAAATCGCCTAATCATATTGAAAACTTTATTTTGATATTGCTATATGATATATGACTTTATATGATCTAGATAGCTCTACTCAAAAATATGGCTTGGTTCAATTACTAAATCAATTCAAAGTGACTTGGATAATTTACAAAGCTTCTAGATTTTTATTCTCATTGCTTCTTTTTAAGAATAGTTCTTTCAAAGTTCTTGATGATTACATTGCCAAAGGGGGAGAGATTTGGCGTGCTTTGTGAGACATTGGAGAAATTTGCTCTCTCGTGTTGAGGGGGAGAGATTTGAGACTTGTGGCTTGAAATGCTTTTTCGGCTTCAGTACTTCGCTTATATCTATTTGAAGCTAATTCATCATGCTATATTACGGTGTTGTCAATGTATTCATCAAGGGGGAGATTGTTAGACCATGTGGCTAGGTCTAGGATTTTTATGATGATGAATAATTGACAACATGGCTTAGTATTGTTATTTGAGGCGTGTGCATGTGTGCGTGGACTAATATCGGTCAAGTTGGTGAGAACTTGTGCCGGGAAAAATATTCTTTGATCTTTGCATGTGCAGGTTGGGCGTGGAGACGGTCATGGTCGGTGACGAGGAAGACCGGGACTAGGAGGGGGAAATTTGAGGTCCGGGCGGTCGAGGATGTCACGAGGTGGTCGGGCTCACGCTGGAGCACATGGAGATCAAAGCTGGACAATGCGTGGAGAAGATACAGGAGGTGCGGTCCTGGAGGCTTCGATGCGCGATGGGTTGAAAAGTCGGAAGTGTGAAAAACCTGTGTTAGAAAGGGTTTCGGGTCCCGTGAAAATTAATGGGCCAAAAGTCTAGTTGAGATAAAAAAGGCCCAGACCTAATTGGAGTTGGATTAGGATTTTGAGTAGATATTGAATAGGAGGGAATCAACTGTATAAAAGAAAATCCGCTGGTGCGGTAGGTTGTATCGAGCGAGCGAAAGAAAAAAAGAATTGGCCGTGCGCTGCTTTTGGAGGGCAGCAGCGGTTTTTGAGAGAGAGAAAAAATCGACGTATCATCGCCGAACTCGTCTCCATTGCTCAGTTCACGTGCGGCGAGTTTCTTCTCGTTGCGATCAATGCGCGAAAAGAGATTACCAGCGAGACGTCAAGCAGCACGTCGGCCCGGGCGTCAGTACGCATGACCGCGCGTATCGCCAGCACATCGTCTACTACGCCTGCATGGCGTGATCTCTTCGGTCCTCGTGAGTATTTCCAGCGCATCTAAGTATTGTCATTTCGCGTCTTTAGTTTTGGGTTCAGTCCAGCCGAGACAACTCAGCATTAGCAAGAAGTAGACACGAACAGAAGGGACAACGTGTGCACAGAACTCAACATACATTGTTCTTTTCGGTGTATGACTTGTGATTGGATGATAGATATAGATTTTGTGTACGTGGCCTGAGGAAAGCTTTATACTTTGGTTCAGCACAAAAGCTATGGCTTTCATTTTCTTATACTAAGATCAGCACACAATATTTTTGGTTTATCTACGGTCTCTTTCCAGCAGGTTATATATATATATATATATATATATATATATATATATATATATATATATATATATATATATATATATATATATATATATATATATATTGCAGTTTTTCGCTTTTCTATTTTTGTGTGGCAGGTTGAAAAATTAAAAGACAATAAATTTGGAGAAAACTTTCCGCTGCGCATTGCAATCATTCACCCCCCCTCTGATTGCCCTCGACGATCCTACACAAGGTCTGAACTATCTAAATCAAACTCGACTTTCCTAAACCGATGTCAATTACTCATCACACATATGGGATGACCTCCACATGGTCTCTCAATCTCCCCCTTGATAAGTATATTGACAAACCTAGAAAAGGCGCAAAGTTGAGTTTGAAGTGCAAGAAGGAAGTCAAACATGGTCCAAAGGGAAGAGCAAAAGAGCCTCATGAGCATGTCGACAAAGAAGCACTAGAGCTATACAAGAAAGAGCAAATTGTTCTCCAAAGCTCTAGAAAGCTCCCAAATGGCTTTTTTTCCGCTATTCTCCCCCTTTTGGCAATAAACACATCAAGGATGCAAAAGAGAGAATATGACATGGAAATGGATGAAATGGCTGAAGTGGTTTATTCTAAGCA
Organism: Dendrocalamus latiflorus; assembly: GCA_017311315.1. Taxonomy (NCBI): domain Eukaryota; kingdom Viridiplantae; phylum Streptophyta; class Magnoliopsida; order Poales; family Poaceae; genus Dendrocalamus; species Dendrocalamus latiflorus. The sequence continues at coordinate 18,532,357 of CM029660.1, forward strand.
TTTAGAGCCATGAAGATTATCCAAAATGACCATATGAGAACTACATCAAGCCATAACATACAAGTATGCTATCAAGATCATAACAAGACATGTATAATCAAGCTAAGCTAAGTAAGTCACGATATGAATTTTAGTTCGAATTTCTTAGCATGGCAAGTCAACCATGATTCTCGGCTAGCTAAAGGTATGCAAAGATGATGCAGGCCATGTCAATAGCCTAAGTGGAACCATGAAGCTAGTATTGAGTCAATTTAGAGTGCTACAAGTTCAAGAATGAGACATTTGTTTATGTACTTGTAAGTCTTGTAATTTTAGCAAATTGAGCACAAATGACATGTTGTTCTTTTGAAATCTCATGATTGTTTCCAACCAGATTTTTTGTTTAGTCATGTGCTGGATCTCAAGCCTTATGCGACCACTCCAAGCAAGAAGCTTAAGAAGATGGTCTAGGTCATCCAAAACTCTCCCTGAGTTCATGCCTTGTGCAATGGCAAGCCGTCTCATGAGAAAGAATTGGTGAGATCAGTTTTTTCGCACAAGAGAGATCTTTTTGCATTTTCATGAACATAAGACTTGTACTAACTCATGTGTCATCAAGAAACTACCATTGCTCAATCTAAAGCTCGATTATAGATTCAAGACTGAACTCAGCCTATTTGACATGGCATGAATCATAAGAGGATAACTAAAGGTAGACTAGTTACAATAGCTAACATGACATGAATTAATTCAAGTTGAGCATTTTAATCAACCTATCATGGCACAGACTTGACTACACATGTAAAATCATGATATATTTAGCAGGTAAGCTCAAGTCATGGCAAGATGTAATGCATTGTAAACATGTCATAACAGGATAATAATCAAGGCTCCATGGAGTTATATTACAATGCAGAATGAAATGCAGAAAATCCAGCTCCCTCTCAACATGTGATGCAACTTTTAGTTCAAGTTGAGTTATGTCAAAATTAAGATCCAGAAGCTCCCAAATGAACTCCACCTGAACCAAAGCGATAAAATCGAGAAGCTGGGAAAGAAAATCAGAACGGTAGTCCTTAAAGCATAGACAAGATATAGAGGATACTATAGCTCAGACTGACTCTCATCTACCCCATATGACTCCAGGACTATCAGCTGATCATCTAACACACTAAGGAGCAAACACGTACCCCGTCTACCCGAGGGTGGTCCAACCCTCGCTAGAACCTATAACCAGTGAGTGAGCTCGACTTAGTAAGAAGAGAACCAGCTAATAAGCAGCATCCTAGAATCACAAGATAAGAGTAAGAAGTCTAAACAGCTAGGTAATAAAAGCACACTAACCTATGCTAGAAGGACTAACCCAATGCACCCTTATGCAATGCAACAGAAAGGAGTAAGAGCATAATCAATATAATAAAGCAGTAAAGCACAAAGCTCCCCTCACAACAGTCCATAAGGACAAACCACCCCAAGCTCTCCCCGCAGAGCAGAAAACCTAGAGCTATCCAAAGGCTTGGTAAAGATATCGGCTAACAGGTGGTCACTCTCCACAAACTGGAGCACAATGTCACCCTTCTCCACATGGTCTCGAAGGAAGTGATACCGAATATCAATATGCTTGGTCCGAGAATGCTGCACTGGGTTCTTAGCAATGTTAATCGCAGAAGTGTTATCACAAAAGAGTGGAACACTGTCGATAACTAACCCAAAGTCCCGCAGGGTCGAGACCATCCAGAGCACCTGGCTACAGCAACTGGCAGCAGTACTCGGCCTCTGCAGTGGACTGTGCAACACCGGATTGCTTCCTAGAAGACCACGAGACAAGAGAAGTGCCAATGAATTGGCAGGTGCTAGAAGTGCTCTTCCTATCTATCCTACAGCCAGTAAAGTCTGCATCCGAGTAGGCTCTCAAGGAAAGACAGGACGAGGAAGAGTACCAGATACCATAGTCAATGGTAGCTCGAAGGTACCGAAGGATGCGCTTCAACGCCTGGTAGTGAGATACGCGAGGAGAAGCCTGAAACCGAGCACAAAGACACACAGCGAAGTGTATGTCCGGTCTCGAGGCAGTGAGGTACAAGAGAGAGCCAATCATGCTACGATACTCCTTCTGATCAACTGGCTCGTCGTCCTCATCTGGGTCAAGAGAAGCTGTGGACGCCATGGGAGTCGACACTGGCTTGCCATCACTCATGTCAAATCGTCTCAGGAGGTCACGAATGTACTTGCCCTGATGCAAGAAGGTACCCTCTCGAGTCTGCTTAATCTGGAAGCCAAGGAAGAAGGTCAACTCACCCATCATGCTCATCTCAAACTCGGTGCTCATGACATCCGAGAACTGTGAAACGAGAGCATGAGAAGAGCCACCAAAGATGATGTCATCCACATAAATCTGGACGAGCAGAAGGTCTATGCCATGCCGGCGAATGAACAAGGTCTTATCCAACTTACCCATCTTGAAACCATGACTCAACAAATAGGACTTAAGCCTCTCATAGCAAGCTCTAGGGGCCTGCTTAAGTCCATACAACGCTTTGGAAAGCTTGTAGACATGGTTTGGGTATTTGGGGTTCTCGAAACCTAGAGGCTATCTCACATAGACTTCTTCCTCAATAAAGCCATTGAGGAAGGCACTCTTGACATCCATCTGGTAAAGCTTGAAACCCTTAGAAGCTGCAAAAGCAAGCGGGATTCTAATGGCCTCAAGTCTAGCTACAGAGGCAAAGGTCTCCTCGAAATCTAGACCCTCAACCTGGGAGAAGCCCTGAGCTACCAGTCTGGCCTTGTTCTGAATGACAACCCCATCCTCACTCTGCTTGTTCTTAAACACCCACTTAGTCCCAATGACATTGTGACCTCGAGGGGGCTCAACAAGCGACCAGACCTTGTTTCTCTCGAAATTCTCTAGCTCCTCATGCATGGCATTGACCCAAGACTCATCAGAAAGTGCATGACACACATTCTTGGGCTCAAATGAGGCAACAAAGGCAGAATGGAGACAGAAATGTGACATGCCAGACTTTGAGCGTGTGACTCGCTCAAAAAGGTCTCCAATCATCTGCTCGGAAAGATGATCTTTTTGGATATGTCGGGGAGGTCCTGGATGAGAAGAAGTGGCCTCTACCTCGTGAGCTGACAAGATAGGAACAGAGCCACTAGCTCCAGAGGAAGCAGAAGGCATGGGCTGATCGCCTCGAGGTGCGGTGCAAGACGTCACCTCGGGTGAGTGATGAGGAACTGGATCGGGTAAACAACCCTCATCTCCATCGTCCTCATCATCTACAAAGATGGGCTCAGACTGCTCTAAAGAATCTGAGATATCGGGCCTAGTCCCCGGACTGGCCTCGTCGAAGGTCACCTCACAGGTCTCTACCAGCTTACTAGACTCGCAGTTCCTGACCCTATACGCTCGCGAAGAAGCCGAGTAACCTAGAAAGATAGCATCACAAGAATGTGACTCGAACTTATCTAGGTTCCCAGACTTCAGAATGAAACACTTGCAACCAAATACACGAAAATGTGAGACACTGGGCTTTCGCCCATATCTCAACTCATAAGAAGTGTGATGCAAGTGTGCCCGAAGGAAAACTCTATTCGAAACATGGCACGTAGTCGTTATAGCCTCAGCCCAAAACTTTCTAGGTGTAGAATACTCATCAAGCATCGTCCTGGCCAACTCGACCAAGGTACGATTCTTCCTCTCCACGACGCCATTCTGCTGTGGGACGTGCGGAGAAGAGAACTGGTGCTCTACACCTGACTCATCACAAAACCTCTTAAAGTAGGAATTCTTGAACTCTGTGCCATTGTCACTGCGGATCGCTCGTGAGGCACCCGGGAGCTCAACAGAAAGCCTACTAAAAAGACCTCAGAAATGTGTAAACGTCTCATACCTCGAGAAGTTATCGACCACGACAAGAACATACCACTTCTCTCCTGCTAACTGCACTCGAGCTGGCTCAACTGTGTCCATGTGGAGCAGCTGTCCTGGTGCATCGGTCATAGTCACTGTGACCGGAGAGTGAGAAGCGGCAACCATCTTGCCGTGCCAGCACGGAGCACAAACAATATCATTGACCATCTTGAGTTTCGGCAGACCACGAATGAGATCGTGGCTGCTAACTCGGGTCAAGTGGTCAAATCCGATATGACCAAGTCTCCTATGCCAGAAAGTAAGATCACGGAACTCTGAAGCAACCAAACACCGGAGAGGATCACCAGAAGGCTCAGAGAAATCAGCACGAAAGATCCTCCCATAACGAGAAATCCCGCAAACCAGACTACCCGAAGAATCAAGAATTTTGCAAGCGTTTTTCTTAAAACTCACCTCGAAACCGTCATCGGTAAGCTGAGAAACAGAAAACAAATTATACTGCAGCTTACTAACCAAAGCAACATCTTTCAAAATAAAAGAATCATTAACGCGCACTGTACCTTTGGCGATGACGCACCCAGACGAAGCGTCTCCGAAGGTGATCGTCTCATCACCTGGAGCGCGGGCTAGGGAAGAGAACCAACATGAGTCTCCGGTCATATGACGAGAACAATCAGAGTCTACGAGCCAAACCTCTCCCTTCCCAGCCCGGCGAACCTGAGTCAAACAGAGAGTAAAGGCTCAGTACTGGGATAAATCAATAGTGATTTTGGCACCCAATACTAAGTAACACGTCGAGCAGCAGAAGTAGTCAAACTCGACTGACCTCTAACTACCCTACGCTCTCTGTCGCTCAAGGAAGCAGAAGATCTGTGAGTAGACCTGATGCTGTTGCTGGGTCCAACTGCTACGGGAGAGCGAGTCGGAGCACCGGCAACACGCTGATCTCGCCGCGGGTGGCCATCTCGATGGGGGAAACGAGATCTACCCTCAGAACGGCTAAAGTCATGACCAAAGGAGCATGAGGACGAAAACCAGAAAACTCAGAAAAACCAAGTCCTCGATGCTGCCCAAACCCATCAAAAACACCTGAAGCAAACTTAGACCTCGTGTTGGTCCTAGGTGCACTCAAGGTCTGGGGCTTACCCTGAATACGCCTAAGAGCTGCAACACGGTCTCTACGCGCGATCTTGGCGCGCCTGAAGTATCGCTCGATCGAGTGTCCATCCTTCTGACAGAAGGTGCAGTGATACTTCACCTTCTGAGAGGTAGAAGTAACACGGTGAGGCTTCGCCTTCTAAGAGGCCGAAGCAGCAGGTGGACTCACCTTGCTGTTAGAAATCCCTTGGACAAAGCCTGCTGACTTAAATTGGACTTTCTCGGTCCTGGGCTCAATCTCGATTACACCTGCGGCTATGGGTCTAAGCACGGCAGGTGAATGCTTCCTCATGTCCTCATGGAAATCATATCCTAGACCCTGATTAAATCTGCAAATCTTAGATTGGTCTAGAATAAGATTAAGCTTCTTCTTGCCTCCTACAAATCTCTCGAGAGTGTTCATAAGGTACTGACACTCCCGAAAGAGAGAGGTGCAAGAAGAGCAGGGGGAAGAAGGAATAGCAGAAGGTAAGGGAGTAGAAGAAGAAGAACCAACATCAGAGGAACGAATGGCTTGTGCACGCACAGCCGACTCAGAATGGACAGTCCTACTGCTAGCCAATTAGTTCACGTCGCTAGGCGTCTCTACCTTACCCTTGGGCTTCTCCCCCGCACCAGCACACACATCACAACAAGATTGTGGCTTCTCTAGTAAGTCCTTAGTTAGTTTCACACATTTTTCTTCCAAAGCAATCAAGTCAGATTTTAGTTTGTTACAATTAATGCATGGTGAGCTAACAGGGTCCTTAGAAGCAAATTGAGCCAACTTGTTGTTATGATCAATCATCTCTTGGAATTGCTTAGAAACAGACTCAAGCTCAAGTGTTAACTTTGGACAGTTGATGCAAGACACAATTGGCTCAAGTAATGAAGCTTGTAGTTCAGCAATTTTATGATCTGCCCTTTTTAGATTCATCTTCAGATTATTGTAATTTTCACAAGTCTCGGGCAGATCGAGAAGCATGGTATACAAACAACTAAATGCATTGTCCTTATCCTCACATGAGGTGCAAGATATAGTCTCAACAGTAGTAGATGAAAGAGGAACTACCCTACTCATCTCAAGTTCAGCAAGAAGACTAATATTCTCCATCTTAATCATGTCGAGCTCAGAGGATACACTATCATGCAAGGTCCTTAGCTTCTCCATGTCATCCAGCAAAGTAGTACATACATCACAATCGTCACGGGAGGGAGCAGATCTAAGTGAAGTAAGCTCCCGTGATAAGCTCTCTCCTTCCTTCTCCAACTCGCTAACCCTAGCTCTAGATCTAGCATGGAATTTTCTTAGCTTAAGAAAAGCATCATTAAGCTGGTCGTATGAAGGGTATACCTCGTCGGAGTCGGAGTACAGCTCGCTGTCGCTCAGTTCGCCCTCAAGAGCTATGAAGCACATGCCGGAGAAGTCGTCGCCGCCCTTGGGGTCTTGATCACCCGTCCCATCATTGTCGCTCCATCCCTCCACCTCGCTGAGGTCGAGGTCGTCGAAGGCGGTGAGGACGCGGTGGAAGAGCTTCTTGGTTTTGCCAAGATCGCGGAACTTCTTCTTCCCTTGAGCGTGAGCTGAGGGCTTCTTGTTGCGGTTCTTGTCGATGTAGTCGTTCTTGCCCGAACCGCCGTAGTCACCCTTGCCCTTCTCCAGCTTGGGGCAGTTTGCCTGAATGTGGTTGGGCCACCACACTCGAAGCAAATCACGGGTCCTCTCTTTCTGTCCCTCCTTCTCTTGTAAGCATGAGAAAACTTTCTAGCTAGGAGGGCCAACTGCTCATCTCCAAGCTGCTCTAACTGATCATCGGTGACGTCACAGAGAGCAGTAAGAGAGAAACCACAAAGCGACTCGGAAGAAGATCCAGAAGCGGGATCGGTGACTAAGGCCATCGACTGCGACTTCGACCTACGAGAGACTATGTCAATCTCGTGAGTCTTGAGACGTGAGTACAACGCGTCAAGAGTCAGGGTCGAGAGATCGGTCGTGTCTTTAATCGTGGTCACCTTCATCTCCCAAACCCGCAAATCAAGAGCAGACAGCATTTTATGAGCATTGTCCGAGTCGGGGTATGTGAGACCGACCACTCGGAGATTGCTTAGAATCTTGTGAAAACGAGCGAAGCACTCATCCAAGGACTCGCCAGCGAGCATTTCAAACTTGTTGTAATCTCGCTTGAACTGGTCCTATCGAACCGTCTTAATCTGGGTGGTGCCCTCATGGTATGCATCGAGGGTCTCCCAGATGTCGAAGGCCGACGACAGATGAGAGATGCGATCAAACTCGCTTCTGCTCAGGCCCTGGATTATGATGTTTCTTGCCTTAGCATTTGCCTCAACATCATGCATATTTCCAGCGTTGATGTTCTCATCGGCAGGAACAACAAATCGGACCTTGATCTCCAGATGGCATATCCTTGGGCCTGGATGTAGGTCTCCATCCGGCTTTTCCAGAACTGATAATCGATGCCATCAAAGATCGGATGCTTAGTCGAGTACTTGTTTGTCGCCATGGCTCTAGAGACCGGTTAAGATCTATGAAGAAGAGCTAACCGGCTCTGATACCAATTGTTGGACCGAAATGGCGACAGAGGGGGGTGAATGTCGACTTTAAAAATTAAACTCTCAAAATATCCACTTGAAAATCTCCCTCAATAGTTACTGAAACTATGAAGAAGAGGCCATGTGCACACTGGAACCTCAACCTACCAGAGAACAACGCAAGACGAAAAACCAACGGAAGCACGACGCATGCAACAAAGGGCCGGTCAGACCGCAGCTATTGGGCTGGTCTGACCGCTCCCAAACAGCCGGTCAGACCGCCCATTAGCCACCGGTCTGACCGGCCTTGAGTGCTCGGTCTGACCGCCATATGGCCACCAGTCAGACCACTCCTCGGGATTTCAGGGCTGACAGCATAGGGTAAAATTCAGAGAAAATGCAAACTTCCAACTGCAAAGCAAATTTCGGTTTGTCTCTGGATTTCTTTGCCCACAACAGAGAGACAACACCTCAAATAGCCACAGGAGCCTTGGAGACCAAAAGAAACCAACTCAAAAACAAGAAATCAAGAATTGAGCCAAAAAACTGAAAATATTCAGGATGCAGCATAAAAACTCAAATTCCCATCTAATCCTTGAACCTTTGGCCATTAAACTTTGAGGATAACTACTTAATAGCCACATGACTTATCATGCGAAGTTTCATGCCATCATATGAAGGGAAACAAGAATTACACCAAACCCTAGAAATGAAATAGAGATAAGCAAGAACACAGGGAGGCCAAAGAGATGATTCTTGCAAATTGATCAAATTGCTCTTGGAACTAGATGACCAAAGGGTGTAGAAATGCAATTCCATCATTGAGTAACCCATTTTGCCACTCCCCAGCAAGAATCAAGTCAAAACGCAAAAACTCAAGAATCACTCAAAAATGCATCGAAGGGAAATAACCAACAGAGAGATTAGAGACTTAAATTAATTCAACCAAAACCATCTCATATTGATATCGAGGATCATAGAGACGTCCCCCATACACATGTAAATTCAAAGGAAAGATTACATGGTGGATCAACTCATCTTCACTCCCTCTCTCAAGCTCTCATACACAAGAAGAACACTCAGGGAGGAGAGCACTACGAAGGAGACACACACAGACACCCTCTGTCCATCTCCCCTACTCTCAACCATTAAAGCCTAAAGCCTAAAGCCAAACAACCTCTCCAAAGGCCATTTTGACTAAAGCAAAACCCTACCAACAATGCACTCCCACTCACAAGGCATGCATGCACTTGGTCACACCTATCCTATTTATAGCCTTTGGCTAACGGGTCTCCAACCCGTTACGCCCGTTAAACCTCAAACGGAACCACTTCCACCTGTGCAGCTTTGCGCTTTTACCGAAACGCCCCTCCTGCACCTTCCGGGAAGCTTCCGCGTTCCTTGTCGTCCAAGCCTCGCAACCACCCGAGTCTCCGCCATCTTCGACACCTCCGACCGTTCTGACCTCGACACCGCCTGTGTCTAGTCCGGTCACCTCGTGTCTCGCCATGACTCCGCCTCAACGTCCCGCAACCATCACAGACAAGAAACACATCAAATAGCACCGCTCGACACAAGTAAGCATAAATAGCATAAATGAATCACATTAAGCATGAGATAGCCCAAACCTGACAAATCAACATAATATGCATCCTAACCACTTTGACCAGGTTTGACCAAGTCCGACCGAGCCCGATTGTACCACGCAACGTCAAGGTCTGAACTATATAAATCAAACTCGACTTTCCTAAACCGATGTCAATCACTCATCACACACATGGGATGACGTCCACGTGGTCTCTCAATTTGTATGATTTTTCCTAAATTGTTGAGTGATTTTGGCCACTTTCCTTTTTCGGAAATTTCCTTGGAAGCCGCTTTCCCTTTTCGGCCTTTTTGTTTTCCCTTCCCCTCGTTCTTCGATTCTTTTCGCCCAGAGCATCCTCACTACCCCCTAATCACTGTGGTACTCTTCTCTGGCCAGGTGAACCCCTGTGGAGCACCGACGTCGAAGCTCACCGCCGGCAGAAACACCTCGACGTGGCCAGCCATCCAGGAAGCCCCTGAGCTAGAACCACCTCTGCCAAAGTGAGCCCCGAAGACCCTCAGATCGTGAAAACACCGCACAATTGGCTTGATTGCCTCCGGTGAAACCCCTTCGCTGCCGTGAGGCCGAATCTCCCCCTTTTGCCTCCTACCTCCTCCTTTGACCTCCTTGCCTCCCAAGCCCCAAAAATGGGTTCCCCGTGTCAAGATCTACTCGGTGGTGCCCTCCCTGGCCGCCGAGGACCTCGCCGTCGCTGGAGGGCAGAGACGCTCATGTCTTTGCCTCTCTGCTGCGCGCGCACGGCGAGAGGTAGACGACGAGGGACGTGGCCCAATCCCCACCATCCACTCCCTTCCGTTGCCATATAATATTGGCCGTCGGATGGCGCCCTCTCCGCAGCCGTCCGATGCCACTAAACACACCCTTCCGCAACCACCCGATCAAACTCCCTATCGTCCGATACTTTCCCCGCAGCGCATCCCATCCGCCTGCCTTCCCCTCATCGCCGCCGTCCGCTCCCGCCGCATGTCGGCCATCCGCTAGGCCAAGGCGTGCACACTAAGCCTTTGGCCGCGCGTGGAATGGGTTGAGGCCGCACAGTGCCGAGCCGCACTGTAGCCATGGGGATGGCCCAGCACTATTCATTCGATTTTTCAGATATTTATCAATTTCCAAATATTCAGAAAATCCAAATAAATCCTAGAAAATCACAGAAAATCCCAAAAATTCCCAAATGTCACCACTTTGCTCATTTTGATGCCCTGAATCCATTTTTGGCCTCCAAGCTACCAAATTCATCCCAAAAAAATTTAAAAATCTCCCATTTGAATATTTATGCATTTTATTCCTTTTTCATAGATTATTTTTCCTTGCTGGATTAGGCTCAAGCCGGACTTATGTTATTTTCGTGTGTTTGCACTAGTTTCGAAGATTTCGGAGGCTTCGGTGTAGGGCCAGGATCAGGGAGTTGCTGCTTACAAGATTGCCGAGATCGTCGAGATCCAAGGCAAGTTGCAAAACCTTGATCATGTTGTAACCCATGTCGTTTAAATTACGTTATTATGGTACTTGCATTACTGTTAATTTGCGAAATGTTAATTTGTGTAAAATAAATTGTTTAGAATGACATGATATCTAGTTAACACCTGCCACCGATATTAGCCATGATAAAATTGTAGCCCCACCCTTGTCAACCCTAGATTTACTCTAAGAATAGTATGACTACCTGTAGGTTATTTACATTTCTTGAAAATCTTTACACTACTAAGGTTGTGGCCGTGGGCCGATAGATTTGGAAAGTCGAGATTTTAGGGTAAGGGTGTTGTGGGACGCCGCGAGACGGTATTCGCCCACCGCTTTGCCCTGGGGTGGAGGTCGTGTGCCTCGTGAAAATGTAAGTACTAGACCCTTACGCCAAGGAAGTGACATAGTAACCGCTCAACAACAGATGTTGACCCGTCAACCTTGGTTTAGTAGCTGCTCAACTTAAGTGAAGCCCTGCATTGGGAGTTGGTGTGGATCGTGGATCCGGACTAAGACAACAATAGGTCCCCACAACTCGGGCCTGGCATTCCGTGTAGGCCTGTGGATACCTGAGGGTGTGCGGGTATCTAACCTATCGGGTGGAATGTAAGCAAAGGATTGAGCAGTGAAATGACCCGGTTCCTTAACTCAGTCATGAGGGTTAAGGATGCGTGTGGGTAAAGTTGGGCAACTCTGCAGAGTCAATCAAATGTATTCGAATACGCCATGCTCCCGGTTAATGGAGCTGTGTCTATTGGGCGATTCCAGCTGCGAAGCTTAAGTAGTGTTTTCAAGTGTTTTAACTGGATTAGTTGGCTAATTGTCTTTTTATAAAAACCCTGTCAATTTTTAAGGAGCAGTCATAGGCTTTTAGGTTTCTAAAACTATTTGCAAAGAAAACTGCATCCACTCAAGTTAATAAGACAAGTATACTCCCCCTGCTTTGTTAACCCGTGCAAGTAGCTAAGATAGGGCTTTCCTTTGTGACTTGCTGAGCTGGTTAGCTCACGGCTTGCTAAACCCTTCAGAAGGTCAAGACGCTAGAGAAGGTCTCCCCGTTGAAGAAGCTCCAGAAGAGCCTTTCTACAACGAGGACCCTTGGTTTTAGGTCTTCGCCGCGCTCGAGTTTCCTGGAAGTTTTTGTAATGTAATATACTTTGGGCTTGCATGCCCCGTTTCAGTAAAACTGGGTTGTTAAACCATATGTTGTAATATAAGTTGGTCTTTTGTTGTAAGCATGTGCTGTGATGATATGCTCTTGCTCGAAGCTCCGTACTGTTCAAACATGGATAGTTGCAGAATGCTGGGTGCTAGCACCCCTGGAAACGGGGGCGTTACAAGAAGTGGTATCAGAGCAGGCTGCTTGACCGTAGGTTGAGACCTAAGGAAAACTAGGAAGCGATTTCATCGCAAAACCTAATTTAAAACCTAAAAAGAATTTGCGAACAATGTAAGTATTATTGCTGTCTTTTCCTCTCTTGTTGTTACCTTATTTGTCTTAGTTTACTTCTGCTTAAGTTTTACTTTTGCAAAATGTTTATTGCTATACTTGTCTAACTTCAAAATTTCGTTCTTCGGCAGATGGTTCACTTCGTGCACTCGCGCCCGGAGCATATGGAGGGATGGCCCTCTAAGCTCTAGGAGGTCCAGCAGTACCTTGGAGCAGGCGGATACCACAGGCCCGTGTTCCATGCAGTATCATGTAAGAGATTATAGCAATTATATAAATATATCTAGACATTTCGTACATCACAGTTTGCTCAATTGGGAAGTACATTGTTGGTTAAATGCAAATAAAATTAGCAAAGGTTTGCAAATGTTTGGCATTGTTGCAAATAATGCACAGAAAAATAAAGACAAGAGACATGAATTTTTATGTGGAAAACTCTTGCGGGAAAAAACCACAGTCGCTCGAAGGCAAATCACTATAATGAGGAGATTTTACAATGGAGCGCTTGCTCTTCCTATGGGCTACTGGGGTACATATATATAGTATGAGGGAAAAGAGTCCCACACAGAGAGGAAATCGAATCAGAGTCGGTTGCTACAGATTGACACCACGTCTGAGACAACTTGTGCATGTACCTGCCATGCCACGTCTCGCATGAGGCGATGAAGTGTCCAACATGGACACGATACAAATTCGGATCAACTTTAACAATCTCCACCTTGAGCTGGATCCACTCTAATAGTCGAATAATATGATAGATTCATCCAATAAAATTATCATGTATACCTTGAGCGCCGAAAGTCCAAAGGACTAGTGATTAATACCAACTTTGTTCTCTCATGGAACATTTGATCTTTTGTAAGGTAAATATCACTCTAACTATCACAAAATATTATAGTACAAGATGTACTTCCACAAAGCTTAGTAAATAAATCTCTTAGCCAAATAGCTTCTTTGCAAGCTTCAGAAATAACCATATACTCAGCTTCTGTAGTAGACAAGGCATTGGTAGATTGCAAACTTGCTTTCTAGCTAACGGCACACCCTCCAACAGTGAACACATAAACAATAAGAGATCTTCTTTTATCCAAATCTCCAACAAAATCAGAATCCACCACCAACTAGTCTTCCCAAATTGTAAACAAGCATTAGATGTGCCCCACAAATATCTGAAAATCCATTGAACTGCTCTCTAATGCTCTTTTCCAGGATTAGCCATATATCTACTAGCCACACTTAATGATTGAGATAAATCGGGGCGAGAACATACTATAGCATATATAAGTGAACCAACTGCACTCGCATATGGAATTCCAGACATGTACTCAATTTCATCATTTAATTGTGGACATGACGCTGAAGAAAGTCTAAAATGTGCAGCTAAGGGCGTACCCACAGGTTTGGCCTTATGCATGTTGAAACGATGAAGAACTTTATCAATATATCCCTTTTGACTTAGATATAATTTGCCAAACTATCTGTCTCTAATGATTTCCATGCCAAGAATCTTCTTTACTGCACCGAGATCTTTCATCTCAAAATCACTATTTAATTGTGCCTTCAATTTTGAAATTTCAGCCTTATCTTTTGCAGCAATCAACATATCGTCAACATATAGGAGCAAATAAGTAACTAAACTATTAACAGTCTTCAAGTAAACACAGCTATCATAATTAGATCTTTTAAAATTCTGAGTATCATAAAGGAGTCAATCTCTTGTACCATTGTCTAGGTGATTGCTTCAAACCATAAAGAGATTTCTTCAATTTGCAAACAAAATTCTTCTTTCCCAGAATAACGAAACCTTTCGATTGCTCCATATAAATGTCTTCTTCTAATTTCCCATGTAAGAATACGGTTTTCACATCCAATTGTTCATGCTCATAATCATGCATAGCTACAATGCTGAGTAAAGTGCAAATAGAACTATGCTTCATAACAAGGGAAAAGACATCTGTAAAATCAATACTTGGAATTTGGTTGTATTCTTTTGCAACTATCCTTGCTTTGTACCTAACCTTTTCGATTGGTGAAACTCCTTCTTTCTTCTTGAAGATCCATTTGTAGCGAATAGGCTTCTTCTCAGTTGGCAACTTGACCAGCTCCCAAGTGCCATTCTTGTCAAGAGATTTCATCTCATCATACATAGCAGTCATCCATCTTTTTAAATCACTAGAAGAAATAGCCTCTGAATAAGATGAAGGTTATACAATACCTTCAATTTCTTTTGCCATATTTAAGTAATAAGCCACAACATTAGCTTTTCAATCAATCTCTTAGGAGCCATGATGTGTTGGCGGATCAACAATAGGGGCTTCTGGAATATTTTCCTTGACGACTTCTGGTGTAGATCTTGAATCAATAACATGCTCCACCTGCACGCTTGATTGCTTCTCAATGGAAACATCAATAGATAGCTTATCATGCAACATAGCAGACTCATCAAAAGTAACACTTCTACTAATAACCACCTTTCTAGTTTCAGGATTCCACAATTTATATCCTTTCACACCATTTTATAACCAAGAAAAATACACTTAATTGATGTAGGCTCTAATTTACCATTGTTAACATGAGCATAAGCAGAACAACCAAATATTCTTAAGTTTGAATAATCTGCTGGAGTGCTAGACCATACCTCAATTAGAGTCTTCTTATCAATAGCCAAATTTGGTGACCGATTAATCAAATAACAAGTAGTGGAAGTGGCTGCAGCTCAATAACTCTTACATAATCCAGAGTTTGACAACATGCAACGTACCTTCTCATGATGGTTCTGCCTGGAATGGTATAATGTCTTACAATATCTTCTGACTTGCATAAAGCTTCAAATTCTCTAGAACAGAACTCCAAGCCATTGTCGGTACGCAGCTTCTTGACATGCTTGCCAATTTGTCTTTCAATCATAATCTTTCACTCATTGAATGTTTTGAATACATCTAATTTGTGCTTGACAAAATATGCCTAAACTTTTCTTGAGTAATCATTAATGAAGGTCAACATGTAGCTTGCACCTCCAAATGATGGAACGCGAGATTCTCCCCACAAATCAGAGTGAACATAATCCAATATGTCTTTTGTAGAGTGAGACGCAGTACTGAATTTCACCCTCTTTTGCTTGCCGAAGACACAATGTTCACAAAACTTTAACTTGTCGATGCTTTGACCATCAAGAAATCCTCTTTTGCATAATTCCATCATTCCAGCTCACTCATATGCCCCAGACGCATATGCCAAATAATAGTAGCATCAGAATCGGTTGATTTATTTGAGGCAATAGTAGCATTACCTAAAATTGTAGTACCTTGCAGATGATATAAGTTGGCAGCCTTTATATCACCCTTCATCACACCAAGAGAACCTTTGGTGACTTGTAGAACATCACCTCCACCTGAGTACTTGTACCCTTTAGCATCAAGAGTACTCAACGAGATAAGATTTCTCTTCAAATTTAGAATATGACGAATATCTGACAAAGTCCTGATGGTGCCATCAAACTCTTAATGTGGATAAAACCAATGCCTCTAATCTTGCATGGTGTATTATCACCCATCAACATTGATCCACTTGGCGTAGCTTCATAGGTGATGAACCACTCACGGTTCGGGCTCATGTGGAAAGTACAGGTTGAATCAAGAATCCATTCTTCACTGGTTTCGGAATCACTGGCAAAGGCAACAAGAACATCTTCATTAGAACCTTCTTTGGTGACAACGGTGGCTCTAGGTTCATCATCTTGTTGATTCTTCTTGAAATTGTTATTTCTCTTCTCCTTGTTCTGCAACTTCTAGCACTTGGATATGTCATGACCATCCTTCTTGCAATACCTGCTGTTTGAATTGCCGTTTGAATCCTTCTCATATTGCATGCCGTAGACAGACAAACCTTCTGCATGCATACTTGAACTTTCATCCGGAACCATAATTTTTATCTTTTCTTTAGCATACAGAGCTTCATAAACTTCACTAAGAGTAAAAGTATCTCGTCTATATAGAATAATATCTCTAAAAGTAGAGTATGAACTAGGCAGAGAACATAGCAAAATACGACCAAAATCTTCATCATCATACTTTACCTCCATAGCTTCGAGGTCTGCAACAACTTCCTTGAAAGTTATTAGGTGGTTCAACAATAACGCACCCTCCGCCATCTTGTGGGAATAAAGCTTCTGTTTCAGATGCATCTTGCTGGTCAGATCCTTAGTCATGCAAATCTGCTCCAGCTTCAGCCATAACGCGGCGGCGGATGTCTCCTTCATAACCTCCTGTAAAATATTATTTGATAGATGAAGATGAATTTGAGATAAGGCCTTACGATCTTTACGTCTCTTCTCATCAGCGAATAGTGTGGCTGGCATCTTGTCGATCCCTAGATGTATATCATCCAAATCAAGCTGTGATAAAATAACTCGCATCTTGACTTACCATAGAGAAAACCTCATATCGCGATCCAATAGCGGAAGATCATATTTTAGAGTCACCATACGGAGAAAACCAAATTTTGCAGGTATAAATTTATGTATACCTAACAAAGTTCTCATAATTGAAAACTCCTGGTACACTCGGGTGCACAAAAGAAAATCTCCTCCACAAAATACCAATCGCAGCACTTCTTTCTTTTATTTGGCCTCGGGTTCCGTGTCGCTTTTGTTTTATTGATCTCCTGCGCTGGCTTGCTTTTTTTGCTCTGATCTCTATGCTGCTGTCGCCCGATGGCTCTCGCCTGCCGTGGACAACGCGCGGACCGAGGGAGCGAAGACATTTGATGCTCTGCGCGACACTTGACGGATTCGGCGACGACGGACAAACGCCTCGAGACTGCTGCGCCAAGGGAGTACGCGCTGCACGGAGGCCTCGGTAGCACTACACGAGATGCGAAGATGACTTGGACAATGCCAAATTTTTTTTCTTTCTCTGGAATCTGCTGTGCTCTAAATTTCTGTGCTCTGATATAACTTGTTGCAAATAATGTATAGAAAAATAAAGATAAGGGCATCTCCAATGGGTCTATAGCAGCTCTCTACAAGAGAGTCCATATCATCAACTGTCCTACGTGGAAGATATTAAATGAAGAAAGAGAACGCAGCTCTCTACAGCTCTAGAGATAGTCTATAGCGACAAACGAGGCAGTCTCCATAAATTCTGTGTGTGCATGTAAGCATCAAATAGCTATCCTTATAGATAGTTCTTTAGAATGCTAACTTTAGTGTGTACTATATAGATGATGTGGAAGTCTTATAGTTAGTTACTAGCTATAACCATTGGAGATGCCCTAAGAGACACGAATTTTTATATGAAAAACTCTTGAGGGAATAAAACATTGACGCTCAAAGGCAAATCACTGTAACGAGGAGAATTTACAATGGAGCGCTCTATGGGCTACTAGGGTATATATATAGTGTGTGAGGGAAAAAGAGTCTCATACAGAGAGGAAACCGAATCAGAGTCGGTTACTACAGATTGACACTACATCTGATACAACCTGTATATGCACCTGTCATGCCACGTCTGGCATGAGACGATGGAGTATCCTACATGAACACGGTACAAATTTGGATCAACTTTAACATGCATTATTAACAATTTTCTACAGGTTTATATCCTCCCGATATCAGCGTGAATTTGCATGGCAGTTGTCAGGCCGGTGTGATGCAGTCGTAATTCGTCAATTTTAAAGATAATTCCGAGGAGGGAGATATGGCCATTTGAATGAAGACTGTCCAAGATCCCACGCAGCTGCGTGAAAACAAGATTTAATCTACATTTTTTAGTTTTCCTAAAATTCTTAGTAATCAAGTATGGGGAAAATTAGGGCAATAAACACCACAAATGTACTAGACTTCGAAATGACATCGCAAAGAGCAAAAACAATTGGAAAATAGCACTCCGATGGGTGAAAAGACACTTTTTTCCCTGAGAGTTTCGAATGTCAGGATAAGATGTTTATGGAGGACAGGCAACGGTGATGGCCATGGTGGCACCATCTAACGACTGTGCGGCCAGGCGGCGCCAATATTGGCCAATTGGTCTTCCCTCTCTCTCCTTCCTAGCATCAGGAGATATTATGTGCTTTTTTTTTGCATATTGTAGTAGGAACCTAGGGAAAAAAATTTGGTTGATAAAAATTTCTGGAAAATCTTTTAAAATTTTGGGCGGAAAGTTTTGAATTTAAATTTGAAATTTTGTTAAAAATTCTGTATTTTTGTGAAATAGATATGAAAACGATATACATGAACTAGATATTGAAGATAAAATAGAGTGGGCATGTTAGAAAAAATTATTTTGAATGTTGGCCCCACGGTATCCTACACATTCGAGGTCCACGGTAGTGACGCCGTACTTGTCAACCTTTACAATCCGTGGGAGTTGAACCCAACAGCACCGAAATAGAGGAATCTTAAAAATTACATAGTCAAGCTCCCAAATCTCCTCTACAAGCCCATAGTACGAGTTTGGGCCAGCGGTATTGATGTGTGCATCATAGGCATCTATGTGGACACCTGAGTTCTACATTGTGCTCTTTCTATCCTGATCTGTTGTATAAAATGTGTAGCCATTAATGTCGTATCCTTGCCATGTCATAATTGTAAATTTTGGCCCTTTTGTCTACCATTGTAGTGTTTCACTTGACGACCTTTCAGTCATGTGCATCTTCAACCATTCGTTGAACTGACGGTTGTGTTGTCTCGTGATCCAAACCTCTAACTGGCCTGCATTCTCTTGGCGTAACATGTTCTTGTCCTCTTCAATATATAGGGTCACTTCAGTCATGTGTTGTAAAACCATGAAATGGGCGTGAGCATATGTATCTCGATCCGGAGTTATTGTTTTCCTTTCGATAGTCCCGATACCCTCTAGCCTCCCCTCATGATGAGATAGAGGTACACCTATCGGTTCGACCTGAGCCATATAGCCGATGTAGAATTCAATAACCTTTTCGGTTGTATAACCTTCGATGATGCTACCCTCCGGTCAAGATCGATTGCGTACATAGGACTTGAGAATTCCTATGTACCTCTCGAACGAGTACATATGACATAGAAACATGGGGCTGCATATGTTTGCCTCTTTCACAGGGTAGACAATGAGATGGACCATGATGTCAAAAATAACAGAGGGAAATACATCTCTAGATGGTATAGAGTTGTCACCACCTCGGTCTGCAGAGCATCTAGTCCATCGGGATCGATGACCTTTTGAGCAATTGCGTTAAAGAAATAACATAGTCTTATGATTGTCACTTGAACCTTGTTCAGCAATATACTTCTAATTGCAACATGTAACATTTGTGTCAAAGTAATTACCCATGACATCTATATTAGGTAACTAGCTAGCTAGCCACGTATTCATGACACAATAATATTAAGTAAGAATATATTGAAGTAAACTAGAAGTAATTACCCATTCTGAAATTGAGCAAAGTACCATTATCTTTCTAAACCTAGTTAGCTAGATCTAAACAAAAACTTAGCTATCATCTCTTTCAATTACAAGGCATATAAGTTATTATAAGCAATTGAGTACTAACCTCTGATCACTAAGAAGATGTATATAGATCTACAAGCGATATGTTTTCACCAAACTTCCCAAAACCGGCCGCCTTGCTTCATCGATGCAGCGCAATGAAAATAGATCTGTGTCGAGACTATGTACGTCCGGTATTTAATAGCACAGATTATCCCAGATGGTTCCAACCACAAACGGTCTGTGATACGAACATTATCATAGACCGTTCGTATTAATAGCCATCTGTGATAATTCACAGACATTTATTAATACAAATCGTCTGTGATGTCCTCAATATCACAGATGATTTGTTATAAGAACCATCTGTTATGTCCACAATATCAGAGATGGTTTTTTATGTGAACCGTCTATGATGTCCGCAACTTTCACAGATGATTATTAACACGAACCATCTGTGATATCTCAATTAGTTTGTTATTTTCTAAAAAGTCTTTTAGTTTTCATAAGAGTCCTAGTAATCAAGTATGGGGAAAATTAGGTCAATAATACTCCAAAGATGCAAATGTAGAGGTTATCGCAAACATACTCGACTTTGAAACAACATCGCAAAGATCAGAAATTTTTGAAAATAGCACTCCGACAGGTGAAAAAAACACTTTTGCCCTTGACATGTTTCGAATGTTAGGATAAGATGTTTTTCGAGAATAGGCAATGGCGAAAGCAAGATGTGGCACAATTTTGTGCCTACCCCTCATCACTGGTTTGTGGCTCCAACCTGATCTTTGCTACAATTCTAAAACCTCTACAAGTCTTTTGTTTGTGAGAAGGATTTGGTGTGTACGTGAGCTTTCTTTTGTGTGAAAGCCGAAGCACAGATATCTTGGCTATTTAAAGAGACAATGATGCCTGAATCAAAGCGCCAAGGCACGTTGAAAAGAAAAGGCAGCAACAAACAGGACGGATAGGAGTGATATGCCATCTGATCATCTATCCGTGGTTGCTTTGTTTTGTTAGCTTGGATAAGTAAAGAAAAGGAAATACGCCCAGAGCCCCAGATGTGTGTGTTCTATAAAAACCAAGCGCAATTCCATGCTGCAAGATATGATTTTACATGTGAGAACGGTGGTTCCTAAGGGAACAAAGGCGAAAAGAAAGGTAGAGGGATAAATGCGTGATATACATCTGTCCAAGTCGCATGCTTCATTTGTTTGCTTAGTTTGGACAAGCAAAGGAACTGGAATACTGTGGGATGCATGTGTCGTACATATAACAACCGAGTGGGCTTTCGTGTTGCGAGGTAAGCATTTTTCACGTGAGAAAGGTAGTGCATAAGGAATGGGAGGGTCAAATGGTGTAGCAAAAGACACATGATATGTCATATGCCTATATATCCATACTTCCATTGCTGGTTCGAACAAGGAAAGGAAAGGAGAGATATGCATGTTGGCATACGGATAGTGATGTGGCACCAAGTAGCACTATAACTTTGGTTAGTGCTTGCAGTTCTGTGCATAATGTTCAAGAACCTTTGAATACCAATTTTGAGGTTTATAATGTGCACAAGAGATATATTTGAAAAGCTAATGAAGTCTATTTTCCAATGAATCAAACGGCACTTGATTTGGAGCTTCCTACACAAAGTTATGGCAATTTCATTGGATGCTGCACGAGCTGTCCGGAGAGACGCGCGAGACTTGCCAAACATAAAGAGTTCGAATATTGCAATGCAAGTAAGGGTAAAATCCGACCACACCATGGTTTTCTAAAGGTTGAGAAGGACTCCTTTTCAGATTCCAAACGGATTTGGAAGCCCCTTGAACAAGAAAACAAAACATATAAAGATTTGAAACCGATTCGGACTCGGATTGGGACAGCTGGCAAGACCGATACTAAAACGTCCATAACTTTCACAAACGGAGTCCGACTTGGGCGTTCTTGGACTCGTTGGAAAGCTATTTCGAAGCCCCACACAATGGACAAGGTGCCAGCCACGGAATCCTCATGGTCATGTCGCAAATTGAAAGAGAATTCAGAGGTAGCAGTTTAGGTATTTCCTTTTTAGTTCGTATTGGAGTTTGTTTCGGCCTTAGGCCAAGTTGTGCGTGAGTTTTAGTCAAGACCGTGCATTGTGCACCAATATAAGGCCAGGGTCTTAGCCCATTGTAACTCAGGTTATGAATTGAGAAATAGAAACCAGAAAATCACCATGGTTTGGTGGCCATTGTTGGCGTGTTCTTGAGATTTCCATTGAGGAATTGCTCTTGGTGTGTTGAATCCAATTGTGGTGTTGGATTCTACTCGCTGAAACTTCGGTTTCTCTACCCTTCGTTCACGTGCTGCGGTGTGCGTGAGAGAAGGCTTATCTTGGAGAGGGCATCCAACAAGGCGTATCGTGAAAGATCAGGGCCAAAGCAACGGGGTTCAGCTAGCTTGCTAGGTGGATCCGCATCAGATAGGATACACTAACACAAATTAAAATTATCTATTATATAAATCAGAAAGCCATATAAGTAAAAGATCATAGATTGTTACCACTAGACACACATTGCAGCGGAAGCAGAGTTGAAGTCGTTGGTTCAACGTAACGCGTGTCGGTATAGTGGAAGTAGTCGATCATCTTTTGGCCAACCATTTCATTGTCGTAATCGTCTCGATCAGCGCCGCAGTCACAACACTATCTCTACCGAAGTCCACATGTCCAGGGATGGAACGTTGTTCATCGATGTGCTAGCACCAGCGCGTATGATAGGGGTTTTGAGAGGTGGCAGCTAAGGATTTGATGTGTGTGTCTTGGGATACCTCCCTCAGCCCCACGCCTCTTTATATAGCCTCCAATCGGATCCTTATCTGATACAATTAGATATCGTATCCAACTCAAAAAGCTTCTAGCTGGATCTTTATCCAACATGAGTAAAGATCGTATCCCACTCGAAGAGTCTGCAACCCGATCTAATACTAGTAAAGATCGTATCCCACTCGGAGTCTATCATCAATACTCTTATTATTCCAACCCAATAAGTGCATGATCATGTAGTTTCATATATATTCGGCTATGTGCCAAAAACTCTTTTCCGGTCTATAAGTTGATAAAGGTCCTAGCAGAACATAATGACTCCCAAATATATATAAAGATCATATCGGACGAACCAATATAGTGCTTATATATCGATCCCTTTGCCTCACGATACCAGATCAAACTCAAGGTGAGATGCGTGCCATCCAATGATAGCTTGATCCTTCACTCGAATCTGTAGTGAAATACTCAGTTGTGATTGATTCATCAATCACATTCGGCATGGCTATGCACTTCCTTAATCCAACCACATCGAGGGTCCTAAAGGTATCTCTTCCGTATATAGGAGGGGCAAATTTCATCTTGATTGCTCATATTCCTCCGTATATTTCATAGTGAACCCAAAAGCTACCTTTATAATCACCTGATTCAGAGTAGTGTTAGACAACCCCTAAGTAAATTATTATACATGTAGAAAACTATGAAGATTTCAGGTATAAAGATCATACATACACTATGTATGAGATTAACTGATGATACTTAAGAATATAACAATTCCTAAAATGTCTCATAGTAAACCAATCTAACACCATGTTCTCTAATATTTATCTACATTATTGATATGATATCTATATATCTATGATCTATAAATCATAATTGTCACATATAATGATATAAGGTTAGAGATAATTTAGAATAACATCAAAATATAAATAAAAAATTCTACGAACAAATCACATACTTGTTGATCAATATGAAAAATATTTATTTAAAAGATAAAATAACATATTATTCAAAAGATCACAATTAAATATAGAAGTGATATAATCATCTTCATGATCGTTTCTAGAGCATATCACTAACAATGCACAAGCATCTGCTTGTGAATCCAGTAAGAACTAAGTGAGCATTCCTGGTACACGGTACGATTTCTTGACACAAGGGAAAGGGAATGCTTGGACCATCAAGAGTCGAGGGACTTGCTGAGCGATGGAGTTAGAAAATCAGCACTGAAGAATGAAAATTTTTGGCAATAAAAACATCAGTTGACAACATTATCATAGTTACTTCAATGTATCCGTACTTAAATCTGGAACCACTTCGATATCTTCAGTCTTACAGGATCATATTTTTACTCCATTGCTTTTCACCTTTTCTCCGGGTCTCCCTACTGAAATCCTTGTAGTACTCCGACCTGGTTAGTTCAGACATCTATCCCCTAAACGTTCTGAAACATGCTTAATTATATCTAATGGAAATGTGAGCAATATTTTAATTCCAAATTTTATTAGGAGACAAACACAATAAACTAGTGATGCAAAGTTTACTACTAATAACAGACTACTCATCATATTTCAGAATATACTCAAGAAAATACAGTAACAAAGTCGAACGTGCGCGTGAACGACTTACTTTTTCGCCTGATGAAGAACAGGAAGCCGCGTAGGCTTGACGCAGTGCAGAACGCAGATGACGCAGTGTAGTGAGCGGTCGCGCAGATGCGCTGCCCAGAAACCTTATTGCCGCCCCGTGCAGGTACTCTCTATGACAATGATTCGGAGATAGCCGCTCTCCCTCCTTCCAGATGCACGCCGGGAAGAATGGTCGATGAGGTTCAGATGGCACAGCACAACAGCACAACAGCAGAGCAGAAAGTAGAGGAAGAATGGAGGTGCAAAATTCTCTCATCTTTTCCTGGACGTCTCTAGGCCCTTTTAAGGGCGCTGTAGTTATTCACTAGTAACTGCTGCGTTTTAAACAGAATTATGCACTAGAAACTGCCTCATCAAATCACAAATTAAGCAGTGTAAATTCACTTTTAACTGCCTCATTCAAATGTTTGAATCTCATTCAAACAGAGAGAGTGAGGTGCATGGTTCAAGAAAAATAAAGATGGACTTGGTCTGCCAAGTGGCGCGCCACGTCACGGCATGGTCGCCGTCGCAAGTCACACGATTTTCACGCGAAAATACGCGAATACGCGCGCGCGTGTGACTAGACAGAACCCTCCTCATATCATCTCTATCCATATTCAAGAAGTGGTGAGGACTCCACCTTATAAATTGGTCTTCCTCACCTTGCCTTAGCAATATGGTACTAAACCATGCATGCTTTGGAATTAAAGAAATGAGCCATAAATAAATGTGCCAATTTCTAACAACCCCCCACCAATTCCAAAGCAAGAAATAAACATATGACAAAGATATTGTGCTGAAGTACTGTTAATATACCAGTCTTTTAGTGTAAGTCCCGTACGGGTTGAACTTGCAACTAGAATGACAAGATTCATCTTCTCACAGCTGATGAATGGACTATGCCTTGAATTCACATCTTTTTGTGAGCAGATTTCGCTTGAAATCTCAACTAGTACTAGGCTACCAATGAACCACGCCTAAACGGAGCGTTGTATGGTCATGCTCCCTTATCTGCTCATGAGCTTTCTAGAGAATGCCCCGCTCTCATGAACTGCGACCACACAGTTAAACTCAAGTAGGTGTATTCTTTCTAGGTATCCTACAGACTAATACTTTTTCCTCATTTAAACAACATAATACATTAAGGCTTTATGCCAACATTCCATACAGTCGAAAGTACATTGTTGATTAGGACATGTGTACAATAAATATGTACTCTCTTGTTACAATATCAATTTGTTTTTCCCATTACCTAAGTCACGAGATCTCCGATCAAGAAGGTATGGGTTACCATTGTGATGTAACTTAAATGGGCCTCATTCCCATATCCATAGATGCAACAGAAATCGCTTTCCATGCTAAACCCTTTGTAAAAGGGTCTGCTAGATTTTTCTCAGTGTGAATATAGTTCACATCGATCACTCCGGAGTTTCTCAGTTTTCTGACAGATTTAAGCCTACGCTTCACATGTCTAGAGGACTTCATATTATTGTTTGTACTTGTTACTTTGGCCAACACTGTTTGATTACCACACTATATCAGGATTGCAGGTATTGGTTTCTCAACTAATGGCAAGTCCAATAGAAGCTCTCTCAGCCATTCAGCCTCAACTGTGACTGTGTCAAGTGCTACAAGTTCTGCTTCCATGGTTGACCTCGTCAATATGATCTGTTTGTAAGACCTCCATGAAACTGCAACACCAGCTAAAATGAGTACATAACCACTTATAGCTTTGATCTCATCCGTATTAGAGATCCAATTAGAGTCACTGTATCCTTCTAATATAGAAGGATGTCCAGTATAATGTATTCCAAAAGATGTTGTGCCTCTCAAGTAGCGCAACACTCTTTCAAGTGCCTCCCAGTAAGCATCTCCTGAGTCAGGTAGCTTCATTGTCAACGTCATTTTCTACCAATTGAATTATCATCCACCGGAAGATCGGGATAAATCCTACATCAGGTTTGTAGTCTAGTCGGAAGTGGCTGGTAGAACCAATTTTTGGTGATTTTCGACCAATTTTCATATATATATATATATATATATATATATATATATATATATATATATATATATATATATATATATATATATATATATATATATATATATATATATATATATATATATATATATATATATATATATATACAGAGAGAGAGAGAGAGAGAGAGAGAGAGAGAGAGAGATTTCATATGGGGCACAGTTTGGCCAATTAGAAAGTATTGTTGGTTAAATAATCCAAAAAAGGGAAAAGCAAATCTATATAGGGGTAAAAATTGGATACGAATTATCTGTATTATCTGGTTAATGTATTCGATAGGATGCGAATATGGTATAGATTTTCTCATTCGATTAACAATTTCTATCCTATTCGTATTTGAATTCGAATTCGTATAAAAAATATAGATGCGAATATGGTATGGACTTTTACCATCCAAAATGTTATTTTATCTAAACTATCCGTATTCGTTTTTGATAAAGCAATATGTATATTTTATTACAACACAACTAACTAGTTGGACAAGTTATTTTAATTGAACATGAATTTATGTTTCTTTAGGTGAAGTAACTCAATCAAATATGAGACATTTTTAATAAGGAAATTATTCGAAATTGGTCACAAAGCATTGGATATTACACAAGAAAAAACAGGAAATTAGAATTCAAAATATGAGACTATCGCGCATTATCAGAACATTTTTCTGATTCAAGCAAAATAATCTGCATGGTCAACATCAGTTCAAGTTAATTGCTCAGTATTTGAAAGATTGTGACTCGTGTCAAATCTCATTGTATCTAAGACTATCCATTTACTAAATATTAAGTGCTACTCTTGTAAAGCCAGCCAGATAAATTATGATACATTGACTCAATAAGAGAACGGGTAGCACAATCACAATATATCATATTGATAGCAGGAAATACAACAACACTTGAAACAACTCATATGGTTTTTGAAAATCAAATACCCAGTTTCCCATACTTGTTTTGGCCTATTTCAGCCTTTTATTAAGCAGGCCACACACACTTATTTAATTCCTACTAGTTGCATAGTTATCTTCCCTTAAATAACCTTAGTTCGGAGATTCCTTTTCATCACTGTTGCCGCTCTCCTTGGACTCCCTTTTACCATTACTGTCCTTTTCACCAGTATTGCCGCTCTCCTTAGCCTTATCACTCGACTCCTTAGAGCAGTGATGATTGGTCTGATTGTGCATATTGTGTAGTTCCTCCTTGAGAGACTCGTTTCCAGTTGCGTTTCCTGCATTGGCTGATGGAGTCTCCTCCTTGAAGTCTACAATAGCAAAATTCTCTGGGATTGCAGATGGAACTCTTTGGTGCTTGGTCCTCACTGGTTTGTGGCTCCAATGAGACATCTTGTTGCCACAAATCTGAAAAGCTCAGAAGGATTTGGTGTATAATTGAGCTTTGTTTTGTGTGAGAGAAGGAGCACAAATAGCTTGACTATTTATAGGGACGATGGCTAAATTAAAGCATTAAGGGGCATTCAAAAGAAAAAGGTTGTTACGCACTCGATGGATGTGTGATATGCCATCTGGTCATGTAGACATTGTTCCTTTGTTTGCTTAATTTGGATAAGTAAAGAAAAATGAATGTGACTAGATGCATGTGTGGCCTAAAACAACCTAGTGCACTTCCATGCTGCAAGATAGGGATTTTTGTGTGAGAAAGATGTTCATGAGTGATGCAAAGGTGAAGAGACGGGTAGAGGATGCATGTATGAGATGCCATTTGGCCATATAGCTATGCTTCCTTTGCATATTTAGTTTGGACAAGTAAAGTGAATACTACAAAATGCATGCGTGTCATAAAACAACTTTGCGTGTTTCTACGCTGCGAGGTGGGCATTTTTCATACGAAAAAGGTGCAGCGCATAGGGATGCAAGTGTGAAGGGAATGGTAGAAGGATAGATACTTGTTGCATTTTGTATAGTGACTTCTGTCTGATCTTTTATCTCGTTTATCACATTTACTCCTTTAGTTGCTTTCCTGCATTTTTTTCTTTTTAATTTGTCTTTCTAGTAGGTGGTCCTACGACATTACTTTGCGATCTTTGGGCTCCAAGTAGTACGAGTGCAGGCAAACAGGGCAGATTTTGCTGGCAGTTGAGGCCAAAAATTTTGAGTCGGGACATGGTATTATTGCTTTGGTTCGGGAGACCTGATTTGCAGGGCTGTACCCAACAATATTGAGGGCCTGTGCTATACTTAAAATTAGGCCCTATACGTAAGAAAAGTCAATTAAAGTTATTTTATATTACAGCTTTAACACTATTGTTTTCTTACAATGCTAATACTTACATCTTGCTAAAAAAAAGTATGTTTTCAAATTCTAAACTAGTTTGAAATGGAATCTTCAATTAGATCTTCGTAATCAATCTTCCCAAAACATCATTTTGAAGTGCTTCGGTAGCGAATCCATTTAAGTCTTTCTTGAGCCAATGTACAACCTAAATGCAAGAACGAACAACAAATAGCAGGTATTCAAAATTTAAGAACAATTCTAAAGTTCCATGCTTGTACGTCCTGGTGGCTATGAAAAGTAGAAAAGGGACAAAAACAACAAAATTGATGGTGCATGTATGGATCCCAAAGGTCCCAGGCCAACACAACACTGATGGTTTGCTTCAACGACCAAGTGGCGTAGCACCAGAGCCCAGTCGATGCACAAAGATCATAATAACGAGAACAACACAAGACTGAGCAGAAGAATTATTAATTATTTTGGGATATCGTAAGTTAGCTAGGAGAAGAACTAAGGATGGGAGAGCAGTTCATTTTTACAGGAATATATGAGATAGGAGTAGGTGTGTGGTTGGTAGTTTGCTCAGCTTCTACCTAATACCGAAATTAACTAGTAGTAATAAAAGGTTGGCTAAAAATTGGGGGCCTGTGCAAGTGAGTAGTGTTGAGGAACCGTCACTGGCGGCCAGTTCGAGCGATTCCTTTGCTTTAAACAAGAACGAATCAATCACAGAATCACAGAATAATAGATTGAACACAAAAGGATAGAGAGAACTCCTGGTATTCTTTATTGCTCTCAATTGCATCAGGTGTACATAATGAGGGGGTATGGCTCTCTATTTATAGTCTATGGTGGGGTGCCCATATTGGGCCAGGACTCTTGGTCCTGGGCCCAGTTTCTCAACACTCCCCCTTGCGCACTCACCCAACACGTTCATACCTCACTAAAACTCTATAAAAACCCAGTGGGAAAAATTTGGAAAAAGAGCACATGATACATGTGATGCTGCGATGCACGAATTACCTCATTAAAAACCTTGGTCGAGAAACTTCATGGAAAACTCGTCAAGGGAAAAAGAGTACAATTCACCCAATTTCATTTGGTCTTCAGGACTTTATTCTTTGGGTACTTAATCTTCATGATCAAGATTTATTAGCGGGCTTGTGAGAATTCTCCCCCTGAATTCTGCACTTCTCTTAGTCTCATCATTCCAATACCACGCACGCACCTTTCAAAGCTAGATGCGGGGAGTGACTTAGTGAATAAATTTGCGAGATTTTCACATGACTTAGTATGCAGTACTTTAATCTCGTCCATCTTTTGCAATTCATGTGCATAGAAGAACTTGGAGTTGATATGCTTTGTGAGATGACTCTTCACATAGCCCGTTTGTACTTGTGCAACGCAAGCGGCATTATCTTCATAGATAATTGTGGGGGTTTGCACAATGTTCATCCCACATGACTGCTGGATGTGGTGAACCATTCGGCGGAGCCAAGCGCACTCTCGTGCGGCTTCATACAGTGCTATAATTTCTGAGTGGTTCATCGAAGTAGCTACAAGGCTTTGCTTAGACGATTTCCATGAAATTGCAGTTCCACCACACAGGAATACATAGCCTGTTTGTGACTTTGCGGTATGTGGGTTCGACAGATACCCAGCATCTGCATAGCCAATCAAGTTCAGATCTTGATTCTTTCTGTAAAACAATCCAAGGTCCTTGCTTCCTTAGAGGTATCGGAAGATGTCCTTTATGCCCTGCCAATACCTTGCCAACAGCTTCACGGCAAATGCAATGTCCGGTCTAGTGCAGTTTGCTAAGTACATGAGTGCTCCCACTGCACTCAAGTATGGGAATTCCGGTCCCAGGACTTCCTCCCCCTCGTCCCCAGGTCGAAAAGGATCTTTTCCTTGTTGTAAAGACCTCCCAATCATCAGTATTTTCGAGGGAAATGCCTTCTCAAAGCCAAACCTTTCAAGCACCTTCTGAGTGTAGGTCGACTGATGTACCAAGATTCCTTCAGGGACATGCTCAAGCTGCAGGCCTAAGCAAAACTTGGTCTTGCCCAAATCTTTCATTTCAAATTCTGACTCCAAGTAGGAGCTTGCTTCTTTTATGTCTTCGGCTGTCCCGATGATGTTTAGATCATCTACATATACAGATATTATACAGAATCCATTTTGGGATCGCCGTATAAATACACAAGGACAGTCTTCATTGTTCGTGTAGCCTTTCTTGCAGAGAAAGTCGCTTAAGCGATTATACCACCTTCTTCCAGATTGTTTCAGTCCATACAATGACTTTCTGAGTTTCACACTGTACAGATTTCTATTTGCTCTATCTTGGTTCAGGAGAGGGATTCCTTCAAGGATTCTCATATAAATTTCCGCATTCAAGTTACCGTAAAGGTATGCAGTCACAACATCCATCAATTTCATTTCTAAGTTCAAGTTCACTGCTATTGAGATCAAATATCTAAAGGTGATTCCACTCATGACTGGGGAGTAGGTTTCTTCATAATCAACTCCAGAACATTGAGTGAAACCTCGTACTACCAGCCTTGCTTTATATCTCACTACTTCATTTCTTTCATTTCTCTTTCGAACAAATACCCACTTGTGCCTAACAGGGTGTACATGGGGAGGTGTACGGCATACGAGCCCAAACACATCTCTTTTGTTCAGAGATAGCAATTCAGTTGCTATTGCCTTCTTCCAATCTTACCAATCTGATCTTTTCTTACATTCAGCGAGCAATGCAGGCTCGGGATCAAGATCGATGATTGTGGCAATTTTCTTTGCGAAGTAGATATCGATATTGGTTGTTGTCCTATTCAGGGACTCTTCCGTGTGCACGTAATTTATAGCTATTTCTTCATGAGTTGCTTCTTCTGGAGCTTCACCTTGCGCATCGCTTCTTTCAATTGCGGTGGCAAGTCCCTTTAGTTTTTCGGCTCCGATGTGTGCGCACACATCCATGCCGATGGGGATATTCAGATCCGGTATGCCCTTTTCGGAAGGTGTCATACTTGTGCCAGGTCTCAACTGGCTCCCCTTCTCATTCTTGGGAACTTCAATGATCGGTTGTGATAAATCCCTCTTATCCTTTTTTGCCGGGCGTCCCCGGTTACTTTGGACTCGAGGAACCGGAGTTTTCATCCTTTTGTTCTGAGGCCTCTGGACGGGATTAGGGATACCTTCAATTTTCTTTGGTATTTCAACCCTCTCCAGTGCATTGCGTGCAGGCACATGCAACTTAATCATGCTCTTCAAATCACTAAAGTAATCGGGCAGTTGGTTTGCTAATGCTTGCAAGTCGATGATCTTTTGGACCTCTTTTTCAGTTTCACTAGTGCGCGGGTCATGTGCATGAATTCCCGTGGCTTCCCACGTAATTTTCCGATATTTTTCATCAACGGGTTGATTTCCTCCCCCTAATGACGGGATATTATCTTCATCAAAAATGCAATCAGCGAAGCGGGCAGTATGCAAATCTCCCGATATGGGTTCCAAATACCTGATTATGGATGCAGTCTCATAACTAACGTATATCCCAGTCTTACGGAGTGGGCCCATTGCAGTACGCTGCAGAGGCGGTATCGGTACATAAACCTTGCATCCAAACCTCCTAAGATGAGAAATTTTCGGTGGTGACCCTTGCGCTAGTTGCATAGGTGAATGGATGTTGTAGGCCTAATGTCTAAGGTTGATGAGATTCGCTGCATGAAGGACTGCGTGTTCCCAACATGTAGCTAGCAAATTACTTTTATGCAAGAGGGGTCAGGCAATAAATTTAACTCTTTTAATTAAAGCCTCTGCCAAACCATTTTGGGTATGGGCATGAGGTACCGAATGCTCAACTGCAATTCCCATCGCCATGCAATAATCATCAAATGCCTTTGAAGTAAATTCACCGGCGTTGTCCATTCTGATGGACTTGATGTGATGATCAGGAAACACATTTCTGATGCGAATGATCTGCGAGATCAATTTTGCAAAGGCATGATTTCTTGTGGACAACAATCCCACATGTGACCATTTCGAGGAAGCATCAATGAGCACCATGAAATACTTGAGCGGCCCTGAGACGGGCTGAATAGGACCGCAAATGTCTCCCTGGATGCGTGCCAGGAATGCAGGGACTTCATCCTTCACTTTTAGAGTGGAGGGTCTAGTAATTAGTTTCCCGGTGGCACATGCAGGGCACACAAAATCTTCATGATTCGGGAAATTCTTCACATTAATATTATGCCCATGCGAGTTATTTATTATGTTTCTCATCATCCTAAGACTTGGGTGGCCAAATCTATCATGCCAGAGACAGAAGAGTTCAGAGCTTCTAAATACTGTCTTCAGATAGTGTACGCTGTAGGCGCCTTAATGTTGGTATAATATAGCCCAATTTTAAGTGAAGGAAGTTTTTCTAATACCCTTTTGCCGTTCTCTTCGCGCTTCGTGATGAGCAGGTATTCCTTATCGTACTCTTCGACAGTATCAACGTGGAAACCATTGGCGCGAATATCCTTAAAACTTAGGAGAGTTCTAGTTGATTCTGGGTACAATAAGGCTTCTTCAATAACCAAAGTTGTGCCCATTGGAAGTATAATTGTGGCTCTTCCGGAACAAATTATACATGCATCGCTTCCGGCGATTGTCGTAAGGTTACCGGTGCTCTTACGGATCGACTGGAAATATTTAGTCTCTCTTAAGATGGTATTCGTTGTGCCACTGTCGGCGAGGCATACTTCCTCCATAGGGCGCCACACGTGTTCTAATATAACGTATTTAATTAACATAGAAGGCATTCAACACATATATAAAATACGCCAATATCAGAACATATAATGCCATCATAAACTGAAATAAATGAATGTTTTATTCCAAAATCATCCAACCATTATGAGAAAGCAAAATCCTAAAGCACCGACCATGCAAGTTCTAAACTTGTCCATTTAACACAAAATAAATGACAGTTAATGTCTTATGCATTCTGTGCATCAGACGGAATCAACTAGAAAATCATCGACTTCTTCGGCTATCTTTTCAGGAGTGATGTTCTCTTCAAGAGAAATCATGGTTGTGGTTGCCTCTAAGTCATAGGAGGGTGCTGCTGCTTGGATGGGTTCAACATCCATCAACTCAGGCAGCTGCTCAACATGCTCCCCCTCAATTGCTGCAAAGTGAGCTTCAAGTTGCCCTTTGCCATTCTTCTTTTGAGCTTGGTGGGCATCAATGACATGTTGCGGTTCTTTGCATATCCGCGACCAATGCCCCCACTTGCCACACTTGTAGCAACCCTGGTTCTGCTGGCCATAGGTCTTACCACTCTTTTTAGCTTTTTTGTCGTTTGGAGCATCTGACTTGCCTTTTTGGGCAATGATCTTACCCTTCCTACCCCTTCTCTTCATCAAGGGCTTTCGCACCTTGTAGCTGCTAGCGTTAGCTTCACGGCTAGCGGAGCTGCCTGGTGGCTGCGAGACGTAATTCTTGCGGAGAAGTTCATCCTGAGCCTCTGCCACCTGCATCATATCAATCAATTCGGCGTACTCCTTGTAGCCATCTTGACGATAATTGCGGGCAGTCTGTACAGCACTGGGGTGAAAGGTGGACAGGGTCTTCTCGATCTTCTGCTCATCTGTGATCTGCTTGCCACAGAGCTGAAGATTGGTACAAATCCTGTGCAAGGCAGAATTGTAATCCCCGACTGTCTTAAAGTCGGCGAACCTCAGTCTGATCCACTCCTGCTCTGCTTGAGGAAGAATGGTGTACTTGAGCCTCTCAAACCGCTTCTTGAGTGCGGTCCAAAGTGCTAGCGCGTTTCTTTCCGCCATATACTCATTCTTGAGAGTCGGGCAAAGGTGGTGCCTGAGAAAATGAAGTGCCTGATCATTCTCCTCAGGCGTGGGTCGGGCGTCTTTCTGTCCGCCAATCCCAATAGCCGCGCATAGCTTCCTGGCTCCAAGCACAATCTCGACATCGGATGCCCATGTCAGATAGTTTTGGCCATGCTGGGCCAGCTCCTCGAACTCACGGTTTGTGATTCCAGTCATCTACATGTTTATGAATGAGATAAAAATAAGTTTACTTTAGGTAAACATGCATGGAAAATTTACTACAGGTAAATAAAGGGGAACAATAGGTTCCCATAATGTTTCATAATTTTCTGTGCATTTTCTACAATTTTACTGCTAATTTCAGTGATTAAAAGTAATTTTCAGCAATTACAATTAACCAAAAATAGTAAATAAATACAGAAAATATAGAGAATAATAATGGCATAAATAAATAAGCTTGCAATGCTAAAACGAATTCAAAATTCGGATTCCCGAGGTCCTTTTATGCAAGAATATGAAATTTCAGCAAATTCTGCAATTCCAAAGGGTTTTTACGCAAATTTTTAGTTCAGAGAAAAATTCACGTAATTTCTTGATTTACAGAGGGGTTTTCTGCAAAATTCTGTATCTGCTCGTAAATTTAAGGACTTTTCTGTAATTTCCAGAACTACGAAAGCTTTTCTAAAAAGATTTGAACTGAAATGTAAAATTAAGGGTTCATCGGCAATATTCATAAAGTAGGGGGGTTTTCTGCAATTTCGTCCCCCTCCGCACGGGCCCTTCCTTTTTTTTCTTTCGGCTCACCACCCTTCAGCCCATGCAGCCTTTCTTTCCCACCCAACATATCCCATTTGCCGTGCGGCCCACCCGGCCGTCTTACCCAGGAGGCGGTAGGGTTTCCCCCTACCCCCCATTAGGTGGCGGCGGCAGTAGCCTGATGCGGCTCGGGTGACGCGCACGCTGGCCAGCGGCGGTAGGCACGGCGCGGAGGCAGCCATGCGCGGAATCGGCGGTGCAGCGCTTGGGGGCACAGTCGGAGTCGGCGACGGGCTAGGCTGCGGAAGGCGGCGGAGCCGGCGTGCTCCGGGAGCGGCGAGGCGACGCATCGGTTGTGGGCCGATGGTGCGAGCGCTTCGGGCGGCGCGAGGTGGCGGGGGCCGGCGCATGGCAGAGCCGACGCAAGGTGGCGGCGACGTCGGTGCGCCGTGCGGGCCGCGCATGGTGGGCGGTGCCTGGGCGGTGCTTAGGGCGCAGCTTGGGTCGGTGGTGCGCCCCAAGGCCAGTAGTTCGGCGGAGCGGCTGCAAGCGCGTGCGGCGGCGAGGTCGAGGCGCGGCTTCGAGCCGGCTGCCGAAAAGAATATTAATTGATAAGTAGGAAAAAATTATTATGTGATTGACAAACCTCTGGACCCTTGGGCCTACCACCTATGATTTCTTGCATATGACGGCAAACATAGAATCCACATACGTTACCCTATAGTGTAACATCCTGATTTTTAGAGCCTTTTTAGAACTTTTAAAATAAAATTCACCATTTGGATTTTTTAGAATTAATTAAAGCTTAAAATGAATTTTTAATGTGATTAAGTTAAACTTTAACATTTGTTAAAAATATTTTATTTGGGTTCCTTGAGTCTCAAGGATTTTTCTGAATTTTCTTGTGTTTTTATTTAGATTTATTTGTTATTTTCTAGAGCTTAAATGAATTTATTTGAATTTCTAAAAATTAGAAAATCCCAAAACACCCTAAAAGCCCGTTGGGCCTAAGCTGCAACCTTTGCAGAGTGTAAAACTATTCGAATAGCCGTGTCCTCAGTTATGGACAATGCTCGGTGATTTTACATGAGGGGTAGAGATTTCATAAAAATCTGGTTGGGTTAAGTTGGAGAGTGAATGGTTAGTTCACTGGTGGTTCATTTCGTGAATCTTGGTTCACGGGTGATTCATTGGAGTGAATGGTCAGTTCACTAGTGGTTGTTCTCAACTCCTTTGATTACTTATTTATTATCATTTTCAAAGTTTGCTTTTCAATCTATTTATTGTATTTACTTTAAATTGTTTCTTTACGCAAATTAACCTTTCAGCCATCCTTTGATAAGCCTTGCATACTATATTGCATTTTTTGTTACAAATGACTTGCTGAGTACTTTATGTACTTACGTCTATATCCACATTTGCTCAGTTGAGGAAGAAGGACCAGATCAGCAGGAGGTACCTGATGGAGAATACTTCGACGACTTCACGGATTAGAACTTCGCTTTCCAGTCGATTGCTTATGGGCATGTCGAATGGCTACTACGCTTATTTTTGTTTTTCACTGCAAGTTTCTTAAGCCTTTCAGGCTATTATTTATAAGCTTGGCTATAAGGTCGCACTCTGATAATAATTAATAATATTTGAGTCTTTTCATAGTAAATTATGATATGGTCGATATTTCATCTTTGTTTATATTGTGTGCACTAGCGTGATCTTGGACTGGTGCAGAATACACAGGAGAGTTCGGATTTGCATATTCGGGTCTCGACATATAGCTACTGGTGGTATTGCAAAAATAGAATTACATACATAGTTTGTTCAGCTTGAGAGGCATGATTGTGAAGTATGATGTAAGATTGTTGTGTACTAGTAGGTACTAGAAATTACATCACATGTCGTAGTGTGGTGTTCCCTTCCACATGTCTCCCTCCTTTAGCAATGTACGCGATAAACGACCTACGTGATTCGAAAAGTTAGTCTCAGCCATTGCAAATGAATGATGCATAGAGTTATTTATAAATGAAATGAATTTACTTGTCGATTAATTGTTGTACAAGTATAAAGTCGTGCTTGCTTTTAATTAGGGAATCACGATATATTACCTTGTTCCACTTTGATACAATGATAGCGTCAAGGTTGAAGAGTTCAAACAAGTCATCAAAGCCCACCACGAAAAAGCCAGGCTCGTGGAGAAAATACCCCGCTGTGTAGTTGTGCTTAATTTCTATGAATGAGGCAAACATTGATAGATTATGAAATTAGATTTAAAAGCATGCCTCTTTTATGTGATAATAATAGTATCGTGAAGATAGCTAGTAACATGGTCTAATATTCAAAAACCAAGCATATAGATATCCATCACATGTAAGCAAAGGTGACATTGTTGTTGCCACATACGAACCGATGATCAATTAGCCGATATCTTCATCAAACCACTAGATGAGAGCTGGTTTTGCATGTTGAGGAATGAGTTAAATGTTATAGATTATTCTAATGTTACTTGAACTCATGTCTCATGCATTTACTCTCATTTGGTGTTTTAAAGGTTCTTGTGAAGAACTTTTTTCAAAATTCTTTTCAAAATCTTAAAAATCTCTAGTTTGATAAAAAAAAAGTATGTTATTGGAGCTTTATTTTCTATCTCGGAGCTTTATTTTCTATCTCATGCATAATGATTCTGAAAAGTGTTTATTTTAATATTATATTCAGGATCATTTGCATCTCTATCCTTTCCTTGTTTTACCAGGAATAGCAGTACTACCGTAGCTATATCGTCGTTATTACCACTCCTGTAGAGAAAAGCTGAATTTTTATGCACACTTAGTTGAGTCTTATCCTTCCCAGTACCAATTGTCTCCTCATTCCTTTAGTGACCATGGCTAGAACTAAAGGATCTGCATGCAAGAATGCTTCTCCCAAGGGGTCATTATGACTCTCAAGTGGCTCCTTCATCCTCTCACCACAAGGCACCCTCGTGCAAGCCTGCATCAAAGAGGGCAATCCCAGTCCCTCAAGAGGATAGCAACTCGGAGACAGACTCCTTCTTGCAAGATATGAGAGCTCGTGACAAAAGGCAATCATCAAGACTAGAAACAAGAAGAGGATATTGAGTAAAGTGAGGAAGAGGGTGATGTTGAAGAGAAGATAAGAATTTTGCTCAAATAAATGATGATGAGGAGGAGGAGTATGACAATGATGTTGACTACACAGTGAACGAAGATCCAAGATTTAACCTTATGAAAATCTCTAGCGACAAGTATGATCAACTTTGTCATCCTAACCAATTCGAGAAGCTGGAAAGCTCTAGAACCCTCGATTTTGCACCAAGTTCCCACAAGAGGTGTTGCCCAAACCTACAACCATCATAGGCAATTCGTGGACCACAAGTATGTAAATTGGAGGCACTTAACACCCTTGATTGTTTTGCCGGAGCCTATAGTATCTTCCATGCAGTGGGGCTACAAGACATAATGGCATTGAAGTATGACTATCAATAGAATGTGATCCGACAGTTCTACACTATTGTCTTTGTATCCCATGACGTCGACTACATGATATGAATGACATGAAATCAAAGGGTGGAAGCTTCAAAAGATAACTTTGAGCATGCACTTCAAACCTACTCAAGCTAATATGAGAATGTATACTCCCATAGTGCATGCCAAACCCTGACGTGATGTGAGTTCTATGATGCAAATGTGAGTTACACACCCGGGAAGCTAATGGGACTCCTTCCTTTACCAAACTTGATCAACTGAGTGATCAAACTATACATTCTTCTTGAAGAGTGGTAATTTTGATGCAATTCGTGGATATGCTTGGAACATCATTGACTACATTATGCAAGCATAGAAGTTCGATGTAGTTAATTTGATCATAAGAGAAATTACATCATTAAAGAACAATAGGATGAAGCGTATCTACTACGCTCGCTACATCATGGCTGTCATCATGAGGAGGACCGGTTTCCATAGGGCAAGGCCGTCGGTGCATAAGTCTTACAAGCCTCGGGATGGACCTCCAATGCCAACCGTAGCTTCTCCTCATGCTCAAGTGCAAGAAGAATATATTCAAGAGTAAGAGCATCTTCGACAGTAAGTTCAAAAGCCTCTTCAAGCATCGGATTCTGTCCTTCAAGCCTTAACTCAAATCAATGCAACTCTCATGGAGATCTGTGATGCTTAGTTCAAGACTAACTATCAGTTAGTGGCCTTGACTCAGCGCGTGAGTGTGCTTGAGTGTCCTTCCTCTTCGATGACCACGCAACTGGTGCAGCCTTATTATTAATTCCATTATCATCATCATAATCCTTCCCTCAACTAATGGGTTTTCGGTACTTGATGCCAAAGGGGAGAGATAAAGAGGGAGAGATGAATGAAGATGAAGTCTCAAGTCAAATCAACCATGTCAAGATCTACCTATCTATTTTATATAGATCTCGACCATACTAGTTTCGATCACATAGATCTCGACCACATCAGTTTTGACCACGTTGGTTTCAACTACTTCGATCTTAGACCATGTCGATCTTCGACCACATAGGTCATCGACCACGTTGATCTTCGACCTCGTTGGTTTGACTACATCGGCTTTGACCATGATAGTTCCCGACCACATTGATCTTCTACCACACATGTCTTCGACCACATTGGTTTGTCCACAATGGTTCTCAACCACACAAGTCTTCCAACCAACAATAGGCAC
The DNA here is from genome assembly GCA_017311315.1 of Dendrocalamus latiflorus. Lineage (NCBI taxonomy): Eukaryota > Viridiplantae > Streptophyta > Magnoliopsida > Poales > Poaceae > Dendrocalamus > Dendrocalamus latiflorus. Next base: position 18,571,871 of record CM029660.1, read on the forward strand.
AGTAGTTCTGTGATTACAACACCAGTCGTTCCGACTAGCGATAGTGTCGTAGAATACAATATAGTAGTTCTGATTTCCCTGAGAAGTGCATATACTTCAATAGATTTTGCAGAACATATTTGCAAACTACAGTATCATGCGCCCAAGGATTATCCATGATTCCCAACAAGTTGCAAAACACATTTACACAATTTTAGAATCATGACACAAAGATTATATATATGAGTTTCAACCATTTGCATAACACAATTGCAAATATAAGTCTCATACTACAAACAATGGAAACATGGACTCAACACATGATAAAACTCAAGCTACTAGACATGACCCCTCTTAATAGTGTAGCAACCTATACTAGCAACCCAGTCTTCCAACCAAACACCAAGACCAGTAAAAGGCTAGGAACACATCCTTAGCCCTAGCTAGCCATACCTTTGCCTTACGCATCCTTCATTTGACCTCCATCAACGCATGATGGATCTTTACTTGACTTGATAATTAACACATGATCATCTCCTCTTGGACATGCATCAACTCATGATGCATTTACTTCTTGACTTGATGATCTTCAACACATGAAGTTATTCCAAGTCTTCCTCATTTATGGAATCTAACCTATTCATATAAGTCATGGAAAATGTTAGTCCACAAAACAATTGTCATCAATTACCAAATTTCACCATTTACTCATAATGAAGGGACTATATTCTACAATCTTACCTTTTTGGTAATTCATGACAATCTCAACAAATAATGAGATAGAAATTGAATTGCAAGTATACAACATGTACACAACAATTGTGTACTCTAAAATAAGCTTTCAAAGCTAGGCTTACTCATCCGGTTATCTTTAATCATCCAACCATCAACACATAATAAAGGAACTAGATGCCAATCCGATTATGAGTATATATGACATATACTTAAGAGATATGTTTCAAAGTAAAGATCCTTAATATGTGGAAATAAAAGATGGATCAATACTAATGAAACCACAAAATATAAAGTGAACTCCCTCTAAATGTGTGCATGCAAGAATGTATTGTGAAAGCATATGCACATATTCAAGTTTGACTTATTTGGGGAAGTTCATTCTATATTTCGGATCAGAGAAATGCAATAAGATAAGAATGTGATATTGAATGCATACCTCTTATAATTTTCGCCTTTTCATCCATATGAAACTAAACAATATCATAATAAATAAACATAGTAGTCTCACAATTATGTTTGTCTTTATCACCAAAACCAACTTAATGTAGTTTGAACTTACAATCTCCTGCTTTTTGATGATGAATGACAAATCCATTAACAATAATAGCATTTGGATGAAAATGAACATATGATAGGAAATTCGACTAACATATGATAGGAAATTCGACTGAGTTGAAAGCATAAATAAGCATAATAAAGAATTTTCCTCATTTAGTATCAATGTTATTCTCCCTTTTTGGCATTATACACCTTTAAAATCAATGCTATTATTTATTCTTCTCCCCTTTTTGGTATTTATCATCAAAAAGCTAGGAAAAAGCAAATTTAGCTAAAATGGAGAAGTTCCAATACATGGAGCTTGATACTAATTGATTTAATTTAGTTTTAGTTATAAAGAGTATGAAATAAATATATGTGACCAAGAGAAAAATTGAGGTAACTAAATAAAAAGATATTTGAAACAAATTCAAATAACCTTACTCATGAAAGCTAACTGAAAACCGAACCTACAGATGTTTAATAAATCTGAGAAAAAATGTCAGTATAGGTAACTGTTGTAGGGGTGGCCCCCACCTAAGCCTAGCTGGCCTGTTAGAAGGCTGTAAAGCCCAATACGGGACATATGTAATGACATAAACACCCTTGAAGGGGTTACTTAGGTGTAAGGGCAAGGTTGTAAAAACACTCCCCATGTGGATATATATACGATACAGGCCATGGGGGAAATCCTAAGCATTGCTCACCCAACTCTCTACTACCATACCTCTCTCTCTGTTTGGTTTGTAGCCACAACAGTTGGCGCCGTCCGTGGGGAGGACAAGGGCAAGCCTCAGGATCTGAAGAAGGATGGCACCGAAGAAAGCTTCATCGTCGCCGGCAAAGAAGAAGGCGGGTGCGACGGAGTCTCGCGTCAACACCAGGGCTTCGGCGTCGGTGGTCGCAAGCGTGGACGGTGACGCGGGTGCGACGGTCACGAACATCGGCGCTCATGGCACGACGGCCGGCCCCGCCACCATCGCCACGACGGTCGACCCCGCCACCATCGCCACGACGGTCGACCCCACCACCATCGCCACGACTATCGACGCCGCCACTACTGCCGCGATGGTCGACATTGCCCTGCGCGTGACGAGTGATCCCACCGTGGGTACGACTGCCAACGCCGGCAGCACCGACCGGGTGGTTGGGGGCGGTAGCGCCAGTGCCCACGTTGGCACGGCCGCCGTCCTTACACCCAGTGCGGAAGCGACGAGTGGTCTCGGCGGCAACGCGGGCCTATTCTTCGACTCTGGAGTCCACCAAGCTGGTGCAGCAGGCAACCTAGAAACACAGGCCGTGGTCGCCGCTGTCCCGGCTGTGCGACCAGGTGCGCCGATTGCCCCGGCTGCGCCTACAATGGAGAACACCCTGCTGGCGGCCCTTAGCACGTTTCAGCGGGAGTTAGCGGATCTTCGCGGAGCTGTGCGGGATATGCAAGAGGCTCGAAGCCGGCGGACCCCGCCGGCGGAGCCTACGCCAGAACGGGAGGATATCCGCGACGCCCCCGCGTCCAGCCGCATCCCGCTGTGATGCGTGGACCCGGAGTCCCCACTTTCTACAGGCCTGCAACAGGCGCCATGGCCGGAGGACTTCAAGTTCCCCAGCGCCATCAAGCCGTACAAAGGCGAGACGGACCCTCAGGAGTTCGTGCGTGTCTACGAGACCGCCATCGAAGCTGCCGGTGAGACGACACTACAAAGGCGAAGGGACTCCCCCTCGCATTACAGGGAGTTGCGCTCTCTTGGTTTTTCACCATTGAGCCAAACTCCATCTACGCATGGCAGCAGATCCACGACCGGCTCTATAACAACTTCCAAGGGAACTACGTCGAGCGCGTCGACGCAGATCAGCTCTTCGCAGTCAAGCAAAAACCCACGGAGAAGCTCCGAGAGTACTTCAAGCACTTCGCGAAGGTCCGCTGCCAGGTCAAGGATGTCAATGAGACAACCATCATCAATGCAGCGATACAGGGCCTTCGCCCAGGGCCACTGGCCGAGTACAACACGCGAAAGCCAATCAAGCGGTGGCGAAGCTCTTCGACAAAATGGAAGAGTATGCGCGGGCGGAGGAGGATGCGCAGAGACGCAAGGGCGACGACTCTGACCTCGTTCAGGCGGAAGGGTTGTTGCAAAAGGGGAGCGCGAAGAGCGATCCCCCGAAAGGAAAGCGCAAGCAAGGGCCTGCGGGAGGCCACCCTGGGCATAGTGATGCCGAGGTGCATGAGAATTCGTCAAGTGGTAGGCACAAGCCCAAGCGCAACCAGTGCCGCCCCCAAAAAGCCTGTCATGTCCTCGGCATAGAGGATGCTCCCCGGGACTCTCCTCTCGCGTTCCGCGGGAGGAACCGGGGAGGCCGGGGATGGGGCGTGGGAGGGCTCACGACGAAAGACCACGCGCAGAGTAGGAAATTCAGGACTACAGCAGGTGGTGCGAAGTGCACGGCTATGGTGACCACCTCACACGGGCATGCTCCGCAGTCGTGGCGCTACGGCAAGCAACCAATACGGCTCGGGCCTCGGAAGCGTCATTCCCCGTGGTGGCCACGTACAGCAACCGCAGGGGGCTGGGCCCCAAACGGGGCCCAACGCCAAGTCATTAACGTCATCTACGGAGGATCGTCGTCGGGGACCCCCTCGGCGCAACCACCTTCGGGAATAGTACACCGCGAAATCACCTTCACGATAACCGACGCCCAGGGCATAGAGTTCCCCCACCAAGATCCCCTGGTCATCCATGCCGACATTGTAGGTTGCGACGTTAGGCGCGTCCTCATTGACGGGGGTAGCTCCGCGAACATCCTATTTGCGGAGGCCCTCGACCGCATGGGGATCCCTCGGGGCCATTTGGGACCATCAGGGACCCCGCTCCAAGGTTTTGGGGGCCAGCCGTTGAAGGCCTTGGGTCAGGTATGTCTCCGAGTCTCCTTTCGTTAGGGCGATAATGCCAGGAGTGAGGACGTCATCTTCGACGTTGTGGACACCCCACACCCGAACAACGCCATACTGGGCCGCCCTCTGATCAACTCCTTCGGGGCGGTCCCGCACCACGGCTTCTTGTGTATGAAGCTCCCGGGTCCGCGGGGTGTCATCACCATCTTCGGTGACTAGGACCTCGCCCAGCGCGTGGAAGCTGGCACCAGGAGCCTGTATCGCAAGGTGCACGTCCTCACCGACAAGCTAAAGGCGGACACGCCGTCGGCTCCAGGATGGACGCCTAAGCCTCGGCTGGAGGGCGGACTCAAGAAGGTGCCTCTCCAAGCTGAGGGGCAGTTCGTGTCCATCGGCGAGGGTCTTCCTCCGAAAATGGAGTAGGACTTGCTCCACGTTCTCCGGAGCAACGCGGACGTCTTCGCATGGTCCCCGGAGGACATCAAAGGCGTGGACCGCGCCCTCATCGAGCACAACCCAGCGGTCCGCCCTGATGCCAAACCGGTCAACCGGAAGCTTCGGCGTATGTCCATGGACCGGCAGCAAGCGGCCAAGGTGGAGGTAGCGAAGCTTCTCCAGGCCAGAGTCATCCGTGAAGTCCAACACCCGGATTGGCTTGCCAATCCGGTGTTGGTGAAAAAGGCTAGCGGCGCCTGGCATATGTACATCGACTTCACTGCCCTCAACAAGGCATGCCCGAAGGACGATTACCCCTTACCGCGCATAGATCAGCTGGTCGATGCCACTGTGGGGTGTGAGCTCATGAGCTTCTAGGACGCCTACTCTGGCTACCTCCAGATCCACATGGCCAGGGGCGACGAGGACAAGACCAGCTTCATCACGCCGATTGGGACATACTGCGTTGTCAGGATGCCCTTCGGTTTGAAGAATGCGGGCGCAACTTTCACCCGCCTCATCGCGCTGGCGCTAGTCGCTCGGCTCGGGAGGAACGTGGAGGCTTACGTCGACGACGTAGTTGTCAAGACCAGACAGCTCGCCTCTCACGGTCAGGATCTCCAGGAGACCTTTGACAATCTCAGGAAGGCGGGCATCAAGCTCAACCCGGACAAGTGTGTCTTCGGCATGCAAGCGGGCAAGCTCTTGGGTTTCCTTGTGTCCGGGCGAGGCATCCAGGCGAACCCCAACAAAGTCGATGCGATCCTCGCTATGGAGCCGCCCAAGATGACGAGGGAGGTCCAGAGGCTTGCTGGCCGCATGGCCGCATTGAGCCGCTTCCTGTCTAGGGCAGCGGAGCGGGGCCTGCCATTTTTCAAGACTCTCCGTGGTTGCGATGGTTTTCATTGGGATGACGATTGTGAGAAGGCCTTCGACGACCTCAAAAGACATCTCACAAGCCTTCCCACTTTGGTTGCTCCGGCACCAGAGGCCCCTCTCCTGCTCTACCTCACCGCCTCGACGACAGTGGTCAGCGTCGTCCTTGTCCTTGAGGAGAGCGCTCTTCAGCGTCCCATATATTTCATCTTCGAAGCCCTTCATGGCGCCAAGACGGGGTATACGGAGCTCGAGAAGCTCGCCTACGCGCTAGTCATGGCCTCAAGGAAGCTTCGACACTATTTTCTAGCCCATCCAATCACGGTGCCATCCTCGTTCCCTTTGGCGGAGATGCTGCACAATAAGGAGTCCACAGGGCGCATTGGCAAGAGGGCAGCCGAGCTTGCCCCGTTCTCCTTAATGTATGCCTCGCGAACAGCGATCAAGCCCCAAGTCCTCGCGGACTTCCTCGCAGAGTGGACTCTGCCGGCCCAGCCCGCCTAGCAACCGGAGGACCCGGTGTAAGAGGCCGACTAGAGGGGGGTGAATAGGCGGTTTTAAAATTTTCTTTTAATTTAAGCTAACAAATTTAACTCTAATGATTTGTCTAAATCAAGCAAGCAAGCAACTAAATCAACTAACAAAGGGCTCAAGTGATCACTAGCACGATATGGAATATCCTAAGAGCGAGAACAATTCTAGCCTAGGACAAGTTTGCTACTCTAAATCACAAGCAATCAAGTAATACTAATCAAACAAATTGCTTGAATGTAAATGAGAGACAAGAGAGAGCAAACCACAAATGACACGATCACTTTTTACCGTGGTGTTCGGAGACTTGCCGGTCTCCCCTAGTCCACGTTGAGGTAAGCCCGAACGAATCAGACCGACTCCAGGAATTGAGCCAAATTACCTCGATCACTATCGGTAGCTCTTTCCCTCTCTGGGTAGGCAGCTCCAACCTTCACAATCTTGTCGGGCCTTCTCATAATCTTCTTGAGAAGATCACCGAACCTCCCGCCAAGCCGTCTAGGTGCCGGCAAGCACCAAGAGTAATGAATCACAGGGGGCTTGATCACTCTCAAGCGCCAAATGGATAAATCTACAGATGCAATGCACTTGAAATCAGTCAACTACCTCAATTGAATGCACAAGAGTGGAAATGAGGTGTGTGAGGTTGCTCTATGCTCAAAAATGCTCAATAATGGTTCAACAACATGTACTTGTGCTGGTTGGGTCGAATTTATAACCCCACCAAACTCAAATAGCCGTCGCATTAAACAAACCTGAAAAATCAGGAAAATCGAAACTACCGCTGTGTTAGGGGCGGTACTTTCGATTTTCTGCAGAATGCACAGAACGGCTATGTCAGTGGGTCAAAAGTAACCGTTGGACAATGAGTGTGGTACTACCGCCGTTGTAAGTGCGGTACTTCCGGAATCCCGGAACTTCCGATCTCAGTCGAGTTGAAGTTTTGAAAAGGTTGCTCTCTGGAAAAAAAAAGTTCCGCTCGGGAGGCCAGAACTTCCGGCCTAGCGGAAGTTCCGCAGTTCAATCCGCGGTTCTTCCGATTTTCGAGAGGCTAAGTTTAACTCTAGGCGCTCTCTGGAAAAAACGTTCCACTCGGGAGCCCGGTACTTCTGGCCGATCGGAAGTTCCGCGAGTTCAACTCCGGTACTTCCGGCCGATCGGAAGTTCCGCAATTTGAACGCCGGTACTTCTGAAATTTCTAACAATGCACAGTTTTAATTCAATTTTATTTCTATGTGCATGCATGATCCTAAATTGATCCATAAGCCCCATAAGCACATGATCATGCATTTAACCAAGATCCCTCTTAATAGTATGGCATCGAATATATAATCCGGTCTTCCAACCTTTCTCCAAGACCGGTAAAAATAAAAGAGCCCTAAACTATTTACCTTGTCAACTTGGAGCTCTTTGAATATTGTGAAACCCTTTTATGTGCCTCTTTCTTTTCCTTTGAGAGTAATCCTTTCAAACACTTCACACACAAATTAGTCCCATGATCACATAATGTCATTAATTACCAAAACCAATATTTTTAGGGGCCTAGATGCTTTCAATCTCCCCCTTTTTGGTAATTAATGACAACATAAGCAATTTTGAGAAGAATAATGGTTTTGATATACTCCTTGTTTCAAAGTTGTATATCGCAATTTTTTTAAAGATTTGGCAATGAATATCATGGGGAGTTTATTTGTAATTTAGCAGGATAAAAAGAAGAGCTCCCCCTAAACATATGCATCAAATATATATAAAAAATTTGCAAGGTCTCCTTTGTTTGTTTCAAGTACGAGAAGCATGGGCATCACATAATATTATAGCACAATTTTCAACGAGATGCATGGACAAGAAAATAGCAATATATAACATGATCAAACATAGTTCATTACATCATGCATGGAAAATTAAAAGGCTAAACATCCATAGAGTTTAAACATCAAATGGTTCATTACACCATACTTTATTACATAGCCAATAATAGATAAAAGTTTATTTTTTTAAATCTTCATTCTTCTCCTTGCTTCATTTCTCCCCCTTTGGCATCAAAGTACCAAAAAGGAGAGCTAATCCTGAGCTGCACGAGGAGAAGGAGAGCAACGACGACAAGTGTAATGAGCCGGAGAAGACGGGCGAGCCACGGCACTCTCTAGGGACGAGACGCGGTCCCCAAGAGAGGAGACAGAAGTGATCAGGGTAGCAACCTGACCCGAAGTCTCAATCTGACGCTCCTCGAGCCTAAGGATGGCGGAGTAAGTCTGCGATAAAGTGACATCGCCATCACCCTGGGGAGGAGGATCAACAGCTGCCTGTGGCTGTCCATGAGGACGAGGAGGAGCAGGAACTGGAGGCTCTGCACAAGGCTTGGCTATGAACAGTCCCAAGCGCCCCTCTGTACCCGGTCTTCCTAATGATCAGAGCCATGATGTATGGTGCATAGTTTATCCTCCTAACTCTGTCATTCTTATTGGCATCAATCTCCCTGATGATAAGATCCACCACATCAAACTTTTTGCCGCGCATAATATAGTCAACCACATTCCAAGCATGGCCACGGATGGCGTCATAATTCCCACTCTTTGGGTAGATGGTGTGATTGATTATTCTGTTTACCAGACTGGGAATTGGAAGCAACCCTGCTATCGTCCCTAGCACACCTCCAGCTGTCCGGTCATAATACTCAGTATAAGCGGAAATGGGGAGTGCCGGACTGCTGAACACCTTCTCATAGGCGCTAGACTTAGTGACAAGTGCCAACTCAAACTTGTGCTTGGTGCTCTCAATGGGCTGCTGTCCCGTCATCCAACATAGGTGCTCAAAGTTAGGAGAGATGTAGAGGGTAGCATAAAACTGCCTGATCATCTCCTCGTTGTAGCTAGACTGAAGAGCTACGAGGTGATGAATCCCCGCTCGCTGAAACAGTCTGTAAGCACCATCAAACTTGTTGATCTGCGACAAGTGATCCCAATCCACATACTTATGCTGCGCAAACTTGCGAGAAGGACCATACATTTCCACATACACTTGCTCCTGGAATTTGGTATGGAACTTCGGATTCTGCGAGTTCATGGGGAGTACATACTGACTGTGGCGTCTTAGAGTCAGAGGCGAGACCCTTGCCCCTATCCTCATGGTCAGGCTCAGGAAGAGCCGCCGAAGAGGATTGCCCTCGAACCCCAACGTAATTCTTGTGGGAAGTGTTCTTCGTCCTCGGCATCTTCAAAGACATAATAGGATATCGAGGAATAAGCTAGGATTCAAAAGAAACAGGTTTGAATTGAAAGGAATGAAGTTTCTGCTGTTTCAGGAAAATCGGAAGTACCGGCGGCAAAACTGCGGAACTTCCAGGAATCCGGTAGTTCCGGCATTGAAAATGAGGAACTTCCGGGACCCGGTAGTTCCGGCCGCTCGACCGGTAGTTCCAATTTTTCTTAGATGTTTCTAGGGCATGTTTAATCTTCATTCTTTTGGAGTATTTCTTAGATTGAATCCAATGCATGGATGTATAAACATCATAATACTCCAAATACACTAACTTGCCCAAAGAAATTACAGCAAAAATCATCACATTCTCAAATTTAACCTAATCCTAATCTAGGGTTCTTAGAGCAAGATAAAAAGGGTTTTGATCCCATTTTGAAGGAATGCGCGTAGGCTACGATAGCAGAAAACAAAACTTTTCTACCGCGCACACCAGGACATCATGCTAAGGAGGGATCATGGATCGTTACCACTAGACGAGCGCGCAACAGAAGAAGAGTTGGAGAAGCCGATCCAACCACGTGCGTCGAGGTAGTAGTGGAAGTAGCCGATCGTCCCGAACAGATCGTCTCCTCCACGCGATCAACCACACCACGAGCAGATCCAATCTGTAGGTTGTTGATGCCTATCAACGCCGCAACGAGCAGCGCCTCCACCGGTATCCACACGTCCGGGGCTGGAACGCCGATCGCGAGTGTACCAGCACTCGCGAGCGGCTAGGGTTTGGCTCGAGAGGTGGCGGCTAGGGTTTCGCTCGGGATTAACAGAAGCATGCACCCCTCAGCCCCCCGCCTCCATATATATAGACCTCCTCACTTGGGCCTCGTGGACCGAGGCCCAATAGGAGTCTATCCGGATCTCTATCCGAATTGAGCCCACATCCGAATCACATTCGAATTAGTGTTCCAACCCGTTAAGTGTGCGACCCTGTAGGTTCACGTATACTTGGTCGCGACCCAGAAACGTCTTTCCGGTCACCCTGTTAATAGCGGCCTCTAGTAAGACATATTAATCCCAAAGTATACGTAAAGATCATATCGGCTGAACCTGTAATGTTCTCATGTACGAATCCCTTTGCCTCACGATATAGATTAAGCTCAAGGCGAGACCTGTGTCATCCTCTTAATAGCTCAATCACTCTCTCGATTCCGTGATGGATTATAAACTTGTGATTGACTCCTCAATCACCTTGGCATGGCCATGCACTTTCATAATCCATTACATCGAGGGGCCCAGAGATATCTCTCCCATAAGGAGGGGCAAATTCTATCTTGATCATTCACATCCCACTACATGTTTCATGGCAAACCCGAAGACTACTTTTATGACTACCCAGTTACGGAGTAGTGTTTAGTAGTCCCAAAATAAGCTACTACGCATGTTGGGAACCATGATGATCTCAAGTCTAAGGATTCCACATAAACACTACTTGAGACCAACTGATGACACATGGAATCTCTGCAGCGTCTCATGGCAGGTCTATCCAACATATGTTCACTAACACATGTCCATATTATTGATTTGGTATCTCCATACCATGATCCATGAGACATGATCATCAATCAATACATATGCTGATCTTTGAATCATATTTGTTCCTCATATGATATATGATCAGGGATCATTTAGAAATAGCAACATTTTGGCATTAAGAGTCTCATGAATAAATCACATACTCATTGATCAATAATGATAATGTCTATTTCAAGGAACAAAGCAATGTATCATAAACATAGTATGTGATATATTCAACATCTCCATGTTGCCTCTAGGGCATACCACCAACACATTTAAACCATATAGCGCCTTTGAAAGTTTATAAACATGATTAGGATATTTTGTATCCTCAAATCCCGGGGGTTGTTCTACATATACTAGTTCGGAAATTCTTCCATTAAGAAATTCAATTTTGACATCCATTTGAAATAATTTAATGTCAAAACATGATGCAAAAGCAAGCAAGATTCTAACTGACTCAAGTCTACCAACGGGTGCAAATGTCTTATCATAATCTAAACCTTCGACTTAAGTATAACCTTGAGCAACTAACCTTGCTTTATTTCTTACCACAACTCCGTTCTCATCTTGTTTATTCCGGAAGACCCATTTTGTGCCAATTACGTTGTGCTCCGTGGGTCTTTCCATCAAGGTCCAAACCGTGTTTTGAGCAAAATTGTTCAACTCTTCATCATAGCATTTACCCAATACGAATCATCTAGGGCTTCATCTACACGTTTAGGCTCAAAAGAAGACACAAAAAAGTAATGTTCACAAAATGAAGCTACTCTAGAGCGAGTTTGAACACCCTTACTCACATCACCCAATATTTGATCTATTGGATGATCCTTGGCGATTGCATTGTGAATATTCAAATAATTTGGTTGTTGACCCTTTTCTTCATCTTCTATGACTTGAATGTCATTTGTTGTAGAAGTGGGTGGTTTTGCTTGTCTTGATGAGCTTGGTGAAGATGGATCCTCTTTTGGCTTTATATCACTAATTTGCATATTTTTCATTGCCTTACGTAATCCCTCATCTCCTACATCATCCAAATTCTCATACTCTTCTTGAAAGCCGTTAGTCTCACCAAATTGAACATCACAAGACTCTTCTACTAAACCCGAATTTTTGTTAAAAACTCTATAAGCTTTACTATTTGAAGAATATCCTAAAAGAAAACCTTCATCACATCGACTTTGAAATTTTGAGAGCCGAACACCCTTTCTTAAGATATAGCATTTGCAACCAAATATTCTAAAGTAGGAAATGTTCGGTTTTCTTCTTACAAGAAGCTCATAGGAAGTCTTTTTCAAAAGACGATGGAAATAAAGGCGATTTATGGCATAACAAGCGGTGTTAATAGCTTTCGCCCAAAATTTATCGGAAGTATTGTATTCATCAAGCATTGTCCTAGCCATTTCAATTAATGTGCGATTTTTCCTTTCTACAACTCCATTTTGCTCCGGAGTGTAGGTTGTGGAAAGTTCATGCTTTATTCCAAGTTCATCACAAAAATCTTCAATTTTAGTGTTTTTGAACTCGGAACCATTGTCACTCCTAATTTTCTTTATTTTAAAATCAAATTCATTTTGAGCCCTTTTTGCAAAGCTTTTGAAAATCCCGAAAGTTTCGCTTTTGTCAATTAGAAAGAATACCCATGTATATCTAGAGTAATCATCCACAATGACTGATCTCCATGCCACAACCAACCTAAAGAGGTTTTTGCAATTAAACAAGTTTTTAAACAAGACTCATTTGAAGTAAAATCTAAAGCCTTTGAAAACAAGTTCATTGTTATTTTCTTTTGAAATGAATACATTTTCTTTAGAGAAGGAGCATGTTAAACCTAAATCACACAATTGAGCAACGGATAGCAAATTGAAATTTAATGTTTCTACCAAAGATACATTAGAAATGGAAAGATCGTTTGAGATAGCGATTTTACCCAAACCAAGTATCTTTCCTTTGCTATTGTCTCCAAAGGTGATCTTGTCATTGCTCCCGCTCTCAAAAGTAGTGAACATTTTCCGGTCTCCGGTCATGTGTTGAGTACATCCATTATCCAACACCCAATGCCTTCCACTGGTTTTGTAATTCACCTACAAAAAAATCAAGTTCTTTTAGGTGCCCAAATTTTTTTGGGTCCTTGGAGGTTAGTAACCAAGGTTTTGGGCACCCAAATGGATTTTTTAGCACCCAAAATCGAGGTGCCAATAAAATGAGCAGTAACATTTCCATTTGTGGTTTTCTTGAGCATATAGCATGAATCATATAAACCAATGGAATGTATCTTATTTTTAGAATAATCATTTTGCATATGACCTACATTCCGGCATTTAGTGCAATATTTTCCATTTTCTTTTACAAACCTTGGGGGCTTGTATACCGATTTCTTACCTTTCTTGAGAACATACCCAAGTCCTTCCTTGTTAAATGAACATCTTTGATTACTTAGCAATTTATCAAGGGTATCTTTTCCCTTGTAGGCTCTTTCTAAACTTTTGTTCAATTTAAGCACTTGTTCCTTTAAATTTTCATTTTCTTTAACAAGTACACAATCATTTGCAAGATTTAAAGCATCTTTAGAATCAATGCTAGATGAACAAGGCATAGCAAGCAAATCATCACAAGATGTAGACATGCTAGATTTTGAGATTTTTATACTAGGCATTTCATTCGAGATATCACAAGTAATTCCAATGCTAGTACTACTTTTTTGATTTTCTTGGAGAAGCAAATCATGAGCTTCCTTTAGCTCCTCATAAGATTCTTGGAAAGATATGTGTTCTCTCTTTAAGACCTTAAACTTTGATTTTTCTTTTCCAAGAAATTCATTTAATTCAACTAACATGTCCATCAAATCATCATATGAGGGCTCATCATCATCAAGCAATTTTACCGTTTCTCCTTTAGCCATGAGGCATGTAGGAGTGGAGAATAGTGATGGAGCTTCCTTGATGGCGATGCCCACGAGTCCCTTCTTCTTGGGAGACTTGTCCTCGCTTGAGTCGGAGTCGGCGTACTCCTCCTCGGAATCCCACTCACCAATGTGGGCTTCGTTCTTGCCATCCTTGTGAAGCTTCTTGAAGAGTTTCTTCTTGCCGTTGTAGCTCTTCTTCTTTGATGACTTCTCCTTGTCATCTTTCTTGGTGGGGCATTGGGAGGCAATGTGCCCCTTTTTGGTCTTGTCATGACTTACACTTCGGTTTGAGCGCCTCCTCATGAACTTCTTCATCCTTCTCACTAGAAGGGCCAATTCTTCTTCGGAATCCTCCTCATCATCTTCGGATTCCTCGCTCACTACCTCTTTAACCTTGAAAGCGGTGATTTTCTTGCTCTTGGAGGAGGATTGCTCCATGAGATCCTCCTTGTCCTTCTTGTATAGCTCATTGGTGATGAGGTTGCCCAATAGTTGAGTTGGTGTCATTCTTGCCAACTCCGGTGAGTTGAGGAAGAGAGTCACCAACATCTCGTATTTCTCCGGCAAGGCCCTAAGCATCTTTCGAACAATATCAAGATTGGAAAGGTTAGTACCAAGGCCTTTGAGCTCATTCACAATGTTGTTTAGCCATGTGTACATCTCATTGATGTCCTCATGGGGCAACATTGTGAATGTCTCATATTTGATCCTAAGCCGCATCATTTTGCCTCCTTAACTGTAGACGTCCCCTCATGTATCTCGGAGAGGGTAGTCCAAATAGCGTGAGCTGTCTCAAGATTGCTCACCCTATTGAACTCGTCCGCGTTTAAGGCTCCAAAGAGAGCATTCATGGCTTGGGCATCTAAATGAGTGTTACGCCCGTCTTGTTCCATCGGATTCTCGGGATCAAGTGCCATGACGTAACCATCATTTACGATTTTCCAAATATTAGGACTCATGGCATTTAACTAAATTGACATCCTAATTTTTCAATAAACATAATTTGAGCCATCAAAGAAAGGTGCCTTTCCTATAGCAAAACCCTCGCTATCCATCCCTTTCTCTTTAGACGGTTAAGTCTAAAATTGAGAGACCAAGCTCTGATACCACTTGTAAGATCGAGGAGGCCGACTAGAGGGGGTGAATAGGCGGTTTTAAAATTTTCTTCTAATTTAAGCTAACAATTTTAACTCTAATGATTTGTCTAAATCAAGCAAGAAAGCAAGTAACTAAATCAACTAACAAAGGGCTCAAGTGATCACTAGCACGATATGGAATATCCTAAGAGCAAGAACAATTCTAGCCTAGGACAAGTTTCCTACTCTAAATCACAAGCAATCAAGTAATACTAATCAAACAAATTGCTTGAATGTAAATGAGAGATAAGAGAGAGCAAACCACAAATGACACGATCACTTTTTACCGTGGTGTTCGGAGACTTGCCGGTCTCCCCTAGTCCACGTTGAGATAAGCCCGAACGAATCGGACCGACTCCACGAATTGAGCCAAAATTACCTCGATCACTATCAGTAGCTCTTTCCCTCTCCGGGTAGACGAGCTCCAACCTTCACAATCTTGTCGGGCCTTCTCACAATCTTCTTGAGAAGATCACCAAACCTCCCGCCAAGCCGTCTAGGTGCCGGCAAGCACCAAGAGTAATGAATCACAGCGGGCTTGATCACTCTCAAGTACCAAATGGATCAATCTACAGATGCAATGCACTTGAAATTACTCAACTACCTCAACTGAATGCGCAAGAGTGGAAATGAGGTGTGTGAGGTTGCTCTATGCTCAAGGATGCTCAATAATGGTTCAACAACATGTACTTGTGCTGGTGGGGTCGAATTTATACCCCCACCAAACTCAAATAGCCATCGCATTAAACAAACCTGAAAAATCAGGGAAATCGGAACTACCGCTATGTTAGGGGCGGTACTTCCGATTTTCTGCAGAATGCATAGAACAGCTATGTCAGTGGGTCAGAAGTAACCGTTGGACAATGAGTGCGGTACTACCGCCGTTGTAAGTGCGGTACTTCCGGAATCCTGGAACTTCCGATCTCAGTCGAGTTGAAGTTTTGAAAAGGTTGCTCTCTGGAAAAAAAGTTCCGCTTGGGAGGCTGGAACTTCCGGCCTAGCAGAAGTTCCGCAGTTCAATCCGCGGTACTTCCGATTGTTGGTGATATGCCCTAGAGGCAACATGGAGATGTTGAATATATCACATACTATGTTTATGATACATTGCTTTGTTCCTTGAAATAGACATTATCATTATTGATCAATGAGTATGTGACTTATTCATGAGACTCTTAATGCCAAAATGTTGCTATTTCTAAATGATCCCTGATCATATATCATATGAGGAACATATATGATTCAAAGATCAGCATATGTATTGATTGATGATCATGTCTCATGGATCATGGTATGGAGATACCAAATCAATAATATGGACATGTGTTAGTGAACATATGTTGGATAGACCCGCCATGAGACACTGCAGAGATTCCATGTGTCATTAGTTGGTCTCAAGTAGTGTTTATGTAGAATCGTTAGACTTGAGATCATCATGGTTCCCAACATGCGTAGTAGCCTATTTTGGGACTACTAACCACTACTCCGTAACTGGGTAGTCATAAAAGTAGTCTTCGGGTTTGCTATGAAACATGTAGTGGGATGTGAATGATCAAGATAGAATTTGCCCCTCCTTATGGGAGAGATATCTCTGGGCCCCTCGATGTAATGGATTATGAAAGTGCATGGCCATGCCAATGTGATTGAGGAGTCAATCACAAGTTTATAATCCATCACGGAATCGAGAGAGTGATTGAGCCATTAAGAGGATGACACAGGTCTCGCCTTGAGCTTAATCTATATCGTGAGGCAAAAGGATTCGTACATGAGAACATTACAGGTTCAGCCGATATGATCTTTACGTATACTTTGGGGTTAATATGTCTTGCTAGAGGCCGCTATTAACAGGGTGACCGGAAAGGTGTTTCCGGGTCGCGACCAAGTATACGTGAACCTACAGGGTCGCACACTTAACGGGTTGGAACACTAATTCGAATGTGATTCGGATGTGGGCTCAATTCGGATAGAGATCCGGATAGACTCCTATTGGGCCTCGGTCCACGAGGCCCAAGTGAGGAGGTCTATATATTTGGAGGCGGGGGGGCTGAGGGATGCACGCATATGTTCCTCCCGAACAAAACCCTAGCCGCCACCTCCCGAGCCAAACCCTAGCCGCTCGCGAGTGCTGGTACACTCGCGATCGGAGTTCCAGCCCCGGACGTGTGGATACCGGTGGAGGCGCTGCTCGTTGCGGCGTTGATCGGCATCAACAAACTACAGATTGGATCTGCTCGTGGTGTGGTTGATCGCGTGGAGGAGACGATCTGTTCGGGACGATCGGCTACTTCCACTACTACCTCGACGCGCGTGGTTGGATCGGCTTCTCCAACTCTTCTTCCGCTGCGCTGCGCGTCTAGTGGTAACGATCTATGATCCCTTCTTAGCATGGTGTCCTGGTGTGCGCGGTAGAAATTTTTATTTTCTGCTATCGTAGCCTACGCGCGTTCCTTCAGTGGTATCAGAGCCATCTTGCTTAGTTTGCGATCTGGATCAGCGCATATGATGATATGCGGTTGTAGTAGATTGGATCTATTACAGTCTAGATCAGTCGGTTCATGTGATGAATCGATGGTAGCACGGGTTGATGAGATCAATCGGTGAATAGGGGTTGGATGAGGCGCAGATTCTATCACTACTAGTGCCCTAGAGATTGTCTCGGATCGGCATAAGGTGGTTATGTCGAATACTAGTAGGATACGAATCTGATAGCCTCGGGCCAGTGGGAATACTAGTGCCCTAGAGATTGTCTCGGATCGGCATAAGGTGGTTATGCCGAATACTAGTAGGTTACGGATCTGATGGCCTCGGCCCAGTGGAAAAACTAGCATCCTAGAGAATGTCTCGGATCGGCATAAGGTGGTTGTGCCGAATAGTTTTTCCATTGCGATTTCATAGATTGGATCTGTAAATTTCGTAGGGTGTTCAGGGCGCTGCCCTGAAACCCGCGGGGGGCGGCCCCCCCCTCGACCCCCCGCCCGCTGACCGGCCAGCGGGACCGCCGTGCGTACCCGCCTTGTATAGCGTCTTGGGTTCACATCGTTAGGTAGAATACGATTCTACGTCTAACTTGTTTTTGCAGAGAATGACGTGAATAGTATGGCCCTATATCTTATTGGAATGTATGAGATGTATGTGATGCATGTAACATTCGTTCATGGCCTGCGTGTCATGATTATTTCAGCTATTGTTAGCTGTCTATATTGTATTTAACGACCTGCGTGTCGACCTTAATGCTTGAATCTATCTTTGTAATCTTCAATTTCTAGCTATTATAGGTAGTAGCCTAGTTTTGAGGTTACAAGCTTTCAAGCATGGTGGCCTAAAGGAGTGATGTGGAGGATGGAGATCGTCTACACCTACATGGAGATGGAGATCACCATTTGTTTGGGCCATACTACTTCACAGTTAAATGTGTTTATCTGTGATATTATCTATCTTATTCTTATGCAATGTTTTTGTCATATGTTGCTTTGGTAGGATAGAATCCCTCATAAAATTAGGTGTTCATGCCCTTCCATATGTTGCACCAAAAGATAATGATCACCGCATGGTAGGTCTACCAAAGTAGAGTGCCGTCGGTTATCATCATTATTTGGGGTAGATGTCGGACATCTACATGCGGAAGCATTTGGTTTACTTAACAAGGTTATCAAAACAGTTTTGGACCTTGGGGCATAGATTGGGGCCGGGGCATGTTGATGTCACCCAACAAGCAAGAGTCACATAGGGATGTGATTAGCAAGGTGTTGCTTACCCATGTCACTAGTTTTCTAGCCGTGATGCCAAAGCTCACTAGGAATTAGTGAAATGAGGTTCTTGACCCACTATGTAACTTAGAGGGAGTTTTGTTGCAAAACACATAGTGGGAGTCTTTTGTTAAATAGTTTAATAAAAGATGAACATAAACATAGTGCTAAACTTTGCATATTCTTTGTTGTAGATCATGTCAACTAATACCGCATCCAGTTCTTTTAATCTGCGATCTATTCTTGAGAAAGAAAAACTCAATGGAACGAACTTTTTGGATTGGTATCGCAACTTGAGAATTGTTCTCAAGCAAGAGCGCAAGGAGTATGTCCTTGAGTCTCATTATCCTGATGACTTGCCTGATAATGCTACTGCGGCTGCACGGAGAGCTTATGAGAAGCAAACGAATGATTACCTTGATGTGAGCTGTCTCATGCTTGCCACAATGTCCTCTGAGCTTCAGAAGCAATATGAGAACACAGATGCCTACAATATCATTGTGGGGTTGCGTGGTATGTTTGAGAACCAAGCAAGGGCTGAGAGGTTCAACACTTCAAAGTCCTTGTTTGCGTGCAGGCTTGCAGAAGGGAATCCCGTCAGCCCTCATGTGATTAAGATGATTGGCTACATTGAGAGTCTGGAAAAGCTTGGTTTTCCCCTTAGCCAAGAGTTGGCTACTGATGTGATTCTCCAGTCGCTCCCCCCGAGCTTTGAGCCATTCATACTGAACTATCACATGAACAACATGGATAAGACCTTGGCAGAGTTGCATGGGATGCTAAAAGCTGCCGAGGAAAGCATTAAGAAAAGCAGCAATCATGTGATGATGATGCAGAAAGGCAAGGGCAAGCCCAATGTCAAGAAAGGCGCGGTCAAAAGAAAGTTAGCTCCCGATGAGATCGCGAGCAGTTCTAAGGCCAAGCAAGTCAAGAAGGGCGCTGCTCCTAATGCAGATTGTTACTACTGTAAGCAATCAGGTCATTGGAAAAGGAACTGCCCAAAGTACTTGGAGGATCTTGAGAAGAAGAAGGGAAGTACGACTTCCTCTCCAGGTATAAATGTTATAGAGATCAATCTTGCTACTTCATCCACTGATTCTTGGGTATTTGATACCGGATCGGTTGCTCACCTTTGCAAATCGTTGCAGGGGCTAAGAAGAAGTAGAAGTTTGAGGAGGAGCGAAGTGGATCTTCGCGTTGGCAATGGAGCAAAAGTTGCTGCGGTCGCTGTTGGCACCATGCCATTGTCTTTACCTTCAGGATTAGTTTTGGAATTGAATAATTGTTATTGTGTTCCATCTCTTTCCAAGAACATTATTTCTGCTTCATGTTTGCAAGCAGAAGGTTATGACTTTAGATCTGTGAACAATGGTTGTTCTCTTTATTTCAAAGATATGTTCTATTGTCATACTCCATTGGTGAATGGGTTATATGTTCTTACTCTTGAAGAGTCACCGGTCTATAACATTAATGCAAAGAGGCAACGTTCGAATGATTTGAATCCCACGTTTATTTGGCACTGTCGCTTAGGTCACATAAATGAGAAACGCATGGAGAAGCTCCATAGAGATGGTATTCTGCACTCATTTGATTTTGAATCATTTGAGACATGCGAATCTTGTTTACTTGGCAAGATGACAAAGGCACCTTTCACCGGTCAAGGTGAACGGGCAAGTGACTTATTGGCACTCGTACATTCTGATGTATGTGGACCAATGAGCTCAACAGCCAGAGGTGGTTTTCAGTACTTCATAACTTTTACTGATGATTTTAGTAGATATGGGTATATCTACCTGATGAAGCATAAGTCCGAATCCTTTGAAAAGTTCAAAGAATTCCAAAATGAAGTGCAAAATCATTTAGGCAAGACAATCAAGTTTCTACGATCTGATCGTGGAGGCGAGTATTTGAGCCATGAGTTTGGCAATCATCTGAAGGATTGTGGAATTGTTCCACAATTGACTCCGCCAGGAACACCTCAATGGAATGGGGTATCTGAACGGAGAAATCGCACCTTATTAGATATGGTGCGCTCCATGATGAGCCAAAGTGATCTTCCGTTGTCTTTTTGGGGGTACGCTCTTGAAACAGCCGCTTTCACACTAAACAGGGTTCCATCAAAATCAGTAGAAAAGACACCATATGAGATGTGGACAGGACAACGTCCTAGCTTGTCTTTTCTTAAGATTTGGGGATGTGAGGCTTATGTAAAACGTTTACAATCTGATAAGCTCAGTCCTAAATCTGATAAATGCTTCTTTATCGGGTATCCTAAGGAAACAAAAGGATATTACTTCTATAATCAAGGAGAAGGCAAAGTGTTTGTCGCCCGGCATGGTGTCTTCTTAGAGAAAGAGTTTCTCTCAAGAAGGGATAGTGGGAGCATGGTGCAACTTGAAGAAATTCGGGAAACACCTGAAAACGTTTCAGCTCCTACAGAACCACAACAGGTTGAACAAACTGTTGAAGAACCTGTTGTGGACACACCGGCACCACGTAGGTCAGAGAGGTCACGTCGTGCACCTGAAAGGTACATGTTCTTGACTACTCAACAACGGGACATATTGTTGTTAGACAACGATGAGCCTAAGACCTATGAAGAAGCGATGGTGGGACCAGACTCTGAGAAATGGCTTGAAGCCATGAGATCCGAAATTGAATCCATGCACAGTAATCATGTTTGGAACTTGGTTGATCCACCTGATGGTGTTAAAACCATTGAGTGCAAATGGATTTTCAAGAAAAAGATAGACATAGATGGAAATGTTCACATCTATAAAGCGCGATTGGTGGCCAAAGGTTTCAAACAAATTCAAGGTGTTGATTATGATGAAACTTTTTCGCCCGTCGCAATGATAAAGTCTATTCGGATCATTCTAGCGATTGCTGCATATTTCGACTATGAAATATGGCAAATGGATGTCAAAACAGCTTTCCTTAATGGAAATCTGAGTGAGGATGTGTACATGACACAGCCCACGGGTTTTGTCGATCCGCAATCAGCTGGAAAGATATGCAAGCTGCAAAGATCCATTTATGGATTAAAGCAGGCATCTCGGAGTTGGAACATTCGTTTTGATGAAGTAATCAAAGGGTTTGGTTTCATCAAGAACGAAGAAGAGCCTTGTGTTTACAAAAAGGCTAGTGGGAGCGCACTCGTGTTTCTGGTCTTATATGTGGATGACATATTACTGATCGGAAATGACATTCCTATGCTCGAATCTGTTAAGTCTTCATTGAAAAATAGTTTCTCTATGAAAGACTTAGGAGAGGCGGCATATATTCTGGGCATCAAGATCTATAGGGATAGATCAAGAAGGCTAATTGGATTAAGCCAAGATACGTACATTGATAAGGTGTTGAAAAGGTTCAACATGCAGGATTCCAAGAAAGGCTTCCTACCTATGTCACATGGTATACATCTTAGCAAGAGTCAGTGTCCTAGTACACCTGATGAGCGGGATAAAATGAATGCGATTCCATATGCTTCGGCTATGGGATCCATTATGTATGCCATGCTTTGTACACGTCCAGATGTCTCGTATGCTTTAAGTGCTACAAGTAGATACCAGTCAGATCCAGGTGAAAGTCACTGGATTGCCGTAAAGAACATCTTGAAGTACTTGAGAAGAACTAAAGATGTGTTCCTCGTCTATGGGGGTGAGGAAGAGCTCGTTGTAAATGGTTACACCGATGCTAGCTTCCAAACTGACAAAGATGATTTTAGATCGCAATCTGGATTTATGTTCTGCCTGAATGGCGGTGCGGTGAGCTGGAAGAGTTCCAAGCAGGAGACGGTTGCTGATTCTACAACAGAGGCCGAGTACATAGCAGCTTCTGAAGCTGCTAAAGAGGCTGTTTGGATCAAGAAATTTGTTTCTGAGCTTGGTGTGGTGGCTAGTGCCTCCAGCCCAATGGACCTCTACTGTGACAATAGTGGGGCCATTGCGCAAGCCAAGGAGCCTAGATCGCACCAGAAGTCCAAGCACATTCTACGGCGATTTCATCTCATCCGCGAGATTGTGGAGAGAGGCGATGTGAAGATATGCAAAGTACAAACGGATTTGAACATTGCAGATCCGTTGACAAAGCCGCTTCCCCAGCCAAAGCATGAGGCTCACACTAGGGCAATGGGTATTAGATACCTACATGGTTGACTCTAGTGCAAGTGGGAGACTGTTGGTGATATGCCCTAGAGGCAACATGGAGATGTTGAATATATCACATACTATGTTTATGATACATTGCTTTGTTCCTTGAAATAGACATTATCATTATTGATCAATGAGTATGTGACTTATTCATGAGACTCTTAATGCCAAAATGTTGCTATTTCTAAATGATCCCTGATCATATATCATATGAGGAACATATATGATTCAAAGATCAGCATATGTATTGATTGATGATCATGTCTCATGGATCATGGTATGGAGATACCAAATCAATAATATGGACATGTGTTAGTGAACATATGTTGGATAGACCCGCCATGAGACACTGCAGAGATTCCATGTGTCATTAGTTGGTCTCAAGTAGTGTTTATGTAGAATCGTTAGACTTGAGATCATCATGGTTCCCAACATGCGTAGTAGCCTATTTTGGGACTACTAACCACTACTCCGTAACTGGGTAGTCATAAAAGTAGTCTTCGGGTTTGCTATGAAACATGTAGTGGGATGTGAATGATCAAGATAGAATTTGCCCCTCCTTATGGGAGAGATATCTCTGGGCCCCTCGATGTAATGGATTATGAAAGTGCATGGCCATGCCAATGTGATTGAGGAGTCAATCACAAGTTTATAATCCATCACGGAATCGAGAGAGTGATTGAGCCATTAAGAGGATGACACAGGTCTCGCCTTGAGCTTAATCTATATCGTGAGGCAAAAGGATTCGTACATGAGAACATTACAGGTTCAGCCGATATGATCTTTACGTATACTTTGGGGTTAATATGTCTTGCTAGAGGCCGCTATTAACAGGGTGACCGGAAAGGTGTTTCCGGGTCGCGACCAAGTATACGTGAACCTACAGGGTCGCACACTTAACGGGTTGGAACACTAATTCGAATGTGATTCGGATGTGGGCTCAATTCGGATAGAGATCCGGATAGACTCCTATTGGGCCTCGGTCCACGAGGCCCAAGTGAGGAGGTCTATATATTTGGAGGCGGGGGGGCTGAGGGATGCACGCATATGTTCCTCCCGAACAAAACCCTAGCCGCCACCTCCCGAGCCAAACCCTAGCCGCTCGCGAGTGCTGGTACACTCGCGATCGGAGTTCCAGCCCCGGACGTGTGGATACCGGTGGAGGCGCTGCTCGTTGCGGCGTTGATCGGCATCAACAAACTACAGATTGGATCTGCTCGTGGTGTGGTTGATCGCGTGGAGGAGACGATCTGTTCGGGACGATCGGCTACTTCCACTACTACCTCGACGCGCGTGGTTGGATCGGCTTCTCCAACTCTTCTTCCGCTGCGCTGCGCGTCTAGTGGTAACGATCTATGATCCCTTCTTAGCATGGTGTCCTGGTGTGCGCGGTAGAAATTTTTATTTTCTGCTATCGTAGCCTACGCGCGTTCCTTCAGCGATTTCCAAGAGGCTAAGTTTAACTCCGGGCGCTCTCTGGAAAAAACGTTCCGCTCGGGAGCCCGGTACTTCCGGCCGATCGGAAGTTCCGTGAGTTCAACTCCGGTACTTCTGGCCGATCGGAAGTTACGCAATTTGAACACCGGTACTTCCAAAATTTCTGACAATGCACAGTTTTAATTTAATTTTATTTCTAAGTGCATGCATGATCCTAAATTGATCCATAAGCCCCATAAGCACATGATCAAGCATTTAACCAAGATCCCTCTTAATAGTACGGCATCTAACCTATAATCCGGTCTTCCAACCTTTCTCCAAGACCGGTAAAAATAAAAGAGCCCTAAACTATTTACCTTGTCGACTTGGAGCTCTTTGAATATTGTGAAACCCTTTTATGTGCCTCTTTCTTTGCCTTTGAGACTAATCCTTTCAAACACTTGACACACAAATTAGTCCCATGATCACATAATGTCATTAATTACCAAAACCAATATTTTTAGGGGCCTAGATGCTTTCACCCGGTGTGGATGCTCAACACCAATGGAGCCTACGGTGTTGCCGGTGCAGGCGTAGGTGCAGTGATTACCACGCTAGAGGGGCACCGCCTATTGTACTCGGCGCGACTCGCATTTCCCGCCACTAAAAACACGGCTGAATACGAGGTGATACTTATTGGCCTTGCAAAGCTTAAAGCGCTTGGCGCACGGCGCGTCCTTATCCGCACTGACTTGCGTCTGGTGGTGGGCCACGTGGACAAGTCATACCAGGCCAAGGACCTCGAGTTGGCCAAGTACCTGGCAGCCGTAAGAGCGAAGGCCATCCCTCGGGCGGAAACGAGCAAGCCGATGTTCTTGCGAAGGTCGCCAGCCAACAGCTCCCAACTCCCGAGGGGGCATTCTACGAGGCCCTGCCAGCGGCAGCCATCGTGCAAGACAACCGCGACGTAGCCCTCGTCCACCAGATTACCCAGCAGAGTGACTGGCAGGAACCTATCTTCAGTTTCTTGCAGGGCATCGCGGAGCCAGATGACCCCGTCGAGCTCTGGCGCCTGCAGTATCGCGCTAGGTCCTTCCAGGTGCTCGACGGAGTACTCTACAAGAAAGGAGTCTGCGCACCGCTTCTGCAGTGTCTCTCGCGTGAAGAGGGAAAGCACCTCCTCGCGAAAATTCACACTGGACTCTGTGGCTCGCACCTCGCGCCGCGGTCGCTAGTCGGCAAGGCATTCAGGCAAGGCTTTTACTGGCCAACCGCCGTTGCCGACGCCCAAGACCTCATGCGTCGATGTGAGGGCTGCCAATGGATGGGGCGGGTCACTCGCAGACCCCCCACAAGCCTCAACCCCATTCCGCCAGGATGGCCGCTGGCGCGGTGGGGCATCGATGTTGTGGGACCACTTCCACGGGCACCAGGAGACTTGCGGTTCGCAGTGGTCGCCTTGGAGTATTTCTCCAGGTGGCTAGAGGCTGTGGCTCTAGCTAAGATTACCTCGGTGGCCATGCAGCGTTTGTTTTGGCAGAATGTCATATGCCGCTTCGGGGTGCCCAGGGAGATCACCGTCGACAACGGCCTGCAGTTCGACTCCGCCCCGTTCAGGGAGTCAGCATGGACATCATGCTTCGATTCGCTTCAGTCAGCCACCGACAGTCTAACGGAGCGGTGGAGCGGGCGAACGGTGCCATCTCCGCCAGAGTCAAGAAGCGTCTCGTCGGGCTGCCAAAGGGCAAATGGCCAAGCGAGCTCCACAACATCCTCTGGTCTCTCTGGACAACGGTGACACTTCCGACGGGATTCACGCCGTTCAAGCTTCTCTTCGGCGATGAGGCGGTGACGCCCGAGGAAATCAAGGCCGGCTTGAGAAGAGTCCTTGTCTAGGCAACAGAGGAGGAGCGTCGGTTGTCCCTGGACCTCCTTGATGGAGAACGAGTTTGCGCAACCCAGCACGTCGCAAAGTACGTGCGGCAGATGGTGCGCACGCGCGATCGCTCCACATACCCGTGAGGATTCCAGCCTGGGGACCTCGTCCTCAAAATGTCACTTCACGCGGAAACGGTCGGAAAGCTGGAGTCCAAGTGGGAATGCCCGTACATCGTCGCAGCAGCTCTACAGCGGGAAGCCTATCGCCTCGCCACGCTGGAAGGGCAGACGCTTCGCCACACATGGAACGCAGACAGGCTGCGGCGATACTATGTTTAGGACCAAAGGAAAGCATGTAGAGACCTCGGCACCTTGCCCAGTGTAAGACACTTGCCCGTGCAAACGGGAGATTAATAAAGCCGTTCGTCTGCCAAACTTTCATCGAGGTCCGTCTCCGCACGCACTCTACGGAGTATAAATAAGACGTAGCGTCGAGGCATACTTTCGTGCGCACTCTACGGAGTATAAATAAGATGCAGCATCGAGGCATACCTCCGTGTGCACTCTACGGAGTATAAATAAGACGCAGCGTTGAGGCATACCTCCGTGCGCACTCTACAGAGTATAAATAAGACGCAGTGTTGAGGCATACCTCCGTGCGTACACTACGGAGTATAAATAAGATGCAGCATTGAGGCATACCTCCGTGCGCACTCAACGGAGTATAAATAAGACGTGGATGTTGTCCCTGCGCACTTTACTGAGTATAAACAAGACGTGGATGTCCCCGCGCACGTGTGGGTGTTGCCCTTACACGTACTCTTCGGAGTATAAATAGACGTGGTTATTGTTTCCACGCACTCTACGGAGCATAAATAAGACGCGGGTGTTATCCCGGCGCACTCCACTGAGTATAAGTAAGACGGGATATGGACCCTACGCGCGTCGAGGAAGCCCCACTGCCACCACTTCAAAGGGTAGGGGACAGAGCGCTCGCGCGTCTACCTCGACTGGGCGCCAGCCCCGCTGCCACCACTTCGAAGGGTAGGGGATGGAGCGCTCGCGCGTCTACCTCGACTGGGCAGCAGCCCCGCTGCCACCACTTCGAAGGGTAGAGGACAGAGCGCTCGCGCGTCTACCTCGACTGGGCGCCAGCCCCGCTGCCACCACTTCGAAGGGTACGGAACGGAGCGCTCGCGCGTCTACCTCGACTGGGCGCCAGCCCCGCTGCCACCACTTCGAAGGGTAGGGAAGGAGCGCTCGCGCGTCTACCTTGACTGGGCGCCAGCCCCGCTGCCACCACTGCGAAGGGTAGGGGACAGAGTGCTTGCGCGTCTACCTCGACTAGGCGCCGCCCCGCTGCCACCACTTCGAAGGGTAGGGGACGGAGTGCTCGCGCGTCTACCTCGACTAGGTGCCAGCTCCGCTGCCACCACTTCGAAGGGTAGGGGACGGAGCGCTCGCGCGTCTACCTCGACTAGGCGCCAGCTCTGCTGCCACCACTCTGAAGGGTAGGAAACAGAGCGCCCGCGCGTCTACCTCGACTAGGCGCCAGGTACACTGCCATCACTTCGAAGGGTAGGGGACGGAGCGCTCGCGCGTCTACCTCGACTAGGCGCAAGCTCCGTCGCCACCACTTCGAAGGGTAGGGGACGGAGAGCTCGCGCATCTACCTTGACTAGACGCCAACTCCGCCGCCATCGCTGCGAAGGGCAGCGGACAGAGCACTCGTGTGTCCTCCTCGGTCACCAAATGCTACAACCGTCAACAGAAGTGAAGTTGGGCGCAAAAGGCCATTCTAAAGCCGGAATGGCACGCAACAACAAAGCACCTTGGGAAAATAGTTTCATTCATACAAAAAGGAGGCCACAGGGCAACAACTGCACCACAAGGCGTACATAACACAACACACCAGGCCCCGGCATCACTCCTGGGGGTCCGTGTCGTCGTCGTTGCGCCAGGGAACTTCCTCGAGCCCTGCACCATCGTCGTTGCGTCGGGGAACTTCCTCGAGCCCCGCGCCATCATCATCGTGCCGGGGAACTTCCTCGAGCCACTGGATGAAGTTCCCCTCCCGATGCAGCGTTCGCCGCAGCACGACCCTGGCTGCGTCCTCCCCGACACCCCCCGGGTGTGGAGCATGGCGAAGGCAAGGCAAGCGCTGGAGAAGCCGCAGTGATCGCCGAAGCCTCTGGCACCGCGGAGGGCGAGGCTCGAGCCCTCTTCGATTCGCTCAAGCGTTTGCGCCAAATCCGCGGGGCTGCGCGTAACGTCTGGCACGTCAACACAAAGGTCCCGGAGGGCCTGTTCCAAAGACTCCATCACCCTCCACGCCGACAGCGATGCGTCACCCAGAGTTTGGTTCCTCTCCTCAAGGGACGCAGCAAGTTGGGCCTTCTCATCCTCCAGCGCAGAGATTTGCTGAAGCAAGCCAACGCGCTCCTCCATCGCGGCGCGTTGGGCCTCCTCCGTGGCACTTTGCGCCGCCGCTACTGTGAACTCCGCATCCGCAGCAACCATCTGCGCATCAAAAATCGCCTTCGCGCTTTTCACCTCCAGCGCGCGAATACGCTCGTCCTTGACGGCGTGAGCCTCGTCGGCAGCACGAAGCTGGCCCTCCAGCACCCTCTGCTCGCGAGTGCGAGTGCGAGTCTCCTCCAGGGCTTGGCTGAGAGCAAGAGTCTAAAAGAAACAATAGGTGTTAACTATGTACTTGACAGTGGTGCAGGCCGCAAACTTAGGCATTTACCCTTATCTTCGAGGCACTCAGCGCGAGTGCCAGAAGATCTCCCCCGCACGTAGACAACGCCCGTCGATCCAGGCTGCCACCGGCATGCTCTGTGACCTCGTTAAGGACGCGAAGCATCTCCGATCGAGGGATGAAATCGGAGACGACGAGCCTCGGTCCCTCTGCGCCAATGGCTTTGGCAGCACCAGACGCACACACCGCGTCCTGCGCAGCAAGGCTGGGACTTCGCAGACACCTCCGTTGCTCGATCCTTGACCGCGTCCGGGAGACCTGGTCTCGCCTGATGTCGACGATGGAATGAGCGAACAAATCAGAGTGAGCTCCGCGAAGTCGCGGGATGAAAAAGAATCACGCCTACCATCGACACCCTCAACCAAAGCACGGGTAGGTGTCCGCTCAGCCCCCATCTGGGGCATGGGGGCTTCGTCGACTCGGGGAGCGACGACTCCTTCCTCAGTCTCGATGGCTTTCCCACCGAACTCCAGGACCGCGGTGACCGCGCCCGCCACATTGAATCGCCCCATCAAGGGCGGAGGCGACCGTATCTGGGGGCGCTTCGCTCTCAGGGATGTGGGCGACGCTTCCTAGCCACCCTAGTGGCCGCAATAACTGACGCGGGCGGCAGGTCCTCAGTGGCCGCAGCAGGCGACGAGGCCTCATCTTCAGGGGCATTGGTACCGGGGCCTGTTGCCCCACCACCGCCTAGGGCCTCCTCGCTGTGGGCAGTGTGCCCCCCCCCCGAACGGGCGTATTTGGACCCAACGTCGATCGTACCCTCTGTCTTGAAGGTACCGACCGGGGATACGGCCGACGGGCTGGAGGCGGCGGCGTCGAATCGGGCCCTGCGCTGAGAGGGCGGCGCCCCTACTTTGCCGTCATCATCACGGCGGTGGCTCCGGACCTCCGCCGGCACTGCACGTTCGGGCACGGGAATCTCCAGGACTTCGCATACCCGATTTACCCGCCCCTGCTTCACTGAGGCGGTCGCAGCTTCGCGCAGTTTGTGTTCCTTGGTCGTGTATGGCCCAAGGAGCGCAACTACTGTGCGCTCTGCATCCTCCAACCGGGGCACTGCACACAAACTTGGGGGGTCAGTCATCAAGGGTCGCACGCGTGCATGCGCAGGCACGGAGTCTAGGGCCGAAGGGATTACAAGGAGCGGAGGGTTTGTGAAGGGAAGAACTGTTGGATGGATGCCATCCTTCTGGGTGTGGCCCCGTCACTCGTACTTCCACCGGCTGGACAGTGGCGCCACCCCATACATCGTGAACTCTTCAGCGAGGTCACGCATGTTGAACTGGAGGGCGACACCGGCAAGCCTCCGCGCCTTCTGCGAGTTGTCACTCTTTGGCTTCACATCTGGTGAGCTGTTGAACGATATCGGCTGTCCCCGACATAACAGACCGCTCGTGCTCGTCACGTGGTAATAGATCCACCATCGCATTCAACCGGACTCCCATTACCCTCGTGTAGCCAACGCGGGGGAGAGCCCCGCGCACTGCGTCCTCAACACGAAGTTGACGCTGCCGAAGTTCGATAGCGCCCCTCCCTTGACCTTCTTCGGCTGGCAGCGTGCATCGTGCAGAATGGCGAACAAGCTCGTGTTGGGATGGACACCTTCTGTCCGCGTCGCCCAGGCGTAAACAGCCAGGTGAACTATCGCATTTGGGGTCAGTTGCGCCAGCTCCAGCCCGTAAGCCCGCAGGACCTCTCCGACGAAGAGCATTGAAGGCATCTGGAGCCTGGCGTCAAAAAACGCAACGAAGACAATCGCCTCTGAGGGACCATGTGGAGGTGACCACATGTTTGTGATGAGTAATTGACACTTGGTTCGGAAAGATTGAGTTTGATTTGGGTGTTTTCTACGAAGTCGTAGTCTAAGAAGTGATCGGAATCACTTTCTGTGCAAAGTCGTAGCTTCTGGCAGTGGTCGTAGGCATTTTTGACCACTTTGGTCATGGTCGGAAGCCTGCTGGGCAGGTTACGACCATGTTGTCGTCAATCAGGAGAAAGCCGAGTTGTTTACGACCACAGTCGAAGGTCGGAGCCAGTCGGGTCATCCTCGACCAAGTTGGCCGTGGTCAAACGCCGCTACGACCACGTTGTAGCAAGCTACGGTCGAAGTCGGCGCTTAGACTTACGACCACGTTGAGTAGTCGAAAGCGCTCGACCACGTTATCGAGCACTGCGGTCGGTAGTCGAGGCTTCGACCACTGCGGTCGATAGTCGGTAGGTTCGACTACGACCACGTGGGAAGTCGGCGGACTTCGACCATGTTGTGAAGCCGTCGAATGAGGTCGTGGCTCGGTCGGACGTCGTTGTAGCTGGTCGGATGCAGTCGGACTTGCTTGGATGCGGTCGTAAGAGGTCGTATGTGGTCAAACGGGCTCGGGTAGCGGTCGGATGCGGTCGTGTCGTGGTGAGACATGGCCGGAAGCTCCCGAGAGTCTTGTATGTGGTCGTAGGTCACTTGTAATCAGTCGTATGACCTCCAGGAGTAGTCGTTTCAGCTGGGGATCGGTCGTATGGTCTTGTGCTGCGGTCGTAGACCTTGTGCACTTGTTGGTTTGACATTCCGACCGATCATATATGGTGTATGACTTTGTGGAGTGTGGTTTGAGCTCTCTTTTCCGATGCAAATGGATGTTACCCTTGTCTAGTGCGGTGTTATGTGATGTTTTATTGTTTGTGATGGTTGCAGGATCTTGGAGATAGGTCTGGTAAGGCTGGGAAGGTCGGGACGAGACACGGGCGGTGTCGGGGTCCAGAATGACCAAGGGAAGCCAAAGGAGACCTAGTCTTGCGAGGGGTTGTAACCTTGGACAGCAAGGCAAAGCAGGAGGAAGCTTCCGGGAAGGCTGCGGGATGGCATTTTGGAGAAATGGCCAAAGTTTGCAAAAGGGAAGCGGTTCTCTGCAAAGCACAGGAATTGTTGGCGCTAAACGGGCAAAGTAGTGGAGCCATTGGGTTTAACGGGTAAAGCACTGGAAGCTCGTTTTCGCTAGTGGGTAAAGTGAGTTGAAAACCCAGTGTTAGGTGGGGGTTTACGGGTTCCCCTTCGTGAGTGTGTGGTTATAAATAGAGAGGGTAGAGCTCGGGTACTTGGCGAGATTTTGGTCCCCAAGTTGCTCTGTTCTTTCTTGTTTAATTGTGTGCGTGTGGGTTCTCAGGATAGTGCAAGTGTGCTCATGTATCTCCCAGTTGGAGTGGCTGTAGAAACCTCCATTATCAATCATTCATGTCTCTTCCTCTATGCTGAGTTTTTGTTCTATGAGTTGTTTGATTGTTTTGTTTGTGTTTTCTCTGCTTTATCCTTTCCCATGTATGTCTGAGAAGCTGGTTCTCATTTGTGCTTTGGCCTTCTTGATTTGAGAAGAGTTTTAGCTGTATTGATTCCTCCTGCTCTGAACTAGAAATCATACTCAAGACCATTTGGTCATGTTGTTCCCGAGAGCAACGAGTGGTCGGAGGAATCTCTGCTTGCGGTCGTGTACCTTTCAGGTTCTTCATTTTTGCTCGACCGAATTTCTCTGCTCGATTGTGCAGTATTTTCTGTTCACCATTTTTGTCAACTACTCTTGCTGCTGAATCTCGATTGCCCTGGAACTGGGTTTGGTCATTCCGACCATAGCAGAGAATCGACCGATCACAGTGAGATATCGACAGCAGAGAACTGGATTTGATCATCTGCTCTCGGTCAAGAGGCTTTCGTCCTAATCTCTGGTCTGATTTCGTTCTGTTAGTCGGTCAAAGTCTTCGACTACGTCGGTTGTTCAGTCATGTGTTGACCTACGATCACATATATTCAACCAAAGAACTAAATGTAAGGTCGATTGATCACTTGTTGGTTTTTTGACCGTTTTGGAATTCTCTCGGCAACGGCTATTCCCTTTCATTTGTTGTCTGAGTTCCTTTTCTCCAGTGAGTATTCGATCTCTTTCTTCATATCTCTCTAGCTATCGGAGAAGAGGATCTAGTGGGAGTACTTGGGGAGGTTTGAAGGCACCATTCACCCCCCCCCCCTCTGTTGCCATTTCGGTCCTACAGCCTCCGTCTCTGCCGGGCGCGGCTCCGTCTCATCGGGGCCGGGCAGGCGAGCCCCCACACGCTCCTCCAGTTTCTTCTCCCGAACAAGAGCCTACAGCATCTCCTCCGTAACGTGACTCCGCCCCAGCACACGGGAGCAGCGCCCTTTCGACTTCTTCATGACATCCCACCGCTTGTTGACCTGCGGCGCATCGCAAAGCACCAAAGCGTATTATGCCGACGAACGGGGTCTTCGCGGTGAGCCATCCTCCCCCGAGCTGGAGAAGTAGGAGCTAGGGCGGATTGCACAAAATAGCGAGGAAGAAGAAAACAAAGCAATGACAAGCGGGCAGCCAAGGGAAGCGTTAGCATGCCGGAGGTGACACCTTATAAAGCCCCTTCACCTCCCCCACGATCGGAAATGCAACCGGCGAGAGCCCAGCGGTTCAGCTCCCCACGATCGGGAAGCATAACCGCTGACAACTGGGGGCATGCAGTGGCAGGCGGCCGGACAGTGCACGACACCCCAATGGCATCCCGCCACGCGTCCCACTTTTCTTGGGAAGGGGTGCGCGACCGCGATAGTGCGTCCACTGGCAGCCCATGACGCGCCAATCGCGTCCCACCGCGTGTACCTCCCCATCGGGACAGCACGTATGCCTGCAGCAGCCCAACCCTGACAATTCTGGGGTCGGCGTGATTCTCGCCGTCATTAAGATGAAATCTCCGAACCAAGAAGCTGTCGGGCCATGTCGACGCTTGGCTGGGCGGAGCGCCCTCTCAACACTCGACTTCCCGGTGCTACGCGAGGGAGCCTCGCCTACCTCGCGCCCAGGGGTGTCCACGGCACGAGCCTGTCTCTGCCTCGAAATTGACTCCGCCGGCATCTTTGACCCCGCCGACACCTTCGACTCCACGGCTAAACAGGTCCAAGGCCAAAAACATCTTCGACAGCAGGTCCAGCCCCATATCCTTGCTTCGGGGCGGAGACTACACCAGGCAACAAGGCTCCATCAAACAACACAAAAGTTCACTTGCCGTAGGAACGGAGGGGGCCAAATGACTGGGCAACATGGCTTCTGCCTGCGAAGCCCTTCACTATGAGAGGCTCCTGTTGTAGGGGTGGCCCCCACCTAAGCCCAACTGGCCTGTTAGAAGGCTGTAAAGCCCAATACGGGACATATGTAATGACATAAACACCCTTGAAGGGGTTACTCAGGTGTAAGGGCAAGGTTGTAAAAACACTCCCCTTATATATATATATATATATATATATATATATATATATATATATATATATATATATATATATATATATATATATATATATATATATATATATATATATATATACGATACAGGCCATAGGGGAAACCCTAAGCATTGCTCACCTAACTCTCCACTACCATACCTCTCTCTGTTTGGTCTGTAGCCACAACAGTAACAATAAAGGATCAAAAGTCATTATTATGCCTTCCTCATATTATGAGCACACTAAAAGATATGAAAATCATCAAACTACTCAAAACTATGCAAAGTTTTGAAATTTCAGTATTTTGTTAAAATGAGAAAAGTACACAACTTTCCCAAATGTAATTGAATGCTTTCAAATTTTGCAGAAATGAACTTTAAACTCCTAAGAAACTTGTCAAATAAAAATTTTTGAAAAAGAGTCTCCATTCATAACTTATGCTAAAATACACTTTGAAATCATAAGAGAGAATGATTTTTCAACTAGAGCTCAAAAACCAATTTTCACTTCATGAAAACCAAATAAAGCTAATGAGAATAAAACACATTCATTCACAAGATCTATAAAACATTTTGGGTTAATAGGTAAAATAGTTTCTCAATATAAGTTTTTCACAATGAAAAACTCCCCCTTGCTCAAAGGTTCTTCTTGTTATTTCTTCTTCTCCTTTGACACACAAAGGATTCTCCTCTTTCTTCTTTTACTTCTCTTTTCATATCTCTTCTTTTTTGTTTAACCTGTCTCTCCTTATGTCATCTACCACCAAATATTAAAGATACCAATTGTAAACCTTTTATCTATACTTGGTGTCTTTTAATCTTTTATGGTTCTTTTGTCTTTTCCATGAATTCATATACCATTTTGACATTTGTACCACTTATAATGACATTAGATACCATTTTTGAAGAATACCACTTGTAATTATGAATGATACCAAGTATAATTAATTCCAATTGTAGAGACTAGATACCACTCATGAGTTTAGATGATATCAAGTATGATTAAATCCATTTGTAAAGACTTGATACCATTTTGAGAGCATACATGACACCAAATATGCTTGATTCCACTTGTGAAAACCTGATGCCACTCGTATGATCAATTAGTATCCCATACCCTCAAAGGATCTTCATTGATTTTCACTCGATGAAACTTGTAGGGAATACCACTTGTAAGAAGATATCACTTGAAACACCACTTGAGAAAAGAGGATGATATCATTTGAGAGGATACAATTTAGGAGAGATATACCACTTGCAAGAATGGATACCACTTAAAAGATATTATATGGAAGAGGTTGGTTAAGAAAAAATTTTGCTCGGCAAGAGAAAATATTTGATACCATTTGAAAAGAAAAAACATGATATCGCTTATAAAAACAAGGATAAAACTCATGCCGAGGTCAAGATAATCAAAAGTCTACCACTCTTAGATAGAGTGCTATTTTATGATAAAAGAGGATCACAAAAGGATCAAAATGGCATGTGGAGTCAAGAGATTACTCGAGAGTAGCTAGCAATGATAACAAAGATCAACTTGACTTTAAGGAGTAAAAAGGATTGACTGATAGAATTGAAATCAACAGGTTTTGAATCAAATCAGCCATTTTCATAAAAGTCGGAAGTACCGCAGTTTCACTGTCGGTACTTTCGGAAGACGGAAGTACCATAGAATGTGCAGCGGTAGTTCTGATTTTTCTCGAAGCATGCCAAGGATTAGAATTTAGAGTAGAAGACAGATATAATGTTGTACATTGCCCCAAAGCCTTTCACAAAAAAAACTTAAACCACTTGTGAAGCACTTCCAACTATATGCCAAGATTGAAAATCTTTTGAATATAGATTTAAACAAATTAAGTTTTCATTTTTAAAAACCAACTCATTTTCAATGGAATCTTCAAGATTGCAAGAATGAACATAAGAGGTAATTTTAAGCATTAAAAATTTTGTATGAGTTATACATACCCTTATGAGCCAATATATATATATATATATATATATATATATATATATATATATATATATATATATATATATATATATATATATATATATATATATATATATATATATATTATTTTAGCTCAAATGGCAAAACTCAATTAAGTACTAGATTGTGACCACTTACGTCAACTTAGGATTTTGGATGAATTTCAAAACCAAATAAATTTTGACTAGTTGGTCTTTTGAAAAAAATTTGAATATCAATAATGTTTGAAATAGGCAACTTTAGGTTTTTGGTATTGCTTTTTAATTTCCTTTTAGAATTGATTCTGACCAGTTTTTGAGTTTAAAGCCAAAACATGATACTATATTGCTAGTATTGAGTTAGAAACTCAATTTTACTTGAAATAAGTTTTTATAAAGCCAAAAAAACTTTGGAAAACATTTGAAGTGCATTCGTATACATTTTTTGACTAGTTTTTCAAAGATATACTAATAATTTCACAATTTTGACTTTTGGGCTAAATGGCTCAATTTTCAAAAACAATATTAGCACTTAATTTATTTGGGCACACTTAGCGATGTGATATACATGAATATGATTTAGCACTTCCTTTAATGTGCCACTTTTATCTAGCTCATGATGACAATAATAAACTTTTAGAACAAGGATAAGAACACCCCTTTTAAATGATATTCATGCAATACTAGCTACACAAGGCTAGGGGCTAAATATATCAAATATAGATACTTGTTACTGAGATGGCATTGGTTCATGATGTGGCATGATCATCCTCAAACATGGCTCCCATTATGCATATAGTGGAATTCACCTTTTCATGTTTAAGCCAAGCCTCCAATGTCTCTCTATGTACCTATTAA
This sequence comes from Dendrocalamus latiflorus, assembly GCA_017311315.1. Lineage (NCBI taxonomy): Eukaryota > Viridiplantae > Streptophyta > Magnoliopsida > Poales > Poaceae > Dendrocalamus > Dendrocalamus latiflorus. The sequence continues at coordinate 18,608,705 of CM029660.1, forward strand.
GCTTTTAAGCGCATTTTGGTACCCAAAACTTGGTTGGGTCTATAAATGTTAGTCACAATAGACTTGGGCACCCAAATGGCCCTAACATTGGATTTTTGCAAACTAACATTTTTAGTAAACATATTGTCATTTTTTTTCTTTCCTAAGCAAATAGTGTTCATTAACAAGAGATAGCTTAGGTAAACATATCCTCATTTTTTCTGTATATTTCATTTACTTCTCAACAGTAGACTGTTCTATTTTGTTTCAGCAATGATCCACATTGATAAATCAAATAAAAAGTTGAAGAGCTGCTTGTTTGGTTGGTTGGGGAGGGATGTAGAGGCACTTCTTTGTATTTTTCTAAAGTCGTATAAATAGTAAAAAGCAAACAAATACGCCATCCCTGCATTTTTCTGATTCAGAGATTAAATTGGTGTATTATTATTATTATCGAAAATTGTTTCATGATTGTTACCAAAATAATTTGATTTGCTTACCTCTGAAGATTTTTCGAATTTGAGGCAGCAGGGCAACAAGTCCTATGTAAGGTTTTGTACTTGTATCTACATAGTTCACGTGCCATGGATGCGTAAGAGTTGTTGAAAAAAGAAATAGCTTCTATGCAGTTCAGCTCTAAGTGGTTACATTTTTCCCTCCGGGAACCTCTCACACGACACAGTACTATAGTGGATCATCGGCAATCTTTCGCCGCCGGCAAACTCTCAAACGTGCACTCAAGAACATGATGAACACAGGTGAACACTCGATGTTTGGTGCTGCTAAAACGGGGCAGCATTTTCTGATATATTGCATGCTTATTTAAAGGAAAGCAACAAGTAAAGATGGCAGTTTCATGGATGGCATGAACGCACAATTTAATGCATGGCGATCCAGATCATGCCTCACGAATGCACAGTTTAATGCATGGCACTAATGCATGGCGATCGGTCTTGCCGCGCATGATTTTGAGTAACTGAAATGGAAACAATAAATCAAAAAATGATGAAACACTTGAAAGACGATGAGACGCTGGAAAGACGATGAGATGCTGGAGTAGCTTCAACATTTCTCCCCTAGTCCTTGCTGTGCTCATCGATCTTGTTGACACCGATCAACGCACGCAGTTGCTGGAACCGCACATGTCCAAGCACCTTGGTCAGAATGTCTGCTAGCTGGTTCTCCGTCGAAGTGTGCCGAAGGACTATCTTGTTCCCGTCGATGCACTCCCGAATGTAGTGGTAACGAGTGTCAATATGTTTACTTCGGTCGTGAAAGACGGGGTTCTTGCTATGCGTGATGGTGGACTGGTTGTCCACCTTGAGCTCCGGCGCTCCAGACTCAGTGCTGAACATGTTAGACACGAGCCGAGCTAGCCAGACGCTTTGGCAGGCTGCTATAGCCCCCGCAATGTACTCTGCTTCGCATGAGGACAGAGCCACCACCTTTTGCTTGGAGGACTGTCAGGTGATGGGGTTGCCGCCGAGGAAGAAGATGACACCGCTGGTACTCTCGCGCGTGTCGACGTCGCCCACCATGTCGGCGCCACTGTAGCTGACTAGTTGGGCTCGTTCATCCTCCCTCCTGGCGTAGTGAAGACCGTAGTCACGTGTTCCCGCTACATACCGTAGCACATGCTTCACTACGTTGAGGTGGTCCTCGCGTGGTTTCTCCATGAACCGGCTCAGATAACCCATCGCGTAGGCAAGATCTGGCCGGGTGTGCACCAAGTAGCACAGTCCACCAATGACGTGCTTGTACTCGGTGGCATCCACCAGTGGAGCATTGCTCTCCTTGCTCAACTTGAGCCTTGGTTCCATTGGCGCCAGACTGGGGTTGCAGGTGCTCATGCCACTCCGCTCAAGTAGTTTCCCTGCATAGGCAGATTGGTGGAGCGAGTGCCGCCTGGCCCTTGATTCACCTCGATGTCAAGGTAGTACGACAACAGCCTGAGGTCGCTCATGAGAAAAACGCGCTTCATCTCGAGCTTGAACGCCACGATCTCGTCACTGCTGGTGCCGGTGATGCTCAAGTCGTCGACGTAGACCCCGACTACCAGCCGCGATGACCCTCGGCTCTGCATGTACATGCCGTGCTCGGAGCTGCTCCTTTGGAAACCAAGTGACGCCACGGACGCATCAAGCTTGGCATTCCAGGCCCTCGGTGCATGTCGGAGACTATACAGCGCCTTGCAAAGACGCAGTACTTTGTGCTCACTGCCGTTGATGGCAAAACCCGGCGGCTGGGTCACGTACACTTCCTGAGGAAGACGCTCTTCACGTCCATGTGGTGGACTTCCTAGTGCTTGTGGGCTGCCAGGCCAATAGGCCCTCACGGACTCCATTCACGCGACCGGAGCGAAGACCTCGTTGAAGTTGATTCCCGCGCGCTGAATGTAGCCTTTGGCGACCAAACACGCCTTGTGCCAGATGACATTGCCGTGTTCATCGCGCTTCACATTGATTTCATTGCCCGATCGCACGGTGCCCAGTGGGGAGCCTAGCGAGCTCCCACATGTTCTTGTCCTCGATCGACTTCATCTCCACGTGCATCGCCTGACGCCAGCTCGCCTCACGCTCTGCCTCGCTGAAGGAGACAGGCTCATCCCCTTTGGTGAACTGCAACTCCTTGTCGAGGACCCGGGGCATAAGCCCAGGCGGCGAGGCAGTCCGATGACAGCATCGATGGCGCAGAACCGAAGTGGAGCATCATCATGGTCCACATCCAAGTTCTCCTCAGGATCAGCCAATGGCGAGACAAACTCGATCGGCACACTCGTGGGTGACGTTGTATGCGCGAAATGCTCCGGCAATGTCATGGGTGTAGGGGCCGACGTTGGTGTGGGCGACGAAGATATGTGAGCTGGTGATGCTGCATCGGCTCGAGGCAAGCCAAAGGTCCTGAAGTAGTGGACGGTGGGGCGCTCGTCGTGCCAAGCCTCAAATAGGGTCTTGCCGTTGAGCGCGCGTGTCGAAGCTCGATTGAGGACTTGGACTGCGGTGTTCACAGCCTCACCCCAGAAGTAGCTGGGAAGCCGCTTCGCCTTGAGCATATACCGCACCATGCCGATGATGCTCTGGTTGCGGCGCTCTACCACCCCGTAATGCTGCGGTGAATAGGGGGCGGTGAGCTGCCGCTGGACGCCGTGCTCAGTGCAGTACTCACCGAACTCCACGGAGGTGAACTCCCCCCACGATCGGTGTGGAGGACCTTGAGCCGCCTCCCTAACTCAACCTCCACGGCCGCCTGGAATTTCTTGATCGCCGCTGATGCCTGATCTTTGCTCGACAGCAAGTGGAGCCACATGTACCGACTCAAATCATCAACAACAGTAGAAAATACTTGTTACCGCTTGGACAAGGTCAAGGACGTGCTCTGCTCGCCGTAGCGCCTTATTAGGGAACGACGCGTGCCTTTGCTTGCCAACGAGGTAGCTGTCGCACACCTGATCGACCTGATCAAGCGGCAGCAAACCACGCACCATCTCCCGTTGGGCGAGCGCGTGCAATGACTTGAAACTGAGGTGCCCGTACCTCGCATGTTAGCACCAGGCCACCTCTGAGCTATGCGCCGATAGGCACACCGGTCGCCCGATGCAGAGCTCCAGGATGTAGAGGCGCGATGCAGAACGACGCACCCAAGCAAGAAGGTCGTGTTGCTGATCGTAGATGCGCAGGGTGCCGGAGTAGATCTCGATCTGACATCCGACCTCCTCCAGCTGACCAAGACTGATAATGTTCGCCGTCAGACGGGGAATGTAGTACACCCTCATTAGCGTGCGGTGCTCGCCATTCTTGCAACTGAAGATGATCGTGCCGTGTCCTTCAATCTCCACCACGGATCTGTCGCTGAAGCGGATGGTGTTGCAGACTCCCCCGTCGAGGTCGGAGAAGGCAGTCCGCGCGCCTGTCATGTGGTTGGTGGCGTCGGTGTCGAGCACCCATCGTCGATTGTCCTGGTCCTCCCGCAATCCAAGCTGCGCAAAGACCTTGGCCTCGTGGATCTTGACGTGGCGCGACGATGTGGGCGGAGCTAGAGATCGAATCTGCTCAGCGGGCGGCACTGCAACCTGAGTGACGGGGGAAGAGGCATGTGCCAGCAACAGAGTGGGCTCATCCTCTTCTTCCTCCACAACATGGGCTTGCGCCTGCTTATTTGGCTTGCTGCGGCAGTCCTTGGCCCAATGGCCAATTTTGCCGCAATTATGACACCGATCCGCCGTGTTCTCCTGGGCCATCCCATTTGAAGACGAGCTGCCCTTGCCTTTATGCACGCTGCCACCACCGCCGTGGCCACGACGTGTTTTGCCGCGCCTCTTGCCACTGCCGCTGTTGGAGCCACCGGCTTTGTCGTTGTTGCACAGCTTCATCCGCGCCAGCCAGTCCTCCTTGGCGAGAAGAAGATGGCCCTTGTTGTTGTAGACGGGCGCGGACGATGCTGGCTTTTTCTTTCGCTGCTCAATGGCGCGTAGACGGCCAGTGACCTCCTCGACGGAGAGCTGGTTCACGTTGAGGAGAGTCTCGATGGAGTACGCGATCTGCTCGAGGTGCTCGGGGACGACTTGGAGCATTTTCTTCATGATCTCTCCATCGGTGACGTTGCCGCCAGGGATGCGAATGTTGTTGGCGAGGCTCACAATTCGGAGTGAGAAATCGTCGACCGACTCCCCCTCCTTGAACACAATCTCCCCAAACTGCTTGAGCAGCAGTTGCGTGTTGGCGTCACGAACGTGATGCACGCCGATGCGCACGGTCTTGACTGCCTCCCAGGCGGAACGCGCTGTGCGCTTGCGTGCCAACGACCCAAACATCTCGGGTGGCACGGCGCGCAGAATGGCCGCAAGCGCGAGGCGGTCTTCGCGGTACTCGACGACTTCACCCTCCTCCGGTTCGACGGCCTACCACAGCCTTAGGCCTGCAGGTTCACGCGCATCAACAAAGACCATTCCTGGTAATTGGTGCGCGTGAGCATGGGGTACTGAACCGAGCCGCCCGCCTCCTTGAGACGCGCTCGATGATGACTTCGCTGCCGCGATGGCACCCTCGGCGCTGCGCAGGCGAGTGCGATACCCGTCGTCGAGGAGGGGATCCGAACCCTAACACCCCGCCAATCCAACCAGGCTCACTCTCTGGTCCCCAGGTCTTAAATGGGCTACGCACCCCCGCACCTGAGCCCACGGGCTGCCCGCAAGCAAGCCCTTGAAACAACAACCTTATAAGTGGTACTGGACCTTCTTCCCTCAAAAGACTAGTCCAATGAGTGGAGGTTCCCTCATACTTATAAGTTGTGCTTTCTCCTTTCCCATAATCCATGTGAGACTATTCCTAACAATCTCCCCCCCACACATGGATTGTGTACACCGCACTCCTGGAAGATGTTAGGCGCCTGGGGTCTAATAAGCACTAACTCCTAATTGATAATATTGCCTCTCATTTGATCTTTGTATTCAAACAGCTGATGGGCTCACTTGCCACTGAAGAGGCAGATAAGTTCAGAAATGAATTCTGTTGAGTGGCAGCGGGTGCGCAAGGGCCTAACCGATGAACTGAAGTTTTACGATGGCCTCAGCGCATTGCAATATGATCTCCATCGCAACAGCTCCTACCAGCAGACGGTATTAAGGTTCTGACAGTGGAAGTCTATAACCGACTGAACTTCCTTTTGCGGCAGTCTACGAAATTTTAGTGTGTGTATATATAAGCTTATCAAAATGGTAGAGGGCACCTCGAGCCTCTGGTGAACATTAAGGTATATGACTTCGTATATTTATATGTAGGTGTAGCTCAGTAGCACTGCAAGACCTCCTGACAGTAGTACTGAGTGAAGAGATAAACCAAAGGAAACCTCCACATATTTGCAGTTTCTTGTCCCAAAAATTTGAGGATGTTTGGAAGGAGATTCTCGCAATTCTGTTCATGGCTGAAGGGTGGTGAAAGACACGTCGCATTCTACAGCCTTGCAGATCTGGTTTTGGTAGGGCATCTTTGCCGTGTCTTCTTGTGCAGGGATAGGGCCCCGCGCGCCCTGTAGTCCCTTACGAAAGTCTTATCTTTCTTCTCTGCCCATCGCCATGTGCCGTCAAATTATCTTTCTTTTTTTCTTCTTTCTTTTTGCCTTTTCTATTCGTAAGAAAAAAAAACCAGCTGTCCATACAATAGCAAGACAAAATTAGCCATGTGAGAGAGACGCCACTCGAAGCAAAAAGCCGCTGCCAAGAAGCGAACGCAACGTGATGGGGAAAAAATTCAAGAGGGTCTTGCTGATCCTGCTATGCTATTCCATGTCAGCACTCGACCAACCGTTCATTCCGGCTTCTGGTTTTTTAAATCAGAATAAATACATTAGCCTTTTAATTTTTCTTTTTTTTTATTGTTGGTAGAAATATAACAGTTTTTTTAGTTTCTAATTAAGTAATTTAGAAAAAGTTAATAGTCGCTAGATTATAATTTCAATCAAAAATTAATAGCTGAAAGCTAGAAAATGCTTAAATCATACCAGAATGAATGGGCTATTATGAATGAATGGGCTATTTATCCACGAGATGCCGGTGGCAAATATTATTTGAAGGCAAAGTAGAGCTGAAACAACTGCAGTTACCTCTCAAACTGCTAAGAGAAAATAGACGCTAGCGTAAAACATTCTTTAGTTTTTATTTTGGAAAAAATTGAGCTAACTACTGGACTTAGCTCTCACTGGTAATTAGACTACTATTATCCAGACTAAAGGGATTCGGCCCGCTCTAAACGGTTTTAGTTTCTAGTTTATTTTGGCTTATTTAAACCAGAAGCCAGTTGAAACACATCGGCTTCTAATTTTGACTTTTACTTTTTTTTTCTTTTATTCGTTTGTATTGCCCATGACGATATAACAGATTTTCTATTTTTTTAATAAAATTAACAACTATTATAATACAATTTTAGTTATAAACTTAAGGTATGAGTCACTTAGCAATGCCATTAGACAACGGAGGAGAGGAAGATTATGCATGTACACCAAACGCGTCCGTAGGTGAGAACTCGAACTCACAGGATTAACGGTGGCACGGTGGCATTAACTGTGGAACTAATCTGCAAAATCCTTTTTTTCCCGATTAATTTGCATGATCCTTGCCAAGGCCTTTCTTGTCACAGATTACCCGCGCAAATCTTCGCTTTTCCTCGCTCTTTTCTTAGAGCGGGTTAAGCATGTGCTTGATATGCTTTCTTAGTCAGCAACCCTGGTGGTTCTTCGAGTCAAATCAATCTAAAGCGCCTTTCCATTAGTTAGCCTTTCTGTACCCTGCACGCTAATCTACACTTGTTCCATAAGAATCTGGCTGTCATATACTTACACCGCCAAACATGACAAGAGATATATAGCTTGTGCTGATACTATGTTAATCCGTACGGAGCTTAGAAAATATTCGATCTATATATATATATATATATATATATATATATATATATATATATATATATATATATATATATATATATATATATATATATATATATATATATATATATATATATGAGAAACCTTTTTATTACACCCGGTGTGTGTATATATCAGCAAAGTATGTGATATAAATTAGTTCAAAACTTTGAATTTGAGTATATTTTTCAAACTTATATATTTCATTTGAATTGTTATAGATGGATATATATATACCCTAAAACTAATATTTTTCAAAAAATATATCTGAATTTAGATAAAATTAATGCATTTGAAATCATGGTGCCCGGGCAGATGTATTCTTGTTCATCATAACTCTTCGACTTAAAAAGAAGGAGCTGAATATTTTTCATTTTCAATAGAAAAAAGAGTATAGTATTTTGCTGCCGGTCAACGTAAGGACCACCCCAAGGATTATAGCGACAAATCAGGTATGTTATTGTGATTTTTTTTGCGGCAAGTAAAATATTTCTTTATGCTTTTTTTGTTGTTCATTCGTATTTTGAATTTTTCCTTTTCAATGCTGTTTTGTGAAGGGAACTATGAAAGAAAGCACATATTAAGTCCGTCTTTGGAACGATAGTCCTATGAAACAATTACGAATTTTCCGTGAGATATTCTTCAAATAAAATAATTCTTCTAAAAATTCCTGTAAAATTTCTTTCGATTTTTTGTTTCTTCCCAGTGACCGTTGAAAAAATTGCACCGGCGGCATTCTCCCCTAGTATTTCGCTATTTCTTCCAACTCTCGGTTCTCTTAATTATAATGAATTAAAGTTATGTCGTGTTCACCGTGATATACATCCTTTTCTCATGGAAAAGAAAAAAATCTCTCTCTATCGCAAAAACATCACAGCAAAAAAAAAGAAAGAAAGAAAGGAGGGAGAGTTTTCAGCTCCTAGTTGGTGCCCAGCAGCTTGGTAGCATACTGCACCGTCCTCCCCAGACGTCAACGCCACCAGCTATCCGTTTCCGCCCGCCAGCACGTGACGCTCCCATGCACGCCACGCTGGCAAGCCTTCCATCCGATGATTTCCTCCTGCAACATATCACGTTCGCGCGGGGTTGGATCTCTGGAGACGCTTTTGCTGTTGCCTCGCCAAAGCTCTCTTGACTGGCTTCTTCGGTTTAATTTAGGATTTGGTTGGAAAGAATGATTTAAGTAGAAGCGGAACTGGACCTCGGACTGAGTAGGTTATAGCCCGAGGCCTAGCAATCCTAGTAATACTACCCCTCTAATATATACCTAAAAAAATATCAGATTTGCAGCCCAGCAATGATAGCCCAAACAACAATTCAGCCCACAGAAAAAGTTAGCAGCCCATCCATACCAAACATCAACGAGACATCCACGGATCCACCAGACCAAACCCTAATCCCATTCCCCAACCCAGCAATCCCCAGCCCCAGCCGGCAGCCGCCAATCAGATCTTTGTTCTGAGCATCCCTCTCCTGCGCGCGCCCCCACCGCCGGCCGCCGCCTTACCTGCGCGTGCCTCCACCGCCAGCCGCTCCGCCACTCGTGGTCTCGTGGACCTGCGCCTCCGCCCTCCTCCCTCAACTCGTGGACCTGCAGGCGGCAGGCCGCAGCCGAACCTTGACTCCTGAGCAGAGAGCCAAGCACGGCGAGCGCCGAGCGGGGGAGGGAGGACGGCGAGCGCAGCCGGCAGCCCGGAGCAGGGAGGACTGCGAGCGCAGCCCGGAGCAGGTAGGGTACGACGAGTGAGAATACCGAGGGCGAGGAGACCGCGCGGACGAGCTAAAGATGCTGAAGTCTGAAGAAATGGGGAATGAACCTCGGTTGCAGTCGAAATGGGCTCAGGCTCACTAATGAACGGCCGACGCTACCGATTGGATTTATCGTGAGCCTGACTGCCTGAGCTGAGCCACTGCAACCGAGGGCGGACTGCGGTCTGCGGAGATAGCGACTAGCCAGCCAGCGAGTGAATAAGTAAATTTTTTTTATGTTTTTAAATAAGTATGAATGATTAGATGAAAATGTTATATATTTAATGTTATATATTTGCTATTTAAGAACTAACTAAAAAGGTTTAAGGATACACATTATAAAATGAAGAGGAGCAAGACATTGTCATCATAAGTTAGTTTATTTCAAATGTAATATTCATGCTCTTTGAATTTATCTATATGTATATTTTATTTTTTATGTTGTCTTTTTATGTTATCTCAAATGTAGTATTTTTCATGCTCTTTGAATTTATCTATATGCATAAGATAGTGAGCAAATGTCCATTTAGGATTTGAGGTACTTGATGCATCTTTATTACGCTACAGTCTGTATGATTTCATATCCTTTTTTATTGTGATTTATGTTGAAAACTTGAACTCTTCAAGTGTTGAGCATTAAGCAAAAATTTTATATTAATGATATAGTTATGGCATATTTTTTATTATATCATAATATAGTTCTAGACTTGTGGTATGTTAAACTATTAATTGGTTCAAATTTAGCTTGGGGTATGCTTCAATCCTGGATCCGTCACTGGATTTAAGGGTTTGTTTGGTTAGGCAGATGAAATGGTATAGGTTATTATTTGATAGATGATATAAGGATGGATAAAATAAATTAGTTTTGTATTTGGTTTGGAGAGATAAAGATGAGTTGAGATAATCCCTAATGAGATAACCTGGTAGAGCCTATCTATCATAAAAGCAAGCAACATGTTGATGAAGACAATGCATCTCGCATCAGCATCTATCCATCAAATAAATCGTGTACCATCATACGTTTTGTTTTAGGCTCGAGAAATCGTTCAATTTATTTTAAAAGTTTGTTTGAAAAATCTATTTCATTTTTTTTCAGTTTTGAGGTTGAAGTCAGCAGCGAAAAAGAAAATAAAAAAGATAAAAAGAAATGGGCCAATGAAAGTCCGAATCCATCCCCGCCATTCCATGAGATTCACACACCCACACGACGACGACGCAAGCACACGCTTCGGGGCGGAGTAGAAGGAGAGAGAGAGAGAGAGGCGAGGAAGAAGACGCGGGAGTAGCGGCACCCATTCCCTCTCTTCCTCCCCCGCATCCTCCGCTTCGCCTCTCACCTCCCCTCCATCCCATCACCACCGCCAACTCCTACCACTATCTCTCTCTCTGTTCTTTTCCCCCCTCGGCTTCCATCGTCGTAGTTTTAGTGAGTGGGCGCAGCGCAGGCTGATCTCGATTGTTGTTCTTGTTCTTGTTCGTGCACTGCATTTCACTCATTTTTACGGCCCAATAATATCTTCTTGATTTTTTTTCTTCTTCTTTTGTTGTTTTTTTCACAAGGAAGACGGGTGTGAACTGAGCAGCCACAGCAGCAGCGTCAGGATCGAGTGAGCGATTGAGTGGTTGAGATTCGTGCGATGGGCGGATTCTCTGCGGCTTCCGCGGCGGAGCGGTGCGCGCTCGGCATCCACGCGCGGCCGTCCTCGCCGGCGTCGCGGCCGCGGGCGCAGCAGCCGCCGCCCCTCCGCCGAGGCCGCCCCACCGCTACCCTCGCCGTCTCCCGCCGCAGCCTCGTCGTGCCCCACGCCGTCGCCGCGTCCGCCGACCGCACCTCCCCCGACGTACGCGCGCTATCTCTCCCTCTCTTCTCCGTGTCAAATAGCTAATGCACTCCCAACTGCTCGACGATTTGCGCGCACTACGCTTTCTGTTGCTCTTGTTGCAGCTTGTCGGAAGGTTCACCCTGGATTCCAACTCCGAGCTCCAGGTACGGATCGCAGCAGCCGGCCTCAAGATCCCACATCGATTGGTCATTCTCCATGAATTTGTTCGTTTCTATGATACCACTGATGCATTGTGTCGGAAACAGGTAACACTGAACCCCGAGCCGCAGGGTTCGGTGGCGGAGATCAATCTCCAGGTGACCAACACCAGCGGCTCCCTGATTCTGCATTGGGGTGCCCTTCGCCCGGACATGAGGTGAGACTGGCCCGGCCCGGCTTCTGTTTCTGGTGATGATGAGACTACGAGAGCGTACATACTACATATGCTCTTGTGTCACATGCTGTACGATTTTTTGAATTTGGACTCAATAATTCAGATGCTTGGTTGTAGAGAATGGCGCCTCCCGTCCCGGAGGCCAGACGGAACGACAGTGTACAAGAACAGGGCCCTTAGGACGCCTTTTTTAAAGGTCAGTCTTGCATAAAGGGTTTCTGTCTTAGGACAGAGCATGTATCGTTAGTAATTTTTATTTCTGTCCATAACCGTGCAGTCAGGTGACAACTCCACACTGAGAATTGAGATAGATGATCCTGCTGTGCAAGCCATTGAGTTCCTCATCTTTGATGAGGCGCAAAATAAATGGTGAATGCTGCTGTTTGGATTACCATGTAGCGCTGCTTGTTTCTTTGAATGCAGAAGATATCAACAATGCAACATTCAACTTTGGACAGGTTTAAAAACAATGGCCAGAATTTCCAAATCCAGCTCCAGACGAGCCGCCATCAGGGGCAGGGTGCATCTGGTGCTACTGCTTCTGCTACTGTGGTGCCAGAGAATCTTGTGCAGATCCAAGCATACCTTCGTTGGGAAAGAAAGGGGAAGCAGTCATATACACCTGAGCAAGAGAAGGCAAGTTTTAAAACTACTGTCCATCTTCCATCTAAAAGGAACTCAATGTAGACATATGTTGTGGCATCTTTCTCCAGGAGGAGTATGAAGCAGCACGAGCTGAGTTAATAGAGGAATTAAACAGAAGTGTTTCTTTGGAGAAGCTAAGAGCTAAATTGACAAAAACGCCTGAGGAAAGTGATGCTCCGGCATCTCAAAGTACCATAACTAAAATCCCAGAGGAACTTGTACAAGTCCAGTCTTACATAAGGTGGGAGAAAGCGGGCAAGCCAAATTATCCCGCTGAGAAGCAACTGGTAACACATTAAATCATCAGCTCAACGTACCATTGTTGGGGTTCAACACTTTATGGAGACGCTTGTTTTGCATTTGCCAGGTTGAGTTTGAGGAAGCAAGGAAGGAACTGCAGGCTGAGTTGGATAAGGGAACCTCGATTGATCAGTTGAGGAAGAAAATTCTGAAAGGAAACATTGAGAGTAAAGTTTCCAAGCAGCTGAAGAACAAGAAGTACTTTTCTGTAGAAAGGATTCAGCGCAAAAACAGAGATATCATGCAACTTCTTAATAAACATAAGCCTACCGTTATAGAAGAGCAAGTAGTGACTGCACCAAAACAAACAACTGTTCTGGATTTGTTCACAAGGTCTTTACAGGAGCAGGATGGCTGCGAATTTTCAAGCAGAAAGCTTTTCAAGCTTGGCGATAAGGAGATCCTGGTTAGGATTCTTGACAGATATTTCATATTTCCAGACCTTGCGTCCACCAGGCTAATTGAACTTATCTGTTCTTAAGGCAATTGCCACAAATACTCTAGGTAAAACCAAAGTTTACTTGGCAACAAATCATATGGAGCCACTTATTCTTCACTGGGCACTGGCAAAAAAGGCTGGAGAGTGGAAGGTAAAAAAAATTCAAAAACATTTGCAGTTGCTAAAGTTGCAAACTCGGCATCCGAAAGAAGCACTCTGTAGTCTGTACCAACAAGGTCCTTTTTAACTATGCAGGCACCTCCTTCAAGCATATTGCCGTCTGGTTCAACGTTGCTAGACAAGGCATGTGAAACTTTATTCAGTGAGTCTGAATTGGATGGTTTGTATTACCAGGTACAGATAATTTTATCACCTGTTATTGTTCCTTTTTCTTTTAGACTTCTTGTCATCTCAGGATGTCTTCATATCCAGGTTGTTGAGATAGAGCTTGATGATGGCGGATACAAGGGGATACCCTTTGTTCTCCGGTCTGGTGAAACATGGATTAAAAATAATGGCTCTGATTTTTACATGGATTTCAGCACTCAAGTTACCAAGAATACAAAGGCAATGTTGCTGTCCACTTTAAGCTTTGCAACCTTTAAACATTTTTTTAACTGTGCTACGACTCTCTTACTAATAAGCTCTTCAATTTATTCTTAATTAAAGGATACTGGTGATGCTGGTGAAGGCACTGCAAAGGCTTTGCTGGAAAAAATAGCAGATCTGGAGGAAGATGCTCAGCGATCTCTTATGCACAGGTTAGGCATTAAAATGTCTATACTAATATGATTTATTCTGTCTTGGAAAATCCCTGATACTGCTTCTGTTCATCAACAGATTCAATGGTGCAGCAGATCTAGTTGATCAAGCAAGAGATGCTGGACTATTGGGTATTGTTGGACTTTTTGTTTGGATTAGATTCATGGCTACCAGGCAACTAATATGGAACAAAAACTACAATGTGAAGCCACGGTAGATACTTTTTAATGTTCCTTTCTTCATTGAGTTTTCACTCTGCGTAAACAGCTAAAGGAACAAACATTGATTTTTTTTGTTTTTTTTGAGATGGGAACAAAATTAACTGTTAGTCCTAAGAGGGCACAAAAACAGAACACAATTTAGTAGTCTGGACTCTGGACACTATTGTATCTGCATAAAACAAAAACACAGCTTACTTACATCTTCTTTGGCATTTCATAATAATCTATAACCATGCAGTGAGATAAGCAAAGCACAGGATAGGTTTACAGATGATCTTGGGAATATGTACAGAACTTATCCACAATACAGAGAGATCTTAAGGATGATAATGTCAGCTGTTGGTCGTGGAGGTGAAGGTGATGTTGGTCAACGTATTCGTGATGAGATATTAGTAATCCAGGTAAATTGATGTTCCCAAGCAAATACCCACTAATTTTGATTTGTTACTTTATTGAACTAGACAATGAGTTACTTCTAGGTTGTCAATGAAAACCTGCTTGTTGGTTTTGTAGAAAAATAATGACTGCAAAGGTGGAATGATGGAGGAATGGCACCAGAAACTGCACAACAATACTAGCCCAGATGATGTAGTGATATGCCAGGTAATTGATGTTCTGAATTCTTAGTACTGTAAAGATTTCAGCTTTGAAGATTTGATAGTTATGTCTCCCCATGGGCAGGCACTAATTGATTATACCAAGAGCGATTTCGATATTGACGTTTACTGGGACACGTTGAACAAAAATGGAATAACAAAAGAGCGTCTGTTGAGCTATGATCGGGCGATTCATTCAGAACCAAATTTCAGGAGTGAACAGAAAGAGGGTTTACTCCATGACCTGGGCAATTACCTGAGAAGCCTGAAGGTATGCAAAACAGCTGTCATGGATAAAAAACAGAGAAATCTATGCAGTATGTTTATATGAAAATTGGCTTTTTCAAAGGTTCTCGTATGCAATTTTTAGGAAACTTAAAAAAGCACATATTGCTCTGTAGTTTAGAAATAATTCCAGATCTACCCTAAAATACAGCATACTGCCCATCATATATGTAGAATGGTGGCTTTCTCTGCTAATCGTATATGCTGTTCTGTTCCATGTGTGCTTTTCCAATAATAATATTTGTAGTTTTGGCCACATCATTACTCTGTTATTAGGAAACGCAGAACCCAAGTCTCCATGACCAAGTTATAATTAAAGCTTGATCATTTTTTAGAACCTAGCTATGTCATTATGGAAATTTATATATGATGTCATCCCGCTGATCACGCCTAAAGAATAAAGTTCCCATATGTCAGCTTCGTAGCTGATGACATTTTTCAAAACAAAATCAGTTGAAGATTGAAGTGGCATTTTACTGATTCCCCTCAAAAGAAAAGGATATGCCATCTGCTGATCTTTTCTGTGATTGAGTGTTATTCTACTTCTTTCATTCTGTTAGGCTGTGCATTCCGGTGCTGATCTTGAATCTGCTATAGCAACTTGTATGGGATACAAATCAGAGGTACCATTCTCATCCATGATCATTATGCTAAAACGCTTTAGATACCTGTGTCAGGGTTCCAAAAACTGGCGGTTACCGCCCGGTAACTGCCAGTAACCGGAAACCCCGGTGACAACCGGGATGGAAAAACTAGCAAAAAATCCCATTGGTTACAAATGCACTTTCTAGATTGGTTTAGCTCTTTTTTGTGCTAGATTACCTATTGTATGGACTAAATATAAATAAATATGTTAGTCCCAGCAGTTTGTGGTAGGTGTTCTCTAGCATTTCCCCTTTTTATTAGGTTTTCCGGTACCGGTTACCGGTTTCAAACCATCCAAATTCAAAATTTGAAATATAAATTTTGTCCAGATTTTTCCCAGGATTTCCAGTAACCGGCCGGTTACCGTTACCGGTCGTCGGCCGGGAATACCTCTGGTTCCGAGATTTGGAACCTTGCCTGTGGTCATATCTAATGAAGTAATTCTTTGGGTACAGGGTGAAGGTTTCATGGTTGGTGTTCAGATCAATCCAGTGAAGGGTTTTCCATCTGGATTTCCTGTAAAAATCCTTGCCTTCTTTTCTTTTCACATGTACTTTCTTATACTGTAAAAGTTACGTTGTGACATTCATTGCTTGAGTAGGAATTGCTTGAATTTGTACTTGACCATGTTGAGGATAAATCAGCGGAGCCACTTCTTGAGGTGAGCGATACTAAATCCGAGCTTGAATTTTAAATTAAATAACAAGATAGACATCAGGATTCTTTCTCCAAATCATATACTTATATTTCTCCGGCTGATTGATTTATCTAATCCACCCAGTCTTTCTTATTCCCATGTTAATCACTTGTTGCCAATGTTTGCAGGGGTTGTTGGAGGCTCGAGTTGAACTACGCCCTTTGCTGCTTGACTCACCAGAACGCATGAAGGATCTTATCTTTTTGGACATTGCTCTTGATTCTACTTTCAGGACAGCAGTTGAAAGGTCATATGAGGAGCTCAACAATGCAGTACCAGAGGTTGGTTACACAAATATTGCTATAGGTTACATTATTATGTGTGCTTATTCCCATACTGTATCTTTTTTTTTTCTTATTCCAACGTGTTGCCTCATGTTTATGTTTTTCTTAATCCAGAAAATTATGTACTTCATCAGTCTTGTTCTAGAAAATCTTGCCTTCTCAACTGACAACAATGAAGACATCCTATGTTGCTTAAAGGTACATTTGATTTGTTGTTTGATGTTACACAGAAAAAATAATTATTTAGAGCTATTTACCTTGTTTTCTTTATTGCTAATCAATTTGATATGCACAGCCATAATCGAGCTGTTTATATAACTGAGAAAGCTGGTCAGAATTTCTTTTCTTGTTGTCTGCCTCTGCTTGTTATCCTTTTGGGCTGTACCTATGGGTACGCTGATTGTTTGGAAAGTGTTTTTTTAGAAAAATAATAGCAAAGTGTTTCATACTTTAATATGCTTGAAATAAGTAACAGGCCTTGTTTTGCTAATGAAAATTGCATATTAGGTATTTTTTTTTTAGAAAACGCAGGAGAGCTGCGTTTCATTGTATTAGAGGGAAGAAAAAAGAGGTGGGTCCCCAACAGGAACCTCACTCATACGGGGACCAAATATGAATGAGGCTTTTACACAGACTCAAGGAACAACATATTAGGTATTAACACGCTAGATTTGCTGGTGAAATGCTTAATTTGATCACTGCAAGTAAAGCAAGTGAAGTTTTTTGTTTGACCTTGCATGATCTTCGACGTATAACTTTGACCATTAATTTTTGTTATTATACATTAGAAGAACTATAAAAATACAATACTATGAATGTACTTTTGATAGCCAGTATGCATATAGCATTTTCATGTGTCCAACCCCGGCAAACTTACCAATGGCCAAAGTGAAAACAGTTTGAATGGCATGGATACAAAAGTGACATTTTTATTAGACTGGAGGGATTACTTTCTAGAAGTAACATTTTTGTTTGAACTTATTTGCGATTTCTGTTTTGTGATTTTCAATATGGTGACTTTGTCCAATGTGTTTCCTGAAGGGATGGAATAAAGCCTTGGAAATGGCTAAGCAAAATGACAACCAATGGGCTCTCTATGCTAAAGCATGTCTTGACAGAATCAGACTTGCCCTAGCGAGAAAGGGAGAACAGTACTATAATATGATGCAGCCCTCAGCTGAATATCTTGGCTCATTACTCAATGTTGACCAATGGGCAGTAAGTGTTTTATGAACTTCAGCTCTATTTTTCTATTTGGTTATCTGTGAACTAGTCTTAAATATTATTTCGGCAGGTTAACATCTTTACAGAAGAAATTATCCGTGGTGGATCAGCTGCTACTTTGTCTGTTCTTCTGAACCGATTTGATCCTGTTCTCAGGAATGTCGCACACCTTGGAAGGTAAAATGTATTGATTGCTGTTGAACTTTTTTTACATCACGACCCCTTGTGCATTAGCATGTCATTTTGGAATGGTGTTATTTAATGATGCTTGCCAAATATATACCTCTTATTTTTATGATATTCTTTTACCATGTGCCTGACATTTATCTCCTGCTAACAGTTGGCAGGTTATAAGCCCAGTTGAAGTATCAGGTTACATGGTTGTGGTTGACGAGTTGCTTGCTGTTCAAAACAAATCTTATGATAAACCAACCATCCTTGTGGCAAAGAGTGTCAAGGGAGAGGAAGAGATACCGGATGGTGTTGTTGGCGTGATAACACCTGATATGCCAGATGTTCTGTCCCATGTTTCAGTCCGAGCAAGGAATAGCAAGGTTTTCTCTAAACAACTATTTTGCAGGTTTTGACAAGATTTGTTTGTTGTATTGATCTGACATGGCCACTTTTTCCTATCGAAGGTGTTGTTTGCGACATGCTTTGACCCTAACACCCTGTCTGAACTTCAAGGACATGAAGGGAAGGTGTTTTCCTTCAAACCAACTTCCACAGATATTGCCTATAGGTATTTCTTGTTATTGGTTTTTGAATTGTATATATCTGATGAGGCTCAAGCTAGGTTACTCCTTCCACCACACTGATAACTATTTCTTTCTTGAATAATTTCTTCCATCGGGCTAGTTCTTTTAGTTACTAGCATACATCCTTATTGGCATTGAGGATAACTAGGTCCTGGGAGCTACTGCTAGTTCTTGTTTGAAGGACAATTTCAGTACTGTAAGCGTTTGCATGGCCAGTAAGATTTGTTCGCAGGATTTATAAAATATCTTCTGCTATATAGATGACCAGTAGCTAAACACCTGTTGAACTATCATGATGCGGTGATCGTACTTCATGATTCTTATATTTCAGTTTCTCAACTATCACTGGTAGTATCACAGCCAACTGGAATCTTTGTCTTACCTTTTTCTAGTTTCATTTGTCTTGATAATGCACAGCTATGCTTAATTATCTGCCCAAAGTTTACATCTTATATCTACTATTTGATAGGGAGATAGCAGAGAGTGAACTTCTGCAATCAAGTTGTCCAAATGCACAAGCTGGGCAAGCAGTACCATCTGTGTCATTAGTCAAGAAGAAGTTTCTTGGTAAATATGCAATATCAGCTGAAGAATTCTCTGAGGAAATGGTAAGTAATACAATTCTATGTATTTGAGAACTTTACTTTCTAAATGAAGACCCCATGGAACCAATTGTTGTGCTATATTGATTTCCTTTTCTTTTTGGCCTTCATTAGTTTTAAAAACTCATGTTTCTTTTGTCAGGTCGGAGCTAAGTCTCGGAACGTAGCATACCTCAAAGGAAAAGTACCTTCATGGGTTGGTGTCCCAACATCAGTTGCGATACCATTTGGGACCTTTGAGAAGGTTTTGTCAGATGAGGTCAATAAGGTTTGTGGTTCTTTTCTGACATGATTGGTGGTTCTTCTTTGACACTAAATAATTGAATAGTAGCACTCTTATACATGATTGTTGGAGAAGTCTACTTTTTCTACATGTTCAGAAAATCAGAATACACTATTTGGACCGTAATAAATGTGCAATCTAATATTCTCAACAAACGATTCCTTGGGTTTTTATCACAAAAGAGCATTTTCTGCATATCCAAAGGGCTTTTTGGGTATACAAATCACATATACAGTTTTAGGAGGCAAGTAGATATTTCTCCATAAGTAGCGTCTTCAGTAGGTGTATCTCATGAAGTAAATTAGCTGGTTTACAATGATCTTCCAGGCAATTGATTGTCGTTTTCTTTAATGGCAGGAAGTAGCACAAAACATACATATGCTGAAGGGAAGACTTGCTCAGGATGATTTTAGCGCTCTAGGTGAAATACGGGAAACTTTTCTTAACCTAACTGCTCCTACTCAACTGGTAAGATATTACAGTGCAATAAAGCTGATAAAGTATTTTCATCGCCCTGTATTTTATAGAGCAAAATAATATATTCAGTTCTGTTTGCATTTCTGCAGTTAGAAACCTTGTTTTTAACATTAATTTTGTTTACTTTCGTATGGAGGACTAAAGGCATATTTCATTCGTGCCTCAGGTTAAGGAGCTGAAGGAGAAGATGCTAGGCTCTGGAATTCCCTGGCCTGGAGATGAAGGTGACCAACGTTGGGAGCAAGCATGGATGTCAATTAAAAAGGTCTGCTCCCCTACCATTCATTGGTGGATCCAGACTTTATCTCTCTGGTTCATATTATTTGAAGTCTGTATAAACGCCATGGACATCAGGCCATGGGCTTTTCCTACAGAAATTGGACTCTTTGCATATATTTGTGGGATCATTGACCCCACAGGTTGCAGCTAGATCTGTTATGGATAATGAGAACATTTAATCATGGTAAAATGTGAAGGTGAGGAAATCCTTTTTAGGGAACTGAACATACCTCGGTATAGAGGCACCAACAGTGTGTCTCGCCCACTTGGGTTTGAGTCCAGGGACCGACCCAATTGCCCACCTCCTTCAGTGAATGCTAGATCCCCTGGCAGAATTTCAAAAAAACAAAAAGCCTTTCTAAGTGTGGGCATTGGGTATCTCACTTAATTTCCTTTTTAGGTTTGGGCATCAAAATGGAACGAAAGAGCATATTTTAGCACACGCAAGGTGAAGCTTGATCATGAGTACCTTTCCATGGCTGTTCTTGTACAAGAAATTGTCAACGCAGATTATGCCTTTGTTATTCATACTACGAACCCATCATCTGGAGATTCTTCCGAGATATATGCTGAAGTGGTGAGAGGGCTTGGGGAGACCCTTGTGGGTGCCTATCCTGGTCGTGCCATGAGCTTCGTATGTAAGAAAGATGACCTTGACAATCCCAAGGTGAAAATATCTCTTGAGTATCTCTCAATATTGTTTTGTGTTAAAGGTCTACCTACGCTAAAAGTAGTTCATTAATAGGTACTGGGTTACCCAAGCAAGCCAATTGGTCTCTTCATAAGGCAATCAATCATCTTTCGTTCGGACTCAAATGGGGAGGATCTTGAAGGTTATGCCGGAGCAGGATTGTATGATAGGTTCGCGAAAATCCTTCATGAATTGTTGTTTACCCAGATGCTTAAAGAGTTCTTTTGGCATTACAACTAAGTTGTGTTCTTGTTTCAGTGTCCCTATGGATGAGGAAGATGAAGTTGTACTGGACTACACCACCGACCCTCTCATCACAGACCATGGATTCCGAAAATCAATCCTCTCAAGTATTGCACGGGCTGGCCATGCAATTGAGGAGCTCTATGGTTCCCCACAGGACGTTGAGGGAGCAGTGAAGGATGGGAAGATCTACGTAGTACAGACAAGACCACAGATGTAACATGTATGTATAGCCGTCAAATAGAGGCATAGGGCACCGTTGTAGAGTAGTATATATGGGCGTTGTGGCATGCATAGTTGTACTCCTAGATGCGCAACACATAATACATTTTTTTTGTCAGCATACGTGCTGAGAATAAGCTTCGGTCATATACAGTATTTCCTAGTTCTCGTTTGGTCACCAATACGTGTATCTATGACCAGGATGTGAACCTACTAATGCCATCAAAGGAAACATTTTGATCAATCTATATTTACATCTGCAACGATAATGCAAACATTAGTAGCCTGCTTGCTTTTGGTTCTCTGCCTTTATGTCTAGCAAGTTGAAAAATATCAGAAAGTTCCTGTAAATATCTGTACTCTGAAAAGGACAGCTACATGGAAATATCAGCAGCCAATATCTGAAGAGTCCTATCCCCAGTTGCCAGGGAACCAAAGACAAGAAGAATCACCAAAAGGCAGAAATGGTAGGGTTCTTCAGTACATGTGCTGCTCTTCATCACTATCATTTGCAGTTCAGAACTGGATCAGGCCACCATGAACTGATTAGACCAAACAAGTACACACCAAGGAGGATGATCAGGTGTTGCAGCACAGCAAGGGGAAAGGTCAGAGAGGACTACTACCAAGCGCTTGGAGTTACAGTCCATTCGACACCTCAGGAGATCAAGGAGGCTTACAGAAAACTCCAGAAGCAACACCACCCTGATATTGCTGGCTACAAGGTGCATCCATCTGCCTCTACTTTGATTCACTTTCTTATTTCCCCCGTTTTTTGGGTTCAGTTTTTGGTCTATTAGAAATTCAGGTAAAAGATAACCAGGGCAGAGCAGAAAGGAACAATCATCATTGCCATGTTGAGATATCAAATTTGTTCTATTGCTTGTGTTGTGGATTTTAAGTGTGAAGTTGATATTTGAATGTTCAGGGTCATGACTACACCCTGTTGCTGAATGAGGCATACAGGGTGTTGATGAGGAATAGTGTCAGGAATGCTGGTGCTAGTGGCAAGAGCAGAGAAGGTTTTGGGAGCGGCTACACTGGGAAGGGTTACAGTTCTTGGAATGGGCCTGTGAGAAGCCAGGCTCTCTTTGTGGATGAAAACAAATGCATAGGTACGTAGCGTTGACACTTCTGATGACAAAAACATGACCTTCTGACATATAGATACAGGTTGCAAAATTCTTCCTAGTTTGATACACCGCCATATACAGGATGTAGGGAGTGTGTGCACCATGCTGGCGAGACATTCGCCATGGACGATGTTCTTGGAAGCGCGCACGTCGAAGTCCAGTTTGGAGATCTAGAGCAGCAGATTCAGGTAGTCTAGATTGTCCGAAGCATCCCCAGGTAGCTTCGTCTTCACACGGCATTTTACTGATCGATTCATTCCACATGTGCAATGGCAGGTGGCTGTGGAGTCCTGCCCTGTGGACTGCATCCACTGGGTTGGGAGCCAGGATCTCCCGATGCTGGAGTTCCTGGCGCGCCCACAGCCGAAGGAAGGACACGGCGTCTTCGGTGGCGGGTGGGAGAGACCCAGGGACGTGTTTGCGGCGGCCAAGAACTTCGCCAAGAAACTCGACAGGCAGGAGCAGGAGTTGGAACAGGAGCAGCGCTCCAGAGGTCCCAATGGTAAAATGAAATCGATGTTTCTTCAGCTTTTCATGCCTATGAACTGAGAACCATGTTGAATTCAGAAACAGAAGAGCCCATAAATTTGAACAACGTTGCAGGGGATGAAGATACGGAAGCTGAAACAGCAGCGCAGGCCGAGGCGAGGCGGCGCGCAGGGCAGGAGCTCCGGTGGAAGCCTTTGGTCGATGTTTGGAATGGGTTGAGGGGCTGGAGGAAACCTGGAACGGATTGGTGAATTCGCAGTTGCTTTGTCGCTGGTTGCTGATGCCGTAGAGGGTGCAATGCCAATCCAACAACCTCAGCTGCAACCAGAAGACATGGCAAGTTCGCAAATGCAGAATTGACTGGATGACGTACGACGGACAGTGTGAAGCACATGCTGTTGATTCGGCTAGGCATTGGGCAGGCTTCACCGTTTTGTATTAAGGATCATTTTTTGTAAGGAAGAAAACGTATCAAGCATCAATTGAATGTCCCTGAGAAACGCATTCGCGGTAGTAGAAACATCCTACGTGTGATGGAAAGGGGCTGCACGCACGAGCTTCTTGTCCACACTGCCCGCTCCGTCAGCTTGTTCTTTCTCTTTGGATCGTGAAAACAGGGAGGTGAACAGAATGGGTGATTAGCATAATGCAGGGGCGGATCCACCGCTCGGCGAGCCTGGTCGGCTGCCTGGGCTCGCCGGCGGCACCACCCCTTGCGTGCCCTTCTCTCTCTACGTACCCCCTCTCTCTCTCATGCCCAGAATCACCTTGATGGCAAGGCAGGAAGGCAGCGAAGTGGTTGCGGCCGACACCGGCTGCGTCACGCTGATGGCTAGTGGAGCCCCTGCGATGTAAGATGGTGGCAAAGACGGTGAAAGCCGACACTGGCTGCGTCACGCCGACGTCAAGTGCGAGCACGCGCCACCGGTGTAATGGAAGGAATTTTTTGTACGGATAACCCATTTTTTATTCGAAAATACAGAAATATACCCGCGATAAATTTTTTTACACAAATAGGCTCGAGTCGCCAAACCATTGGGCGATTTACGCTTGTCGCCCCACCAACAAGCGACTTATAAAGAACTAGTAGTGTGCCCGTGCTAACGCTACGGTAAAATACAAAACAAGATAAAATTTCGTCTTCTCTCAGTATTTTGCTGATTGTGGATTAGGATTCCAGTACAACCTGCCAAAACAAGGCCCAATACAGGCACTCTGAAAAAGCAATGGTGGTGCCCAGCTAGAATCAAGACCAGCACCTCTGCACCACCCAAAACAAACTGAATAAGGAATCAAACATTAATATCGCTGTCACATCACCTCAAATAGGAAGATTATATGATGAAAGACTGCACTTCTGCCTGAGTTAGAGTTTTAGACCTAGTGTTGTATTACAAGATTTGGAATAAACTTTTGAGTTCTTGCTTTGGTTGTTCCCTTCTCTGCCGAGTTTTCAGAGTTCTCATATTCCTTCCATAGTTCAATGCCTCTTGTTACTACCAAGTTCCAATTTTTAAAGTGTTTAAATTGAACTCTAAATATGTTAAACCAGTGGTGTTTAAGCAACAGACTGGACCAAACTTTCCACAACCAGTGAGTAACTGACCAGTTACCACCAAGAATCGACATTCTGAACCTAGTTTCACCTATCATGGATAAGATGTCAACAAATGTACTATAAGACATTTGTTCCATAGTTACGGAAAAAGGTTATGATACGAGTCTATGAATACCATTCTTTTCTTTTTTTGCACACCAAACAACAAAATAGAAATATCATCCAATTACGGAATATCATAGTATCTAGCATAAAAAGCAAGCCATCAGAATAGCAAAAGCTGTCTAGTAATAACTTGGAAGAGGAATAATGCAGGAAAATAAAAATTCCCCCAAATTACACCATTGACATGAATGCACCTAGCTAAGTATATTTACTGACGCAGTCTCTCTAAGGCTAATTTCAAATGAAGAGATCATATCAGACATTTGTCCACTACTAAAATATAATAGTAAGGTGCATTTTGTGGTATGCTCTGGTAAAGTAACTGCTACGGGCAGATAGCTTCCATTCACATCATTATCAAGGGGAATACAATGAACAATCTAAAAACAAGACAATAGAACCTTCCAGGTTTTTTTATACATACCTCCAAACAGCATCTGAAGGATTCTGCTGTTCAACAGGATGTTCATGACCAGGAATCCTCTGCTGATTCAACCCAATATTAAGCTGTTCAGCGATTAGCTGAATGTTTGCCACCTCTGCTGTTGTTGACCTTGTATGTCCTTGAGATGACAAAAAGAGTGGTCTTCTACAAGTTGGACAAGTGTAACCCTCCATTAGTCCTTGATCCAACCTACACATAGCAACAAAATACATGGCGAAAAATTTAAAAGTTGATCCAATTTTCTGTAGATATATTTGATGGCAAGATAACAGAAGGGCTCTCCACCATGACTTCACTCAATGTTTTTTTCTTAAGAGGGAAGTTTTGCTGTGTTTTCTATGTCCAAACGCCAAACTCAATTTGATAGAGATCAACCAACTGACCAATTGCAAATTTTTGCCCTGTAAAACAAAGAAAGAAAGGTGGGAATAAGCATCTAAAGAAGGAGAACTAACAATTGACCAAATCTGCAAAATTGGTTTTTTCAAACCATTTACCTTTCAGATTCAATCCTAGATTTTCAGAATCTGACAGGGCAAGTCCAATACCAACCCTCTCAGTTGCTGATAGTTCAAGTTTATTTGATAATATTTCAAGGAACCCATCACTGATGGGTACTGTCCTCAGTGCTTCACAAAAACCGGTGCTGAAGTATGGTTTATCCAGGCAATATCTGAAAACGATGGATAAGAGATCATGTTTGGATTGAGAGTTCTTTGCCACCCCGACATTCAGCAGCACTTCATCCAAACAAACTTGAAGCAGCAAAATGCAACCATCATGACTGCAGTCTACTAACTGAAACAGTGGAAAGAAAAACATATTAGAATAACGCCGATGCATAAAGCTTAAGCAAACTTCAGTGGGGATCACAGTAAATGTAAAGAAATTACTAAGGCAACACAACTTAACAGATCTGTGTGAACAAACAATGCAAAATTATGTAGGTCACAAGCAGATACAACTTAACACAACTCTCATCTGCAAGCCTCTAAAGTTTTTAAGAGAGCCATCCATGCTAACAAAAACCCAATGTGCTCTTCACCAAAATATACATGAAGCATCCAAAATGAGCGATTCCAATACATGCACTATTAATAAAAACACATTTACCTGCTAGTCGGCTACACAACACATATCATATGCATCAGAAGGCAAGAACAGACCAGATCGCCAAGGCCACCTCCACCCCCAGCGTAGCAACTCACAAGAGGAAAGCCTCTCCTGGCAATGCTCTCCAACAAACTTCTGAAGTTCCTTCGCACAGTATTTTCAAGCTTTGAATTAGAATACAATGTTACAAGCTTTCAAAAAATAACATAAGTTAGCGCAGCTAAGCAGTAAGCTTGCATACAAATCAAGATAGGAACGCTATACTATAGTTCATGTTAAATATAAAACTCATGAGCAACAAGCTGTCTGGAAATTAAACATCCACAGAATAAAAGGGCGATTACTTCTCAAACACTACGTGCAGAAGCAATAAATTGTGGACACTATATGTATACACGACATTAACCCAGAAATAGACGCATCAATATAATACTGTAATATTCAAAGATAAATCACCCAACCACATTAGCATACCTCCTTGCGATTGTTTGCTTGAACCTTGACGGCAACTGCTAACTCACCCTGTAGAGCATCATGCAATATTTAGGAGAGCAGGAAGAAATTGAGTTGCTGCCCCTAACTGGTATTTTTCCTAGAAATCTCGAGCCAACCTTCCCGCAAGAGGTTTTTTTCTTAACAAAAAATTGAGTTGCTGCCACTAACTATTCAGATTTTAGGCTATGATTATCAAAATGTTGCCATAGCGCCATCATCTTGATACTCCATTGGCAGATAAACAAATTACTAATAATAACACTTAAGTATAGCAATAGCACCACTTAACTACAGCAGAAACTATGGATCAAACCAATTTGGTCCACAATCCGCATCCTGTGATTGTTAAACTTTACTGCCTACTTCTGGAGACAAACTTAAATGTGCAACTTTTGCAAGTTCGGTAGAATATGCTATCTGCTGACAGACTTACTTATGATTTACACATCACAGGGACATCAGTGTTTCGTTATAATGTTCTATGAACAGGCCTTAGAAATTTTTCTGAGCATCTGTAGGTGTTAGCAGGTAGCTAGTTGTTTACTCTCAAGCAAAAGTGCATACACAGACCCGATAATACAACTCAATAGCGTCCCTTGTGTAAGCGTGCTTCTCATCCCAGGGCAACGATGGGGAGCTTTCTGAAAACATGTTTGATAGCTAAGGATATCACAAATTCCATCATATTACTTCTAATTCTAAGCATTTAGCATTTAAATCAAACAGGAACTGTATCATGTAACTTCAGAAGGATATGACATCAAGGTGGGAAGAGAACAAATCAGTCTCCAGAAAATCCTCGATGAAGTCACTTGACATGACTTCCGAATAGAGAAGAAGAACCGGCCAGTGGAGCATGCCCTGCTCATCCAGCTTTGGCTTCTTTACCCCCGTCAGCTCCTGATACGCTGCCTTCCCAAGCCTCAGCCCTCTCTTCTCTATAGCAGCAGCAACATCCTGCATACAACTAATAGCACGGTCAATCCCACGCATTGGAATAGCAATAAGGTAATATCAAACTCGAATATTTGGGGAAGAAGAGACCTTTGCTGCAGTGATTGCTTGTGCAACCTTAGCCCTTTGACGATCTTGCTCACTCTGTTGCGCCTCAACTTGCGCAAGCAATTTCTTGAGCTCCTCATTAGCGGGGTCCTGCTCGAACCCCCTCCGGCAGAAAGACGCCGCCTCCGGCAGCAAGTTGAGAGCAAGCGCAGCCTTCGCCGCCCGGTAGCACGCCTAGCTACAAGAACACCACACATTACGCCACGGTTCCTTTACCCAATCCAAGAGAGAAAAAAGGGGGAAATGCACGCGCGCGCGGACCTTGACGTTGGATGGGGAGAGCCGGACGGCCTGCTCGGCGTCGTCGAGGGCGCGGCGGTGGTTGCCGAGGAGGAGGTTGACGTGGGCGCGGTTGGCGAAGAGGACGGAGGCGTCGGGGTCGGGGGCGGAGGCGGGGAGCGGCTCCATCTGGGCGATGGCCTTGGTGTAGCAGTCGATGGCGTCGGCGTAGTGCTTTTGGCCCATCTTGACGAACTGGTTGCCCTGCTCCTTGTACTCGCGCGCCGTCGACTCCTTGATGGCGGCGATGCTGTCCAGGTCGGCCTTCTCGCCCTCCGACAGGGGCGGCGTGATCAGGGGAGGCGGTGACGAGGGGATGGAGAGTTTGGGGGCAGATGGGTGAGGAGGAGATGGGCAGATGCGGCGGGCGGATGCGGTTGGGCAGCGGCGGAGCGGAGGAGCGGGAGGCGGCGGCAGCGCGGGGGCGAAGCAATCGAGGGGTGCGGAGGAATCAGTGGGGATGAGCGCGGTTCGGTATGGAGGAGCAGCGGCGCCGATTGGGACTGCAGAGGAGAGCGGGACGCGGGAGGGGTACTGCAGATCCATTAAAGGATGACCGTCGGATATGGTTGAGTAAGGAGAGAGAATAGAGGAGAGTTAATCTGGTGCGCACGTTTTTAGGATGGTGTATTTCTGGGTGCATATTGTGGTGTGGATGTAGTTAAGGTCATGACTGTGGAGCAGGTAATTGTTGGGTGGATGTAGGATAATTTTAACTGGTGGTTTATTAGTTTAGATGTGGTAACCGTTGGGCGATTAAATGTAATCGCCTCCCCGTTAAGCGATTAAATTGAATCGCCCCCCCGTTCGGCGACATAAAGAGAGTCGCCCAACGGGGGGGGGGGGGGGCGACTGCATATGACTACAGCCCGACGGCCAAGCCCTCTTTTCTTCCCCACGCCTGCTCGCCAATCTACCTCTAGGCGACTGCATGGTGATCCCGTCTTTCGGTTTTGTGAATTTTGTAATTTGAAACTCGTAAAAAATGTGGTATAGTCACATATACTGTTAAGTCACACAAGAACTGGTATTTAATATTTGTCACATTACTTGATATAGAAATAATTTTCTATACGAAAAGAAGAGATAATAGCATTGTTTGAATTTAAATGAACTTTATAATATAACGCAGTAACATGCCGCGTATTTATCCATTACATGCATGACATACACCCCTCACTCCCCACCCTAAGGTGCTCCGTCACCGCGCCCGCGTCCTGCCATACGGCCCCGCTTGGCCGTCCTCCGGTGCAACGGATTACGAGGCGGGTGACGAGGGTCCGAAAAAGTAAAACGATCAGGTGGGTTTCGCACCCGCGGCTGTGCCGGTGGAGTCAGCTGCACCTCTAGCTGTGTGGCCTCCGGTGCACCGGGGAGGCCACTGCCGGAGAGAACCTCCGGTGCTGCGTCGGAGGACGGCCCAGGCCAGTCCGCAAAAAACTGGTCCACCTCGATGTGGCCCGGGGAGAAGCGTCCCTGCTGCTGGTAAGGACCTGCAATAGTAATATCGTTAGTTCGTTGCATGTCGTCTTAGGATAAAAACAAGATCGGACGATGCGTACCCGTACATGGCGCCATGAAATCATCCGTGTGGAAGCCGGGGATGTACGTAGGAGGTGTATGAGGCCGTGACCAAGCAGAACTCCCTGGCTGCTCCGGGGGAGGTGGACGTGTCCACGTAGAACTCCCTGGCTGCTCCGGGGGAGGTGGACGTGTCCACGTACTACCTCCGGAGTAGTGCCACGCTGGTCGGGGTGGCACTGGTGGTCGGGGTGCACTGGGCGTAGGTGTGGAGACCACCGGTAGCCTCGTGCAGGACAGTAGGCTGACGATACGTCTACACCCTGCCTCCATCCGTCGCGCAAAGCTGACGGCCTCCTCGCGGGTCAACTCCCCACCTGTGCCCCACCTCTGCACTAGTGCGGAGGACTCCGACCACAGCGCGGCACCGACGTTAGCCTGGACAAAAAGACATAGAATGGTCCATCATCGAAACGATATTGCCATTTGAGAATTTTTGAAATTACAAGTTACGTACCGCGATGTGAGCGTCGCGTGCGAAGTGCGCAGGGTACGCGTCTGTCGGTGCGGCGACGTGTGGGGCAGGTGGGTCAACGACATGTACCAGCCTGGTACGAGTCCGCCCCTGGTACCAGATGAGGTACTCCGCGTAGTCGGCTATGTCGTATGGCCGGTCCTCCTCCACGCGGTCATCCAGCGCACCCTCCCACTGCGCAATCCAGGGCTGCATCCTCCTGGACCAGTCCGTGCCTTTCTTGACGCCCTTCGTGTTGTGCCTGTTTATGGAACCATTACGTAATGTAAGTACTTGCGATCACAATAGTAAGTACGTACAAAAATATCAGAAGCGATCACTCACGCGTGCACGCGCGACGGAATCGGCGGCCCGACTGGTACAGGAAGTGCCTGCCACAGCCCAAACTGTCGCATGACTCACTGCGGTGCGTAGTCCTCCACGTAGATGCCGTACACGAGCTTCCGGCGGGTTAGCCAGAAAGCCTGGTCACGCCAGCACAGTGCAGACAGCCCGTCAGGAGCACGGGCCTGCACTGCCTCCGCTGCGTAAGGCTCCCAGCGCACGTCGGAGTCTGCGAGGCGGTCCAACTGCTCCACGAAGGGGTGGTACACCCGCGTGACCTGCACGTGCGCGAACTGTACCTGCAAGAAAGGCAAATTGTTTAGTACGACGATCGTTAATAAGTTGACTACGATAAAATAAAACTCACTCGTCGACGACACCAAATAGAACCCATCGTCGACCGGTCGATGTCTCCCCCCGGGTACATCTCGGCCCCGTAGGGACCCATGTCGTCTAGTACAGGTCGTCCGAGACTGAAGCGCTCGAACGACCACAACTGCAGCAGCAGGAGACATCCCGTGAGGATCGAGTTCGCCTTAATCCTCGTGCACGCATCGCACAGGCCGCGGTACGTCGCGGCAAGTGCGGCCGATCCCCAGCTGATCTGGATGGCCTCGCCGTCCGCAATCGCCCTCGCATAAGCGATAAGGCGCGCGTCAACGGTGTTGCCGTGGCTGGTGGTGAAGAGCACCCAACCAAACAGCCACAGCACGTAAGCCTCCAGGTGGCGCGCGACCTGGTAATCGTCAGCATCTGCAACCATGCGCTCAACCTGAATGCGAACAAGTTCTTATTAGTATGTAATTGCACAAATAAGAGTTTCGAAGACGCGATCGACTTGAAACACCACGTACCCGGTACTGTGCCAGCCACCTCTGCGTCGGTCCATGCTTTTGCCTCTCATCGAAGATGTGGTGGTGATCGGCCGGTGGAAGGACCCCCTGGAATCTGCCGAGCAGGTCATCGCGCCACTCGGCGGGAGCCTCCGGTAGGAAGGCAGCGTCTCCCGCGACCGGAAGGCCAAGGAGTAGGGACACGTCCTGCAGGGTCGGCGCCATCTCCCCGACTGGTAGATGGAAAGTGTGCGTCTCGGGCCGCCAACGGTCCACCAAAGCCGTCAGCAGGGAACGGTCGAACGGGAAGCGTCGTGATCACTCCACGCCCGCCTCGTCCCCCTCCCCGGCCAAGGCACCTCCGTCCTCATCCGTGGCCTGCACCATCCGGGCAAGAGGGACAAGTCCGGCATCCCGCAGCCTGCAAATAAAGTGAAGGTCAGCATTAAATGTTTTTATGGTAATACTAAAACGTTGGCGTAGTGCAAACCTGGCAGTCCAACGGGGGTCGAGTCCCCAGGCCACACGAGGTGTGCGTGTCCAGACCACTCCCAGCTCAGTCGACTCGTCCGTGCTCCCCGGTGGCGGCGCACGACGGGAAGCGCGGTGCACGCGGTCCAAGTGCTCGTCCAACAGCTTGCTTGTGTTAACCTTGTGAATGATGCATGGACAATACTGATCCTGAACCTCCACCTAAATAACCCATAAGCCATCTCAATACATCACTAAAATAGTACATACCCACACAAACGAACAACACCGCTCCTACACGCAAACCCAGCACATACACCCTCTTTTCATTAGATACTTTCCTATTGTCGTGGCGATTATAATTAGCTACCTTTAACATGCCCAAAATCTTCTCCCCTTCTCGACCAAGCCCCCACCCTCCCCTTCCAACTTTCCGTTCTCTTCAATAGTAGGGACGGCAACCTGCGAGGCTGCCGCTAGGCAAAGGAGCATCAAGGGTGATGATGGTCGAAGTAGAGGAAGGAAGCAACTATGGGGCAAGGAGAGCTGGGGTGGCATAGGACAGTAGGGGGATCGCATTGGTGGGCGGCTGTGCAGCCGGCGAAGGGAGCAACCTGATTGGGGGCGCGGACGGGGTAGCTTGGGCTGCGATAGTGGTGTGTGGTTGAGTGGAGCGGCTAGTAGCATTGGCTTGGGACAACGGTGAGTGGCTGGCAAGGGAGAGGTGACGCTGCCCATGGCTAGAGACGGCAGTGACGCAACTCACGGGAAAGGCTAGGGGAAGCACATGGGTCAAGGAAATAGATAAGGTCCTTACCTCTCCCTTTGGCTTACCCGTATGAGGAGGTCGGCATGGGCTGGGCTGGCTTGGCCTTGGGCCTGGCCGAGCCACATCTCTTTCCTTTTTTATGAATATTACAGATCACCAAGAAGATCTAGGTGAGCTACTACCTTACCTCCACATGCAGCAACATTGCCACAATACGAACTTTAGTTATGAGCTCACTGAACATGACCCTATATAAGCCGCTCTCGAGCGCAGGTGCCACACTTGCTGTTCATGACCAATCCACTACAAGGCACATCAACCCGGCGCGCTGCCTAGCAGCCCGCGTCGCGGCGGCGAACGCACGTGTCACCTTCTCCACCGCTGCTTGGGGCACTGCCTCATGTTCCCCTCCCTTGCGTCAACCAATGAGGAAGTCATGGACTGTGCGGGTATGTTGTACGTCCCCTACTCCGGTGGCTTTGACGAGGGGTTCAATCCAGAGGTGGACGATGCTGGTCTTTCATGAGTGGTCACCACATAACTTGTGTCCTGTACAACTTCCTTGTGGGGTGGGTGCCCGACGTCACATGGTATTCCCACGGCGCTCTATTGGATCTAGAAAGCCATCGTATTTGCCGTGTACTACCACTCCTTCCATAGTCACGACGTGACCCTGGCTGTTAGGAAATTTGCCTAGGGTCTATATGAGCGATAAACTTGAACTATGAGATCACGCATGCGAATAAGAGTAAACACAGATAGATCTTTGGTGACACGATATGCTTGTCTTTTTTGTCTTTCTTATATAGAGAAGCAACATACAAGACTTTGTATCCAACGCGGTATCCCACGCTGAGAGTCCTGCACAGACATCCCTTGATTTTCCTTTACAACCGCTCTGAATCCTAGTTACATGCGGGCTCTGATTCTTGACCTTTTACGACTACGACTACTATAGTACTTTTATGACCACGGCTGCTATAATACTCGAACATACACACTAGTCATAAAGACTACTGTGGTCATAGACATACTCTGGTCGTGGACTCGACTAAGCCTAAAGACAACTAGATTAACTCTATCAATCTCCTCCTTAAGCTTGTTGTCTTCCGTTGATGTTCTGCACACCGATTTTCTCCCTCGTATCCATGAACTTCAATCTTCCAAGCGACTTGGTCAGGATATCAGCAAGCTGGCCTTTTGCACAAACATCTTGCACCTCTATCTTTCCTGATTCCACACATTCTCTTATGTAATAGAAACGGGTATTGATGTATTTGCTTCTCTCATGGTAGCTTGGGTCCTTGCACAACGCAATTGCAGACTGATTACTGACCTTCAGAGATATCTTCTCAACCTTTGTCTCTAACATATCAGCCAACAATCATCCCAGCCATACCCCTTGACATGCTGTCGCACAAGCTACAATATACTCCACTTCACACGAGGATAAAGCGACTACCTTCTGTTCTATGAACATCAATTGATTGGGTTCAACCCAAGGAAAAACGTCATGCCTGAAGTGCTTTTCCAGTCATCAGTATCACTAGCTAGGTCACTATAAGAGTAACCGATCAACCCCAATCTTCTTCCTTCTTCTCGTAGACACACCTGTAACTCAAAGTTCCTCTCACATACCTAAGTATGTGCTTTATAGTGCCCATATGCTCCATAGTCGGCTTCTTCATGTACCTGCTCACCATGTCAATCGAGAACGCTAAGTCCGGTCGTGTGTGTAACAAGTACCTCAAGTTTTTGACTATGCTTCGGTATTGGGTCATGTCCACAGGAGGGTTTGTGCCATTCTTTCTCAACTTCAGGCGGGGTGACCAAGGTCGCGCCACCCATAGATATGTCCGACCGGTGGTGACCAGGCCGTGCCTCATCTCCTCCTCCTGCAGTTTGCAAGCCGAAATGATTGTCCCAAATGACATGTACACCATGGACCGCGCGGCCTTGGTGTCTATCCACTCCATACGCCATCGCATCATGGCGCAGAGACAAGTCCGTTCTCAACGGAGACACTTTGTCCGGCTCCATCAGCTCGACGATGACGACCTCCAACTGTGGTACTACACTGAGCGCGTCGGGCTTCAGTGCATCGAACGTGTTGACTAGCACCTTGGGCTTGTGCTCGTCGAGCGCCAAGAAGAGATCACGCAGCGTGTCGAGTGCTGCGTGTAGACGTTGCTCCGGCAAGGTGATGCAGACGATGGATGGGAGCGATTTGGATTTGGGTGGCGGCAGCCCTGGCAGGAGGACGCTGGCATCGCGGTCAGGGCCATTGGCGCATGAAGCATAAAGTTAATCTAGTTGTTTTCAGATCTAGTCGAGTCCATGACCAGAATATATCTACAACCATAGCAATCCTACAACCACAACAGTCTTTACAACCAGTGTGTATGTTCAAGTACTGTAACAGTCGTAGTTATAAAAGTACTATAGTAGTCATAGTCATAAAACGTCAGGAATCAGAGCCCGCGTGTAACTAGGATTCAAAGCAGTTATAAAGGAAAGTCAAGGTATGTCTGTGTAGGACTATCAGCTTGGGATACCGTGTTGAATACAGAGTCTTATATGTTGCTTCTCGATATAAGAAAGACGAAAAAGACGCGGGCGTATCATGTCGCCAAAGATCTATTTGTGTTTACTCGTATTTGCATGCATGACTTTGAAGAAGCCAAGGCGAAACCAGAGTGGAGAAGAGCTATGGAGAAGGAGATGTCATCTAAGAGAATGGAACATGGCAGCATGTTTCATTGCCAGAAAGCCACAGACCGATCGGATTGAAGTGGGTGTATAAGTTAAAGAAGGACACTCAAGGCGTGATCGTAAAGCACAAGGTGAGACTAGTTGCAAAGGGGTACATTCAACGACAAGGCGTTGATTTCGGTGAAGCCTTTGCCCCTGTTGTGAGGCTAGAGACGGTGTGCCTGTTCATTGCGATCGCAACACATAAAGAATAGAAGGTTCATCGTATGGATGTGAAATCAGCCTTCCTTAACGACGACTTAGAAGAAAAAGTCTATGTTATGCATCATCTGAGATTTGAGAAGAAAGGAGAAGAACACTTTGTGTTAAGATTGCATAAAGCTCTATATGGTCTACGTCAAGCCCCAAGAGCTTAGAATTCGAAGCTAGACAAGTCTCTGGTGGCACTCGATTTTGAAAGATGCATGTTAGAGCATATGGTGTACAAATGAAGCTAAGGAAAAGGGAGTTTGTTGGTTGGAGTTTATGTGGATGATTTGATCATCACTGGAGAGAGTATCGAGGAGATCAATAGCTTCAAGAGCCAAATGAAGAAATTATTTAGAATGAACGACATTGAGGGCCTGTTCTTTTCCTCCGAAGCTGGCGGCTTTTGCTACAGTACCTAACTTTCAAACGGAGTATTTTCTTAAGACGGGGTCTACAAGTTAAACGATCCACACGTTAAAAGCCCAACATCTGTACCAGCCAAAATCGTAAGTGAGTATCTATCTCTGTAATATGTACCGTAAACAGCCAAAATTCAAATATTTCAGCCAAAAGCCATAAGCCGCAGCCGTTGCCAAACAGGCCCTGAGCTCAGCTACTACATGGGCATTGAAGTACGTCAGAGCATCGGGAAGATTACTCTTAGCCAATTCGCATATGTATCAAAGGTGTTGGACAAATACAGCATGAAGGATTGCAATCCAATGCAAATTCCGATGAAACCCCGACTGAAGTTGAGCAAGAATGGCACAACCCCTCCTGTGGACATGACCCTATACCGAAGCATAGTCAAAAACTTGAGGTACTTGTCACACACACGCCCGGACTTAGCATTCTCGGTTGACATGGTGAGCAGGTACATGAAGAAGCCGACTATGGAGCATATGGGCACTATAAAGCACATACTGAGGTATGTGAGAGGAACTTTGAGTTATAGGTGTGTCTACGAGAAGAAGGAAGAAGATTGGGGTTGATCGGTTACTCTTATAGTGACCTAGCTAGTGATACTGATGACTGGAAAAGCACTTCAGGCATGACATTTTTCCTTGGGTTGAACCCAATCAATTGATGTTCATAGAACAGAAGGTAGTCGCTTTATCCTCGTGTGAAGTGGAGTATATTGTAGCTTGTGCGACAGCATGTCAAGGGGTATGGCTGGGATGATTGTTGGCTGATATGTTAGAGACAAAGGTTGAGAAGATATCTCTGAAGGTCAGTAATCAGTCTGCAATTGCATTGTGCAAGAACCCAAGCTACCATGAGAGAAGCAAATACATCAATACCCGTTTCTATTACATAAGAGAATGTGTGGAATCAGGAAAGATAGAGGTGCAAGATGTTTGTGCAAAAGGCCAGCTTGCTGATATCCTGACCAAGTCGCTTGGAAGATTGAAGTTCACGGATATGAGGGAGAAAATCGGTGTGCAGAACATCAACAGAAGACAACAAGCTTAAGGAGGAGATTGATAGAGTTAATCTAGTTGTCTTTAGGCTTAGTCGAGTCCACGACCAGAGTATGTCTATGACCACAGTAGTCTTTATGACTAGTGTGTATGTTCGAGTATTATAGCAGCCGTAGTCATAAAAGTACTATAGTAGTCGTAGTCGTAAAAGGTCAAGAATCAGAGCCCGCATGTAACTAGGATTCAGAGCGGTTGTAAAGGAAAATCAAGGGATGTCTGTGCAGGACTCTCAGCATGGGATACCGCGTTGGATACAAAGTCTTGTATGTTGCTTCTCTATATAAGAAAGACAAAAAAGACAGGCATATCGTGTCACCAAAGATCTATCTGTGTTTACTCTTATTCGCATGCGTGATCTCATAGTTCAAGTTTATCGCTCATATAGACCCTAGGCAAATTTCCTAACAGCCAGGGTCATGTCGTGACTATGGAAGGAGTGGTAGTACACGGCAAATACAATGGCTTTCTAGATCCAATAGAGCGCCGTGGGAATACCATGCGACGTCGGGCACCCACCCCACAAGGAAGTTGTACAGGACACAAGTTATGTGGTGACCACGCATGAAAGACCAGCATCGTCCACCTCTGGATTGAACCCCTCGTCAAAGCGATCGGAGTAGGGGACGTACAACATACCTGTGCAGTCCATGACTTCCTCATTGGGTGACGCAAGGGAGGGGAACATGAGGCAGTGCCCCAAACAGCGGTGGAGAAGGTGACACGTGCGTTCGCCGCCGCGACGCGGGCTGCTAGGCAGCGCGCCGGGTTGATGTGCCTTGTAGTGGATTGGTCATGAACAGCAAGTGTGGAACCTGCGCTCGAGAGCGGCTTATACAGGGTCATGTTCAGTGAGCTCATAAATAAAGTTCGTATTGTGGCAATGTTGCTGCATATGGAGGTAAGGTAGTAGCTCACCTAGATCTTCTTGGTGATCTGTAATATTCATAAAAAAGGAAAGAGATGTGGCTCGGCCAGGCCCAAGGCCAAGCCAGCCCGCCCATGCCTACCTCCTCATACGGGTAAGCCAAAGGGAGAGGTAAGGACCTTATCTATTTCCTTGACCCATGTGCTTCCCCTAGCCTTTCCCGTGAGTTGCGTCGCTGCTGTCTCTAGCCACGGGCAACGTCACCTCTCCCTTGCCAGCCACTCACCATTGTCCCAAGCCAATGCTACTAGCCACTCCACTCAACCCGCACCACTATCGCAGCCCAAGCTACCTCGCCCGCGCCCCCAATCAGGTTGCTCCCTTCGCCGGCTGCACAGCCGCCCACCAATGTCATCCCCCTACTATCCTACGCCACCCCTGCTCCCCTTACCCCATAGCTGCTTCCTTCCTCTACTTCGACCATCATCACCCTTGATGCTCCTTTGCCTAGCGGCAGCCTCGCAGGTTGCCGTCCCTACTACTGAAGAGAAGGGAAAGTTGGAAGGGGAGGGTGGGGGCTTAGTCGAGAAGGGGAGAAGATTTTGGGCATGTTAAAGGTAGCTAATTATAATCGCCACGACAATAGGAAAGTATCTAATGAAAAGAGGGTGTATGTGCTGGGTTTGCGTGTAGGAGCGGTGTTGTTCGTTTGTGTGGGTATGTACTATTTTAGTGATGTATTGAGATGGCTTATGGGTTATTTAGGTGGAGGTTCAGGATCAGTATTGTCCATGCATCATTCACAAGGTTAACACAAGCAAGTGTAAGGTAAAACGGTAAATTGGGTTGATGGTGTTATTATGCTATGTTTACTCCTATTTTCATGATGAATAAATGATGATGAAGATGATGGCTAAGTGATGAAGAAAGATAATGGTAAAGAGTGACAAATCTCATGCATTGCATTAAGTGCATATTTATAGCTTGAAAGAAATCCACTTCAGTGAACATGAAAGACCTACTTCGGTAGACACCTCTACGGGATGAAGGAAAAAGTATCTCCATAGGATAAATATAATGAGAGAGTAGTACATCGATACGTGTCCACTCAGCTATACTGGTACAAGCTAAAGAAAGAGTAGAGATATGCATTTGCATTGCCTTAATGATAATAAAAAGTTAATACAGATTGAAGTGTTAAAGAGTATGAAAGAGTTGACAGATAATGATCGGTTAATGAGAATGTGGCCTAAGGCAGAGATATATGCATTTGCATTGTTTCTGTGCTAAGGAAGTGTGAATGCACGAGAAAAAGTTGATAAAAAAGAAAGAGCAAATGGATAATGAATGATTAATGAGAATGTGTGCTTACTGTTTTGCTATGTACTTGCTATGTTTTGAACTCACACTTACTTTATTGCTTTTTTTAGGTGACCGATGAGGTGTTATGCATCGGGAATAGGAGTAGTATCTCTGTACCACATCCAATAATAGTGATCTAGAACATCACTTCTATTCTCTTTAATATTACTTTAGTCAAATAGCTTATTAATCTGAGCTTAGGCAATAAAGTTCTCATAAATTGAGGATGGACTTTAGAATGCTCTTATGGTTATGCATATTTTCTCAGTAATATTCTATTTGTAAGTTTAAGTATGCTCTCGGATGCATATTTTCAGGCGTTCTCAGGCGCAATGTCCGAGTGTGCATGGCCTTGAGCATTTTTGAGCGCATGGTCTCGAACGTTCTTGGGCACAGGTGACCTAAGTTTTGTTTTGTGAAATATTTATTGTTACTCTAGTTATCGAGTTATGTTTTTTATGAATTAGTTCCTTATGGATGACTAGATTGGATAGATTTTGTTAGATAGTTTAAACTTAGAGTTAAGTCTGTTCAAGGTGGTATTCCGGGCTCTTGATTGGGCCGATGCATGATCGGTCAGCCTCAGTTTGCCATTGCTTCGCTGTCTGCGTCAGAAAGGCGGCTTTAAACATGCTAACCGATAATTCTGACTTTACAAATAACACGGTAATACTTGTACTGGAAATGATACATAGTGCTAAGAGATGCTGGTTCAGTAACTTAAGATTGGTAAAAAGTCTGAGTTGAGTTTTGACTGAGGTCAACAATTTGTTTCAGCCTATATATGTACACAACAGTGCGGGTTGGGTATTAGGCCCCATTTGAAACACAAATTTCACAGGAATTTATAGGGATTTCATAAGAATCAATTCAATTTGGACAGGAAACAGAGGAAATTCACACGTTCCAACAGGATCTTAACTGCATGATAAACCCTTATCATCTAGAGGAGTGTTTCTATGATTTTTTTTCTAACAAAAGTAACACTAATATCAAAACATATGAAGAGATAAGTAATATCTATCCACCATTTATTATACTTTAAAAATTATGTATATTACTGTCGAGAAAAGTAATATTCTTATCATCTATTGCAATACTATTGTAGTTTATCAGTGTAAAACTCTGCGCTATGTCAAAGCCTATTTCCGTTCTGGATGACTCACCGGCAGTGGAGCCAGCGTTGGAGAGGGGGCCGACGAGGGATTTTGGAAAAGGGAAAGGATGCTACAAGGTGGCCCCTCTTTTTTGATGTGGCTAATAATTTTTTGTTACGAGTTATGATTCATAGGTTTTATAAATAGTAGTATTTGATAGAAACTGAAATGAAATCCGACTTACAAGACGAAAAGAATGGGCTTAGAGCTTAGAAGAGGGGAGGGGTGCGAACCATACTTCCATTACACCGGTGGCGCGTGCTCGCACTTGACGTCGGCGTGACGCAGCCAGTGTCGGCTTTCACCGTCTTTGCCACCATCTTACATCGCAGGGGCTCCACTAGCCATCAGCGTGACGCAGCCGGTGTCGGCCGCAACCACTTCGCTGCCTTCCTGCCTTGCCATCAAGGTGATTCTGGGCATGAGAGAGAGAGGGGGTACGTAGAGAGAGAAGGGCACGCAAGGGGTGGTGCCGCCGGCGAGCCCAGGCAGCCGACCAGGCTCGCCGAGCGGTGGATCCGCCCCTGCATTATGCTAATCACCCATTCTGTTCACCTCCCTGTTTTCACGATCCAAAGAGAAAGAACAAGCTGACGGAGCGGGCAGTGTGGACAAGAAGCTCGTGCGTGCAGCCCCTTTCCATCACACGTAGGATGTTTCTACTACCGCGAATGCGTTTCTCAGGGACATTCAATTGATGCTTGATACGTTTTCTTCCTTACAAAAAATGATCCTTAATACAAAACGGTGAAGCCTGCCCAATGCCTAGCCGAATCAACAGCATGTGCTTCACACTGCCCGTCGTACGTCATCCAGTCAATTCTGCATTTGCGAACTTGCCATGTCTTCTGGTTGCAGCTGAGGTTGTTGGATTGGCATTGCACCCTCTACGGCACAGCAACCAGCGACAAAGCAACTGCGAATTCACCAATCCGTTCCAGGTTTCCTCCAGCCCCTCAACCCATTCCAAACATCGACCAAAGGCTTCCACCGGAGCTCCTGCCCTGCGCGCCGCCTCGCCTCGGCCTGCGCTGCTGTTTCAGCTTCCGTATCTTCATCCCCTGCAACATTGTTCAAATTTATGGGCTCTTCTGTTTCTGAATTCAACATGGTTCTCAGTTCATAGGCATGAAAAGCTGAAGAAACATCGATTTCATTTTACCATTGGGGCCTCTGGAGCGCTGCTCCTGTTCCAACTCCTGCTCCTGCCTGTCGAGTTTCTTGGCGCTCACGACCGGCGGTGCCGATGCCGGCGGAGGTGCTTCGTGACGCATTGTGGGTGGAACTCAGCGCTGGAGAGCATTACGCGCGGATTGCCGATCGTGGCTGTGCCGCAGTGGACGGACCAGCCGACGGTGGCATTGTTGGAACGGATCCTAAAGGAGCTTGACGACGTGTACAGAAGAAGTTGACAAAAGCACAGAAGAAACCGACGGAAGAAGAAATACGAGAAACTTGATTGCATGCTACTGCAGACGTCTTCTGTTGCCTTCTTCTCTTATTTCTCCTACACTCTTTTTTCCTTGCTAGCTTACAGGACGTAGCTCTGCCTTATAAAGGATTTTTACACGACTTGTAATCACTCTACAGCCGACTCGGCTTCTACTTCTTGCTCTACTCGGACTCTGATTCGTATACGCATCTTATACATATATGAACACAACTAAACTACAGACTTGTATACAAAATTACTCTAATATTTACCTCCTTAATCTTATTGTTTTACTTTGAACACGCCAATCTTCTCTCTCATATCCAAGAATTTGATCCGCCCCAGTGGCTTCATCAAAATATCAACAAGTTGAGCTTCTGTTCTAATGTGATCAACTATTATCTTCCCATTGAATGGCACACTCCCGAATAAAGCGACAACGAGTATCTAAGTGTTTGCTTATGTCATGGTAGACTGAATTCTTACTCAGCGATATCCCCAACTTGTTATCAACTTTGAGCACAATCCTGCTCAACTCCTTCTATGTGAGATCACCAAGTAGCCATCCCAACGAAATCCCTTGACATGCTGTAGTGGTAGCAGCAATATACATGTAACATCCTAAATTTCGAAAGGTCAAAAATATGGAATTTTTAAAACTTTTTATTGATTTTGCTGGCATTCAAATTTCTTATGAATATTTATTTGAAATCTTTTATGTTTTGTGTCATGCAAATTAATAATCAAGAATAATCCCAAGTGCAAATAATAAAAATGGAAAATAGCATTACAGATCATGAATTCAAAATACCAAAATCTTGAATTCAAATTCAAGTCAATAAAATGAAACCAAAAGAATATTAGAATATATCTCTAAATGATTAAACCAAAAATCCCTTCTTTTAATTCAATTAGCATACAAAACCCAAGGTTGAATGTTCAAAAATTTATATATATACAATTCAGAATAAAATAATATCAAAATCTGAGGGCAAACTAAATAAAATCAAAAATAGAGAAAATATTAGATTTTGTATCTAGATATTTGAACCAAGATTTGCATTGAAAATCCAAAAATTGAAATCAGTAAATCCTAATGTAGATTAAAACTTAAATTAAAAATCTAAAATTTCAAAACTAGCTTAAGCATTTTATTTTCTTCTCTTTTCCATTTCTCCCTTTCCTGTCACTGCATGTGGGCCCCACTTCTTTTTCTCTCTCCTTCCTCCTCCCTCCCGTTTTCTTTCTCTGCCGCTGGGCCCCCTCTTTTCTCTTTCTTCTTCCTTCTTTTGTCTTCTTCCACCGATTCCCCTCTACTCTCGTCGCCCGACCGGTCGGCCCCACACCGCCCTCCGCGCGTTAGCCACAGTGCCATCACGTCGCAGCGCCACTGTGCTCGCATCAACCACGTCGCCTTGTCGCCTCACCCCTGCCCCTGAGTCACCTCGCCCTACGCCATGCACGTCTCCACCGCACGGCCCTGCCGCTCCCTGTTCTTCCGTCAACGGCAATAGTGCATCCACAGTGACACCCTCCAGCTATAAGTAGCAGCCCCAGACTCCCTTGCACTCGCACTCCTTCCTTTCTCCCCATTCCAAGGCAACCTCCCCCTACTTGAAGCATTGGCCGCCGCTGTGGTCCTTGGCTCTCCCTCCGCCCTGGCCATCCCCTAGCCAAATTGAGCATGTCAAATTGTGTTCCCGCTTCCCATCTACTCCCTCTCCAAGCTAATCAAATTTTCATGCATTGGAGCTCGCGCATTGCCTCCTTCCCCGCGTCCGGCCGAAAAGCGCTACCGCAACCACCACTTCACAACAGAGCGAATGCCTAGTTGGTCACTATAGGCCACTTAAGACTCTCACACACGAGACGCAAGTACGAACCCCGTCCGCGTCTTTTCTTTTTCTATTTTTTTCTTTTTCTTTAACCCATTTCGATTAGTGAAAATTAAGGAAAAATCATAAATAAATCCATGGAAGCTAATAAATCTGATTAGGATATAAATAAGATTATTAAAGATTTAATATTGGGTTAATCATCATATATTGGTAGCTAATGTGCCTTGATTATTTATTTTAAATCTAATTATTAATTAAAGGCATTAATAAAAGATGGCTTTGATTAATTGTCCAAATTTAATAAAGATTTCAATTAAAAAGAAATCCAAGTTAAAGTTAAGGGAAATAAATTGGATATTATGTTTAACTATAAAAGCAAGGCTTTAAATTAAAGATTACCCTTTATTATAATTAAAACATATGCCCTAACATTTAACATGCCGCCATTAAATAAATCTCAATGGTAGATTTAATTAAATAACAATATTGAAATATAACCCTGTATAGCAAGCTTGGCCTTATGTAAATAAGAGTTTAGTTAAGATTAAATTATGCCAAATGCTAAGTAAAAGGATAAAATGTCAGTGTCAGTTGGTAATCAGAATGTCTCCAATTAAAAGGTCAAATTAGTGTATAGGTACTAAAATATAGTAGCCATGGGTCATCAGTAACTAAAATAATCTTGCTAATATGTAACCTGAAGTCCAATGATACCAAGCATAGCTAGGAGTGGTATTTTTATTTGAGTTGTATTTAAAACCTAGAATAGTTCAAAGGTCACCCTAGCATAGCTCAATGGTCACGGGTCAATGAGAAATAGAAATCAGCTAGTGTTAACCATTTAAATAACAGTGACTAAATAAATAGTCCCATGTAATAATAAATTGGGGTGTTAATTCTTTAAGTACTAAATTTATTAATTGACCGTTAAAACTCACATAAAAATCACATTGTAAAATGCCACAAACACAACTCTGAGGTTAATTCGATAAGTTAAAATTGATGTACGCCATGAGCGAAACTCATAACCTAATTCTTAAAAGATAACACTCGGCGCATAATACTCAACATCTCCAGACAACACTTACACCTGTTCATAGGTCTAACCTGACACATGGAATTTCCTTAATAAATATAAAAATAATAAAAGAAGTTATTAAATAAAGGAATCAAGTTATAGTATTCTACCATTGGCTATACCTAGCCATCCTCAATTCCGAAGCAGAATATATTCCTATGAATATTATTTCACCATAAACCTTCCTTGGCATCCATCTTGGTGAATTCCCCTCAACCATTCATTACTTCGATCCAACCCTATTTGACTCCGTCAGTGCTCCGTGTCCAATCAACCCAACCTCAGATCACTCATTTAATCATAATGAAAATTAATCAAGTTCAATTGGATTTATTTGGATCTTTTGAGTTATTTGCTTTTATTTGGATTAAGTTGTTTAATGCGTAATTGGAAATTGGAGTCCTAAAGAATCAATAGATCAAGCAAGAACAAGATCGAGGTGACAAAGACCAGAAGCTCAAGCCCATTGAATGAGAAAGCTTTGAGTGAGCTCAAGACTGCGGTAAACCGCACAAGGCTAGTCAATACTTTGATCATGTTGAACCTACATTTTCTATAAATTATTTCCATTTTAAATTATCAAATTGCATGATGTTATTTCATGTGCAAATGTA
This sequence comes from Dendrocalamus latiflorus, assembly GCA_017311315.1. NCBI lineage: Eukaryota > Viridiplantae > Streptophyta > Magnoliopsida > Poales > Poaceae > Dendrocalamus > Dendrocalamus latiflorus. The sequence continues at coordinate 18,653,696 of CM029660.1, forward strand.
GGTTTGATTTCAAGATTCTAGTTATATACCCATTGGTGAACTTGTTTGTATTACCCTCTTTTGGAACATTTGAGTATTTGAGCCTTGTCACCCTAGCAAAATTATAATAATAAAACTTTCAAAAATAAGTCTGTATTTATATGCCATGCTTAGTACTGCTTAGATAATCAGGGGCACTAAAATACCCCAAGCATCATTTTCAATCATGATAAACTGATTTAGAAAGTCATGGGTGAAAATGGCTGGTATGTTATAACATGGATATTTTATACTCCCAAAAACCTCAAATTGCTTAACTATCTGGGCGAATAGTTCGGGGGTGTGGTGTAGTGGAAGCACAAGGGGGATAGTGGTAGAATCACCCAGATAACCTTAAGGACCGAATCTTGTGATGACATCTCTGTGTACAACAATACAACCACAAGCTGGCAAATTGTAGGCAGGGCTAACTAATTTGCATCGACTCAGTATGGGTTGCGCCGGTGCGACCATGAGCGGGCAGAAGATGGCCACATCCTCCGATGTGACGGCGCAAGAGGGGACTCCTGGAAGGGTGGTCGTACCCGAAAGGGAATGAAACCTTAGCGGACGTGGCTCTGCTGGGAAAGATGCATTGTAACAACCTTGTGATGATCTACTCAACTGCATGACTAAGGAATAATGTGGAGCAATGAGCGGATTATCCCTTGTGGGTAAAGTGTACAAACTCTGCAGAGTGAAAACTATTTGAATAGCCGTGCCCACGGTCAAGGGTGAACATGGGAAATTAACCAAATATAGTTTTATTCAAAAACTTTGTGGGTAAAATTGGAAAAGTAGTGGGCAATGAAAAGCCCTGATTTTTGTTTCTCTGGGTGTCGCCCCAGTGATAAGGTAAGTGGTTATAACGCTGAAAGATTAGCATATGGTGCAGAAGCCATGTAACAGTGGATGGAATCTGGATCGCTATTATTATTGCATTCTTTCACACATTATGTTAATTCAAACTACTAGGTCTCAGGAAATTTTTATGTATCATATTTTAAAAGCAATTTATTGCAAATAAAATAACTCGAGCCTTTCCTTGATAAGCCATGCATGTTATCTTTTTGCATCTTGTGTATTGGCTCATGGAGCATGGTGGTTTGTGCTCACCCTCACTCACTCAATTAATCTAGAATCAGGAGTCATATCGCTACGCTTCCTCAATGCACCTAGTCATGATGGTGAAGAAGATGAAGATGTCAAGAACTAGGTCGCGAACCCCAGTTGGCTGTCTATGAGCACGTCCTAAGGGTCCCACCTGTGTGCTTCGTTTCTGCTGCTGGATTTATTGATTTTGGCTTGATCGGCCCATGAGAAAGTCTACTATTATATTTACACTTCCGCATGATATATATTTTGATGTTTAGTAGCACTATCTACTGATTCAGGGAATAGTGCGGTGAAATCACAAAGGATTCTGAATTGTAAAATCAGGGTCCAACAATATACTTCTACAAAAGCCTAATACTAGATGCTACATCACACACGGTTACCTAAAATCGTAAGTATTAAATATAATCACAGAAGGTTTTATTTTAAAGACCATCTGTGTTACTGCCAGTGCTAAAACCCGTCTGTGAAAGTGAAATATCACAGATGGTTCGTGGCTAGAATCGTCTGTAAAATATGACAGACGGTTATTAATAAGAACCATCTATGATATTATCAAATATCACGGATGATTCTTACTTTGAACCGTCTGTGATAATGTATAGATAGTTCGTATTAAAAACCGTTTGTGATAATTAGATTATCACGTACGGTTTGTATTAAAAACCATCTATGATAATTTCACTATATTAATTGTGCACAGACCCATTGACCTCTGTCTTAAATTGCAGATCTACGCTGTTGCTTTGAGCTGGAGGTAGCGTTTTGATGCCATTTAGTGAAAGAAGACTATTTGGCAAGAGTAATTGTAGATTCACTAAGTTATTGGCTACCTATGGTTAGTAATTTGTTTCGAATTGCATTATAATTTAGATATAGCTTTTGGTGAAAGGAGAATTAAAGATGGTTTAGATCTAGCTAGCTTGATGTAGAGAGAAGATTATTTACATCTTGCATGGTTTAGGGTTTAGTCAATTCATAGTATATTTCTACTTAATTCAATGTAATTAATTATTCTTACTACATATAGCAACATAATTTAGATTATACATATATAATGCATTAATTAATTTAATATATGATATTATATGCGTAATGTAGGATCGAAGCTGGACATGCTGGGAACTGTGTAAGTGAAGAGTACACTAATGTTGTTTCTGCTTTTACAAGAGTTGCAGAGGAGGATATATTGAATAAGAGGGTGGGATATATGTACTGTCCATGTATTGACTGCGAGAATCTAAAGATATTTAAGTGTTGAGTGCAGATTAAAGCGCACTTGATTCAAAGGGGTTTCAAAAATGGGTATACATGTCGGATCAGTCATAGTGAAGAGCAGCGTACACAGGAAGGTAGTAATAATGACATCACTGATGAAGACAAAACTACTGTGTTGGCACTTGGAGGAGCGTAAGAAGGATGATATGCTAAGACACCTTGCTATTTTGCCCAGTGGTGAAACATCGATAAGATGTTTGCAGACTTTAGTGCAGAATTGAGAAATATAAGGTTTGAATTGAGTACAGATGGAATGAATACTTTCGGTAACGTGAGCAACCGAAGAGGTCATTGAGTTCTGTGTCGATTACATGACTCAGGTTGAACCGATAGATGTGCTTCGATCTTACCATGAGGGGAGCCTCAAAGGTATCGAGACCATTAGAAGGAAAGCAATCACTCTAGATATGGATGCGTGTGCTCAAGCCTATTTCACTGTCTTGCAACATATGATTGAAGTGTCCCCGTATATCGACAAACACAAGGATGTGCTTCGGCAATAGAATTCAGAGCGGCTGGATGTTTGGATCACGAGATAACACAATAGTCGGTTCAACTAGTGGTTGAAGGAGCGACTCACTAGGAGCTCATCAAGTGATATGCTGACATGGTTGGCAAAAGGGCCAACATTTACAGTTGTGACATGATAAGGATATGACATAAATGGGTACACATTCTATATGCAGGCTCAGGATGTAAAGAGCACTAACCAGAATAACGGTATCTGCATAGATACATTCAATACTGATGGGTTGAGGAACTCTTACTATGGGTCATAGAGGAGATTTGGGTGCTCGATTACATGCTTTTCAAGATCCCCTTGTTTTGGTGCCATTGGGTCCATCTCCCACAGGTGAAGGTCGATAAGTACGGTGTCACTACCGTTGAACTCAAACGTGTCGGATACAAAGACGAACCATTCGTACTCGCTAACCAAGTTGTTCAAGTTTTCTATGTAAGAAGCGCCATGTATTTCTTCATGGGAAAAGGAGTATTGTCAAAGTTAATAATGTAATGGACAAGGAAGAATACAATCAATTTGATGAGTTACCTCCTTTTGGAAATGACATAAGGGTCAAGGAAGAACAACATCATGAAACTAGCTACATATACGTCGATCATCATGAAGGGCTAATTTTTAAAGGAAATAAGCAAGTAGAATGATGAATGAAATGTTTATGTGTCATATATTCTGTATTTGCATTTATATATGTGTACGATAATATATGATGTATATGTGAATTTGCATTTATGTACATAAGAATGTGTGATATATATGTGAATTTGCATTTATGTATATGAGAATGTGTGATATATATGTATGTATGTGTGAATTAAACTGTCTATGATATTTCTAATCACAGACAATTCTAAATAAAAACCATCAGTAATAATATCATAGATGGTTTTAATTTAGAACCGTATGTGATTAAAAACATCACAGACGGTTCTTAAATGGATCTGTCTGTGATTATTTCCCTATATAATGCGCTCTAGGGTTTGTCCCCATTGTATTAACGTTACACCCCAGTCTTCCCCGAGCCTGTCACTGCCTTCCCTGACTCCGGTGGCCCTCTTGCCCCGCACCCGTTGCCCTCCTCCTCCCCCGAGCATGCGCCTCCCTCGAGCCCGATGCCACCTCGCACGAGCCCGTCGCGGCCTCTCCCGAGCCTGGCTGCCCTCCTCCCTTGCGCCCAGCGCTCTCCTCCTCCCCCGAGCATGATGCCTCCCTAGAGCACTCTGCCTCTCCGAGCACTCCTCCTTCCCTGAGCTACACAGTGAGATTTACTTTATGTTCTTCATTTCTCTTGAGATCGGATTGTGCATTAGTTAGCCGTGCTAGTCTCTATTCATTATCTCTGAAATCTAATTATCGGTGGCACTAGGAGAATTATTGCATGATATATTGTGGGTTTTTGATTGCTCAATGAGGAAATTTGTCAAGATTGAAATCTCAGTGACAATCTAGGATTATTATGCTAGTTTGAATTCACATTTGCTAGTTGTATACTTCTGTGCAGTGTAGTCGGTGGCTTTGGCAATAGCTAGTCCTTACTTTTGTGCTCAGTATTGCTTACTGCTATCTTGTGGCTTGTCCAAATATTTGTTGGATCTGCAGTAGCTCATATCTATTACTTGTTTTTTATTTCTACCAAAATCTATTAATTCTACATGCTCTTGATATTGATACTACACTGAGGTAATATTCGATTAGACAATCTAATAGGATTTTTGAGGAATTGTCACTATGATCATTGAAATATTAACAAGAGTGGAAGAAGACCAAGTTTAGAACTTGTGCAACTCCTCACCTGAGAGCAAAAACATACTTTATTAATCTATGCATTATGCAGATTTTCAATGCTTACTTTTATGTACTATTTAGCACATTGCCTTATATATGTATATTCATATAGCATCAAAATGAAGTTCAAGAATTGCTCACTTCTATTATCTATTGAAGATGTCGTCTGCTCATTCTTTGATATCGTCGCCAGATGCGTGTGATGCACCATTCTCTGAAAAATGTCTAAAAGGAAGAGGACTTTTGAAAAGGTCCGAGGGCCGATTTATCATCACGGATGTCGATGCGTCTGGGACCCCTCTCAAACCTCGCTGAGCAGTGTCTGCATTCCAGAGAATAGTTGGAATAGTTGCACGGGAACGGATTGAGATCATGTTTGATTCATGGAAGACTGTGGCCGAAGATCAGAAAAATGAACTGGTGACAGAAGTTTTTCATTTGTTTGAGATCCCAGAAGAACACAAGGCCTCCATGAAATGACATGCATTGCTAGCGGCGTGTAAAGCATGGAAGAACTTCAAGATCCTGCTTGTCAAGCAATACGTGGAGAAGGATCTGACGTCCTTCCACAAGTATCCATTCCTAGAACCACAATGGCAAGAGTTTGTGGTGACGAAGACGATATATAATTTGAGGAGTGAAAGTACGGCACACATGGCCCTCCTGGCAAAAAACACGCACCCCCAATACTTGGCACCACTAAGTATGCGGGTCAAATCCTGTAATGGAGGAAAGAGGATGAACAGGCAATCCTGCGGGAGGCCTCCTCACTATTTGCGAGATCCTTGATGAGCGTGCCTGAAACTGGATAAGAGTGAGGTCATCTACCGTGTCGGGGGCCATCTCCATTCGAAACCCTACAGATGAGGAAGTGTCCCACCGCCTAAAAGCGCTAAGTGTAGAATCTTCCCAATGCTCATTCCAGGTAGTTAGGGAGAGAGATTTACTCTCCGCAGCCCTAGGAAATAAGAGGCTTTGGTCTTTATGTTCCTTGGAAATATGGTTTTGCAGAGGACTCTAAAGCGTACTAGAATAGGAAGAGAGCCAAAGCCGAGCGTGAGGCATAGCTATGAGAGGACATTATGGCACAAATTAGAGATAAGATGCAAAGGTTGGTTAGAGATGAGATGCAAAGGTATAGGGAAAATCAGTAGGAAGCCCCTGCCGCTCCTTTGCTAGGAAGCCCCCAATTGTCGGAGTAGCTGCGCATCTAACCCTACCTCAGAAAGTGACCACTGATTTCTTATCGATGACATCCTGGTAATAATTATTATCTCTAGAATGCTTGATCCATTGATAGGCCTGTTGGAGTAGACAATTTTGTATCGTTATGTAGGTGGCTATGAAGTGCAAGCTCCAAGTGAGATATGCCTCTGTTGCCCTGTGTGTTGCTTGGGGCCAGGTGTATTCATCTGAGCCCAGGGCCTTAGTGCATGGTGTATCTCTAACGTTAGGTTTCACAAAAGTGAATGTGGATGTTGTTCATGCTAATTTCAAGGTCATTCCACTGCAGATGCCCCCCAATGATGAGGTCATGACTCTAGGGCAAGACATTGGAATGTTCATCCAGTGGCCCAAGAGGGACGTCTGCGTGGAGGCCCCTACACTGGTGCTAAGTTCATGAGAGCCATCTGCACCGGTGCCAAGTCTACTCAAGCTATCTGCACCAGTGTCAAGCCCACAAGAGCCATCTGCATCGGTGCCAAGTCCACTCGAGCTATCTACACTGGTTCCAAGTCCACAAGAGCTATCTGCACCAGTAACAAGTCCATGGGGGCTGTCCATACCGAAGCTACCTACACAAACGCAGCAAAGTCATGGTGCATCTACATCTCATGCCCGATCGACTACTGTAAAGTTGACATACAGTCAAGGTAGCAAGGACAAACCGAATAAGACCGATGATGAGATCCCTACTTGTGTTGGCCTAAAAATTTGTGCTAGGTGAGCCATTGGTCGTCCTGAAAGAGTGCCTCCTAACCCTAGGATTGGCTTCCCAGAGATTGCATACATATTACATGGAACAGGCCAACAAGCCGAAGAAACAATGGCGCTCGGGTGTCATCATCAAGTTTAGGCCACATCATCTGCAGCACAATTTTCATGACTGTGTCTTCATGGTGACCTTCGAGGACTTATTCTTTCTCTTCACACTCGATGCCCTCAACGTCTCACCCATTCGATGTTGGACATTGTAAGTGTGTACAATCATGGTCTACATTTATGTAATACCAGTAAATGTTATATATAACTCATTGTTGTTGTATATATATAGATGCATGGTGACTGAAGCCAGCTTAAAGAAATCACCAATTGGTTTCTTCGACCCACGCTTGGTCTCCATGGATACCATCACGGAGGATGCATCCTTTGTCTAGAATTACATGACGACGACATTGGTGGCTCACTGCAACAAGGAATTCATACTTATGTCCTTCAACCAGGAGTAAGTGCTACACTAGTGGCTATACTTGTTGATTTGTACTTTATAAGCAACACAAATTTAGGTTTAATGACCATGACGACATATTGTATAGGTTCCACTAGATTCTAATTGTAATTATACCAAAATAGAACAAGATATTATACCTTGATTCCCTAAGGAGGAACAAAACCGACTACATAGTTGTCCAATGATTAATCGACAGGTAAACACATTTCCTCCATAGATAGCTTCATTGTAGTCTTTCCTTCCTTCCCAATGACTAAGACTAACTTTTTGGAATCACATAGGTCGTTTACCACGCACATTATAGAGGTACGGAAATTCAAGGGAGGGATCAATGCTCTACAACACAATCTAGATTTCTGTTATTCGTTAGTACACTTTAGTCCTATATAACACTTTGTAGTAATGCCTCTCAAACTAACAAATTCTATTTTTGCAGTGCCACCAGTAGCCGTCGGGCAACACCTGTGGATTCTATGTTTGCCACTACATGCAACTACTCATCGATTCTAGGAAGAACTATGATACTCAGGTTTGTCAATCTTGCTATAATTATTTTATACTTATCAATTTATATATGTTTGCATGACATTGATCTTCCTACCTATAAGTTGCGTCCATCCATACAACTTCGTTGAAATAGGTTGACATCAAACATATTCGAGGACAGTGTGCATGTTTCTTGATGTCTAGAGTCATAAAAGAAGATGGAGCTTAATTATTCATGTACGTATTTGTTCAAAGCTGGATAATTTATTTCAGTTAATTGATTTGTGAAATGGATGTTCTTGTTTCTGAAATAAATGAATTTGAATTGGATGTATATATATTATGTTGATCTGCTTGTTTCAGAGGGCATGGCCATCATTTCTTGAGGCTAGCCAACAAATAGAAATAGGTTGGGAGTAGAAAGGAATATCACAGACATTTATTATCTTATAACTGTCTGTGATAATTAACAATCATAGATATTTTTTTTGTACAAACCGTTTATGATATGCGATATATCATAGACGGTTTCAACTACTGTAGGACCGAAATGGCAACAGAGGGGGGGGGGTGAATGGTGCCTTCAAAAACTTTCCAAGTACCCACACAACAAATCAGTCGAAAGAATTGGCTTCTCAGGTCGAACACACGTAGTCGTAAGTCAACTGGTGGTCGAATACCATGTGGTCGAAACCTTTGCCCGAACCGACAAAAGAACTTAAACAGAGAATACTACAGTGTCGAAACAAGAACAGAGAAGCCTCCCGGGGACTTCCGACCGTTTAGCGCATGATCGAAACACCTTCCGACCACGTACAACGAGTTTTACAGTGGTCGAGACCCTTTCCGACCACACCCGGGCGCTTGAGAGCACATCCGACCATGGCCAACTATCCTACGCCCGCAGCCGACCGCCTACAACCGCTTCACAATGTGGTCGAAGTCTCTTCGACTTCCCACGTGGTCGAAGTCGAGTTCTGCCGACTACCGACCACAGTGGTCGAAGTCTCGACCTCCGACTACCCCTCGTGGTAACGTGGTCGTAACTCACCGACTACACAACATGATCATAGCACGACTCTCAACCACAAACCACGGCCAAACCGTGGTCATAACCTGCTTCGACCACGACCAACAAGGTCGTACTGGCCTTCGACCACGGCCAATGTGGTCGTAAAGGAGTCGGGAGACTTCCGACCTTATAACCTGCTTCGACCACGACCAACAAGGTCGTACTGGCCTTCGACCACGGCCAATGTGGTCGTAAAGGAGTCGGGAGACTTCCGACCTTCGACTGTGTGGTCGTAAATGACTCGCCTGGCTTTCGATTGACGACAACGTGGTCGTAACCTGCCCAGCAGGCCTCCGACCACGACCGAAGTGGTCGAACGAGTCTACGACCACGGCCAGAAGCTACGACTTTGCAGAGAAAGCGATTCCGAACATTTTTAAGGCTACGACTTAGCAGGAAACGCTCAAATCAAACTCAATCTTTCCAAACCAAGTGTCAATAACTCATCACAAACATGGGGACACCTCCACATGGTCTCTCAATCTCCCCCTTGATGAGTATATTGACAAACCCAAGAAAAACAAGAAGTTGAGTTTGAGATTGAAGAATCCAACATGGTCCAAAGAAGGAATATGAAGCCAATGACCATGTCGACACAAGGAAACACTAGAGCAACAAGCTAAAAGAGCAAATTTTTCTCCAAAGCTCTAAAAAGTTCCCTAAATGACTTTTTTTACTCTATTCTCCCCCTTTTGGCAATAAACACATCAAGAATGCAAAGGAGAAAATATGACATGTCAAAGGATGTATAAGGCTGAAGTTTGATTATTTCGAAGCATTTTGAGCAATGAGAATTATCTATAATGACCATAATGAACTACACCAAGCCATAGCTCAATAAAAGGCTATCTAGATCATGACAAGATATGTATATCCTAGCTAGAGCACATTGATGACGATCTGATATGTAATGCATTTTATGAGTATGTCAAGTCATCAATAAGCAAAGTCTAACTAGAGATATCCAAGGATGATGCAGGCCATGTCAATAAGCTAAGCGGAACAAGGAAGCTAATATTGAGTCCAAATACAGTGCTATAAGCTCAAGATTGAAACATTGATTAAGTACATGGTTCTTTTTGTAGATTAAGCAAATTTGAGCGCATTAAACATTTTCTTTTGAAAGCATATGGTCGTTTCCAACCGAATTTTTGTTTATGTGCTAGATCTCAAGCCTTATGCGACTACTCCAAGCAATAAGCTTAAGAAGATAGTCTAGGTCATCCAAAACTCCCCCTGAGTTCATGCCTAGTGCAATGGCAAGCCGTCTCATGAGAAAGAATTGGTGAAATCAGTTTTTTCACACAAAAGAGATCTTTTTGCTTTGTAAACATGGTGTACTACCTCATGCTACATCAAGAGACTAAACATACCTCAATCTAAGGCTCAATAAAAGATTCAACGCTCAGCTAAGCCTAGTTGACATGGCATGAATCATAAAAAGATAGCTCAAGAAGGACTAGACTCAAATGCTAGCATGACAAATTTTAATTCAAGTTGAGCAATTTTAATTTACTTATCGTGGCAAAGCTAGTCTATGTTGGTGATATGCCCTAGAGGCAACATGGCGATGTTGAATATATCACATACTATGTTTATGATACATTGCTTTGTTCCTTGAAATAGACATTATCATTATTGATCAATGAGTATGTGACTTATTCATGAGACTCTTAATGCCAAAATGTTGCTATTTCTAAATGATCCCTGATCATATATCATATGAGGAACATATATGATTCAAAGATCAGCATATGTATTGATTGATGATCATGTCTCATGGATCATGGTATGGAGATACCAAATCAATAATATGGACATGTGTTAGTGAACATATGTTGGATAGACCCGCCATGAGACACTGCAGAGATTCCATGTGTCATTAGTTGGTCTCAAGTAGTGTTTATGTAGAATCGTTAGACTTGAGATCATCATGGTTCCCAACATGCGTAGTAGCCTATTTTGGGACTACTAACCACTACTCCGTAACTGGGTAGTCATAAAAGTAGTCTTCGGGTTTGCTATGAAACATGTAGTGGGATGTGAATGATCAAGATAGAATTTGCCCCTCCTTATGGGAGAGATATCTCTGGGCCCCTCGATGTAATGGATTATGAAAGTGCATGGCCATGCCAATGTGATTGAGGAGTCAATCACAAGTTTATAATCCATCACGGAATCGAGAGAGTGATTGAGCCATTAAGAGGATGACACAGGTCTCGCCTTGAGCTTAATCTATATCGTGAGGCAAAAGGATTCGTACATGAGAACATTACAGGTTCAGCCGATATGATCTTTACGTATACTTTGGGGTTAATATGTCTTGCTAGAGGCCGCTATTAACAGGGTGACCGGAAAGGTGTTTCCGGGTCGCGACCAAGTATACGTGAACCTACAGGGTCGCACACTTAACGGGTTGGAACACTAATTCGAATGTGATTCGGATGTGGGCTCAATTCGGATAGAGATCCGGATAGACTCCTATTGGGCCTCGGTCCACGAGGCCCAAGTGAGGAGGTCTATATATTTGGAGGCGGGGGGGCTGAGGGATGCACGCATATGTTCCTCCCGAACAAAACCCTAGCCGCCACCTCCCGAGCCAAACCCTAGCCGCTCGCGAGTGCTGGTACACTCGCGATCGGAGTTCCAGCCCCGGACGTGTGGATACCGGTGGAGGCGCTGCTCGTTGCGGCGTTGATCGGCATCAACAAACTACAGATTGGATCTGCTCGTGGTGTGGTTGATCGCGTGGAGGAGACGATCTGTTCGGGACGATCGGCTACTTCCACTACTACCTCGACGCGCGTGGTTGGATCGGCTTCTCCAACTCTTCTTCCGCTGCGCTGCGCGTCTAGTGGTAACGATCTATGATCCCTTCTTAGCATGATGTCCTGGTGTGCGCGGTAGAAATTTTTTTTTTCTGCTATCGTAGCCTACGCGCGTTCCTTCAGTGGTATCAGAGCATCTTGCTTAGTTTGCGATCTGGATCAGCGCATATGATGATATGCGGTTGTAGTAGATTGGATCTATTACAGTCTAGATCAGTCGGTTCATGTGATGAATCGATGGTAGCACGGGTTGATGAGATCAATCGGTGAATAGGGGTTGGATGAGGCGCAGATTGTATCACTACTAGTGCCCTAGAGATTGTCTCGGATCGGCATAAGGTGGTTATGCCGAATACTAGTAGGTTACGGATCTGATGGCCTCGGCCCAGTGGAAAAACTAGCATCCTAGAGAATGTCTCGGATCGGCATAAGGTGGTTGTGCCGAATAGTTTTTCCATTGCGATTTCATAGATTGGATCTGTAAATTTCGTAGGGTGTTCAGGGCGCTGCCCTGAAACCCGCGGGGGGCGGCCCCCCCCTCGACCCCCCGCCCGCTGACCGGCCAGCGGGACCGCCGTGCGTACCCGCCTTGTATAGCGTCTTGGGTTCACATCGTTAGGTAGAATACGATTCTACGTCTAACTTGTTTTTGCAGAGAATGACGTGAATAGTATGGCCCTATATCTTATTGGAATGTATGAGATGTATGTGATGCATGTAACATTCGTTCATGGCCTGCGTGTCATGATTATTTCAGCTATTGTTAGCTGTCTATATTGTATTTAACGTCCTGCGTGTCGACCTTAATGCTTGAATCTATCTTTGTAATCTTCAATTTCTAGCTATTATAGGTAGTAGCCTAGTTTTGAGGTTACAAGCTTTCAAGCATGGTGGCCTAAAGGAGTGATGTGGAGGATGGAGATCGTCTACACCTACATGGAGATGGAGATCACCATTTGTTTGGGCCATACTACTTCACAGTTAAATGTGTTTATCTGTGATATTATCTATCTTATTCTTATGCAATGTTTTTGTCATATGTTGCTTTGGTAGGATAGAATCCCTCATAAAATTAGGTGTTCATGCCCTTCCATATGTTGCACCAAAAGATAATGATCACCGCATGGTAGGTCTACCAAAGTAGAGTGCCGTCGGTTATCATCATTATTTGGGGTAGATGTCGGACATCTACATGCGGAAGCATTTGGTTTACTTAACAAGGTTATCAAAACAGTTTTGGACCTTGGGGCATAGATTGGGGCCGGGGCATGTTGATGTCACCCAACAAGCAAGAGTCACATAGGGATGTGATTAGCAAGGTGTTGCTTACCCATGTCACTAGTTTTCTAGCCGTGATGCCAAAGCTCACTAGGAATTAGTGAAATGAGGTTCTTGACCCACTATGTAACTTAGAGGGAGTTTTGTTGCAAAACACATAGTGGGAGTCTTTTGTTAAATTGTTTAATAAAAGATGAACATAAACATAGTGCTAAACTTTGCATATTCTTTGTTGTAGATCATGTCAACTAATGCCGCATCCAGTTCTTTTAATTTGCGATCTATTCTTGAGAAAGAAAAACTCAATGGAACGAACTTTATGGATTGGTATCGCAACTTGAGAATTGTTCTCAAGCAAGAGCGCAAGGAGTATGTCCTTGAGTCTCATTATCCTGATGACTTGCCTGATAATGCTACTGCGGCTGCACGGAGAGCTTATGAGAAGCAAACGAATGATTACCTTGATGTGAGCTGTCTCATGCTTGCCACAATGTCCTCTGAGCTTCAGAAGCAATATGAGAACACAGATGCCTACAATATCATTGTGGGGTTGCGTGGTATGTTTGAGAACCAAGCAAGGGCTGAGAGGTTCAACACTTCAAAGTCCTTGTTTGCGTGCAGGCTTGCAGAAGGGAATCCCGTCAGCCCTCATGTGATTAAGATGATTGGCTACATTGAGAGTCTGGAAAAGCTTGGTTTTCCCCTTAGCCAAGAGTTGGCTACTGATGTGATTCTCCAGTCGCTCCCCCCGAGCTTTGAGCCATTCATACTGAACTATCACATGAACAACATGGACAAGACCTTGGCAGAGTTGCATGGGATGCTAAAAGCTGCCGAGGAAAGCATTAAGAAAAGCAGCAATCATGTGATGATGATGCAGAAAGGCAAGGGCAAGCCCAATGTCAAGAAAGGCGCGGTCAAAAGAAAGTTAGCTCCCGATGAGATCGCGAGCAGTTCTAAGGCCAAGCAAGTCAAGAAGGGCGCTGCTCCTAATGCAGATTGTTACTACTGTAAGCAATCAGGTCATTGGAAAAGGAACTGCCCAAAGTACTTGGAGGATCTTGAGAAGAAGAAGGGAAGTACGACTTCCTCTCCAGGTATAAATGTTATAGAGATCAATCTTGCTACTTCATCCACTGATTCATGGGTATTTGATACCGGATCGGTTGCTCACCTTTGCAAATCGTTGCAGGGGCTAAGAAGAAGTAGAAGTTTGAGGAGGAGCGAAGTGGATCTTCGCGTTGGCAATGGAGCAAAAGTTGCTGCGGTCGCTGTTGGCACCATGCCATTGTCTTTACCTTCAGGATTAGTTTTGGAATTGAATAATTGTTATTGTGTTCCATCTCTTTCCAAGAACATTATTTCTGCTTCATGTTTGCAAGCAGAAGGTTATGACTTTAGATCTGTGAACAATGGTTGTTCTCTTTATTTCAAAGATATGTTCTATTGTCATACTCCATTGGTGAATGGGTTATATGTTCTTACTCTTGAAGAGTCACCGGTCTATAACATTAATGCAAAGAGGCAACGTTCGAATGATTTGAATCCCACGTTTATTTGGCACTGTCGCTTAGGTCACATAAATGAGAAACGCATGGAGAAGCTCCATAGAGATGGTATTCTGCACTCATTTGATTTTGAATCATTTGAGACATGCGAATCTTGTTTACTTGGCAAGATGACAAAGGCACCTTTCACCGGTCAAGGTGAACGGGCAAGTGACTTATTGGCACTCGTACATTCTGATGTATGTGGACCAATGAGCTCAACAGCCAGAGGTGGTTTTCAGTACTTCATAACTTTTACTGATGATTTTAGTAGATATGGGTATATCTACCTGATGAAGCATAAGTCCGAATCCTTTGAAAAGTTCAAAGAATTCCAAAATGAAGTGCAAAATCATTTAGGCAAGACAATCAAGTTTCTACGATCTGATCGTGGAGGCGAGTATTTGAGCCATGAGTTTGGCAATCATCTGAAGGATTGTGGAATTGTTCCACAATTGACTCCGCCAGGAACACCTCAATGGAATGGGGTATCTGAACGGAGAAATCGCACCTTATTAGATATGGTGCGCTCCATGATGAGCCAAAGTGATCTTCCGTTGTCTTTTTGGGGGTACGCTCTTGAAACAGCCGCTTTCACACTAAACAGGGTTCCATCAAAATCAGTAGAAAAGACACCATATGAGATGTGGACAGGACAACGTCCTAGCTTGTCTTTTCTTAAGATTTGGGGATGTGAGGCTTATGTAAAACGTTTACAATCTGATAAGCTCAGTCCTAAATCTGATAAATGCTTCTTTATCGGGTATCCTAAGGAAACAAAAGGATATTACTTCTATAATCAAGGAGAAGGCAAAGTGTTTGTCGCCCGGCATGGTGTCTTCTTAGAGAAAGAGTTTCTCTCAAGAAGGGATAATGGGAGCATGGTGCAACTTGAAGAAATTCGGGAAACACCTGAAAACGTTTCAGCTCCTACAGAACCACAACAGGATGAACAAACTGTTGAAGAACCTGTTGTGGACACACCGGCACCACGTAGGTCAGAGAGGTCACGTCGTGCACCTGAAAGGTACATGTTCTTGACTACTCAACAACGGGACATATTGTTGTTAGACAACGATGAGCCTAAGACCTATGAAGAAGCGATGGTGGGACCAGACTCTGAGAAATGGCTTGAAGCCATGAGATCCGAAATTGAATCCATGCACAGTAATCATGTTTGGAACTTGGTTGATCCACCTGATGGTGTTAAAACCATTGAGTGCAAATGGATTTTCAAGAAAAAGATAGACATAGATGGAAATGTTCACATCTATAAAGCGCGATTGGTGGCCAAAGGTTTCAAACAAATTCAAGGTGTTGATTATGATGAAACTTTTTCGCCCGTCGCAATGATAAAGTCTATTCGGATCATTCTAGCGATTGCTGCATATTTCGACTATGAAATATGGCAAATGGATGTCAAAACAGCTTTCCTTAATGGAAATCTGAGTGAGGATGTGTACATGACACAGCCCACGGGTTTTGTCGATCCGCAATCAGCTGGAAAGATATGCAAGCTGCAAAGATCCATTTATGGATTAAAGCAGGCATCTCGGAGTTGGAACATTCGTTTTGATGAAGTAATCAAAGGGTTTGGTTTCATCAAGAACGAAGAAGAGCCTTGTGTTTACAAAAAGGCTAGTGGGAGCGCACTCGTGTTTCTGGTCTTATATGTGGATGACATATTACTGATCGGAAATGACATTCCTATGCTCGAATCTGTTAAGTCTTCATTGAAAAATAGTTTCTCTATGAAAGACTTAGGAGAGGCGGCATATATTCTGGGCATCAAGATCTATAGGGATAGATCAAGAAGGCTAATTGGATTAAGCCAAGATACGTACATTGACAAGGTGTTGAAAAGGTTCAACATGCAGGATTCCAAGAAAGGCTTCCTACCTATGTCACATGGTATACATCTTAGCAAGAGTCAGTGTCCTAGTACACCTGATGAGCGGGATAAAATGAATGCGATTCCATATGCTTCGGCTATGGGATCCATTATGTATGCCATGCTTTGTACACGTCCAGATGTCTCGTATGCTTTAAGTGCTACAAGTAGATACCAGTCAGATCCAGGTGAAAGTCACTGGATTGCCGTAAAGAACATCTTGAAGTACTTGAGAAGAACTAAAGATGTGTTCCTCGTCTATGGGGGTGAGGAAGAGCTCGTTGTAAATGGTTACACCGATGCTAGCTTCCAAACTGACAAAGATGATTTTAGATCGCAATCTGGATTTGTGTTCTGCCTGAATGGCGGTGCGGTGAGCTGGAAGAGTTCCAAGCAGGAGACGGTTGCTGATTCTACAACAGAGGCCGAGTACATAGCAGCTTCTGAAGCTGCTAAAGAGGCTGTTTGGATCAAGAAATTTGTTTCTGAGCTTGGTGTGGTGGCTAGTGCCTCCAGCCCAATGGACCTCTACTGTGACAATAGTGGGGCCATTGCGCAAGCCAAGGAGCCTAGATCGCACCAGAAGTCCAAGCACATTCTACGGCGATTTCATCTCATCCGCGAGATTGTGGAGAGAGGCGATGTGAAGATATGCAAAGTACAAACGGATTTGAACATTGCAGATCCGTTGACAAAGCCGCTTCCCCAGCCAAAGCATGAGGCTCACACTAGGGCAATGGGTATTAGATACCTACATGGTTGACTCTAGTGCAAGTGGGAGACTGTTGGTGATATGCCCTAGAGGCAACATGGCGATGTTGAATATATCACATACTATGTTTATGATACATTGCTTTGTTCCTTGAAATAGACATTATCATTATTGATCAATGAGTATGTGACTTATTCATGAGACTCTTAATGCCAAAATGTTGCTATTTCTAAATGATCCCTGATCATATATCATATGAGGAACATATATGATTCAAAGATCAGCATATGTATTGATTGATGATCATGTCTCATGGATCATGGTATGGAGATACCAAATCAATAATATGGACATGTGTTAGTGAACATATGTTGGATAGACCCGCCATGAGACACTGCAGAGATTCCATGTGTCATTAGTTGGTCTCAAGTAGTGTTTATGTAGAATCGTTAGACTTGAGATCATCATGGTTCCCAACATGCGTAGTAGCCTATTTTGGGACTACTAACCACTACTCCGTAACTGGGTAGTCATAAAAGTAGTCTTCGGGTTTGCTATGAAACATGTAGTGGGATGTGAATGATCAAGATAGAATTTGCCCCTCCTTATGGGAGAGATATCTCTGGGCCCCTCGATGTAATGGATTATGAAAGTGCATGGCCATGCCAATGTGATTGAGGAGTCAATCACAAGTTTATAATCCATCACGGAATCGAGAGAGTGATTGAGCCATTAAGAGGATGACACAGGTCTCGCCTTGAGCTTAATCTATATCGTGAGGCAAAAGGATTCGTACATGAGAACATTACAGGTTCAGCCGATATGATCTTTACGTATACTTTGGGGTTAATATGTCTTGCTAGAGGCCGCTATTAACAGGGTGACCGGAAAGGTGTTTCCGGGTCGCGACCAAGTATACGTGAACCTACAGGGTCGCACACTTAACGGGTTGGAACACTAATTCGAATGTGATTCGGATGTGGGCTCAATTCGGATAGAGATCCGGATAGACTCCTATTGGGCCTCGGTCCACGAGGCCCAAGTGAGGAGGTCTATATATTTGGAGGCGGGGGGGCTGAGGGATGCACGCATATGTTCCTCCCGAACAAAACCCTAGCCGCCACCTCCCGAGCCAAACCCTAGCCGCTCGCGAGTGCTGGTACACTCGCGATCGGAGTTCCAGCCCCGGACGTGTGGATACCGGTGGAGGCGCTGCTCGTTGCGGCGTTGATCGGCATCAACAAACTACAGATTGGATCTGCTCGTGGTGTGGTTGATCGCGTGGAGGAGACGATCTGTTCGGGACGATCGGCTACTTCCACTACTACCTCGACGCGCGTGGTTGGATCGGCTTCTCCAACTCTTCTTCCGCTGCGCTGCGCGTCTAGTGGTAACGATCTATGATCCCTTCTTAGCATGATGTCCTGGTGTGCGCGGTAGAAATTTTTTATTTTCTGCTATCGTAGCCTACGCGCGTTCCTTCAGTCTACACATATGAAGACATGATAAATCTAGCAAAGAAAGCACAAGTCATGGCAAGGTGTAAAGCATTGTAAACATATCATAACAGGATAATAATCGGGGCTCAATGGAGTTATATTACAATGCTAAAAGCTGAAAATGCAGAAAATCCAACTCCCCCTCAACATGTGATACCATGTTGAGAGCTGTTTTGAAGAATAATTTGAAGCTGTGGGAAGAGTGTTTGCCGCATGTTGAGTTCGCATATAATCGAGCGGAACACTCCACCACCAAGGTAAGTCCTTTTCAGGTAGTGTATGGATTCAATCCATGTGCCCCTATTGATATTTTACCGTTGCCTACTAGTGAGAGAGTTCATAATGATGCTAAGGAGCGTGCTGATTTTATTGTCAAAATGCATGAGACTACTAAGGCAAACATTGAAAAGATGAATGAAAAATATAGGATTACTAGTAGTAAAGGTAGAAAGGAAGTTAAACTTGAACCGGGTGATTTTGTTTGGTTGCACTTGAGAAAGGATAGATTTCCTGAGTTAAGAAAGTCAAAATTGATGCCTAGAGCTGCTGGTCCTTTTAAGATAGTTGAGAAGATAAATAATAATGCATATAAACTTGAATTGCCTCCCGAGTTCGGGGTTAGTCCCACCTTTAACATTTCAGATTTGAAGCCATACTTGGGAGAAGAAGATGAGGCTGAGTTGAGCACAACTCCGCTTCAAGAGGGGGAGGATGATGAGGACATCACTTCTTCGGATATACACAACACTCCTGCACTTGACATTCAAGGACCAATCACTAGAGCTCGCGCCCGACAATTGAATTTACAGGTGACCTCGTTCCTAAGTACTTCTTTTTGTTCACTTGAGAATCGATTGCTACCTAATGATTTAATTATGATTAGGAACCATGGAGAGGACCTAGAAGTCCTTGGAGAAGGACTATGAGGCGCACAAGTCCAGCAAGGGCGGTCGAATCATGTTGGAGGCCCAATTCAAACCGACTTCGAATCCAATTCGGAGTCCAGGACCAGGCCGCACTAAAACGGACGCCCAGATCGCATCCGGACTCCGTTTTGGACGTTCTACATATGTATGGAAAGCTGAGAAGACTGCCTTTCCAATGGATGTGTTCCCATGTCAAAATTCCTTCTGAGTCAACGGGAATCATCGAAACAAGTGGGCATTCAGAATCTGTCAGGGTGCTGCGCCACCGTCTTTTGGGCCTTTCGGCTTTGTATGGTGTTGGAGCCCATTAGGGCGCATCCAGGGGTTTTGCACGCCCCTTAATCCTTTATATCCAGCCGCCACCCCCACCATTAGGGTTGGGTTTTGCTTAGATTAATTCTGTCTTTGAACAGTATCGCCGTTCATCGGTTTGTGAGACCCCAACTTTCGAGTGCTAAATCAATACATCTGCAATTCAGTTGTGTTCTTCCTTGTTCTTGCTTGTGTTCTTCGATTCGCAGACAAGGATTAGCCTTCTTGGCGAGGTCAACCAGCTGCGCACGGTTGATAACCTGAGGAGACGTGGTGCTGCGATTGCGGGGTTCGGAACGTGTCGTTCGGAAGCCGGATCGATTTGTGTCGCGCCTCCACCAAATCGAACATATCCAGAACCTGTTGGAAGATCGGGACCCCATTCCTATCAAGTGGTAATCAGAGCTTCGGGTGTTCCTTCAGGTTCGAGTTATCCTACCTTTGTTGTTTTCGGTTTCATCCTAGAGTCCAAGAAAAAGCCCTAAAAAAAATTGTAGTCATAGGTTGTTCCCTGTCCCAGATCTCGTTTAGCCTTTTGCTCAATTTGATTTCAGAGTCCGTAGTGTTGAGTTTGTGTCCTTAGTCGAGTTGTGTTGCTGGTTTAGATCGTGTTTTGTTTTGGGTTATCTTACTTCCGCTACCTCTCATACAAACCCTAGCCGTCATCCATCGCGTATTCCACCCTCTGTTTTTGTTTTCCCACCCATATCCCACCCTCTGTTTGAGTCATCTGTCATATCTCGTGATCATCCAGCACCATCCCTCACTTTTCCCCGAGCTTCCGCCCCCAAATTCCACCGATTTCCTCCACTCAATTTCGTTTTCGGCCTCCACAGAAACCATAACTCGGAGGCTCAACTTCAAACGGCCGTAACTTTTGCATATGGACTCGAAATCAGACGATTTTTTTTGAAATTGGGTGAAATTAAATTTTGCATCTGATACTCCCCTACTTCGTCAGGTTCGGTGATTTTATTTTCCCCAAATTCGGCCTGGAAAGTGCAGTACTCGAGCTCCGAAATTGAATCACCGAATTTACAGCACATTCTTTATTTTCTGTAGGCCACACCTTACATCAGATTGAGGTGAAACTTTGTGTGGTTCCTATTTCTGTGCTCTGCTCTGTGAAAAAAATAAATAAAAAAGACAAAAAAAAAACGTGACAGAGCACAGTTTTAGGTGACAGAAATTCATTTGTTTTGTGCTTATGCTGAATTAAGACCTCCTTGCCTAGCCATCTTTGTTGCTGTCTTTGATTTCATATTCTAGTCTTGTTCTTTATCATACCTGCTATAGGACACATTTAGACCAGCAACTAGGACAAGTGCTTTGGACATTTATTCAGCATTACTATCTGTTATTGATTTGTGTTCCACTAACATATTTGGCCCGCCAAGCTCCATATACCTACTTCCGGATAGCACAATGTTTGACTCTTGCAATCGTACCCACGCTCGACATGGTATCACGAACCAGCCACCGGTTGTACCACCTGCTGCTTTGGTAAGAACACTTGTAAGAGCTTGGTAAGCCACTTCCTTTGTGGGTTCCCACTGTCCTTACTTTGTAGTTGATAGGGATAACCTTTTGTTTCCCTGTTTTTTTTCCACTAACCATGGCAGGAGACGACGAGGACGGGACACCGGTTGATTTCAACGAGTGTGTTAGTCGTGGCCAGCTACAAGCTACGCTCGACAAACAAAATGCTTCATTCACTGAACTCGGCGCGAGAATGGACACCATCGTCGCCGCCATTGCCCAGTTGAACACCACAGAAGGCATTGAGCGGGTGGAGCGGCGGATGGCTGACCTCACTGGTCGGATGGACACATTGGAGGCACGCCTGCCACCTGTCAATGACGGCCATCATCATGATGAGGACACAGTGTATGATGCGGATGGCAACATTGATCAGCGGGCGACACAAGATGCACGACTACATCGACGTCTTCAGCGAAACCGACATGGTATGGAAGGTAATAACCAGAACCGTCATGGTAACGACGACCCTTTTGCTAAAGTCAAGTTTACCATTCCATCTTTTTCTGGTCTTTATGATGCTGAAATATATCTTGATTGGGAGATGACGGTAGAGCAGAAATTTAATTCTCACTTGGTTCCTGAACAACATAGAGTTAGACAAGCTACTAGTGAGTTTAAGGACTTTGCTATTATCTGGTGGAATGAACTGGGTACCATGCGTGTACAACCTGATACATGGGAGCGGTTAAAAGAAGCTATGCGTAATCGTTTTGTTCCTCCCTCATATAAACGTGATTTGAGAAAAAAATTGCAGCGCTTAGAACAAGGTGATAGTTCTGTTCAGGACTATTATGCTGAGCTTCAAAAGGGTATGATGCGTTGCGGGGTAGTTGAGGAAACGAAGGATAAGATTTGTCGTTTTTACGGGGGGTTACGGCGTGAAATTCAGGACATTGTTGATTATAAAGAGTTTACTTCTGTCAACCAGTTGTTCCAGCTTGCTATGCTTGCAGAAAAAGAATTGCAGGGACGCAAGGAATCAGCGAAGGCAAGCACCGGACGACCATTCTACACGCCGCGAACGACTACATCGACGGGACTGCCCAAGTCTTCTTCGAGTTTTCGTTCTCCTCCACCACCTGCAGCAGCGCCACCAAAGCCACCCTCCACGACACGCTTTGCAGATTCTGCAAAAAATTCTTTGCAGGTTCCAGCCAAGAGTTCTTCTTCCGTGGCTTCATCGGGCCGCTCCTCCAACATTCAGTGCCACCGCTGCCATGGGCTTGGTCATGTGCAGAAGAATTGCCCTAGCCAACGGGCATACATCGCCACAGAAGATGGAGGCTACATCAGCACTTCGGATGTCGAGGAGGATGATGATGTTGCTGCTGCCTCGGATGACAATGGCGGTGGTGATGACAACCTGGTCCTTGGTGGGGCGTCCACGGCGACGCTACGGAGCATCATTGTGCAGCGAGTCCTCAGCACACAGGTACAACAAACCGATAAGCTTCAACGCCATAATTTGTTTTAGACTTTCTTCGCAATCAAGAACCGGCGCGCACGTGTCATCATTGATGGAGGAAGCTGCAACAACTTGGTGAGTTCTGATATGGTCAAGAAGCTTGGCTTGACCACACGACCGCATCCACATCCATACCATATTCAGTGGTTAAATGACTCTGGAAAAGCTAAGGTAACACAAACATGCCGAGTCCATTTTTCCATTGGTGGTTATGCTGATCATGTTGATTGTGATGTGGTTCCCATGCAAGCATGCTCTCTTTTATTGGTCGACCATGGGAATTTGATAATGATGCTTTACACCATGGTAGTAGTAACAAATACACTTTTATGCATAAGGGAAAGAAAGTTACTTTACTGCCTTTGACCCCAGCTGAAATTATAGAGGCCGATAAGGAGAGAGCTGCTGCTGCTAATGATACAAACGAACATGAAAAATCTGAAAAACAGCAAGTACTCCACTTGAAAAATTCTGTTATGCTTGCCACAAAATCAGACCTTGCTGAAATTGATGATGTTAATGATACATGCTATGCTTTTGTGTGCAAAGATGCTTTATTTTCTCTTGATAATATGCATTGCACTTTGCCTGCTCCTGTCACTAACCTTTTGCAGGAGTTTAGAGATGTTTTCCCTGATGAGATACCTCCAGGATTTCCACCCATTAGAGGGATTGAGCACCAGATTGACTTGATCCCTGGAGCGAGTTTGCCAAACCGTGCGGCGTACAGGACCAATCCCGAAGAGACTAAGGAGATTCAGCGACAAGTCCAAGACCTTTTGGACCGTGGGTACGTACGTGAGAGCCTTAGTCCTTGTGCTGTTCCTGTTGTTTTGGTTCCCCAAAAAAATGGTTCTTGGCGTATGTGTGTAGATTGTAGAGCCATTAACAACATTACTATAAGGTATCGTCATCCTATTCCTAGGCTAGACGACATGCTTGATGAGTTGTGTGGTGCTGTAATTTTCACAAAGATTGACTTGCGTAGTGGATACCACCAAATAAGAATGAAACTTGGCGATGAATGGAAAACTGCTTTTAAAACTAAGTTCGGCTTGTATGAGTGGTTAGTCATGCCTTTTGGTTTAACTAATGCACCTAGCACTTTCATGAGATTAATGAACGAGGTTTTACGTCCTTTCATTGGCAAATTTGTGGTTGTTTACTTTGATGATATCTTGATTTATAGCAAGTCCGTGGATGAACATTTGAATCACTTACATGCTGTTTTTAATGCTTTGAGGGATGCACGTTTGTTTGGTAACCTTGGGAAGTGCACCTTTTGCACGGATCGAGTCTCTTTTCTTGGCTATGTTGTGACTCCACAGGGAATTGAGGTTGATAGAGCCAAGGTGGAGGCGATATGGAGTTGGCCCACGCCCACAACGGTCTCCCAAGTGCGGAGTTTTCTTGGCCTTGCAGGATTTTATCGCCGCTTTGTCAAGGAATTCAGCACCATTGTGACACCATTGATTGAGTTGACAAAGAAGGGCGTCGTGTTCCATTGGGGGCCATCACAAGAGGAGTCCTTTAATCTTTTGAAGGACAAGCTTACACACGCACCATTGCTCCAACTTCCGGATTTTGGTAAGACTTTTGAGCTCGAATGTGATGCTAGCGGAATTGGTATTGGTGGTGTTTTGACGCAAGAAGGTAAACCTGTTGCTTACTTTAGTGAAAAATTGAATGGTCCTACTCTTAATTATTCCACGTATGATAAAGAATTGTATGCTCTTGTTCGTTCTTTAGAGACGTGGCAACACTATTTTTGGCCTAAAGAATTTGTCATTCATTCCGATCATGAATCACTTAAGCTTATTCGTAGTCAAACCAATTTGAATCGTAGACATGCTAAGTGGGTTGAATTTATTGAATCTTTTCCTTATGTCATTAAACACAAGAAAGGGAAGGATAATGTGATAGCTGATGCCTTGTCTCGACGCTATACCATGTTGTCTCAACTTGATTGTCGCATTTTTGGTCTTGAAACTATTAAAACACAATATGCTTTTGATGCTGATTTTAAGGATGTGTTGTTGCATTGTAAAGAGGGACAAGCATGGAATAAATTCGTGATCAATGATGGGTTCTTGTTTAGAGCTAACCGCCTATGCATTCCAGTTGGATCCGTTCGTCTTTTGTTGTTGCAGGAGGCGCATGGAGGCGGTTTGATGGGATATTTTGGTGCTAAGAAGACGGAGGACGTTCTGGCCACACACTTCTTTTGGCCAAAGATGAGGCGAGATGTTGAGCGGTTTGTGGCTCGCTGCACTACATGTCAAAAAGCTAAGTCTCGCTTGAATCCATATGGTTTATATATGCCTCTTCCTGTTCCTTCTATTCCGTGGGCAGATATTTCTATGGACTTTGTTTTAGGATTGCCTAGGACTAAGAGGGGGAGGGATAGCATTTTTGTTGTTGTGGATCGCTTTTCTAAGATGGCTCACTTTATACCATATCATAAAACTGATGGTGCCGTTCATATTGCTGACCTCTTTTTCAAAGAGATAGTTCGTTTGCATGGTATGCCTTCTACTATTATTTCAGATCGTGATGCCAAGTTCTTGAGTCACTTTTGGCGTACTCTATGGAACAAGTTGGGTACAAAGTTGTTATTCTCTACAACATGTCACCCACAAACTGATGGCCAAACTGAGGTGCTGAACCGCACATTGTCTACTATGTTGAGAGCTGTTTTGAAGAATAATTTGAAGCTGTGGGAAGAGTGTTTGCCGCATGTTGAGTTCTCATATAATCGAGCGGAACACTCCACCACCAAGGTAAGTCCTTTTCAGGTAGTGTATGGATTCAATCCACGTGCCCCTATTGATATTTTACCGTTGCCTACTAGTGAGAGAGTTCATAATGATGCTAAGGAGCATGCTGATTTTATTGTCAAAATGCATGAGACTACTAAGGCAAACATTGAAAATATGAATGAAAAATATAGGATTACTGGTAGTAAAGGTAGAAAGGAAGTTAAACTTGAACCGGGTGATTTTGTTTGGTTGCACTTGAGAAAGGATAGATTTCCTGAGTTAAGAAAGTCAAAATTGATGCCTAGAGCTGCTGGTCCTTTTAAGATAGTTGAGAAGATAGATAATAATGCATATAAACTTGAATTGCCTCCCGAGTTCGGGGTTAGTCCCACCTTTAACATTTCAGATTTGAAGCCATACTTGGGAGAAGAAGATGAGGCTGAGTTGAGGACAACTCCGCTTCAAGAGGGGGAGGATGATGAGGACATCACTTCTTCGGATACACACAACACTCCTTCACTTGACATTCAAGGACCAATCACTAGAGCTCGCGCCCGACAATTGAATTTACAGGTGACCTCGTTCCTAAGTACTTCTTTTTGTTCACTTGAGAATCGATTGCTACCTAATGATTTAATTATGATTAGGAACCATGGAGAGGACCTAGAAGTACTTGAAGAAGGACTACGAGGCGCACAAGTCCAGCAAGGGCGGTCGAATCATGTTGGAGGCCCAATTCAAACCGACTTCGAATCCAATTCGGAGTCCAGGACCAGGCCGCACTAAAACGGACGCCCAGATCGCATCCGGACTCCGTTTTGGACGTTCTACATATGTATGGAAAGCTGAGAAGACTGCCTTTACAATGCATGTGGTCCCATGTCAACATTCCTTCGGAGTCAACGGGAATCATAGAAACAAATGGGCATTCAGAATCTGTCAGGGTGCTGCGCCACCGTCTTTTGGGTCTTTCGGCTTTGTATCGTGTTGGAGCCCATTAGGGCGCGTCCAGGGGTTTTGCACGCCCCTTAATCCTTTATATCCAACCGCCACCCCCACCATTAGGGTTGGGTTTTGCTTAGATTAATTCTGTCTTTGAACAGTATCGTCGTTCATCGGTTTGTGAGACCCCAACTTTCGAGTGCTAAATCAATACATCTGCAATTCAGTTGTGTTCTTCCTTGTTCTTACTTGTGTTCTTCGATTCGCAGACAAGGATTAGCCTTCTTGGCGAGGTCAACCGGCTGCGCACGGTTGATAACCTGAGGAGACGTGGTGTTGCGATTGTGGGGTTCGGAACGTGTCGTTCGGAAGCCGAATCGATTTGTGTCGCGTCTCCACCAAATCGAACATATCCAGAACCTGTTGGAAGATCGGGACCCCATTCCTATCAGGTAGTCCTTAAAGCATAGATAAGATATAGAGACAACTATGGCTCAGACTGACTCTCATCTACCCCATATGACTCCAGGACTATCAGCTGACCGTAAATCACACGCTAGAGAGCAAACACGTACCCTGTCTATCCGAGGATGACCCAACCCTCGCTAGAACCTACAAGAAGTGAGTGAGCTCGACCTAGTGAGATAAGAAGCAGCTAATCCTGGAAGCACAAGATAAGAGTAAGAAGTCTAAGCAACTCGGCAAGAGAAGCACTCTAACCTATGCTGGAAGGACTAAACCCAAATGCACCCTGAATGCAATGCAACAGAAATGAGACAGAAGCATAATCAATATAGTAAAGCAATTAAGCCCAAAGCTCCCCCTCACTACAGTCCATAAGGACAAACCACCCCAAGCTCTCCCCGTAGAGCTGAAAACCTCGAACTATCCAATGGCTTGGTGAAGATGTCAGCCAACTGGTGGTCACTCTCCACAAACTGGAGCACTATATCGCCCTTCTCTACATGGTCTCTAAGGAAGTGAAAGCGAATATCAATATGCTTGGTCCGAGAGTGCTGCACTGGGTTCTTAGCAATGTTAATCGCAGAAGTGTTATCACAAAAGAGTGGAACACTGTCTATGACCAACCCAAAGTCCCACAGGGTCGAAGCCATCCAATGTACTTGGCTACAGCAGCTGGCTGCAGCAACGTACTCGGCCTCTGCGGTGGACTGTGCAACTCCGGACTGCTTCCTCGAAGACCAGGAAACAAGAGAAGTGCCAATGAATTGGCAGGAGCCAGAGGTGCTCTTCCTATCTAACCTACAGCCGGCAATGTCTACATCCGAGAAGGCTCTCAAGGAAAGACAGGATGAGGAAGAGTACCAGATACCATAGTCAATAGTAGCTCGAAGGTACCGAAAGATGCGCTTCACCGCCTGGCAGTGAGATACGTGAGGAGAAGCCTGAAAACGAGCACACAGACATACTGAGAAGTGTATGTCTGGTCTCGAGGCAGTGAGGTCAAGAAGGGAGCCGATCATACTTCTGTACTCTTTCTGATCAACTGGCTCGCCATTCTCATCTGGGTCAAGATAGGCTGTAGAAGCCATCGGAGTTGACACCGGCTTCCCATCACTCATGTCGAAGCGTCTCAGGAGGTCACGAGTGTACTTGCCTTGATGCAAGAAGGTACCCTCCCGAGTCTGCTTGATTTGGAAGCCAAGGAAGAAGGTCAACTCGCCCATCATGCTCATCTCAAACTCGGTGCTCATGACATCCGAGAACTGTGAAACCAGAGCATGAGAAGAGCCGCCAAAGATGATGTCATCGACATAGCTCTGGACAAGCAGAAGGTCATTGCCAAGCCTACGGATAAACAAGGTTTTATCTACTTTACCCATTTCAAACCCATGACTCAACAAGTAGGACTTAAGCCTCTCATACCAAGCTCTGGGGCCTGCTTAAGTCCATACAACGCTTTGGAAAGCTTGAAGACATGGTTTGGGTATTTGGGGTTCTCGAAACCTGGAGGTTGTCTGACGTAGACTTCTTCCTCAATAAGGCCATTGAGGAAGACACTCTTGACGTCCATCTGGTAAAGCTTGAAACCCTTAGAAGCTGCAAAAGCAAGCAGGATTCTAATGACCTCAAGTCGAGCTACAGGGGCAAAGGTCTCCTCGAAATCTAGACCCTCAACCTGGGAGAACCCCTGAGCTACCAGTCTAGCCTTGTTTTGAATGACTACCCCATCCTCACTCTGCTTGTTCTTGAACACCCACTTGGTTCCAATGATATTGTGACCTCGTGGGGGCTCGACAAGCGACCAGTCCTTGTTTCTCTCGAAGTTTTCTAGCTCCTCATGCATGGCATTGACCCAAGACTCATCGGAAAGAGCATGAGAAACATCTTTGGGCTCAAAGGAGGCAATGAAAGCAGAATGGAGACAGAATTGAGAAAAGCCAGATTTTGAGCGGGTAACACGCTCGAAAAGGTCTCCAATAATCTGCTCGGAAGGATGAGCTTTCTGAATGTGTCTAGGAGGTCCTGGATGAGATGAAGAAGTGGCCTCTACCTCATGAGCAGATGAGGTAGGAACAGAGCCACTAGCTCCAGAAGAAGTAGAAGGCAAGGGCTGATCACCTCGAGGTGCGGTGGAGGAAGGCACCTCAAGGGGTGGATGAAGGACTGGATCGGGTAGATAACCTTCATCTCCATCATCCTCATTATCCACAAAGATGGTCTCAGACTTCTCTAAAGAACCTGAGATATCTGGCCTAGTCCCCGGACTGGCCTCGTCAAAGGTCACCTCACAGGTTTCTACCATTTTGCTAGACTCGCAGTTCCAGACCCTATAAGCCCGCGAAGAAGTCAAGTAACCTAGGAAGATACCATCACAAGAACGTGACTCGAACTTGTCTAGGTTCCCGGACTTCAAAATAAAGCACTTGCAACCAAACACACGAAAATGAGAGACGCTGGGCTTTCGCCCGTATCTCAACTCATAAGACGTGCGGTGCAAGTGTGCCCGAAGAAAAACTCGATTTGAGACATGGCACGCGGTGGCTATAGCCTCAGCCCAAAACTTCCGCGGTGTAGAGTACTCATCAAGCATCGTCTTAGCCATCTCGACAAAGGTACGGTTCTTCCTCTCCACGACGCCATTCTGTTGTGGGACGTGCGGAGAAGAGAATTGGTGCTCTACACCTGTCTCATCACAGAACCTCTCGAAGTAGGAATTCTTGAACTCCGTGCCATTGTCACTGCGGATCGCTCGTAAGGCACCCGGGAGCTCAACAGAAAGCTTACCGAAAAGGCATCGAAAATGAGAAAATGTCTCATCCTTCGAGGCTAAGAAAAACACCCAAGAAAATCTCGAATAGTCATCGACCACAACAAGAACATACCACTTCCCTCCGGCTGACTGCACTCGAGCTGGTCCAACAGTGTCCATATGGAGCAGCTGTCCCGGTGCGTCAGTCATGTAACACCCCAGGACCCACATTACCCTGGGATGCTACTGAAACTGCTCTACAACGAGCCAATTTACAAGATAAAATAAACTGGCAACAATTACTAAACAAGATAGTATAAGCGGAAGCATAAACATCTAAGGAATAACAGGATAGTGATAGCAATTCACTATTTAAAACATCCTCCAACATTTTAATCTAAAACATAGTTCACAAATTTAACATTATTAGGATAATGTAAACAAAGCTATGCAAGGTCTAGAATCCTTTCAACTTTATTACAGCATAAAAAATATGATTCACGTGCATCAGTGTGGTGCCGTTCTACCCTTCCCATGCATGCTCAAAGTCCACCTGTAGGGAGGGGGAAACAAGGGTGAGATAAAAATCTCAGCAAGCAAACTGTTTAACAGGCTATTCAAACTACAAACAATTATACATCATCATTTATAATTCCATACAACTACAACCACAATTCATGTCTACAATTATTAAACCACCACAACTTTCGTATTCATACCTCTTCAGTTTCAGATTTAATTGGCATATGCATGCAATCATTTTATCCACGGTTAGATGCAAGAGAAAACATTTAATCTTCTACAATCCACAATAGATTAATCATCAACATTTAATCTTCCACAAATAACAATGTTTATATCCTCGACCTCAAATCACCATCAATGACGGTAAAGCATTTAGCAAATAAATCTTGTTTGACTACTTTAAATCCTCGACCACTACCACTACCAAAAGCAATAAAACATATGTATGTCTTACTTCAATACTTTATATTTCCCACATCCACAATTGATATCATCAATTACTACAAGAGAAAAGAATCTCATGCCACCATCACAACCTTTACCATACACAAGGGAGGAACCACAGTCCACGACCACAACCACAATCCTCATACCACAATTAGCTCACATGAGCCAATTCCACATTGCAACTATGAAGTTGAATATTCCACAAAATAACTTCACCACAACATATTGCATATGTATGCAAATGAATCTTTCCACAATGCAATGCATATGAATGCTTTCATGCTATGCTCCACATCACTCTTTCCAGGGCAGGAATTGAGGTGCATCGTATTACGGCAATATACGATGCTTCCCGCGGGATAAGAGGTGCATCGTATTACGGCAATATACGATGCTGTACCGGTACGGTCGCGGCTATGTGCGGCGACATCCACATATGCATATGACATGATATGATATGATATGATAATCATAAATCACATTAATCCATCCTCAAAGGAGCATCAACATGCTCACAACATATCCACATCCACCACATGTTATTTTCATGTTCCACATTATAACATTAAGCAAGAATTCCACATGTCTACTAGCAGATTATCAACATATCAATGGATCAATAGTTGCTACCATCTCCACAATTAAAATATCATGCAATCATGGCATAATGTATTAAATTATGATAATAATGTAAACTGCAAGTAGAAGGAATAACAAGTTAAACGGTAGCAACCACCGCTACGTTTACTTGCCTCAAACCGACGAAGCGAAGTAAAATCAAGAGCGCTCAGGGACAAGACCACCTGTCCAAAAGGCAACTCTCAGCACACAGCTACAGCATACAAACATGACATTAATAATTAAAAACGTCGCTAGAACCCCGAACCCGCACAAACTCCTCTCCGCTCAACAATTCAGCAAATTGCCCTCTGCTGCAGCGCTGCTTAACATTTTCGTAACTTTAAAAATATTGATCCATTTACAGCAAACGATATTTCTATGGATTCATCACTTAAAAGCCTACATGTTTCATGTAGAACACCTATTTTTATTTTGATCACAGCTAGGTGTAATTTAATGCCCCAAAACAGAGGAAGAACTCTGTTCTGGCAGATTGGACAGCAATAAACAAATGCGTCCCAACATCAGTAAAAGGGTCTAAAAATTCTTAATTTTATACAGCAGCTAGATGTATAAATTATCTACAACTTTCTCAATTACGGACATGGTCATAAAAATCATTTACGACCTCTAATTCCCAGATTACCGTCGGTCTGTACCAATCTGCTCGCCTGACGAACAGCAGTATTCCCGACCCTGTAACTCCCAGATAACAAGGCATAAAATTCCGAAACAAATACACGATATGCATCTGGAAGTCCTCTACAACTTTCCTATTGGGAAGGTCCGCAGGCAAATTCGTTTACTAGGTCAAAACCTCGCGAACAGACACGCTGTGTGAATCAATCTACAGGCAGACATCAGCTAATCTCTAATCGGGCAATTAATCTATTAACTACCTTCACAATCCGTGCCAAGAACCCTAATTATTCCATAGAACAGAGAGTTTGGGATGAGCAAAAATTATCTAG
Source organism: Dendrocalamus latiflorus (assembly GCA_017311315.1). Classification (NCBI taxonomy): domain Eukaryota; kingdom Viridiplantae; phylum Streptophyta; class Magnoliopsida; order Poales; family Poaceae; genus Dendrocalamus; species Dendrocalamus latiflorus. The sequence continues at coordinate 18,685,902 of CM029660.1, forward strand.
ATGATGGATCACCCCTTTTTTTTCCTCCACCTCTTCTTCTTCTTCCTTCTCCTTCCTTCTTCTCCTTCTCCTTCCTCTCCTTGGCTCCAATGGCAGCAGCACTTGTGGGGGGTGATGGAGGGGGGAAGAGGGCTGCGCCCAGGGGGTGGAGGAAGGGGGGTGGCAGCTGCAAAGGGATGGGAGAGGGGGGAGAAAAAGGGCTAGGGTTTTTGGGGAGGGGGAGGGGAGGTGCGGCCACCCCTTGGGCCTCCGGCTCAAGGCGGTCGGCCCACTCCCCAGGCAACCCACTCAGACGTTTTAATTTCATTTATTTTATTCATTTTATACTGTTCTACAATTTTTTATTTTTTTCCTTCCTGCGATTTACCGAAAAATCGGCGACTCCGCGATTATTTTAAAACTTACGCCGAATCGATGATCAGGGTATTACAAGTCATGGTCACAGTGACCGGAGGATGTGAAGCGGCAATCATCATGCCGTGCCAGCATGGAGCGCAAACAAGATCTTTGACCATTTTGAGCTTCGGCAGTCCACGAATGAGGTCGTGGCCGCTAACTCGGGTCAAATGGTCAAATCCAATATGACCAAGTCTCCTATGCCAGAAGGTCAAATCACGGGACTCTGAGGCAACCAAACACCGGAGAGGATCACTAGAAGAATCAGAAAAATCAGCACGAAAGATCCTCCCATAACGAGAAATCCCGCAAACCAGACTACCCGAAGAATCAAGAATTTTGCAAGCGTTTTTCTTGAAGCTCACCTCGAAACCGTCATCGGTAAGCTGAGAAACGGAATGCAAGTTGTACTGCAGCTTACTAACCAAGGCAACATCCTTAAGAATAAAAGAAGCATTAACATGCACATTACCTTTAGCGATGACGCGCCCAGACGAAGCGTCTTCGAAGGTGATCGTCTCATCACCTAGAGCGCGGGCTAAGGAGGAGAACCAACGGGAGTCTCCGGTCATATGACGAGAACAACCGGAGTCTACAAGCCAAACCTTCTCCTTCCCTACCCGGCGAACCTGAGTCAAACAGAGAGTAAAGTCTCAGTACTGGGGTAAATCAAGAGTGATTTTGGCACCCAATACTGAGTAACACGTGGAGCAGATGAAGTAGTCAAGCACGACTTACCTCTATCTACCCTACGCTCTCCGTGACTCAATGACTCAAAGAAACAGAAGGTCTATGAGCAGATCTGAAGCTGTTGCGGGGTCCGACTACTACGGGAGAGCGAGTCGGAACACCGGCAACACGCTGATCACGCCGTGGGTAACTGTCTCGACGGGGGAAACGAGATGTACCCTCAGGACGGCGGAAGTCACGACCCGGAGCAGCATGAGGACGAAAACCAGAAGACTCAGAAAAACCAAGTCCTCGATGCTGCCCAAACCCGTCAGAAGCAAACCTGGACCTCGTGCTAGTCTTAGGTGCACTCAGGATCTGGGGCTGACCCTGAATACGCCTAAGTGCCTCTGCACGGTCTCTTCGCGCAATCCTGGCGCGCCTGAAGCATCTCTTGATCGAGTGCCCATCCTTCTGACAGAAGGTGTAGTGGTACTTCACCTTCTGAAAGGTGGAAGTAGCACGAAGAGGCTTCGCCTTCTGAGAGGCCGAAGCAACAGGTGGAATCACCTTACTGTCAGAGATCTCTTGGACAAAGCCCGCTGATTTGAATTTGACCTCATCAGATCTGGGCTCGACCTCAATCACACCTCCCACTATGGGTCTGAGAATAGCAGGAGGATGCTTCCTCATATCCTCATAAAAATTATATCCTAGACCTTGATTGAACTTACAAATCTTGGATTGGTCTAGAATAAGATTAAGCTTCTTCTTGCCTCCTACAAATCTCTCGAGAGTGTTCATAAGATACTAACACTCCCGAAAGAGAGAGGTGCAAGAAGAGCAGGGAGAAGAGGGAACATCAGAGGGTAAGGGAGCAGATGAAGAACCAACAGCAAAGGGACGATTGGCTTGTGCACGCACAGCCGACTCAGAATGGGCAATCCTACTGCTAGCAGGTTGGCTCGCGTTGCTAGGCGTCTCTACCTTACCCTGGGGCTTCTCTTCCTCCTCAGCAATCACATTACAATCTAATGGTTGCTTCTCTAGTAAGTCCTTAGTTAGCTTCACACATTTTTCATCCACTGCAATCAAGTCAATTTTTAGTTTTTCACAATTTTTGCATGGTGAGCTAACAGGGTCCTTAGAAGCATAATTAGCCAGTTTCTTATTGTGGTCAATCATTTCTTGAAACTGCTTGGAAACAGATTCAAGTTCAGTAGTTAATTTAGGACAGTTTGAACATGAAGCAGCTGGCTCAAGCAACCATGAATACAACTCAGATATTTTATGATCTGCCCGTTTTAGGTTCATTTTCAAGTTATTGCAGTTTACACAAGACTCGGGCAGATCTAACAGCATGATGTAAAGACCTCTAAAGGCATTGTCCTTATCCTCACATGAGATGCAAACAATAGTCTCAACAGGAGTAGATGAAGTAGAAGCAATCCTACTCATTTCTAGTTCAGCCATCAAACTAAGATTCTCCACCTTAATACTATCAAGCTCGGAGGACAAACTATCATGCGAGGTCCTTAATTTCTCCATATCACCCAGCAAGGTAGAGCATGTATCACAGTCGTCACTAGAGGGACCAGATGTAAGAGCAATAATCTCTAGTGACAATCTGTCTACTTCCTTCTCTAACTCAGTACACCTAGCCCTAGCTCTAGCATGAAATCCACCTAGCTTAAGAAAAGCATGATTGAGCTGGTCGTAGGTGGGGCATACCTCGTCCGAGTCGGAGTACAGCTCGATGTCGTTGAGTTCGCCCTCGAGGGCCATGAAACACATGCCGGAGAAGTCGTCGCCGCCATCCTTGGGCTCTTGGTCACCCGTCCCATCGTCGTCGCTCCATCCCTCCACCTCGCTGAGGTCGAGGTCGTCGAAGGCAGTGAGGACGCGGTGGAAGAGCTTCTTAGCTTTGCCAAAGTTGCGGAACTTCTTCTTTCCCGGCGTCTGAGCTGGAGGCTTCTTGTTGCGGTTCTTGTCAGTGTAGTCGTTCTTGCCCTTCTCCAGCTTGGGGCAGTTTGCCCGAATGTGGTTGGGGCCACCACACTCGAAGCAAATCACGGGTCCTCCCCTCTTTCTGTCCCTCCTCCTCTTGTAAGCATGGGAAAACTTCCGAGCTAGGAGGGCCAGTTGCTCATCCTCGAGCTGCTCTAACTGATCATCAGTTATGTCACATAGAGCAGCAAGGGAGATACCGCAGAGCGAATCAGAAGAAGGACCAGAAGAAGAAACGGGATCGGTGACCAAGGCCATCGACTGTGACTTCGACCTACGAGAGACAACGTCAATCTCGTGAGTCTTGAGGCGCGAGTACAGCGCGTCAAGAGTCAAGGTCGAGAGGTTTGTCGTATCTTTGATGGTGGTCACTTTCATCTCCCAAACACACAGATCAAGTGCCACGAGCATCTGACGAGCGTTGTCCGAGTCGGGGTATGTGAGACCGACCGCTCGGAGGTTGCTCAAGATCTTGTGGAAACGCGCGAAGCACTCATCGAGGGACTCACCAGCAAGCATCTCGAATTTGTTATATTCTCGCTTGAACTGGTCCTGTCGAACCGTCTTGATCTGGGTGGTGCCCTCATGGTATGCGTCGAGGGTCACCCAGATATCGTAGGCGGACGACAGGTGGGAGATGCGATCGAACTCGCTACGACTCAGGCCCTGGATAATGATGTTCCTTGCCTTAGCGTTTGCCTCAACATCATGCATATTCCCAGCATTGATGTTCTCATCGGCAGGAACAACAAACCGGACCTTGACTTTGTGCCAGATAGCGTACCCTTGAGCCTGGATGTATGTCTCCATTCGACTCTTCCAGAAGGGGTAATCGATGCCATCGAAAACGGGCGGCTTGGTGGAGTACTTGTCCGTCACCATAGCTCTAGAGACCGGTTAAGATCTATGAAGAAGAGCTAACCGGCTCTGATACCAATTGTAGGACCGAAATGGCAACAGAGGGGGGTGAATGGTGCCTTCAAAAACTTTCCAAGTACCCACACAACAAATCAGTCGAAAGAATTGGTTTCTCAGGTCGAACACACGTGGTCGTAAGTCAACTGGTGGTCGAAACCCATGTGGTCGAAACCTTTGCCCGAACCGACAAAAGAACTTAAACAGAGAATACTACGGTGTCGAAACAAGAACAAAGAAGAACTCGTTTGCCAGATTTCCGAGTAACTTGAGACTCTCTGGTCTTTTGATCCTGAAACCAGAGGCACTGAAGGAAACAGACCTCTGAAAGCGAAACAAACAAGGAAATCCAAAGTCTTTGCTATGGTTGACTAGAGTGACACGCTCGAGCACAACAACAGAGCACTTTGAGGCACAAGACCATGGCAAGGCAGACTTCTCTGAAATGACCTTTGCTCTCGAGAATGTACTGGCCAAGTGGCCTTGAGACAAATTCTCAGTTCTGAGCAACAAGAAGCACACCAAAGCAAATACGAACTCACACAGAAGAGATGAGAGAAAAGGATAGCATGAAGAACAAGCTCTCAAAACAGATTGCAAACAAAACAATCACAACATCTCATAACAACAGAAATCAACTTGAGGAAGAGAGATGAATGATTGATCATGGAGGTTTCTACAGCCTCTCCATCGGAGGTACAAGAGCAACCATGCTCTACCCAGAGACAACTCACACAAAGAGGGACGAAAAATTCAGAGTGACTCGGGAGCAACCTCACGAACACCCGAGCTCTACCCTCTCTATTTATAGCCTTCTGCTATCGGGGGGAGAACCCGTTAACCCCCACCTAACACCGGGTTTTACCACTCTCTTTACCCACTAGCGAGAACGAGCTCCAGTGCTTTACCCGTTACACCCAACGGCTCCACTGCTTTGCCCGTTAGCGCCAACCACTCCAGTGCTTTCGCAGAGACACAGCTTCCCTTTGCAGTTTTCTGCATTTCTCCAAAATGCCATCCCACTGCCTTCCCGGAAGCTTCCTCCTCCCTTGTTGCTCAAGTCTTGCAACCACCTGGCAGACCTCGTCGTCTTCGGCATCTCCCGACCATTCTTGACCTCAGCACCGCTCGTGCCTAGTCTTCGCCATACATGCCTCTCCACAACTAGTCTCCAAGTCCTGCAAACCATCACAGACAAGCATACATTCATAGCAACGCACAAAACATTGTGTATAAACATTTGCATAAGAAAAACAGAACTCAAACCATGATCCACAAAGTCGTACACCAATTACGACTGGTCAAAAGCACTTAAACATTCATGCACATGACCTACGATCGCTCTCCAAGTCAAGGCGATTAGCCCAGGAGTTGATACAACCGATTCTCAGGTGAAATGACCGATCCTGGAGGTCATACGACCAGTTACGAGATGTCTACGACCACGTTCGACCCTCCCGGGGACTTTCGACCATTTAGCGCATGATCGAAACACCTTCCGACCACGTACAACGAGTTTTACAGTGGTCGAGACCCTTTCCGACCACACCCGGGCGCTTGAGCGCACATCCGACCACAGCCAACTATCCTACGCCCGCAGCCGACCGCCTACGACCGCTTCACAATGTGGTCGAAGTCTCCTCGACTTCCCACGTGGTCGAAGTCGAGTTCTGCCGACTACCGACCACAGTGGTCGAAGTCTCGACCTCCGACTACCTCTCGCGGTAACGTGGTCATAACTCACCGACTACACAACATGATCGTAGCACGACTCTCAAACACAAACCACGGCCAAACCGTGGTCATAACCTGCTTCGACCACGACCAACAAGGTCGTACTGGCCTTCGACCACGGCCAATGTGGTCGTAAAGGAGTCGGGAGACTTCCGACCTTATAACCTGCTTCGACCACGACCAGCAAGGTCGTACTGGCCTTCGACCACGGCCAATGTGGTCGTAAAGGAGTCGGGAGACTTCCGACTTTCGACTGTGTGGTCGTAAATGACTCGCCTGGCTTTCGATTGACGACAACGTGGTCGTAACCTGCCCAGCAGGCCTCCGACCACGACCAAAGTGGTCGAACGAGTCTACGACCACGGCCAGAAGCTACGACTTTGCAGAGAAAGCGATTCTGAACATTTTTAAGGCTACGACTTAGCAGGAAACGGTCAAATCAAACTCAATCTTTCCAAACCAAGTGTCAATAACTCATCACAAACATGGGGACACCTCCACATGGTCTCTCAACTACAAACCGTCTATGATATATTACATATCACAGATGGTTTGTACTGAAAACCATATGTGATTGTCAACTATCACAGATAATTTTTAGTAGAAACTATCTATGATAGTCTGTGTCACAGCAGTTCGAAAGTCGTCTGTGATGACCTCATGTTATTACTGACCCATAAACTCAGATGGCTCACAAAACTATCTATGATGATGTTTTTGAACTGTTTATGATGTTCTTTTCTGTAGTAGTGATACTTCGCTTCACATGAAGAAAGTGCCAGTACTTTCTGCTTTTGTGGCTGTCAACTCACCATGCTTCTCCCAAGTAAGAAAAGTACACGTGTTGTACTCTATGCTATTAACGCCTCCAACCATGTCGCTATCACCATAGCCTATTAGCTGGATTTCTTCTCCTTCACCTCTTTCATAGTAACAACTAAACTCCAGAGTGCCGCATACATACCTTAGTATGTGGTTAACTGCTACCATGTGCTCACTTGTAGGAGACTCCATAAAGTGACTCACATATCCAACAACATAAGCGATATTAGGTCTGTTATTCACTAAATATCTCGAACTTCCAACAATGCTTTTGTAGCACGTGGCATCAACTCTGTTACTAACCTTACTTAGCTTTAGGCAAGCCTCCATGGGGATTTGGCAAGGATTGCAGTTCTCCATGCCACACTTCTCAAGAATCTTCTTTGGATATGATGACTGGGTCAGTGTGATCCCTCTTCCAGTTTTTTTCACCTCTATCTTGAGGTAGTAGCTCAAAAGGCCCAAATCTGTTATCTTGAACAGATTCATCATCTCTTTCTTAAATCTTTCAATCTCCTATAGATGTACTTATCACAATTAGATCATCCATGTGGGGAAACCCCGGGTTGGGGTCGCCGCATATGTGTTCTGTACTAGTCCCATGATCAGTTGCTAGTACACACATTCACAACATTGAGATCACATCCATACACATCTAATATATTTAATTTATGACAAAGGGGTGAATACAATAAGGTTTTATAGCATATGGCCGACTGGCCAAGAGAATACCAGAGTCAGGAGTAAATTGCAGCGGAAGATAAATAACTAAGCAGAAGCATCAATTAATCCAGTGGTATGCCACCATAGCCATAGGCAACGACTGGTGATTAGGCCCTAGAGAAAACCCATAGTCGAACTCTCCATTGCTGGGGGCAAGGTATGCGTCATCTGGCACATATCCTTCTTCATTATCTGATCAGCAATAATTTAAGCAAGGTCTAGTACATATATGTAAGGCTATCAAAGGGATGAGGCTCTGTACTAAGCTATTTTTAGTATGAAGCAAATTTTATTTGCAATATCAATAAGTAATAATTTGAAACAGAATTATAAAGAGCATTTGACCTGTAATGAAATAACGTTTATATAACTTCCATAACAGTAGATCAAATCCATTCGCAGCCTTCCTCGGCTGTGAACATTGCATAATTCCCATCCATGGGCATGGCACACGGTTGCGTACAAGCCATCCCATATATTCAGTGAAACAGTTTTGAAAAGCAAAAACTACACCTATTTTAGCTGCATCCAAGCATACTCAAGATGCGGAATGCCCTTACTACTTTTGCACCTACCACAATACAAGGATAGACCTAGACACAGTTGAATGGAGTTTGAGTGAATGAGGGGATCTCAGAGAATCTTTGCTAGAAAGGAAAACAAGGGATGGCAGAGAATCTTTGCTAGAAAGGAAAACAAGAATGGATCAAAGGTGAAGGAATACTCCTCTTCTTAAAGAGGGCTAGGAATAGCCGATCGCAGAGTACCTCGGCTTGGTTTGAATTATCTCTTCTTGGATGGTATAGTACTCTTTATGACTATTAACATTCTTACACTGCTACAGAGTTCTACTGACTTCTAGCACTCCGGTCACTACTCAATTCTATTTACGACTACTGAAGCATATGATTGTTGTAGCTTACGAACCGACCACTATGGCTTATGACCACTATAGCTACCGACCACTATAGCTACCGACCACTATGGTTTACGACCACTATAGCTACAGACCACTTTGGCTTATGACCACTATGGCTACCGATCTTTTGAGTAATACTAAAGACTCCTTCAATACCTCAAACGCTGATGTGATCATGCCACAAACGCATATGACCATAGCACCCAATATCAAGATTGCACAAAAGGTAAATTCGTTTATATCTATTACTACCATGTTATTTATGAGAATATAATTCTACCTCATGTCATTATTTTGTTCATTCTCAGTTTTGACAAATGGAATTGTTGTGGCTACAGACCAAACAGAGAGAGAGATGGTAGTGGAGAGTAATGAAGATGAGTGTAATGGCCTGGGTCCTCCCCATGGCTTGTGCTCACATATATATGCACATGAGAAGTGCTTTTACAGTTATACCCTTACATCTGGTTATTCCCTCTGGGGGCAGCTATGTCATTACACATGGCCTATTCTGGGCCTTATGATCTCCTACCAGGCCTGCTGGGTTTAGGTGGGGGCCACCCCTACGACAGGAGCCTCTCGTGGTAAAGGGCTTCACAAGGCCGAAGCCATGTCGTCGAGTCCTTTGGCCCCCTCCGTCCCGCGGCCTGTGAGCCTGTCCAGTACTCGACCCGGGGCTGCACTGCGGCCGAAGCAGACGTGCGCGCTGCTGCGGCGCTCGGACTTCCGGGCGTCCACGTGGTGCAGCGTGCTTGGCGTGGTGCAGGCGTTGAGGCGTCGTGACCATTAACATGGCGGCGGACTTCCGGTGGTTGGAGTTCCGGTGGTTGGACTTCCGCCGGTTGGCTCCCCTGCTGGCTGGGGTATATATATGGCGCTGCTGAGGCGTTGCTCCTGCGTATATTGCGATAGAAGCTGTTCCCCTAAAATGGGCCCCTGCCGTGCGTCAACATTCCTGGGTGATGCTGAGCGGCTTGGGGAATGTTGATGCACAGAAGGAGGTCTATTTTTCCTGGGAGCTTGATCAGCGCCGGTTATCCACAGGCAGTCGTGCTTCCTGACCCCGCACCGCGCTGCTGTAGGCGACGGCGAGGTCTGCCCTGTTTTTCTTAACAGTCTTGCCTACAGTGGGTGTTCCTGAGGGAGCCCGCCGGCATTACCTTGTATGCTGATGCACTATAGGTGGCCTGTTAAGGAAAACGAGGCAGATTTCGTAGGACAAGACGCTCGTCAGCGAAGCTGACGCCTAGTCGACGTAGGCGCGCGCGCTCCGTCCGCTACCCTTCGAACGGGTGGCAGCGAAGCTGGCGCCTAGTCGAGGTAGGCGCGCGCGCTCCGTCCCCTACCCTTCGAACAGGTGGCAGCGAAGCTGGTGCCTAGTCGACGTAGGCGCGCGCTCCGTCCGCTACCCTTCGAACGGGTGGCAGCGAAGCTGGCGCCTAGTCGGGGTAGGCGCGCGCGCTCCGTTCCCTACCCTTCGAACGGGTGGCAGCGAAGCTGGCGCCTAGTCGAAGTAGACGCGCGCGCTCCGTCCGCTACGCTTCGAACGGGTGGCCGCGAAGCTGGCGCCTAGTCGGGGTAGGCGCGCGCGCTCCGTCCCCTACCCTTCGAACGGGTGGCCGCGAAGCTGGCGCCTAGTCGACGTAGGCGCGCGCGCTCCGTCCCCTACCCTTCGAACGGGTGGCAGCGGAGCTGGCGCCTAGTCGAGGTAGGCGCGCGCGCTCCGTCTGCTACCCTTCGAACGGGTGGCAGCGAAGCTGGCGCCTGGTCGACGTAGACGCGCGCGCTCCGTCCGCTACCCTTCGAACGGGTGGCCGCGAAGCTGGCGCTTAGTCGGGGTAGGCGCGCGCGCTCCGTCCCCTACCCTTCGAACGGGTGGCAGCGAAGCTGGCGCCTAGTCGAAGTAAGCGCGCGTGCTCCGTCCGCTACCCTTCGAACGGGTGGCCGCGAAGCTGGCGCCTAGTCGGGGTAGGCGCGCGCGCTCCATCCCCTACCCTTCGAACGGGTGGCAGCGAAGCTGGCGCCTAGTCGGGGTAAGCGCGCGCGCTCTGTCCCCTACCCTTCGACCGGGTGGCAGCCAAGCTGGCGCCCAGTCGACGTAGGCGCGCGCGCTCCGTCCGCTACCCTTCGAACGGGTGGCAGCGAAGCTGGCGCCTAGTCGAGGTAGGCGCGCGCGCTCCGTCCCCTACCCTTCGAATGGGTGGCAGCGGAGCTGGCGCCTAGTCGAAGTAGGTGCGCGCGCTCCGTCCGCTACACTTCGAACGGGTGGCAACGAAGCTGGCGCCTAGTCGAAGTAGACGCGCGCGCTCCGTCCGCTACCCTTCGAACGGGTGGCAGCGATGCTGGCGCCTAGTCGATGTAGGCGCGCGCGCTCCGTCCGCTACCCTTCCAACGGGTGGCAGCGAAGCTGGCGCCTAGTCGAAGTAGGCGCGCGCGCTCCGTCCCCTACCCTTCGAACGGGTAGCAGCGGAGCTGGCGCCTAGTCGAGGTAGGCGCGCGCGCTCCGTCCGCTACCCTTCGAACGGGTGGCAGCGAAGCTGGCGCCTTGTCCAAGTGGACGCGCGCGCTCCACCCCCTACCCTTCGAACGGGTGGCCGCGAAGCTGGCGCCTAGTCGAGGTAGGCGCGCGCTCCGTCGCTACCCTTCGAACGGGTGGCAGCGAAGCTGGCGCCTAGTCGGGGTAGGTGCGCGCGCTCCGTCCCCTACCCTTCAACCGGGTGGCAGCGAAGCTGGCGCCTAGTCGAAGTAGGCGCGCGTGCTCCGTCCGCTACCCTTCGAACGGGTGGCAGCGAAGCTGGCGCCTAGTCGAGGTAGGCGCGCGCGCTCCGTCCCCTACCCTTCGAACGGGTGGCAGCGGAGCTGGCTCCTAGTCGACGTAGGTGCGCGCGCTCCGTCCGCTACCCTTCGAACGGGTGGCAACGAAGCTGGCGCCTAGTCGACGTAGACGCGTGCGCTCCGTCCGCTACCCTTCGAACGGGTGGCAGCGAAGCTGGCGCCTAGTCGAAGTAGGCGCGCGCGCTCCGTCCGCTACCCATCGAACGGGTGGCAGCGAAGCTGGCGCCTAGTCGAAGTAGGCGCGCGCGCTCCGTCCCCTACCCTTCGAACGGGTGGCAGCGGAGCTGGCGCCTAGTCGAGGTAGGCGCGCGCGCTCCGTCCGCTACCCTTCGAACGAGTGGCAGCGAAGCTGGCGCCTGGTCGAAGTAGACGCGCGCGCTCCGTCCGCTACCCTTCGAACGGGTGGCCGCGAAGCTGGCGCCTAGTCGGGGTAGGCGCGTGCGCTCCGTCCCCTACCCTTCAAACGGGTGGCAACGAAGCTGGCGCCTCGTCAAAGTAGGCGCGCGGGCTCCGTCCGCTACCCTTCGAACTGGTGGCCGCGAAGCTGGCGCCTAGTCTGGGTAGGCGCGCGCGCTCCGTCCCCTACCCTTCGAACGGGTGGCCGCGAAGCTGGCGCCTAGTCGAGGTAGGCGCGCGCTCCGTCCGCTACCCTTCGAACGGGTGGCAGCGAAGCTGGCGCCTAGTCGGGGTAGGCGTGCGCGCTCCGTCCCCTACCCTTCGAACGGGTGGCCGCGAAGCTGGCGCCTAGTCGACGTAGGCGCGCGCGCTCCATCCCCTACCCTTCGAACGGGTGGCAGCGGAGCTGGCGCCTAGTCGAGGTAGGCGCGCGCGCTCCGTCCGCTACCCTTCGAACGGGTGGCAGCGAAGCTGGCGCCTGGTCGAAGTAGACGCGCGCGCTCCGTCCGCTACCCTTCGAACGGGTGGCTGCGAAGCTGGTGCCTAGTCGGGGTATGCGCGCGCGCTCCGTCCCCTACCCTTCGAACGGGTGGCAGCGAAGCTGGCGCCTAGTCGAAGTAGGCGCGCGGGCTCCGTCCGCTACCCTTCGAACTGGTGGCCGCGAAGCTGGCGCCTAGTCTGGGTAGGCGCGCGCGCTCCGTCCCCTACCCTTCGAACGGGTGGCCGCGAAGCTGGCGCCTAGTCGAGGTAGGCGCGCGCTCCGTCCGCTACCCTTCGAACGGGTGGCAGCGAAGCTGGCGCCTAGTCGGGGTAGGCGTGCGCGCTCCGTCCCCTACCCTTCGAACGGGTGGCCGCGAAGCTGGCGCCTAGTCGAAGTAGGCGCGCGCGCTCCATCCCCTACCCTTCGAACGGGTGGCAGCGGAGCTGGCGCCTAGTCGAGGTAGGCGCGCGCGCTCCATCCGCTACCCTTCGAACGGGTGGCAGCGAAGCTGGCGCCTTGTCGAAGTAGACGCGCGCGCTCCGTCCGCTACCCTTCGAACGGGTGGCTGCGAAGCTGGTGCCTAGTCGGGGTATGCGCGCGCGCTCCGTCCCCTACCCTTCGAACGGGTGGCAGCGAAGCTGGCGCCTAGTCGAAGTAGGCGCGCGTGCTCCGTCCGCTACCCTTCGAACGGGTGGCCGCGAAGCTGGCGCCTAGTCGGGGTAGGCGCGCGCGCTCCGTCCCCTACCCTTCGAACGGGTGGCCACGAAGCTGGCGCCTAGTCGCGGTAGGCGCGCGCTCCGTTCGCTACCCTTCGAACGTGTGGCAGCGAAGCTGGCGCCTAGTCGGGGTAGGCGCGCGCGCTCCGTCCCCTACCCTTCGAACGGGTGGCTGCGAAGCTGGCGCCTAGTCGACGTAGGCGCGCGCGCTCCGTCCGCTACCCTTCGAACGGGTGGCCGCGAAGCTGGCGCCTAGTCGAAGTAGGCGCGCGCGCTCCGTCCGCTACCCTTCGAACGGGTGGCAGCGAAGCTGGCGCCTAGTCGAAGTAGGCGCGCGCGCTCCGTCCGCTACCCTTCGAACGGGTGGCAGCGAAGCTGGCGCCTAGTCGAGGTAGGCGCGCGCGCTCCGCCCCCTACCCTTCGAACGGGTGGCAGCGGAGCTGGCGCCTAGTCGAAGTAGGCGCGCGCGCGGCTTGGGCTCTTTGATGCGGCCTTGCGCTATACAGGTTCCTTGAATCACGCCGGTCCCTGGCCTGACAGGGTTAGGTTCCCGTACCGTGCGACCTGACGCGCCCGGGGCACGCGGCATCCTATGACTGCTGGGCGGCGGGATGTGGACGGTTGCGTGTTTGCAGCCGCTCGCGCCTTCCCTAGGCAAGGGGGACACGGGGCGTGCAGCGAGTGGCGCCCGTGAGGCGTTGCGCCGTATGGGCGCTTGTACGACTGCGGTCGCGCCCCGTGCACGGACCTCCACGACCCTTCACTTTCGATTACAGGGAAGCGTGCGGGGCGGGCCTTTACGCCGCTGCGGTTGCATCCTGCACGCGAATCGTTGCGACGCTTCAGTAGCAGCGGTACGGGCGAGGCGGCTTGAAATAGCCCCCCGTAATAGCGTCCCCGCATCCTTGTGCCCTCTTTCCTGTTTGCTCGGCCTTCTCCACCTTCGCGCTATCTTCGCCGTAGTAATCTCGTCGTGGGAAGCGATGGCCTCCAGCAGTGAGCGCGGCCAGGCGGTTGGTGGCCCTGACATTCGCCGGCGATCCTCGCCGTTGGAGGTAAAATACGCGCTCGAAGAGCGCGACCCTGCGGCGGCTGACCAGGAGCGGCTGGCGGCGGAGGAAGGCACATTTTCCGGCGAGCTAGGCCCCTCGCTTGTGACCGAGAAGACGATCCAAGGGCTCTTGCGCGCGGGGAAGCTGTCCGGGCGCCACGACGTACGATTGCCCGCCAGCGACGAGACGGAACCGCATCCCGAGGGGTCGGAGGCGATCGTATTCGTTGCCTTTTTCGACGCGGGGCTCCGGATTCCAGCGGCGAGCGTGGTGGGCGACGTACTGCGGACCTTCGGGCTGGAGCTGGCGCAACTGACTCCCAACGCCGTGGCCCAGCTCGCGGTGTACAGCTGGGCCTTGCGCTCGGGGGCGTGCTGGCCCAGCGCGTCGCTGTTCGCCTATCTCCACGAGGCGCGATGCCAGCCGAAGGGCCGGAGGGGCGGGACGCTGTCGAGCTTTGGCAGCGTCTCTTTTACTCTCCGCTCGTCTTGCAAGAAGCTCTTCCCTGCGAACTCAACTCGCGGGAAGTGGGAGTCCTCCTGGATGAAGCGGTAGTTCTACCACCGTGTGGAGAGCGGGAGCGGCCTCGCGTGTACGGGCCGACTGATCGCGTTCAAGCCTTCGCCCGGCCGAACGCTCGATGATGATGACAAGCGGAGGGTCAAACGGCTCGTAGGCATGGCCGCTCGCTTCAATATGTGCGACCTTGCCGAAGAGTATGTGATGTACGGCGTGGCCCCGCTTGCCTACGACTGGCATCTTGCCGCCGAAAGGCGTCGAGATGACAATGTTTCGCCGTGGGTTTGCTTGCTACCAGCGCCGCCCGGTCCCCGTAAGCCTCGACTGCACTCCTGCTTTTGCTGACGCGAAATGCGTTGTATGCTGATGTTGCTCTCCTTTGCTTCAGGGGTTCCTTTGGAGGAGGCGGAGCAAGCCGTGCGCGTGTTCCTGGGTCCGTACACCGCCAGGGAGCATGAGCAGCGCGCGTCTGCTGTTGCCAAGGCGGGGCTGGGGCGACTAAACCGTGTGTGCGAGGTCCTGGGCCTTGCCGTGCCGGACCGTGTCGCTCGAGCCGATGGTGGAGCGAAGAAGAAGAAGGCCTCGTCTCGGAAGAGGGGCCGCAGCGGGGCACCTGCCGCGCCTGTTGCTAGTGTTTCCGAGGACACGGCGGACGCGGAGTCAGACTCTGCGAGGTACGCCGATTCGGGCTTGGGTGGCGCAGGCGCCGAAGAGGAGGTGTCTTCGGCAGGCGTCCCGGGCGGTGGGTTTGCCGCGGGCGGCCGGAGGGGGGAAGCCTCACCACCCGCCGGCGTCACCGAGGCGTATCCCGTGCGGACCAGCGATGCCGAGGTGGAGGCCTCAACGGCGGCCGCTGCGGTGCCGGAGGCACCCTCCGCGAGGGCGCACGTAGCCGTGCTGTCCTTGCCAGCGGCAGCGGGGACTGAGGTGGCTCCTTCGACGACTGCTACCATGGGACCTTCGCCTCCGGACGTAGCAGCCGCGGGGTCTTCCCCAGCCACGGCTGCGGGGGCAGTGGCGCTGCTAGCTGCCCCGGCCAAACGGTCGTGCGTGCGGCCGGAGCTCCACCGGACACCGCGGGGATTTGTCGTGGCCACGGGCATCAGAAGCCTGTGGGACGCCAGCGCGAGCGCCGGAGGCCCTGCGGCATATGCACCTTCCGGCCTCCCGACGACGCCGTCCACCGCGCGGGGGCAGCCACCGGCCTCCCCGAACGCGGAGGCTTCCGTCCGCGGCGGAACCATCCCTTCGGCCACCGAAGGTAAGGTGGCCGAGCTTACTCTGGTGTATGATTTTTATGCCTTGGAGTGGTCACCCGCCTCCTTTTTTACAGCGTTGCTCATCCCGGAGGGGGAGCATCCGACGGAACCCGGGGCCTCCGAGCCCGTGAACCCTGCGGACTTCGTGCCGCCTCCGGAGACGCTGAGGGCGTGGCACGGGATTGTGGATGATGCGGCCAGGAGCGTCGACCCGCAAGTGCTGCAGGCCTACGGCGTGGGGCGCCTCGAGGACGCTTTGGAGGTGTCTGGGGTGAGGGTAAGTACTCATGCGACCACGCCTGAGTCTAGCTGAGTTTGCTAAGTCTTGTCCCTTCTGCAGACACTCGTGCTGGGGCAGGCCCTGCAAGTGGCCTATGCTTGTAGCCAAAAAGCGTTCGAGGATAGGCTGCGAGCCGCCGAGGGGGAGCTGCGCGAAGCCTCTGACGCCCGCTCTGCCCAGGACGCCCGCATCCGTCAGCTGGAAGCGGAACGCGCCGAAGCGAGGGCGCACGCCGAAGGGCTTGTTGCGTAGGCGCAGGAATCAGCCGCAGCGGCTACTGATGAAAAGTTCGCAGCGGAGCGGGCCGGACTCCTGGAGCAGGTCGGTGCGCTAGAGAAGGAGAAAGGCGAACTTGCCTTGGCTTTAGCGGAGCGCAACCGGACGCTGGGCGACGCCTCGGTGGTTGCCTGGGACGCCATCCAAGCGCTGGAGAGCCATCTTCAAGGGCTGGTGGCGGAGGTGCCGGGACGCGCCTTCGGTCTGGAGGAGCTGTCTCGGGCGTTACGCTGGATCGGGGATGCCGCCGCCGTCGCGCGCGACGCGGCGACGTCCTTCGGTACCCACTGCGCGTACACTTCGGCTTGCTTGGTGTGCGCGCTCCTCCAGCACCGCGGCTGTACGCATGTCGCCGGGTTAAATGACCCCCAGCTGGAGATGCCTGGCAGGGCCGGAGTAATGTCCGGCGCCGTTCACTCCGCTCGCCGTGCCCTTGGGCCCTTCTACGGCCGGATCTGGGATCTCGTCGGGGCGGAAGCTGTACGGATCGAGCTCTGGAAGACGCTGTACGGGACGGGGAGCCTCGGCCAATTCCTGGACGGGGTCCCTCGACGCGATGATGGCGGCGCTGGGCCCTCCGAAGGCGCCGGGAACCCGCAGGTCTGATGCCGCGGCGCCTAGTGTAGGCGTACGTTGTACTGCCCCTTGTCTTTGCTAATAGAGCGCACGCTTTCTGCATGCATGCTGATTTTTACTTATATCCCGGGCAGCTTCCCTGCTGGGGCCGGCTTCGGGCGGCCGATCTTTCAACCCGACGACGCCTTCGACGATGGCGAAGGGCGGAAGATTCGCTCGATTTTTGGGCGCGCCGGCCCTCTTCGTGTCGGGCCCCCGGATTATCAAACCCGGACCCTCTGTGTATTATAGCACTAGTCCCAGATCAAAGCTAGTGCACACAGTCAAACAGAATGGAAAACATCACCATCAACGATTTATTACAGTAAATAAGAGTACTGACCACAGGGTCTCATTATTACAATGGAGGTTTAAGACCTCGCACACAAGAAATAAAGCGGAAGCAAATAAAACTCGAGGACGACCCATCAATCCGCCACAGGCAATTGACTGGGGAAGCGCGACCTAGTCCTCCGGGAAGAATCCATCGCAGCCACAAGCGAAGCAGTAGTCGTAGTCACCTTCCTGAGCTTCAACTTCCTCTGAGATTTGATTTTTAAGTGTAGCATGTGAGTACATAAAGTACTCCGCAAGTCTTGGGAAAAATGCGTAGATGCAAGGCTTAACAAAGGAGGGCCATATGGTTCTTTTGCACAAAGCAATATTTTAAATTCAATTACTACTAATTATTTTCGAAGGCAATATTTAATGAAGTAAATGTTTTAACAGAACTAACTTGCTAGTGAAGGTTCCAACTACCAACACTATCTAACCAATTACCATTGGTCAAGTTTTAAACTGCGGGTTCCATCCACCCTCTCTGGCTCCATCCGCCAGGATTCCCTTCCGAGAGTTCCCTCCACCCTCGGAATACAAATCTTTTGTTTTTAAAACCAAAACCAGAAATCTACCATGTGAATGCATTCCTTGCCCGCCCTTGACCGTGGGCACGGCTATTCGAATAGTTTTACACTCTGCAGAGGTTGTACAACTTTACCCACAAGAGATAAATTATCCTAAAAGTCAACACGCTTCCTTGGCATGAGACCCAGATAAAATACCACAAAGCCTTTACCTTACTCTAATCTAGCTAGATACCACCCGCTGAGGTTTCACCGCAGAAGGGTTAAATCCGCCCAATCTGAAGTCCCCTCTTGCGCCATATGAGTACAGTAAATCCCTGTCCCTCACTGTGAATAACCAGTCCATCCCTGGCACCCACTTTCCACTGGTGGCACCTAAACTAGACTATCATAAGTTAGTCAGCTAGGTCGTACCCATATAGACTTGTGGTTGTACGGTTAATGCTCAGTTTGGACAAACACAAGCGTCGGTCCTTAATTGACTAGGGTGGAACATACACTTAACAAGTTCTCGTGCTTACTGCACCAACCCAAACAACCATCCACCCTAATCTAAACCAACTTTCACAATTTTATTTTATTTTAAAATCACAGTGACAACTCCAATTGCCACTTCACTTTCAAACACAAGGGTTCAATAATAAATCATAATTTCCCATTTTCAAGATTTTCCAAAGTTATTAGATAGCAAGACTAAGCATTAAGCTACCCATCTACTATTCACAAAGGTTAATAGTAATCTCATTATTGAGACAAAGGAAGTTCTAGGGTGACAAGGTACATGGCAATCAATGTCAAATGAAGGCATAACAAAGTTGGAATAACTAATTCCTAAAGACTTGAATTAGTGACTTTATGTAAATAGCAATGCACATAATTTAAAATATTTTAAAAACATTTCAAAAGCATAGGCTCAAAATGATCAAAGGAGACTTGCCTTCTTGCAGGGTTTCTGGGTCTTCTTGCTGCTGTGAAGAGGGATCGTCGACAACGTTGGAATCTACGCGAGGAAAGACGAAGCAAAAAAACAAATAAATACAAACAAAAATTCAAATAAAATCCAAAAATTCAACAGAGGCCGTAGTTGGATAGATTATGATTTTAGATGAATTTAGAAATTTGAATGGCTGGAATTGGAGTTAAAACAAGAAAGTTATGCTCATTTGAAAATCTCAGATTTGAATAAATCGAGAAATTCGGAAATTTCTGACAGGTGGGACCCACTGGAGAATTAAATTTTAATTTCTATTTTTATTTTGAGAGACTGACAGGTGGGACCCACGGAACAGTATTCTCTGCTGGTCACTGACATGTGGGACCCACTGGACAGTGAGCCCACGGCTCAGCCTCTGACACATGGGACCCACTGGACTCCGGGCCCACTTGTCAGAGATAGCACAGAGAGGTGGGGCCCAGGCGGCAGTGGCCAGCGCAGACCGGCGGCCGCTGACGGGTGGGACCCACTTGTCAGCCCAGAAAATAAACGAAAAACTCAACCTCCGCGCGCGGAGCCGGAGGCTCGAACGCGCGCCGAGGGAGTTACGAGCGAGCGCTGCTAGCCAAGTGAGCGGGGAGGCGTTGCCTACCCAATAAGGGTAGGTAACCCTCTTGAGGGGTACCTTCGGGTGGTCCGGCAGCCGTGGACGGAGGCAAGGTCGTCGGCGGCGAGGGGAGGCCGGAGAGGTTCTGGCGGTGCGTGATATGTAATCCTGGTGCGGAGGGGGTCCGGTTGGAGGGGTCAACGAAGTGCGGCGACGAGCGGAGAAGGCCGGCGACGAGGAGGTGGCGGAGCTGGCTCGGGTCCTCCGGCGCGACGGCGCTCCGGCGGCGGGGAGAGGCAGCCGAGGTGACGGGGAGGTTCGCCCGGGCGTGAGGAAGCTCGGGGTGGCGGCGGCGGGCTCTGGAAGGGTCCGAGGCGGCGGGGAAGGCTCGCCGGAGTTGGGCGGAGCTCGGAGGGGAAGGTGGCACGGTGGCAGGGCTCTACGGGGCTCGGGGAAGGAGGCGGAGAGCGCTGCGAGGTGGTGTGGGGAGAGATGAGGGCGATGGGGGTATTTATAGGGGCAGGGGAGGGAACACGGGCACTTAATTCCTCGCCGGAGATCTCGGTGGCCGGTGGGGAAAGTTTGGGGGAAAAAGGAAATAGGGGGCCGGAGAGGGAAGGGAGGCGCGGGCGTTCGGGATTTGGTCGCGCGGGGAGCTCGGGGATTCCAAAACCGGAGAGGAACGGGGAAGGAAAGGCCGGGTCTGCCGAGGATTCGGTCGGCCGGCGAGAAAGGAAAGAGGGGGAAGGAAAAGGAAGGCGCCGGCTCCGCGGGGACGATGGGTCTGACAGGCGGGGCCGGGTGGCAGCGGGAGAGAGGGCGCGCGCGGCTGGATGGCCCGTGCGGGGACTTGGCTCATCCGAGCCGTCCACGCGTCGGGCGCGGAGGAGGGGAAGGCGGGGCCGCCGGCTGACGGGCCGGGCCCGCTGGACAGCGAGGGAGAGGGAAGTGCGGCCGGGATCGGCCGAGCGGCGACGTGGGCGGATCTGGGCCGTCCACGCGTCGGCCGGAGGAAAAAGGAGGGATTTTATTTTCAGAATTTGATTTAGATTTTCAGAAAAGGCTAGAAAATTATTTAGGCCTCAGAAAAATATGAAACTACCTCCAAAAATTCCAGAAAAATTCACAGAAGCTCCTGGACATATTTTGGACTAAATAAAATTATTTCCAACTACTGTTGATATTTAATTTTCATATTTTGAATTACTTTTTAAGCTCTAAAAATAGTTTTTAAATTTCCAGAAAATCCAGAAAGGCAAATAAAAGCCAAGTAAAATCCAATTACCTTAAAATAATTTATTTGAATTTAAATTTTCAAAAAGCCAAATTTTGGGATGTGACAAACCTACCCCCCTTAGAAAGAATCTCGACCCCGAGATTCGGATGGACTGGGAAAAAGATCGGGGAACTCTTCTCTTAGATCCTCTTCATGCTCCCAAGTTGCTTCCGATTCTGAATGGTTGCTCCACTGCACTTTACAGAACTTGATAATCTTGCTGCGCGTACGGCGCTCTGCTTCCTCCAATATCTTGACTGGATATTCTGGATAGGTGAGGTCCTCCTTTACATTTATTTCATCTAGAGGCATCTGCTCTTCTGGAACTCTAAGACACTTTCTTAGCTGAGACACATGGAAGACGTCATGCACCTTTGACAGCTGAGGTGGAAGCTCCAACTGGTAAGCAACTTCTCCTCGTTTCGCCACAACAGGAAAAGGTCCAATGAATCTGGGAGCTAGCTTTCCACTGACTCCAAAACGTCTCATTCCTTTGAGAGGTGACACCTTCAAATAAACATGATCCCCAGGTACGAATTCTAAGCTTCTACGGCGATTGTCCGCATAGCTCTTCTGTCTGGTTTGTGCTGTTTTTAATCTGTCTTGGATTAGACGAACCTGATCTTCTGCTTGCTTCAGCACATCTGGTCCAAACACTTGTCCTTCTCCTGTTTCCTTCCAATACAATGGAGTCCTACACTTCCTGCCGTATAGGGCTTCGAACGGAGACATTTGCAAACTGGATTGATAACTATTGTTGTAGGAGAACTCTGCATAGGGCAAACTCTGATCCCAATTACTCTTGTTTGCCAGTACACAAGCTCTCAACATGTCTTCCAGGATTTGATTTACTCTTTCTGTTTGACCATCTGTCTGTGGATGATAAGCTGTACTGAAGTTTAAGTTTGTGCCCAAAAGTTCATGTAGCTTTTGCCAAAATCTCGAAGTGAACTGGGTTCCTCGATCTGACACAATCTTCTTTGGGATTCCATGCAAACACACAATTCTTGACATGTACAACCCCGCAAGTCTATCCCCGGAGTAGGTGGTCTTTACTGGAATGAAATGGGCGACTTTTGTCAAACGATCCACTATAACCCAAATTGAATCGTGCCCTGTTTTGGCTCTTGGTAATCCAGTTATAAAATCCATACCAATTTCTTCCCATTTCCACTCAGGGATCTGCAATGGCTGCAGAAGTCCAGCAGGTCTCTGGTGTTCAGCTTTAATCCGTCGGCATACATCGCACAAGGCTACGTATTCTGCAATTTCTCGTTTCATACTTGACCACCAATACCTCTCCTTGAGATCTTGGTACATCTTGGTACTCCCAGGATGAATTGAATATCCAGATTCGTGGGCTTCCTTCAATAATAACTCTTTTACCTCCTTCTTTTCAGGCACCATAATTCTTTTCCCAAACCAAAGGGTACCTTTTTCATCCTCTGAAAATCCCGAGGCTTTCCCTTTCTTCATATTATCCTTGATCTCCTGGACATACTTGTCCTCCTTTTGAGCTGCCCTGATTTGATCTTCTAAGGTTGGTTGAACTTCCAAAGTGGCTAGGAATCCTTCCTCCACTACTTCTAGGTTGAGCCGTTGGAACTCTTCTTGAAGGGCAGGCATACTGTCCTTAATCCACAGCTTGGCACAATAACTCTTTCTGCTCAAGGCATCTGCTACCACATTAGCCTTTCCTGGGTGATAATGTATTCCAATATCATAATCCTTTATTAACTCAAGCCATCTCCTTTGCCTCATGTTGAGATCGGGTTGAGTGAATATATATTTCAAACTCTTGTGATCCGTGTAAATTTCACAACGGTTACCAATCAAGTAATGCCTCCATATTTTCAGTGCATGCACTACGGCAGCGAGCTCTAAATCATGAGTTGGGTAATTTCCTTCATGGGGTCGCAGCTGCCTTGAGGCATATGCTACTACCTTTCTTTCTTGCATCAGTACACAGCCTAGTCCTTGCCTTGACGCATCGCAGAAGACTTCAAAATCCTTCCTAATGTCCGGAAGCGTCAACACTGGTGCAGAAGTTAACCTTTTCTTCAACTCTTGGAAACTATCCTCACATGGTTTACTCCATTCAAACTTCTTTTCCTTCTTCAGCAACTGGGTGAGAGGTCTTGCGAGCTTGGAGAAACCTTCAATAAATCGACGATAGTAACCAGCCAATCCAAGAAAACTCCTGATCTCGGATACTGACTTTGGTTGTGTCCAATTGAGCACATCATTTACTTTCTCAGGGTCTACGGACACTCCTCCTGCTGAAATCACATGGCCCAAGAAAGCTACTTTCTTCAACCAAAACTCACACTTACTGAACTTGGCATACAACTGATTCTCTCTGAGCTTTTCCAAAACTATCCTCAAATGTTCTGCGTGCTCTTCCTCATTCTTGGAGTATATCAGAATATCGTCGATGAATACAACCACAAACTTATCCAAATATTCCATGAACACCTTATTCATCAGATTCATGAAGTATGCTGGGGCATTGGTTAGACCGAAAGACATCACTGTATACTCATACAATCCATAACGGGTGGCAAATGCGGTCTTGGGTATGTCCTCTGGTCTTAACTTCAATTGGTGATATCCTGATCGAAGGTCAATCTTAGAGAATACACATGATCCTTTCAACTGATCAAACAGATCATCTATTCTGGGTAAAGGGTACTTGTTCTTAATAGTCACATCATTCAATGATCGATAGTCCACACACATGCGAAGACTACCATCTTTCTTCTTTACTAGCAGTACTGGTGCTCCCCAAGGTGACGAGCTTGGCCTTACAAATCCTTTATCCTGTAGCTCTTCAATTTGTTTCTTAACTTCCGCCAAATCATTTGTAGACATCCGATAAGGTCTCTTGGAAATTGGAGCTGTTCCAGGTACTAGGTTGATGACAAATTCTACTTCCCTGTCTGGCGGCATTCCGGGCAAATCTTCAGGGAATACATCTGGGTACTCACTCACTATAGGTACTTTTTCCAGAGTCACTCCTTTTACGCTGTTCAAACTACACCTGCTCTGGGTAAGGGAGTTTGACTTATACCTTACTTGAATCCCATCAGAGTTAGTGATTGTAACAGCTCGGTCAGCACAATCTATCTGTCCTTTATACTTGGTTAACCAATCCATTCCAAGTATTACATCTAAACCCTTGGAGTCTATTATAATAAGATTCGCTAAGAACTTAACACCATTTATATCCACAGTTGCGTCAAGGCAAACTGTGTTAGTCCTCATTTCCTTTCCAGGGGACTGGACTAGCATGGGGTTCTGTAGTTTACTCACATCCCAATTATACCTTTCAACCACATCTTTTGACACAAAAGAATGTGAAGCTCCAGAATCAAATAATGCTGATGCAATTACTGAGTTGACAAGAAACTTACCCAGAACTACGTCGGGTGCATCCTGGGCTGCTTCCGCGGTCACATGGTTGAGATGCCCTCTGCTCACCACTTGTGGAGTCCTTGGGGTCTGTGGTGCCCCACGGCCTTGACCTGCAGTCGGAGCTCTTGCTGGCGTAGTCCCCAGATTGAAACGAACTGGAGTCATTGCTGGGCGTTTCTGGGGACAGTTGCTGGCATAGTGCCCCATGTTCTTGCAGTTAAAGCACTGCACTCCTGCTGCTGAAGTCTTGTTCTGCGGGGGTTGGCCACCATTGTTTGCCCGGGGAGTTTGTGGATTTGGGCGGGGTCCTGAAAAGGGAGTCCTTGGCATGCTTGACTCTGAGAGCTTGTGATAGTGAGGTGCGTTGGGGCGGAATCGAGAGCTACTTGCTCCTTGCTGTGCTTGAAACTTCCTCTTCCGATTTTCGTACAGCTGGCGCTGAGCATCTTCTTGGACAAAGGCCTTGTTCACTAGGTGCTGGAAGGTTGGGAAGTCATTGGATACCAGCTGCACCTTAAGGTTGGGGTCAAGTCCCTGCGTGAACCTCCAAATCTTGGTCGCCTCTGAGGTGACCTCTTCAGATGCATACCTGGACAGTTGGGTGAACTTGTTCAGGTATTCGGAAACACTGAGGTTTCCCTGTTGTAGTTGGTAGAATTCTCTCTTCTTCATTTCCATTATTCCCGTAGGAATATGGGCAGTGCGGAAAGCTTCGACAAACTCCTCCCAGGTGATGGCTTGTGCATTTTGATGGGCGGCGCGGTAGTTTTCCCACCAGTTGGCAGCCATTCCCTTGAGCTGGTGAGCAGCATACAGCACCTTTTCATTATCGTTGCACTGAGCTAGGACCAATTTTCTTTCCACATCCTTGATCCAATCATCTGCCTCCAGGGGATCCACTGATCCAGCAAAAGTGGGAGGCCTTGTCCTCATGAATTCCCCCAATTTAGACTGGGGTGCCTGGTTGGGTGCCTGCTGGGCTGGCTGCACTTGGTTCTGGGCGAGAGCTTGAAGTAACTGCAGCTGCATAGCCATCATTTGCTCCAAGTTGGGGGCCTGAGCGGGAGGTGGTGGAATGTTGTCCTCTGGCTGATTGTTGGCGTCACGGCTGTTGCCAGGGTTGCTCCTCGTGTTCACCATCTGAAGCGGTTTAGGTTAGCAGAAGGTAAGAGGGAATTAACAAAGGTAAGAGATTAGGGGAACTAAATCACATCCCAAGCCAACACACAAGAAAGAACTAGCAACCACTTAGGGGAAAACTTTTATTAAAATCAAGATAACTCCAAGGATGGCTGTACCACAAGTGCACATAGGCCTGGTATAGTCCATCTAGCACACCAAAACATAACAATAAGCGTTCTAAGGACGCGGACATTTTATTTGGGTACTACGGACTCAAAAGACTACTAATCCTCTCCAAAGACGCGCTCCTCAGAGTCTTCTTCCGGGTCCTCTTCTGGATCCTCCTCCGGGTCTTCCTGGCGCTCTCTCACGTGGTGACGTGAACAGTCACACTCGGCTGAGGCACGGTTACGACTGGAGGCAGTCGACCGAGAACGCAAAGGAGAAGGCTTGCGCTTCTTGAGAGTGATGACAGGTGGCGGACTGGGGCGTCGCACCTTCTTGCGTGCGGTAAGTCTGATGTGGAGTCCTGAAAGTCGAGCTGGTGCCGGATTGTTGGGGATGACAGCTGGTACTGGGGAAGACGGCGTGTAATCAACTATGGGTGAAGACGGCGCGTAGTCGGCTGCGGCCCGGAGACGTCCCAACTCAAACTCAGCTGCCTGGCTCTGGAGAAGCTACGCGCGAAGCGTGTCTGAATGCTGGTAGCTGGAAGTGAGAAGCATCCGAAGTTGTCCAATCTCCTCCTGAGCTCTAGCATAAGTGACTGCCATCGCCTGGGTGAGCTGCACCTGATGTGACAGTCGAGGATCGTCAGCTGGAATATCAAAGGGATCTGGATACCTCTGTCCTACCCTGGGGTTGATGAAGAAGCAAAAAGGGGACTGATGTACAGCATCCTTGTGCAGGTGGCACAACTCGTCAATGGCGAGGCGTGCTGCGTCCTGGACAGCGTCGAAACAGCGGGACCGAGGGTGCTTGATGGGGTAGGTGTGGGACTTGAATTCCTCTTCCCGTGCATACAGGAATACCTCCATCGTCCAAGAGTCTCAATCCAGGATCCGCGTCTTCCGACCCCTGAAGATGGGCGGCTGACGGTACTCCAAACACTGCATCAGCTACCGGAGAAGGCTAGCGAATGCTCCAGCATCCTCTCCATGTGAGTAATAGTCCCACGGGGCAGCGGAGGATGAACCAGCCATCTACAAAGTTGAGTGAAAGAAAAGATTAGTAAAAGTTTTAACAAATGGAGTTGGAGACAAGAACGAGATTCTAAGTAGGAAGAGAGTAGAAGCAAAGAAGCTTATACATTTTTAATATACTCTTTTTATAAATATAAGTCCTTATGGTTTGCCATTCCTAATCTAGGTCACGTGCTACAGTCAAATTGGCTCTGATACCATCTCTGTCGGGCCCCCGGATTATCAAACCCGGACCCTCTGTGTATTATAGCACTAGTCCCAGATCAAAGCTAGTGCACACAGTCAAACAGAATGGAAAACATCACCATCAACGATTTATTACAGTAAATAAGAGTACTGACCACAGGGTCTCATTATTACAATGGAGGTTTAAGACCTCGCACACAAGAAATAAAGCGGAAGCAAATAAAACTCGAGGACGACCCATCAATCCGCCACAGGCAATTGACTGGGGAAGCGCGACCTAGTCCTCCGGGAAGAATCCATCGCAGCCACAAGCGAAGCAGTAGTCGTAGTCACCTTCCTGAGCTTCAACTTCCTCTGAGATTTGATTTTTAAGTGTAGCATGTGAGTACATAAAGTACTCCGCAAGTCTTGGGAAAAATGCGTAGATGCAAGGCTTAACAAAGGAGGGCCATATGGTTCTTTTGCACAAAGCAATATTTTAAATTCAATTACTACTAATTATTTTCGAAGGCAATATTTAATGAAGTAAATGTTTTAACAGAACTAACTTGCTAGTGAAGGTTCCAACTACCAACACTATCTAACCAATTACCATTGGTCAAGTTTTAAACTGCGGGTTCCATCCACCCTCTCTGGCTCCATCCGCCAGGATTCCCTTCCGAGAGTTCCCTCCACCCTCGGAATACAAATCTTTTGTTTTTAAAACCAAAACCAGAAATCTACCATGTGAATGCATTCCTTGCCCGCCCTTGACCGTGGGCACGGCTATTCGAATAGTTTTACACTCTGCAGAGGTTGTACAACTTTACCCACAAGAGATAAATTATCCTAAAAGTCAACACGCTTCCTTGGCATGAGACCCAGATAAAATACCACAAAGCCTTTACCTTACTCTAATCTAGCTAGATACCACCCGCTGAGGTTTCACCGCAGAAGGGTTAAATCCGCCCAATCTGAAGTCCCCTCTTGCGCCATATGAGTACAGTAAATCCCTGTCCCTCACTGTGAATAACCAGTCCATCCCTGGCACCCACTTTCCACTGGTGGCACCTAAACTAGACTATCATAAGTTAGTCAGCTAGGTCGTACCCATATAGACTTGTGGTTGTACGGTTAATGCTCAGTTTGGACAAACACAAGCGTCGGTCCTTAATTGACTAGGGTGGAACATACACTTAACAAGTTCTCGTGCTTACTGCACCAACCCAAACAACCATCCACCCTAATCTAAACCAACTTTCACAATTTTATTTTATTTTAAAATCACAGTGACAACTCCAATTGCCACTTCACTTTCAAACACAAGGGTTCAATAATAAATCATAATTTCCCATTTTCAAGATTTTCCAAAGTTATTAGATAGCAAGACTAAGCATTAAGCTACCCATCTACTATTCACAAAGGTTAATAGTAATCTCATTATTGAGACAAAGGAAGTTCTAGGGTGACAAGGTACATGGCAATCAATGTCAAATGAAGGCATAACAAAGTTGGAATAACTAATTCCTAAAGACTTGAATTAGTGACTTTATGTAAATAGCAATGCACATAATTTAAAATATTTTAAAAACATTTCAAAAGCATAGGCTCAAAATGATCAAAGGAGACTTGCCTTCTTGCAGGGTTTCTGGGTCTTCTTGCTGCTGTGAAGAGGGATCGTCGACAACGTTGGAATCTACGCGAGGAAAGACGAAGCAACAAAACAAATAAATACAAACGAATATTCAAATAAAACCCAAAAATTCAACAGAGGCCATAGTTGGATAGATTATGATTTTAGATGAATTTAGAAATTTGAATGGCTGGAATTGGAGTTAAAATGAGAAAGTTATGCTCATTTGAAAATCTCAGATTTGAATAAATCGAGAAATTCGGAAATTTCTGACAGGTGGGACCCACTGGAGAATTAAATTTTAATTTCTATTTTTATTTTGAGAGACTGACAGGTGGGACCCACGGAACAGTATTCTCTGCTGGTCACTGACATGTGGGACCCACTGGACAGTGAGCCCATGGCTCAGCCTCTGACACATGGGACCCACTGGACTCCGGGCCCACTTGTCAGAGATAGCACAGAGAGGTGGGGCCCAGGCGGCAGTGGCCAGCGCAGACTGGCGGCCGCTGACGGGTGGGACCCACTTGTCAGCCCGGAAAATAAACGAAAAACTCAACCTCCGCGCGCGGAGCCGGAGGCTCGAACGCGCGCCGAGGGAGTTACGAGCGAGCGCTGCTAGCCAAGTGAGCGGGGAGGCGTTGCCTACCCAATAAGGGTAGGTAACCCTCTTGAGGGGTACCTTCGGGTGGTCCGGCAGCCGTGGACGGAGGCAAGGTCGTCGGCGGCGAGGGGAGGCCGGAGAGGTTCTGGCGGTGCGTGATATGTAATCCTGGTGCGGAGGGGGTCCGGTTGGAGGGGTCAACGAAGTGCGGCGACGAGCGGAGAAGGCCGGCGACGAGGAGGTGGCGGAGCTGGCTCGGGTCCTCCGGCGCGACGGCGCTCCGGCGGCGGGGAGAGGCAGCCGAGGTGACGGGGAGGTTCGCCCGGGCGTGAGGAAGCTCGGGGTGGCGGCGGCGGGCTCTGGAAGGGTCCGAGGCGGCGGGGAAGGCTCGCCGGAGTTGGGCGGAGCTCGGAGGGGAAGGTGGCACGGTGGCAGGGCTCTACGGGGCTCGGGGAAGGAGGCGGAGAGCGCTGCGAGGTGGTGTGGGGAGAGATGAGGGCGATGGGGGTATTTATAGGGGCAGGGGAGGGAACACGGGCACTTAATTCCTCGCCGGAGATCTCGGTGGCCGGTGGGGAAAGTTTGGGGGAAAAAGGAAATAGGGGGCCGGAGAGGGAAGGGAGGCGCGGGCGTTCGGGATTTGGTCGCGCGGGGAGCTCGGGGATTCCAAAACCGGAGAGGAACGGGGAAGGAAAGGCCAGGTCCGCCGAGGATTCGGTCGGCCGGCGAGAAAGGAAAGAGGGGGAAGGAAAAGGAAGGCGCCGGCTCCGCGGGGACGACGGGTCTGACAGGCGGGGCCGGGTGGCAGCGGGAGAGAGGGCGCGCGCGGCTGGATGGCCCGTGCGGGGACTTGGCTCATCCGAGCCGTCCACGCGTCGGGCACGGAGGAGGGGAAGGCGGGGCCGCCGGCTGACGGGCCGGGCCCGCTGGACAGCGAGGGAGAGGGAAGTGCGGCCGGGATCGGCCGAGCGGCGACGTGGGCAGATCTGGGCCGTCCACGCGTCGGCCGGAGGAAAAAGGAGGGATTTTATTTTCAGAATTTGATTTAGATTTTCAGAAAAGGCTAGAAAATTATTTAGGCCTCAGAAAAATAAGAAAATACCTCCAAAAATTCCAGAAAAATTCACAGAAGCTCCTGGACATATTTTGGACTAAATAAAATTATTTCCAACTACTGTTGATATTTAATTTTCATATTTTGAATTACTTTTTAAGCTCTAAAAACAGTTTTTAAATTTCCAGAAAATCCAGAAAGGCAAATAAAAGCCAAGTAAAATCCAATTACCTTAAAATAACTTATTTGAATTTAAATTTTTCAAAAAGCCAAATTTTGGGATGTGACACTTCGGGCGTGGCCCCAACTTTAGCGCGTGTTAAGGACGAGCCCGCGGGGTAGCGACTTAGAGTGGTCGGGGTGTTGGCGGACCTTTGTACATGTGATTCTTCGGGTAAGCAGGCCTCCTGGCATTTTAAGATTTGCGCTGTGTGTTGATGCCGCCGTTGGCGACGTAGCTGCGCCAGGGTTCCTTAGAACGGACAGTCCGCGGACTGACGTATGCGGAGGCAGACCTCCGCAATTTGCCTTGCTTTATAGTCCGGAGACTCGCGCGTGCGGAGCTAGGCTCGACGCTACGTCTTATTCAGAGTCCGTGGACTATTGCGTGCGGAGCTGGGCTCGACGCTACGTCTTCGTTTATAGTCCGGAGACTCGCGCGTGCGGAGCGAGGCTCGACGCTACGTCTTATTTAGAGTCCGTGGACTATTGCGTGCGGAGCTAGGCTCGACGCTACGTCTTCGTTTATAGTCCGGAGACTCGCGCGTGCGGAGCGAGGCTCGACGCTACGTCTTATTTAGAGTCCGTGGACTATTGCGTGCGGAGCTAGGCTCGACGCTACGTCTTCTTTATAGTCCGGAGACTCGCGCGTGCGGAGCTACGCTCGATGCTACGTCTTATTTAGAGTCCGTGGACTATTGCGTGCGGAGCTAGGCTCGACGCTACGTCTTCTTTATAGTCCGGAGACTCGCGCGTGCGGAGCTACGCTCGACGCTACGTCTTATTTAGAGTCCGTAGACTATTGCGTGCGGAGCTAAGCTCGACGCTACGTCTTCTTTATAGTCCGGAGACTCGCGCGTGCGGAGCTACGCTCGACGCTACGTCTTATTTAGAGTCCGTGGACTATTGCGTGCGGAGCTAAGCTCGACGCTACGTCTTCTTTATAGTCCGGAGACTCGCGCGCGCGAGGGCGTCCCCCCGGTGCGTATTTTGTTTATACTCAGTCCCGTCACCTTGGCGACGGCGAGTGCACACGCAAACGTGCGTCTTTGGTTTATACTCAGTCCCGCCCACCCTGGCAACGGCGAGTGCACACGCGAACGTGCGTCTTTGGTTTATACTCAGTCCCGCCCACCCTGGCAACGGCGAGTGCACACGCGAACGTGCGTCTTTGGTTTATACTGCGGGGGCGCGCGCGCTGGCCAAGCCGGCGCGCGCCCTCACCGCGTGCTCGTATGTGACGAAGAAGAATTAACGGCAAACGGCGACCTTCATTATATCCCCGTTTGCGCGGGCGAGCGACTACAAGGGGTGAATATACTGACCGTTTACCCTTGACGCTGCCGCAGCCTCTAGTCGCTGGGCGTCTGCAGGGCCCGCGCAGGCGCCTGTGGATGACCCCCCGGACCTCCGCGCTGTGACGTCGGCTCTAAGGGCGTCGCTGGGTCTCACGGCGCGGGCCTCTGGTGCCTGGCTCGATGCGCCGAGCCATATCCTGGTCGCCTCGGACGGTGATGATGGTCCTGGGGCCCGGGATTTTCATGCACAGATAGCCATGATGCGGTACCGCGCCGAAGGAGTTGAGGATTGGGCGCCCCAGAATGGCATTGTAGGGATACGGGAGGTCGACCACGGCGAAGGTGGCCTCTTCGGTCCGCATATTGTCATTTCGACCGAAGGAGACTTGAAGGCCGATCTGGCCCAGCGCCCGCAGGGGCTGTCCTCCGAAGCCCTGCAGTGGGATTCCCGAGGGCCCCAGGCGGCTTCGAGGAATCCCCATCTGGTCGAAGGCCGCCGCAAACAATACGTTCGCGGAGCTACCCCCGTCCACCAATGCGCGCCCCACGTCGCACCCCGCGATGGTGACCCGGATGACCAGGGGGTCCTGATGAGGGAAGTCCACACCTTGGGCGTCATCAGGTGTGAATGTAACCTCGTGCCACGCCCATTCCGGCGGTGCTTGCGCTGGATATGCCGCCACGTGATGTAGTCTTCGCGCGTAGGCCTTCTGCTGCCGTGCCGAGGCGAATTCCAGCGCAGAGCCACCGAATATGACATTAATGACCCTGCGGTAGGTTGCGTCCGGGGCCTGCAACGATAGGAGGCCTTCCCGAGGCTGCTGCACGTGAGCTTGGATCCGCAAGGTGCCTTCTTGGGGTTGCATTCCCTGCGCCTGCACCTGCATCCCCTGCGCCTGTACCTGCATGGGGGCCTCGTATGGGAATTGGACGTGGGCCACCGCAGGCGGGTGCGCCTCCGGGTTCCTGTCCCGAGCGACGCTGTCGCGGAGCGCCGCGATGGAGGTGCAGTTACGGGTATCATGATTGCCGCGGCCGTGGACTAAGCACCACAGCCCCTGATGCTGGTCGTCATAGTCTCCACGACCCTTATCGTCGCGACCCCTGCCACGGCCGCGGCCCCGGCCGCGGCGCCCTCGGCCGCCTCGGCCCGCTGGGGCGCCCTCGTCGGATCCGCCTTCGATGTCGAGGACGTACCGGTTCCACCTCGACCTTTGTTGGCCGCGCTTGGGCTGATCCGACGGCTCCTTATGCGGGTTGTCCCTGCGGTCGGGCGCATCCCTGGACGACTCCTTCTTGCGCTTTCCTTTCGAAGAGCCGCCCTTCGGTGGATCTTCGGTTTTTGCCGAGGCTCCGGCCTGGTTAGTGTCGGAGTCGTCACCTTGCCTTCGCCGCGCGTCTTCTTCCGCCCTGGCGTATTCTTCCATCTTGTCGAAGAGCTTCGCCACCGTCTTGATTGGCTTCCGCGCATTGTATTCTGCCATCGGGCCCGGACGAAGGCCCTGTATGCCTGCATTGACGATGGTGGTCTCGTTGACGTCCTTCACTTGACATCGAATCTTGGCGAAGCGTTTGAAGTAATCCCGGAGTTTCTCCGAGGGTTTTTGCTTCACGGCGAAGAGTTGGTCCGCCTCGACCCGGTCGACGTAGTTTCCCTGGAAGTTGTTGTGGAGGCGGACGCGGAGCTGCTCCCACGCGTAGATGGAGCCCGGCTCTATGGTAAAAAAACCAAGAGAGCGCCACTCCTTGTAGCGCAAGAGGGAGTCCCTTTGCCTTTGTGGTGTCGTCTCCGCCCGCGGCTTCGATCGCGGTTTCGTATACGCGCACGAACTCACAGGGGTCCGTGTCGCCTTTATACGAGTCGATGGCGCTAGGGAACTTGAAGTCTTCGGGCCATGGCGCCTGCTGCAGCCCCGCCGAGAGCGGGGACTCCGGATCCACACGCCGCAGCGGCACGCGGCTGGACGTGTGGGCTTCGCGACTGTCCGCCCTCTCCGGCGCGGGCTCGGACGCGATTGCTGGTGCGGCCGGCTGACTCCGAGCCTCTTGTATGTCTCTGACGGCTCCACGAAGGTCCCCCAGCTCCCGCTGGAACGCGTTGAGAGCCGCCAGCAGGGCACTTTCCACCGCCGGTGCAGGCGGGGTCGCTGGTACTCCCAGCGGGCGGACCGGCGCGGGGACGACTGCGTCGCGAGGTCCCGAGCTGCCGGTCGCCCCATCGTGGCTACTTCGGACCACCCGGTCCGCGGCACCGGCGAGGGTTGCCGCGGGGGCGGCGAGGCCGGCGGCCGTTGCGTCGGCGGGGTCGGTTGTCGCCGCACCCGCGTCGACGTCTTCGACCGCCGGGTCGGCCGCGGGGCCCGTCCCCGCGACGCCGGTAGCCGGGCGGGTCGTCGCGGTGCCGGTGCCGGGGGCGACCGTCGCGGTGCCGGTGACGAGGTTGGTCGTCGCCGCGCGAACGCCGGCGTCTTTGGCCACCAGGCCTGCGTCGACGCCCGCGTCCGCCGCTGCCGATGCCGAAGCCCTGGTGCTCATACGGTGCTCCGGGCCGACCACCTTCTTTTCCTTCGCTGCTGCTGAAGAAGCTTTTTTCGGTGCCATCTTTTCCTTCGGTCTTCAGGCTTGTCTCCGTCCTCCCCACGGACGGCGCCAACTGTTGTGGCTACAGACCAAACAGAGAGAGAGATGGTAGTGGAGAGTAATGAAGATGAGTGTAATGGCCTGGGTCCTCCCCATGGCTTGTGCTCACATATATATGCACATGAGAAGTGCTTTTACAGTTATACCCTTACATCTGGTTATTCCCTCTGGGGGCAGCTATGTCATTACACATGGCCTATTCTGGGCCTTATGATCTCCTACCAGGCCTGCTGGGTTTAGGTGGGGGCCACCCCTACGACAGGAATACTTTCGAACCGAGAGGGAGGTCGGCGCCAAAGCAATGGAGGAAAACAAGGAAGAATAAAGCCAAGGAGAAGCCATGCAGTGGGAGAGCAAAAAGGGAGAGGTCCAAGAACTTAAAATCCCATGTTTTGGATGAGGTTTCCCAACCCAATTCGGAATTTCCTCATGCTCAACCGAAATCAAACTCGGAATCAACTCAGAACTCAATTCGGATTCAGTTCGGACAACCAGACAGGCCTAAAATAAAACGGCCATAACTTTCACAAACGGAGTCCAATTTAAGTGTTCTTGTGCTTGTTGGAAAGCTTATTCCAAGGCCCATCTAATGGGTAATTCCTCCACTTCATAAACCTCTTGATCGCATCGCAATCATCAAAACAATCTGACACTGATTCAGCCTGACAGTACCAACTTCCAACATGCATAGAATTCGCATCCGGAGTTTGTCTGGGATGGGTGAGTACTTGATGGAAATCTTATCTTATGCTCTTTCCAATGGATTTGGTCTCACCTTAAAATTCTTTCTATGCAAAAAGATATCACGGAAATAAGTCAGGACTATTTCTAAATCCAAGTCTAAAGGTGCTATGCCACCTCCAATTGGGCCCAAGGCTTTGTAATTTTTTTTGGGGTGGGTGTCTAACCCTAGGACAACCCTTGGCTTCCCCTCTCTCTTCTCCAACTCATATATTCACCCTCTACCCCCCCCCCTTTAAACTCTTTGGATTTCGTTGAGTTTTGGTTTAGCCCTTATGCAAACTTCTGTTCTTCAGTTGTGTCGGACGACCACCTGTCAAAACAGCCTTCGGAATCCCACTTTTTGAGCTCAATATAAATATTTGCAATTTCAGATTGCTTGTTATCTTGTTTTTGCAAGTTCTTTGGGAATAGACCCTCCTGGTCAGGTCAACCGCGTTCTTGGCACGGTTGATAACGACTTGGAGTGTGATTCAGCGATTGCTAAGGCGCATGCGACGTCGTACGATTGTAGTCGGATCGCAAGAGTCACCTCCACAAAAATCGATAGTTATCATCCTATCGGAAGATCGGGACCCCATCGCCTCATCAAACGCTCTGACTACCAACTATCGATCCCGGTACTTTGACCACATAGGTCTTCGACTACTAACTTACCCACTAGGATTTGTAGACTTCAACTACCAACTACCGACTAGGACCTGTAGCTTATGACTGTTGACTAGGTCGATCTTACCACACTTACAACCAATCTACTATTCGTACAACCAATCTACTGTACGTATGGCTGATCTATTTGCATTAACGACCAATCTACTACTTCTCACGACCGATCTAATGTATTAACGACCAATCTAATGTACTTATGACTGATCTAATGTATCTCATGACTGATCTACCATACTTACAACCAATCTAATGTATCTCACAACTGATCTACCGTACTTATGATCGATCTAATGTATCTTATGACTGATGTACCATACTTATGACCGATCTAATGTATCTCACATCTGATCTAATGCACTTACGATAGATCTGCTGCACTTACGACCAATCTACTGCAGGTATCGACTACCAACTACCGTCTACGACTACCCTGCAGCTTATTACTACCGTTGCCGTTAGAATATAGCAGTCAAAGGTTTTGACTATGGCACTGGTCGAAGATTTCGACTAGTGTTACGATCGAAGATTTCGACTATGGTTGCGGTTGAAGGTTTCGACAATGTCAGCGATTGAAGACTTCAACACGGTAGTAGTCAAAGAGTTTGACATAGCAGTGGTCGAAGATCTTGACTCTAGTTGCGGTCAAAGATTTCGAGAATGGCAGCAGTTGAAGGTTTCAACTATGCCTGTGGTCGAAGGTATTGACTACGTCTGCGGTTGAGGATCTCGACAATTTTAGCGGTTGAGGATTTTGACAATGTCAGTGGTTAAAGACTTTGACACATCAGTGGCCTAAGAGTTCGACAACTTCAACGGTCGAAGACTTTGACAAGGCAGTAGTCAAAGATTTCAACATGGCAATGGTCGAAGATCTTGACTCCAACTATAGTCGAAGATTTCGACAGTGACAACAATCGAAGATTTCTAACTGACAGGGATCGGAGATCTCGACACGTCAGCGGTCAAAGATGTCAACTATGGCTGCGGTCGAACATGTCGACAACGGTAGTGGTCGAAGATTTTTGACCAGCAGCGGTTGAAGATCTTGACACATCAGCAGTTGAAGACATTAACACGGCAGCGATCGAAGATCTCGACTATGACAGTGGTTGAAGATCCCAGACCTGTTGTGATCAAAGATTTTCAGCTCAGCAGTAGTCGAAAATCTCGACAATGGCTGCGGTCGAAGATCACAACCAGGCCAGCGGTCAAAGATCACGACATCACAAGTGGTCGAAGATCATGACCACACAAGCGGTCAAAGATCTCGACTACGCAAGTGGTCGAAGATCACGACTATGTAAGTGGTAAGAGATCACGATGATGCAAACGGTCAAAGATCTCGACCATGCAAGTGGTCGAAGATGATGTCCACACAAGCAGTCAAAGATCTTGACATAGCCGCGGTTGAAGATTTTGACATAGTAGCAGTCGAAGATTTTGATGCCTGGCTGCAGTCAAAGATTTTGACTCCAACTGCAATCGAAGAGTTTGACACGACAGTGGTCGAAGATCTCGACACGGTAGCAGTCGAAGATTTTGACATAGTGGCAACCGAAGATTTTTACGCCAGTCTGTTGTCCAAAATCTCCACATGGCCATAGTCGAAGATCTCAACACCAATTGCAAGCAATAGAATAGAAGAGAGAGAACATACAGCTTCTCACTGAGAGCAACATGCATGGAGGTGGCTCTTGCCATGGTGGCTCACCGATGAAGGGAGGACTGGGTGGCATGGCAAGAGGGCAAAATGGAATCGTGGAAGCCCAGGGAAGAGATGGTCGGAGGCAGCACCAGCCGGCGTGGTCCACGACGGTGGCTACTGCGCAAACAAAACAACGATGGCAGTGGTTTTGATTAAAATATGTGCTAGGTAGTGGAGTCTCCAGGGATGGCATGAGGAGCAGGAAGTAGGGATTGGCTCCTATTTATAGCCTTATAGGAGAGAAGGAAGGTGTTAAGCCAAAT
This sequence comes from Dendrocalamus latiflorus, assembly GCA_017311315.1. Lineage (NCBI taxonomy): Eukaryota > Viridiplantae > Streptophyta > Magnoliopsida > Poales > Poaceae > Dendrocalamus > Dendrocalamus latiflorus. The sequence continues at coordinate 18,722,925 of CM029660.1, forward strand.
GGTATTTATGTTGACAGTTTTGAGTTGGAGGCTTCATTGTTCTTTAGTGTGAATAAAAATGGAAGAAGTAATGGCTATAAAATTGATTTCTAGTAGTGGATGAAGACATTTCTTGTTGCCGTCAATTTCTTTAATGGGAGAGAAATGGTTTTTGATGCATGTCACGCTCCTTTGTTTGGCTAAGCAAAGAAGAGAGAGACAAGCAGGATATGGAGTTCAGCCACTTCTGGTAAATGAACAGGAGGATAGGAGGAAAGTGAAAAGAAGCGAGGAGGAAAGAAAACAGTGAGGGAAATTTGGTAGAAGAGCTAAGGCTATAGAAGGGTTAAGATGGGTGACCTGGTGGGAGGTTCTCCTTTTCTTTTCATTTTTAGAAAAAGACAAATATGCCATGAAAAGAATGGTTTGGGCCAAAAAAATAGAACGGATATTTTTCTAGAGATTTTGAAGAGAATTTGAATTTTGGAAATAAACTGAAAATTTGGAATGGAATTGAGACTTTGGAATTTGAATTTGGAATTGGAATTTGGAATTACCAAATAAACTCTATATTCAAAAGGATGGCAGAAATTGTTAGATTGGAATTTTTGATGAATTTAAAATGTTGAATGGGTCCAATCGGAGTTAGGATGAAGAAATATGAGCTTCCAGAAGTTTGAATCTAAATAAAAGGAAAATTAGGAATTTCACTATGGTTGAAAACTACCATAGTCGAAAGCTACAATAGTTGAAAAAGCTATAGTAATCGGAGAAGCTTTAGTGGTTGGAGCTACAGTGGTCCAAATGTGGTCAAAGGCTATATGTGGTCGATAGTGGCAAGTGTCAAATAGCATGGTCGATGGTCAAAGCAGCAGCGGTTGGCACACTGTGGTCGGTGGTCGGAATTAAGGAAAGCGGCATAACATGGTTGGAATTCTATACGTGGTCGGTGGTCAAATGGCTAAGAGAGGTTATAGTCAAAATGTGGTCAGGAGTGGTCGAACGGGCTGGCGGGACTGGTCGTAACTAACTAGAGAGATCAAAAGCTATATGTGGTCAGATCGGTCAAAAGTTATAAACTGGTTGGATATGGCAATGGTCGAAAGAGCTTTTGTGGTTGTGTGCTGATGCGGTCGAGAGCGACTGTGTTGGAAGATTTAGAGGTCGACACAATAGTGGTCAAAATAAATAGTGGTCGGAAGCACCAGTAGTCGAAGCTACATTGCTTAGATGTTTATTGTGGTTGAAGGTTTAGAGTAACCATTCGTAGTGATTGGAGGTTATAACGCGATCAGAGGAGTTGAGGGTTATAAGGTGGTTGGAGGAATTAGAGTTTTGAGAGTGGTCTAGGGCTTTAGAGTGTTTAGAGTGATTGGTAGCTTGTAGCGGTTGAAGTCGAAGGTTGTCAGAGTGGTTGAAGTTATTGGAGGGATCAAACGGTTTGGAGTGGTGGGATGGATCGGATGATGTAGGTGGTTGGATGGATCGGATGGTTTGGAGTGGTCGGATGGATCTGAGGGTTCTGAAAGGTTAGGGTCGAAGGCTACCATAGTTAGAGAAGACTTTAGTAGTCAAGATATACAGAGAGAGGAGTTGAGTACCTCAGCGTGGATTGCGAGGAGGTAAGAGGTTGGTTGACGGCGAAGAAGAAGCGGCGGAGGGGCTCGGTCATCGACATCGAAGGGCTTCCGGAGGTGGACTGGATCGGCGAAGGGTGACAAACGATCGGTCGCACTCAGTGAAGGTGGAGGCGGTGGCGGCGAAGCGTGAAGAATCCCAGGCTCACCGGAAAAGCCTGCCGGAGCTGACTAAAGGCCGACGAAGGAAAAACTTGGTGCGAACAGTCTTGGGTGCACGAAAGCAAGAATTGAGGGGCAGAAGTGTGTGAACAAGAGATGCTTAAACAGATATTTATATACTCAGAAAAGAGGAATGGCAGAGAGACGGCTCACTGGATATATGGTCGGTGTAGTGGTGCACGATTGTGATTGATAACATGGTTTAAAGCAGAAAAAACATCAAAGGAAGTGGGGAATGAAAAGGGCTTTCAATGGAATCAAATTGGTTCAGCTAATAGGAAGTAATAGCCAGCTATAAAGAGTGAGACCATGTGGAGGTCATCCCGTGTGTATGATGAGTAATTGACATCGGTTTATGAGAGTCGAGTTTGGTTTGGGTGGTTCGGACCTTGACGTTGTGTGGTGCAATCTGGCTCGGTCGGACTTGGTCAAACTTGATCGTATGGGCTTAGGATGCATATTCCTTGATTCGACAGGTTTGGACTTCATCATGGGTAAGTATGATGCATTTACGCTAACATGTATCGAGCGGTGCTATTTGATATGTTTCTTGTCTGTGTTGGCTGCAGGACATCGAGGCGGAGTCGTGGCGAGGCACGGGTGACCGGACTAGGCGCGGGCGGTGCCGAGGTCAAAGCGGTCGAGGTGTGCCGAAGACGGCGAGGACTCGAGGACGTCGAGGCAGAGTCGTGGTGAGACACGGAGGACCGGACTAGGCGCAGGCGGCGCTGAGGTCAGAACGGTCGGGAGGTGTCGAAGACGGCGAGGGCTCGAGGTGGCTGCGAGGCTTGCAAGGCAAAAATGAGGAAGCTTCCTAGAAGGTGCGCGAGGGGCGTTTTGGTGAATACGCAAAGCTGCACTAAAGGAAGTGGATTGTGGGTAAAGAGCAAAAGGTTAATGGGTAAAGCAATGGTGAACCCATTAGTGGAGGCTATAAATAGAGAGGGTGTTCTCTAGTAGTCTTCATGGATTTTAGATGGAAATGAGGATGATTTGAGAGAGATCTAGTGTGCTGAAATTGAGAGTAGTGCAAGCATGTAGAGCGGGTTTCCTCTTTCAAGCATGTATGGGGATTATGCTAGTTTGAGTTCTAGCGAGATGTAAACACTCTTTTAATCATGTATGTCTCGGTATCTTTTGTGAAACCGTTATGGCCTCAAGTTTATTCCTCTCCTGGTTTCTAGCTTAATATGAAGCCTTGTCTTTAAGTGTTGTTCATACTTGTTCTTCATTTCAGATTTTCTTGTGCTTTTGATTATCTTCTAGTGTTTGCTGTCCATTTGCTTAATGCTAGATCTTTTCTCTGGAAGTCTCCTCTCGGCAGGATTTCCTTTTTAGCAGCCTGTTATGCCTGCATGCTCATTGGCCAACCTCCTTCATGTTAGAAACTCCTTCTTTGATCCTTTTCCTTGTTATGTTGTTCGGCTGGCAGCATTTGTTTTTAGCTCTCTGCTATTGGTTCTAGCTCTCTTTGAGTTTTTGGCATATTTGTTCTTCCAGGCAGCAGCAAAGTTCCTTTGGCTAGCAGCTAGCAGTCCCATTGATTTGAGCTTTTATGCGTCTCGGCTGCAGTAAAAAGAGAACAGCAAGTACTCTCAGTTTAGGCTGCTGTTTTGTGCTATTTTCCTGCAGTTTTCAGCAGCAAGGAGCTTTCGGTTAGCTGTAATAGTGCAGTCTTTTGTCTCCTCTTTTTCTTGGTTTTTCATTCCTTTTTGTGCCTTTGGACAGCAAGCGACAGCATCTTTAGACCTTCTTTTGCTGCAGCCAAACAGCTTCTTTATTTCCATTTCATGGCAGCAAAATGAGTTCTCGGCTGGCAGCAATTTCAGCCTGATTTCTTGCCATGGCAGCCGTGGTAGCTTCTTTCCTTGCCGTGGTAGCAATTCTTGCGGATCCTCTGCCGTGACAACTCTTGCTGCTGTTTCTTTACCATGGTAGCGATTTCTGCTAATTTCTTTTAGTTCTAGTCTCTCTTGGTTTATTTTCTTTGGGAGGTCTTCCGCGCAATTCGTCTACTCTTGTTGATTTTCCGTGGCTTTGTTTCTCTTCTTCATAGCTTTCTATTGCTATCGGAGAGTAGAGATTTTTCGTGGATACTCGGGGACAATTTTTTAAAAAGGCACCATTCACCCCCCCCCCCTCTGTTGCCATTTCGGTCCAACAATTGGTATCAGAGCCGGTTAGCTCTAATCAATAGATCTTAACCGGTCTCAAGAGCCATGGCGACGGACAAGTACTCGACCAAGCCGCCCATTTTCGATGGCATTGATTACCCTTTCTGGAAGAACCGAATGGAGACATACATCCAGGCTCAGGGGTACGCTATCTGGCGCAAGGTCAAGGTCCGGCTTGTTGTTCCTGCCGATGAGAACATTAATGCTGGGAATATGCATGATGTTGAGGCAAACACTAAGGCAAGGAACATCATTATCCAGGGCCTGAGTCGTAGCGAGTTCGATCGCATCTCCCACCTGTCGTCCGCCTACGATATCTGGGTGACCCTCGACGCATACCATGAGGGCACCACCCAGATCAAGACGGTTCGACAGGAACATTTCAAGCGAGAATACAACAAATTTGAGATGCTTGCTGGTGAGTCCCTCGATGAGTGCTTTGTGCGTTTCCACAAGATCTTGAGCAACCTCCGAGCGGTCGGTCTCACATACCCCGACTTGGACAACGCTCGTCAGATGCTCGTGGCACTTGATCTGCATGTTTGGGAGATGAAAGTGACCACCATCAAAGACACGACAGACCTCTCGACCTTGACTCTTGACGCACTGTACTCGCGCCTCAAGACTCACAAGATTGACGTTGTCTCTCGTAGGTCGAAGTCACAGTCGATGGCCTTGGTCACCGATCCCGTTTCTTCTTCTGGTCCTTCTTCTGATTCGCGTTGCAGTTTATCCCTTGCTGCTCTATGTGATGTAACTGATGATCAGTTAGAGCAGCTCGAGGATGAGCAACTGGCCCTCCTAGCTCGGAAGTTTTCCCATGCTTACAAGAGGAGGGACAGAAAGAGGGGAGGACCCGTGATTTGCTTTGAGTGTGGTGGCCCCAACCACATTCGGGCAAACTGTCCCAAGCTGGAGAAGGGCAAGAACGACTACGGTGGTTCCGGCAAGATCGACTACACCATAAGAACCGCAACAAGAAGCCTCCAGCTCCTACACAAGGCAAGAAGAAGTTTCGCAACCTTGGCAAAGCCAAGAAGCTGTTCCATCGCGTCCTCACCACCTTCGACGACCTCGACCTCAGCGAGCTGGAGGGATGGAGCAACGACGACGGGACGGGTTACCAAGACCCCAAGGGTGGCGACGATTTCTCCGGCATGTGCTTCATAGCCCTCGAGGGCGAACTGAGCGACAGCGAGCTGTACTCCGACTCGGACGAGGTATGCCCCACCTACGACCAGCTCAATCATGCTTTTCTTAAGCTAAGTGGTTTTCATGCTAGAGCTAGGGCTAGGTGTACTTAGTTAGAGAAGGAAGTAGATAGACTATCACGGGAGCTTACTTCACTTACATCTGCTCCCTCCCGTGATGATTGTGATACATGCTGTGCTCTGTTGGGTGACATGGAGAAACTAAGGACCTCGCATGATAGTGTGTCCTCCGAGATTGATATTGTTAAGGTGGAGAATGTTAGTCTGCTTGCTGAGTTAGAGTTGAGTAGGATGGCTGTTACCCTACTTACTACTGATGAGACTACTTCTCCCAACTCATGTGAGGTTAAGGACATTGCTGCTAGAGGACCTTATGCCATGCTCCTTGATCTGCCCGAGTCTTGTGAAAATTGCAATAACTTGAAGATGAACTTAAAACGGGCAGATCATAAAATTGCTGAACTACAAGCATCTTTACTTGAGCCGATTGATTCATGCTTGAACTATCCTAAGTTAATTGCTGAACTTGAATCTGTCTCCAAACAGTTTCAAGATATGATTGATCATAATAGGAAGTTGGCTCAGTTTGCTGCTAAGGACCCTGTTAGCTCACCATGCATTAATTGTAACAAACTAAAATCTGACTTGATTGCATTGGATGAGAAATGTGCGAAGCTAACTAAGGACCTTCTAGAGAAGCCACATTGTGCTTGTAATGTGATTGTGGAGAAGGGGGAGAAGCCCCAGGGTAAGGTTGAGACGCTTAGCGACGTGAAACAACTGGCTAGCAGTAGGACTGTCCCTTCAGAGTCGGCTGTGCGTGCACAAGCCATTCTTCCCTCTGCTGTTGGTTCTTCTTCTGCTCCCTTACCTTCTGCTTTCTCTTCTTCCCCCTGCTCTTCTTGCACCTCTCTCTTTCGGGAGTGTCAGTACCTTATGAACACTCTCGAGAGATTTGTAGGATGCAAGAAGAAGCTCAATCTTATTCTAGACCAATCTAAGATCTGCAGATTTAATCAAGGTCTAGGATATGATTTTTATGAGGATATGAGGAAGCATCCACCTGCCGTGCTCAGACCCATAGCACTAGGTGTGATCGAGACTAAGCCCAGGACCGAGAAAGTCCAATTTAAGTCAGCGGGCTATGTTCAGGGGATTTCTGACAGTAAGGTGATTCCGCCTACTGCTTCAGCCTCTCAGAAGGCGAAGCCTCCCCGTGCTGCTTCTACCTCTCAGAAGGTGAAGTATCACTGCACCTTCTGTCAGAAGGATGGACACACAGTCGATCGATGCTTCAGGCGCGCCAAGATCGCGTGTAGAGACCGTGTTGAGTCTCTTGGGCGTATTCAGGGTCGGCCCCAGACCTTGAGTGGACCTAAGACCAACACGAGGTCTAGGACTGTTGAGTCTGTGTTTAGGCAGTATCGAGGACTCGGTTTTACTGAGTTTTCTGGTTTTCATCCTCGATATACTCCTGGTCGTGACTTCCGCCGTCCTGAGGGTAGATCTCGTTTTCCCCATTGAGATAGCTACCCACGGCGTATTTAGCATGTTGCATATGCTCCGACTCGCTCCCTCGTAGCAGTTGGACCTAGCAACAACTTCAGGTCTGCTCATAGACCTTCTGCTTCGAGTGACAGAGAGCGTAGGGTAGATAGAGGTCAGTCGTGGTTGACTACTTCATCTGCTCGACGTGTTACTCAGTATTGGGTGCCAAAATCACTCTTGATTTACCCCAGTACTAAGACTTTACTCTCTGTTTGACTCAGGCTCGCCGGGCAGGGAAGGGAAAGGTTTGGCTCGTAGACTCCGGGTGTTCACGACACGTGACCGGAGACTCCTGTTGGTTTTCTTCCCTTGCCCGTGCTCCAGGTGATGAGACGATCACCTTCGAAGATGCTTCATCTGGGCGCGTCATCGCCAAAGGTACTGTGCGCGTGAATGATTCTTTCATTTTGAAAGATATTGCCTTGGTTAGTAAGCTGCAGTACAATTTGCTTTCAGTTTCTCAGCTTACCGATGACGGTTTTGAGGTGAGCTTTAAGAAAAACAATTGCAAAATTCTTGATTCTTCAGGTAGTCTGGTTTGCGGGATTTCTCGTTATGGGAGGATCTTTCGTGCTGAGTTTTCTGAGTCTTCTGACGATCCTCTTAGGTGTTTAGTTGCTTCTGAGTCCCGCGATCTCTCTTTCTGGCATAGGAGACTTGGTCATATTGGATTTGACCATTTGACCCGAGTTAGCGGCCACGATCTCATTCGTGGTCTGCCGAAACTCAAGATGGTCAAAGATCTTGTTTGCGCTCTATGCCGGCACGGCAAGATGGTCGCCGCTTCTCATCCTCCGGTCACAGTTACTATGACCGATGCACCGGGACAGCTGCTCCACATGGACACAGTTGGACCAGCTCGAGTGCAGTCAGCAGGAGGGAAGTGGTATGTTCTTGTTGTGGTCGATGACTTCTCGAGGTATTCTTGGGTGTTTTTCTTAGCCTCGAAGGATGAGACGTTTTCACATTTCTGAGGTCTTTTTAGTAGGCTTTCTGTTGAGCTTCCAGGTGCCTTACGAGCGATCCGCAGTGACAATGGCACGGAGTTGAAGAATTCCTACTTCGAGAGTTTCTGTGGTGAGACAGGTGTAGAGCACCAGTTCTCTTCTCCGCACGTCCCACAACAAAATGGCGTTGTGGAGAGGAAGAACCGTACCTTGGTCGAGATGGCCAGGACGATGCTTGATGAGTACTCTACACCGCGGAAGTTCTGGGCTGAGGCTATAGCCACCGCTTGCCATGTCTCAAATCGAGTTTTTCTTCGGGCACACTTGCACCGCACTTCTTATGAGCTGAGATATGGGCGAAAGCCCAGCATCTCTTATTTTCGTGTGTTTGGTTGCAAGTGTTTTATTTTGAAGTCCGGGAACCTAGACAAGTTCGAGTCACGATCTTGTGATGGTATCTTTCTGGGTTACTCGCTGTAACACCCCAGGACCCACCTTACCCTAGGATGCTACTAAAACTGCTCTACAACGAGCCAATTTACAAGATAAAATAAACTGGCAACAATTACTAAACAAGATAGTATAAGCGGAAGCATAAACAACTAAGGAATAACAGGATAGTGATAGCAATTCACTATTTAAAACATCCTCCAACATTTTAATCTAAAACATAGTTTACAAATTTAACATTATTAAGATAATGTAAACAAAGCTATGCAAGGTCTAGAATCCTTTCAACTTTATTACAGCATAAAAAAAATGATTCACGTGCATCAGTGTGGTGCCGTTCTACCCTTCCCATGCATGCTCAAAGTCCACCTGTAGGGAGGGGGAAACAAGGGTGAGATAAAAATCTCAACAAGCAAACTGTTTAACAGGCTATTCAAACTACAAATAATTATACATCATCATTTATAATTCCATACAACTACAACCATAATTCATGTCCACAATTATTAAACCACCACAAATTTTCATGAATCATACCTCTTCAATTTCAGATTTAATTGGCATATGAATGCAGTCATTTTATCCACAATTAAATGCAAATGAAACATTTAATCTTCCACAAACCACAATAGGTTAATCATCAACATTCTTCCACAATTAAATGCAAATAAAACATTTAATCTTCCACAAACCACAATAGGTTAATCATCAACATTCTTCCACAATTACAATGTTATTATCCTCAACCTCAAATCACCATCAATGACGTTAAAGCATTAACAAATAAATCTTGTTTGACTACTTTAAATTCTCAACCACTACCACTAGCAAAAGCAATAAAACATATGTATGTTTTACTTCAACACTTTATTATTTCTCACATCCACAATTGTTATCAACAATTAATACAAGAGAAAAGAATCTCATGCCACAATCACAACCCTTACCGTACACAAGGGATGAACCACATTCCACGTCCACAACCATAATCCTCATACCACAAATAGCTCACATGAGCCAATTCCACATTACAACTATGAAGTTGTATAATCCACATTACAACTATGTGTTGAATATTCCACAAAATAACTTCACCACAACATATTGCATATGTATGCAAATGAATCTTTCCACAATGCAATGCATATGAATGCTATGCTCCACATCACTCTTTCCAGGGCAGGATTTGAGGTGCATCGTATTACGGCAATATACGATGCTTCCCGCGGGATAAGAGGTGCATCGTATTACGGCAATATACGATGCTGTACCGGTACGGTCGCGGCTATGTGCGGCGACATCCACATATGCATATGACATGATATGATATGATAATCACAAATCACATTAATCCATCCTCAAAGGAGCATCAACATGCTCACGACATATCCACATCCACCACATGTTATTTTCATGTTCCACATTATAACATTAAGCAAGATTTCCACATGGCTACTAGCAGATTATCAACATATCAATGGATAAGTACTTGCTACCATCTCCACAATTAAATTATCATGCAATTATTGCATAATATATCAAATTACGATAATAATGTAAACTGCAAGTAGAAGGAATAACAAGTTAAACGGTAGCAACCACCGCTACGTTTACTTGCCTCAAACCGACGAAGCGAGGTAAAATCAAGAGCGCTCAGGGACAAGACCACCTGTCCAAAAGGCAACTCTCAGCACACAGCTACAGCATACAAACATGACATTAATAATTAAAAACGTCGCTAGAACCCCGAACCCGCACAAACTCCTCTCCGCTCAACAATTCAGCAAATTACCCTCTGCAGCAGCGCTGCTTAACATTTTTGTAACTTTAAAAATATTGATCCATTTACAGCAAACGATATCTCTCTGGATTCATCACTTAAAAGCCTACATTTTGCATGTAGAACACTTATTTTTATTTTGATCACAGCTAGGTGTAATTTAATGCCCAAAACAGAGGAAGAACTCTGTTCTGGCAGATTGGACAGCAATAAACAAATGCGTCCCAACATCAGTAAAAGTGTCTAAAATTTCTGAATTTTATACAGAAGCTAGATCTCTAAATTATCTACAACTTTCTCAATTACGGCCATGGTCATAAAAATCATTTACGACCTCTAATGCCCAGATTACCGTCGGTCTGTACCAATCTGCTCGCCTGACGAACAGCAGTATTCCCGACCCTGTAACTCGCAGATAACAAGGCATAAAATTCCGAAACAAATACAGGAGATGTGTCTGGAAGTCCTCTACAACTTTCCTTTTGGAAAGGTCTGCAGGAAAATTCGTTTACTAGTTCAAAACCTCGCGAACAGACACGCTGCGCGAATCAATCTACAGGCAGACATCAGCTAATCTCTAATCGGGCAATTAATCTATTAACTACCTTCAAAATCCGTGCCAAGAACCCTAATTATTCCATAGAACAGAGGGTTTGGGATGAGGAAAAATTACCTAGATGATGGATCACCCCTTTTTTTCCTCCTCCTCTTCTTCTTCTTCCTTCTCCTTCCTCTCCTTGGCTCCAATGGCAGCAGCACTTGTGCGGGGGTGATGGAGGGGGGAAGAGGGCTGCGCCCAGGGGGTGGAGGAAGGGTGGTGGTGGCTGCAAAGGTATGGGAGAGGGGGGAGAAAAAGGGCTAGGGTTTTTGGGGAGGGGGAGGGGAGGTGCGGCCACCCCTTGGGCCTCCGGCTTGGGCCTCCGGCCCAAGGCGGTCGGCCCACTCCCCAGGCAGCCCACTCCGAAGTTTTAATTTAATTTTTAATTTATTTTATTCATTTTACACTGTTCTACAATTTTTATTTTTTCCTTCCCGCGATTTACCGAAAAACCGGCGACTCCGCGATTATTTTAAAAACTTACGCCGTAAAGACGTTCAGGATATTACACTCGCCTTCTTCGCGGGCTTATAGGGTCTGGAACTGCGAGTCTAGCAAAATGGTAGAAACCTGTGAGGTGACCTTTGACGAGGCCAGTCCGGGGACTAGGCCTGATATCTCAGGTTCTTTAGAGCAGTCCGATACCATCTTCGTGGATGATGAGGACGATGGAGATGAGGGTTGTCTACCTGATCCTGTCCCTCATCCACCCCTTGAGATGCCCTCTTCCACCGCACCTCGAGGTGATCAACCCATGCCTTCTGCTTCTTCTGGAGCTAGTGGCTCTGTTCCTACCTCGTCAGCTCACGAGGTAGAGGCCACTTCTTCATCTCATCCTGGACCTCCTAGACATATCCAGAAGCTCATCCTTCAGAGCAGATTATTGGAGACCTTTTCGAGCGTGTTACCCGCTCAAAATCTGGCTTATCTCAATTCTGTCTCCATTCTACTTACATTGCCTCCTTTGAGCCCAAAGATGTTTCTCATGCTCTTTCCGATGAATCTTGGGTCAATGCCATGCATGAGGAGTTAGAGAATTTCGAGAGAAATAAGGTCTGGTCGCTTGTTGAGCCCCCGCAAGGTCACAATGTCATTGGAACCAAGTGGGTGTTCAAGAACAAGCAGAGTGAGGATGGGGTAGTCATTCGAAACAAGGCTAGACTGGTAGCTCAGGGGTTTTCCCAGGTTGAGGGTCTAGACTTCGAGGAGACCTTTGCCCCTGTAGCTCGACTTGAGGCCATTAGAATCCTGCTTGCCTTTGCAGCTTCTAAGGGTTTCAAGCTCTACCAGATGGACGTCAAGAGTGCCTTCCTTAATGGAGTCATTGAGGAAGAAGTTTACGTCAGACAGCCTCCAGGTTTCGAGAACCCCAAATACCCACACCATGTCTTCAAGCTTTCCAAAGCGTTATATGGACTTAAGCAGGCCCCCAGAGCTTGGTATGAGAGGCTTAAGTCCTACTTGTTGAGTCATGGGTTTGAAATGGGTAAAGTAGATAAGACCTTATTTATCCGTAGACTTGGCAATGACCTTCTGCTCGTCCAGATCTATGTCGACGACATTATCTTTGGCGGCTCTTCCCATGCTCTGGTTTCACAGTTCTCGGATGTCATGAGCACCGAGTTTGAGATGAGCATGATGGGCGAGTTGACCTTCTTCCTTGGCTTCCAAATCAAGTAGACTTGGGAGGGTATCTTCTTGCATCAAGGCAAGTACACTCGTGACCTCCTGAGACGCTTCGACATGAGTGATGGTAAGCCGGTGCCAACTCCGATGGCTTCTACAGCCTATCTTGACCCACATGAGGATGGCGAGACAGTTGATCAAAAAGAGTACAGAAGTATGATCGGCTCCCTTCTTTACCTCACTGCCTAAAGACCAGACATACACTTCTCCGTGTGTCTGTGTGCTCGTTTTCAGGCTTCTCCTCGCGTATCTCACCGCCAGGCGGTGAAGCGCATCTTTCGGTACCTTCGAGCTACCATTAACTATGGTATCTGGTACTCTTCCTCGTCCTGTCTTTCCTTGAGAGCCTTCTCGGATGCAGATTTTGCCGGCTGTAGGATAGATAGGAAGAGCACTTCTGGCACTTGCCAATTCATTGGCACTTCTCTCGTTTCTTGGTCTTCAAGGAAGCAGTCTGGTGTTGAGCAGTCCACCGCAGAGGCCGAGTACGTAGCTGCAGCCAGCTGCTGTAGCCAGGTGCTTTGGATGGCTTCGACCCTGCGAGACTTTGGGTTGGTCATAGACAGTGTTCCACTCTTTTGTGATAACACTTCTGCGATTAACATTGCTAAGAACCCAGTGCAGCATTCTCGGACCAAGCATATTGATATTCGCTTTCACTTCCTTAGAGACCATGTAGAGAAGGGTGATATAGTGCTCTAGTTTGTGGAGAGTGACCACTAGTTGGCTGACATCTTTACCAAGCCATTGGATAGCTCTAGGTTTCTAGCTCTGCGGGGAGAGTTTGGGGTGGTTTGTCCTTATGGACTGTAGTGAGGGGGAGTTTTGGGGTTTACTGCTTTACTATATTGATTATGCTTCTGTCTCATTTCTGTTGCATTGCATTTGGGGTGCATCAGGTTTAGTCCTTCTAGCATAGGTTAGAGTGTTTCTCTAGTCTAGCTGCTTAGTCTTTCCCTCTCATCTTGTGATCTAGGATTCTGCTCTATTAGCCGCTTCTCTCTTTTCACTAGGTTGAGCCCACTCACTACTTGTAGGTTCTAGCAAGGGTCGGGCCACCCTTGGGTAGACAGGGTACGTGTTTGCTCCTTAGTGTGCTAGATTACCGCCTAATAGTCCTAGTTTCATATGGGGTAGATGAGAGTCAGTCTGAGCCATAGTTGCCTCTATATCTTTTCTATGCTTTAAGGACTGCCTATTTGCTGTTTTCTTTGCCAACTTCTCGATTTTATTGCTTTGGTTCAGGGGGAGGTCAATTGGGAGCTTCTGGAGCTTAATGTTAACTTAACTCAACTTGAACTAAAAGTTGCATCTCATGTTGAGGGGGAGCTGGATTTTCTTGCATTTCAGCATTCTGCATTATAATATAACTACATTGAGCCTTGATTATTATCCTGTTATGACATGTTTACAATGCTTTACACCCTGCCATGACTTGTGCTTATATGCTAGATTTATCATGACTTCATATGTGTAGACTAGCTTTTGTCATGATAAGTTAATTAAAATTGCTCAACTTGAATTAAAACTTGTCATGCTAGCATTTGAGTCTAGTCTTTCTTGAGCTATCCTTTTATGATTCATGCCATGTCAAATAGGCTTAGTTGAGCGTTGAATCTTTGTTGAGCCCTAGATTGAGCTATTTTCGTCTTTTGATGATGCATAAGTTAGTACAACTTGTTTAAAAAGCAAAAAGATCTCTTTTGTGCGAAAAAACTGATTTCACCAATTCTTTCTCATGAGACGGCTTGCCATTGCACTAGGCATGAACTCAGGGGGAGTTTTGGATGACCTAGACTATCTTCTTAAGCTTCTTGCTTGGAGTAGTCGCATAAGGCTTGAGATCTAGCACATAACAAAAATTGGGTTGGAAACGACCATGAGCTTTAAAAAGACAATGTTTTATGTGTTCAATTTGCTAAATTACACAAAAAGAACCAAGTACTTGAACCAATGTTTCATTCTCGAGCTTATAGCACTCTATTTGGACTCAATATTAGCTTCTTGGCTCCGCTTAGTTTACTGACATGGCCTGCATCATCCTTGGATATCTCTAGCTAGACTTTGCTTATTGATGACTTGACATGCTCACCAAAATGCACTTCATTTCAGATTGTCATCTATATATGTTCTAGCTGGCTTATACATATCTTGTCATGATCTAGATAGCCTTTTATTTGAGCTATGGCTTGGTGTAACTCTTTATGGTCATTATGGATACTTCTCATGGCTCTAAATGCTTAAATAATCAAATTTCAGCCATTTCATTCCATTAACATGTCATATTCTCTCTTTTGTATCTTGATGTGTTTATTGCCAAAAGGGGAAGAATAGAGGAGAAAAAGTCATTTGGAAGCATTTTAGAGCTTTGGAGAACAATTTGCTCTTTCAGGAGTTGCTCTTGTGTTCCTTCTGTCGACATGTCATTAGTTTCATTTTCTTTCTTTGGACCATGTTGGATTCTTCAAACTCAAACTCAACTTCATGCTTTTTCTGGATTTGTCAATATACTCATCAAGGGGGAGATTGAGAGACCATGTGGAGGTCATCCCGTGTGTATGATGAGTAATTGACATCGGTTTATGAGAGTCGAGTTTGGTTTGGGTGGTTCGGACCTTGACGTTGCGTGGTGCAATCCGGCTCGGTCGGACTTGGTCAAACTTGATCGTATGGGCTTAGGATGCATATTCCTTGATTCGACAAGTTTGGACTTCATCATGGGTAAGTATGATGCATTTACGCTTACATGTATCGAACGGTGCTATTTGATATGTTTCTTGTCTGTGTTGGCTGCAGGACATCGAAGCGGAGTCGTGGCGAGGCACGGGTGACCGGACTAGGCGCGGGCGGTGCCGAGGTCAAAGCGGTCGAGGTGTGCCGAAGACGGCGAGGACTCGAGGACGTCGAGGCGAAGTCGTGGTGAGACACGGAGGACCGGACTAGGCGTAGGCAGCGCTGAGGTCAGAACGGTCGGGAGGTGTCGAAGACGGCGAGGGCTCGAGATGGCTGCGAGGCTTGCAAGGCAAGAAATGAGGAAGCTTCCTAGAAGGTGCGCGAGGGGCATTTTGGTGAATACGCAAAGCTGCACTAAAGGAAGTGGATTGTGGGTAAAGCGCAAAAGGATAATGGGTAAAGCAATGGTGAACCCATTAGTGGAGGCTATAAATAGAGAGGGTGTTCTCTAGTAGTCTTCATGGATTTTAGATGGAAATGAGGAGGATTTGAGAGAGATCTAGTGTGCTGAAATTGAGAGTAGTGCAAGCATGTAGAGCGAGTTTCCTCTTTCAAGCATGTATGGGGATTAGGCTAGTTTGAGTTCTAGCGAGATGTAAACACTCTTTTAATC
This sequence comes from Dendrocalamus latiflorus, assembly GCA_017311315.1. Classification (NCBI taxonomy): domain Eukaryota; kingdom Viridiplantae; phylum Streptophyta; class Magnoliopsida; order Poales; family Poaceae; genus Dendrocalamus; species Dendrocalamus latiflorus. Next base: position 18,738,443 of record CM029660.1, read on the forward strand.
ATGTATGTCTCGGTATCTTTTGTGAAATCGTTATGGCCTCAAGTTTATTCCTCTCCTGGTTTCTAGCTTAATATGAAGCCTTGTCTTTGAGTGTTGTTCATACTTGTTCTTCATTTCAGATTTTCTTGTGCTTTTGATTATCTTCTAGTGTTTGCTGTCCATTTGCTTAATGCTAGATCTTTTCTCTGGAAGTCTCCTCTCGGCAGGATTTCCTTTTTAGTTATTGTGTTTTGCCTGCATGCTCATTGGCCAACCTCCTTCATGTTAGAAACTCCTTCTTTGATCCTTTTCCTTGTTATGTTGTTCGGCTGGCAGCATTTGTTTTTAGCTCTCTGCTATTGGTTCTAGCTCTCTTTGAGTTTTTGGCATATTTGTTCTTCCAGGCAGCAGCAAAGTTCCTTTGGCTAGCAGCTAGCAGTCCCATTGATTTGAGCTTTTATGCGTCTCGGCTGCAGTAAAAAGAGAACAGCAAGTACTCTCAGTTTAGGCTGCTGTTTTGTGCTATTTTCCTGCAGTTTTCAGCAGCAAGGAGCTTTCGGTTAGCTCCTCTTTTTCTTGGCTTTTCATTTCTTTTTGTGCCTTTGGACAGCAAGCGACAGCAGCTTTAGACCTTCTTTTGCTGCAGCCAAACAGCTTCTTTATTTCCATTTCATGGCAGCAAAATGAGTTCTCGGCTGGCAGCAATTTCAGCCTGATTTCTTGCCATGGCAGCCGTGGTAGCTTCTTTCCTTGCCATGGTAGCAATTCTTGCGGATCCTCTGCCGTGACAACTCTTGCTGCTGTTTCTTTACCATGGTAGCGATTTCTGCTAATTTCTTTTAGTTCTAGTCTCTCTTGGTTTATTTTCTTTGGGAGGTCTTCCGTGCAATTCGTCTACTCTTGTTGATTTTCCGTGGCTTTGTTTCTCTTCTTCATAGCTTTCTACAGCTATCGGAGAGTAGAGACTTTTCGTGGATACTCAGGGACAATTTTTTAAAAAGGCACCATTCACCCCCCCCCCCTCTGTTGCCATTTCGGTCCAACAAAGAGCTTGGAGGGCATCAATGGCGGCGGTTGGAGATGGAAGAAGGGAAGGAGATGACAGGTGGCCCCACCGGTCGGTGAGAGAAGAAAGGAGTGAAATAGAGAAGGGACGAGCGGGTGCGCACAAAGGACGGGGTGTAGGTGCGCATAGATGTGGACGCGTAGTCATGGGGTGAATCTGGGTTGTGCAAGTGTCGGCTCGGGGAGAAGGTTGGTTTTCTTATTTTCATTTTGATTTTTAAAAAAGCCAGGAAACTCTAAAAAGGCTTAGAAAATACCACATAAAGTCTAAAATTTCTAGAACAATTCAAAGAAACTTCTGGAGCTGTTTTAGAATTAGGAAAAATATTTCCAACTTAAAGTTGGTCTTTGAATTTTTACAAAAATATTTTTTAACTTTGAAATTGATTTTTAAATTGAAGAAAAACACATAAAATCCAGACAAAAGCCAAATTCTTTAAAATAATTAATGTGAAATAGTATTTTTTTATAGAAATTCAAAACACCCTTGATTTAAGAAATATTTCCATGTTTTTAGTTAAATTACTTTTAAGAACAATCCTTTTTAAGGCTGCACTCAGTGTGGCTGCGGCTGCGGGCTTCCGCTGCAAGCTGAATGGAGCTGCTACAATGCCTGGAGCTAGAGCTGCATCATGGAGCTGAAGCCGCCCGGAGCCAGAAGCCGCAATAAACACACTCCACGGACCAGCGTAGCCTCCCATCGGATCCCCTCTGTGGAATGCTCCTCCCCACTCGCTAGATCTTGCGATTGCCGACACTCCGCATCTGCTGTGGCTAGCTTGGTCATCCCCCCACCTGTCGCAGCTTCCTCCCCCTGCCCGTCCGCGGCGGCCTCGCCGTGCATAAGATCTGCGGCAAGGGAGTCCCGCGCCGGATCCGCAGTCTCCGCCTCCTCCGACGACGGGAGCTCTGCCGCCTGCAGGGTGCCGTCTCTCCGGGCGCACACGTGCGGCCTGGCCTGTTGTGCACGTGGAAGGTCCGTCTGAGCATCCCGTCGGCTCCGCCCAGCAAGCTACGCCGCCGTGCGCCGGGTGATAGCCACGTCCACGTCGAGGTACTCCCTTCTCTCGTACGATGCCTTGCATGTATGTCATACCGCCAATTGTTGTAGCCTTTAGGGTTCGGTTACGTCCCGTGCACAACTTTGAGTAGTCACTACCGCACTTGGTCGCGATGTTTGCAGATGGCCCCGGCGACCTGGACCGATGAGAGTAACCATGTGTTCCTGCAAGTATGTGCCGAGGAGGTGGAGGCAAACAACCGGCCGTATTCAAGGTTGAACTCGCAGGGCAAGCAAAATCTTCTCCGGAAATTTGCAGAACAAACCGGCTTAGCATACACAAGCAAGCAGATGAAAAACAAATGGGAGCAACTGAGTCATGATTACAACAAATGGAAGGCACTGAAGCTCCGTGCAACGGGGCTTGGGGTTGATCCTGCCTCAGGCTGCATCGACGCGAGCGATGGCTAGTGGGTAGCTATCGGTGGAGTAAGTTACGACTTTGAAGTGTAAGACTAATCACATTACTTCCGCTGAGCCCGAACCTGCACTAACGGTCTAATGTAACATCGTGCTTTGGAGGGAAAGTCCGAGATGCGTAAGTTCAGGGCTGTAGTTGCTCAAGACGAGGACCTGCTAGAAGTCATGTTCGGTAACACCACCACCACAAGTGAGTGCGCATTCAAGCCATGTGTGGATGACATTGACCATGACACCGTGGACCTCAGCAAAAGCCCAAGAGGAGATAGCACCGCCATGCATTCCCCAATGCAAGCCCCTGGCAGTGGTGCATCAGCGTATTCTTTCGGAAGCAAGAAGCCACGCCCTGCACCGCTACACCCGAGCAGTAGTCAGGCAGGTAAGCGCACTGGGCATGATGTGCAAATGAAGCGTCTGGTGGACCTTTGTGAGAGGAGTCTACAGCCGGCAAGCCGTGTGTCTGCCTTGAGTGTCACATCTGCTGAGAAGCAACACGTAAGGGAAGACTTGCTTTGACTGATGAAGATGGTGAAAGAGGCCGGAGTGGGCGAAGGAAGCAATGAACACTACTATGTGTCGCAGCTGTTCATGACGCCCGAGTGCCGCGATAGCTTCTTATCAATGGAAACGAACGAGGGTTGGCTCAACTGGATTAGGCGTACTTGGGAAAGACTCGGGGAAAGACGCGGGAACCTGTGAGGAGTCCTAACTTCGAGCTGGCTTTGTTTGTTAGCTATGCGTTGAGATTAATTGTGTTGTTCCATCGTTGGCAAACTATTAAGCCTACTGACTGTACGGTGCGAGTCTGCGCGCGATGTTTTAATTGCATTTGTATCGAGTCCTTTCCACTGTTTCAAGCTGCTACGCTCTTGTTTATGCATTGAACCGATGCTATGTGTTCTATATTATCGTTGTGCTGTTGTAGTGAACACATAATATTGCCTGGTGCCCTATTTGCTGCTAATCTCTGTGCTGGCTGAGGGGCTGAACTGCTGTGAGGATTCTGCTGCTCAGCCGAACTGCTATGAGGACTCTGCTGCTATGCCAAACTGCTGTGAGTCTGCTCTGTGCTATTATAGTGCACACATGATATTGCCTGTTGCCCTATTTGCTGCTAATGTTTGTGCTGGCTGATGGGCCGAATTACTGTGATGCTGACCTGCTGTGAGTGTGCTCTGTGCTATTCTGAGCGACACATGCTCTCTGTTGTTAAGTGTCGTCGCTGAGGTGTTGTGAGCCGAACTGTTGACTTCTTTTCCAACTACTATTTGCTAATCTCTGTTTCACGCTTTGCCGTCACTATTGTGTGATGTTGTCTGAGTTGTGCATTGATCTGTGCTGTTGTCTAGTCAAGCATTGATCTGTGCTGCTCTCTGTTTCTTAACGACCTGCTATGCTGTCTCTTTTGTAGCGATGGTAAACGACCCCATGCTACCCACTGGCAATCGGTTACCCGTGTTCTATGTAGCCGTGGCCCTGGCCGACGGATACTCCGACGACGATACCGACGTCGACGATGAGACCAGTCACGTCCCAAGAAGGCCGGTGCTAAGTGGTTGGCAGTGGGTATCGACACAACTTGCCGACAATGAGCGATGCCGCAACATGTTCAGGATGCGGCCAACTATTTTTGAGGCGCTGCATGATAGGCTTGCTGTGAATTACGGTCTGCAATCATGTCGGGAAGTGTGCTCCAAGGAAAAATGGGCCCTATTTTTGTGGACTTGCAGAGCCCCCCAATCGCAACGCCAAGGAATGAACCGCTTCGAGCACTCTGCGGGAACCATCTGCAAGAGGTTGCATGATGTTCTAACAAGTGTCGTGGCCTTAACTGCTGACATAATTGCACCTTCAGATCTGACTTACCAGACGTTGCACCCGAGGCTCCTTCAGCATAGATTCTATCCCCACTTCAACAATTGCGTAGGAGCTATTGATGGCACTCACGTCGAAGTTGTTATTTCTCACGATGACAGGGCGCGCCACTACAGCAGGCATGGCTTCACTAGCCAGAACTTCCTCGCCATTTGCGACTTCGACTGTCACTTCACATTTGTGTGTGCCGGGTGGCCGGGCTCGGTGCACGACACTCGGATCCTACATGAAACCTTGGCGATGTACGGTGACCGCTTCCCACATCCCCCCAAGGTCGTATGGCGGATTTAAATTGGATTACTCCATGCAATGTGACTCTTGTACTAACCGATATTTTTTGTTGCAGGCAAGTTCTACCTTGTCGACTCCGGGTATCCGAATCAGTTGGGTTACCTAGCTCCATACTGCAACACGCGGTACCATGGGAGCATGCCAGAGGGGATGCAGGAGCTATTCAACTACCGTCACTCGCAACTGCGCAACACCGTCGAGCGCGCGTTCGGCATGTGCAAGAGCAAATGGCGCATTCTCGACAAGATTCTGAAGTACAAGGGTCGCAGGCAATGCGCCATCATCACAGCTTGCATGGCGTTGCATAACTTTATCATCGACTACGAGTTGGCCATGGGGGTAGTCGGCAACATGCCAGCGCAGGCTGCAGGACCTTCTGTATCGCCTGCATACCCCCCCCCCCCGGGCTGCCACAGGGCACAGACGTTGCGTTGATGGACATGACACGTGACTACATAGCAGCGTCGTTGGTGGCTTAGAGCTATATGTGTCCCTTGTATGTTCTCTGCACATGTTCGGTCGTTTGTCGCGTGTAAGAAAATTCATGTGTACGGCGTTTTGAACAAATTAATGTTGTTGCGAACGAGTGTCGTAGTTTTCGTTCGGAACGTCATTAGTACTTGCGCAATGTTTGCTCCGGAGGTCTCAGCTTATTGGAACACTCGTTACCTCATTTTAGCTGCTACAGTACTTCCTTCAGCCGCTACAGTAATATTTTCAGCTGCTACATAAAAAAGCCATAAGCCTTCAGCAAAAAGCCAAACCGAGCAGGGCAATGCTGAAAATAGGCAAATAAAAAATTTAAAATTTTGGCCACCAAATAACACTAACTTTTATTTTAAATTAAATTACTTTTTGACTAATAATTTTTGAAATAAATAGCTAGGGTATTACAAAAGTGTATATCCTATACAATCTAAAATTCTAGATATTATAAAGCTTGGTACCAATCCAAACTAGAATTTAATTCCTAGTTGCTGATCCAAAAGATTTAAGAGGGAATGAACTAATAGGAAAATATAAATGAATAATAACTAGATCTTATTGCACAAGTTGTCGAGAGACGCTAGCCAATTGCTCAATTATGATAATAGGGCACAAGATTGCTCAAAATCAATACAAGTGCACAATCTAAAATTTAGAAACAAAAGGGTGTAATAGTGTACATGTTTTGGCCACTTTTATTTTTCTTTTATTCTTATTTTCACTTGTTTTTATTTGCAACAGCATGCACTTCTTTCTTTTGTGTGGTCTTTTGTTCTTTTGTACCATGGCTTTTTATGCAAGTTTTCCTTTATCCTTTATTCTTTTTTGCTTTCTTTTTTTATATTTAGCGGGTGAAAATATGGCAATGAACAACAAACTTAACCCTAATACTTCAGTTTTCAATTCATAAAATTATGCACGAGATGTTATAAGAGCAGCTCTAGAGCAATATCAAATAGCTAGTCTGAATAGGATCAAAGTATTTACAAAGGATTGATTGGTTTGCAAAGGATTGATTCAGTGAAGAAAATTATTTGTGCAAAGACTAACAACCAGGGCATATGGCAAAGCACACACGCGTGGCACTGTAGTGGGTGTTGTACTATAGCGCATGTGGGATTATAGCTACACGGTACTATAGCTCACATTCTATCCCTCACGCACACGGCTCCTATAGCTTGCAGTAGCAGACTGATGATTTTCAATCTATTTTTGGTGCTGGTTTTGAGAAGTTCAAAACCAATGAATTTTAAGGTTTAGATGGAACACAAGGATCTAGGTATGTAAAAGAAACACTGTGATCAATAACTAAACAAATTCTAATGCATCAAAACCTAATAAAACTCACAAGAAATAATAGATTGAAACTAGGGTTTGCAATTTTTTGTTTATGGACTCTAGGTAATAAGAAGAATAAAGAAAAATTAATCTAAACAAGGGATAAGTAATCCTACTAAATCATCCATGCTCTGATAACAAGATGATATAAGGTCACCCGATCTTCTCAATGTGGGATCAAGGATACTCACGTGAGGCTTACTGAATCATAGTGATCCTCCATTGCCAACGCAAGGACTAACACTTTATAATTAGCCCAAACACACACGGGCCAATCTTCATTGACCACCAAGTGAAAGTCTAACATGCTCTCAATCCCAGCGGAAAGATTGAATGATTTTGGAAGAACTCCCAATTCCCCCTCAAGTGCGTTCAGCCAGCACTTGGAAGAACAAGGGTATATCCATCTTGCAATCTATTATTTCTCAAATAAAAGTGGTCTCACCAAAAAGGAATGAATACATGGGTGTATATAGCCCCTAGGATCGGCCACAAGGTATACAAACTGACTCCAACTCATCTCTACCTGTATTGGACTCAAATTCACACAAAAAGGAAACCTTAATTTACAGCCATCACAATTTTTTTTGGATATTGTGGTGTGATCAAAAGGTTTCTGAGGCTGGCACCTTACCTGTTGTGTCGGACTTGGAATAAGCTTTTCAACAAGCACATGAACACCCGCATCGGACTTCATTTGTGAAAGTTATTCCCTTTTATTACTGGCCCTATGGGCTGTTTTAAATTAAATGCAAATTAAGTTCTGAGTTGATTCCGAGTTTGAATTTGGTTGGACTGGTAGGAGGTCCAAATTGATTTTGGAAATCTTATCCAAAACTTGGGCTTTTGATTCTTGGGCTTCTTGCCTTTTACTCTCCCACCGCAAGGGCCTTTGCCTCTTGGTCGCATGGGCTTCTTACCCCTTACTATCCATATGTGCTTCTTTCCCATTGATGGCCCCTGAGCTTGGCTGCAAGTATGGCTATTCCATCCTTGTGCTCCTCCATTGCTTTGGTCCCGGCCTCTTTCTCGGTTCTAAAGTCTTCACATTTGTCAAACCTAGGAATGCACAAGTAGTGGGTTGAGGTAATATCACATTTTCATGAATAACATCATTAGGAATAGATAGAAATGAGTTCACCTCAATGTTAATCTTCTCTACAAAAGATCTAGCTCTTTTAGTAAGCTTATGTTGTTTTGAAGTTGTAGGACCGAACTGGCAACAGAGGGGGGTGAATGGTGCCTGCAAACTTCCCCAAGTATTCACATAAAAATTCTTCTCCGATAGCTATAAAAGCTATGAAACAAGAAGATCGACTGCTCACTGGAGAACAGAAACCAGATCAACAAAAGAACTAAGCAGCAGTTGGCCGAGGTCAAAAACAAAACAATCTAATTGGTCTACCGTGGTCGATCTGAACAGAGGTATGATGTCTGTGACCGAGAGGTCGAATGCCTACTCGTGGTCAATCGAATCGCTCGGTTGAAGACAGATGCTCCACTGGAAATCAGACAAACAGACCGATAACAGAAAACGCACAGTAACGACTGAAAATAGTGAAAGATCGCATGACCGCTGAGACCAGAACCTAAATAATTTGAGAGTCTCGAATCAAATAATCATGGGACCCTAAACACAGCAGTTGAATGACCTCAAGTTGAGAAATCACAAAGCGGTCGAAGTCTTTTTGAAAGCGCACAACCATTCGACACAGAAAGACTCCTCCGACCACTTGCTGCTCTCGGGAAGAACTGACCAAATGGCCTTGAGATTGATTCCCCATATCAGAGTAGAAGAGACCGAGGCAGTCTTGAGCAACAACTCAACACAAAAGAGAAAAGCCAATTAGAACACCCGAGGAGAATCAACAAAACTGAGAAAGACACGAGTAATCAAGACATCTCAGACAAAACACTTCTCAGATAGATCGATACAGAGAGATGAATGATTACACAGGAGGTTTCTATAGCCACTCCCCTCGGGAGGACAAGCTCTAATCCCTAGAGCAAACACACGCACACAGACTCTCATGGGAGGGAGAGGCGGCTGCCTCCAAGGCCCAGCCGGCCAACTCAAATCCAACACTTGTGATGAGGGCATCCCTAACACTTATACATCTTCTCCTATTGGTGGTCATGCACATACTGAGATGGACGTCATAAGTGAAGCTACAAGTAATACAAGTGCAGAAGTGCATGTTGGTCCATTGACTAGAGCAAGAGCTAAACTTCTAAATCAACAGGTGCTTTTGTTTCTTAACGAATCTATTGTTATTGATGCGAATTGGGTACTACCTCATGCAAATGTTTTGTGCATTCTCAGGTTTGAACATTGTGAAGCATTTGGAACCACGAGGGAGGAGAGGGAGGCCGAAGCCAAAGTTAATGAGGACATCTCTACTTCAAGATTGAAATGACAGAGATCAAGGAAATGTGGCCGTCATCCAAAGAAGCACAAATCCACGCATGAACAGTACCAGGCGCGCTACAGTACAATGAACAGTACGCGCTACAGTACCCGGCCTGTGAACAGTGCTACGCTACAGTATTCGTCCCATGAACAGTGTTGCGCTACAGTACTGGCCCGTGAACAGTGCCGTGCTACAGTACTCACGTGTGAATAGTACCACATGGAAAATTTAGTGCTGAATAGTTCTTAGGATGAGACTATATATTGAGGGGTAGACCCCCATTGTAAAGGGAACCAAGTTTTTGCATAAGATTGAAACATAGCTATTGCTTGTTCTTTCAACACCAGAGTTCATGCGAGGACTTTGAGAGAGAACTAGGCGATCCATTGTTCGTTCTGCAATTCAAGGTCAAGCCGTCGTTCCATTGGGAATTGGGGACTTGGCGTTCGTCGCTTGTGGTCTCGCGACGAACAATTATCCGGTGTGTTTTGGGCGTATTCCGAAGAGTTGAGGGTTCGTGCATTGGCGCGAGTGTTCAACTAGCGACATCGTCTACTTCGCATCAACAATCTACAGTTCCTCACTGAGAAGATCGGGACCCCTCCCCGTATCAACTTGCCTCCCCTCTCCTTTTATAGCCTCACGCACGAGACTTGACCTAATGGATCCACCCATTAGTCCTCAATGGGGCTAACCCGTAAACCCCACCTAACACTGGGTTTTCCACTGCTTTACCCAACTACACTAACCATCCCACTGCATTACCCGTTAACTCAGTGCTTTACCCGCACTTTAGCTGACAGAACCAACAGAATCCACTTCCACCTTACAGGCTTTGCGCATTTCACCAAAATGCCATCCCCGCATTTTCCTAGAAGCTTCCTCGTGCCTTGCTGTCCACGCATGCAACCACCTTGAGCCCCAAGTCTTCTTCAGCTTCCCCCAGTCTTTCTGGACCTCAACATCTCCCATGTCTAGTCCCGACCACTCCAAGCCTCACCAAGACTTGTCTCCAAGATCCTCTAGCAGCTCCAGCTCCGGTTCCCCATCTCCTCGGCTTGCAACCACCTCACTAGCCTCGATCATCTTCGGCATCTCCAACTGTTTGGACCTCAACACCTCCTGTGCCTAGTCCCGGTCCTCCCACGCCTCACCATGAAATAGCTCTGAAGTCCTCCAGCCACACAGACAAGCAAACCGTCACATAGCACCGCACAAAACAATCAGACCATCAATCGGTACAACCAACAAGTTTTCCAGTGCAACACATGGTCGTAAACCCCCTACGACCATTCCAATACACAACACATGAAGTGCAGTAGCCTATGACCACTCACTAGGCTGCTACGACCGCCATGACACAAGCTACGACCATCGCAAGCTTGCAACGATTACCACACAGCGGCTACGACTACCGACTACCAAGACCGGTCGCTATGATCACAAAGTCGAATCAACTCCTACGACTACCAAGTCGTAGAGCCAGACATCAAGTCGCGAGCCTTTATGACTACCAAGTCGTAAAGCTCAGCCAACCACCAAGTCAATCCCACGACTACCAAGCCAGTCACCAAGTCGAACGACCTCAGCCGACCACCAATCAGTCGCCTAGGATCACCGATTACACAGGCTTCGACTTCTGCACCCGATCGCGACAACTACCAAGTCGTAAGGCAGATCACCAAGTCGTACTGAGCTTACGACCGCACACAACATTGCTACGACCACCAACCAGAAGTCCATACGACCGGTTTCCAAGTGTTACAACCGCTTCGGGGCACTTCCGACCGCTGCCGACTTCTTCCCGAGCACGTCCGACCGCTTACAGGCCCTTCCGACCACAACCGACCGCGTTACGAACGCTTTACAATGTGGTCGAAGTCTGCCGACTATTCAACGTGGTCGTAAACTCGAGCGCCGACTACCGACTGCAGCGGTCGAAGCATCGACTTCCGACCGTAGCTCTCGATAACGTGGTCGTAGATTCGTCTAGGGACTTCCGACCACGATCAGAGATGCATTCGACTTCTGACCACTCGTAAATGCCCTGTCGACTTTCGACCAGCAACAACGTGGTCGTAAACCTTCCGGCTGGCCTTCGACTTTCAACAAAGTGGTCGTAAACTTGCCTGATGGCCTTCAACCACGGCCAACGTGATCGTAAAGCTTCCTGGGACCTTTGACCATGACCAGAGTGGTCGTAAACCCTTCTGATGTTCTTCAATCACACCCAATGTGGTCGTACCCCTTCCTGATGAACTCTGACCACAGCCAAAGTGGTTGTAAACTGTCCTGGTGGCCTTCAACCACAACCAACGTGGTCGTAAAGCTTCCTGGAACCTTCGACTACGCCCAAAGTGGTCGAAACGACTACTGCCGACCACAGGCTGCCAACAACATGGTCGTAAGCGGTCTGCCAACCTATCTCAAGGCTTACGACTTTGCAAAGTCAGCTCAAATTTCAAAAACTAAACTCAATCTTTCTAGATCAAGAGTCAATTACTCATCACAATCATGGGGTGACCTCCACATGGTCTTACAGAAGTAGATGGGTTGAAAACAACATATGGAGCAACATAGGTAAGGATGTCCACATCATCATCTCCTTCTTTAAGAAAAGTTGTCCTCGGCTTTTGACAATCTAAAAATGTACTAAACTAACATCATTAGGAATAGATAGAAATGAGCTCACCTCAATGTTAAGCTTCCTTGCAAAAGATCTAGCTCTTTTCGTAAGCTCATATTGTTCTGAAGTAGATGGGTTGAAAACAATATATGGAGCAACATAGGTAAGGATGTCCGCATCATCATCCCCTTCTTTAAGAAAAGTTGTCCCTGGCTTTTGACAATCTAAAAATGTACTAAACAAAGAGTACAATGTATATGCATGGTATATGTATTTATCATCCATCTTAACATTCCCCTTATTTTGCACAACACAAGTAGCATAAATACAATAGCCATAGGATATATATATAAAGTAGATATTAGTTCAGCGCACAATTCATCTACATCAAAGATCATAATCCTTTATCAGCTCTAACCACCTTCTTTGTCTTAGGTTAGATATGGTTGAGTGAATATGTACTTCAGGTTTTTGTGGTCTGTATACACCTCACAACAGTTACCGATAAGGTAATGTCACTAAATCTTTAGGGCATGCGTTACTTCTTCTACTTCTAAGCCATGAGTGGGATAATTTACTTCATGAGGTGTCAGTTGTTTTGAGGCATATGCTACAACCTTGTTTCCTTGCATCAACACACATCCAAGTCTATGGCAAGATGCATCACAGAAAATCTTGAAGTCTCAGTGTATGTCTAGAAACTTCCCTCACATTTTGTGGTCCATTCAAACTTCTTTTCTTTCTTAAGAAGTTGGGTCACGGATCTAGCAATACTAAAAAAATTCTCAATGAACCGTCGGTAAAATTTGGCCAAACCAAGAAAACTACAAACTTTCATAACAGTCTTGGGCTACTCTCCATCCAACACATCGTTAACCTTGCATGGATCCACTACAACTCCACCTTAGAATAGTACATGTCTCAAAAGTCCCACTGCTTTCAACTAAAACTCGCACTTATCGAATTTTGCATACAACCTATGCTCTTGAAGGTTTTCCAGTACTATCCTCAAGTGATATTCATGCTCTTCTTCACTCCTTGAATATACGAGTATGTCATCTATAAAAACTACCACAAATTTATCCAAAACTCCATAAATACTTTATTCATGAAGTTCATAAAGTAGGTAGGAGCATTGATCAATCCAAATGACATTACGGTGTATTCATACAAACCATAATGGGTGATGAAGGATATTTTTAGGTTGTCTTTTGATCTAATCTTGGATTAGAATTATCCTAATCTTAGGTCAATCTTGGAGAAAACTTAGGCTCCATTCATTTGATCAAACAAGTTGTCAATCCTAGGCAGTGGGTACTTATTCTTGATGGCCACCTCATTAAGGGATTGGTAATCGATACACATCCTCAAATTCTCATCTTTTTTTGGCAAATAGTACTACTGGTGATCCCCATGGTGATGAACATATTCTATAAATCCTTTGGCCTGTTGCTCCTTGAGTTGCTTCTTCAGCTCGTCTAACTTGTCTGCATGCATCCTATATGGTCTCTTTGAAACCGAAGTTCAACAACCATGAGTACAAACCAATGCCAAGTGAGTCTCCAATGAGATATTAGCATCACTAGCACCAACCATATCAGCAGCATCAATATGACCCATACCATCAAGGATCACTACACCAAGCACCAGAGTATGCCAGATATTCAAACTTCATGACCTAGTCTAGCATGTAGCTCACAACGATAGACAGATGAACATGCACCACCAAATAGAGGGAACACACATGGTCATCCAGGAAACAAAGAGCGGCATCAACATTCTAAATGACCATGTAGGGGGAATTACCACTTAGGGCTCACCTAGGCTTTCAACCAATGGGCCATTCTTGACAAGCGTGCTCTTGAAGTTCTTCCATTCTTTGCACGCCGCTAGCAAGGTTTGTCGTTGCACGGCGTCTTGGTGTTCTTTTGGGATCTCGAACGATGCCAAAATTTCGGTCAGCAACTCACGTTTCCGAGTCTCAGGCACGCTCTTCCGCGAATTGAATGTGATCTCAATTCGTTCTTGTGCAATTATTCCGACCATTCTTCGGTATGCGCTTTCTGCTTTGGGAGGAAGGAGAGGGGTCCCAAATCCATCGACCTGTGTGATGGTAAATCGGCCCTCAGGCTTCTTTGATAGCCCTCTTCCTCGGTGTTGTGATTTTGGAGCAGACGCATCCGGCAATGATGTTGAAGAATGCGCGGGTGACATGTTGCTCATTTTGTGGGTCTATTAGGATAAGATAAGAAAGTGCCATACCATAAGATAAGAAAGTGAAACATGATGCTCAATGTTAGGAAGAGAGGAGATGAGTAGAGGGGAGGGGGAGAAGGCAGGGGGTGATGTGCCTATCTTAGCACCTACTTTAGTTGCTAATACTATATTGTAACACTCACAACAAACATACAAGTTACTGTTAAATTAAGTAATATCCATAGTTCCAAGATTGTTTTTAGTGATTCCAACTGACAATATCAACATGAAGTAGGTAAATCAAGCATCCACATTTGTTCAGTTAAACACAATAAATCAATTTGGCGTGGTATGAAGTATGTAGATCAACATGAAGTAGGTAAATCAAGCATCCACATTTGTTCACTAAGTATCCATAGAATTTACAAACAATGAGAGAGAAAGATCTTTGGATCCTTGCCTTATACGGTGACGGCGGCGTGGACGGAGAGGGGCTCAGGGAGGCGGCGACGGGCTCGGGGAGGCGGCGGTGACGACAGGCTCGGGGAGGCGGCGGCGACGACGGGCTCGGGGAGGCAGCGATGGGCTCGGGGAGGCGGCATCGGCGACGGGCTCGGGGAGGCGGCGATGACGACGGGCTCGAGGAGGCGACAGCGACGACGGATCGGGAGAGCGGTGAGATAATTAGATCTATAACTGCAGCATACGCGGAAAACCCTAGCCAGAGGGTATATATAGAGAGGCTTATCACAGACGGTTCTAAAGTAAGAACCGTCTGTGATAGTATAAATATCACAGACGGTTCTAAACTTAGAACCGTCTGTGATAGTATAAATATCACAGACGGTTCTAAAGTTATAACCGTCTGTGATATTGATATCACAGACGGTCTGTGATAAGCATTTGCCCCGACTGTAGTTATTAAGACAAACACCAACCAGCTGCATTCATATACAACACCAACCAGCTGCATTCATATACAACACCAACCAGCATAAATGCAAATTCACATATACACAATGTATTTCTTCACACATTTTCACATATACATAAATGCAAATTCACAAATACATCACACACATGCATTGTTGTATACATAAATGTCAATTTACATATACTTTACACGCATGCATTGTTGTATACATAAATGCCAATGCCCACATATATGTCGCACATTCTCATTCTACTTGCTTATTTCCTTTAAAAATTAGCCCTTCATGATGATCAATACGTACATAACTAGTTTTGTCACGTTGTTCGTCGTCGACCCTTATGCCATTTCCAAAAGGAGGTAACTCGTCAAATTGATTGTATTCTTCCTCGTTCACTACATTCTCTGCTCCGACAATTCTCCTTTTTCCATGAAGAACTACATGGCGTTTCTTATTTGTCGGGTCGGTTACATAGAAAACTTGAACAACTTGGTTGGCGAGTACGAATGGTTCGTCTTTATACCCGACACGTTGGAGGTCCACGGTAGTTGATAAGAACATGTACCCTATGGATACAACCATATTTGCTATACCTGTTGTTCCAATTACAAGAGCTCCTACGCATCACTTAAATTATGAGGTGAGCTCGTTTCAAAGAGATTTTTACATTATTTGATAAAGAACTTATGATATTACATAATGAGAGTTTGTTGCGTTCGTTATCATGTACCAAGATTTATGATCAAGATCATGCAATACGTGACGCTACACCTATGTTAAAACCGAGCACGGTTTTCTGTCAAGAAGGGGAGGATGATGTGGCCACGTCACCAACACGTACGATCATAGCGGCCAATATCAAGATTGAACTAAAGGTGAATTCGTTTCTTCAACTTCAACACATTTTAAATGAGAATATGATGCTACCTAATGATGAAAATATATATATTTGTAGCACTACATCACTTTGGAACCAATTGAAGTAAGGGTTCAAGTTGGACAGGTTTTGGAATCCAATTCGGCCTCTAGATCAATTCGGATTCAGCCTGACAGGCCAACTTCAAACGGCCATAACTTTTGATCCAGAAGGCTTCTCGGGGCCCGTGAGTACTCGTTGGAAAGCTCTTGGAGTATACTTTCAGATAGATCTAGTTTCACCTCCAAACTCCACTCGAGAAGATCAAAAACTGCGAAACAAGTCACGTTACTTGTCCAGTCCGAGTCAAAGTGGGCCGAGGGCCTTGTAACTTGGGCTATTTTGGCCGGTACAGTTCACATGAATAGTACCATAGCCATGTGAACAGTAACCATAAATAGTATCATATCCCTTTTCATTAGATAAGTGTGGCTTCCCCCTCCCCTATTTAAGGAGGTCGCACCCCTTTAGTTTTCCTTGGGTTTTTCTTAAGAGATTATTCTGCTTAGCAGTTTCACCGCATGTTCGGTTGAGGAACCCCAACTTGTGAACTTAAAAATTATTCGTAATTTCAGATTGCATCTTAAACTCTCTTGCTTGTGTTCTCGATTCGCTTGCAGGAGATAGCCTTCTTGGCGAGGTCAACCGTGTTCGGCACGGTTGATAACCAACGGAGCAGTGGTGTAGTGATTGCAAGGGGTTCGATCTATTTTGGTTGGAGCATTTGGATCATCAACGTCGAGTTCTCCACAATCGACTTATCAGTACCTCTCGGAAGATCGGGCCATCGTCACGTTAGTAGTGACACCGTACTTGTCAACCTTTACCTGTGGGAGATGCACCCAACGGCAGCAAAATAAGGGGATCTTGAAAACCACTTAGTCGAGCTCCCAAATCTCTTCTATGAACCTATAGTATGAGTTTATCGACCCATCGGTACTGAACGCATCTATGCGAACACCGCTGTTCTGGTTAGTGCTCTTTACATCCTGAGACTGTGTATAGAATGTGTACCATTTATGTCATATCCTTACCATGTCACAACTGTAAATGTTGGTCCTTTTGTCAACCATGTCAGTGTCTCACTTGGCGAGCTCCTAGCGATTTGCTCCTTCAACCATTGGTTGAACCAACTGTTGTGTTGCCTCATGATCCAAACATCCGGCTGCTCCGGATTCTGTTGCCGAAGTACATCCTTGTGTTGGTCGACATAAGGCGCCACTTCAGTCATGTGTTGCAAGACTGTGAAATGGGCTTGAGTATACGTGTCAATATCTGCAGTGATTGCTTTCCTTCCGATAGTTCCGATACCCTTCAGCCTCCCCTCTTAACGAGATTGAGGCACACCTATCGGTTGAGTCTGAGCCATATAATCGACACAAAACTCAATGACCTCTTCGCTTGCATAACCTTCGACGATGCTGCCCTCCGGCCGAGATCGATTCCGTACGTAGGACTTATGAATTCCCATGAACCTCTCAAATGGGTACATACTACGTAGGAATACGAGCCCGCACATTTTTATCTCTCACATAACGTGAACAATGAGATGGACCATGATATCGAAAAATGAAGGCGGAAAATACATTTCAAGATGACATAGAGTCATCACCACCTCGTCCTGCAGAGCATCTAGTCCTTCGGGATCGATGACCTTCTGAGCAATTGTGTTAAAGAAATAACATAGCCTCATGATTGTCTCTCGGACTTTGATCGGCAAAATATTTCTAATTGCAATAGAGAGCATCTGTGTCATCAGCACATGACAATCATGAGACTTCATGCCATTTAACTTCAAATCTTGCATCGAAACAAGTTTCTTCACGTTGCCGGAGTAACCAGACGGAACTTTGACACCATGCAAGCACTGGCACAGTTCTGTTTTCTCGGCCTTGGACAGAGTGTAACACGCAAGGGAAAGGTACGTTCGTTCATTATCTGTTATTGTTGGTGCTAACTCAGGCCTAATGTCCATATCAGCCAAGTCAAGTCGTGCGTTGACGCTGTCCTTTGTTTTGTCACGAATGTTAAGTAAGAGACCAATCAAGCTGTCACATACATTCTTTTCTACGTGCATGACGTCGATGCAGTGTCAAACATCTAGGTACTCCCAATAAGGTAAGTCCCAAAATATTGATCTCTTCTTCCATGTGTTCTTCTCATGAGCCCTCAATTTACGTCCCTTTCCGAGCACAACATCTAAATCTTTAACCATATCATAAACCTCGTGTCCCCTTAAATGCCTTAGAGCTGAACCGTCTTCCTTCTCTCCGTCAAATTGTTTCTTCATCTTGCGGTATGGGTGAGCCCTCCGAAGGAACCGGCGGTGACGCATGTAGACCGTTTTGCATGAGTGTCTCAGCCACACACTCTCGGTATCATCTAAACAGTGGGTACAAGCTTTAGCACCTTTTGTACTCTGGCCCGATAGGTTAGCAAGGGCAGGATAATCATTTATGGTGCAGAACAATAAGGAGCGCAAAGTGAAGTTCTCTCGTTTGTATGTATCCCATACCTGTACCCCTTCGTTCCACAGTACTTTTAGATCTTCCACCAACGGTGTTAGGTACACATCGATATCATTCCCTGGTTGCTTTGGCCCTTGGATAAGTATCGACAACAAAATATACTTTCGCTTCATACACAACCAAGGAGGAAGGTTATAGATGCAGAGAGTCACGGGCCATGTGCTATGTCAGCTGCTCATGCTACTGAAAGGATTCATTCCATCTGTACTCAATCTAAACCTTATATTCCTTGGTTCTGCACCGAAGTCGGCGAAACTCCTATCGATGTTTCTTCACTGGGCGGAATCAACAAGGTGTCTTAGCATTCCATCCTTCTTGCGCTCCTCCGAGTGCCAACGCAGCAGTTTTGCCTCCTTTGGATTTGCAAAAAACCTTTTCAAACGGGAAATTATAGCAAAATACCATGCCACCTTAGCAGGAGGTCCTTTCTTCGCCTCTGTTCCCTCGCCATCATCTGATTGATTGTTACGTTTGTATCGGGATACGTTGCACACCGGACATACATGCATGTTTGCATACTCTTTACGGTACAGGATACAGTCGTTCGGACATGCATGTATTCTTTCTACTTCCATTCCCAATAGACAAAGAACCTTTTTGGCTTTATACGTGGTTTTAGGCAACTCATTTCCCTCCGGAAGCATGTCCGCTAAAAGACCTAGCAGCGCCGTGAAACTCTTGTCGGACCAACCGTTGCTTGCCTTCAATTTCAACAGTTCAAGCACGGCCGACAACCTCGTGTACTTTGACCTACAGCACGTGAACAAAGGTTTCTCCGAGTCCTCCATCAAGCCCCGGAATTTAACATACTATCTCTCATCATAGTTCTTTTCTACATCGCGAAGCATCTGATCCAGATTGTCATCGTGCAACCTATCTGAATCCGAACCACAATCAACATCATCCGGCGGCATGTCATTCACTTCACCGGCGATGTCATCTGGCGGCATATCATTCACTTCACCGGCAATGTCATCCGGCGGCAAATGATCATTGACTTCGCCATGACTGGTCCAACACGTATAACCCTTTTTAAAACCCCTCCTAATCAAGTGCGCTTCAATTTGCCCTCGGTTCTTAAGCATCTTTAAATTCTCGCAGTCAGTGCATGGACAGTACATATATTCCACCCCCTTATTCAGCATATCCTCCTCGGCAGCTCTTGCAAAAGCAGACACGCCATTAATATACTCTTCACTCACACGGCTCGCGGCATACATCCAGCTTCGGTTCTACGTTATGTATATATATAACAACTTAGTATTAAAAATTAAATTATTTAATTATTACTACATATATATATACCACATGCATTCAGGCTTTGCTAGCTTAATTCATATTATAAACACAATAGCTATTATATAACCAACAATTTTGCAAACCATCTTCAATAACACTCACCAATTACTTACATCTAAATTGTAAATGCAAAGAAAAATAAATTTCATTACTAACCATATCTAGAGCAACCAGAAAAGTATGAATCTTCAAAACTCAATCTCTGCTTCAAAGCTCAATCTCTGCCTCCTGAAATCGCCTAGCTTGCCTCCTGAGCGAAAGAGTAAAGCACCGGCTAGATCTGGATCGAAATGAAGACAGATGCAGCTCTGAGCAGCGCAATAAATGCGTAGTATCATTATCACAGACGGTTTTTAATAAAAAAACTAATTATCACAGACGGTTTTTAACACAAACCATCTGTGATACTAAAGTATCACAGACGGTCATCGGTAAGAACCGTCTGTGATACAGGTTTTCTCCGACGCCACGCACCAACACAGACGGTGTCCAAATTAAAACCATCTGTGTTAGTGTCGATCACAGACGGTTTGACAAAACCGTCTGTGATTGGCCATCTAGTATTAGACTTTCTGTAGTAGTGTATGTATGCCATAAACATATGTAGGGTATCCTTTTCCTTTTGTAAATAAAACAATCTGGTCTCAAGGACTTGTATTGAATCATGGTTAACCATGCCTTCGGAAACATTGAAATTGCCATGGTTAGTGTCTTGTAAGTATCACACTTTACAACATTATTTTTTCATGGAGTTGAGCTAGAATAGTTTGGCATTGTCATAATACTAGTTTCTAGTCTCTTTTTACTTGGTGGGTTTCGAGGTTGTTGAGGTAAGAGATATAGCACCGTATAGAGTATTCTTCACCCTGACTCTTAGTAAGATGAGACCTTCATAAACATTTTATGCTGCAACATGCTTAAAATCTCCCTTATGAGGTTATGTCACTCTTTTGAGAAGGCCAGGAAATTTTTATCCTACCATAACCAAATATGAGAACAATTCGTAGCCAAATTGGTTTTTGCCACGTGCTAACTTTGGTGAGTTTGATCAAGTTTGGCATCCTATTGAGGCTTAGTATTTAGAAGCTGGTCATTTCCTTTTTGTACCTCTTGATTTGCTAGCCTTTTGTACTTAGTAATGTCGTTGCCACATCGGTCTTAGGCATACTCCAGCAGGTACTCCTTCAATAAAAACCCAATCATTCCTTCGTGTTATCTTGTGAACCTACAAGACATAGGTCTACATTACTCACTGAGCAAAATTTGAGGATTAAACTCATGCTCATCATCAACAGGTTACCTTGACTTCACCCATCCAAAGGGGGTTCAGCTGCAAAAAGAAAAGAAACGAAAAGAAGAGGTAGGAAGCTAGAATCCCCACCATTTGAAGTCAGAAAAAACTTAGCACATTTCCTCACTCATATCATACAACTATGCTCTGGCCTAGACCATGTCTTTCCACCTTGTGCATATCTGATAATGAGGACTTAACTTGTGCCCTGAGATCCTTTGCAAATGTGCAAGTTTTCATTCCTTTGGCGTGAGTCCATTTTCTTCCCCTCCATCAACATTAAACTTCTAATGAGCAGAATGACATGTGTTACGATAGCCAATTGGATTATCTCTTGACCTTACGATAGACCAGGTTACAGGAGTGCCGACATTCACCCTACAAAGCTACATATATAAGCCTTGCACTCATAAAAGTAGGGGTAGGGCAAATATGGCCATTTGGCCTGATGAAGACCACAAACAATCATGAGCGATCGAGAGAAATTCTAGGACTTAATAAGGAGTGCTGGCTTCTTTTGAGGAATCTATTCTACCGCTTATATCCACATAAAAATCTGAAGGGCAAACCAAAAAAGAGAGTTGTGAACAGGTCGCTTTGCACCATCATTCCTTCCCTCGGCCATTTTGGAAAGCTAACAGATTCTGCAGGTGTTTGAGACCATTGATCATGTATATATTCGGGCTAGATTATTCTAACTCTAACATGTTGTATAGTATTCGGTTGTGTGCTTGACACTTGTAGGTACTTCATCATGAGGCATGATTCGAGGAGCTTTCACATTCAACCTTGCTTGTGATGAGCAAAGGTTTGAGCGTGGGAGTGTGTTGATGCATTATAATTGCACATTTCCACCCTCGTAATCTCCTGAAAAAGGCAAGGTAGAAGGATGTTTTAACACAAGTTCGTCATTTTACATGGTAAATCCACTATTTATCATGCATCAACTAACCATGCAGGTTTATGAGCAAAAACACACAAAAAGATGGACAATTATCAAAGCTCATCAACGGAGGATGCCGCAACAGGTAAAATGACTACCGTGGCAAGGATTGTCCTTGCGTGGCAGCCTAATCAATTCGGCTTCTGGCTTCTGGTTTATTTTTCACTATTCATAAATTCTATCTTTTTCTGAACTTTTAGCTTTTTGTTGAGCTTTTTTGCCGGTTCTTTTTTCCCCGTATTTGTTTGTATTATACATAATGGGCTAACATATTTTTTATATTTTTAATTTTTTTAAATTTAATTATGCTAAATAAGCCTTTGTCAGCTACAGTGCTTTTTTTAGCCAGCTACAGTGTTTTCAGCCATAAACTATGAGCTTTTAAGCCGAACCGATCACCTCTCTCCTTGAAGCACTTGTGGTTGGATGACACACCTTGTCCCACCTTAAGCCCAACATGAAGAAATTGTGGTCGGTCAACCAAAGCATGGGCCGACTGACACACCTACAAAGGCAAAGACCGAGGGCTCTCCAAGTTGGTTCGAGCCAAAGGTTCAATCGACGACACCCTGGTCAGCCGACACACATGTGGCTCAACTGGCTTGCATTGGATTCCACCACGGAGACTAAGTCCAAACTTGACTTGGTGTTCCAGCCAAAGTGCTCCTCTCTGGTTGATGCGCTAAGATTTCTTTGCATCAATGCCAAGGGATCATAACCATCCACATTGACTAAAGACTAAGCATGAGGAAGCATCTACGTCAAATGTTCATCTGAGGTACATGTGGGAGGCCAATTGATCAACCACATGCTGGTCGGCTGATCACCGCCTTAATCAGTTGATTGCATGGTCAAGCCTTCTTTCACACCACTACTCCACATTCCTGCGAAGCTCGTCGACCAATCACCCCCTCAACACATAAATACCAGCCTACACTCCCCATTTGAGATCATTCAATCCAATCCATCACACAATCGTTCCATCCTACTACAATTTCCACCACTTGCACACACACCATTATGTAGTGTAGGCAACGCCAGAGTTGTAGTACCTAGGAGAAGAGTCAGCTTTGTGAAGCCAAGGTTACGAAGTCATCTTCGAAGGTATAGTATGTGACCAGCTTTATGTACCTATCTACCAATGTATAAGTACTTTATGTGGAATACAAACCGTTCATTTTGAGCATGCTTTGTTGTCATTGATTTACGGTGAAGTATCATTTCTTGATATCTCTATATTGCTCTAATGTTGATTACAAACTGTTCAGTTAGAATAGTAATTCTTGGAATAGACGTGGTGCCTAGGTCTTAAATTACGTATCGTGACAAGGTTAATTGATGATAATTTGCCTAAGTATTATAACTGCAAAGGATCACTATATCAAGAACCACTGTACACACTTCTAGTTTGCTCCTCCTGCTACGAAACTATAGCTAGCTATCTACCTTTGGTTGGATAAGTGTATGTGGATAAATTCCCTTATATACCGACTTTACTCTCATTATGAAAAATTGATATAATATCTAGATAACTTATTAACTTGATATATTTAACTCATTTATACCTCCTCGTGAATAAATACGGTATCCTAGAATACTTAAAATTGAAATGCTGCAACGGTAAGGCCAGTCTCAGTGGAGGTTTCATGTCCCAGTTTCCAACACACTCATATTTTGGAAACAGTGCAGAAGAGTTTCATCCCCATGAAACTCTCTCTACTCCCATGAAACTTTTATCATCTCTCTCTTCATCAATACAGTGTCATGTCAGCGTATTTAATGCCCATGAAACTCCATAAAACCCCCACTGAGACTGGCCTAAGTCTTGCGCTTGTGAGTATTTACATTTGTGAGGCCATTGTCACTTGACTAGCTAACATGTGTCGGCGGTGGAAATGATTTTGGGTGTGGCAACAGTGACTTCGGCAGGTGCATAGGTCGGTGGTGATGCAGTCCCACAATGTCGCATGGGCCCCAATACCAACGGTAACTCAGTTGTGACAGGGACGGCAGAGGCGACGATTCTGCTAGCCATAGGGCCTGTTTGGTAATGACTGCGACTTATAACTTTTGGCTGAAATTTTTTAATTTTGGCTGTTTATGGTACAGATTACGAAGAGATAGATACTTATTTGCGATTTTGGATAATACAGATGTTGGACTTTTAACGTGTACACATTTAACTTGTAGACCTCGTCTTAAGAAAATACTCTATTTGAAAATTAAGTACTGTAGCAAAAGTCAAAAGTCACCAGTTTTAGAGGAAAAGAACATGCCCTGTAGACAACGCGGATCGATAGAAAAGGAAGGAATTACAGGAGGGAGGCGACGTGACTCGCCTTTGGTAGCAAAGTAGTGTGATCAGACGTCTACGGCGTCTTCAACCTCCGATGAGAAATTCTGGCTAAACATGATGGTTCTAATGAAGGCGACTATGATTTGGGAGGTGCCAGCATGGTACAGAAGTCGAAGGCTTGCCCCCATTTTATAGCGAAGGGAGGCAGAGCTCGCATAACAAGGAAGGTAGCAGCACAGGTGAGGCCATGGGAAGGGGAAATTTAACTTTTTGCCATCCTTATCGTTGCCACCTATCCAAATGCCATCCTTATCGTTGCATTCAACAATTTGCCACTCTTAACATGTGCTTGACTCATTTTTTGCCACTTTTGAGCCCAGCAGGCGCCAAGTCCACTGCCATGTCAGCGCCCGCGCCATGTCAGCAAGCCGCGCCGCCGCCCGTGCGCGCCCGCGCCGCCGCTGGCCTCCCCGCGCGCGCCTGCGCCGCCGCCGGCCTCCCCGCGAGCAGGCCGCGCCGCCGGCCTCCCCGCGCCGCCGCCCGGCCTCCCCGCGAGCAGGCTGCGCGGGCGCGGGGAGGGAGGCCGGCGGCGGCGCGGGCGCGCGCGCGGGGAGGCCGGCGGCGGCGCAGCCTGCTCGCGGGGAGGCCGGGCGGCGGCGCGGGCGCGCGCGGGGAGGCCGGCGGCGGCGCGGGCGCGCGCGCGGAGGCCGGCGGCGGCGCAGGCGCGCGCGGGGAGGCCGGCGGCGGCGCGGGCGCGCACGGGCGGCGGCGCGGCTTGCTGACATGGCGCGGGCGCTGACATGGCAGTGGACTTGGCGCCTGCTGGGCTCAAAAGTGGCAAAAAATGAGTCAAGCACATGTTAAGAGTGGCAAATTGTTGAATGCAACGATAAGGATGGCATTTGGATAGGTGGCAACGATAAGGATGGCAAAAAGTTAAATTTCCCCATGTTCATGACGGACACTACCATTAGGGGTTGCATGCCAAGGAAGGCAACGGCGTAGGCACAGCCATATTTAGGAATACAAACGGAGCAAATAATTTTTATTCGACTGGCTAATTGAAGGCTTGTTGAGTGAATATAAAAGCGATAAATAGATATCTAGCATTATATATGTGAAACTCCAACTTCGAGGAAAAAATACGAAATAAGATATAAGATGAGTGATATTCATCCGTATATATCTGTATATCAAGTGATATAAGAAAGTATGTTATAATTTCACTTAGAAACAAGATAGCAGATAAGTGGATTACTGCATCTAAATAGGTGGAGAATATTGTGACCTCTTGCTTCAACACCTCGATGATTAGTCTCTCTGTGTTCGTTCTAATTATACTCTACTATCCAATGTCCCATGTAGGGTCATAAAAAGAGAATAATTTTCATCCATTCAACTGTCCGAAGGCTCGTGAAATACGGAATGGAGAAATAGGTATCCGGCACTATCTATATCTAAGTTCAACTCTAAAAAAATTATAAAATAGGGTATAAAATAATCGATATCTACTGTATCCACTTCAATTACACCTCTAGCTATGTCTTCAGAGGACACTGCCTACAGGTAGACCATCGATCTGACGAGCGAATCCCACCTATTGTTGGCACTTGTAGTGGACCAGGCCGGCAGTGCCTGTGAGGGTAACGGGCCAGCTAAAAGGACCATTTGGTTTTCAGTGTGTTGTGCTGCGGGCGAGGAAAGAAGATAGAGCGGAATGGGCCACGAAGGTGCCTACTGGGAATTTTGCAAATAAAATTGATTGTAGTTTTTAGAAGTCTATGGTAATCCACATAAACTCTAAACATATATATCAAATGGTCTAAAACAATTCCATAAAAACTCGTAGGTTCATATTTAAATATTCTAAACTCAAATAAAATATTTTCAATTTAAATGAACATTTGATTAATAATATTAAATTATGAAAATTCATTTAGGCTTTAGTTAATTTCAAAAAAAGTGAATATTCACAAAACTGTATTTTAAATAAATTTTCAAAGAATTGCATTTTTTTATGTTACACCTACCCTCCTTCGCCAGCGTTTGTCGCCCCAAGAAGCGCGAGGGTGTGTGTGTTTCGGGGTTTGGATTATTGGACGGTTCACGTTTGGGATTTCATGTTCTCATTGAATTGGGTTGTTTCACCTAGTATCTCCCCATAGAAAAACTGGCAATCTTCTATGCATGTTGCAGCGACCAACATCAAGAAATGGAAAGGAGCAAAGCATGCTATGGGCAGAAACATAAGAAAGCGAAAGGATGCACGGCATTAGCTTTATCGAGGGCTGCACCGGACCATGACGAGACTGGGCCCAAGACACGTGAGATTCCTCCCTCCTCCCATCACCAAGCAACCGTTCAAACCACAAAGCGTGCATCCACCAGTGTACCAGTGCATGTTTGTACCCAAAAAAAATGCCATTTCTTGGGATTTGGATCCACCAGCACCACACCGGTATGGCTTTGGCTCTGCTAACTTGGTTATTGGCCTGGCAGGCAGACTGGCAATTGGTGCAAGAGACCTTTCAGAGTACACGCTTTGTTGCTATGAACATGTGTCTGTGTGACCACTAGCTAGCTACTCCTAGCTAGTAACGAGCTGTTAATAAATTATTACTCGAATATTGTACGTCAAAAACGAAGGACTAAAAGGACTGAAAAGTGTAACAAAATGATGAATTTTGGCATGGCCGCGTGTATAGTATGATTTCTCCAGTTGTATAAATGTGAATTTTCCTAACACTCTCCTACCGTGCTATTTTTTATATAACATTTTAAAATAATGCTTCCTGTGATTTTTACTAGCTAGCGTATTATGATAAAATCTAATGACCTAAGTTGTACATTGGAGACTATAGAATTTATTTACGGACTATGTTTTACATGTTTGGGATGTGGGAAATTTCCTGATTCCAACGACTATTGGAATCAGAAAATTTCTAACATTCCAAACAGCATGAAACTAGAGGTCTTGTTACAAATGTAGGATTTTTTGAGGAATCCAATCATATAGAAAATCTTTCTATAAGAACATGTAGAACAAAAGAGAGCTCATAGCAGGATTCCTATGACATGGAGTGCCTCATTACATAGGAGTTTTAGGGGAGACCTCGGGAAAATTCTTTGTGTTACATCTACCCTCTCTCTTCAAATTCTTGCAAAAATTATGTGAAACATCTAGACACCTCTTTTGAATCATTCCTCTATTTTTGTATCATGTAGAATTGTACCGGCATCCCCATACAATTCCAGTGTTTTTCCTCTTCTGCAACTACTACACATCCCAAGCATCAAATCTTTTAAAGAGAAATTTTTCCCAAATTCAAAATGGCAGAAAACTAGCCGCTTACGAAACCCTGGTTTTTCTACCATATGGATTCCCTAGATATTTCTCTCTCTCTCTCTCTCTCTCTCTCTCTCTCTCTCTATATATATATATATATATATATATATATATATATATATATATATATATATATATATATATATATATATATATATATATATATATATATATATATATATATATATATATATATATATATATAGTATAAATAACGAGGGCTCCATGGTGCCCAGGCACCACTCCTAAGAACCATCTGATCGCTTTGAAATTCGTGCAAATCATAATGGATATTTCTAGAGATCCAACCCGTTAGAGAATTTTGATTTGGTAAGTGAGATTGCTTCCATAAATCATTCATACGGTTGACAATGAATTCATTTGGCAATTATTTGAACTAGGCAATTTGTTTTCTTTTTATGATGGTATGTTGGGATTTTCTATTTTTTTGTTAACAGGTAAATTAAATTCATTTTTGAGTATATACCTTTTTTAGATAATTTGTGAGTATATACCCTCTTAAAGATTAATTCCGACGGCATTCCTTTTAAAATTAATTCGTCGCTTACATGCCATACAAATTCGCGCTAGAGTCTTTTCTGTACCACGCAACAAAATTGTTGAAGGCCTAAATAAGGTATATACTCACAAATTTTTTTAAAGGTGCGTACTCAGAAATTGCAAAATGCAACGTATATTGTGCATGCGAAAAGACCTAAATTAATTGGTTCGTGACAAAAAGTTCATGTATATAAGAAAATAATAATTTTTATATTCAACTCAATTGAATTATCTTAAATAAGGTATATACTCACAAATTTTTTTAAAGGTATATACTCAGAAATTTATTGGTTCGTGACAAAAAAGTTTATGTATACATAGAACCAATTTTCATTTCCCAGCTCATCTAGCGTGGAGAACGAAACCATTCTCGTTCATGATGGATCAATTAATAGATCCGATCCGATCAGACCAAGCCTTTCCTTATTGCGTTAATTTACAAATCACAGGATACAATCATTACTCTGTGCACCTAAACTGTCTGGCAAAAGAAAGGCAAGTGTTTTCTCTTTCTATATCAGTAATAGATAACGGTTTACCCATTAATTCTCACGTCTAATCCAAACACATATATCTTAAAGTGATCTAACGGTCATGAGGTATGGTGCCCGGACTCCTTGGAGCCCGAATTCAGCTTCCTCTATATATATATATATATATATATATATATATATATATATATATATATATATATATATATATATATATATATATATATATATATATATATATATATATATATATATATATATATATATATATAGGACGAGTGTTTCATGCACCATGGTGCCTAGGCACCAATATCAATACCCGTTGATTTGCTTCGAGATTCGCAACGTTTGATGTGGGTATCTTCATATACCCATAAAAAAGTATATTTGAGATATCAAACTCCGAAAAAATTTAAATTCAACTTCAGTTTAATTAGTTTGAACTATTTTTATGGTATATACTCACTGTAGTTGCATTGAACTCAAAAGTAGTTCAAACTAATTTGAACTGAGTTCAAAACTTACTTACCATAAATATATCAAGGGTATAAAACATTTTCATACCCAAACTCAAAAAAAGTATCAATCATACACGTGTATCGGATGTTGGTGCCTAGGCACCATGGTGCCTTATGTAATTTTCCTATATATATATATATATATATATATATATATATATATATATATATATATATATATATATATATATATATATATATATATATTCCGTAGACGAGGGTTGCCATACTTATGGGATTCCGATTCCTTTCTAGTGTTACAAATGTGGACAATATTTTAATTCCAAATTTTATTAGGAGACAAAAATAATAAACTAATGATGCAAAACTCACAACTAACAACAAGCTACTCATTATACTTCAGAACATACACAAGAAAAACAAAACAGTAACAAAGTCGAACGTGCGCACGAACGACTTACTTGTTAGCCTGATAAAGAACAGGAAGTCGCGCAGGCTTGACACAGTGTAGAACGCAGATGATGTAGTGCAGTGAGCGGTCGCGCAAATGCGCTGCTCAGAAACCTTATTACCGCCCCGTGTAGGTACTCTCTGCGGCAACGGTTCGAAAATAGCCGCTCTCCCTCCTTCTAGGTGCACGCCGGGAAGAAAGGTCGACGAGGTTCAGAAAGCACAGCACAACAGAGCAGAAAGTAGAGGAAGAATAGAGGTGCAAAATTCTCTCTCTTTTTCTGGACAACTCCAGGCCCTTTTATGGGCGCTGCAGCTGCGTTTTAAACAGAATTATGCACTGGTAACTGCCTCATCAAATCACAAATTAAGCAGTGTAAATTCACTTGTAACTGCTTCATTCAAATGTTTAAATCTCATTTAAACAGAGAGAGTGAGGTGCATGGTTCAGCAAAAATAAAAATGGACTTGGTCTGCCAAGTGTCGCGCCACGTCACAAGTCACGCGGTTTTCACGCGAAAATACGCGAATACGTGCGCGCGTGTGTGTGACTAGACAGAACCATCCTCGTATCATCTCTTTCCATATTCAAGGAGTGGGGAGGACTCCACCTTATAAATCGGTCTTCCTCACCTTGCCTTAGCAATATGGTATTAAATCATGCATATTTTGGAATTAAGGAAATAGGTCAAATTAAATGGGCCAATTTCTAACATCTAGCAGTACGTTCTTGGTTGGATCTGAAGGCCACATGGCCACTTTGAAGGCATCCACGTTGACACACTTCCCCTAGTGTCCTTTTTAGCGAAACACGCAGGAAGATCCTCCGTTACCGTCATACAAAGCCACTGCCACTTAACTTCACCATGTGCTAATGTTTCCTTAGAGCCCCTGCTTGCCGACAGGGAACTACATTTCCCGTTTGTTTCCTCGATCCCGAGTACCTATTCCCGAGCGTTGACACTCGGGGAAGGCCATCCTGTGTGTTTTTGAGCCTTTCTTGTGTTTCTGGCACACGGGGAAGATGCAGAATCTGGTAGTGTGCAATTATGTGCTATAGTAGAGGTTATGATGGTGTGCTAATTGGTTCTGATAATGATTAATATATGCCAGCAAGCACTCAAGTGATTCGCTACCCATCATACCAACGGAAAAACGATACGGTTCATCTTTAGTTTATGCTCCAAGGTGGCACTCTTGACGTGCACCCATATGGCATGTAGATGCTGGAAGTACTAACATTCAATCAACAGGTAGGTCGAGTGCATTCATGGACAAGCTGGGAGTAGTTACGACAGTCAATTCCTGTCAGAAGTCATGTAGCTATCACCATGCCATCCGAGCCAGCGAGCACAGCTGTGTACAGGCTGAATTCAATCTCCCGGCAGCTGCACGTCTGACTGTAGTGAATGCTCGCTCGCTTGGATGGTGATCCTTGCTTTCAGAGGTTGGCAACTTTGCGAGTGATTTTGTTTTGTTTTTCTTGGAAAAGGATAGATCTTCGTGGTCGGGGCAGGGTTTTCATTACCGGTTTTAATTTTTTTTACCAATGCTCGTATGGACGATTTTATCGATAATTGGAAAATTTAGAAAGATTTTGACTAAAAATTTCAAATTAGAATTCAAATTTTAAAAATACCATGATTATCGGTTGAATTCAAATTAACCTAAATTAGTTGTAAATTGGCTTCAATTCAAATTTAGCTAAAATTATTTATCTGGTACACATTTTTCCCAATGGGTACTGCTAAAACCGATAATCGGCCGACCTCTGAAGTAGTGGAGATGAGCACGGTAGAGATGAAGAGGCATATAATTAGCGAAGTTGACAACAATCCAAAGAGTAACGCCTGCACCAACGGTGGTATTGACATATACGGCGGCGAGCAGTGGTCGCTGGGGCAGTGATAGCACTGGAGAGGAGCTAAACAGGTCGCTAGAGCATAGCGGTGTTCACCGCATATATAGATTGGTCCCTAAGAAATTACCTCTACGATTGTCATCACCATCCAGAATGTTAGCCCCAAATCAAACGCACTACAACACATTTAACTCTCAAATTTTTGTCTTTCTTTCAAGTTGCCAAAGAAAGTCCAATTAAAAAATTGAAGAGGCCTTGGAGATATGATTTGCTGCAAGAAGAATCCAAACATTACTTGTGCACTTCAATAGTTATGCATCGCCAACACTTGTGGTGCAGGTGCATCTGGTTGGTGAATGCATAAGTACAGACATTTAGATATGAGTCAACACAATCAAGCGATGATACATAGGGCAACATACACTACTACAAAAAAAACTATATTAGACGTATCATCACAGATAGTTCTAAGGAATCATCAGTATTGTAATTATCACATACGGTTTTACAAATATGACTATCTATGTTATTGGTGATAGCTAGAACCATCTGTGAACTATCACAAACGGTATGTCTTCTGTTATCATAGATGATTCTTAATTTGAACTGTCTATGATAGTTTCATATATCACATATGATTTTTACTCCGAACCATCTGTGATAATTTCAGACAACACATATGGTTCTTAATAAGAACCATCTGTGATAATTGTATCACAGATAGGTATTAACAAGATGAATTCGAGTTTTCCTTTCCATAGCCGGCTAAATGACTACCGGATCATCGGTCTACTCTACCTCAATTCACCATTTCGAACTTTGTATAGAAGGTTTTTCCGTACCAGCTCCTTCTACCTATACCGGCTTAGCCATCTTGCCCGAGGGACCCTTCTCCATAGTCCCGGCATTTCTAGTTCTGGCTAACCAAGTCCAATCCAAAAAAATGGCCGGCTTATGCCAGTTGCCTTGTAAGACCCCCAAAATGGGCATCTTTAAACCTGAATTTGTATTACAAATTTTTGGTTTTATTTTTGTCAAAATTTTCAATCTTTCCTTTGGAATTTGGGGTTCGCCTCAACTGCAAAGTTGTAGATCTCATTGAAACCTTTCAAACGAGCATATATAAGCTATATGAAACTTTTCTATTTTATCTTTTGAGGCTAGTTGTTTATATTGCATCAGTATATACATATATTATCTTCGATAATTATGTATCACAGACGGTTTGTGGTTCAAACTGTTTGTGATAATTATGTATCGTAGACAGTTTATCATTCAAACTATCTATGATAATTATGTCACTGATCGCTGGGCCCGTCGATCCTCCCCAACCTAATCCCAGCCAATAGAAATCCATCAACCCTCACCCCACGAATTATAGCTCCACTTCTCCATCCCCGCGCCCATTCTGCCAAAAAGTTTTCCACTCTTGCCTCTCCCTCCCCTATATATACTCCCCCAAACTCATCCCATACCGTGCTCAAATCTCTCCAACCTCCTCACCGTCCTCCTCCTCGACCCTAACCCTAATAGCCCTTACAAAGTAGACGGCATGCAAGTCTATGGGCAGCAAGGCGCCACAAAAGTAGTTGGCTCAAGACGTGCATTGCATCAGGGGCAAGAGGGTCTAGACATAGAGGTCTCGTTGGCGTGGTTGAGCTTCTACTATCTGCTAGGATCTCTACTTCTTCTATGTTTTTGCTATATTTAAGAGTTGGGTTCGTACGATTAGGATATGTGTTCTTACCATGTTCTTACTGTGTTAGATGGGTAACCTGCATATTATCTTGTGATGCTGTAATGATGGATTCTAATCTTAATAGAAATGGAATATGCTATTGTATTTACTTGTTTTCAAATGACATAGCTAACATTTTCTGAGACTGGCCAAAAAACAGGAAAAAAATAGGTATAGAATGAACTATCACATATGATTTTGTGGTATAAACCGTCAGTGAAAGACTATCACAAACAGTTCGAACCAAAAATCGTCTATGATACTCGTACCATCATCGACGGTTCTATCTATCAACCATCTACGATGGAAAAGTATCACAGATGGTTGGTAGTTAGAACCGTCTGTGATGTATGAGTATCATAGACGATTTTTTGTTCGAGCTGTCTGTGATAGTGTTCTTCATAGACAATTCTAATTACAAACCGTTTGTGATAACCTCTAATTATCACTGATACATAAATTCAGATGATTCAGAAAACTGTCTGTGATGACAATTTCGAACCATTTATGATGACCATTTTTGTAGTAGTGATATGTTATGGATATCAACTAGGAAAATAATTTTACTGTACTCATGGATATCTAGCGGGAAAATAGGAATAGTGTATGTTGGACTACGACCAGGCTGATGTAAAAAAGACACTCATCTTGTTTGATTGTGTAATATTCTAAAAATTATCCTTCCTAAGAACCTGTGCGTAAATAGTGGACAAGGATACGTAAAAAGGGCATATAGCATTTTTAAGGAGAGTTGGTCTAGATCGAGTTGTACGGAAAGTTAGAGGTGGAGCCATATTGATATTGTACTAAATAGAGTTTATGGGAATGAGATTAGCAAAAAGAAGAAAAAAAACCTGAAACTAGTGAACCCTAGCCACGTTCGTTTTCCAGGCACCACCACTGCATCACGCACAGCGCTGCCGACCGTCGTTCGCCGTGAGCCTGGGTCCACGCGCCCAGAAGACGTCGCAGGCGCGCAAGGCAACACACGGCCGTCTCCTTCGCTCGGCCGGCTACGCATCGGTACGCTGCCGTGTCGTCGATTGGGGCCGCCCGTGCGCGCCACGTCGAAGACGCTCCACGCGCAGCAGCGTTGTTCGCCCGGTCGGGAGCCCAGCACTCGCATAGTGCCTCGGGTGCTGCACTGCCTTTGCGCGACTCAAAAGGAAAGATCAAGCGGGAAAAATTGAAGCCGGAGAAGGTTAGGGTGGCTGGTTGAGTGGCCGGCAGGAGGATTGTTTTTCTGCACGTTGGTCTAAGGGGGAAAGCCAAGGAAAGTCGAAGGAAAGAAAATTGGTGAGGCAAAATTTCCAGAGAAAGAGAGAAGAAAAAGTGAGAAGGAATTTCGCCTCGTGGATAACGATTTGAGTTTTCCCTATGGCTACTTGTAATTAGAGAGTGAAGATCGAGTTTAGAGAGGGAGATAGTGTTTATCGGGGATTTCGTAATAAATCGGTTTAGTCTGTTATATTGTTGTATGATTTTTACAGTTAGTGTATGGGTATTATATGAGAATTTAATCTACTAGAAAGTTATAAAGAATTTTTATAGCTTTCTGTAGAATTTTTAGTTATTTCGATCGGATAAGTAGATTGTGCTATATGAATTTTATAATCCCGTTGTCTGGTAAATTTGTCATGTTTTGGCGGCATATAGTAACTAGAAGATTAAAAATAGTAAATAAACTAATTTGTGAATTTGGTCAACATAAATATTGTAGATAATTTCTTAAGGTTTCTAGAAAGTTTAAGAACACAATTTTAGATAAATAGAATAGAAGTTATGGATTTGGGGAGACTGTTGTCCGGTACTGGGTTACGGCTAGATGCAGTTGTGAGAAAATATTAATTTGACTAAATTAATGCCACAATTAATTTTTAGAAATACTAGAAAGTGGTAGATAATTCCTTGTAGGTTCTGAAAATATGATAGTTCAGTTAGTTGCACGTGTAGATTAAAAGATATGAAATTATTAAGTCTGCTATCTAGAAAATGACAGATCTATCTTCTGGGTTAAAAACGGAGGTTTAGATGATTTAATTTGAACATTTGATCAACTAGAAAGTTGTGCAAAATTTCGTATAGATTTCAGAACTGGTATGGTTTAGTATATTATGGTGTGGGAGTTGAAAGTTATGATATTTTTAGTACCGGAACAACAAGCGGGGTTGTCCAGTAGAGGGAAAAATGGTGGATTTATGAAGCGTGTAGGAGTGTTGTCGACTAAGTGTTGTCTTGTATTGCTATGACTGGCATTGAGATTGAGTAATTACTGTAGGAGGAGTTGCGTCAGGTGTATTGTGACCTTCAAATCATTCTAACCATCGCCACTAGAAAAGTAAGTGCATGGTAAAATGGTATTTAAGTGTTTGAACCTATTGCATGTTTAAACAATTACTTACCATGATGATTCCTATGATGATATTTGTCCTCAAATTGCACATATGCTTATGGTTACAATGATGATTATGTCAATTGAATAATGTTTTCAATTAACTAATGAAAAAGATAATCATTGCATTTCATGTCAGCATTAGTGTTGCAAAGACCTGCTTCGGTAAGCACTCTACAGAAGTAGAGGTGAGACCCTGTATGAAAAAAGACAAGGCAAGATAATAGGAACGGGGTCCCGATCTTCCAACAGGTTCTGGATATGTTCGATTTGGTGGAGGCGAGACACAATTCGATTCGGCTTCCGAACAACACGTTCTGAACCCCGCAATCGCAGCACCACGTCTCCTCAGGTTATCAACCGTGCGCAGCCTAGTTGACCTCGCCAAGAAGGCTAATCCTCGCCTGCGAATCGAAGAACACAAGCAAGAACAAGGAAGAACACAACTGAATTGCAGATGTATTGATTTAGCACTCGAAAGTTGGGGTCTCACAAACTGATGAACGGCGAAACTGTTCAACAGAATAATCTAAGCAAAACCCAAACCCTAATGGTGGGGGTGGCGGCTGGTTATAGAGGAGTAAGAGGCGTGCAAAACCCATGGACGCACCCTAATGGGCTCCAACACGATACAAAGCCAAACGGCCCAAAAGATGGTGGCACAGCACCCTGACAGATTCTGAATGTCCACTTGTTTCGACGATTCCTGTTGACTCAGAAGAAATTTTGACATGGGACTAGAGCCATTGGAAAGGTCGTCTTCTCAGCTTTCCATCCATATGTAGAACGTCCAAAACGGAGCCCAGATGCGATCTGGGCGTCCGTTTTAGTGCGGCCTGGTCCTGGACTCCGAATTGGATTCGAAGTCGGCTTGAGTTGGGCCTCCAACATGATTCAACCGCCCTTGCTGGACTTGTGCATCTCGTAGTCCTTCTCCAAGTACTTCCAGGTCCTCTCCATGGTTCCTAATCATACTTAAATCATTAGGTAGCAATCGATTCTCAAATGAACAAAAAGAAGTACTTAGGAACGAGCTCACCTGTAAATTCAATTGTCGGGCGCGAGCTCTAGTGATTGGTCCTTGAATGTCAAGTGGAGGAGTGTTGTGTGTATCCGAAGAAGTGATGTCCTCATCACAAGAGTCCGAGTTGTGATCCTGTATGAAAAAAGACAAGGCGACCTTGTATGAAAAAGGACAAGGCAAGGGTGTGTCATTGACGGGTGAACATTTAGCTATTCCAGTATATGTAGAAGAGAAGTTGAGCTTGTGCATTGCATTTATGAAAAGAAAATTGGAAAAAAGAGGTATATGTATGGAATTTGATGAAAACAGGTATATGATAATGAGATAATAGTGAATTAAGATAAAATGTTAAAATGATGTTTACCTTATTTTATTATATTGTTTTATACTTACTGAGTAGTGGACTCATCTTTGCTTTATTGTTGTTTTTAGGTGATCAATAAATGTGTCATACATTGGATGGAAGTAGAACGCGGAGCGATTGCACTTTTGTAGTTTTTCGTTTCACCTAGCAAAGTATTCACTTATTGTCATAAAAACTTTTGGTTGTCCATGTAGTAATTAGATGCTTAATGGTTTTCCTTGGTTCCTAAAAATTCATAATGTTGCTAGTTAATAGATTCTTAATTTAGCTTATCAATTGATTCATCTTAGTGATTATTTGGTTCCTCTTAAGCTCAATTTATTATTTATCATGCTGCTGAAATTTACATTCAAAATTATTACAATGATTATCCTTGATGCTTAGCAGTTGGTAAGGTGTAGTTAATGGTTTAAATTGATAGTGTATTTAGTTGTGTGTGGTATTTTTGGGCTTTTGAGAAGCTGGGGTATCACAGATTGGTTGTTCTCCAAAAATCTCATCAAGCCACAGTTATTTGTCTGCACTTGAAAACCTACGATAGAGTTCATAAGGGTGTCTTCTTTAACCCACGAAGCATGAAAATTCATTCACACGCATCTATGGTTTTTACAATGAAAGGGTAACATATTAGTAAGATAGCATACATACGCATCAATCAATTGAACCAAAGAATGGAAAGATCTAGATCTACCTTGTCATGAACATTTACTGGGAGTATATGACAGAGGACTAAATTTCTTGTGCTTTGGTCGATATTGGCTAGTAATGCAGATCAATATGTAACAATGGGGATTGAAGAGAGAATAGAGCACACCTAGAAACCTACAGGGTGCCGAGCCACAAAGCATGATATGAATAGCCACTAAACAGCAACCCAAATTAAACAATCCAAGGAACAAAAGGTCATAGGAGAGGTAAAAGAACCGAGCGTTTCACCGGCAGTGAGTTGACGCATAGAGGCGACAAGGAGAGCTCTCATACATGTCAGGACCCTGGTGGAAGATATTCAGAAGTTCTGAAGGGAGGGAAGAAAGTTCAAAGAAGAGTTGTTGCAGAATGAAGTCGACGTTCAAAATACCATTTGGACAACTACACCTTGAGTGGCTTCAGACGGGAAAATGGCAAGGGAAACAACTCCAAGCAATCAAATGGTTGGAATCCATCACCGCTAATAACTCTGCACTATAGACGTTATTTGTTTTGTCATTTTACTCTAATTCAGACTTCTAAATGTTAATTGGAGAGTAAATCCATTTTGTAATCTTAACTGGGAGTATATAACCCAGCACTCGTGGAAGAAATGCAAGAAATGGAAAATTACTCAATGGCTTCTTGTTTTGTAGTTTAGATATCTTAGAACCCTAATTTCTATCCCCTTCCTTTCTACACTTCTGAACTCGGCAATTTTCTGTTAGAAATTGGGGAATTTTGGTTCTCACATTTCCCAGTTCCTAACAAAGGTATTAGAGCATCTACAATCCTTGGAGTTACAGTCTGGTTTAGTGAGGGTTTGGGAAGAGTGAGTGTTATCTCTGTAAAATCCCTAAGCTAAAGCAGATCAAGAGCTCGAAGACAGATTTCTCAGTGATTTAGTTGTGGGTTGGCAAACTAAGCCGTAAAATCTCCATATCTAAGTGGATGAAGAAAGGCGGCGGTAGATCTGTCTTCCTTATAGTGGCAATAACCCAATCACACTCGTAAGATTGCATGGCCAGAACTCAAGAGTGAAATTTCTATCCTAAGAGTGGATGTCTCCAAATTGAAGAACTTGAAGACTGAAGTTTTGGCGATGAATACTATGATGACTCAAATGTGGGTGAAATTGATGGGGAATGAACACCCTATTGCATCGGCTAACACAAAGGCCCTGGATCAAGGTGTGATCCCTATCCCGCCTCCAAATATTGGTCGTCTGGGAAGATCTAGTGGTGTGCCTATATTCACAAAGGAGAACATGGTAAATTCCCATTCTCAAACTACTACAGTTGATCTTAGTAATGTTCCTGCCCTAAGAAATCCCGAGGTACAATTCGCTATAGAGCCTAATAATCTTTCTATATATGAGTTCTATCTTACATATTTTGCATCTGTGAGAACCATTGTACTATATATTTTATATCCTACTGCTAGTGCTGTGAACGGATTGGGAAATTCAGAGGTGTAGCAGCATCGACCCCAATTTGGGACTGGTGTGAGTCAAGGATTTATGCCCTTCCACCCAGGAGTTTGGGTGTTTAACTCACAAAGGAACCACTATGTCAGTAACGGTGGACCTTCCAGTTCTTATACTGAAGCTGTCATCAAGGGTCTAGACTGGAGATACCTCTGTTCGAAGGAGATACCTTTGTGGGCTATCTAGAGCCCCTATAGATCAATGGGTCAATTTAGCCATTGCTCATCTCCAGGGTTGAGCTGCCACTTGGTTTCAAGGTGTGGGTATTCCTAGGTATCCTATCACTTGGCCATAGTTTTGTTTCATGATTAGTGATATATTCTCGGGTGCTAGTGCCCATGATGTATGAAAGTCACCGCAAAACATTAAACAACATCAGTCCATAGTCTCTAATTATGTTGATAGGTTTGAAGAGTGTATGGCATTGGTGAAGAGGGACCATCCCTATTTGCGGAGCACTTTCTTCTGAGTTACTTCGTTGGAGGGTTAAGGGGTGACATCAAGCATGACGTCTGTGGACAAAGGCCTCAAGGATTAATGGAAGCCTACTGGAATGCAAGAGTATATGAAAATCCGGTTGCTGCAAAGAAATCAAATGACACTATAGGGTTTGGCCGAAATAAGTTTGTCCCAAGTGTAGCAAAAACAAATCAAAAGGGTGTTCCCCCAACCAACCCTGAGAAGGGAAATGTGAACCTTGCTGTTAGGGATAAGAAAACCTGATGGTATTGTAAAGAACCTTGGACACTAGCTCATAGGTTCAAGGTGAGGAAAGCAATCCATGCTTTATTGATAGAAGGTGAAGAAGAGGCTGAGTTAGTAGAAGGAAGGAGTCTAAATCAAGAGCTAGGGTACACCACAACTCCTTGCAGTCTAGAACATGCGGGACCACATGAAGTGGAAGAAACAGTTAATGTAGATCTCTCAGCATGCTATTAAGGGGACAACAAGAACTGCCACTTTCTCTTTGATCACTATGATCGGTGGTAAAAAGGTTGTAGATTTAGTGGGCAGTGGTAGTACAAATTCCTTCATGGGTTATGAATTTGTGGTTAAGAGCAATTGCCCTTTTACTTCTCTAGCAGCAAGAAGGGTTTCGGTGGCAAGAGGTAGTGATCTAGTAACCGATGCTCAAGTTGATGGGCTCAAGGTGCAGGACACCAAGTTCAGAACTTCCTTCAAACTATTACCACCTAAAAACTATGATATCATATTGGGAGCTGACTGGATTTATGAGCACAACCCCTGGCTTGGATTTGAAGGAGAGAAGTTATCTATCAACTACAGAGGTAAAACAATTTGTTTTAGAAATTTCACCCACTCCCCCAAGAAAGTGCATTGTAGGTTCTCATAAGATGGACAAACTCATGAAGAAGGGTGTAAAAGGGTGTGTGATTCAAGTTCACATGCTGTAGGAGTCTAAGGACATCTCCAAAAATCATATACCAAAAACTGTGGAGCAAATTTTGTAGCAATATCCAGAGGTATTTGCTGAACCACAAGGCTTACCTCCTAAAAGAGACTGTGATCATACTATTAACTTGAAGGCTAATACTAAACCTCCAAACATAAGACCATATAGAACACCACACTACCAAAAAGATGACATGGAAGAGATTATAAGATAGCTGTTGGACAATAAGGACATCAGAACAAGCCTGATCCCCTACTCTTATCCCGCTGTTATGGTAAGAAAGAGGGATGGCTCATGGAGAATGTGAATAGACTACAGGCAGCTAAATTCCATTACCATTAAAAACAACTTCCCTATGCCTGTTATCGAAGACCTACCAGATGAATTGCATGGAGCCAAAATTTTCACCAAGTTAGACTTAAGATCCGAATATCATGAAATTAAAATAAATGAGGAAGATATCCACAGAACTGCATTCAAGACTCATTTAGGATATTATGAATATTTGGTTATGCCTTTTGGACTCACAAATGCCCCTGCAACATTTTAGTCCTTGATGAACACTATTTTTGCAAAATACTTGAGATAGTTCATGCTGGTATTCTTTGATGATATTCTTATATACAGCAAAACATTGCAAGAACATGAGGAAAATCTTTATGCAGTGTTGTCCACACTTAAGGAGAAGACGCTATCAATCATGCTAAGCAAGCGTTCCTTTGCCACACCAAGTGCGGAATACTTAGGACATATAATCAGCGGTGAAGGTGTCTCCACTGACCCTAATAAAGTTAAAGATATTCTCAAATAGCCAAGGCCCTCAAACCTAACCTAGTTGAGGGGGTTTCTAGGCCTAACTAGGTACTATAGGTGATTTGTAAAAGGATATGGACAGGTTTATAGGCCTTTGTTTGACATGCTGAAGAAGGATGCATGGAATTGGGGTGAATCTCAAACTGAAGCATTTGAACAACTCAAGAAAATCATGACTAGCTGCCCAGTCCTAGCCTTACCTAATTTCAGCTAGCCTTTTGTTGTTGAAACAGATGCAAGTGGAAATGGGATAGGGGGTATTCTTATGAAGTCTGGCTAGCCCATAGCTTTCTTCAGCAATGCCCTAGGAATGAGGGCTATGGCCTAGTCGATCCATGACAAGGAGGCTATGGCTATCTTAGAAGCTTTGAAGAGATGGATGTACTATTTTCTTGGTGGAAAACTCATTATAAGAACTGATCAACAAAGCCTGAAATACATTCGCTACCATAGAAAGGGTCATCACAGACGGTTTTTTATCCGTCTGAATTTATGTGCCTATGATAACAGGTGATTATCACAAACGGCTCTCAAATCATCTGTGATAAGTTACAACATAGACGGTTGTAGTTAAGAACTGTCTATGATAGTTTATTATCACAGACGGTTCTAGTTAAGAACCGTCTGTGATTACATTTCTCATGTAATAGACCTCCTTCAGTTCATCAATATTATCTAATTATGCTATAAAATAGCGCAATCAAAAAATCCAGATGAACCAAAGTACGCATATTTATGTGGATGCGAGAACTATGGCAATAAACTTTGGTACCATGTCTTTATCCTACAATAAAACATGAATTTCAATAAGGGCTGAAACCCTAGCCATTCATCAATCATCACAACTAATTAAGGCATCGATAATTAATTTTCACACGCACGAGCATCAAGATTTACATGGTCGAAACCCTTGCTATCCAAAAATTTTGAATAGGGGATATATCACCAGCGATGAAGGAGAAGCGGCGTCAGTGTCACCATTGTGTCATGACGGTGACACTGCACAAGACACTCTTATGACACTTAGGACAAGAGTATCTTGTGCAGTAAACCGTGGCATCACAACCGGAGGCGGAGGAGCTCACGACGGTATTCAGCATCGTCAAGGGGATGGAGTGCTTTGGTTGGGGGAGGAAGCAGCAATAAGAAGTGGATGAACTAGGAGCAGCAGGAAATGTCCTCATTAGTGTTGGTTCTTAGAGTGAAATTGGGGCAAGGGAGAGGGGAGTAATAGGGTGTGAGAGGTGGGAGGAGACTGGTGCCTGCTATTTGATATGGAGAGAATAGATGGGTGAGATCAAAATCCTAGGAGTGATACAATAGATCGGTGATGTGGCATTATCACATATGGTTTGGATTAAAAACCGTCTATAATATATGCTGACATCACATATGGTTTTTAATCTGAACGTTTGTGATAATATCACAATAAATCATCAAGGCAACCAATCTAAGTTGGAATGTCAAGCTCTAACTGCTATACTGCTAGAATGGGTGTTAGAAGTTAAGGAAAGTTGTATTGATGATGAAGGCAGTAGAAAGCTTATGATGTAAGTTCAAACCAATCAGGATCCAAACAATACACACGCTTTAGTGTCAGGACTCCTAAGATATAAAGGCCGAATATATGTAGGCCAGCATTACAATCTAAGGCAGAAAGTTTTGGATAACTTCCATACTTCTAGTTTTGGAGGACATTCTGGAAAGAGGGCCACTAATCATAGGATAAAAACTGTTCTATTGGCCAAAACTCAAGAAAGATGTGGAAGACTTCATTGCCGAATGTCCAGTATTCCAAATTACTAAAGCAGAGCATATCCACATACCAGGTTTGCTAGACCCATTAGAAGTTCCTGATATAGCATGGACATACATATCCATGGACTTTTATAGAAGGCTTGCCAAAGTCACATGGCAAGGATGTCATTCTGGTAGTGGTGGATAGGTTCACAAAATATGCCCACTTCGCTAGCTTAGCCTATCCTTGTATTATCAAGCAAGTTGTACAAGCTTTCATGGACCATGTGTTCAAATTGCATGGAATGCCTCTTGCCATAGTCACAGACCGAGACATGATCTTTACTAGCAAACTATTTAAAGAAATATTCACTATTCTGAAGGTCTCTTTGAGATTTAGCATTGCTTCAAACGGAAAGAGTTAACCAATGTTTAGAAGCTTATTTGAGGAGCTTGGTGTTCAAGGAACCAAGGGAGTGGTTCTATTGGTTAAATCTAACTGAGTGGTGGCACAACTCGACATATCATACATATCTAAAGACAACTCCTTTCCAAGATTTATATGGATATCCCCTACCTCAAATTGGTGAGTTTTCCACACCCTTTAGTGTTTTCTAAGGAAGCTAGAGTGACAATTGAACAGAAGAAACAAATGTTACTCAAGGTCAAGGACAGTCTACACCAATCTCAAGAAAGAATTAAGAGATTTGCTGATAAGCTAAGATCAGAGAGGGAATTCTAAGTGGGGGACATGGTATACCTCAAAATGCAACCCTACGATCAGAATGCATACGGATTAAGGGGATCTCTAAATCTCAAAGATTCCAGGTTCTATGA
Source organism: Dendrocalamus latiflorus (assembly GCA_017311315.1). Lineage (NCBI taxonomy): Eukaryota > Viridiplantae > Streptophyta > Magnoliopsida > Poales > Poaceae > Dendrocalamus > Dendrocalamus latiflorus. The sequence continues at coordinate 18,782,075 of CM029660.1, forward strand.
TCCATTCTGAGTTATGGAAAAATTTGGTAAAGTAGCATATAAACTGCAGTTACCAGAAGAAATCGCCATTCATCCTGTATTCCATGTTATCCAGCTGAAGAAGCATTGGGCAAGAAGGCAGTCCCACTTCCTGGTTTGTCACTTGTTGGAAATGATGGACTAATTAAAACAGAATCGGTTGCTGTATTGGACAGAAGGATTGTTCCAAGATGAGGAGAAGTAGTGGTTGGTTCAATTTGCCATCCTTAGATGCTACATGGGAAGATGCAACTTTCATCCCGAAGACTTTTCCAAACTTTAATCCTCGAGGACAAGGATCATGTCAACCATGGGCAATATTGTCAGGACCCTGGTGGGAGCAATTCAGAAGTTATAAAGGGAGGGAAGAAATTTTAGAGAAAAGTTGTTGCAGAATGAAGTCGACGGCCAAAATACCATTTGGACGACTACACCTCGAGTGGCTTCGGACGGGAAAGATGGCAAGGGAAACAACTCCAAGCAATTGGACGGCTGGAATCCATCATCGCTAATTACTCTGCACTATAGACATCATTTGTTTTGTCATTTTACTCTAATTCAGACTTTCGAATGTTAATTGGAGAGTAAATCAATTCTATAATCTTAACTGGGAGTATATAACCCAGAACTCGTGGAATAAATGCAAGAAATGGAAAATTACTCGATAGCTTCTTATTTCATAGTTTAGATAGCTTAGAACCCTAATTTCTATCCCCTTCTTTTCTATACTTCTGAAGTTCTCGCATTTCCCAGTTCCTGACAATACAGCTGTATTGCTGCTAGCCCATTGAGAGGGCAATGGTCGCCGACAGCGGAAGCAGCTAGAGGGAGAAGCTTTAGCGGTGGGCTAGATCTATTGGGAGAGCGAGGGATCTGTGGGAGGCGACGGCTACTTGGGAGAGGAGGCTTGGGCGTCAGATTGAGAATTTTGGATGGGGGTGGAGGAGGTGAGAAGTTAGGGTTAGTGCTAGGATTGAATGGATAGTTGAGATGGTGAGGGAGTTGATCCGATCATCAGGGAGAACAAGCTAGTTGAAAAAAAATAGAAAGAAGGATTTTTTTGGTGAAAGTTCCATATTGGTGCCATCGTGGTCCAAAATTTATGACATGATTCAAAATTTAGGTGCGCTCCAACCGAGAAAGTTACAGAAATTTTGTTAAAAAGTTGAAGGCAATTTAATATGTTTAAATGGAATCAAGGGATAAGGAATCACCTAACCAGGTTTATGTTTCATTCATGCATTTTTAGATGACAGGAATAAGCAAGTACTCCGACTGTTGTTCTGTAAAAAAAAAAACTAATTTCCACCCAAGTGCTCCAATTTATAATTCATTGTACACATCTTCTTTTATACAAAAAATATTATTGCATGATGCCATATAACGCTTTTAAGAAGAATCACTCCAAGTGTCACGAACAATAGTAATATCATGATACTCTGGAGAAGAGTCATGAAACAACAACCGAAAAAAAATCTTTGTGACACTTTGTTGATAGAAAGTGTCATTAAACATCATTTCTCTTGTAGTGACGGCAAGATAATGCAAAACCTATTGGATCTGTGTGTGCAAAATCTTATGGACCTGGAACCTGCGGAGAGTCGTGCTGCCTGCTACGAGGTTTTGAACACTGACCTAGCTACTAGACCAGTACTCCTAAATAGCTAAGGCTCCTTGTCCAGTGAGCCCCAGCAATCCAGGGCCCCCCTTGCTTTTGCTGCACGCTTGGTTGGCAATGCAGGGTTTTATGGCGACCCATAAATAAATAACTACCGAACTTTGGGGACTCCCAACTCTTGGCCGGCACATGGAAGTTTTAAAAAGGCAAAACCAGTAGTACTAGAACTACAGGCACAGCCGCACAGGCACTCACTCACCGAGTCTGGTCCCACCGGTTGTATTTGTAAGCAATTAACTGAGTGCATAGTAGCGTAACAAGCTGGTTGGAGCAAGTGATCGTCACTTCATAGGGAGAGGGGAGAAGGCCCCGGGAGGAAGAAGACAACCACATGCTATTACTACCACTACCCCAGTGTGTGCGCGCGCACCAAGCTAGCTAGAAGCAGACAAGCTGTGGAAGCAAAAGAAGCATGGCTCGTAGCTTCCACTTTGTTCCCTTGCTCCTCTTGCTCTTGATCTCTTCTGCCTCTGCTACTGCTGCATTGGCCTCAAGGCACGGTTGGAGTGGCGCTACTGGTGATGCTACTCCTACTGCAAGGTTGAGAGCAGGGAAGGAGCTGCACAAGTATAAGAGGATCAGGGCTCTCCTCAAGAAGCTCAACAAGCCTTCTCTCAAGACCATTAAGGTTACCAATAACCTGAAACTAACTAGTTCCTTCTGCACATTCTTTTCTCCATATGTGGTTCTTGGGTTAACTTGTTTTGTTTTGCAGAGCCCAGATGGTGACCTTATAGATTGTGTTCCGTCTCACCTCCAGCCTGCATTTGACCACCCAGAGCTCAAGGGGCAAAAGCCTCTAGTAAGACAGCTTCTTTCTTCTGCTTTCTGCTTAATGTACACACAGCGTTGATTTATGTGTTATGTTAAACAAATTGCATGCTAAGCTGTTTTATGCTTAGGTTCCACCTGAGAGGCCCAAGAACTACAACTTCACTATTGCCGGCAGCAGCGGTAGCGTAGGTGAGGTGGTGGTGCAGGCGTGGCATGCCACCGGCGAGGCATGCCCGGAAGGCACAGTGGCGATACGGCGGACGACGGAGAAGGATCTGCTCAGGGCCAGCTCCCTCAGGAGATACGGCAGGAAGCCGGCAAGGCGGAGCGTTCGCCGTGATTCGACCAGCAGTGGGCATGAGGTCGGTTCGCACACTGTCTCCGTACTTCTGATAAAGAAAAAAAACTTGAAAGGAATAACTGTAAAAAGTTTTGCATTTACCGACAGTATATACGGCCTTATAAATCAGCTCTAATTACTGACATGGCACTAAAAAAAGGATCGGTGTCTAGTGCCGTAAAATATGTCTTTCATTTTTTTCCCCATTGGTATGTGTACAGTTAGCTGCTCTGAAGCACTATTAATTGCAAATCATGTACACATAAGTCAAATTTCCCCAAGAGGATAAAGGAAGCACCATGGGATCAAACCTCAAAACTATATCATTGTGAATCCTCATCTTTCCAAGTTGTTTTGTAAAAAATTGGAAGAAAAAGATAGAAGTTTCTACTGCGGGGATTAATTAGTACCCAAACTGCCAAAACTAGAAAAGCTACAAAAGAGAAGCCCGTGCACTCGCAATAAGATAGCACAGCAGTTACTACTTGCATGAACCTACAGAAGCTTCACTTGGAAAATATCCAGATGAGAAAATTTTACTTTGCTACTAGGACCAATGGATGGTTTTGTTCATATCTGTAGGCCAAACTTTTTTTAGATCCTGTGGCATCTTATAATTTAGTTCTCCCCTGCTCGACTCCACAACGTGGCCACTGAAAATATGTGTCCGGACAGTAGTTAGACTCCTGTCTACCACAGTTTTAAGTGGCAGCATGTGCATCTCATCTTGGTTTTGGAGTAGTTTATTTGATAAATCATGTACCTCATTTTCCAAATCAGTGATTTAAGTAAGATTTGTGCATGCTAGGCATTGATGCTTGCTGCCTAGTCAATGGCAAAGTTCTCAGATTGCCAGAATAGGTTCAAACAGAGGGTTATAATTAAACAGACAAGCCAAATGATTCCAAAGAACAATGCGTTTACATAACATTTAAGTACTCACATCCCTGTGCAGCTACCGAAAGTTCGGTTTGGCCTCGTAAAACGCTAGCTATATGACTTCCCTAATTGCCATAGTTAGGATGCAAACATTTTGTTAACTTCTGTAAAGCAACGATTTCATAAACTTTGACCGGTGTCAAGACTGCTCTTGTTTTCATTTCATTTTGATCGTATATCCTATTATCAGTGTATAGCTGGAAAACTTCGATGTTTGTTGAATTACATAAGGAAAATGGTGTAAAACAGTAAATGTTGTTTCTGCGAAAAGATTCTCCTCTTAATCGAGTCGAAAGTACCTCGATTGAGTTTACCAAGTAGCTTAATCTCCAGAGAAGAGATGCTTCAGAGACACACAAGAAGATAACCCATGTGGTTTGGAATAAAAAAAAACTATTTGTACATGTGCAGAAGCTTCATTAAGCTAATCCACATGAGCAAATCAGTTCTTGAATCATGGGCTATTTGACTGAACCAATAAAGTATCTTAGTTTATTTGTCTTGTATCCACAGCATTTAATTAGCCTAGTTAGTACCCCACTCCAGTGTTCTCATTACCGCCCGAAAATCGGCCGGTAACCGGTTTTACCGGTGACCCTGGTAAAATTTCAAAATGGCTCTGAAAAATTTGGTTTGCATGAATTTTGTTAAATTTAGAAGAAATTTTTGCTGAAATTTGTTTTCAAAATTTTTGACCGATATTTTAAACCGATTTTCGGCTGAAAATCGGGCAATTTTTTTAAATTCAAATTTTGATTCAGTCTGGAATCCTCCGAAATTTTCCGATTATCGGTCATACCAGATCCCAGTAAAATTTTAAAACTGGTTTTGTAAATCCTCCTCCACTCTCCCTAAGCAAAAGATGGACCTACCTAGCTAGTCAAATCTAACAGAACAATACTAGTTGGAATCTTCTTTAATATATTTTTGTTTTGGTTACAGCATGCAGTTGGGTATGTGAATTCTGAGCAATACTATGGGGCCAAAGCTAGTGTTAATGTGTGGTCACCCAGGATAGGTGACCCATCTGAGTTTAGCCTGTCTCAGATCTGGGTCATCTCTGGCTCCTTCAGCAATGATCTCAACACCATTGAAGCTGGATGGCAGGTATATGAAAAAAAAGGAAAATTCTACCATGTTGAACAAAGATTGATGAAACATTGTATTCAAGGAAACATGTAAAAAAAATTATTCATTTTCAGGTAAGCCCTGAGCTGTATGGAGATAGTAACCCAAGGTTCTTCACTTATTGGACAGTAAGTGTGTCTATGAACTAATTGTACAGCATTATTCACACCTTTTGCGTGGTAGACTTCTAATTAATTGTACATTTTGCAGACTGATGCATATCAAGAGACGGGGTGCTACAACCACAACTGCCGTGGATTTGTGCAAACGACCAACAAGATCGCAATCGGCGCAGCTATCACACCAGAATCGGCGTATAACGGAAGGCAGTTTGATATTACTCTGATGATATGGAAGGTAATTGACATTTCAATGTTACTTTGGCATAAATATCCATAATTCTAAAGATGTCACCAATCCGAGGTGCTTCAAATGTTCAAGAATTGTTATACTACTAAAGCACCTAAAATCAGTAAAGATAACTATGCTTTCTGAACCAATCTTTTTATTAAGTACGGTATACCGTCATTCTCTGGCAGGTTTAAGTTTTTTGCATGAACAATCTGTATGACACATGATGATTGGTTCTCAGGATCCCAAGCATGGGCACTGGTGGCTCGAGCTCGGATCGGGTCTCGTCATCGGCTACTGGCCGTCCTACCTGTTCACCCACCTGGCACACCATGCAAACATGGTGCAGTTTGGCGGCGAGATCGTCAACACCCGGCCGTCGGGATCCCACACGGCGACGCAGATGGGTAGCGGCCATTTCCCCAGCGAGGGGTTCGACCGCGCCGCCTACTTTAGGAACCTGCAGGTGGTGGACTGGGACAACAACCTCATCCCTGCGTCCAACTTGAAGCTTCTTGCTGACCGTCCTGGGTGCTATGACATCCAGGGAGGATTCAACGGCTACTGGGGCAACTACTTCTACTATGGAGGGCCAGGGAGAAATGTGAAATGTCCTTGAGGTTTGGCTCTTGCTTTTCTTGCTCTTGCTGTTGTTGCTCTTCTTCTTCTTCTTCTTCTTCTTCTTCTTCTTCTTCTTCTTCTTCTTCTTCTTCTTCTAAATCTTTTGTGATAGCAATTGGTTTAGTCCATTATAGGATATTGTGAGGCCTTAGCTCTTTGGCTCCTGAATGCATTGGAACATTTTAGAGGAATTTGTAAATCTGAGAAGTACCAGTGGGTTTATGCATTCAATGTACAGAGTAGCATTGGTTCTCAATTAATTTTGTCCCCTGCAACTGTAGTTCCACTACAGTAATTCTTCTGGCTCACATTTCACCTAGCGATGGTCTTCAATAGTGGGACTTGGCCAATAAGTGTTAATGTGGTTGTTGGATAGGGGCCACTCAACCTGTTCCTTGCTTAGCTTGGTGCTGCTTGGCCAAAGCCATAAGCTGGAATCAGCAAGCACATGCATGGAGGATGCTGAGCTGAGCACCACAGTAGGACAATCAGGACAATAAAGTAGGACAAGGTACCAGTTAGATGATGACAGCACTGATTTGCTTGATGAAAATGGGTGATTGACGAGTTTCTCCTTTTTTTTAGACAAAGGTAGTCCCAGCTTTTATCGAAAGCTCATAAGAAGTCTTTTACAGCAACCGAAACCAGTAGACATGCTGGGGACACCAACTTACACTAAAGCGAAAGGAACCTGCAAACACAAGTTTACTAGCTTACAAAAAGCAGACACCGGCGAATAAGAAAGCTACTGCTAACACTCCTACTGATTAGACAGCGATTTCATCCATCCTTCCACTGAGCCCAGAAGGCCTTCTAGCATATCCCGATCACTCCTTTGAGTAGAATTCGCCAGTGCTGCAAACAGGAAACAAATTTGTACATCACTTCATTTGGCTGCTTAGGAAATTTCTTCTCGATAGCCATTTTGTTCCTGATTTTCCAGATCGTCCAAGCAAGAGCTGCAAAACTAAAGAAGCATATATGATATTTGTTAGCTCACCCCTTATCCAACCAGGTAAGTTGCAAGTCTGATAAGGACCTGGGAACCCTATCCCTGCCCAAAATCTCTCTGATACAGCACCAAGCATATCGAGCTAACGCACACCCAAAGAGAATATGATCTACATCCTATTTACAGCCACACAGGATGCAGTTTATCCCCCTTTTCCAATTTCTTTTCTTCAGTTGTTCTGCAGTGTGAAATTTTTTTAAGGTGGGCTTGCCAAAGGAAAATTTTTACTTATAGGGCATGTTTGGAACGCGAGAATTTGGTAGGATTCCTGAAGAAATTGTACTACTTCCTGTAAAATTTCTGCGTTGTAAATAGGACCTTAGAGGGATTTTACTTTTCCAAACCTTTTGAAGGCTGCTACCAGTAACACCCCTGAAAGTGATATGCCTGTTGAGAGATTTAACCGAAAACTTTCCAGTTTTTTCAAGCTCCCATACCACTTCATCTTGCCCTTGTTCTAGAATTACCAATTTACCATCTCTAGATCTTTTTTAGCCTTTCCCATTGTCTTACTTCCTCCTCCCCTAATGTCCTTCTGAATTTGATATCCCATATGCGACCTTCACTCATGCCTATAAGATGGAAAGACCCTTTCGCATCGACGGACAAGGAACGCACCAAACACACCCATCAGCGAGGGAACCCATGGGGCAAATACACAAAAAAGGGAGGACACCCAATTAGGATACATACACAGACAGGATACACACAATGAAAGGAGAAGGTGGAGGAACCTGAGGAAGCAATCTGTACAAGCCAAAACCACGACGTGCTATGCTTAGGACAGTAAAAATCTCTCCTTTTCTCTTTCTCCTTCATCTAGCTAGCTTGTATGCCAAAGGATAGTGGCAATGATGGAAAGGTCATCAAACGCCTACGATCCCTGCTGGTGATGCCGTCGATTAAGTGCCTTGGAGCTCACCATTGTGCAGCCCATGGCCACTATGTTGGGGCTATCAAGATTGCCATCCGCTTTCCTACTCATTGGGCTCAAATCATGAAGTCCCTACACTCTTACATGTGGTGTGCGTCTCGGCCAAGTTGTGCGGCTGCGATGATCTGCCATGTACCAGAGTAGTCCCATCTATTACCGAAGATGCCACATCTGTCATTGACATTTTACTCAACTTGAGACCAAAACAGGATAGCACATGAATACACATGCATGAATCAATGGGCTATGCATGTGCATACCTCTGATTTTATGATAGCTCCATAAGGTAAGGCAGATGGCACTACTCACAAAACCTTCTTGATGCCTAGGACATGGGATGTTGCGGACCGTCGATTGTGCTCGGACATCACCAACCGTCTTCCATACTCGGTCGCTTACGGCCGCCTTCTGTGCTCGGTCGCTTACGATTGTCGGTGATACTCGGTCGCTTATGACCGCTCGCTGTACTCAGACATCACCAACCACCTTCGGGGCTCGATCCCTTATGACCGTCTGCTATGCTCGGACGTCGTCGACTACTAGTGATACTTAGACGGCACCGACCGACCACAATACTCGAGCATTTTAGACCATCAGCTGTGCTCAGTCTTTTTCGACCATCTACCATACTCGGGCATAGTTGATCATCTATGATACTCGGTCGTCTACGACCGCCGCTGTACCTAGATGTCTACAACCACTTCAACACTCGGGTGCCAATGACCACCCACAGTACCCTGACATCTTCGACCACCAGCTGTGCTTGGTCACATACGACCGCTTGCTATACTCAGGCGTCATCTATCATCTTTGATACTCAGTTGTCTATGACTACCCGCTGTGCCTGGACGTCCACGACTGCTTTCGTCACTCGGGCGCCATCGACCATCCCCAGTACTTTGACGTCTTCGACCACTGGTGATACTCGGTCACTTATGACTGCCCACTATGCTTGGACATCTACAACTGCCTGTGGTACTCGAATACCTATGACCAAACACTGTACCCAGATGCCTATGACCAGACACCTCTGACCGCTTGTTGAAAACGAATGCCTTCGACCATCTATCAGACTCGGACGTTCACAACTGCCTTTGGAACTAAGATGCCTCTGACCGCTTACCGAAGACAGACACCTCTGACCCTTCTCAAACAAATCGGATGTCTCTGACCACTTGTCGTACACGGGCGCCACCGATCCCTTGTCATACACGGGCACCTCCGACCGCTTGTTAAAGATGGATTCCTTCCACTGCTTATCGTACACGGGCGTCCCCGACCGCTTGTCGACGATGGGCGCCTCTGATTGCCTGTCAAAGTTAGACACCTTTGACCTCTTGTTCAACTCAGACGCTTCTAACTGCCTTCACTACTATGTCATTTACAACCGCTCGCTGTACTCTAGCGTCATCAACTGTCTTTCATACTCATATGCTTTCGACCACCCGTTGTACTCGTACACCTTTCGACCGACTGTGGTACTCGAACTATGCATGCTACAGTAACTGGACCTGCTACAATAACCAGCCATGACCAATGGTCGATGGTTTCTGAGTATCGGTTATGACCGATGGTCGATGGCTTTCGACTACTGGCTACAACCAATGGTTGATCGTTTCCGACTACCAGCTATGACCGATGGTTGACGGCTACCGACTACAGATGACCTCCGCTGAATTTTGACCATCATGGCTTTCAACCATGGATGACCTCCGATGGCTTTCGACCATGATGGATTTCGATCACGGACGACTTCCGATGGATTTTGACCATGATGGATTTCGACCACGGATGACTTCCGATGGCTTTGGACCATAAATGACTTCTGATAGCTTTCGACCATGATGGGTTTCGACCACTGACAACTTTCGATGGATTTTGGCCATGATGGCTTTCGACCACGGACGACTTTCGATGGATTTTGGCCATGATGGCTTTCGACCACGGACGACTTTCGATGGCTTTCGACCACGATGGCTTTCGACCATAGATGACTTCTGATGGATTTCAACCACAGACGACTTCCGATAGACTTCGACCACAGACGACTTCCGATGGATTTCTACCACAATGGCTTTTGATAGCTGACCACTTCCGATGGATTTTAACCATGTTGGATTTCAACCATGGATGACTTCCGATGGCTTTCGACCATGATGGGTTCGACCACGGACGCCTTTCAATGGATTCCGACCACAATGGCTTTCGACCATGGACAACTTTCGATGGATTTCGACCACGATGGATTTCAAGCACGGATGACTTTCGATGGCTTTCGACCATGGACAACTTCCAATGGTTTTTGACAATGAATGACTTTTTATGGTTCTCAACTGCTAACTATGTTCGATTGCTGATGGCTCCTGACTTTCGACTACCGACTATATCCAATTGCTGATGGCTTCTAGCTATTGACTGCTGACTACGTCCAAATGCCGATGGCTTCTGGATTTGACTACCGACCACTCCCAAATGCCGATGGATTCCAACTTCTGAGGAGTCTTTCCCAGTATTTACTTTTGACCACGTCGATACTGAACCCTAGCATTTTGCTCTGTTAAAAGTAAGGATGGTTTGCCCTTATGACATCTGAGTTCGGCTAAGTGAGTCTATACTACAGTGGGATCCTTCCCGTTGGTCACTTTTGACCACTTCGACATCTGGCCTAGGTGTTCTGCTCTACTAGCCTCACCACCCAAATTATGTTTGCTACTACATTGATTCTACTATTGTATCGTTAGATTAGTCATGCTTGACATTAATCATGCACACCTTTAATCACCTTAATCTTATGTGTTGTTTGATACTGACGAGGTCGAGCAGCATAGGTGGAAGTGGCCAATGCAATGGCTACACTACTAGCAGCCCCATAGATCGACGAGGCTATGGATCATGCCAACGCCTATATCTACATCAACCATTCATTACATGCACGGAGAATGTGACGTAAAGACTGAAGAGGACAATCAATGCACAGCTTAATCGGAGGTATTCTATGGGTTTACTCCGTAGATGTAATTAATTGTGAGCCTTCCGAGGTCTCGGGAGCCAGGACTAGGAGATCACATCACTTATGTCAGATCTGCTATGCATAGTAGGCCATGGAGCACATATATATAAATGGAACTTGTAATTTTGTTATTCTCAAATTAATGAATAAAATACATAATTTTCTATCTTTCTTGTGTTTATTTATTTTTATGTACTTTAGTACACTGGCACGCCCACACCTTATACCCCGAAGCAAGAAATCCAGGAGCGATTTCTCATGACAAACAGCTGGTCATGTACCACACCCTTTCTTCTAGATCTTCTTCGCCATCAATCATGGGTTGTTTGCCCTTCTCTTGGTCATCTTTGACTTTGATCTTCTTTATTTCACAAGAGGATGATCCACAAAACAGGTGACGATATTGGAGAGCAGTCATTCTTCTAGGTGATTTCTTCTTGGTTGGTGTGGGAACATCGGGTGATTCTCCGCAGCCTGATGTCTCGCCTTCTTCTAACATCTCATGTTGTTGGAGATTCCTTTGCAGAATATATCTCATGTTGGGCTAAATACAGATGGAGATGGAGGTCCTAATATTCTTCCAGTGTCCTTTAATACAAGGCCTCTTTGTAGGCAATATGATGTGCCGCTTCCTCTAAGCGGGGGTCATCTTCTGGTTCTGGCTATGGGACATAGAACTTGAAGCCATCTTCATTATCTTGTGGGATGAGGTGAAACGGTGAGTCATCAAATTACTCATCGTATTATCTTCGAAGGTAGAGTACTACTTTTTGAGCTGTGTCTTGCACTGTATCAACCTTGCCCTTGGTGAGTTGTCCTTGAGCATGAAATAACGGACAGTGCCAATTAGTTGCATAAAGATATTGCTGCATCTTCCAAAGCAAGTATGCCCATCCTCTTAATTCTTCGGGCTTGTTGTGAAGATAATGCACCATCTGTTCAACATCGTTAATTTGATATTAGAGGAGGATGGATATAAATATTTTGAAAAATGAAACTAAACTTAAGACAATTCTAAGATAGGTAAGATAACATTGAGAGAGAGAGAAGACGGCAGTAATACTTATATTGTATGAAACTCCTTTCTGATATTTTTAGGACTAGGTTTTGTAAATATTTTCTAGTGTAACTTAGAGTCTTATTCTACAGTCAAGCAAGCGAGATCTGATACCACTCTATAATGCCCCTATTTATGGGTCATCAAGTTTTCCCGCAACTGCCCAGGACTGTTCAGCTGCAAAGTACTGTAGTTGAGTGTACATCATGCCAACACAAGCTCATTCATAAAAGTCAAACTTTATTATAGGATTATGTCTTAGCAGCCAAGTTTTACATAGCGGGATGTACGACCCAAAGTTATAATACAATACAAAAGTAACACCACAAGCATGCTTGAGCGAAGATAAGACCTAAAACAATAAAATTGTCAACATCGAAGGAATCCTGGATGTCCTTCCTGAAGGGTTCTTCATTTTTGTTCCAATTTTCTTCTGTTGATGTTTAGCAAGTATGAGCACAGCCATACTCAATAGGTCACATAGAGAAATGCTATTTAGCTACTTGTAAGGGTCTCCAAGAGATGGGAGTATATTGGTGTTATTACTATATTTGTGGATGCAATTTATTTGTAAACATTCATTTAAAATATCAAAGCACTAACTTCTTTAAGATATTGGGGTTTTAGTAAGTTCATTACCAGGTTACAACCTTACCAAGTCTAATTATGTCTTGCTGTTGGAATCACCTATTAAATATAACTTCATTTATCGGAAGCACGGCGTATCCGAATACTAACAATTATGACTCTATAGAGTTGCCCAGCTTTATTCACAAGATTTATCAAACTCTTAATGCCATGCAATAGACACGCAATTGCCAACATGTGACTGAGTTGAGAAAACAAAGTGTTTCAATGCTCTCCTCTTTCTAGTCACTGTCTAGTAGATTATAGCTTCACAGTGTCGGGATTCCTGAAGTGGAATTAGTGGCCCAAATGATTGGACCTACCATTATTAAGTATGGAAGACTTCTCTTCCAAACCGCCCCGTTGTTTGCGGGTCATTCCCTTCTTAGAACAGTGTACACTTCAGTAGACATTCAATTGATTTGAGTAGCTACTTGACTAAGTCTGACAAGTAAAAACTTATGGTTGAGCGATCACTCTATCCTTTCTCAACATAAGGTTCTAGTAATTACTTTTCACCAACGAGGGAGCCATTCACAAACCAATAACTCAGTGCACCATGCCACTACCACCAATCCAACCATAGCCTCCTCCTTAGGGTAAGGTCATGGATTCCAACCATCTTGTAACTTTCCACAATTCATCCTTAACCTTAGAATCATTTTATAATTCTATCAACAAAATATTGAATCACTTAGTAGTGTAAGACTTTTAAGTTCTAATCTACTCATGATTAACTATGTAATAATTTTATTATTACTAACGCTTGTCAAGGTAAATATAGCCAGCAAATAAAATAGGGCTTTTATAGTGTTAGGATATAACTAGTTATCGTGTCATTTTAAATAATTATTTTAAATAAATCATAGTGCATAAATAAGAAATAATGGAAGTACTGATAATTAAATAATTAAATGATGCAGTTTTAACATGATCAAAAGCATGTGACTTGCCTTGAGGTTCAAAGTATTCGACTTGAGCTAGGACAAAATAAAATTCAGAAAAACCAAATAAATGAGGGTTTGGGGTTTTGTTGGAGTCTGGGTTAGCGAAACAGAGCTAGGAATGGTTTAAATGGACTCGAAATGGTCAAAATGGGTACATATATGTTTAATGGGTTTCGTGAATAGTAACAGGTTGAGCAGTAATGTGTTTAATTATTAATTGCGGTTCGGGTTGGATACAGTAACGAGTTATGAACAGTGGTGGATCGGCTTGGAACAGTGCTTTCTGCAGTAATGGGTGCTGATTCTAGTTTTTGGGCTGGTACTATTCGGCCCACGGCCTGCCTGCGTCATCTTCTTCCTTCGGCTCTACGGGACAACCGATCAACGCAGTGGCGATGGTGGTCAATTGCAGCGTCAGCGACGGTCTTCGATGGCAACCGAGGGCATGGCTAAGGTTAGCAAGGTAAGTGGTTTCCATTTTGGTGCTTTGTGACAGTCAGAACTCACTAGAGATGGCCGGCGGTGAGGGGGAGCAACGCGGAGCTTGACCATGGCACAGCGGCACTCTGGGGGCTAATCGGGAAATACAAGGGGTTTGTGAGCATCTCGGGCACAAGGGGAAGGTCATGGTGTTGGTGGCTTAGCTCTAGGGCTTCGAGGAGGGATGTCCACGGTGAGGTGGCTCGGTTGGGCAGAGATGGTCATCGCCGGCGGTCGAGGGGTCCAAAAAGGCTAAGGCAAGGTTACGGTGGGGTTCGTAGGGTTTCCTTGGTGCTAGGTCGAAGGTAACTGGAGAATGGCAAAGGTATTAAGTGGATTGGAGATTGGGGCTTACTGGCGGATTTCCGGTGGCCACGGCGAGAGATTGGTCGGAGAGGGAGAGCGTGGTGCGACTGGGCGGCAATGCTGAAGAATGGAGGCGATTGCAGGGCTTTATAGCCATGATAAGGCGGTTGGGAGCAGTGGGAGTCTGGCTTGGGCGGTGGCATGTGGTCGGAGAGGATGGCGCTAGAGGTTTTGGTGGCTGCTGTGGTGAGGTCAGCAGCAACGGTGGCACCTAGGGCTCAACCCACTCTCAGTGCCAACGAGCTCACGAGCGGCAGTCAAAAATGTAGGCTTGCGTGTCACCCGGTAGATGCGGCTGAGGCTGAGGCGGCCGTGGCGCGTGCATAGGATGAGGCGACTGGCGGTAATGGTGGTGTCAGGGCTTACCAGAGGTGCGGTATGGCTGTTGACAAAGATAGCAGCGACGGGGCACACCTTCGCGATGGCGGTGGTGAAGCTAGCTCGGGCGACCGTGGCGGCGTGGCGCGTGGCCGGAATGAAGCGACGGGCTATTTATCAATGGCCATGTCAGAGTATGTCAAAGGCTTTACAGAGCGCGGTATGGTCTTTCACGATGTTGGCAGTGGTGAGCAGGCTGTGAGGTCAGCGAACGGGCTTCGGCCGGGTAGAAGGGGAGAACAGGGGTGAAGGCGCATTCTGGGAAGGCACCAAGTATTAGGGGAGGCGGAAAGCTAAATAAGGGAAGCATAAAAAGGCTGAAAATTTCTGAATTGGGAAGGTTTCCAAATTCAAACAAATTTTAAGAAAAGTTCAAAAACAGTTGAAATTTCGATGTGTTTCATATGGCCAGACGACCTAAAAATGAGGCCCGTGCTCGTGCTATGGCTACGACCGTGGTGTGCATGTGCCGGCTGCCGGACCTAGTGTTTCCTGCACCGGCCATGTGCCGGTGCCGTGCGCGATGCGGCCTGCCCCTTGGACATCGTTGATCTGGTTGCCCACGTTTGATGCCTGCTGCCGCTCCAGCGTCGTCGACGCTGGCGACATTCAAGCCTTCGACTGATCTCTCTACCCCCTAATGCTGCTGCTAGCTTCGATCCCCAATGTCTCAGTAGCACAGCATCTACTGCCTATTCCACTGGTTGGCTAGTCTAGGGGGAATGTGTATGTGCAGTTGGTATTGTGAATGTCTTCATGGCAAATCCACGTGCATGCATGTGATCTCATCTGATATGAGAAACTACTGCGATTGTGATCATGGCAATGTGTTAATTCTGTAGTGTGTTACTTGTGGTCATGGATTTTGTCTGTGCAGGTAGGATTGTGAACTCACTTGAGCTCCAGCTCCCCTCTTCTGTTCCAGCTCCGCTGGTGGTTGCCTTCTCCTGTGCTCCAGTCCATTGCTTCTACCCCTCTCACACGCACTCTGAGGGGCAGTGCAGTTGTGTGGTCTGGGCAGTGGGTGTGTTTGTGTCAATGTGACTTAGTGGTGGCTGGTTGTGTTCTTGATCTCCCCTGCAGCCCTGCCTTCATTCCTTCCCTGGCCAGTGTGCAAGTGTGAGGCCAATGTGCAGGGGTGTGGGTGTGGGCTGCTGCTGCTGGTGTTCTCCCTACCAGTTATGTGTAGGCCAAGTTATGTGTTCCTCAATGTTACACTGCTTTCCTTGTGCTGTTGGCTGGGCAGGGGCCAGGGCAGTGTATGTTGCGTTGCATTTGCCTGCTTCACCGGTGTTGGCCATGCCCCTTCCCTGCTGTGCTGATAAATGACTGTGGTGGTGTTGATTTGGGCTGAGATGGCTGGCAACTACTAGTGTTTGACCTTTTCTCTTTTTTTTCCCCTTGTTTTGTCCATTGAACAATGGCATGGTTCTGCCAGACAATACTGTAATTTTGATATTTATGCTGCTGCCTACTAGATAAGTGATTGTGTTTCCTGCTCTCCACCACACAATACGATGGTTTTGGACTTGGATGTAAAATTTGGACTAGTTTGAGGGATTTTCTACAAAAATATTGGTGTTGGAAACTAATTTCTCTAAAATAGAAGAGTTTTTGAAAAAATAAAAATTGAAATGGATTTGTACGGATGTAGAGGTGTTTTGTGCAAAAGCATGGGCTAAAGTGTAAACACAATGAATTTGATGGGCTTCCTTGAATGTTTGCACAATATTAAATAGCCTATCTATATAACTTGACACTCTCTGTTTGAATATTTTTAGAACCATGAATTCTAAAACGTTGGATGTTGGGACATCCGATTAAGCATTTGCAATGCCATTGACATTATCCAGGGGACTCAGTAATTGCTTTATAGATATTAGGATTTCTACAAAAAAAAATGTTTAGTGTTGGAAACTAAATCCTCTAAAACAAAGGGGTCTTGTAAAAATTGAAAATCTAAAAGGATTAGTATGGCTTTCGAGGTCTTTTGCACATAAGTGTGGGCTAGAGTGTAAACACAAATCACGTACAATGGTAAATATGTTAGTGATGTGCCCAAGAGGTAATCATAAACAATTCAGTTTTATAGGCTAAAAGAGATATTGATCCATATGGGATTAGAGTTCTAATGGGCCTACAACGTGGAAGCTCATTAGCATGCTCTATAAATATGTGGAGGTGGGGCTGCAGATAGAATAGACTACTATGCTGAAAACCCTGGCCGCCACCTCCCCTCGGCCGTATCCGGAAACCCTAGCCGGGTGCGCGGTGCTAGCACACCAGCACACGGCGTTCCATCCCGAACGTGTGGACTCCGTGGAGGCACCGCTGCTGTTTCTGCTGTGCTGATCGGCGAGAAGCGCAAGGCTATTGCTAGGACACGAGGAGGAGACATTCAGTTCGTGAAATGATCGACTGCTTCTTCTTCATCAACGCGCATCTACGTTGGACCGGGCTGCTCCAACTCTTCTTCCGCTGCGCAGCGCATCTAGTGGTAACTATCCATGACTCCCTTACACGCATGTTTTCTGGTTGAACGCGGTAGAAAATCAAATGTTGTAGCTAGCGTAGCCTACCCGTTCTCCTTCAGTGGTATCAGAGCAAAGCTGCGTAGTATGTGGTCTGGATCATGCGCTTGTAGATGATATGTTGTTTGTAGTATGTGCGATCTATTACTAGTCTTATGCTAGGTTCATGTGATGGATCTTTCGGTGCATGGGTTGATTAGATCAATCAGTCATAAGGGGTTGAAATAGGTATGAGTTGATAGCATCATGTGGCCAAAAAGATTAGTTCGTGCTCCTTCTTTGATGTACGCGCGACTTGCCCCTACCGGCTGGAATCACCATCGGGGCTAACTGCGCGCACAGTCAGTAGATCGAGCCAACAGATCGAGATCTTGTGTTGCGGTCTCCTCAAGTATACCGATCGCGATGATCAATGTGATTGATCTAATGAAAATTGAGACATTTTGAATGGCTCGGATTTGGGTTGAAATAGGTATGAGTTGATAGCATCATGTGGCCAAAAAGATTAGTTCGTGCTCCTTCTTTGATGTACGCGCGACTTGCCCCTACCGGCTGGAATCACCATCGGGGCTAACTGCGCGCACAGTCAGTAGATCGAGCCAACAGATCGAGATCTTGTGTTGCGGTCTCCTCAAGTATACCGATCGCGATGATCAATGTGATTGATCAAATGAAAATTGAGATATTTTGAATGGCTCGGATTTGGGTTGATTTGATCGACCCGATGAGATTTTCATAGCGATTTCATAGATGCGATCTATGTAATTCTGTGAGGTTTTTGGGGTGCTGCCCTGAAACCCGCGGGGGGCAGCTCCCCCCTCGACCGCCATTGCGTACACGCATAGATTGTTATACAAACACATTCATGTCAGGGCGGTAGAATGCGTTCTACGCTTAACTTGTTTTTGCAGGGAATGATGTGAATGGTATGGCATAGATGTATATGTGATGCACGTGTGTTTTGGCGGCCTGTGTGTCGTATTAGTCACAGCTGGGTTGAGGCTGTTCTTTAATTGTATAACGACTTGCGTGTCGACTTGTGATGCTTGCGCTCCTCATGTAATTCATTTGCTAGCTATTAGTTGTAATAGTTTAGTTCTTTACCATGGAGGCTTCAAGCATGATAACAAAGTGGACAGGAAGTGTGGCGAAGGACATCACCGTGGAACCCTGGTGATGGCGACCACTACGATTCAAAAGGCCATACCATTCACAGTATAATGTGATTATATGCATGTGATGTTTATTTCCTGTCATACTATTCTTTCATGCCATACCTGTAGAGGATGTATTTTTCATGACAGAATAGCTTCCCTCAGAAAAATTAAGAATTTATTTGATGCCCTTCCAATTGCTGCGCTTATAAGAATTACGATCATTGTTTGGTAGGTCTGCCAAAGCAGAGTACCATCAACTATCTTGATCTAATAGGGTGGATGTCGGACATCCACATGCATAGTGTTGGTTTACTTGACAAGGCTATCAAATTGGATTTGGGCCTTGGGGCATGGTGTTGGGAGCCGGGGCATTGGATGCAACCCAACAAACAAGAGTCACATAAGATGTGATTAGCAAGCGTTGTTTACCTACGTCACTAGGTTTCTAGCGGTGATGCCAAAGCTCACTAGAACTTAGATGAACATGGATCTTTACCACTATATGTCGTTAGAGGGAAGACGATTACAAAACATATAGTGGGAGTGTCTTTTGTTAAATTGTTTAATGGAAGATCAAACATGAACATAGTGCTGAACTTTGCTTGTTTATTTTTTGTTGTAGATCATGGCTACTTCTAGTAACAATTCTGGTTTTAACTTGCGATCTTTTCTTGAGAAAGAAAAACTTAATGGAACAAATTTTATTGATTGGTACTGCAACCTGAGAATTGTTCTCAGACAAGAAAAAAAGAATACGTTCTTGAGCAACCCTACCCTGATGAACTCCCTGAAGGTGCAAACGTTGCCACCCGCAAAGCTTATGAGAAGCACTGCAATGATTCACTCGATGTTAGCTGTCTCATGCTTGCTACCATGTCCTCTGAGTTTCAGAAGCATTATGAGAATGTAGATGCTCACACTATGATTGAAGGACTGCGTGACATGTTTGAGAATCAAGCTAGGACCGAGAGGTTTAACATTTCAAAGTCCTTGTTTGCGTGCAAGCTGGCGGAAGGTAGTCCAGTCAGTCCTCATGTGATCAAGATGATTGGTTACATTGAGAGCTTGGAGAAGCTTGGTTCTCCCCTTAATCCTGATCTGGCTACAGATGTTGTTCTCCAATCTCTCCCTTCGAGCTATGAGCAGTTCATTATGAACTTTCATATGAATAGCATGGAGAAATCATTGACTGAATTGCATGGGATGCTTAAGACAGCAGAGGAAAGCATTAAGAAAAACATCAATCATGTGATGATGGTTCAGAAGGAGAATAAAAAGAGGAAGCGTTGGACGCCCAAAGGCAAAGGCAAAGAAAAGGTTGTTAATGAGCACCCTAGCTCTAAGCCAAATGAGCACCCTAGCTCTAAGCCAAAGCCAAATGGGAAGGTCAAATCTGGCCCTTCTCCTGATGATGAATGCTACCACTGCCATGTCAAAGGGCATTGGTCTAGGAATTGTAAGAAATACTTGGAGAATCTGAAAAAGAAGAAGGGAAGTGAGACTTCTGCTTCAAGTATAAATTTTATAGAAATTAATCTTGCAATTTTTTCTGGTGAATCTTGAGTATTTGATACCGGATCGATGATGCATACTTGCAAATCGTTGCAGGGTCTAAGAAGGACTAAAAGTTTTGCGAGAGGCGAGTTGGACGTGCGTGTCGGCAATGGAGCAAAGGTTGCTGTACTGGCTGTCGACACTTATCACTTGTCATTACATTCAGGATTAGTTTTGGAATTAAATAATTGTTATTACATTCCAGCATTGAGTAAGAACATCATCACTTCTTCATGTTTGGAGGAAGATGGTGGTTATGAGTTCGTAATAAAGAACAAACGTTGTTCTATTTATTTGAATGATATACTCTATGCACATTGTCCATTGATGAATGGGTTATATATTCTTGATCTTGAGAATAAGCCTGTCTATAATATTAATGCAAAGAGGCTGCGGCCTAATGATTTGAATCTCGCTTTTATTTGGCATTGTCGCTTAGGTCATATAAATGAGAAACGCATAGAGAAACTCCATAAAGATGGTCTATTCAACTCATTTGATTTTGAATCATTTGAGACATGCGAGTCTTGTTTACTTGGCAAGATGACAAAGGCGCCTTTCACCGGTCATAGTGAGAGGGCAAGTGACTTGTTGGGACTTGTACATACCGATGTATGTGGACCAATAAGCTCAGTAGCTAGAGGTGGTTTTCAGTATTTCATTACTTTTACCGATGACTTTAGTAGATATGGATACATCTACTTAACGAGGCACAAGTCTGAATCGTTTCAAAAGTTCAAAGAATTTCAGAATGAAGTACAAAATCAGCTAGGCAAGACAATTAAAATTCTGCGATCTGATCGTGGAGGTGAATATTTGAGCCATGAATTTAGTGAACATCTAAAACAGTGTGGAATTGTTCCACAGTTGACTCCGCCTGGCATGCCTCAGTGGAACGGGTTATCTGAACGGAGGAATCGGACCTTGTTAGACATGGTTCGGTCTATGATGAGCCAATCTGATCTTCCATTGTCCTTTTGGGGATATGCTCTAGAAACTGCTACGTTTACACTAAACAGAGTTCCATCTAAATTAGTGGAAAAGACACCATACGAGAAATGGACCGAGAAACGTCCTGGATTGTCTTTCCTTAAGATATGGGGTTGTGAGACTTATGTGAAACGTTTGACGTCTGATAAGCTCCATCCTAAATCTTATAAATGCTTCTTTGTTGGGTATTCTAGGGAAACCAAAGGATATTATTTTTACAATCGGGAAGAAGGCAAAGTGTTTGTCACTCGGAACGGTGTTTTTTTGGAAAAAGAGTTTCTTTTAAAGGGTGTTAGTGGGAGCAAGGTGCAGCTTGAAGAAATTTGGGAAACACCTGAAAATGTTTCAGCTCCTATTGAACCTCAACAGGATGTACAAGATGTTGTACAACCGGTTATGGAGGCACCGCCCCCAGTAGGTCTACAAGGGCACGTCGTGCAACTGAAAAGTTCACGCTCCTAACCACGGGACAACGCGACATATTGTTGTTGGACAATGATGAGCCCAAGAGCTACACAGAAGCAATGATGGGACCTGACTCTGAAAAATAGCTTGGAGCCATGAGGTCCGAAATAGAATCCATGCATGATAATCAAGTTTGGAACTTGGTGGATCCACCTGATGGTATAAAAACTATTGAGTGTAAATGGGGTTTTTAAGAAAAGGATAGACATGGATGGAAATGTTCACATCTATAAGGCACGATTGGTGGCAAAAGGTTTCAAGTAAATTCAAGGTATTGATTATGATGAAACGTTTTCGCCCGTCGCTACGCTAAAGTCTATTCGGATCCTCCTAGCGATTGCTGCCTATTTCGACTACGAGATTTGGCAGATGGATGTCAAAACGGCTTTCCTAAATGGAAACCTAAGCGAGGATGTGTACATGACACAGCCTGAGGGTTTTGTTGATCCGAAAAATGCTGGGAGAATATGCAAGCTTCAGAAGTCCATTTATGGATTGAAGCAAGCATCTCGGAGTTGGAATCTTCGTTTTAATGAAGTAGTCAAAGTGTTTGGCTTCATCAAGAATGAAGAAGAGTCTTGTGTTTACAAGAAGGCTAGTGGGAGCGCACTTGTTTTTCTGATCTTGTATGTAGATGACATATTATTGATCGGAAATGATATTCCAATGCTAGAAGCTGTGAAGTCTTCTTTGAGAAAAAGTTTCTCAATGAAAGATCTCGGAGAGACAGCTTACATTTTGGGCATACAGATCTATAGAGATAGATCGAAGAGACTAGTTAGAGTAAGCCAAAATGCATACATTGACAAGGTATTGAAACGGTTCAATATGCAAGATTCCAAGAAAGGTTTCTTGCCTATGTCACATGGCATTAGTCTTAGCAAGACTCAATGTGCTTCAACACTTGATGAGCAAAAGAAGATGAGTGCGATTCCGTATGCCTCAGCCATCGGATCCATCATGTATGCTATGCTTTGTACGCGCCCAGTTTCATATGCTCTAAGTGTTACGAGCAGGTATCAATCTAGCCCCGGTCTAGCTCACTGGGTGGCTGTAAAGAATATTCTTAAGTACTTTAGAAGGACTAAGAATATGTTCCTTATTTTTGGAGGTGAAGAAGAGCTCGTTGTAAAAGGATACACCGATGCTAGTTTCCAAACTGATAAAGATGATAGCAGATCGCAGTCTGGTTTTGTGTTCTGTCTCAATGGAGGAGCAGTATATTTTTGTGTCATCCAATGAGCTGATTCGACAACTGAGGCCGAGTATATTGCAGCTTCTGAAGCAGCAAAGGAAGCTGTTTGGATCAGAAAATTTGTTTTTGAGTTGGGTGTGATCCCTAGTGTGTCCAGTCCAGTGAATCTCTATTGTGATAATAGTGGAGCCATTGCGCAAGCAAAGGAGCCTAGGTCACACCAAAAGTCCAAACATATACTTTGGTGCTATCACCTTATTCGTGAGATCATTGATAGAGGTGAAGTGAACATTTGCAAGGTGCACACGGATTTGAATGTTGCTGATCCGTTGACGAAGCCTCTCCCACAACCAAAGCATGAGGCACACACGAGTGCAATGGGTATTAGATATTTACATGATTGACTCTAGTGTGAGTGGGAGATAATTGTATCAAGTCTATGTTTATGAAATTTTGAATAAGGTGTTATTTGGTTCCTTGAATAATGATTTTATGCATTGATTGTCAAGTATGTGACTTGTTCGTGAAACTCTTTGTTTTATTTAATGTTATTCTAAAGATCCCTAGTCTTGTGTCATTACGTGGGACAACAATGATTTATGGACTAGCACATGTATTGATTGATGATCATGTTTCACGGATCATAGATATAGGAATATCAAATCAATAATATGGACACATGTTAGAGAACATGGTGTTGGATTGACCCACTCTGAGACGTTGCTGGGATTGTTATGTTAATATGTGCCATCAAGCGATCTCGAGTGGTATACCTACTGGATCCTTCGACCTGAAATCGCCATTGTTTCTCACTATGTGTAGTGGTGCGCTTTGGGGCTGCCAAACACTACTCCGTAACTGGGTAGCTATAAAAGTGGTCTTCAGGTGTATCATGAAACATGGAATGGGATGTGAGCGGATTAAGATGGAATTTGCCCCTCCTACAAACAGGAGAGATATCTCTGGGCCCCTCGATGTGGTTGGATTAGGAAAGTGCATGGCCATACCAAGGTGATTAAAGAGTTAATCACAATGTGACTAAAGGGTTAGTCATGAGTTGTAATCCACCACAAGATCGAGTGAATGTTTGAGCTATCACAAGGGTGGCACGAATCTCGCCTTAAGTTCGACTGGTATCGTGTGGCAAAGGGATCCAAGTGTGTGTATATCAAGGTTTAGCCGATATGATCTTTATGTGTATTTAGGAGTCAATATGCCCTGCTAGGTGCCACTATTGATTTATGGCTTGAAAAGGTTTTCGGGTCATAGCTGTCTACACATGAACCTAACGGGTCACACACTTAAGAGGTTGGAATTGGAAAGCTTGCCTATATGATTGTCTCTAGTGCAAGTGGGAGATTGTTAGTGATGTGCCCAAGAGGCAATCATAAACAATTCGGTTTTATAGGCTAAAAGGGATATTGATCCATATAGGATTAGGGTTCTAATGGGCCTACAACGTGGAAGCCCATTAGCATGCTCTATAAATATGTGGAGGCGGGGCTGCAGATAGAATAGACTACTATGCTGAAAACCCTAGCTGCCA
Source organism: Dendrocalamus latiflorus (assembly GCA_017311315.1). NCBI lineage: Eukaryota > Viridiplantae > Streptophyta > Magnoliopsida > Poales > Poaceae > Dendrocalamus > Dendrocalamus latiflorus. Next base: position 18,806,173 of record CM029660.1, read on the forward strand.
CCTCCCCTCGGCCGTATCCCGAAACCCTAGCCGGGCGCGCGGTGCTAGCACACCAGCGCACGGCGTTCCATCCCGAACGTGTGGACTCCGTGGAGGCGCCGCTGCTGTTGCTGCTGTGTTGATCGGCGAGAAGCGCAAGGCTATTGCTAGGACACGAGGAGCATACATTCAGTTCGTGAAACGATCGACTGCTTCTTCTTCATCAATGCGCATCTACGTTAGACCGGGTTGCTCCAACTCTTCTTCCGCTGCACAGCGCATCTAGTGGTAACTATCCATGACTCCCTTACACGCATGTTTTCTGATTGAACGCGGTAGAAAATCAAATATTGTAGCTAGCGTAGCCTACCCGTTCTCCTTCAAAATAACCTCTCTCTATACCTTGACACCGTCTGCTTGAATCTTATAGGTAGTTTGGTTTGAAGGATTGAATGGTGAATAGATCGTTTTATTCTAGCTCTAAACCTAATTCACTTGTTTGACTTGAGAAACGGAATAGATTGGTTCAATGAGGGATAGTATCATCTCACCAAATTTCATGGAATGATCTTATGATGGACCAATCTATCTAAGATAAAGTGATCTCTTAAACCAAACACTCTATTTATTTATTTATATTTATTATTGAGTAAATTGTACCATGTGTCACTAAACTTGTCTAGACAAGTAAGTCACCGAACTGAGAAATTTGCATCGGAACTTGTTTTAACTGATCACCGCAGGTCACTCCCACGCCAATAGGACTTTTGCGCTGACATGACCCCGTGACCCTCACCACCGAATGCGGTTTCCCTGTTCCCATTTCCCCGTCCCCTCCGTGTTCCTGTCTACGTGTCATGCATCTATTAATTCATTGTTTGTGTTGTGAGACCCCTGTATTTAATAGATGCATGACACGGAGGGAACAGGGAAATGGGAACAGGGAAGCCTGGTTCTTCTTGGATTTTTTTTGCAGGAAAGTCCTCATGCAAATTTAAATTGTCAAGTGAGTAATCTGTATTAATCTTTCCCCTTTTCTTCCTGCTCATCCCCCGTCACCCAAATACCTCTCAGTGTCTTCAGTCTTCACCGTCTCACCATATATGCTACTCTGCCTCAGTCTGACGCCATGGCTGGAGCATCGAGGTCATCCGGTACTAGACTAAGGAAGGCGAAATGCCAGATCCCACTCGTGGCGTGCACGTGCTACGGCTGAAGACGGGTTATGGCTCACATCGAACACAGAGGACAACCCGGACCGTGACTTCTTCAAATGCCCAAATCACAAGGTAAGATAGGGCTGCTGTTGAATTGGTTTTCGTTTGGTTCTCAAGTGGGATTGATTTTTTTTTTCGGATTTTGATTATTTTTTGCTCAGTTTTGTTGGGCACGATGGAAGCTGCAGATGTCTTCATGGATAAGGGCAAGAAAGATGGAGAAGGTCCCGTGGTTTAACCAATACATGAGAAACTTGTGAAGCTTGTTGGGTTGGTGATGGATCTAGTAGGATTGGGGAAGGAACTGCTGGCATTTTTTTTTTTTGAGAGAGAAGAACTGCTAGGATTACTGAAGGGAACATTTGCTATTATAGTTTTAGTTCTATTGGTTCTTGTGCGTCTTGGGCTTGTAGCACTGTGTAAATAGAAGAATGGTTGTAAGCTTCTAACTTGGTGCTTCTTCAATGAAATTCAATTTGTTGTGTTCTGGTAAGGATTTGCACATGCATCTGGGTGTGCTTGTTTCAGAGTTCGAAATTTATGCACAGGTGGATGCAGTGAAGAGTAATGCATACAAAGCTTTAACTGACAGGAACAAACAATAGATTGCAGTAGAAGATGTGCTCATTGAACGACAAAGTAGTTATATGTAACAGGAACATTAAAGTTGTTATCATTGCACCAGTAGTTATGCTAACTGCAACATGTAACAGAAAATACATGCTTAGGCTTCTTGAGTATTCAAACATCCACATAATGCACCAGAAAATAGACATTACATAAGAGTAAATTGTCAGGGCACAAGAATCATATAACTTAGCATCATACGTTGCATCATGAAATTAAAGGGCCTTAAGATTGATTTCTTAACAATAACAAGAGTGACTATCTTTGCTGCACAAAAGAGAACTTTTTTTGAGAAAACATTGCTTTGAATATGATAATATGTAGCACCAGTTATAAATAAAAAGAAACCACCTATCACTGCCAGTCCACTCCACAACAGTAGTTGACCTCACTATTGTCCACAGTTGATTCTTCAGAGCCTCTCTTTTGTGACTTACTTGAAAAGTCTGGTATAGATGTAACACACCGGCTTAACAGACGCTCAAGATATCACCTATAACTATTGTCGCTATCAATTTTAACCAACAAATAAACATTATCAACAACTAGATTTTAAGAATAAACATTCAATATAATAATGAACATAAATTTCAGCAACACAGTAAATCATAAATTGAATTTAATATAAACCAACTAATTACCGAGAGGAATCATAAATAAGAATAAACAAAGAAACACATCAAATAACAATATTACGAACTATAAGTAATTAAGGGAAACCATAAATTATCCATTATAACAACAGAAGTTACTAAATTGTGCATGACATAAGGAATGAATTGCTAGGTAGAGTGAAGAACTACAAACTACATAATTCTATGTTTTACTCCCACCTAATGCATGTCACCGTCAACGATCACTCAAAAATAACAAATAAGTAAAGATAAGTGCAATGCTCATTATCATGTCACCATTTGTAGCTTATACTGACATAGCGGAGGGTACACCCGTCAAAATCATCATCTACCTCCATCCATAGAGGTGTCTACCGAAGCAGATCTTTCTCTCCACTCCCATGAAGGTGTTTACCTCTGTAAGTCTTACTCAAAAGCATGCCGGAATAGTCAAAATAGTTTTACTCATACCTATTTGACATTCTCACCGTCCTAGCTCATAATGCATATGTCATGCCATGAATGCAATCTTCCATCATTTTACAATATGTCACATTTATCATTAAAATCAATATCATACTGAATAATATATAATTAAATATAGCATGACATAATTAAATCAACATCCATAAACAATTATCAACCATCAACAATCATTTTATAATGCACTTGCTTCTCTAATTGCGATGATCGGGTTGAGTAGAAGGTGATACCATCTCCGAAGTTACTCCTTCTACAGTAAACATCAAAACTCAATACAAACTACAGAAATACAATCCACTACCTAACGACAACACTCCTACACGCTCCCCAAATCAACAATTATTCTCCTTTACCAGACAGTCTCCCCTACTATGGCAGCACTAAAATTATCATAACTTCTAACTTCCACATCATACTATAGCAAACTATACCACTCCTGAAATCTATACAAAATTTTCTACAACTTCTAAGCTGATCACATATCCAGATTAAATCATCTATACCCCATTTTTAATCTAGAAGACAAATCTATCATCCTCTAGACAACAGACTTAATAATTTCATATATTTCAATCTACACATGCAAATATATTGAATCATAGTATTTCTCATAAACTATAGAAAATATTATACCACTTTTTAGTTATGACCAAAATTCAATTCTACCATTAAATCAGTTAAATTAATAATTTCCTACAAGTGCGTCCAGCAGCAACCCGGTTCTGGACAGTAGTCTCCCAAAATTCAAAACTTCTATTGTACTCATTTGAAAATTATGTTCTTGGACTTTCTAGAATCCTTAAGAAATTACCTACATTTTTCATGTAGATCAAATCTCCAAATTATTCCATCTTCCATTTTTATCTATAGATTAATACGTGTTGCAAACAAATAGTAATTTATCAGATAGTAGGCTTACAAAATTCATAACACAAAATCTATTCATACGATTGACATGAATAAATACTCTACAGAAAGCTATCAAAATCCACTATAACTTTGTAGTAGATGAAATTCCTAAATTAAGCCAACACAGTTCTCGAAACCGTAATTGAAAATTAAGGTAAACAGATTAATCTACTAATCAAACCTCTAACGAAACTAGCTAAATCCCCCTATAATCTTAACTCTAATCATTACTAAAAAATTAACAAACCAACAAGGAAAAGCCTGAATCAGCCTAGTGACCACCAAAAACTCGATAGCTTCGTCACCCTTCCTTCCCTTCTCTCTACTGATCTTTTCCCCCTGCCGCAGCTCCTCTTTTCTTTTTTCTCAGTTTCCCTCTGGCTGGCACTCAGCAAGCATGCAACAGCTGGCGATATGCAGCTGGCCGAGGCACACACGTGCGTGATGCGGTGCTGGAGGCATGATGTCGCCCAGCGTGTGGCCACGTGCAGGCAAGCAAATGAAGGCATGTGGCGCGAACGGGCAGGCGGGCAACAAGCGGGCAAAGCATGCTAATGCGTGAAACAATAGAGACATGAAGGTGTGCGACCCCACATGTGGGAGATGAGGCGGAGCCAGCATGTGGTAGCAACAATCAGACGTGCTGACGAAGTGAAAGCGATGGCAGAGGAAAACTTTTCTAGTGCATGCAACGACGGCACCTATAAAAGAGAAAAACAATTAGGGTTTGGGTTTCCTTCCCCACCTCCTCATTTAACATGCAACAACTTTGACTCAGGTTAGATTTCCTCGCATGACTCGTTCTAGGAAAACAACTCCTCTAAAATTCTCACACATCTCATTTTCACGTATCCCCTTTCTTCAATTATGAATAGGTCCATGGAAGGGTTGTTTTTGGGATATTACATTCTTCCTTCTTAACAGAATTCGACCGCAAGTTCTACACCTCACCATTCTAACCGAACCAAGACTAAACTGGGAATTGAACCACACACATGTCTAAAATGAAGAACTCTGGATACTTCTCACGCATGTGAGACTCCAGTACCCAAGTTGCTTTCCGCTCAGTCTAATATGACCAGAGCACCTTGACATACTTCAATATCTTGTACCTCAATACTCACTCCGACTCCCCTAGAATCAGCACTGGTTGGGACTCGAATGTTAGCTCTTGCTCAATAGTCAATTGCTCTAGCAATATCTTGTGCTCTGAATCTCTCGGATATTTCCTCAACATGGAGACATGGAATACATCATGCATACCAAACATAAACTCAGGAAGGTCCAACCGATAAGCCAACTTCCTCATTCATGCTACGATCGGGAATGGTCCAACATACCTAGAGCTAAGCTTCTCTTTGGTACCAAACGGCATAATGCCCTTGGTGGGAGATACTCTCAAGAGCACCTAGTCCCCAACCGCAAACTCCAACTCCTGCCTCCTCACAGCAACATAACTCTTTTATCAGCTCTAAGCAGTAAGCAGATTATGCCTAATCTCTGTCACTCAGTCAACAGTCTATTGAACTCAATTGAGATCCAGAATTGCACTCTCACCAATAGCATCCCAACACAGCGGTGAACTATACCTTCGTCCATATAGGATCTCAAACGATGCAGCTCAAATACTGGCATGATAGCTGTTGTTGTAGGCAAACTCTGCCAGTGCTAAATGATCTTCCCAACTCCCCTTCCATGACAAGACATTGGACCTAAGCATATCCTCTAGTGTTCAGATAGTGCGCTCAGACTACCCATCTATCTGAGGGTGAAACGCGGTGCTAAGATGAAGCTACGTACCCAAAGTACTATGCAAACTCTCCCAAAACTTGGAGACAAATTTTGCATCCCAATCTGAAATAATGGTCTTAGGCACACTGTGCAACCGCACTATCTCTCGCACATAAATAGGAGCCAAATCGCTCGTCGTATTTTTCATGTGGATAGGAATAAAGTGCACGAACTTGTTGAACTAGTCCACCACAACCCAAATAGTATCTTCCCCTCACCGCATGCGAGATAAGCCAACCATAAAGTACATGGATATATCATCCCATGCCCATAGTGAAACCTCCAAAGACTGTAACAATCCTGCTGGACACTTATATTCTGCCTTGAATTGCTAACAAACCCTGCTGGAAGCCACATACTGAGCAATGTCCACTCTCATTCTTTTCTACCAGAAACTCTTCTTTAAATCCTGATACATGTTAATTTCACTCGGATGCACATTATAAGAGGTACGATGAGCTTCTTTTAGGGTGTCAGACTTAACTTGAGCCTTCTATGGCACACAAAGGTGGCCTTTAAACTGTAATCTGCCAAACTTAATAATGATAAAATCTCCCCTTTTTACCCTTATCCAGGCACTTCATTACTTTCTTGAGCATCTGATCATGATGTTGTGCTTCCTGCACCTACTCTGGAATAGTAGACTCAAGAAGCAATCGAGTCTTAGCCTGAGCGGTCCCCGCAAAGCAATAGGAGATCTCCATGCACACAAAATCAACAATCAGGCAACTCATAGTAGGGGCTGTTACCTTACGACTAAGAGCATTAGCTACCACATTTGCCTTGCCTGGATGGTACTAGATGGCAAGATCATAATCCTTGATCAATTCCAACTACCTCCTCAGCCTCATGTTCAAATCTTTCTAAGTAAAGATATACTTGAGAATCTTGTGATCAGTGAAGATATCACATGTCTTGCTATACAAATAATGCTGCTAAATTTTTTGAGCAAAGACCACTTGGTAAGCTCTAAATCATAGGTAGGATAGTTCTGCTCATGTTTTCTTCAACTGCCTCAACGTATAAGCAATCATATTGCCATCTTGCATGAGCACACAACCAATCCCAACTTGAGAAGTATCAGAATAGACTATAAAGTGCTTCCCTAGCTTAGAGAGGGTGAGAACAGGAGCAGTCAGCAACTTCTCATTTAAAGTACAAGAGCTGCACTCACAATCATCTGTCCATTGGATCTTTACGCCTTTCTATGTTAGTTGATACATCAGCTTGGTAATTATGGAAAAACCCTCCACAAAACACTGATAATATCCTACTAAGCACAGAAAACTCCTCACTTTCTTGACATTGGATGACATCTTCTAGTCCACTACTAAAGAGATCTTGCTAGGATCAATGAAAATACCTTATCAGTTAATCACATGACCCAGAGAGCCCATTTCTGAGATCCAAAACTTGCATTTCATTAGCTTGGCATAGAACTAATTCTTTCTTAATGTTTCAAGCACAAGCTTCAAATCCTGCTTGTGTTACTCCTCAGACTTGGAATAAATCAGGATATCATCAATGATACCAACACGAAGACATGAAGGTACTGATGCAGCATACTATTCAGTGTCTCCACAAAAATAGTGCCTATACCTGGTGGAGAAAATCCAAAAGACATAACTTTATACCCATAGCACCCATACCTGGTGAAGTCATCTTTTCAATATCATGCTCCCGAACATGGATTTATTGTACCCAAACAGAAGGTTAATCTTAGAGAACACCTTGGCTCCCTTCAATTGATCAAATAAATCCTTAATACGGGGCAAAGGATATCTATTCTTGGTAGTCACCTGGTTGAAAGTGCTATAGTCGACATCAGTTCGACCCCTCCGATGACCATCAGTTCGACCCCTTGGTCATCCTGATGGTTGTTTATGCCTACATTCTATCAGAAAGAAGAATACCGCTTAGTCATTCCTATGACTACGCAGTCCTAAAGACAAAATCAATTATCTAATTACCTTTAGGCATTCTTCTCTTTCTTCGACGGATACATCCACCAGAATATAAGGAGCCTCCATTTTGAGTGAAGGAGTCTTCTCGTAAACGAGCTTGACCCGGGAGTCAATTTCCCCCAAATTAAGATATGTTCATACAGATGAAGTGGTCAGTACACAGAGCTTAAAAACTTTACTATAAGTATGAGTACGATTGTTATTTACTATTCTCGTAGTCTCTAATCGTAGGATGTGCTCGTCACTTCAGGGGCTAATACGACGGGTGATGGAATCCTTTACCACGTGCTAGCCGGTAAGCCCTTTGTTCCTCAGCTCTTTGATGGCCGGAATGTAGGGAGCTATCCAAGTAAGATCCTTTGGGACCGCATTCCAGGAAGTATTTTCTTAGCACCCTTTCCCACAAAAGAAAGGTTGTCTTCATTGGTCATCTTCCAATAGAACCACTTCTTCTAGTATGGCTATGAAACTGAGTGTACATTGGGATGTACAATTCTGTCCTACCATTATGGAGCTTCAAACTGCAGCTCCCAGCAATTTTGATCTACCGATTCATTTCGTAATAATAACGAAATAGTTCGAGATCTGTAGGAATCCCCAAATACGCCTCACACAAGTACACGAATATGCTCAACATCGTGATCAAATTAGGAACCAAGTTCACTAATTCGACCTCGAAGTTTTTGAGTATGACTGTAAGAAAGGGATGAGCTGAAAGGCGAAGGCCACACTCACAATACGCCTGAAACACTAGGATTTGTCCAATCTCCTTTGATGGCCAGTTTTGTCTGGTTGCCTTGATCTATCTCATGAATTTCCGAGGAGGAATCTTCTCAGCATCCTCCAATGCCCTCAATTTCGTAGCATCTATATCCGAGATCGGCCAATTGGATGAAGGCTTAGTCATTTTTCCAAGTGGCTGGTTTGGATTTGGAAGACATCGAAGGAAAAAAAGATGACTTGGTCAGTGGCGAAAAGCTCGAAACAGATCGGAGCAGATGGGGAAAGTAAGGAAGCCAAAAGTTACCTTAAAGTAAGCTTTTATAATTGTGTGAGTTATCCGTCTTGGGAACCAAATGGTTATCTCAGGAACCAATCTGGCAGACAGATTGGCGAAAATCGATTGGAATTCATTAATTTCTCTGATTGAACTCCATCAATCTTTACAACTCAAGTGAATTTACCTTATTCTCCAAACTCATTTCTAGTCGATAAGTGTCGAAAAAGCCTTGCTTTCGACTACTATTTTGTCTATGACCTCACTATCTCAAGTAAGTTGAATTCACTTGAAGTTGGGGGGCTAGATGACGAGGATACAATAATCCTTTAATTATTATGTCATTATATTCTCCGAGTACACCCCTTAGCGATAAGGAAGAGATTTCCTAAGGCAGTTGCGAGTCTTACTACGACTACCTATTAGTCGTAAGTCTTCCTACGATCACTCAGTCATAAGTCTTACTACAACTACCTTTTGGTCGTAAGTCTTTCAATGACCGCTCAGTCGTAAGTTTTACTACGACTATCTATGGTCGTAAGTCTTCCTACGACCACTTAGTCATAAGACTTACTATGACTACCTATTGGTCGTAAGTCTTCATACGACCACTTAATCGTAAGACTTACTACAACTACCACTTGATCAAAAGTCTTCCTACGACCACTCAATCATAAGTCTTACTACGACTACCTCTCGATCGTAAGTCTTCCTACGACTACTCAATCGTAAGTGTTACTACAACCACCTCTCGGTCGTAAGTCTTCCTACAACCACTCAGTCGTAAGTCTTACTACAACTACCTCTTGGTCGTAAGTCTTCCTGCGACCACTCAGTCGTAAGTCTTACTATGACTACTTCATCGTAGGTCTTTCTATGATCACATAGTCGTAAGTTCTTCTACAATCACATAACCGTAAGAACTCCTACGACTGGTCGTAGATCTTACTGCAGCCAGCATGTTCCCAACCAGCTTGTTTACAATGACCTATTTCGTCGTGGGATCGTTTGGCAAGGCGGTCAGAATATGTACTCATTCATAATAATCACACACGATCTCTCTCTAACAATAACCATCACACGGTGAATGATAGGTTACACCTCTCTGATAGTAATTTCCGTTAGATGGTTATCATCCGAAGCATTGAGGCGTCTTTTGGCATGGGACAACAGTCACGTTTTGTCATCTTTATAAAGGTTGATGTCAGGGAAGAGTGGGATTGAAAAACATTGGAGCAGGAGATAGGTTAGGTATCTCGCATATCTCTCAGTTGTAATTCTTTCTCTGAGCAATAACCACATAGGATATAGGGTTATTATTCTCCTAGGAGAAGGCCCGAGCCTGTATAAAATTCTCATACCTCTACTCTACATGTTCATACACTGAGTCTTCTAGATTTTTCCCGAAACCAAACAAATCATATGTAAGATTAATATTAGAACATTGACAAGAGGGAATTTATTTATACCCAACTCAGCTTAGTGTCAATATTCGGCGTAGGCGTCGCTATTGTCGACCAATTGAGTGGTCTAATAAAACTCATTATGGGTAAAGAATTTTTTTTGTAATACATTATACTGGTAGTAGAAATAAAGTTTAACCATTGATTTATAAAGGTATTATAGATTTTTGTTCTTTAACCTTTTTTTCGGGAGGATATTTTGGCTCCTGGCTTGTTATATGCTCTTGGCAAGCTTGCTCATTAGTCCATCTCGATCGGGCACGGCCTGGCTCGTCATCGCTGTATATAAGGGAGTGTCTATACAACATTCGACTGTTTTTTAGGACAAAAACAGTCAGATTTTGAGCCATTAGATGGAGATCCAACGCCCTAGATCATTTTTTTGGAGGGGGGCTTGTATGGGTGGATCCGTTGGATGGAGATCTAACGCCCTAGATCAATCTGACTGTTTTTGTCCTCAAAAACAGTCGAATGTTGTCCTGTGCTTCTTTCGTTGCTACCACTCTGCTTCCGTTCAGACTACTCCGGAGGCGGCGTACGAGATGCAAAAGCAACCATCTCTGAAGGAGTACAAGACCGAGAAGCAGCGCTGGATCACCGAGCAGAAGTGGCTGATCGCCAAGGTAAAGCGGCGACCAAGGAACAGCCCCGGCAATGGCACCGTCGTCTTCGAAGGCCGAACCATGCCACTTGATGAAGGGCTTGCTTGCGAATTTGACCGGAGATGGTTCTTCGAGGAGGTGATGCGGCTATCAGGAGTCTGACGTCTATTGAACAACCCCGACCACAGCGCTCCGGACGCTGCCGCCACCGCCGTCTACTACCGCCTCTTGACAGAGGAGGAGATCATCCCCAGTCGCAGCGACGAGGACTACTGTGCGAAGCGCTGACACTTCCTCTAGAGTTACCAATTCATCCCCAGCCGTGGCGACGAGGACTACTGCGCGAAGCGCCGACACTTCCTCAAGAGTTACCGGTTCACCCTGTTAGAAGACGGCGCCGCGACCAGCGGGGAGGTCGGCGACCTGCATGCGCGAGGAGGCATGCGCAAGGAAATCCAACGGGTATTGCTAACTACTCGAGCGATGACCTTACAACTTTTCAAAAGGAAAAGCTTGGATCAGGGCATTCGCACTACTCCAGACACCATCCTTACTACTATCTCTTCAAAAGTTAGATCCCGTTCCAGGGGGCCAAAGCTTACAGTCAGAAGTTAGTCTAAACGGCTACACGTATTTTGGGATTTTCACAATACCAAAACAAAACTTTTTGATGCATGTCTAAAGAGAGATAAGATAGACATAAGAAAGAGGAGATAGCAATATTACTTATGATTTTCGCAATTCTTTTATATTAGAAATTAAAATTTGTAAAACCGTATTTCCTGATGAAACCAAATCTATACCTAGGGTTACAACCTACAGTCAAGCCTGGCTCTGATACCACTTCTTGTAACGCTCCCATTTCTGGGAGGAACAGGAGCGTCACTAATCCGCAACCACCCAGGAGTTTGGTTACGGACCGGGCAAGTATCATGCCTGCTTACGAACATTTAAGAAGAGTTAGCTTGATTGAAATAAGACCTAACGGTCAATTTTTACAATAAAACGAGCGAGCAAGCCCCAATATACTTACATTGCAGAAGAACCGCAAAAGCACCACAGGAAAGCCTGAGTGCGGTCGCAACCCTAACACGAAATCTTGAATTGCCTTCTTTTCTTCTGGTATCTGTGGGGGAAAATTATGCAAGCCTGAGTACTCCGACCCCGTACTCAGCAAATCACAAGGGAAACCCTACTTTAACTATTTGCACGGATTGCCAAAGGAAGGGAGTATACTTGGTTTATTAACTTTGAGTGGATGCAGTTTTATTTGCAAATATTTTGATAAAACGGACCCAAAACTACTCCTCAAGATCTCAGGGGTTTTCATGAAAGGTTAATTAACCAACTGAACAAGTTAAAGCATGTACAAATCTACTTAAGCTTCGCTGCTGGAATCACCCAAGTGACACAGCTCCAATAACCGGGAGCACGACGTATTCGAATACCATTTATTTGACTCTACAGAGTTTGCTCAGCTTTACCCACACGATCCCTTAACTCCCGCGACAGAGTTAAGAAAGCCAGGTCGTTTCACTGCTCAACTCTTTATATAGGCTCTACCCGGTAGAATTCACTCGGGTCTGGCACAAGAAAACAAACGTCCGCTTCGAGTGAACTCTACCGTTGTTAGGCACCCGCAGCACAGCCTGCCTAACCTTGTTACCAAACTCCTGCCTCTCAACACCTGTAGAGTTTCAATCGAGTTGAGCAGCTACTAAACCAGTGTTGACAAGTCAACTCCTGTAGTTGAGCGATTACTATGTCATTTGCTCGGCGTAAGGGTCTGGTCCTTACATTTTTCCCCCGGAGTCCGCAACCCCGTCAAGTCCGCGACCTTACAACCTAGGGTAAGAGGTGGGCAAAGACCATCTCGCGGTTCCTTCCCCAACCCTTACCCTAATCTGCATGCCGTCAATCTCTGCCCTAGGGCACGGTGTCCCATACCACCCTGCCCTAGAGTCGGGTTTTCCAAGGGGAGCGGCCCAGAGTGAGCGCGCCCGTGCGGCCTGGATGGCCGCCGCGTGGCGGAGCGGACGACAGAGGGACGACGAGTGCGGGCGGCCCAGATAAGGCGAAGGAGGGGATCGGACGGCTGGGACAACAGGGAAGCGGGCGAAGCGGTACGGTGGAGATCAACGGCTGTGGTTATAAGGCGATGGACGGAATGGTCGGAGGAGGAGAGGCCACGTCGCGGGGAGGGGTCTTCTTCCTCCTCCAGCCGCTACAGTGCCCCTGGAACAGGGTTACGGTGGCGACGGCGGTCTGGGCGCTAGGGAGGTCGGCGGCGGCAACCCAAGGCACCAGTGGGTAGACCTCCGAGAGGGGAACCCATTTTGGGGTTTAGGAGGAGAAGGGGATCAATGGAGGAGGCAGGGGCAGAAGGGGGTGGTTCGGCTCATCGGCGGTGATACGGGTCACCGGCGGCGATTCAGTTCGATCGGCGGCGGCCGCACGTTCAGGGGGACCCGGGGCTCACATTGGCGGTGGAGATGGGAGCTGGGGAGCTTCGGGGTGAGCTGGCCACAGGAGAGGTGGTTCGGCCGGCGGTGAGCTTCAACGACAGCGCTCCACGGGGCTTCTCCTGGCCAGAGACAAGCACCAACGTGATCAGGGGAGAATGGTGATGCTTCTGGCGAATGCAATTGGAAAATGAGGGGGAGATGGGGGAGATCCGCTCACGGGTGTTGCCGGCGCAGGGGAGGGCGGCGACGGCGACCAAGGTGATGCGGCGTCCATTGGCGGCTCAGGGAGGTGCTTCGGGGTGGTGGGAGACGAATGGAAGTGGTGGGGAGGTTCGGGAAGCAAAGGAGAGGGAGGGAGCGGGGAAACGGCTTTTATACCCGAACAGAGGGAGAGGGAGCCGTGGAGGAGAAGGCACAGGCGGTGACGCCGGGGTCAACCGGAGTGGACGGGAGCAGGTGGGCGTCTCCTCTGCGTAATGGGGGGTGTGACCGGGCGCTGGCAGCCGTAATGGCGAGGCGACGGCACGGGAGCAGGCGGCCAAACAGCATGGGCAGTGGCGGAACTTGCGGGAGAAGGAAAGCGAGGGGAGGCTGGCAGGTGGGGCCAAGCGAAGGAGGAGGCGCGGGCTTCGGACCGGATGACGTCGGGGCTCTGCGGCCTTCGGACCGGGGGATGCTGGGGTGGCGCGGGCGCAGAGGCACAGGGGCGGTGCGGGAGCGGGCGCGGGCGCCAGCGCGTGCGCGAGGGAGGAGGCGGGGAAGGGAGCGGCGCCAGGGGGAGAGAGCGAGCGGGGAAGGCGCTGGGGAAGGGAGAAGGCGGAAAGGGGCGGGGCGCCAAAGGAAGAGGGAGGTGCCCGGCCGAAAAGGGAAAGCGGCCGCGAGGGGAACTTTCCCAAAAGGGAAAGTTTCCAGAAATCACTCAAAATTCAGCAGAAAATTAAGGTAAATTTTGGTTTGAAATTTTGGGGCTTTTCATTCGCGATGAAGGGGACGGGAGCTAGCGAGCTCGATGTCTTATTTCATTTACTAGTTTACCTTTTTAAAAATCCTTCTACTAGTAATGTAGATGATGGTATAACTAAATTCTAATTAATATAAATTATTAGATCGTAAAGATTGAACAACTTATATTTACTTTAAAGTATCATAAAAAAGCTCTAAAGGAAATCCGGTTAAAAACTCACCGGAGAAGGAAAAAAGCTAAAACTGATCTGAAAAATAAAACAGAAAAACTAAAGAAATATTATATTACTTACGAAATTCAATAGATCCCTAACCCACTCAACGCCAGCGAGAAGCCAGAGAAGAAGAGATAGGGGCCGGCAGCGGATCAACCGAGTTGTGGCCAGCTGCTAGGGCATCTAGATGAGACGATGATATTGTCAGGTGGATTTCACATCCCGAAGCTGGCACCGAAACCAGCCTTCTGCGGGCAATACGCCAACCCACCAGATAACGGGGGTGTTTGGTTGCCAGCCACAGTTTACCACGCCTAAGCTTAGGCAAGTTTGACCAACTTTGGGAGCTGTTTGGTTGTAGCCACAGTTGTGGCAAGATTCCCTTAGGTCCCACGCGTCAATGACTCAAAAAAGTGTGGCAAGATTCCCTTAGGCTTGCTAAGGTGTGGCAAAGAATTTGAGCACCTTAACTTAGACAAGTGTGGCAATTTTTGTTGGCAAAGTGTGGCTAGCAACCAAACAGCCCCAACATTTTTGCTGTGTCGTTACGTAGGCTTTGCGGCTTAGGCCACCAGACAAATACTTGTTACCATCACTGATAATTTCAACGGATGTTGATAAATATCACTTGAATATTTTTTTGAACTATTATCTCTAGAATGTTTTTTTCTAACTATTATCTAAATTTGTGACCATTGGATTACAGATCCAACGGCCATGAATTTTCCCCCTCAAAAAAAAAATCTCCCCCTCAACTATTTCAACCAACTGCTAGGAAACGCTAGAATGTGCTGCTGCTAAGCACAAAATGTATCTGTTAAGTTTCAGAGTAATGAAGCTCCTTACCTTCCTCTAAAAAAATAGTGCTTTGGAAAAAAAATCCCAGGAAAAAACTGGAAAAAGAATCCGAACGACCACCTAAAATACATTAGTGGTAATTAGTTGCTTAAATCAAATATGCAAAGACTAAACACTAGAACATCTTTCCAGCATAATACATAAGCATAACAAAAAATGGCTGACATGCCAACAGAACCGTTCATGGAACTTGTTCATGAAGTAGGAGCAGGATGTCACGGGCGGAATATCTTGTCCATACTTAACCTGGCAATAACAAATTTGTGGCTTCATTTTCGCTTGAAAATAGCAGGTTGCTATATTTAATTGAAGTTGGAGAGAAAGAATACAGGGTAGGAAATTGAAAAGGCAAAAAGAAGAGGCAAAGAAAATTGTGACTTCAGTAGTTTAGTTTCACACACAGTATCCCCAAGAGTTGAAATCCTCTTAGTTGAAATTTTTCGATGGAGAAATTTCTTGGGAGGTAAGGGGGGAGGAAGGCAAGTCGTGGGGAGCGGGACACGTGTAGCATGGGGGTGGCGTGCCTGTACTTGAGATGGCTTCGGTGAGGACAACCTCAGGTTAGACGAACTTTCCTCCATCCCTCTACCAGGCTCGGACCTTTTAGGCCCTGTTTGGAATGCGAGAATTTTTCCCGATTCCTGCGGGAATTGAACTGTTCCTGCAAAATTCCTGCAAAATTCCTGTGAAATTCCTCTGTTCCAAACAGGCCCTTAGTATTGGTTTGGCCCTCGTCTTTCTCGACTGCTGATGTAACGATCTGTGGTGTTTGGATTTTGTGACTGGCCTTGTGACTCTGTTGATCTTAGCTCAAAGCCTCAACCTGAACAATTATCCTGGCTCTAGGATGCGAACTGAACCTCTATTTCACTCTCTGAACTAAACAGCATACTCTCCTCAAGAGCAAACTAAATGGTGATCTGCCTGCCGCAAGCTCTAAACGTTCACGAACCTTACATGGATAAATAAACAAGATGGAGTTTACATTATTCCTGTAGCTGATGGAACTTACCTTGTTCCCAGGTTATATCTATAGCCCACTTCAATTTCTTTTCTAGTCTTTCTTTTCTGTTGAAACCTGTAATTTCTATTCGAGGTTCAGATAAATATTGTTTGGAGTTACTACCCTGCTTTTGGTTGGTGGTGTGAGCTGTGAAGCATGCTTTTCCCCAGCCTATATTTTTGCTGAACCAACAATCCTATATTCCTAGTTGTAGTTGCAGACTTGATTAAAAATAGAACTTAAAACACATAAATCAAGACTCTAATAACATAACCATTTCGATTTTAGTTAATTACAATATAGAAAATTCTGAGGATGCTATACGGTGAGCCCTCTAGTTGTCAATGGCCTAGCATGCCTTCAGCAAGCACATAAGAATCCAGCAACACCATACAGGGTAAAACCAGGATAATCACAAGTTCACAGCAGTTTCCTTCTCCTTCACAGAGAGCAGCGCCGTGCCGTGAAATTTGGAGGCCCTGTACAAAGCTCGAAGTGAGGCCTAAACCAAAGTACTAAATATAGTCAAAATAATGTATGTATTGTGGAGCAAATGCATACCAAGAAACAAATCAAAACTTAAACTACTCATTAGACAATTGGATGACATTAGATCACGAAAGATTGAAAAGGTGCCAGGACCAAACAACCTTGACTGGGATTCGCTACATTTTAAAAATAGGGAACCTACAAAACAAAAATCATCACAATCAAACCCTACTCTACAAGTTTCTAGAAACTAAATCAAACCTATAACAACTCATAGTAAACCAAATCAACTATGACAGGGCAAATATTAGGGCGGATGCAAAATTTCTCAAGCCTGAAAACTGATTCCTTCTTGTCAGGCAAAAACAACACATACCTTCAGAAACAAAATTTTTTTTGGCGAAATTCAACAACGGTTTCGCGAAGAATTAACCTGGCCTGGCCCTGAATACAATCTGGTTGAATGGACGAGCCGGCCGGCCGGCGCTCGGCGGAGTCGCGAACGACGCGGAGACGAGATGAACTGAGGAACTCACGAATACAAGAATACGAAACGCCATGGGGCCTCGGGGCTCGGAGCCGAGAATACGAAGCACCACACACGTGAAGTCGCCGCGCGCATACTCGAGCTAGGCTGATTTTTTTAGGCCCTGGAAATTGGGGGGCCCTGTGCGGTTGCACGGGTCGTACGCCCATGGGCCCGGCCCTGACAGAGAGTAGCATACATAGTTGTCATCAATAGAGGGATAGGACATGCAAAGTGTATTTATCCAAAAATCAAAATCTTTAAGCTCATATTTCTACCAATGTGGTTTCAGGAGTAGCCCATCCCTCACATACATACATACATACGTACATATTCTCTTCTCTTTTTTTTATATAAAATTAGTTACAAATCTTCTCAATATATAGGCTAATATTCTTCAACTAACATATATATTCGGACTTCAAATTAGTCATAACTTCAATTTAAATTACACACGGAGGCGAACTTTACTACATCTCAGACTCATTTTAAACCATAAATTAAGATTATTTCTAACAATATCACCACAACCATATGTATCATCTTCCTCCAGAAAGACCGGTCATGGTCGTCGCCACAGAGGGGCATGATAGGATATATTGCGCAAAGTCTTCATCCCTCCTGTTAAGGCTCAAAAAACTTGGTTCGAAATCTGGGAGTGGCGCATCCTTTTCAAGGTATTGCATAACTAGGCGCATGCATGGCCTAGCACTGGATACCGAGTGTGAGCATAGCAGGCCAAGCTTTAGTACTAACTCTACTTCCTCCCTGATGTAATCTTCTAATCTTGGGTCTATTGTTTTGAGGACTGAACCGTTTTCCCATGCATGGAGCACCCAATCTGTCAGCAGCACTGGCTCACCAGAATCATTCACTTCTATTGGATGCCTCCCACAAGCAACCTCCAGCATAAACACACCGAATGCAAAGACATCAGTTGCCTTGGTTGCCTTCCCAAACCTAGCTAGCTCGGGAGCAATGTACCCCCAGGTGCCGGCCAAATGCGTGGTGTGGGCATCTGTTCCATGGTTGTGCAATCTTGCAAGGCCGAAATCACCAAGTCTTCCATTCATTTCATTATCGAGGAGCACGTTGCTCGTCTTGATGTCCCGATGGATGACAACTTTCTCCCAATCCTCGTGGAGGTAGAAGAGCCCAGATGCAATGCCTTTTATTATGTGAAATCTATAAACCCAATCAAGGGTTTGCTCATGTTGACCATGCAAAACTGTATCAAGACCACCATTTGGCATGTAATCATAAACCAGGAGGAGCTCATTCTTGTGACGAGAATAACCAAGCAACTGGACAAGGTTGCGATGGCGAAGATGACCAAGGATAGTAATCTCGGCTATGAATTCCTTCATCCCTTGCTTTGACTCTGGTGAAACCCGTTTGATCGCAACAGTTTGCTTCGATGTTTGTAACACTCCTTTGTACACCTTTCCAAATCCTCCTTTCCCTAGTAGCATCCCTTCCTTGAAACCACTGGTGGCAGTGACTAGATCTTTATATGTGAAAGATGGTGGCCCACACTCGATTTCCCACTCACCATTTTTCCCTGCCTTCTTCATGTTAACATAAAGAACAGCAAGAACAACAAGCGTGACTAATGCTGATACAACAGCAACTGATAAAAGAATGCGCCTGGGGATATGCGAGTGATTTTGTGCTTTATGTCGAATATCCTCTATTACGTCAGACAATGCCGAGTAGTTGAGTGGTTGAGCCTCCCCATCTAGATTAAAATTCCAGCCGACAATGTAGTGTCTGGACCTAACCGTGCCAGTCGAAGAGGAAAAGCCAACATAGATTGAGTTTGGCAGTACAGGTGTAAGATTGAAGGTGCTTGATAGCAATGGGTGCTGAGGCTTACGCTCTAAGTAAGGTGCTAAAGTGACATTTAGGAGGTGCGAACTGCCATCATAGTCCACCCATGCTTGCATTGGTTCACCACTAGCAAGCCTCAAGGGAGAGAACGTACCATTTGAGGTGTAGTAACCAGCAGGGTGGGAATTGATAGAGTGCAAGCCGTTTACATCGATTCCAACGTGGTTGTCATCAATATCCAAAAATTCGAGATTTTGTATGGTATCTAGCTCGACAGCAAAGAGTTTATTTGTGGCATTACCGGAGTTTTGGGCGTCTAACAGGCCCAAGTATTGAGATGGGAGAGCATCGAATAAGAAGTCCATGGTGGAGGACATCATAAAAGCAAGCCCATGCCCACTCAAATCTGTGTACTCACTGGTGATGAGGAACACGAAGGTTGTCGAGAAGGAGGAAATGGAGCCAAATCGGTGTGCACAGAAAGCGTGGCCTTTCCTCAGGTGATCGCCGTTGGTTAGCATAAGAGCTCCGCTTGTGATAGAAGCCACACCGCCAAGCTCAAGCATGCCAGTACCGAAACCATTGTAGGTGAAATTATCAAGACCGTGGGTGAATAACTTGGATGTGGGGATGAGGAAGACGAGGAGGAGATAGGGTACTGGGGAATGATGGAGCATAGCGAAGCAAGGTACCTTCCTCCCGAGGATTATGCTGGAGCAAGTACCACAGGACAAACAGTCTAACCGTCTATTTAAGGATCAATTGTTTGATTGTTTTGTCCAAGCATCTATTCAAAGTTCGATTGTTTGCCAATTTTTCTCGGTCATACTGAAGAAAAAGAAGGCCATTCGACAGGTACAGCCAACGTAACTAGAGGGGCACAATTAGGGGTGAAAACGGGTCGGATTCGAACGGATATTGCTGTTACCATATCCTAACCCATATTTTTTCTCCGGATTCGGTACCAATCGGATTCGGTGTCGGATCGGTCGGGATTAACCCAATTCGTTTGCACCCCTACTTGTTTGTAAGGAATGCATACAGTGCAGTAAATGGAGTAGGACGCACTGACTTGATGTTACTATTTAATAGCTGATGTGGAAGATTGTATTTTACCATTGCAAAAGAAAATGAAACGTCAAATAGTAGCACTAACCTGAAATCAAACTTGAAGATGTATCGGATTCGGACGGATATTCGGATTCGGACGGATATTGCTGTTACCATATCCTAACCCATATTTTTTTCTCCGGATTCGGTACTAGTCGGATTCGGTACCAATCGGATTCGGTGCCGGATCGGTCGGGATTAACCCGACCCGTTTTCACCCCTAGGCACAATATAGAGTTGACCGACTTTTTATTGATTAATGAAGCACAAGGGAAAAGGCACTATGTTTGTTGGGGGTATAGAACATTTCCATATGTAAGATCGAATTTTAGGAAATTTTACTAGTTCCCAAAGTTGGGTTCATCACAAGTTTGTTTCCTTGCATAAGTTCAGCATTCTTTTTCAGAATTTTGTGGTAGACACATAGAAACAACTGCTTTTCTGAGAATCCTTTGGCGCACACACGTCATCCGAAATTGTTATACTTTTTTTTGAAGCAGAATAGTTTCCGATTTCATTAAGGAAATCCTTCTCGCTGTCTCTCTCTTGCTCTGCCTCTCGGCCGACTCGACCGCACCCCCGCCGCTCGCAACACACTCGCGCCATGCCGCACACCTGCGCGCGCACCCCGACCTGGCGACCCATGCCTGGCCGCACATCCATGCCACACCATAGCCGTGTGCATGCGCTGCGCGCTCAGCCCATGCCAGCTCTGCTCCACGCTATGTCACATGCGTCACCTCGGCCCTACCACGTGCACCTGCGTCCACATCGTGTCGTCCCGCGTCCTGCACGCTGCTGCTGCCAACCGCTCCCGTCACCAAGAAGCGTGCGTGAACTGTCCGCCGAATTTTTTCTATTTAAGCCCTTTTTTTTGAAAAATATTCACATTTAGATCCCTGGTGGTTTTAATTTCATTTTTGGACCCAGGGGGTCGGCGCCGTGACCCACGGCGCCGAGGTAACACGTCTCGGCGCCGTGAAGCATGGCTCCGAGGTGCCAGGCCCACTCCAGCCTGGTGGCCTGCTTGGCGCTGACGTGGCAGCACCTCGGCGCCGTGGATCGTGGCTCCGAGCTCGGAGCCGTGGGTCGTGGCGCCGAGCTCGGAGCCGTAGAACGTGGCGCCGAGCTGCCTGCCACGTGGCGCCGAGCTCCCTGCCACGTCTGCAGACACTCGGCGTCTAGGGTTTGCACCGATCAGGCTTTACGTTGTCGCAAAAAAAATTACTAGTTGTATTTTGTTAATTTTGTTACTAGTTGCAGGAACTGTAATGATTATAAGTTTTGTTAATTTTGTAGTTGTGAATTACAAAACAATTTGAAAAAATTGTAAAACAAATTTATGTTGATTGGCTCGTTGTAGATGCATAAAAAAATATGGTAATTTTTTTTAGGAACGATTGTGCGTAGAACGGTCGATATATAAAATGGTAAGTGACTTTTAAGGTATGATATGTTTTAAAGGTTTGCAATTCCCGTGATTTTTGCAAGGTTTGGTAATTTTGTAGTTGTAATATGGGAACGAATCTGATGAAGTCGTAATAAAAGTTTATGTTCATTGCAAGTTGCACATGTAAACCAAATTATGCTAAATTTTTTTGCCGAAGGATTGAGCGTAGAAATATCGATGCATATAGTGGTAAGTGATATTTCGAAGGTGAGTGATATTTTGACATGGCAGGCATGTGGCATGTGTGCAACTCTGTACTTCTAATGTTCAGAATTCCACCACTAGTCCTAACATGCATGCCTTAGGGAAAATAACTTGCTGAGTCTATTACATTTTGTCTACTGGGTGTAGCGTGGTTGTTTCCCCTTTTTATCACGCCCTGAAGATGGCTCCGCTGCATCCTTCTTCCTGTCACTCTTGGTCTTGAGAGCTGCCTCCCGAGCTTGAAGCTCCTCCTCCTGACGCTTGATGGCAGCTTCACACAGACTTAACTGCTCCCGCCTCCTTTGCAACTCATCCTCCTTGCCCTTCAGACGGATTTGGTCCACCCTCACGCGGCGCTCTTGGTCAAGCCGCATCTGTCGTTCCACCTCGCGAGCCTGAGTCATCTTGACAAAATATTGTGCTTTGTTTTCCATCTCCACTGCCCGGTTATTTGGCCATGCCGGCGACACCCGATCCACCCATTCGATGAACCTGCAAGCCTATGTGTGGCGTGGTAGATGTCATCGATCAAGTTGAAAAAAGATAACGAGAAACAAATGATTTAGTTCTGGTCGTTACCACGAAGTCGTCATCCAGGTCAGGACATTTGAAGAACCTACGGCCGTATTTGGCTCGTTGTACTCGATCAGTCCAGACTCCCAACATCGTCCTAAAGCCGCAATGGCACTTCGGGTGCTCATGCCACTCCGGCACTCCAAATGGGTCGGACCTCCAGGAAGACATTGTTGTGTAGTAGTATTGTGATGCCTTGAGGAGGAGATGTGGTATGGAAGACATAGGAGGGAGGCCTTTATGTAGGCAGGTTATCTGGTGCAGTGGGCATAGTCCATAGAGAGGATATTTTCGCTTTTCCTGGATTCCAGTGTAGCAATAAATGGCCCTATGTAGGCTTTTCAGATACTATAGTCTCGTAATAAATTCATAGTTCGTAGCCTTTTCAGAGATTGGACCATTCAAAGCCTAGAAAGCTAAAGACCTACGCCCCTATATGTGTACAGGGCTACAGGCCTACTCATGTAAAGGCTAAAGACCTACGCCCTATATGTGTACAGGCTAAAGGCCTACTCCGTCACTGCGCAAAGCTGGCATATGCTGCCTCGTTTTGTCATGTCACTGAGCAAAATCTGAACTCTTTTGTCATGTCACTGAGCAAAGCTGCCCTCTTTTGTCATCTCACTGAGCAAAAGCTGACCTCTTGTGTCATGTCCCTGAGCAAAGCAGGGGCGTGTTGTCATGTCCCTGAGCAAAAGCCTCTTTTTTTGGTGGTCACTGCATTAAGCTGCCCCGTTTTGCTATAAGTAGCAGGGTTGGGGTCCCATGACATTGTGAATCGAACAAAGTAGTACCCTCTCTTTCGTGGTGAAACATACCATGTCTGAAGTCGAGGGGCCAGTGGGATTTGGGTCACCGAAGGACGACATTCCCTTAGAAACGAGGGATATGTTCGGTCCGCAGTACCGATTGATACCAAGCCGGCGTGCTCAACCACCGTGGCCGAAATGCAGACACAATGAGTATGCGGTCGTGCAGATCTTGGATTCCCCGAACGATGGGGGGCGACGTTTCTTCCGATGCTCACGCTCCGGGGTACAAATTAGTAATGTTACATTTTGTATTGCTTATGGACCCTCGAAGTTTATCGTCATTTTTTGTGCAGATGGCCAAATGCGACTTCTCCCACTGGATCGACCCTCCTCACGAACGGTATGTTGATCGTTATGTGGGTACATTATGGGCTCGAATATGGGACTTGGAGTACCGAATGGAGAATCTCACTGAGGAGAACAACGACCTCCGCGAACAGATGCAACGCGAGAGGGGCAACGAGGAGGTCGTGAATATAGGAAGCTCTTATGATCCCACATGTTGCTGCGCGAACCCGAGCTGTATATGTGCATGCCACTACCACGATGGACAACCACGTCCGAGGCGACCCCCTCAGCATTTCTCCATGTGGGTGCCACGAGGCTCGTTTGGCATGTAGGTAAGAAGGTGTATGGTTGTGTTGTGTTTTAGTTGTTGTGTTCGTTGGTGTGTTGATGGCTGTAGTACTTGGTTGTGTTGTCATTTTTTGGTACCCTCCATGTTTACCGTCGTTGCTGTGTTGATGGTTGTAGTACTTGCTATATTTTATGTACGTGCAATCTATGTGTTGTTTCGTGTTGTGACTGGGCAAAGCTGTTTTATTTTAGGTCGTAGCCTTTTCAGCCGATTGTGCTTTTTCAGGAAGCATAAATTCATAAGCACAAAATTCATAGTTCGTATCATTTGCAGTCGTTTGCAGTAAACATAAATTCATTGCAGGAATTATAGAACAACAAAGTACAGACTACGGATTCGTACACAAATATCACATGAATGTAACATATACACATACATACAAACAAGTAGCTCATTACAACACGACCCACAAGCCTACACATAAATATCACTGCCTCCTAGCCTTACCCTTACCCTTACCAAGGGCGTCGGTGCCTGGAGTGTAACGGCTAGGCTCCCGGCGGCGTCTGCGTGGTACAGGCTGTGAAGGCTGAGTCTCAGGAGCGCCTACGAGATGAGACGGACCTATCTCATCGTAAGTATGCTGCTCCACCTCGTCGTCGTCCTCACCCCCCTCGTCAGGGAAAGTGTCGCTCGTGGGGGATGAGCTCTGTGCCGTGTAAGACCCTCGCCGCGTCGGGTCTGAAAGTCGTGTCGTAGGCACGTCTACGTCCCTCCCCGCGCCGGTGCTGCAACCACAACGACTAGCCGCACGACGTAGCCGACCTGCTAGCCTCTATCATCCAACATTTTGTTAACCAACAAGATACGAAGATATTACGTACTAATTTTGTAAGTGGCTTTGTCGAAGCTTACCTCTAGGAAGGTAAGCGTACGGGCGTCGCCGACTGTCCTGGAGAAATGCTCTATGTCCTGTACGGACTGCCTCAGGGTGTTGCCCTGCAAACAAGCAGAAGAATGGATAATTTACTATATGTAGTGATATTTATATCTATTGGAAAATAAGCAATGAGATTGAACATTACCACACGGTCCAGGACTGGTGCCGTCTCCACCTGCGTCCCAAGGCGAGTCGACTGGTCGTACGGCGTGTCTTCGTCGCCCGAGGACGCAATGTCGGCGTAGTCATCCTGTGTCCATTGGCCCTTAAGCTTTGACCGCGTCGCACGCTGGTACCAAACTTGGTACCGCCGGAAGTTCTCGTTGCTGTGTGGCTCGTCGTTGTCGTCCACGTGGTCCTGAAAGTGTCCCCACTCCTCAACGTACACGTGGTGGTGCTGCTCGAAGTCTGTAACCTTCTTCTGTCGCCGACGATCAAATCTGCATGTCACGTAAACCAAACGTTAAAAATAGAAAAAGCTCTGTGCAATTGGATTCCAAGGTTAGAATTGAAATTGCATGCCACTTACTTGTGCAAGGCCACAGACGTGGAGAACTGCGCTACTGGCCACAGCTGCCTCATACCAAACTGGCGTGCAACTCTATGTGGCAGGTGATACTCAACAGCATAGAAACAGATAAGAGGGCACCTCTTCCTGTAGAGGGCCTCGTCTATGCTGCATAGTGCGCTGAACTGAATGGCCTCCACCTCCTGCTCGGCGTACGGCTCCCACTTAACCTGCATTGAAACAATTTAACGTTTAAGGTCATATACTAACAAATGAAAATCACGAAACCAAATGGAATTAACTTACACTAGAGGCCGTGAGCGCATCTAGCTCGTTCGTGTACTCTAGGTAGGCCCTCTTCGTCCGGGCGTAGGGCACTGAGACCTGGTCCCAAAGATATGCATGTGTCGGACGTCGACGAGGAGGAACCTCTGCGAACCACGGACGAGGAGGTGAAACTGTGGGACGACCAACTGGTAGACGACACCACATCCACAGCTGGAGGAGGTAGAGGCAACCACCTACTGTCGCGTTCGGCGAACTCCGACGACACGCCTCGCAGAGGTGGCGGTAAAGGAACGCCAACACTCCGGAAGCCCAGCTGTACTGCCCCGCCGTGTCCCAGTCGGTGAGGCAGTGGATGTACATCCACGACGCGCTGTCCCCCGTTCCGTCGGGGAAGAGAACGCAGCCAAACAAGTGCAGGATCCATGCCCTGCAATTACATGTGAAATGATATTAAATCAAACTATGTCAATTTAATCAAAAAGCTCGATTAGAAGACGAGTTTGCTCGATATCCACCCCTACCTGCAGTAGTAGGCAACTGTCTGCTCGTCCGCGTGTGCAGGGCACTCTGCGAAAGTCTGCCGGAGCCATGTGATCATAACTGCAGAACTGCGATGGACTGCCTCAGCAGGAAGCTCTGTCCCGAGGAAGGCCTCTACTTGGGCTCTCCAACCAGCAGGCACGCACGGTCCGATCACTGGACGGCCGTGAATGGCGACACCAAGTATCTTCTGAGTGTCCTGGAGCGTAATAGTCATCTCACCGAAAGGGAGGTGGAAGCTGTGAGTCTCCGGCCTCCACCTACATGATACAAAAAAGAGGACTACATGTCAGAGAATTTGAGGCGCACATAGCCGACCAACAATGAACATGCAAGTGGAGCAATGGTTTAGGAGAATACCTGTCAATCAGTGCAGTGATGGCCGGGGGGTTGAAGGTGGGCAACCCACGGCGAACCTGGTAAGAGATGGCGTCTAGGCCAGCCCTCTCCAGGAAGGGAGTGTACCTCTCGTCGTACCGCATGTCCAGGAACCCGTCATGGGTTCGAGGACGAAGGATGGGCAGCTCCTATATAGAATAGACCAATTTTTGTAGTTAATGCATCAATATAAACTCAAATTGTACAGGAAGTGATGAAGGCAATACCCCCCTCCGCGGTGAGCCGTCCTCGGTGGCTCTCCTCGTAGTACTGGTCTAGCAGGTGGAATTGCGCCATCCTACAAAAAAATTGAATTTGTCAGTCCAACATACAAGTAAACAAAAAATTGAACATGCATAAAATATGGAAAGAATAAGAAATTAAATAAGAAACATAGCAAATTACATATGAAAAAATAACTAGACGAACTATGAAACATAACGAATAACATAGCGACCTCCTCGAACAGAGGAAAGTTATCCTTCGTACCATCCTTACGGAGTAGATTCTCGGCAAGATGCCGAGTGCACCAACGGTGGTGCAAAGGTGGATACCCCGGTATCTGCTCTTGTACAGCAGCAAGTATGCCCTGGTGTCTATCAGATATGACACCCACCTCCCTACCAGGGCCGACCACGTGCCTCCGAACGAGCCGCAAGAACCATCCCCAGCTATCTTTGTTCTCCCTCTCAACCAAAGCAAACGCCAAAGGAACCAACGCGTTGTCTGCGTCACAGGAAATGGCTATCAGAAGTGTGTCCTGATACTTGCCAAGAAGAAACGTACCGTCAATGGAGAAGATGGGACGACAATGCCGAAAGGCCTCGATGGACTGAGCAAAGCACCAGAAAGCACGGAAGAATATCTGCATCCCATCTTGAGTCCATTCGTTTGGTTTCGGGACGTACTCATAATGCATGCCTGGATTAACCGCTTTGATTGCATTGAAGAGTGCTGGCAACTGCAAGTACCCATCTTCCCAGTCCCCATATATCATCTTCCAGATGCGTTGCTTTGCCCTCCATGCTTTTCCATACCTTATCTCGTATCCAAATTTCTCCTTAACAATCCCAGCAAGTGTCTTCACCTTCATATTGGGTTCTCCCTTTACTATGTGACACAGTGACTTGGCAATAATGGTAGATGTCAACTGCCGATGCTTCTGTTTGAGCTCTGCTTCGGCACAAGTGTGTGGGCCAACGATTCTTGTGATCTTGAACTTTCCCGTGTCCTTCTGTTTCCTAGCACAAACCCTCCATTCACATGTTTCCTTCTCGCACACAACTGTGTACCTTCGCTCCACATAAGAATGCCTCACCTTGAATGGCCTTTTACGAATCACTGAATACTCCTGCAGCCACCTTCTCAATGCAGACAAGTCCTCAAACATCATGCCCTTCTCAATTGTCATGCTTGAACCGGCCTCAGGAGCATCTAGCAGCTCGTCATCCCTTCCTTCTGCATAAGCCCCATGAGAATGCCTAAGATCGCTGAATTCATGAACTGATGGATCCCGGCCAGGGCAATAACGCCTGATCAGCTCAATATCACTTTCGGTCAGCTCTCCAAAAGGGCGGTCATCGTCAGAATCAACGGCCCTTGCGATCTCGTAAGGCTGCAGATCATCCACAATGTGAACATCCACACTGTTGGAGTCCCTGCAGACTTCTTCAACGTTGCCAGATGGAGCAACGGGAGGAACACCAACATTATCAGGAATGTCTCCTGCATCATAAGCACGAAAACGATGGGCTTGAGACAAAAAAAACAACAATGACGGGAAAAGGCTAAAGTGTGGCTCGACACTTACTGGGATGATTCTGGGTCAATCCCATCTCCTGAGGGGCCGCCACGACATCATCAGTCCGACATTCAACTCGAACTGGTTGAGAAATCTGAACCTCGTTCGGGGCAGATAGAGCATCGGGCACCTCAGGCACTTCTTCCACATCCACCGCAAGATCCAGTAACGGAGGGTCAAAGGGTGCCTGATCACCTAGTTCTGGTGAATAACCGTGAGGGGTTGGTTCAATAGACACCTTCCGCACAACAAGGTCCAAACATTTTAACTCATTCCTCATAACCACTTTGACATATTTGTCCCACTCATCCTCACAATCAATTAAGATCAACCGTCTGAGAATTGTGTCTTTCGAAGCGAAGTGAAGTAACCCCTCAACTGTGATGCTCTCCTCGTTTCCATGACAATGTAGCTTCTCCCGGGCCCTAGCAACCAACTCACTAAACGACGGCCGATCACTGAACATCAGAGGCACCCTTTGCATTTCAACAAATTGAACATTTTCATAATCATCACTTGTCACACTGCCTCCATGATATAGGGTCACTACGTTGTCCATCTAGTTCATACACAAAACCAAACTCAATACCTTTAAGCGAAATTTTGGATAAATCACATGCATACTTGTTTAAGCAATAAAATATCTAAATGAACCCTTTCCCATTCAAACATCTATATATCTAATAGGATCCAGATATAGTCACATGAGATTTTCAGTTATAATATGCAGCCTACAATGTCTTTTTTGGAGTCAAATAGAACCACCAATATTTATCTACATATTGTATTAATCACACCAATATTACAGTACAACTCATATGAACTTGCATTGGGGACACATCAAGAAGCTCTTCGAATTCCTCCAACTAGTCCTTACCGGTGGCCAAAAAGAACACATTGTCATTGACATGCCTAGCGTTTATAAGCTGCTGTGGTTGAATTGAACTTCTACCAAGAACCATATGTCTAGCTAGTTTCTGTCAAATGAATGGCTTTGGTAGTCCTTAAGACTCTTAAGCAAAGCATAAGGTCACATTGTACAGAAAACATGGCAGAGAAGAGCAGAAAAGGATTGACGGGCATCTACCTTTGCGGCAGTTCCTTCCCTTGTGGGGAGGGGAGGAGGATCCGTGCAGGCGGCCGGAGACACGGGGAGGCGGCCGGGCGCAGACGCGGGGAGGCAGGCGGCCGGGCGCAGACGCGGGCGGCCGGAGGCCGGGCGGCACCAGGGGGCGGCGGCCGGAGACGCGGGGAGGCGGCCGGAGGCTGGGCGGCACCAGGGGGCGGCGGCCGGAGACGCGGGAAGGCGGCCGGAGGCCGGGTGGCACCAGGGGGCGGCGGCCGGAGACGCGGGGCGGCGGCCGGGCGCAGACGCGGGGAGGCGGCCGGGCGCAGACGCGGGGAGGCGGGAGGCCGGGGGCGGCAAAGGGGGCGGCGGCGGGAGGCCGGGGACGCGGGCGGGGAGGGGAGGCGGGCGTCCGCGGCGGCGGGGAGGGGAGGCGGCGGCGCGGAGGCGGGCAAGAGCGGACAGAGGAAAAGAACGAAAGCACCCGTGACCCGTCGTGCCCCAGGAAAAGGCCGCATACTCGGCGCCAAGATCCATGGCTCCGAGCTCGGCGCC
The DNA here is from genome assembly GCA_017311315.1 of Dendrocalamus latiflorus. NCBI lineage: Eukaryota > Viridiplantae > Streptophyta > Magnoliopsida > Poales > Poaceae > Dendrocalamus > Dendrocalamus latiflorus. Next base: position 18,835,970 of record CM029660.1, read on the forward strand.
GTGGTCCATGGCTCCGAGCTCGGAGCCATGATCCACGGCGCCGACCTCTTGCCACGTCAGCGCCACGCAGGCCGCCACGCTGGTGCGGGCCCGGGACCTCGGAGCCGTGGACCACGGCGCCGAGACGTGTTACCTCGGCGCCGTGGGTCACGGCGCCGAGGTCTGGGTCCAAAAACGGGATTAAAACTACCAGGGGTCTAAATGTGAATATTCTTCAAAAAAAGGGCTATAATACAAAAAATTCGGACTGTCCGGGCACACTAGCTTCCTTTTGGACTTTGCTGGCCGCGTTGCGTCGTTTCTTGATTTATCTTTGGCGACGTGACGCCATGTTTGCTGTTGTCCTACATCTTGTCGATACTTTTCGCCTTTGTGTTCCAAGATCGACTTGGTTTTGGTTGTGCTTGACTTGGGACGGAGACGACACGCTACCGCCCAGATCGAGAAACCCCAACGCTGCACTTGCTTTTTACCGAACCGAAGAAGCCTTTTCCTCAAGAAAGCTACGCAAAGCCGCTCCAGGATCGAGCGAGGTGCGTCTTGGGAGCACCAGGCGAGATACGCCGAAATGGAAATTGTCGAGACTGATTTTTTTCAGTGATTTGGTTCTTATCTTGCTCTCATAATCATTTAGTACTAATTGTTGGTTTTATTTAGAAAAAACTTACATATTGTAAATAAACAGAAAATATAGAAGAATTTTTAAATTTTACTATTTTCTTACTTGCCTTTTCTTTTATAAAATTAGTTACAAATCTTTTCAATATATAGGCTAATAGCAATGGGTGCTGAAGCTTACGCTCTAAGTAAGGTGCTAAAGTGACATTTAGGAGGTGCGAACTGCCATCATAGTCCACCCATGCTTGCATTGGTTCACCACTAGCAAGCCTCAAGGGAGAGAACGTACCATTTGAGGTGTAGTAACCAGCAGGGTAGGACCTGATAGAGTGCAAGCTGTTTACATCGATTCCAACGTGGTTGTCATCAATATCCAAAAATTCGGGACTTAGTATGGTATCTAGCTCGACGGCAAAGAGTTGATTTGTGCCATTACCGACGTTTTGGACGTCGAACAGGCCCAAGTATTGAGATGGGAGAGCACCGAATAGGTCCATGGTGGAGGACATCATAAAAGCAAGCCCATGCCCACTCAACCCACCAGGGTTCTCAGTGGTGATGAGGAACACGAAGGTTGTCGAGAAGGAGGAAATGGAGCCAAATCGGTGTGCACAGAAAGCGTGGCCTTTCCGCTGGGGATCGCCGTTGGTTAGCATAAGTGCTCCGCTTGTTTTAGAAGCCACACCGTCAAGCTCAAGCGTGCCAGTATCGAAACCATTGTAGGTGAAATTATCAAGACCGTGGGTGAATAACTTGGATGTGGGGATGAGGAAGACGAGGAGGAGATAGGGTACTGGGGAATGATGGAGCATAGCGAAACACGGTACCTTCCTCTCTAGGATTATGCTGGAGCAAGTACCACAGGACAAACAGTCCAACCGTCTATTTAAGGATCAATTGTTTGATTGTTTTGTCCAAACATCTATTCAAAGTACGATTGTTTGCCAATTTTTCTCGGTCATACTGAAGAAAAAGAAGGCCATTCGACAGGTACAGCCAACGTAACTAGAGGGGCACAATATAGAGTTGACCGACTTTTTATTGATTAATGAAGCACAAGGGAAAAGGCACTATGTTTGTTGGGGGTATAGAACATTTCCATATGTAAGATCGAATTTTAGGAAATTTTACTAGTTCCCAAAGTTGGGTTCATCACAAGTTTGTTTCCTTGCATAAGTTCAGCATTTTTTTTTCACAATTTTGTGGTAGACACAAAGAAATAACTGCTTTTTCTGAGAAAATCCTTCGGCACACACAAGTCGTTCGAAATTGTTATACTTTTTTAAACAGAATACATTTCGGATATTCAAAAGAAATTGTTATACTTAAGCAAAAGAAACATAATATTCAAGATACAAGCAGGTTTGGCATAAAATTCCAACTGTAAGTGGACGCAGCCCAATACATAGCATCCACTGCATATGCTGTGGAGCCCAATGTCTCCAGCAGTCCATCTCTATGCCCTAGGGAGTAGAGAGCTAATAATAACCATATGTTGACTAATCGAATCCAATACGTTCCCCACCGTCCCTGGCATGTCTGGTATGTCCCAGCTCCCAGCGTCCATCCACTAATCCATCACAGTTCAATGCCAAGCAGATAAACATCAATTGCAGGTAGAGGAAGGTATAGAGGTTGTTGCCTATGCAAGTGGAAACCCGTTAAATGAACTTGTTGCTATTTACTTATTTATCTTTTAACGTAAACTTCTTACTGTTATGTTTAGGGCCTATTTGGGACTGCTCTGCTCCCACTTTTGCAGCTCCGCTCCTAAACTACCCAGCCAAACAGGTCCAGCTCCAGAAACTCCGCTCCAAGAAAAAGGTGGAGTTGAGGGCCAACTCCACGTTTTTCCTGGAGCTCCTCAAGGGGTACTCCAGAAACCAGCGTTTTGTATCTTCTCGTGGAGTTGGAGGGTAATTACCCACCACTGCCATTACACAATTCCATACCGATTCGATTCTTTTTTCTCCTCCCCACCCACCCGCGACTCCTCTCCTCCCCACGCCTGCAGCGCCTCCTCTTCTTCGCCCCGCGCCGCCCCTCTTCTCCGCCCCCCGCCCGCGCCTCCTCTGCTCCGGCCCCCGCCCGCGCCGCGCCGCGCCGCTTCTCCGCCCCCCACCCGCGCCGCTCCTCTCCTCCGCCCCCTCCCGCGCCGCGCCACTCCTCTCGTCCGACCCTTCTGTTCTCTCGACCGAGCGGCTCCCCGCGAGTTCGTCCTTCCCCAACCCTAGCCTGCGCCGCCACTGATTCCGGCTGCGACGGCGAGCTCTGCGACGAGGTGATGGACGGAGGTGATAGATCCAGTGATCCTCTAACGGATAACCTCTTTTCTGGCCCCCAAATCTCCTCCGTCTTGTCTTCCCCAACTGCGCACGAAGCTGCTGGTGCCGCCGCCGCGACTCGAGGAAGCTCGCCGGCGCCGAGGGTCGGGCTGTCGCAGCCTCCTCAGGCGGCGCCGTCGGCCGCCCCCATCCAGCCAGGACCGTGGCTGCCCCGTGCGCCGCTCTCCAGCCAGGCCCCGGCTGCTGGCCGCCCAGGGCCGGCCGCCCCGCACCTGGTGGCCACGGGTGGCCACCCAACAGGTGCCCAGGCTCCTGCCGCCCAAGCCACGGCCGGCCACCCAACAGGCGCCTAGGCTGCTGGCGCCCAAGCGAAGAAGAAACGCGCACCACCAGCGAAGACGAAAGAGGAACAGGTATTGCTCCTTCCTGTACGATCTTCATGAAGCCAGGATCCTACACAATGGTCTTCAGGCATCTGTGCTTGTTTTGATGATCCACAGAGCTGTATGTACTTTATGACCTATGATTGCTTGATTTACAGAAGGAAAGATAGAAGGTGTTATTTTGTTGCATGATAGGATATATATGAAAACTGTATGATACCTGGATGAGTGAAACTGTATGTGCAATTTTGTAAGACATTGAAAAATAAGCATTAGGGATGGTTTGTGCATTTCTCTGTATATTAGTATCTTTGTTTTACAGTCTCACACTGTTGTTAGTATCTTTGTTTTACAGTCATCATATCTCTGTATATTACTTGCCATGGGAATGCATAACTACACGTCTAGCCTACAAATCACCATCAAGTAACTGATATTTTAGTAAAAACAATATGGAAGCAATGTGGTAATGTTCTGATTTGAACTCTGTATATTACTTGCTGTGTCACATAGTGCTTGCATAATTCAATAGATAATGTGTGTATCGTCTTGAATGCTTGAACATACTGTTTCAATATCATGGTCAGGGTGATCAAATGGAATGGACCGATGCACATGTCACAATAGCTTGTGAGTTGATGGCTGAACAAGTTAGTAGAGGCAATCGCCCAAATACTCATTTGAACTCTGTAGGTTACACCGAGGTGTCAGATAGGTTTTTACAGCTGACCGGTATCTTATTATCAAAGACTCAAATAAAGAACAAGTGGGATAAATTAAAGGCTGATTGGTCCATTTGGCTAAAGTTGAAGAGGAGGCAAACAGGTACTGGTTGGAACAATGCGACAAAAACAATTGACATGGAGAATGAGTGGTGGAAGAAGGCAAGAAATGTGAGTGTTGTCAAACTGTAATAATTATGTACCGATGTACTGATATATGTACTGATGTATGTGTTTTTATTTTTACAGGATATTCCAGGGTGTGGCAAGTTTAGGAAAAAGCCTCTCCAAAATGAGGATTTGCTTAGGGAAATGTTTAGAAATATTACAAATGAGGAAGCAGATCATTGGAACCCTATGAGTGACAATCCTATTATCCCTAGTACTCAAGAGCAACCTTTTGATGTAGACAGTGAATATGGAGGTGGAGAGAATAATGCCCATGGAGACCCATTTGATGCCAACAATTTGGGGGATGAGGAGGTCCAGGAGGTCACTCCAAGCGCGCTTCCAAATAAAAAACCTCGTGTTGCTGCTGTTGATAGGAAAAAAGGCAAAGTCAAGCACAGCACTTCTTATTCATGAAGCAATTTCGAAGATATCTGATTGTTCAAGTTCCTTTACAACAAAGAAGCAAGAAGGGGTCACAATCAGGGAAGTAATGGAGCATGTTCTGGACTGTGGTGCGGAGTATGGCTCAGATGAGCATGATATTGCCACCCAGCTGTTTGTGAAGAAGGATTTTAGGGAAATGTTCATGACCCTTCCTACTAGAGAAATTAGGTTCAATTGGCTTAGGAAGAGGCACAATGACAAATATGGAAGCTAGAATTTTTTTTATTAGGTTCAATTGGCAACCTGTATGCAATTTGAACCTGTATGCTATTTGAACAATTATTTGGCAACCTGTATGCTATTTGAACCATTAATTGGATCTATGTATTGCTATTTGAACCATGATTTGTCTCTAATTGGCAACCTGTATGGCCATTTTTTTGTCTCTGTATTGCTATTTGAACCCTGATTTGTCTCTAATTGGCAACCTGTATGGCCATTTTTTTGTCTCTGTATTGCTATTTGTCTCTAATTGGCAACCTGTATGGCCATTTTTTTTGTCTCTGTGTGCAGAGTGACGAAACTGGTAGTGACCAAAGCGACTCTGACAATGAGAGCATGGCATTTTGGAATCTTGCAATGGGTGGTGCTAAACTTGCTGCAGCTTATGTTGAATTATACTTTGACAAAAATCCACCTAGGACATCAAATCTTAGTGGTATGGGGTGGTTGCTAGAGACATTGAACACACCAGGTGAGTGTCATTCGCAGCTTCGGATGAGCACAGAGATGTTCTACGACCTTCATGATTTATTGGTTAGAAGGTATGGTCTGAAACCATCCCTACATATGAACACTCATGAGATGTTGGCAATGTTCTTATTTACATGTGCTGGAAATGAATCTAATAGAAAAGTACAAAACCGGTTCAAGCACTCGGGTGAAACTGTTCATAGGAAATTTGATGAGGTCCTCAATGCTTTGATGGAAATGGCTAAAGATTTTATTAGACCAAAGAACCCCAACTTCCCAACTGTTCATAGGAGGATAAGAGATGACCGTAGAGCATATCCACATTTCAAAGATTGCATCGGTGCTCTAGATGGCACTCATATTCGAGTTTCCTTACCACCTGATGATCAAGTAAGATATATTGGAAAGTCTGGTATACCTACTCAAAATGTTTTAGCAGTTTGTGACTTTGATATGAGGTTCACTTATGTGTTGGCGGGACAACCGGGATCTATGCATGATACTAGTGTCCTGTACAATGCAATAAGAGTGGACGAAAGCTTTTTTCCACACCCTCCAAAAGGTATTACGAATATGAACATGCACTTTTTTTTTGTTCAAATGCTTACAAATGTGACCTGGTAATTTTTTTGCTCCAAAATTATAGGCAAATATTATGTTGTCGATGCGGGATATCCTAATCGTCCAGGGTACCTCTGTCCTTATAAAGGTGAGAGGTATCATATGTCGGAGTGGCATAGAGGAATGGAACCAAAGACTCCTAAAGAAAGGTTCAATCGTGTCCACTCATCCATCCGCAATGTTATTGAGCGATCATTTGGAGTGCTAAAAATGAAATGGAAAATTCTCTACAAAATTCCGTCCTTCCCGATGTTCAAGCAAAAAATGATTGTTGTGGCTACTATGGTCCTTCACAACTTTATTCGTGAGCATGGCGGTGAAGACTTGGACTTCGCTCGGTTCGATCGTGATCCAAATTTTGTTCCAACGATACCTGAAAGGTATCACAAATATGTAGCTACATCAAATGGGTCTACTACAGAACCGAATGCTCCTACTATGGATGTATTCCGTGATGAGTTGGCCACCGCTCTTTCTCTAGCTTGGAACTAGAATTATGTATTGGCCACTACTCTCTAGTTATCTATGGACAATTATTTGTATTCGAATGATGGACTTTGTTAATTATCTATCATTAGTCTATGGACATTTATTTGTATTCGAATTATGGACTTCGTTAATTATCTATCAAGCACGTTGTAATTTATGGGACAAAAGTACGGAATTATTTGATCAAAATATTTGTTTTTTTTTGTTTTCTCCAATAAATTAAATGCAATTATGATATTTTACATCATATTTAAATTTGAAAAAAAAATATTCAGTTACATATGCTCCGTATACATCAAAACATACACCACACATCATTTAGGGCATATTAGACCTTTCTCAGAGAAACCTCACGTTCCTGGAGCTGGAGCTAGGCTGCGTGCCAAACAGGACCACCTGCTCCAGGAACTCCACAGTGGAGCTGCTCCATGGTGGAGTTGGTGGAGCAGAGCTGGAAAAACTGGAGCAGAGCTGGCTCTGGCTCCTGGATTCTCTTTTGGAGCAACCGGAGCAGTGCCAAACAGGCTAGCTCCGAAAAAAATCGAATTCGGAGCGGAGTTGGATCCAATGACCTCATAGTTCATTTTTCCGGATTTTGTTCTGGATTTGTTCACTGTCAGTCCTTGTTATTATACATTTAGTACTCAGGCTTGATAAATGCTTGTCTTTCATGATCATTTTAGAGTTGAACCAGCCCTAGGTGATAATACTCATGCAAAGCTCCGATGTTTTTTGTGAGCCTAACGCAACTCATATGTAAAATCCTTGCTGAAAATAGTATATGTTTCATGTAAAATTAGGCGTCCAGCTTTACTCCAGGTTCAGAGCTGATCTGTTTCCACAGCTTTGTGGCATTTTTCATTTAAGACCCGGTATGCAAGGTCAAGATTGAGGTTTGAGAGGCTTTTGACATGATTTTGTAGCAAAACATTTGTGCAGGTTTGTGGTGGTCGAACTGACCCACTACTGCAGAAAAGGTCATCACAGACGGTTCAAAAACGTCATCACAGACGGTTTTCTAAACCGTCTGAATTTTATGGGTCAGTGATAATCGAAGGTTATCACAGACGGTTGTCGAACTGTCTGTGATATATCAATATCACAAACGGTTTTTAACTGAAAACTGTCTGTGTTAGCTGATTATCACAGACGGTTTTTAGTTACAAACCGTCTGTGATATGTCATCATAGACGGTTTGTAACTAAAAACCGTCTGTGATGTTTTTTTCTACCCATAAATCTATTTGTGTTTATTGGCTAGCCTCAGGAAATGCTAGCCATGCCCTCTGAAACAAGCATATAAACAAATATATGTATACATACAATTCACATCTCAATTCATTTGACAAACATATAACATCCAATTCACATCACATTTCATTCACAGACATAAGGCATCCATTTCGCAAATGAATTAATTGAAATGAAATAAAATAACCATTAACAAATTCACAATTACAGAGTGATAAGAGCAATAAAAAATTATTGTGCGCAGTGGAACTCTCCATCTGGTCTTATGACTTTAGACCAAAAAAACCAAGCGCACTCTCCTCGAATTTTTGCAAAGTCCGGCTGTTTCAATGCAGTTGTAGAGATGGGTGCAGCCTGTCAATAGGAATATCAATGCACGTACATATATAAACTAACAAGTATGAAATAAATGTGGGAAGATTGACAAACCTTAGAATTGGTGCGTACATATATAAGGTGACGCATCCGGCGATGATGTTGAAGAATGCGCGGGTGACAAACTTTAGTTGCTAATACTATGAAGCAAATGACACAAATTAGTGTATCAGGTTCATTGAACAGGATACACTAGAGTGTGTCACTTGCTTCATGCCCCTTGAAGGTCTATGTGGCATATATTATTACTACAAGGTCTCTAAACAAAGTTCTATGAAGCAAATGACACAAACTAGTGTATCAGATTCATTGAACAGGATACACTAGAATGTGTCACTTGCTTCATGCTCCTTGAAGGTCTATGTGGCATATATTATTACTACAAGGTCTCTAAACAAAGTTCTATGAAACAAATGACACAAACTAGTGTATCAGGTTCATTGAACAGGATACACTAGAGTGTGTCACTTGCTTCATGCCTCTTGAAGGTCTATGTGGCATATATTATTACTACAAGGTCTCTAAACAAAGTTCTATGAAGCAAATGACACAAACTAGTGTATCAGGTTCATTGAACAGGATACACTAGAGTGTGTCACTTGCTTCATGCCCCTTGAAGGTCTATGTGGCATATATTATTACTACAAGGTCTCTAAACAAAGTTCTATGAAGCAAATGACACAAACTAGTGTATCAGGTTCATTGAACAGGATACACTAGAGTGTGTCACTTGCTTCATGCCCCTTGAAGGTCTATGTGGCATATACTATTACTACAAGGTCTCTAAACAAAGTTCTGTGAAGCAAATGACACAAACTAGTGTATCAGGTTCATTGAACAGGATACACTAGAGTGTGTCACTTGCTTCATGCCCCTTGAAGGTCTATGTGGTATATATTATTACTACAAGGTCTCTAAACAAAGTTCTATCAAGGCTCCACACCATGCAACACCATGAGGAGATGATAACATATTTATACTCAATTACTATCGTTTAAAAGCAAATCATAGCATCACATAAAGGCCAGCGAGGGGTCGGGGAGGCGACCGCAGGCGACGGGCGAGCGGAGGCGCCGGGCGTGGAGGCGAGCCGAGCGTCGGTCTTCGAATGCGGACGGCTCGGGGAGGCGGCCGGCGAGGGCTCGAGGAGGCAGCCGGCGAGGGCTCGGGGAGGCGACCGCAGGCGACGGGCGAGTGGAGGCGCCGGGCGTGGAGGCGAGCCGAGCGTCGGTCTTCGAATGCGGACAGCTCGGGGAGGCGGCCGGCGAGGGCTCAGGGAGGCAGCGACGACGAGACAGATCGGGATTTAGATGTAGAATATAACTGCAGCATACAGGGAAAACCCTAGCCAGGGGTATTTATAGGGAGGCTTATTACAGACGATTCTAGACGTAGAACCGTCTGTGATAAATCTTATCACAGACGGTTTTTTATAAAAACCCGTCAGTCGTAAGCTTTATGTCAGAACGCTTCGTGTTTCGATCGTCTAATTAACGTCTCTCGATCGTTATACGAAGCGTCTATATCATTAATGTTTGAGTATACGAACCGTCTGTGCTAAAGGTTAAATATGCGCGCCTAATCCAGGTCTCTTCTACGTACGTACAATATGGCTTCTACTATTCTTGTGATCATCTCCTTCCTCTCATCTGTTCATCAAGAATTGTTCGGCCAGAACCTTACACAGGCGGCCAGCAATTTGCATCTGGAGCAGCTTCTCCGCACACGCCCTGCTCTCCTTCCCCGACTTTCTTGCATCCGTCAGCTCGACCTGATCATCCGCCGTCGACGGAGGCGTCTCGCTGCCGCTCAAGAAAGGGAAACAGCCCTTACCCTGGTTCTTCTCCACAATGTGCGCAAAGCGGAAGAAGCTCTACACGCATTGGAGAGACTGATGGATAACCTTGCCGATCAAGCAGAAACGACAGATTCTGAGGAATCTTTTCATGCTATCCTCTACGACATTATGGGCTATGCTTCTGATTATTTGCCCAGGCTGGAGGAGGAAGTGCTGAGGACAAGGACAATTTTAACGGCGTTCGAGAAGTCAGTGGCTGATCCTCCAAGTCCCAAAGTCGAAGAAAAAGCGTACGAAGCCCAAAAGATTACAATATGGGAAACTCTTTACCTGTACGACTTTTGTAATAAATTTGCCTCTAATTGAAATTAATAAATTTGCCTTTAATTTGTGATCTCTTGTCTTAGTAGTTCTGTAGTTAAGTTATTAGAAGCAATGTGTACTTATATATTAACCTCTGATCATGAACAGAATATGACAGACAAAGGGACATCACAGACAGTTCTTGTTAAAAATCGTCTGTGAACATTCACAGACGGTTCTTAACAACAACCGTCTGTGATAGTCTACACAACACAGACGATTTTTAATAAAAAAACCGTCTGTGATAGTCTACACAACACAGACGGTTTTTAATAGTGATACTAAAGTATCACAGACGGTTCATCGGTAAGAACCGTCTGTGATACTCGTTTTATCCGACGCCACTAACACAGACGGTGTCCAAATTAAAACCGTCTGTGTTAGTGTCAATCACAAACGGTTTTGTCAAACCGTCTGTGATTGACCGTCTAGTATTAGGCTTTCTGTAGTAGTGACCGCTACCCAAAAGTAAGTTCTGGATTTGTGTATGCAGTTTGCTTATGCGTGTACAGGGCAAGACCTTAAGCATGTAGCAGCAAAGACTTCGAGTTGCTCTTGTTCTACACAAGCTCTAATTTGGTGGGTTCAAATAGTTTTATGTCAGGTTCTTGATCATAAATCAGAAACGTCAGCCATTGAGCCGAAACACTCATCTCCTTGCTCCGAGGTGATGATCCTGCCGAGAGCACGACATGCTGCAAGAGGTTAGTGCTGGACCTTGGACGCTGTGGACGGCCACTAGAGAAAAATCAATCCGTTCTGGTGGTGTCCTGTTCCATAAATTTGTCTTCTTCACTTCTTGTTCAGTAGGTGTTTATTTACAATCCTGTTCAGGAATTGAGAGGGACTGGTTGAGTCAATTGGTTCCAAACGATGTGGCACTCTTGTTTTATAGGTAAAAAAAGGCTATGGTTGGAGTCCCATTAATTACGAAATTTTTGTACGGATAATCCCTTTTTTATTCGAAAATACATAAATATACCCGCGAGAAATTTTTTTACAAAAATAGTCTCCAGTCGCCGCCCCATTGGGCGACTTCTGCCTTTCGCCCAACCGTGAAGCGACAGTTAGGAAATGTGTGAACCGTTGGGCAACTTATACAGTCGCTCTACGGTTGAGCGACTGTAATTTCAGTCGCTGTATGGTTGAGCGACTGAAATTGCAGTCGCTCAACCGTAGGGCGACAGGAGTGGATACCACTTATTCCACCGCCTGCCGCCCACTAGCAACCACTTTTCCCTCATTTCCCCCATTCTGCGCAGAGAGCCAGAGAGAAGAAGAGAGGAGGAAGAGGAAGGGGAGAAAAGAGGGAGGAGGGGAAGAAAAGGAGGAGAGGGGAGAAGAGAAGGAGAGGAGGACAGGGTTGAAGGAGGAGGTGAGGGCGGAAGAAGGAGTCCAAGCTATTCCATCGATTTGGATCCAGGTATTTTTGTTAATTAGGTTGTATTTACACTATTGTTTAGATGAAATATTGGTGTTAGTAAAAATTGTAGATGTAGTATACATTTTGTAGTATAGAAATTTGACTACCCTTTTTAGTATGGAAAGTTTAGTTTAGTGTTGAACGATGTTATTTGACATGTCGTAAATTTCAATCGTACATGTAGGTGTACATCATTAATGGCCAGTACTACATTGAGAGTGTATTATGGTGCTGGAATGATTCGTGAAGGTCCGAATGGTGTGGATTTAAGCGATTTTCCGCAAGTCACTCTCGTACTTCCCGATGACGAGAATGCTGGAATGACAGATGTGCAACATTGGCTGACCGAGAGTTTTTCATTGGACCCCGAGGTGTGCAGCGTCGTTGTGCAAGGGCTTTGGAGCCGGTCTCCCACTGACATCAGATGGGAGTTGAAGACATTGGTGCGCTCAGCTTCGTGGAAGGGATTTGTGCAAGGGTGCCGGCGCCGTGGATACGAGTGTGTCCTGCTTGTGCAACCGTGCTCACTACAAGCAGCTGCGCAAGCTCGTGCGTCCGCCTATGCTTCAGGAGGTGCTAGCAGCTCGGGCGGGCCGCACGTTGGTGGAGCTGATGAAGTTGCTCGTGATGAAGGCAATGCGGTACATGGAGGAGAGTTACAGCTGTCAAGCTATAGAGACGGAACTGGGCAAGCAGATGAATGAGAGCATAATGAGTATATCGTGCAGCAGATGGAATCTGATGACCAGAGGGCATGTGATGAAGAGCAAGCTGTAGAGGACGACGAGGAGGATAGTTCGGATGATGAAGAAGTTCCTATCCCCCAGGAATGGAACCGGTTTAATGCGGAGGGTGTTTCCGCCCATGATGAACATGAATCACCATGGGAGTATCATGAGACAGAGGTTCGGGTGCATGCTACGTTTGCTGACAAGGAAGCGCTGCAGGATGCCATCAAGCTTTGGGCCCTCTCAATGCAACGGACATTTCGCGTCGTCAAATCAAGCCAGGAGCAGTACACTGTGAAGTGCGAGCAGGCTGGTTGTCCTTGGAGGGTGCACGCACGTAGACCGAAGTATGACACTCACTGGATTGTGTCCAAGGTGGAGCCGCACTCCTGCATTCTGAACACTGTCTTGGCGAGGCATCGTAACCTGACGTCCGGATTTATAGCCAATTTGATGTATGGGGAGATAGTGGAGAAGAGAGATATTGCGGCAACGCATATTGTGGTAGCTATCGAGAATAAATTCAAGTATAAGATTAGCTACGCGAAGGCGTGGTGTGCCAATCAAAAGGCGTTGGAAAAACGTTTTGGCACTTTCGAGGCGGCGTACGACAACCTTCCTCGTATGCTTAAGGTGTTGCAACAAAGGAACCCGGGCACGTACATCGCCGTGCACGAGAAGTCGTCCATAAGTCCACCGGGTTTTGCAGTGTTGCAGAGAGCATTGTTTGCATTTGGTGCTAGCATTGAAGCATTCAAGCACATGCTGCCAGTGATCTCTGTAGATGGGACCTTCTTGACAGGCAAATACAAAGGGCAGCTCCTGACGGCCATAGGCGTTGACGGTAACAATCAAATATTGCCGCTGGCTATTGCATTTGTGGAGAGCGAGAATTATGAGAGCTGGCTGTGGTTTCTCAGACATGTGAAGGCTGGAGTTGTAGGCAGCCGTCCTGGTGTGTGCGTAATCTATGATCGCCACGCCGAGATTATAAAGGCGATACGAAAACTTCAAGAAGACCCTGAGGAGAGCGTTCCTTGGCCGGACATGAGGAACCGATGGTGCAGTCGTCACTTAGGGGCAAACTTTTTCAAGCAATTCCCGAAACAATCTTTGATGAAGCTATTCAAGAGGCTGGCTAGGCAGAACCAGCAAAGAAAATTTGATGCTTTATGGGGGTTGTTGGATGAGCACACCAGGAAGAACGTCGACGAGAGGAGCAAGGGGCCGGTCATTCCTGGGGCGGCACAACCGCAATGCTTGGCAGCAATCGATGAGTCTAACCCAAGTGGTCCAAGAAGGAGGAGCGCGCGAAACATCAAGTGCTTCTCGCAGTGGATCGAGGGGGAACCATTGGAGAAGTGGTCGTTGTTGCACGACACGGATGGCGCAAGGTACGGAATAATGACAAGTAACCTTGCCGAGGTGTACAATTGGGTTCTCAGGGGTCTCCGTTCTCAGCCCCTCATCGCCATCGTGGAAGGTGTTCTTCACAGCACAATCCGCTACTTCAGGGAGAGGCACGCGAGTGCCGCACTTCATGCGGCCAATCCCGGAGCCCTGTATTCGTCAAAAATTACCACGTACATGGAGACGAAGGCACAAAAGGGTCAATTGCACACAGTGCATGTCATGGGCAACAGGGAGCATCGTTTCGAGGTGATACTCCGTGACAGAGCCGGATTTGGGACATCTCGTTCACTTATTACTCACGAGGTATGCCTTGGAGATCATGCAAACGAACCTAACTGCACATGCAACAAGCTTAAGTTGTTACACAGGCCATGCTCTCATGTCCTCGCTGCATGCGGAACCGTGGGCATGGATCCTTCCAACTTCGTGTCCGAGTACTTTTTTAAGGAGACAATACTGCAAGCTTGGTGTGGGGAGCTCCGGGGGTTCAGGGCGGTGGGAAACTTCACCACGTTGGACATTTCAGCGAGGACCTGGGTTCCGGATATTAACATGCTAAAGGGTGGGAAGGGTCGGCGACAGACCCGACGTATTAGAAATGACATGAACGAATCACAAGCTGGAACATCTGGTGCACGTTGTGGGCGATGCGGTCAGGAGGGGCACACAGCTAGACGATGCAATGCATGTCCGGATCAGTAGTTGGTGTTGTATTGCATGCTAAATTTCATGTACCATTTGTAAACCTTGTATGTTACATCCCTTTTCTGTAATGCACTTATGTACAATGTCATTTAAGTATGTACCATTTAAGTATTGCAATTTATTTTGCCTTGTGATAACAACTCCACGTACATAACAACCAATTCATCACATGCTTAACAACGTTGCACATTACATCGTTATGGAAAGAGGGCACAGAATATGAAGGTCACAGAAAATGAAGGCGTCATGCACTTACAACACGAAACAACACATACATTGCACATACAGACAGAATTTATGAAAAGTTCTACACCCAAAACATCAACACAACAGTCCTACTGGCACAGCATCAACACATTCGGTACCCTCGTGGCCTACATGCCAAACGAGCCTCGTGGCACCCACATGGAGAACTGCTGAGGGGGCCGCCTCGGACGGGGCTGGCCATCGTGGTAGTGGCACGCACATATGCAGCTCGGGTTCGCGCAGCAACATGTGGGATCATAAGAGCTTCCTATGTTGACAACCTCCTCGTTTCCCCTCTCGCGTTGCATCTGTTGCCGGAGCTCATTGTTCTCCTCATTGAGAGTCTCCATTCGGTACTCCAAGTCCATTATTCGGTCCCATAAAGTACCCACATAACGGTCAATATACCGTTCATGAGGAGGGTCGATCCAGCGGGAGAAGTCGCATTTCGCCATCTGCGAAAAATGACAGTAAACATGGAGGGTCCATAAGCAATAAAAAATGTACTATTAGTAATTTGTACCCCGGAGCGTGGGCATCGGAAGAAACGGCGCCCGCCATCGTTCGGCCCTTCCAGGACCTGCACGACCACGTACTCATTGTGTCTGCATTTCGGCCACGCTGGTTGCGCACGCCGGCTTGGTACCAAACGGTACTGTGGTCCGAACATCTCCCTCCTTTCCAAGGGAAGGTCTTCCTTCGGTGACCCATATCCGACTGGCCCCTCATCTTCCGCCATGGTATGTTCTTTGTTCGATTTACAGGGTTTTCTGGCTACAACTTCATGGGACCTCTACCGTGTTATTTATATCGAATGGCGAGACAAAAGATGGCTGCTTTGCCCAGAGACATGACAAAAGCGCTCAGCTTTATTCGGTGAGATGACAACACATGCCAGCTTTACGCAGTGATATGACAAATCGGGCCAGCTTTGCTCAGTCACATGACAACACATGGCAGCTAAACTGCCTACATAAAGACTACGATCTGAAAAGCCTTCATACGAACATTTATTGCTACTCTGAAAAGCCTACATAGGAACATTTATTGCTACTCTGAAAAGCCTATCGCTACAGAAACCAACAAAATAGGGGCGTAGGCTGTAGCCTTTACAGTGAGTGTTCACGTCATAGGCATGTCTCCTTTCCAGTGAGTTTTCATGTCACCTTTCCTTGTTGTTTCATAAATACAGGATACAGGCTCTGAAAAGCCTACATAGGGACATTTCCATGGACTTTGCCCACTGCACCAGATAACCTGCCTACATAAAGGCCTCCTATGTCTTCCATACCACATCTCCTCCTCAAGTCTTCACAATACTACTACACAACAATGTCTTCCTGGAGGTCCGACCCATTTGGAGTGCCGGAGTGGCATGAGCGCCCGAAGTGCAGCTGCGGCTTTAGGACGATGTTGGGAGTCTGGACGGATCAAGAAGACCGAGCCAAATACGGTCGTAGGTTCTTCAAGTGTCCAAACCTGGATGACGATTTCATGGTAACGACGACAACTAAATCATTTGTTTCTCGTTGTCGTTTTTCAACTTGATCCATGACATCTACCATGCCACACATAGGCTTGCAGGTTCATCGAATGGGTGGATTGGGTGTCGCCGACATGGCCACATAACCAGGCAGTGGAGGTGGAAAACAAAGGACAATACTTTGTCAAGATGACTCAGGCTCGCGAGGTGGAACGACAGCTGCGGCGTGAGCAAGAGCGCCGCGTGAGGGTGGACCAAATCCGTCTGAAGGGCAAGGAGGATGAGCTGCAAAGGAGGCGGGAGCAGCTAAGTCTGCGTGAAGCAGCCATCAAGCGTCAGGAGGAAGAGCTTCAAGCTCGGGAGGCAGCTCTCAAGTCCAAGAATGACAGGAAAAAGGATGCAGCGGAGCCATCTTCAAGGCGCGATAAAAAGGGGAAACAACCACGCTACACCCAGTAGACAAAATGTTACGAGCAGTTGGGTGGGTTAGTCGCATATCATGCTATATGTTATGCATGTAATAAAATTGTACGCGGCATGTTATGAAGTTTATTTCTATTCACATAAGGTTATTATCTCGTGTGTTCGCATTCAATGATTCAGATAGCAAGTCATTTAACAATATTAACATACTCTTGGTACACTAATTCTTAGTAACATAAAAATATCACTTACCAATGTATATATCAAACGTTCTACAGTCAATTGTTCTTAAAAAAATTTCGCAAAATTTTTAATGCACCTACAATATACAATAAACATAACCTTTTATTACAACTATACCATATTTTTTTCCAGTTTAAAACTACAAAATTGACAAAACTCTAAAATTTCACGGGGATTGACTAAAGTCGCCCATCCATTGGGCGACTGCGCTTATAAGTCGCCCATCCATTGGGCGACTACTATGAAGTCGCTTAACAGGAAAGCGACTACTTGCAGTCGCTCAATCATCGAGCGACAGATATTTTGTCGCTTCCCGGTTGGGCGAAAGGCAGAAGTCGCCCAATGGGGCGGCGACTGGAGACTATTTTTGTAAAAAAATTTCTCGCGGGTATATTTATGTATTTTCGAATAAAAAAGGGATTATCCGTACAAAAAATTCCATTAATTACCATGTTTATACATAAATTTTTCGGGATTGGGTCCCGTGACCCCACGCTGTTCGGAAAGAGGGACCACCAGCATTGTCCGTTTCCTTCCGACCAATTTTTTGTTATCTCTTTTTCGTGTTTATAGTCGACGCAGTCCGTTTTCCGTTTGTAGTCCGAGCGCGCATGAACAACAACCCCAACGTCCTATTTTTCATGCCGCATCGAAACAAGCCTTCAGTAAGCGGAGGTTGTCGTCGCGAAGTCCGACGTGGTAAAGCTTGAGCGAAGCCCGGTGTTACCCGGCGCGGATGCCAGGCCGAAACGGAGGCGGACGAAGTGCATACGCCATGCACATGCATGCAGTGCGTGCAATGTAGCATGAGTGCATGCACGGGAGGAATATTTTGCACACATACGATTGGTGTTCTCTCTTGCATGCAGCACAACATGGCGCTACACTTGCGACGTCCGACGACGGAGACGGAACCTGAGGCAAGGATGCTGTAGGAGCTGCACGCGCGACGTCTGATGGGCGGAGACAGATCCCAAGACGCAGACGCCGAGCAGGAGTACGCTGTACACTAGACTGGAGGTCAATCAGATTGCACAAGCCAGAGAAATTCCTTTGGCGATGGCCATCTCTAGCGTTCTGTGTATAGCTTCTTGTGCGTTCTCCACGTCCGGAGAGCTCGGCGGAGACTCTGGAGAGTTCGGCAAAGACCACTCTGACTGCGGTGAAAACCGCGGACACCGCGGCGGAGACTTCTCCGACCCCGGCGAAGGCCGTGGACCACTCCGACCGCGGCGAAGACCGCGGACAACTCGGCGATGCAGTGGAGACTCTAGACACATTGGCGAAGACTCCGGAGAGTTCGGTGAAGACCGTCGACGCGGAGGAAAAAACGTGGGCGACGACAGAACATACATATTCATTACATCATCAAGGAGTTACCTTACCTTGTACGAGACACGACTCTTTGGAGGCAAGCTGAGCAAAAATATACTTGGATCGCTCAGCTGGTTTCCTCAAGTCACTCCTTGGAGGTAAGCAAAGGCCACTTCCTGCTAGGAGAACTAAAAAATTGCTCTCCCCCCCTTCTTTACAAGGATATTTGACGCACAGCTAACACTCTTTTCACCACCAAGTCTCTCCGGTGATGCTATCTCTAGCGGAGCCGACTCCTCTGGGGACTGACCCCATTGAGAGGAAATGGGGTCTGACCCGGATGCCTGACACGTGTCACTCTGCACGAATCTCGGCACCGCGCCGTCTCCTCCATTTCTCCGCGCGAGCGCCGTCTCCTCCACGTCTCGCGAGCTCCGCCACTCCCTTCCCCTCCCCCGCTGCCGTCACCGAGCCGTCTCCTCCACGTCTCACGAGCTCCGCCACTCCCTTCCCCTCCTCCGCCGCCGTCGCCGAGCGTCGCGCTGTCTCCTCCATTTCTCCGCTCGGAGGGCCGCCGCCAAGGCAGTTGCCGTCGGCCTCGAGCTCTCCTCCTCCACCGCATCTGGGAGCACGGCGTCGCCTGGAAGCAGCCCGACGCCGCCGCCTCGACCACGCCGGAGAGCTCTGCCTTGGCGGCGGCGGCCCTCCGAGCGAAGAAATGGAGGAGACGGCGCGGCGCTCGGCGACGGCGGCGGAGGAGGGGAAGGGAGTGGCGGAGCTCGCGAGACGTGGAGGAGACGGCGCTCGCGCGGAGAAATGGAGGAGACGGCGCGGCGCCAAGATTCGTGCGAAGTGACACGTGTTGGGCATCCAGGTTAGACCCCATTTCCTCTCAATGGGGTCAGTCCCCAGAGGAGTCGGCTCCATCTCTAGCGCCCTTCCAAGCAAAGCTTCTTGTCAGGTCCCCACGGACGGCGTTGAGGGAATGAGGGGGCAGGGGAGCATTTATATGGTTGTGGGTGTGAGGTGAATCCTAGATGATGTGATCAAACGGCTAGAAGGATGCGAAGTGGGATCAAGGGCTGGGATTTAATGGGCTTCACTGGCTGACCACTGTTATCTTGGGCCTAACTTGGAAAGACATGTTTAGAGACATGTTTGTGTAAGGACATTTGTCTTTATCCATTACATATTGTTCACTAAACAGAGGGCTGATAAACACTTCTATGCAGCAAATCAACTGCAAAGACATGTATGCCTACAAAATGTAGGGAAGAAAGAACATCAAAGCAAACAAACGAGCTAAACCAAAAGGAAATGTGCTACAGTAGGTAAGCCAACATACCTTGACGAAATTGCAGGTTCCACTAATTCCTGCCAACCGATCGAACTCCTGAATATCAAAATCTCATGTTAACAGAAGAGTATTGTGAAAACCAGTGTGACATTAAAAGCTGCATATTTAACTAAAGTTCAGAATCAAAATCAGCAGCTGAATTAACCAAATCAGATATGGGAGGATGTCAAATAACCTTTCCCCTAGATATCTGGTATTCATTGTTGTTTAATCCAGTAACTGAAGTGGAGCTATAGCGAACCATTGCCAGATCAATTATTTCTAGCTCCAAGTAATATATTGGTAATGATAGATGACAGAATCAATAATCCCTTATCAAACTAACAAGAACATTCTGTTATGCATCTTCCTTCTGGAGGAAAAAAAGAGAAAAGTTTTAATATTTATATGATTCGCTACAGTGTTTTAGCATGGAACGGTTCGATGCTAACATAATAAAACGAAAATAGTGTTCCAAGTAAACTGTGAGCTCAGTTTTTCTCATCCCAAAGAAAAGGCACATGTTACTTCCAAAAAAAGCACGTGATAGGTGAACTTTAAAAGGGCAATAGTAGATGAAGCTTTCCTGGGACCATCTCTCCAAAATCAAATCACGACAGGTTTACAATTTTAAGTGATAAAGATTGATAAATTCCGATACATTAGCCATGCATATAAAACGTTTGAACTGAATGCATCACAAGCATGAAGGAAGGGCTGTGGCCCAGTAATCAAACCTAAATCTGGCAATTTTTCTTAATGGTCCGCCTATTCCACAGCCCACATCCAAAACCTACACCCAACATTTTATATTAGAGCTTACAAAAAATAAATAAAAAATAAGCAACTTCAGTAGCACAGCTGCTTAACTCCTCTCCTCAGTGATTAAGTAACAGCCAAATTACATGATTATCCAAAGAACCAAACTTACATAACTTTCAACTATTACTGGGTAACAACAGTAAACAAATAAAAAATTAACAACAGAGTTTGTCAAGAAATAGAATAAATGGTCCTACCAATGATCGGACCAGTCTCTAAGTACTACGATAGACTATCATTTCACATAAAGAGCACACCGTCAGCTCACAAGTTTTTATGAAAATCTAAGAAAGCATCAGGCACTTGGCAGATAGAATTGACCAAAAAAAGATATCAAGTAATTTGGCCTCAGCTGCTCATTAAATAGTTTAAGGGAAAAAAGACATAAAGAAACCAAGTAAGAGGTACCTAGGAGTCCCTTCTTACGATGCTAATCAAGATCAAAAAGCTGCAACCACAATAATGATGGTGCAAAGGAAATTGATGCAGAGGCAGAGGCAGTAAAATTGAAACTATATAATCTAATGGTGCAAAGCCACCAAAATTGAAACTATAGTGACGGTGCAAAGCCAAAGTCACCAAAATTGAAATCATGGAACAGTACAATCACAATGAATTTAAAATAATCTTTGACATTCCAAGGAATCCAAGTTAATCATTGGTTTACCAAAATTAAATATAAGTTATACAGCCATGCTTTTGGCTTCTACTGAGTGGCCGCAAAGCGCATCACTTTTACCATATGAAATAGCTATGTGTAGGATGGTTAGAGAGAATGAGTGCCTTTAAAATTCACATCTCTACAGGTTAAAGCATTGACTTTCATTTCTCAAATAAGGCGCCAAATAATTGTGTCTAACACATTTCTTTCGATCTACAGGCTACAACATTGACAAAAAAGCAATTGTGGCTAACATAGGAATTTCATAAATAGAGGACACTTGCATTGGGAACTTTAGTTCGAGACAACCTGCATTGTACAGAATTATCACATTTCAAACGCTTACCTAAGTCACACTCTCGTGCTTCATTTCATGATGCTGCCTTAGGGACTTGAACAGCAGGGGAGCTAGCTCGAGCTTCAAATTCCAATTGGAGCAAAGCAGTTCAGCTACAAATAAGAGAGCAGATCTTCTAGATAATAGTAGGTACTCAAATAGGTATACATTATTATTCTGAAGTTATAACTACTAATATTTATCTTTTGTCAATTCCCCATCAATTGGTAGTATAAAAAAATTACACAGCCTTCTTATTAATGAAGGAAAATATGGAAATGTTTGCTTCAATTGTTAAACAGGAACATGGAAATGTCACCAGTGGGAACTATAAATATAACCTTTTGGAGGACATGTTTCTAATATGAGAAATATTCTAATATGGAAGAATTATAAGAAGTAAAAAGGAAGAACAAAAAATATCTAGGAAAGGAAATAGTTTACGGGAGATTCTTGGCCAGTTGTTTATTGTTGTTTAATGTGTAAGCGGAAACTTTAATTTACAACACTATTTTGTTCAACCTCAATCAGCCATAAACATATCTTGATCCATATTGCAGCAAGCTCTTCTTCCTTGTAGTAAGCCTTTTTTCTTGTTTCTACCTTTTCTTTTCAGAGTTCTTTTGATGATCAAAGAACTAGCACTCAGGTGTATGTGTGCACATATGTTACCATATGGATGTTCAGCCCATATGCACTACACTTCAAATGACAGAGCAGCCATCCTTTTATAGCAAGTAAATGGACACAACAGCCAGCCATTCTGTTTGCCAACGTGTCGCTCGTTTATACAGATGTGCGTCGTTTCATTCACTGTCCTACGGGAGTTCAACTGCATCCCATTGCTGCCTGCCGCTTAACTGCACAAAAGTGTTTGCATGCAATTTACTGCCGCATGAAACTGCTGCATGCAGCAAGCCATACAAGCAAACAATAAATGCTTGTGTAGCACTGTGCTGCACTTTTGCATGTAAACTGCATGCAAAGATCTTTTGTGGCTGTCAATTAATGTAGCACACGTACACCATACAAAGGGAGACAAGAGGGATTTAAAACCCAATAATTCCAATACTTTAAATCTAGCAACCATCATACTAGATCTTTTATAATTAGAATTAATCTAATAAATTACATGGGGCATTTTTCCATTAATTAAAGCTAACATAATAATCTAAAATTGCATTGTTTAATAATTCAAATCCTTCCCCACTATCATAGGAACCACTAACATATTTAATCAATAAGAAAATTCAATATGATTATACAAAAGTTTGAACATATCAGTCAGTGGTGGAACCAGGATTTGGCGACGCCCCGGGCTAAACCTAACCATCTAGAACTAGCACCAATTTATACCCATACCACGGCACAACAAAAATACATCACAAATGCATCATTGATATGAAACTTGAGTTCAACGTTAAAACATAATAAGGAAAATATGGCAAAACATAAATGTGAGAGATGATTAAGACTTACAGATCATTAAGGGGAGATTAGCTAGGACATTGATATAACCAGTAAATTGATCGTTCTGCAACTATCTGAGAAGAACAAGACATGGGTTAGATGCATGACACTCTAACAAGACATGTCTACGAGATAAAATAAATAAACCCATTTCTTACAAATTTTTAAGGCTTGACAATGAAGTGAAGCTTTGTGGTAGATCACCGATAAGGGAATTAAAGGAGAGATCCTTGAATCACATTACATAGGAAAATAGTAAGAGAATCTAAACATTAGGAATGTGAACAAAGACGAGGGATTTTACAACACAAGTTAAGACCCATCTGACAATGCACACAAAAAAGTACTCACAGTGTTGTCAAACTATCAAGGTTGGCAAATACATTGGTCATATTTCCTTGTAATTGGTTATGATTAAGATTTCTGCATATAGCAAGAAAATTTCATTTAGCCCCACCAGATGATACAAATTCCAAAGCAAAATCAACTTCTGGTTGCAAAGATACTCACATATACTTAAGATTAGGTTGGGACAGTGGCATCAGGAGGTGGACAATATGATGACAATGTCTTTCTCTTCATTTTATAATTTGTATCCTTAAACCTCAATAGTTAGTTCCTAAATAGCAAATGTAAAACATTGAACATATGTCGTTCATCATTTCATCTGATCATTCGTACTGTTGTGGGGGTGGCCCAACCCCCCGTGACTGGGCTGTGCTACTAGTCCAACATGTAATAGGCCCAATAGCATAGAGAAATATACCAGTGTAAATATACCAATGTACCCTCATCCGTTGTAAGTATTAAGGGGTAGAATGGGGATTCCCATTCTACCCCACTCATGTATATAAACCCCCAGAAGGGGCAGGAGGAGGGAGATCCTCTTATTCTTACCAGCTCTCCCACAGATCTAGCTCTCCTCTTCCTCTTCTCTGAGTCCCCTTCTTTACTGTTTGGCCTGTAGCCACAACAGATGGCGCCGTCCGTGGGGACGACGAGAAGTTGCGTGTGGAAGGGATTTCTCCAGCGTTCAACAAAGGCGGCGGCTATGTGGATCTCTTCTGCTTCATTCGTGGTGGCTGTACCATCTTGCGGGCCACCAGCGACAGATAAGTAGCTCGCTCGCTAAAAGTTAACCGTTCTGATTATGGAGGTGTATCGAATAGATCTAGTCG
This sequence comes from Dendrocalamus latiflorus, assembly GCA_017311315.1. NCBI lineage: Eukaryota > Viridiplantae > Streptophyta > Magnoliopsida > Poales > Poaceae > Dendrocalamus > Dendrocalamus latiflorus. The sequence continues at coordinate 18,859,964 of CM029660.1, forward strand.
TATGAGTTTTGCCTGTATACTTCGCCATGATTTGGAGATGGTGTACCGAACAGGCCTAGTTGAATCTCTCATCTTTATACTGCTGCTACCTCCGCCCTGCTGGGGGTGTTCATGCAGGAAAAATGAGTGCAGGATGCGTTCGCGAAGCCAGCTCGTGTGTCTTCGACTCCCCCACGCCAGACTCCGCGCGGAGTGCACCTCGCCAGGCGTGCCTTCGCGCCAGCCTTCGCCGAGTCTCCGCACATCCGCGAGCCCCGCGTATCCATACGCGCAAGGATCTACCCATCCACGAACTATGCATGAAATATGAGAAATGTTCATGCAGGTGTTCACAGCAAAACGCATACATAAAGTATCCATCCGTCCAAATATCTATTCTTGCAAAGGTCCACCCGTACACCCATGCATGCATGACCTTTTTTATCTTCACGTATACATTCATGCATGAAATACATATCCATCCGATCTATGCATGCGGGATCCGCATGTCTACCCATGCAATAGAAATCAACTTAGGCAAGCTTCACCCATGCATGCAAATACCCATCCGCATGTCTACCCATGCATGCATATCCATTCATGTTCATGCATGTGTATCCGTACATACATATACCTGAAATATCTCCTCACGTATGCGGGCGGGAGTAATTCATCCATGCATGGTGCGAAGTATCCAGCCAGGTATGTGTTCGCGCATGCATCGCCCAAAACCATTCGTCCAGGCATACGCAGGGGCTTCTCTCTCTCCCGCCCGCCGCACGCGTCGCAGGCCCACCCCCGTCGGAGACGGCTCCGGTGGCTTCGCCCGGCGCTCTGCTCGCCTCCGTGCGGGCGGCATCTACGCCAGGTCTCCGGCTTCCAACTCGGTGGCTTTGCCGCTGGCCTCCGCCACGGCGGCTTCGGCCTCCGCGCTGCACAGGCCCGCTCCTGTCGGAGACGGCTCCGGTGGCTTCGCCCGGTGCTTTGCTCGCCTCCGTGCGGGAGGCATCTACGCCAGGTCTCTGGCTTCCAACTCAGCGGCTTTGCCGCTGGCCTCCGCCACGGCGGCTTCGGCCTCCACGCTGCACAGGCCCGCCTATGTCGGAGACGGCTCCGGTGGCTTTGCCCGGTGCTCCGCTCGCCTCCGTGCACTTGGGATTTCGTACTCGGCTTCGACACGCCTTCGGCTGTGACCCGACTCCGCCTCTGCCTGACACTCACGCGACATCCCCGACTCCGGGTCTCCGCGCTACTAGGGGCTCCGCGCCGTCTTCTAGCCTCCGCCTGTCTCCGTGCATCAGTGGACTCCGCGGCGTCGAAGTCCACCACGGAGCTATCTCGACACCTCGCCCGTGGACTCCACAGATGAAGTGGGCCCCGCATGGACGAGGTCACGGCTCTGCGTCGTCAAGTGCACTCTACGCGGCTCCGCACGGACTCCGCGTCGGCGACTACAGGCATGGGATATCCACAGGTTATCCATCCACGCAAGGAACCTCGCGTATGCATGCATGAGTCTCCATCCATGCATGATACGAGCGCCCGAAGCCTCTGCGCTACCAAGGACAGCCTCTGCGACGAGTCCCTGCTTAACGTCGACCTCCCGCGACAAGCCTCTGCGAGTTTCCATGCGGGGTAGAGCCTCTGCGTCGAGCCTCCGCGCCGAGTCTCCTTGCGGCGTCGAGCCTCTACGAGTGCCTGCAAAGTCCATGTGAAACACCACTTCGCCTCGGCTCCAAGGAGTCCTCGTCGGCTTCCGCTCGCTTCACGTAGCCAGGGTCTCCGCACCCGCGGAGCCTACTCCGCGTCGCCACCTATCAGACCCAGATTTTATAATCCGGAATCTACTGTGTTTAGCTGCACTATTCCCTGGATCAGTAGATAGTGCACACAGTTACAGTAATGGACATCAAATTGCATATCATGCGGAAACATAATAAAAATAACCTTACTCATGGGCCGATTAGGCCGAATTCAAAAAGTTGCAGCAGCGAAAGAACGAAGCACTCAGGAGGACCTTCAGGACATGCCCACAGGCAGCCAACTGGAGGTTCGCGACCTAGCCCTTGACATCTTCCTCTTCTCTGCCAGCTTGTCCCCTCTTGTTGCTGAGGCGCAGTGATTTGATTTCCTGATTCTGAATATTGTCGCAAAAGCGAGCGTGAGCACTCCGACCCCGTGCTCCGTGAGCCAATACACAGAATGCAAATAAATAGTATGCATGGCTTAACAAAGGAGCGGTTCGGACTATTTTATTTTGCGCAGAGTGCTTTTGAATACAATTACTTAAAAATTCCTAGGACCTAGCATTTTGAACTAAAGTTCCATATATGAAAGAATGCAATATTACTAGTGATTCAGATTCCATCCACCGTTACATGGCATCTGCACCATATAGAAATTCTTCAGCGTTATAGCCGCTTACATTACCACTGGGACGACACCCAGGTCAATTCCAAACTAGGGCAGTCCTTCGCCCTTCAAGTCTTTTCATACCCAGTTTTCAATATTTTTAAACAGAACTATATCCAGTTAAGTTCCCATGTCCGCCCTTAACCGTGGGCACGGCTATTCGAATAGTTTTGACTCTGCAGAGTTTGTACACTTTCACCACAAGAGACAATCAACTCGTTGCCCCACACGATTCCTTAGAAGTGTGGTTGAGCAGACTGTCACAGTGACTTTTTAAAGTATCTAGTCCCTTTTGTCATCTCACCTTATGGGAAACTGCCCACTTGCGGTGGGTCCCATCTGTGCGTGGGATGTTTCCCCCAGCCACTACGCAGCCGGGCTTCTACCTCCCCGCAACGTAGGACAGCTGGGAAACTTCACCCCCCACTGGTGTCCCTTCAGGCCCCCTTGCCATAGCGTAGCCCCTTCACTCCCCCTACCAGTGAGATGAGCCCGGGATTTCGATAAATTTACTTAGCCAAGTCGTACTTTACAAACTTGTGGTTGTACTGTTTTACCCGGGAGGTCATGACAAGATTCAGTCCTTAGTGGTATCTGGGCGGTCTACCACTAACCCACTTTGTGCATCCACTGCACCACACTGTGCATCCACTGCACCACACTCACACCCTCAAACCAATCCGCCCAGGTATTTAAGCAAGTTGGGAATTTTGGGAGCATAAAATAATCATATTAAAATATGCCAGTCATTCCCACTATGACTGCCCAACCCAACTTCTCATGATCAAAATGACAATGATGTTTGGGGCATTTCAGCGCCCCCTGAGTATATATGCAGTACTAAGCATGGCATATAATTAGAGACTTATTTTCGAAATGTTACTATTATATTTTTGCTAGGGCTACAAGGTTCACACATTCAAGTATTCAAAAGGAGGGGGTAATATTATTCAAGGTAAACAATGGCATATAACTAGAATATCAAATTTAGCATGTATTTTCATAAAAATAACAGCATGCAATTTGTTAATTTAAAACAAAGTAATTTGCATGAAATGTAGGTTCAACATGATCAAAGTATTAACTCGCCTTGGTCACAGTGGTCTGGTGCTTAATTATCTGGAGCTTCTAGGGCTGCTGCCTCGAACTCTTCCTCTTGAGCCTTGCAAGCTATTTTAATCGTGCGCGAAAATTTGGATAAAAAGAAAATATCAATCAACAAAATATTACCAGAAATCCAAACGAACTCTAAAAATTATGATTTAAGTTTTATTGGATAGATCTTGAATTTAGATGAATTTAGTAATTTGTCTCATCCAATTTGGGGTTAAAATGAGAAAGTTATGATTATTTGAAGTTCTTAGGTTGAATTAATTCCAGAAAATAAGAAATATCTGACATGTGGGACCCACCGGTTATTTTAATCTTTTAATCTTTTTATTATATTCCATAATATGTGTGTATGACATGTGGGACCCACATGCCGGAAGGCATTATTCACTGACAAGTGGGACCCTCCCTGTCAGTGGCCACGGTTGTGCTGAACCACTAACAGGTGGGACCCAGGGGCCCTGGACCCATCTGCCAGCGAGTGGCGCCGACAGGCGGGGCCTAGAAGTCAGCCAGCCCACCGGCCGACAGCGGCTGACGGGCGGGGCCCAGCTGTCAGCGAAGAAAAGTAAAAGAAATGCTCGACCACTACGCGCGGAGCCGGAGGCTCGAACGCGCGCCGCGGGAGCAGGAGGGAGGAAGAGACGAGTAGTGGTAACCAAGTGAGCGGGGAGGCGTTGCCTACCCTATAAGGAATTAAGGATAGTCAATCCTTTTGAAGTAGCTCGCGGAGGGGGCCGGGCAGAGGAAGAAGAAGGCGGCGGCGACGGCGGCGAGCGGTGGCCGGAGAGGGCCTGGGGTTGCGTAGAATACAATCTCCGGGTGTCGGTGAAGATGTTGGTGTAGACGGTCGGGGGTGACGGTCACCGGAGAGGGCTGGCGGCGTACAACGGCGGAGGCTCGGGGACGGCTACCGAGGCCGGCGAGGTAGAGACCACGGGAGGCGTGGGGAAGGCCTGGAATGTGTTGGCGACGCTCCGAGGATGGTGTGGGCGAGTGCAATCGGGTTACTACGGCGGGAATCGGCGGGGAGGGCGGCGCCGGAGTTCGGGAAGAAGGAGGGGGCCGGCGGCGATTGGGGCACTACGGCTCAATTGGTTGCAAGGGAGGGGAGTAGGGAGTAATGCGGCGCTGCTGGGACTCCCAGGCGGGGCTTTTATAGACGGGAGAGAGACGCGCGGCGAAGATGGCATTTGGCCTCTGCCCTGTTCACGTTGGCAGGGGGAATGGAGGCAATCTTCGCCGAGATTTTGTGGGAGAGAGAGGACGGGTGGTGCTTTGAACTTGCCCGCGGGTGTGAGAGAGAGAGAGAGAGAAGAGGATTTGCTGCGGCAGAGAAGCAAGCGCGACGGGGAGCTGCGACGCGTGCGCACGGAGGAGAGGAGCCGAGGAAGAAGAGAGGGAGAAGAGAGCGCGGCGCGGGAGGTCCACCGGCCAGAGGAAGAGAGATCTGACGCGTGGGGCTCGTGCGGCAGCGAGAGAAGGCGCGGTGGAGGCGGGGCCACTGTGCAGGCGCGGCCGAGACAGCGCGGGAGAGAGGGCGCGCGGCCACGCGGCAGCGGGGGAAAGAGGCGCAAGCGGGGCACGGGCCCACGGCGCAGTGAGACGTGGGGCGCGGGTGGCGACGGGCTGGGCCGCGGAGCGCTGGACCGCGCGTGCGCGCTGGCTGCGCGTGGAGGGAACGGCTGGGCCGGGGTGACGGCCGGCCCGGCTGTGTTATTTTCTTTTTATTTTATTTTGCTTTTACATTTGAATATCTATATATATATATATCTATATATATATATATATACATTTACACATATATCCTAGGGGTATATACATGTATACATATTTTCAATTCTCTCTGATTTTTGTGTATGTACACATATGTTTATTTATATATATATTGATATTCATATGTGTTTGCATATATGTGTAAATGCTAGCCTCCTTTAATTTGCTTGCCATAATTTTTTTTGGAGATGATATTTCATGCTTATTTACATTTCTCCATCCTTGCTAACCTAGCTTTTATATTTACGTTTACATATACATGTATTTATATTTTCTTCATGCCTATATTTTGTATCACTACATTTTATGTCTTGCTCATCTTTCTAGACCCTTGTATGCATACTTGTTTAGGCTCTATTTATTATTTTTGTTTCCCTTTATATACTACTATCTTCAAAATGATATTTTATATTTTATTAACCCAGATTTCTCTCCCTTTATACTGGATCATCTTTTCATATTCGAATTTACGATTTTGAGTTTCCTTTATTTGTATATTCCCATGTGTAGCATTGCTAATATTGATTTTGTTTTTTGGTCTTTCTTGAATTTCTTTAACTTTTGGGAGCTCAATAAAAATTTAGAACACCATGAAAATCCAAACTCAACTATAATAATTAACAAAAATAACTCAAGCTTCATATTTTTAAATTTACAAATTCCAGGATGTGACACCACCGTCCCACCTGATACGCATGGTACGTGATTACGTGCAAAGCTTTGATAATCGTTGCTGCATTTCTTAAATGCATGGTTATAAAAAAACGGTTATGCATTATGTCAGTTATTACAGCTGCAGTTCCGTTCCAAGAGCATTTGATTGGGCCGTTTTTGCTCCGTCGGTTTTGGCCTGTTTTGGGCTACCGTAGCATCTAATGCTTTCCTGGTACTGCATTCTGGAGCATTTTGTTGTCACAAGTCTTCGGCCATTTCTTCGATGCCTCTGTTTTGGTCCTCGTTTTGGATTTAAAATCGCACGATTGCCTCTAGCGTCGGCGTACTCTCCGGAGTATAAATAAGACGCGGATGTTTTCCCTGCGCACTCTACTGAGTATAAACAAGACGCGGATGCTCCGCGCACGAGTAGATGTTGTCCCTACGCGTACTCTCCGAAGTATACATAAGACGTGGATGATATTCCCACTCACTCTACATAAGACGTGGATGATCTGCCTCCGCACGCAACTTCACCGCCTGCAATGCGCGGAGGCTTGCCTCCGCGCGCAGTCTACGGACTCTAAATAAGATGTAGCGTCGAGGTCCGCCTCCGCACGCACTCTACGGAGTATAAATAAGACGCAGCGGGGGGACGCCTCCGCGCGCACTCTACGGAGTATAAATAAGACGTAGCGTCGAGGTCCGCCTCCGCACGCACCCTCACCGCCCGCAACGCGCGGAGGCTTGCCTCCGCGCGCAGTCTACGGACTCTAAATAAGATGTAGCGTCGAGGTCTGCCTCCGCACGCACTCTACGGAGTATAAATAAGACGCGAATGTTGTCCCTGCGCACTCTACGGAGTATAAACAAGACGCGGATGCCACGCACGCATGGACATTGTCCTTACGCGTACTCTCCGGAGTATAAATAAGACGTGGATGTTGATCCCACGCACTCTACGGAGTATAAATAAGACGTGGATGTGATCTCACGCACTCTACGGAGTATAAATAAGACGCAGATGTTGTCCCTACGCACTCTATGGAGTATAAACAAGACGCGGATGCCGCGCACGCATGGACATTGTCCTTACGCGTACTCTCTGGAGTATAAATAAGACGTGGATGTTGATCCCACGCACTCTACGGAGTATAAATAAGACGCGGATGTTGTCCCTGCGCACTCTACGAAGTATAAACAAGATGCGGATGCCGCGCACGCATGGACATTGTCCTTACGCGTACTCTCCGGAGTATAAATAAGACATGGATGTTGATCCCACGCACTCTACGGAGTATAAAAACTGCACGATGGCCGAGACACCAGGGAGTGCATCACTTTAGCGACGCACCACCTGGAAATCGCACCTTCGCGCATGTTGCACAAGGGAGTGCATCGCCTTTTTGAAGGTAGGGGAACGGCGGCTCCGCCTCCCTGTCTCCGTGCGCGTAGCGCCCTCGGCCTACGCCGCAAGCGCCCGCTCTCCGCAGGCACTGTTTTCGAAGGTAGGGGAACAGCGGCTCCGCCTCCCTACCTCCGCGCGTCGTGCCCTCGGCCTGTGTATCTCGCGCTCGCTCTCCGCGACTTCGTCGTCCGCCTGGATGGTCTTGCCTCGGCCCTCGGCCTACACCTCAAGCGCCCGCTCTCCGCTGGCACTGTTTTTTAAGGTAGGTGAACGGTGGCTCCGCCTCCCTGCCTCCGCGCGCGTAGCGCCCTCGGCCTACGCCTCAAGCGCCCGCTCTCCGCTGGCACTGTTTTTGAAGGTAGGCGAACGGCGGCTCCGCCTCCCTGCCTCCGCGCAAGTAGCGCCCTCGGCCTACGCCGCAAGCGCCCGCTCTCCGCGGACACTGTTTTTCAAGGTAGGCGACGACGGCTCCGCCTCCCTGCCTCCGTGCGCGTAGCGCCCTCAGCCTACGCCGCAAGCGCCCGCTATCCGCGGGCACTGTTTTTGAAGGTAGGGGAACGGCGGCTCCGCCTCCCCGCCTCTGCGCATCGTGCCCTCGGTGGGACGGCACGGCTCCGGTGCAGCTCCGGCGTAGGACTCCGCCTTCCGCCTTGTAGGCATAGCCTCGGCGGGAAAGCACGGCTTCGGTGCAGCTCCGACGCCCGACTCGTAGGCATCGCCTCGGCGGGAAAGCACGGCTCCGGTGCAGCTCCGGCGCACGATTACACCGTCCGCCTTGTAGGCATCGCCTCGGCGGGACGGGACGACTCCGGCGCAGGACTACGCCGTCCGCCTCGTAGGCATCGCCTCGGTGAGACGGCACGACTCCGGCGCAGGACTCCGCCGTCCGCCTCGTAGGCATTGCCTCGGCGGGACGGCACGGCTCCGGTGCAGCTCCGGCGCAGGACTCCGCCTTCCGCCTCGTAGGCATAGCCTCGGTGGGACGGCACGGCTTCGGCGCAGGACTTCGCCGTCCGCCTCGTAGGCATCGCCTCGGCAGGACGGCACGGCTCCAGCGCAGGACTCCGCCTTCCGCCTCGTAGGCATCGCCTCGGCGGGACGGCACGGCTCCGGTGCAGCTCCGGCGTAGGACTCCGCCATCCGCCTCGTAGGCATAGCCTCGGCGGGACGGCACGGCTCCGGCGCAGGACTCCGCCGTCCGCCTCGTAGGCATCGCCTCGGCAGGACGGCACGGCTCCGGTGCAGCTCCGGCACTCGATTACGCCATCCGCCTTGTAGGCACTGCCTCGGTGGGACGGCACGTCTGCAGTGCTCGACTCCGCCGTCCGCTTGGTAGGCACTGCCTCGACGAGACGACCCAGCTTCAGAGCAGCGCCTCGCCGCCCGCCTGGTAGGCATCGCCTCGGCGGAGCGGCAACGACTTCATTGTGCAGGACTGCGGGGATTTTACTTAAGGTTAGGGTTCCTTCCTTTATTTGGTGCCTTGGTGGCCGAGGGAGTCGGGAGCGCACGCTTTGGGCTGTGGCTTGCCGCTGAGGGCTAAGGCGTTCCTTGGTGGCTTGGTAGGCTGAGGGCTCACGGCCGCACGAGCTTTGGGCCGTCGGGCTGACATTTTTTCAGGCCTCGGGCTGGACCGCTATACCTTGTACATTATATAGGTAATACTAAATGGGGGTAGTATTAGTAGGATTGCTGGGCCTCGGGCTATAGCCTACCTAGCCTGAGGCCCAGCTCCACCCCAGTATCAGGATATATGCTAATATATTTGTAGGACCGGATATGCAACATAGGGGGTGAATGGTGCCCTCAAATTCTCCCCAAATATTCACTTAACCCTTTACTTCGATAGCTACTAAGCTATGAAGACTAGGGTTGAAAACTCACTTGAAAAACCAGAGGAACAAGACGAATAGAGCAAGAAAAGCAAGGTGGTCGAAATCAGACAGCGTGCTCGAAATTTACAACGTGGTCGTAAGTCCAACAATGTGGTCAATAATTGACATAGTGGTCGTAAATCCGACAACTCGATGGAAGTTCAGTGTGGTCGGAAATCGACTACCAAACAAACATTGTAATACTATAATCGATTACCACCGAGACCAGAAACAACGTGATCAAAAATAGTTGCAGTTGAAACCGATGTAGTTGTAGACAACGTGATCGAACACCAACAAGTGTCGAACAACCAACATTGTCGTAACCAATCGAGACTGTGGTCGTAACCAACGTGGTCGTAAGCCAACGAGTAGTCCAACAACCTATGTGGTTGAAACAGTCTGAAACCAAAATGATCAGCGTGGTCGAAATCAGTGCGATGTAGTCTGGAACTTGATCATGGTCGAAACCAACATAGTCGTAAAGCCGATCAACGTTCGAGACTAAGGCTGCATCAACTATGACTGCTTCAGTTCAGATTCAACAAAAGAGGCAAAGAACCAACAGATCTGAACGAGGTCGAAACTGGAAGTGGTCGTAACTTTCTCGGAAGAACAGAGGAAAGCCAGTGAGGCGCACGACCGCAAAACCCAGATTCCAAATAACTTTTGATTCAAAGATCAACTGGTCATGAAACTTTGATCACAGCAAGCATACGATCTCAAGAGACTGCTCTAAACTTTAATTCAAAACTTAGCAAGCAAAAATAGATCTTTCTACGATTTCTTCAAGAGCGCACAAAAATGAAGCCAAGAGAGTGAAACGACAATCAGACTATGCTATTGGGAGTAGAATAGCCAAGATGGCTTTGAGCATATGATTCCCCAACACACAGCAAGTCAAATCATAAGCAAGAACGTTCTCTCGGGTTAATAAAGAAAAGAAACGATCAAAGAATAGAGAAGAACTAAGAAAACAGATGAACAAGACCAAGCCAACTCAATACCATCCAGACAACAATACTTAAGAAGTAGATCAATGATTGATGTATTGCTTTGAGAATTGAGTCTACATCCACTCCATCCTGGAGGACCAAAAGCACAGGTGCTCCACACAAAACCCTAACCCTAATCCAGAAAGAATGCATGCAGGAGAGAGCTTGGGATGGGGTAGCCCTTCATCCCCTTTTATAGGCTCACAAATGAACCCTAGACCTAATGGATCCAACTATTAGTTCAAACCAGGGATACCCCGTTAACCCCATCTAACACCGAGTTTTACTCATGCACGCTTCTCAAAGCAGCTTACATGTGGCCCGAATGACTTGTCCTCAAGCCTCTCACGCGTCTGAATCCCACCAAACCATCTTTCCTTGCAAACGACTCAAGTCACTTGGCGCACCACATGCTTTTCCTCGTGCATGACGGCACTCGTCATCCTTGAGCGTCTGGACCTCGATTCCTCCCTGGGCCTAGTCCCGGTTCACCTCGTCGTTGCCCGTCATGTCCACCACCGGTAGCTCCCGCTTTGGTTCCTCGTTGTCCCGGCTTGCAACCACCTCACCAGCTTTGATCATCTTCGGCATCTCCCTAACCGTTCTGGACCTCAACACCTCCCTGTGCCTAGTCCCGGTCCTTCCACACCTCACCATGACCTAGTTTTGAAGTCCTGCAACCATCACCAACAAGCAAACCATCACGCAACACCGCACAATACACAAAGATCATCAATTTGCACAATCAAAAAGTATTCTAGTGAACAATCACAACAAACCAATTGGTCTAAAATGACCCACAACTACTCTGATGCACAAGACAGAGATACTCGTAGCCCATGAAGTCCTACCAGTAGTCTACGACCACTCAGCAAGTCGTTACAACCAACACAAAAGTTGCTACGACCAAGAAACAGATGCTATGACCATGTAGCAGGCGCTATGACCTTCGCTCATAGTAGCTATGACTTTACCAACCCTGGTCGCCACGACTTACGACTATCGATCACAAGCAGGCAAAGCGCTACAACTATCGATCACGACCAGCAGTACGCTACGACCACTACACTGATCGCTACGACCACTACATAGATTGATACGACCACTACATAGGTCGCTACGACCACTACACACATCGGCTATGACTATCGATCACAACCAGGCAGAGCTACGACCATCGATCACAGGCTTCGTCAATTGATCATTGTAACAGCCTAGATTTTTATAAAATAATAATAGTAAAAATAATTTAAAATAAAAATAAGTGCTTTGGTTGCTTAAATTTTATTTTTGATTTGCCCTAATTTTTCTGCTTTTAAAAACGCTGGATTTGAAAAGTAATTTAGGTAAAAACATAAAAAATATTATTAAATAAAATGATATTTTGATTTTCTATAAAAATCCTATATGAAATTAATTATTTGGAAGCATTTGGCATTTATCTGGATTTTCTGTGTTTTTCTGAATTTCAAAAATCAATTTCAAAGCTAAAAAGTATTTTTTGTAAAAATTAAAAGACCAACTTTAAGTTGGAAATATTTTTCCAAAGTCTAAATCAGCTCTAGGAATTTCTGTGAATTTTTCTGGAATTTTGAGACTTTATTTTCTAATTGTGTTTGAAAGTTCGTGAAAATCTAAAAATGAATTTTAAACCCTCTCTCTTCTCGGGCTGACAAGTGTCACGCCCAGATCCAATCTTCCGCACCCGATTAAATATCAGCCCTCCATCTTCACTTAACCCACTCCATCTCCATCCGATGGCCTGGTTTCAATCTGCGTCGCCTGATTTGACCCCATCCCTGGTCCATGAACCCAGTTCACCATAGACCCAGTCCGTAAAAGCCACCTGTCAGCCAAATATAATCATTTTCCTTTTAAAAAATAAATCAGCGAAAAAAGCAATTTCCTTGCTGACATCGCCCTGATGTCATAAATCTCTTTCCCCAAAGAAAAATAATTCAATTACTTGCTGACGTCATAATCTTTCTTTTTTAGTACAAAAATAATTCAGAAAATCTGCTTTTTCCTTTTTCTTTAGTTTCAAACTTTCGGAAGCCCGTTCTCCTTCATCCTAGCTTCGATTGAGTTCGTTCAAATTTCTAAATTCTTCAAAAATTCCAATCTATCCAATTATATCCTCTTTCAAATTCTTTTCAAATTCATAGAGTTTGTTCGAGGAGGCCGACTAGAGGGGGTGAATAGGCGGTCTAAAAATTCTCTTCAAATTAATATTACCAATTCAAGATCTTTTCTATTCGCCTAAATCAAGTATACAACGCGGAAGCTTAAATCAATTTGGTTTAGCTCAAATAGCGCCTAGAACAATAAAATCGCCCAAATGCATCGACAATTCTTTCCTAGGTCAAGATTTACAATCCTAGGTATACAAGCAATCAAATTAGTTATATGAATGTAAATTGCTTGAATGTAAATAGAGTACAAGGAAACAAACTACAATTGACACGTTCTCTTTTTACCGTGGTGTTCGGAGACTTGCCGGTCTCCCCTAGTCCACGTTGAGGTAAACTCGAACTAATTGGACTGGCTCCACGAATTAAGTCTTCCACCTCAAATCACAGTGCTAGCTCTTTCCTGCTCCGGGTAGGTGAGCTTCAACCTTCACAACTTTGCCGGGTTTTCTCACAACCTTCTTTGAGAAAATCACCGCGTACGACGCCTCTAACGCCAAGTCAAGTAACAAGTCAAGTCTCTTACTTGACTCTCACCACGTGCAACGAATGCACAAACTCAATTGGACACAAAGTCCACCTCTAGATGCAACACATGCACTCTAGAGCCATTCTCCTCTCTCACAAAGTGCAACACATGCACTCTTGAGTGGAGAACCTCACTCTAACTCAACACAACAGAAAATGAGTTCAACAACAACCTCCCAATAGCCATTGAGGAGGTATTTATACACCTCCCTCAAAAACTAGCCGTTAGAGAAGAAAGAGGACAAAATTCAGCCCGAGGGCCGGAAGTACCGCAGTTACACGGCCGGTACTTTCGCCCTCCCAACGGCTACAAAAACTAGCCGTTGGGCTAGAAAACCGGTCAGACCACCGCACATAAAACTGGTCAGACCGCCAGAACCGGTCAGACCACCCACACAGGACCGGTCAGATCGTCCCTCAGAAAATCAGCCAAGGTCGCTCTCTGGAAAAAAAGGTTCCGGGCGAAACGTGGAACTTCCGCGAGCCGGTTAGACTGCCCACTACATGCCGGTCAGACCACCATTACCAGGCTGGTCGGACCGCCGGTGCCAGGCCAGTTTGACCGCCTCTCTCAGGTCGGTTTGACCGTTGGCAGCACACCGGTCAGACCGCTTGGCTCAAGCTGGTTTGATCGCTCCACGGTCAGATCAACTGCAGGAAAATCTGGAGCTCCTCAAGTCCGGTAGTACTACTCACATAGAGCCGGTATTTCTGACGACCAGACAAGCCGCTCACACAAAGCTGGCTAGACCACTCACATCTGGTAGTACTGCGCAACATATGCCGGTACTTCCGATGTGAGGTAGTACCCGCTACGCACACAGCGGTAGTTTCGATTTTCCTGATAAGTGCAGATATCTTAATAGTCTTTGCAAAACACATTTGCAAACTATGATATCATGCACACAAGGATCAAACATGATTTCCAACAAGTTGCAAAACACATTCGCACACTTTTGAAATAATGACACAAGGAATATATATGAGTTTCAATCATTTCCAAAACACATTTGTAAATATAAGCCTCATATCATAAAGAATGAAAACATGGACTTCAACCACTTGCAAAACACATTTGCATGCATAGTCCCATGTTACTAGAATTCAACACATGAGTTTCAACCATTTGCAAAACACATTCGTAAATGCAAGCCTTATGTCAAGAGAGTTAGAGCAAGTGAGGTTTGAGCTATCAACACATGATGAGACTCAAACTACTAGACATGACCCCTCTTAATAGTACGGTAACTTATACTAGCAATCCGGTCTTCCAACCAAATATCAAGACCGGTAAAAGACTAAGAACACATCCTTAGTCCTAACTAGTCATACCTTTGCCTTGAGTCATCATCTTGATGTGCATCTACACAAGATGCATCCTTCAACTCCATCAACACATGATTGTCTTCACTTGACTTGATCAACACATGATCATCTTGGACAAGCATCAACTCATGATGCATCTTCTTCTTGATGGCCTTCAACAAATGAAGCCTTCTTCTTCTTGATAGCCTTCAACGCATGAAGCTATCCTTTTCTCATTCTTGACTTGATGACCTTCAACGCATGAAGTCATCCCAAGTCATTCTCATTTGTGGAACCTAACTTATTTATCCAACTCATGGAAACCGTTAGTCCACAAAACAATTGTCATCACTTACCAAACTTCACCATTAACACATAATGGAGGGACTAGATTCAACAATCTTCCCTTTTTGGTAATTCATGATAATCTCAACAAATAATGAGATATAAAAAATTGATTTGCGAGTATACAATATGTACACAACAAATGTACACTCTAAGATAAGCTTTGGACAAAGTTTACTTATCCGGTTATCATTAATCAATCAACCATTAACACATAATGGAGAAGTTAGATGACAACCCGATTGCACATGAGTATATATAAACTACACAAGCTATATATACTCAAGAATGTATTTCAAAGTAAAGATCCCAAATATACATATTAAAAGAAGCATGGATCAATACTTATGAAACTCCAAAATATATAGAGAGCTCCCATAAATGTAAGCATACAAGTGTATATAATGAAAACATATGCACATATTCATTTTGGAGTATTTGAGGAGTTCAATCTATATTTTGGATCTAAGGGATGCATTATAATATGAAAAAGTGATTTCGAATGCATATCTCTTTGATTTCACCTTTCCATCTAAATGAGACTAAACATAAATAAACTTAAATAATCATATTAGTCTCATATGTGCATTTGTCATTATCACCAACACATTATAAAAGTATTTTTCATTATTACCAAGATCTCATAATGGTATTTGTCATTAACATTAACACCAAAACCAACTTAATCGGATCTTAATCTTTCAATCTCCTCTTTAACCAACATAATCGGAGTTTAATCTTTCAATAATGCAAAGGAAAATAGGAAAAAGCCAAAAAAGCTAAAAAACTAAAATTAGAAAACCGACGAGTTCCAAGCGGCTTGTGGCTTCTGAAAGGTGCAAGCTAGAAGGCGAAGCCACTTGAAGTAGGACCTTAAAGTTGCTGAGTTGCCAACTGTACACCTTTTATATAAAAAAGTTGCCCTTTGTGGCTCTGTTTGGACCATATCCTACTGTAGAGAAGCATAACGGTAGTGCTCCAAACGGTTTGAAAGTCATGGTTTTTAGTTTTTGCAGTAGGCTTTTAGCTGCAATTATATTGTAACGGTCGTTAGTTTTTCTTGAATCAAAAAATAAGAAAAAATAATAATAAATAAGAAAATTAAAAAACACTAGGACAATGCAAAGAAATTAGAGTTAAAAACAAAAACAAAAAGACCAAAGTCCAACGTGTTTCAAGTGGCTTACCGAAACCGTTTGGAGCAGCCAGTATATTGTTCATTTTGGGTTTTGTGCCGGTTGCCAAAGGTACTACTCATTTCAGCTTATTTTTCATTGTTTGGTATTATAACTGGTTTATTTTATACTATATTGTTGGTAGATTTTTGATATAATTAAATTTAAAAATAGAAAATCGGTTAGCTCATCACGGAAAATACAAAGAAATACAAAAAAAAAGAAAAGAAAAAACCAAAAGCTAATAAAAAGATGAAATATAAAACTAGAAGTTAAAAGGCAAAGGTAAAGCCATACAAGCGGGCCACTACCACAAGCAGAGACACCATCCGCTTTCCTCAGTCCCCTCCCTCCGGCTCCCAAACCCTAAACCCTCTACGTCGCAGCACCACTTCCTCGGCGGCCGGAGCGCCCGTGCTTTCCGCTAGGTTCTAGCGCTTCGGACGGCGGCGGCGGAGGCCATGGAGGACCCCCCTTCCCCTCGTCTCGACGAACACGACGCCTTTGGCGGCGACTTCAACGCATCGCCCTCCCCCAACGCCTCCCCTGCCCGTTCCGGTCTCACCCTCCCTGTTCCATCCCTCCTCCCCCGCCTCTGTGTTAATGTATTTGCGCTTTGGCCTCTGGGAACTTACCTGGTTCTTGTGGTGCTTGTTGCTGCTGCTGCTGCTGCTGCTGCTGCTTTCTCCTTAGGCGATAAGAGGCCGTTCGGCGATCTGGACGACGTCTTCGCTTCCAAGAAGGTAATTGTTCTTGTTTCATATTGTTGGAATCCAGTACAGAATCTTTTGTTTTTTATGCATCAGACGGATTCCCTATTGCGAAAATTACTATTGCCGCTAGGGTTTGCAATAATGGATCTTGGAAAAATGCTTAGCACTTCGGTCTTGGTTTAATTGTTTTCTCTTCAAAAGTGTTGTGCGGTGCATGAGATGCTATGGCCGTTTTTCCATAGTTGTGGGACTCGGAAACCAAATAGTTTGTAGGATTATGGAGAGATGCTATGTACCTAGGTTTTGGGTTTGAAATTGAATTGTGTAACTGTGCTGTACTGGTCTGAAGTTATGCAGCCAGCAAGAAAATGCCACCTGTTTTTAGTCATTTGTTGGATGTAGTTCTTGCTTGCCTAATTGCGCTGTATAAGACATGAGGTTGTACAGTTTCAACCAACAAGAATTGCGTTTAAGAGAGCAATTTGTGGTGCAGGGAAAGACAAAGGTGGAGGAAAGTGCACCAGGTGCTGCAACAGGAATGATTCTGTCTCTTCGGGGAAGGTACATAACATTTCTTGTTTAAATGTTTGAGCTCGTACTTTTCTTTTTTCGCAAATAACAGTGGTTATGTTGTTAATTGTGAACATGGCATTGAGTATTCTCCCCCTTCTGAAGTTTGCAGAACTGCAAAGATAATCTTGCATCATGCCAGGTGTGTAGTAGTCACTTTTGGTGCTGTTTTCATTTGGGTAGTGTGTTACAATGTTGTTGAGATCAACTATTTAACGTGTAATGAGTTCAAGTGCTCTGCTATGCCCTAATTTTGGTATAAGATAATCACTGTAAATCACCATTCACTATGTAATCACTTTTTCTGTAATTGAATTGGTAAATAAATATTTGCAGTTGGCTTTGTTAATTGTAGAAGAAGAGAACCTTAAGGCAAGTCTGCAAGATATGTTCCTGCCATTTTCTTGTGCTTCTTGTGCTGTAGAAATCATATTGGTTTTTGTTTGACGAGGAAATAAAAGATCTTCAATCTGTTAGTTGAAAGTATGATTATATTTCCCGAAAAGCTGTACATTCTCGTATGCTGACTGTGAATGACTTAATATTAAGTTAACTGCAGCTCCAAATGAAAATTGTATTTTCACACTGTTCTTCGGAATTGTGGGTTTTGTCTAAATTATGGTTGACCAAGCCTCTCCCTTTACAAATATATTTCTGCACATTTGCCCCCTCTCGCAAACATCAACTGTTCCAGAATAGCTATGAAGTTTTTTTTATCTTGTATTCTTGTGTGCAACTTTGAATTTTTGACTACTTAATCATATCTGCAAGAGCCTACCATATAAAAAATGCATAAACTAAAAAGGCTATCATATCCAAACTAAAAGTTTAAACATCTGGGAAACAGAAAGGAAGCAGCCCTCAACTGAAAGTTCACCTGCGGAACAGATAAATTCTCTATAAAAATTGTCATAGAAGGATGAAATGGGTGTCATTGTAATTGGGAGATGTAGTTTACAATAATTGTATCTGCAGTTTTGTTTAGTTACACAAATATTATTTTGTACTCCATTCCAGTGGTACCTCTACCTAAACGTATATGATCCAGTTGTTGTCAGAAGTAATTTGTGAAACGTTGCATTTACATGCGTCTCAGGTGGAACTAGAAGCTGCTAAATCGGAAATCCAAAAGTGGCATTCAGCATTTCAGAACATTTCAGCTGTACCTGCAGGAACCAATCCAGGTTAGCGAGTTAAATGGAAGTCCTTCCAATTTTTGGTAATGACCGGGCAAAAAATATTAATTTGCTTTAAATATAGAACCTGTTTCAGTGGTTACTTATCTCAATAACCTAAAGTTATCGGAGGAATCTTTGAAGGAGCAGGTTGGTCCTTTCATTATGTTTGGATAAGGGAACTGATAAATTAGTTCTGCTTTGCTTCAATTTGGCTGTTTTTTCATTCTCAGCTCGAGAAAGCGAAGAAAAGAGAGGCTGCTTTTATTGTAACATTTGCCAAACGAGAACAGGAGATTGCAGAACTGAAGGTACCAGCCGACAGCCTCCTCCTACGAAGAGAAACATTTCAATATGGATACAGGATAGATCTGGTTGAAATGTTGAGATTTCAATCAATCAATTATTCAGTTTCTACTATCCCTCTTTTTCTTGCTGATTGTTGGTCAAAATGTTTCTATGAATTTGCAGTCTGCAGTTAGGGACTTGAAAACACAATTAAGGCAACCGTCAATGCAGGTAAGCATAATGCTTCTTATGTTATTGGTTTTGCCAATTGTATCATGTATTTGAATGATTTTATTTTTTTATTAAAAGTAAGGCTAAATAGCTAATGGCTTATTTTGAACCTGATCATGATTTTTT
This sequence comes from Dendrocalamus latiflorus, assembly GCA_017311315.1. Classification (NCBI taxonomy): domain Eukaryota; kingdom Viridiplantae; phylum Streptophyta; class Magnoliopsida; order Poales; family Poaceae; genus Dendrocalamus; species Dendrocalamus latiflorus. The sequence continues at coordinate 18,878,817 of CM029660.1, forward strand.
TCTGCACATTGTTTATCGTGATGGTTATTACGTTAATATTTAAATCCTGATTATTGTTTGACTGATTTCAATCTAGTTTGCACTTGGCACCAATACTATGCCAATTATATAGCTTCAACATGCAAACTAAAAGCAGTACATGTAAACCATGTTACTATGTGCTGATCTGTGTTTCCTTCTCTATGACATATGGGCATCCATGATCTACACTTGTTGACATGTGATATAGACCAATTCCACTGATCCACATCCTAGAGAGAGGGACAAGGACGGGCATATACAAAAAGGGAAGGGTACAGGCAAGGAACATCTGTAGTATGCTACCATGTAAAGTACTAAAATGGATACCACTATGTAGGTGCAAATTTGGTTGAAGTAAACCCAGGTCTATTTCAGTCATATTCTATTCAATACACTACCGAAAAGCGGTTGGTTCATTATTTGACATACATTATATTGGATCTAGTATTAAAAAAAGAGATATTTAATGATGATAAATTGCATCCTCTCCAATTTGGAAGATTATCTTTTAGGTAGTCAATACCAGTTTCTGTATTGGACCATACTAAGATTTGCAGTAGGAAGGATTTTGTTGGATACTTGTTCCAAATTCCAATAACATGAGCCTCACTGCCATAATCTTGTATTTTGCAAATTGTAAGATTAACAGTTCCACTTAAAACAAATAGGGTAAACTTTATGTATATGTGGAGATGCTCAGAAGTCAGAAGACTGGTGCCTTATCTTTTATTTTATAACTTTCCCTGTATAATTTCTTTGCATCTTGAAAGGAAGTGCCTCTATTTTTTGTTTAAATATCTACCCCTTCCACATCTTGTCTATGATATCACCCTTTTGATTGGACTCCCTCTGTGGGGGGCTTAGCTTGTTCTGAAAGTTGATTTCTTAGAGAAGCTAGTGGAGAGGGCCTTCAGCTTGTTGGGACAAGAACAGGTTTAGGGTATGTTTGGTTTGTGCTCCCAACATACCCTACCAATTGTTTGTCAAAACCCCAAGAATTGGCCCTTGTTTGTATAGTTGCCAAATTTTGGCATGCTCATGGATCTTTAGTCACATCCTATACACTTTCTTGCCAATTCTTGGGCAACCAAAACCTTTTTGGCTAGCCGAATTTGGGTAGACTTGAGAAGCCCAAGTCCAACACAGGGCCTTAATAATACTCAACCCTATGTTGACATTCCGGATAGCTTATTTTCATTCCTCCTTCTGTATGCTAAACAGACAAGGCGATTATTGCTTGATCCAGCAATACATGAGGAATTTACACGCTTAAAGGTCAGTCAAATTCCCCTCGATCAGCCAATTTTTCTTGTGTTATATTATTTTGGCTAAATTGCACTTTTCACCGGATAACTTGTCGCTTGTTTCATTTTGCACCAGCGCTAATCTATACTTTTACTTTGCATCAGGATGGACCAAATAAAATTTCACTTTGCACTAGCCAATCAATTTCAGTCCCAAACAAGGCAATCAAATTGAAGGAGCAGAGCAATCAAAATTGTGTATACCGACTTGTCATTATGTAGAGCCTGTTTGAGTCAAACAAGGTTGGTCTTTATTTGATCTACCTTGGTGCAAAGTGAAACAAACGATAAGTTACCCAGTGCAAAATGGAATTTACTCTATTATTTTGTACCAGTATGTTTGGAAAATGGAAAACACGTTGCCATCATATATAAAAGAACCATAATAGTATGTTTGTACCCTTTTTTGTAATATCAGCCAAATATATATATCAGAAAAATATATAATGAAATAGAATCACATGTTTTGTCTTGAACCAATGGCTATAATCCTCTTAAACATGTATGAAAGGCACAAAACCGAACCGTTTCATTAAATTGTATATAGATGTCACAAGAAATGTGTTAATGTCTCGAAATGAAAAGAATAAAATATGCATCAATTAAATAATAAATTGTCAAAGTAATGAATGTGTTACATTCGGAAAAAGGAGATAGGGATAATTCAAGCATATTATTATTGGATTTAGTAGGCATGCTGATGACACCTTAATTTGATTAGGGTTACGAAATTCTAGTGTGTTTTATATAGTACCAAACCTAAAACAATTGCACATGTGCATCAAGTCTTTCTATTTTTTGTCCAGAATCTGGTCGAAGAGAAAGAGAAAAAGATAAAGGAGCTACAGGACAATGTTGCTGCAGTGAATTTTACTCCGTCAAGCAAACTTGGGAAAATGCTAATGGCCAAGTGTAGAACATTGCAAGAGGAAAATGAAGAGATTGGAGCGATGGCTTCTGAAGGGAAAGTAAGTCTTCCTATAGACTTACACTTCAACATATGGAACAATAGAAATATGCTTTCTATTTTTTATCTGCTTTCAAAGGAAAAGAATCATTGGTGTTTTGTTTGAACAGCCAACAAATTACAACAGAAAATTAGCTGCATGTGTGTGTGCGTGCGCGCACACACTGAACCTCGAAAGCTTCTAATCCAAGTACTGTCACAGCGCATGCTAACGAAATATCTTTGGATACAGATCCATGAACTTGGAATGAAAATTGCTGTTCTGAAGTCCCAGAACAATGAGCTCAGGAATCAATTCGACGGTATGTGTTTAGTGGGCTAGTGGCATCCACTTACTCTGTATTCTTTATTCTTTTTTCTACCACTTGTTGATTAATGCTTGAAATAGTACTTGAAGTATCTTTAGCTACACCTTTCCCTTTCTAGATTGTATTTGATCTTCCTGTTATTTAACAGTTGTTACACTATGATAAACGATTTAATACTTGGAACAGTACTCATTCCTGAATTCTGAATGATGGCAATCCTGAGTTACAGGAATTTGAGAGGTTCATACAAACATTAATGCTTTGCAGGGAAAACAAATGATTCACAGCTGACAGCTTTATTATCTTTTGACTCAAACAGTGACTTCTAGTTGGGACTGAAAATCACTGCTAGACTAACTGTAAGTAGCAAGTAGAAAATAAATTTCTTCTTCAGGAGGAAAGTAGAAAAGCATAATATTGTTGAAGGGGGTGAATCTGCATGTTTTGTAATGTTATTTTGTTGAAATCCTTGCAACATTTATGTTCTCCTTTGCATTGTCATTGGTGCAGTCAGCCTATGGTGGACCTATTGAAGTGTCAAGCGGTGTTTGTGTTCCTTGCTGGACGTATACTTGCTTTTGTAGATAAAGGTTAAAAGCAATAATAGGCACATTGCATCCACTTGTGCACACTCATATCTATGCAATCATGCAAGCTTTTTACGCAATGTTCCCCAAGGCGGCTGCCTAGCCTGCCTAGGCGTTAGGCACCGCCCTCTTGCCTTGCTTGCCTAACCGATTTTTCCCGCCTAGTCTGCCTTGGTGAACACTGTTTGTATGTGGAGTGTTGGATGAGGAATGGATGGATCACATTTTTCTTTTTACGTACAAGAGGTCAAAAACATCTTGGTGTCTAAAAAATTATAGCCGCTTTTTAAAGGGGCAGTACGGCCTGACCAGTACGGGCCATCTGCCCATATAGGAGGTCAAAAACCTCTCGGTCCTGAAGAAGAGCATAAAAAATATCTGCATTTTAAGGCTCGGGACAGACTGTCTGATATGGGCAAGCTGCCCGTATGCCTGGTTGAAAATTGCTTGGGTCAGAATTTCATCCCACAGTTACGGAGGTACAGGCCAGTGGTCCCACCTTCACAAGTTCCCAAAATCTGATGCCTCCATTTCTCATCGATCGCTCCATGTGGAGTTTATATGATTGCCAGTGATCTAAAAGGCGGGCTGGGCGGCCGCCTAGGCGCTCGGCGGCCACCCGGCGCCTCGCCTAGGGGAGTTGGGCGGGGAAGAAGAGGCCAGGCGGCGAGTCGGCCCAAGGCGGGAGCAAGGCGGGGCCAGGCGGCCTAGGCGCGGCGCAGAGGGAGCGGCGGGAATGGGGGGAAAGCGCTACCGCACACGACGAAGTCGCCGCCGCCGTCGACTCGCCGGATTCCGGGGCCGCCGCCGCCGGATCCGGACTCCCCGCGCCAGATCCCACCGCTCCCGTGGACGCCGCCGCCGGATCCGGACTCCCCGCGCCGGATCCCGCCGCCGCGACCGTGGCCGCCGGAAGATGTCAGGTGGTGGGGGAGGCGCGCGGAGGGAGTGACGCGGAAGGGGCGGCGGGGAGGGAGCAGCGGGGATGGGGCGGCGCGGAGGGAGCGGCCGGGATGGGGCGGCGCGGAGCCGCGGAGGGAGCGGCCGGGAGGGAGGCAGGGAGCGGCGCAGTGGGAGCGGAGGGAGCGAGGCGCCGAGGCGTCGGGTTGGGGTTAGGGTTAGGGTTTGCGCCGGGCGAGCCGGTCTGGTTAGATTAGATAGGAACAGTCGGCGGTCGGTTTGGAATTTTTTTCATTTAGTCCTCCAATTTTTAAAAATTACAAATAGACTTTTTTCTTAATAGATTTCTTTCAATCTAGACCTCCTAACTATATATATTAGACGAATCCTAGTAACACTGATAATTGTTGATCAAGGTAACAATTTTCTTCATCTAAACAGCAAATATATATACACGATTGTTTATTTTTACCTAATATCTTTATTTTTAATTCGGCCGTCTAGGCCCCGCCTAGGCCCCCTAGGCGCTAGGCCCCACCTCGCCGCCCGCCTAGCGCCTAACGCCTTCTTGAACATTGATGATTGCACATAGATATGAGTTTGCATTAGATATTTCAGAAACAAGTGGGAATCATTTAGGCAGGCGTCAAATCCTTTAACCAAACTGTTTGCCTTGACTGAATTGCAATCCTGGCACATGTGATCTAGTGTGACTTATTGTAACCTGGTTGCTGCCTGGTTTATCACTTCCAGCTGTCCAGAGTAACAAGACAAGAATTTTAAGGGAAGTCCATCAAATGCTCATTTTGGTGACTAGTGTTGTACCTTGGATATTGACACAGCCGGATTGCACAGGTTTTCAGTCCTTTGTAATAATGGTCCGATTGAACAAAAATTTTACTGGTTGATACTAGTGGGCTACGTTGTGTGGACACGGACACGTGTGTCCGACATGACACGGACACAGGGATTCGTCATTTTTCCAAAAACACCGACACGGGACATGGCCTAATATATATATATATATATATATATATATATATATATATATATATATATATATATATATATATATATATATATATATATATATATATATATATATATATATATATATATATATATAGGAAGCCTCTTTTCTACTCCCAGGTGTAGTTACTCCTATTGTATCCACCATTCATCATCCTCAGAATCCCCCTAGTCTGATCGGGCTATTGGGTTAGATAACATGCTTGGTGTTCATAACAAACCCACTAACATTCACAGGTATACCCACCTAATAAACGCACGTAATTATGATAGCGAATAACCGGCGTATCCTTTCCGGATTTCTCGGCCGCGTGGACATGCTGGCCAGATAAGTAGGTAGTCCGTTTTTAGTCCAAAGTGAGTAGGGAGTATGATTTACCTGAGTAGGGAGTATGTTTTACGTATGGTTGCATGTACATACGTAAACAAAGGTAGACTTGGTTTCAGGTGGGTACTGCTGATGTTTGTCATATAGATTGGTGAAGAATGATGTGTGAACGAGTATATGTGTTTTGTACATGGGAGTATGTCTTTTTTTCCCCCAAAGTGATTTACCTGTGTACACGGCAAGCCATGTCCACTTTCTTCCCGTATCGAGTATGTATGTCCTCAAACTAAATGGATTACTATAAATGGAGGTATGTACGTACTGCTGGAAATATTCTAAAACGAAAATGGAATGAAACCAATTGGTAATATGTGTTAAGGATAGAATAGGAAAGAGATTAGGACTGTTATTTGTTTCCTAATATGCCTTGTATTCCTTCTGTATATCCCCCTTGTATCTCTTTATATATTGCCTTTTGGGCCTTATGAATATATGTACAATATTCATAACAATATGTACATACTAAACCGAATGGACACATGGTTTCAGATGATAACTACAGATTGGTGTCAGATAGTTTTGTATAAAATGATGTAAACATAATTCGAATACTACAAAGTGGTAAACATCATACTTGTTAATCCCCAAAATGTAGTATGTCCGACATATTCCTTTTTTTTTAAATATCGTACTTCATGATTTCCTTGTTATTTTCCCTGCAAGTACAAAATTTCCCTGCATGTAGAAAATATATACGTTTACGTGAAGGATTTCGGACTAATTATTGCTGATTCTGTGTCTGCATGGTTTCGTGGTAGGTTCCCCAGCTAGCGCGGATGGTAGGTACGTAACAGGTTTTGAATACTCTTGATAGGTAGTCTTATAGTGGTTTCACAATTGATCATACTTTCAGTTGTTTCACGGTTGCAAATGGATTGGACTGAAGAAGGACCCTTGAACATAAAGTACTGCTACATGATAGCACTGATGGTGAGTAAAAATACTTGAGAAAACACTTGTCAAACACATAGAGATATACTCAATCGGTGTACTTCTTTTCGTATCTTTACCTTTTATGTTTTCTTTTGTATTGTTATCCGTTCCGGATATTCAGTTAAAATTCTGGCGCACACCGGATGGTTACAAATCATTGCTATTAAAGAAACAATTCGGGAGTATGGGTATGATATGTAAACTTTGCCGTAATATAACAACTGGCATCAAGTATTGTAAATTACGCACTAAAAATGAATGGATCTACTAGCCTGAAGCAGATGGCATGAAATTCCATGTAGGTATGTACATATGAAAATCAGGATGCTACACATGAAACTGAACAGGATGTGGTTTTCAGCGAGTATGTTTGGCCGTTACGGATGTGATGTAGTAAAAACTGTTTAGGCAAAAATGGAATATTAAGATCTCAAGCGGCACACACAAGATGTCTAACAAATCAGTTCATTTAAGTAACATATCGCGAGAACGGAATGTAATCTTTGCCGTGTTAATCGGCGTTGATTCAGCAGTTTTCCACGTTACGTAGGAAGTGTTTCCCTCATTCCCCTGTTTGGAGGTAATAGTCAGCAGAGTTGAGATTGCATCTTCTTCTTGAGTGTATTGAGCTGCCGTCGGCAACATCGACGGAGAGGAATGTCTAGTTTTGAGCCCCAGGATTTGAGGGGGGAAGAAACACCTGTAGGAGAAGGCCGTATAGTTCATCAGAATGAAATGTATGGGGATCGAAAGGAGTATGTATACGAACGAATAGTCGAAAAAGGAGTATGTAAGGGAATGTGTGAAATGAGTATTAGTTAAAATGAGTAGTATAAAAAGGAGTATGTATACGAAAGAATAGACCAACTTCAATTGTACATGTACAGAATAACAAAAGTAGTATATGTTGAGACGAAAAAGGAGGTGAAACAAATCATATTAATACCACGGAGTAACAACTTCAATTTGAATATGTACGTGACCACAAAAATAGTGCCAATTATAGACTAACCGTTAACTACAACCAAACTAACCAGTAAACAACATCACCCGTGCATCTCTCCGCAAGGACCTCTTAACTAGCTTTGGAAGCACGCTCGAAATGCAAATTCAGGGCACAAGTCTACGGCGCAGCCTATCAGACCTCGGAAGCATGTCGTCAAACAGGTAGGGGCGAAAGCAATTGGAGTATGTGTACGTATGAAAGAGGAGTATGTGTTTGTACGAACAGTTTAATAAGGAGTATGTGAAGTAACGTGAAAAAATATGATATGTACTGTTCTGACATATCATGACGAATAGAGTATGTATACGTATGTAAGATGAGTATGTGTTAGTGTGAAAAAGTAGTATGTGGACGTAAGAAATAGGAATATGTATTGTTCAATATGTACTTCGGTGTGTGTAAGTAAGAATAGTTGAAAAAGGAGTATGTAAACGAATGTGAAAAAGGAGTGGTAGTAAAAATGAAGTGTCGAAAAAGGAGTATGTATACGAAAGAATAGCCCAAATTTAATGGAGCATGCACAGAATAACAAAAGTAGTATATGATGAGTCAAAAAAAAAGTTGAATAATATCGTATTAAGAACACGGAGTAAAAACTTCCAATGTCAATCTATCCTTTTATCAAACAACAAGTTAAAAAGATTAGTGGGGAAACTAGCATGATTGAACAACTAGCATGTAGTATTTTCATCTAGGCAAAAAACTAGTGGGGAAACTGTACTGAAACAACATAACCTTAAACTGAATGGAGTTATGTACACCAATAATCATTGGAGTATTCAGATGCAATAGAAGCTTGTAAAGTGATTTAATAAATGGGATTGCTAATGTCAAGCTAACAGGAGCAGTAGGTGATCATCTATCCTTTTATCAAAGAACAAGTTAAAAAGATTAGTGGGGAAACTAGCATGATTGAACAACTAGCATGTAGTATTTGACAGATAGCAAGTTTAGATTTGTCACCTTACAGCATAGTGATTTCCAGTATCGAGTATGAATATTCTAGCAAGTTCAAGGTTTGTCATTTTTCGGCATAATGATTTTCTACCAAATATGAATATTCATGCAATATCATTATCCCTTTAAATTGACAGGAAGAAGGTTTCTTCATTCACAGGGCATTATAGAACTTGCAGACCAATGTATAGCTCAATTGCCCACCAACACAATAAGCATATCAGTCTTCACTACACTAAATACTTCATACTTCTTGCTCCCAAACGAGTAGTATGGCGGACCAACTCCAATCTTTTTTTTTTTCAAAATTGCTTAGGGAGTATGCGTTATCTGTGGACAAAGGAGTATGTCCCCTTTTTTCCCCGTAGCGAATACGTATGGCAAGAAACCAAAATAGTATGCCATGATTGTAGGTATGTATATACTGCTCAAAATATTATGAAACCAAAATGGAATGAAACAAATTTGTATTATGTAAGTACGAACATGAAGGGACACATGGTTTCAGCGGGTTGCTACTGATTGTTGTCAGAAAGATTTGTAGAAGATGTTGTAAACAAAATCCAAATAATACAACATGGTGTACATCATACTTCTTGCTCCCCAAAGTTTAGTGTGTCAGATATACTACTTTTTTTTACCGTATCTGGGACCCGTGAACATAAAGTACTGCTACATGTTAGCACTGATAGTGATTGAAAAACCTTTAGAAAACAATTGTGAAACACATCGTGTAATACTCAAGTGGTGTACTTCTTTTCGTATCTGGGACATATCTGTTTTCTGTAGTTTGTTTAACCGTTCCGGATATTCAGATATAAAACTAGCGCACTACTGATGGTAACAAATCAGTTCGATTAAAGAAACAAAACTGGAGTATGTGTATGATATGTAAGCTTTGCCGTATTAGAACAAGTATCATAAAGTATCGTAAATTACGGGTAAAAAATGAATGGAACTAAATTTCTGGAAGCAAATGGCATGATTTTCCATCGATGTATGTACATATGAAAACTGGATGGTAGACATGAAACTGAAATAGGATGTTGTTTTTTCAGAAAGGAGGTTTGTCCGTTAAGGATGTGATGTAGTAAAATCTGATTAGGCAATAAATGAAAATTCAGTTTTCAAGCGGGCACACAATAGAACTTGTAGACCAATGTATAGCTCAATTGCCCACCAACACAATAAGCATGTCAGTCTTCAGTCTGCACAAGTTTGATCTACAGGACTAAACAATGGAGGTGGTATTACAGAAACTGGTAAATTCAAAGAGAATAGCATGCAACTATTCGTCAATACCATTGAACCCTAGGCTCTATCCCTGGGTATTATATCCAAGATTCACAGTTGCTCGTTCCCTGGGCATTCTATCAAGCACCTTGCAGGCACAACGCAACAGAATCCCAGAGCCAATTGCTAAGGCACGAACCGTGTATCTGCCTACTGGGTTAATCGCGGAAGAAAGAGGAACTAATGGATTTTGACGCGGTACAGACCAATGAGTAGTATGTGCAGGGTATTAATCTCCTCACAATTGACCAAGAACGAAAGAACAAACCATTATCGAAAAAACCAGCAAATCAACACTGATCTACAAAACCTAATGAGTTCAAAACTTCAGAAATCGTTATTAGAACAAAAGATGACATACCAACCAAAACTTGTGAAGACTTCTCCCCACAACTCGGCAAGACGACGCACCAAGCCTTCCTGGAGATTCTTCTCCGCACTACTCGGCAAGAGGACGCGCCGGCAAGGGAAAAGCATCTGGTATCGCCAGGGAGGAAAAATCGCCGAGCTGTTTTTGTAGATTGCGCGATCTCCGGGATTTTCCTGGATTGGGGAAAGGAGATTTGAACAAACGCTGGGATGTGGATCAAGACTAGTCTATTTGTGCGACGCGAATCTCCAAAACAACATCAACGGTGGAAGACCCGGGTGTAACTACACCCGGGAGTAATAAGGATTTTTCCTCTATATATATATATATATATATATATATATATATATATATATATATATATATATATATATATATATATATATATATATATATAGTATAAATAACAGGAGCACCATGGTGTCCAGGCTCCATGATTGAAACATTCTATCCATGATTGAGATTTTCTATCCATAATTAAGATTTTCTATCCATGATTAAGACTTTCCATCCTGATATTATATATCATTGCACTTGCACGCATCTAAAAACAATCTAAAGGTATGGAGGCTCGGTGCCCGAGCACCCTGGTGTCCTATTTCAGCGTCCTATATATATATAGTATTAATAACAAGGGTACCATGGTGATCAGGTTCCATAATTAAGACTTTCCATCCTGATATTATATATCATTGCACCTGCACGCATCTAAAAGCAATCTAAAGATAGGGAGGCTTGTTGCCCGGGCAACAAGTTTGTTTAGGTGGTATATTAGAGGTGGGTGTAATTACACCCGGGAGTAAAAAGTATTTTTCCTATATATATATATATATATATAGGAAAAATACTTTTTACTCCCAGGTGTAATTACACACACCTCTAATATACCACCTAAACAAACTTGAAATACTCCTTTATCACTTTAGGTATACTCATATACTAATTATAAGATACCCCAATGTGAACCACACGGAAAAATTGCAAAGAAGTCCATAGTTTTTAGCGTATTTTATAAATATCTTTATATACGTACATAAAAAGGAGTATGTCAAAAAAATATGCATACCACCTCTGAAAAATTGTTCATACCACCTATATAGTCTTAAATACTCATATACTACACGTAAATACTCTCCGTTACGCGAGATACTACCTATGTTGTGAGATACGACATAGGGTGTAATTACACCCGGGAGTAGAAAAGAAGCTTCCTATATATATATATATATATATATATATATATATATATATATATATATATATATATATATATATATATATATATATATATATATATATATATATATATATATATATATATATATGGCATATGTATATAAATACAAGAGAATGAAGTATTGAAGTGTAAGTTGCAAATGTAAGCATTTAATCATGGAAAATTGCAATATGTACCTTATACTCTTGGGTTAGGATGAATGAATGAAGCACTGAACACCTTATGCTCTTGCAAATGAATGAAGCAACCAGCGTTTAGCAATTCAGTATAGCAACCAGCAAGCTTGAGTATAGAATCCAATATCAGCCATCATCAATCTGAAAAGTACTACAATGCTAGATAGAAAATGAATACAACAACCATGCTATGATAGGTGATAGGCTGATAGCAGCAAAGAAATGAAGCATCAATACAAATTACAAAGCACAAACCAGGTTCCTCAAAAGTTCAGCTCATAAGGTGAGTTATCAAATGATTCAATTCCTTTTTTGTTTTTTGCAAGACTACAAACCTTAAGAGCCTTTGACTCTTGCAACTATAATTCTTTTCACATTAGGGAAATTTCATTCAATTGGTGATGGTAAAGTTCATGTAATACAAGAAGCTACAGACTCTGTAGCTTGTATTTCTATGTTCAACATTTAATTTCAATTTACAAATAATGGACACCTAATTGCAAAGAAACATTGATATGTTGTGCTATATTGAAACTAGTTTCATTGGCTAATAAATTGAATGTGTCCTGCGTGATATCTAGTTACTGAATAACTTTTATACATTGATTTGCACTATACCTTTTCTGTACATGGTTTTATACTTGATTTGGATGGCATCATGGGTATGCTTGGCTTTGTCAAACACACAGCTGATGTAATTGATTCACGCATCGCACAGAAGCATGAAACTAACTACATGAAAATTGAAGAAACAAACACAAATTAACTGCAGTTAAGTTGGGACCTAGGACCTTAGCCGGCCGCCAGGGAAGGATCCGCCCACTGGGATCTGGAAGTCGGCCGCCTGGTTGCCTGGAGGAGAGGACACGGAGAGAGGAGGCGACGAGGCTGGCCGTCGGCCGCCTGGTCGCCTGGAGGAGAGAGGAGGTGAGGAGCACGCAAGTGGATGGCTGGACTGCTGGAGGCGCACGGGATGGATTAGGGTTATTTCATACTGGGCCGTATCGTGTAAATGGGCCAATACGTATCCATCGCGTCTTCCCCACGTATCCATGCATCAGAGCTAGTTGATGCCTGGATGGTACCTTGGAAACTAGTTACTCAGGCTTTCTGTTATATGAAAAAGAATAGTGAAATTTTCACTTTTCCATGTACCCTCCAGTGGAGGATAAAAATGTTGTGTGGATTAGTTAATATTGTTAAAAGCTGGTGGACCTGGCTAGGTCAACATATGGTAATGTGTGTACACTTGAAACCGAAATTCCTCAACTCCTATAAAGTTAAGGGGAAATTGCTCTCATGCCACAAACTTAAGCGTCATCCTTTCATTTGCCACAAACTTGAGTGCTTTGTGCTTTGTTTTGCCATTTCTTCATTTAATGTCTTGAACTGACCCTTTTGCCCTCAATGTTGGCCTGTTGGCCAGCTCTGTTCGTCGCCTGGTTGGGGCTATGACAGTTTTTCGTGGAGCTACTTGGGTTCGGCAGAGTATTTTTATCTGCATTCTGTAGCCTTGAGGTGACAGTATGATAGAACTTTCATGTATCAAAAGTGTTGAATTATCCATTTTTTTTCTTCCTGATCCGCATTACATGATAAGTGAGAATGTATAATTTGCCATCCTGATGGTGATGATGCTACGTTCAGGGAAAAATTCGCCCCCCCCCCAGATAAATCCGAAATTTGGACTTTTTTTTGAAATTTGTAAAATTTAAATCTGATTTTTGAGAAGAAATAAAAAAAATAGTGTTGGTTTTGGGGTTTGAACTTAAGATCTAGTGCTCACCATGATCCTTACTACTAGGCTAGCTAAGTACTTCTACTTTGTATTGGTTAAGGAATTTAGTTAAACTCCAAATTTAAAACTGAATTTCCCTGGTTTTGCAACTTTTTGGACCCCGCCAATAAAACCTAAATTTGGCGAAATTTGACCGAAATTGTTTCCCTGGCTACGTTTGATCCCTCCTTGCCATGCTTCATCTCCAAAATCTTCAAGGCAGTGAGCGGCGCGACATGTCGGATAGGTTTGTCTGTTTGAGCGGGCTCTCAGACGTATGGCAATGCATTCATTAATTTAACTGTGCAGGAAGTGATTCTGGATTGGGTATAAGTTTATAAGTACAAATTACAACGTCTGAAAATATTGCTTATTTGCCACTTCTGCAACTTGGCTCGACCTGGCCAGCAACCCGATCAGCGGTGGCTCAAAATGGACTAAAAAAAGGTCATGGTTAGTTTTTGCCGTTGAATTTTCTATACTGAAATTTTGAAAGTGCAGTTCGGTGATTTCATGAAAGTGACATGAAACATCCACAAAATCCATCCAGTCTTGATTATACTGGCAACCTAGCTAACAGCTTGACCATGTTCCTTGGAGAATTGACTTGCAAGCATTTACTAATTAAGGTAATGCTAATATATAGGAATGGATTATCCCCATGTACATTTAACAGATATTCTTCGAACAAGAAAGTTTTAGCACAGGCAGAAGGTACATTCAACTACGAGCAACTAGGCCTCTGCTGGGCTTCTCTCAAGGAAGATAACGGACCTAGTTTGATCCAGAATACTTGAATCCATGCTTCTTAAAATATTCCCTAAATCCATACACGCTCTCGTCATAGTTGAACTGCAGAAAAGGGAAATATTATCATATCAGCTCAACCGGAAAACTTGAATCAAATCTATAAAGCATTGGACTGAGTATTGTATTCTTTGTGGAGACAACACCAGCTCATAGATGGATATTTTGAAAGGACTAACCATAAATTCAGAACACTACTTACAGGTAGAACTTTTACGGAATACTTTGTGATGTTAGGATCCACGCTCTTTCCTTGGCTAGCTGCCTGAGAAAGTACAGAACAAGTTGTAACAAAAGACAGGAAAGCACAAGGACATGCAGCAAACATGATGCTTACCCTTTTTTTAAAGAAAAAAGAGGAATGGATGCAAAAGAAAACCAAAATCATCGTGGGAAAATGCTGCAACCCTATACTAAAAAAATAATACGTGATGCCTGGGCATGAAATCACATTATAATAGAGTACATGCAACTAAGCAAGTAATAATTACAAAAGTATTCTGATGCCATTTAAGATCAACGGCCAGACTACAAATTTAGGTTAGCAAGCTAGCATAGCATGTTATTTTTTCGAAGTGAAAACACTGTGTCAATGAATTAGGTCATTAAATTACAAGATGAAATGGGTAAACTTCCCTGATGTGAAAAAAGATGACACAAATCTCAAATTGAACCACACAATGCATATATTTCCAGAAAAGTTTGTTTATTCTCCTACAGAAGAAAAAGACTAGTGCTTCTATGCTCTCTCAAAAACTAAATTGCACAAATATTGTAGTAGTATAGTTAGTAGTGGAGTTGGTGGGTGCAAATCAGACCCTCAATGCGCTTTACAATTTGTGTGTTGAACTTTTTGGAAGAGCACCAAAGCACCTCTAAAAAAAGCAGTTCTTGAACTTTTCCTCAAGCTAGGGCATATGACTTTCCAATTATTGAACATAGCATGCAGAAAGAAGCTTCTTCCTTTTGGGATTATCCAGCCATTAACATGAATAAGGATTTAAAAACTAATCATTCTCTAGCCACCACGACTAACAAACAACAGAAGATCAAGAGTGTCAAGAAATACGTTCATTCGCAACAGACTTAGAAGTAATTAGCAAGCACCAAGTTCACTAGTGATTGACCTCAAATTTCAACATAATCTAGTGTGCTGTCACCTGTACTCCCAGTCAGATGGGTAACAGTTACACAAAACAGGCAGACATGAATGAAATAGATAACCAGAGTTTGGATGGATATTGCCTAACAATTCTGAAAAGAAAATGCAAAGAGTAAACCAATAAATGTGAAGTACACGATTGTAACCTGTTCTGGGTTGTAAAATACTTCAACAAATGGATACTCATTCCTTTGCCTTGTGAGGCAAAATCCTGGATACTTTGGGCATTCCACCTGACAACATAGGAGAAAAATGATCAATGCCTACTAGTTTACTGTGAAATAGGAAGCCACAACATTTTAATCATAATGTATTATGATATTATCCAAGTCCAAAAGCATCCCAACAAAGTGGAAACCAAAAGTTGATAGTCTGATTTGACAGGAAGGCAGTTACATTGTATCTTCGATTAATTGAGCTTTGAGCGCATTTTTGTACATCACAATATTGACGAGTATCAAAAAAACCATTCATCTATTTGCACATCCAAGCGTTCCCTAGAGCTGCTTGTCTCATAGGCGAAAGCCATGGAAAAAAACTAGAAAAAGAACATTCAAGATATATTCGTGAAACAAAGAAAACGTTCAGCTCCCACAAGTGTACATGAAGCTGAATGGAAGACTAGAGTTCATGAGTTTGCTAATGCATGTGGTCTTGGGATCACCGCCAGAGGTAATATTACATAAAGTTACTCTTTAAATTTAAATCATATAAGATCAACTTTGAGGTATTAATTTGTTAACAAAAATACAGTGAAGAGAACAAGCCTACAACCTTCACAGTGTTCCATAATTTTGAGCCATGATAATTTTAGCATGCAGAAATAGTTAAAGCATAATGCATTTGCAACCTTTTCAAAATAAATCATCACATTACAAGGGATCTGACAAGACTTTCATGGCATATATTTTTTGTAGACATAAAATCAGTATTAGCTTACTCGAACAAACTTTATATGTGGATAAAATGTAGCAGCAGCTTCCTCCAGTACTTTGTCAAGATGGTGTGTATATGTGCACCTGCAAAAGCAATTTCAGGATTGGTGTGACCGTGTGAGCAAAGCTTTTCACATATGAGAACTTGCTATTCTTGCTTGTGTTTCTGAATAAAAAACCAGAGATTAAACATACTTAATAGTAAAGGCAACAACTACAGGCCGTCCTTCATGCAACAGCTGCACAAATTGACGCTCTGATGTGAATGGTATAATTCTTGATGGCCCTAGATCCTTGGGATATCCAGTGTAGTACCTGCAATTTCATCAAGACAAAGAAAACATGATAAAACACAATAAAATGAAAAATGCAAATGAGTTTAATTCCGAGAAGGAAAATACATACAAACTAGTACATGCATCAGAGTGAGTGCAAGCAACAACTTCTGGAGTGAATGCAAGCAATGACTTACAGTTTTTATAAACTTTTAGAGCAATGCTATTCTTACACAGAAATTGCTTGTATGTGCTAACAAATAAAGTGCCAAGAGAAGGCTTTGGTTAAATTCATTCATGGTGCAGATAAAAACAAATTTTGATTCACAGAGGAGTTAAATGAGTTTGTACACATCCCATTACATATTGTGCATATGCAAAGATATTCTATCTTCTTATCTTAGTAACAGGATTGATCCCAAGCTGTCTTAGCAATAATAAACTAATTATACAATAAGAGAATACATATGATTGACTTTCTAATTTATCTCTGTAACTGAGAATAGAGAAAAGTCACGAAACATTATCTAATATGGCATGTGCATTTTTTTTCTTAAAGAATTAAGTTAGAAGGAAATACATGAACATTAGGATGTGACTATTAGTTCTACACTCTTACATTCCATATATGCTCCCTTCTACTCGAATAATTTGCATAATGGAAAGAGGATAAATAGAAAACCTATACACCTCTCCCAAAAATGATAAAGAGAAATGAAACCACTTTCACTATCCTCAATTTATGCAAGCATGCTTTTTCCAAAACAAAAGGTCAATCACCCCAAGTGGAAGCTGCATGTTGTGCTGACAAATTACAAACTGCAAGATATGGAAAATAGAACTGAAACGTAGGCTTAAGGGCTGTGGAAGTTTTCCTCACTTGCATGTCGACCGAAGTTGAGAAATCATTCTATTAAGAAACGACTCGTCCGCCATCTCTGAGTACTCCAAGATTTCAGGATGACAGAAAAAACCTGTAAATTCGATAGCTTAGCTATGATTCTACCCGTTAAACTAGTGGCGGAACCAGGATTTGGCTATGCCCCGGGCTAAACTCTAATAACTAAAAATTAATGCCAATTTGGGGGATTTGCTCATGTGCCCCAAAGTTTAATGGCGTTTGCTCATTTGCCCCATGATGTCTCACTGATATGTGGGCCCTGGACCCGCATGTCAGTGAGACATCATGGGGCAAATAAGCAAACGCCATTAAACTTTGGGGCAGGGGAGCAATTTTTCCTGCCACAATTTATACCCATACCAATATACCACAACATAACAAAAGACATCAGAAATGCATCATTGATCCGCTTCATTTTGTATTTACTAATAACTCTATAGCGAATAATTCAAAGTAAGACATCAATAATCATTACTAAACCAACATCAATTTTGGTATCTTCAGTTTCTATAGCAAATGTTCACAAATGTTTAGTTTCAGAAAAAAAAATGTACTTGACAGGAGTTTAAGAAATATTGAATTACCTGAAAGATCTTTTGAGGTCTAAACCTAGATCTGAAGTAATATTGGTCAGATTACCAACCATCTGAGGCACAGCAAAGCTAAAAAAAACAAAACACATTAGATAATTTGTATGCAAAGCAAGGTGCACATAATAACATATTCACTATTCAGCTAGTTGAAATGGCATGCCTAAGTAACTTTTCAGTGACCACTCAAGGATATGACGAAATGATGTGACAAAAATATTATCAACCCCTAATTCTCAGTAAGTGAAGGTGACCTAAGAGGTGAGGTAGCATGGCCACCACTCACCAGTGAAAATCAAGAAGCCAATTGATCTAGGGCTTCAGGCGCAAGCAGGGAGGGGGAGAGGCGTCTTGGAGGGGCGGCGAGCATAGAGAGGGGGCCAGGATTGGAGGCGGAGCCGGAGGAGGCGAGGGCGGAGCCGGAGGGCGGAGGAGGAGGCGGAGCCGGAGGAGGCGAGGGCGGCGCCGGAGGCCGCGAGGAGGAGGCAAAGCCGGAGGAGTAGGCGGAGCCGGAGGAGGAGGCGGAGCCGGAGGAGGCGAGTGCGGAGCCGGAGGGCGGAGGAGGATGCGGAGCCGGAGGAGGCGAGGGCGGCGCCGGAGGCCGCGAGGAGGAGGCGAGGGCCGGAGCGACAGTGGGATTGGGGATTTTGGGATTAGGGTTTTAGGTATAGTACTAGTAGTGTTATAAGTTTGCTGGGTCTCGGGCTATAGCGCCCGAGGCTATCTTCGCCCCTGTCGTATATTTGCGCTAACTGTTAAACCAAACCTTACCGTGCTTCGATGGAGATTTCGTGTGATGCTTTTTTTTATTGAAATTCGTGAGGTGGGCAAGGGTACCTGAAGAGCAGGGAGAGGACGACGGGGGCGAGGAAGAGGACTCCGGGGAGGCGCTTTGTGCAGCCCAACTCGCAGGACTCCTCCGAATCGCTTCTCCGCCTCCACCACTATCGACGGAGGCAGAACCGTGATGCGCGTATCCTCGCCGGGGACCGCGAGCGCGCCTGTGGGGCACCGCCGTTGACGGCGACGTGGGACGAGGGGAGGCGCAGGAGGCCTGCGGAGAGGAAGGATGAGGGGCGAGCGGAAGGATGCGGCACCCGGGACGGCGGCGGTGGCGCCGAGGGGGAGAGTGGGGCTAGAACTAGGAACAGTACCAGTACGAAGCGTTTTGGTAGGCGTGGTGGCTGATCGAACAGCCCACGTCGCTAGCTGCCTCGATCGGACGGGCGATGAATTTTAGCCAACTGGGACCAAGGGTTGGTTGGTTCGTGCCGTTGCCACAAGGATTTCCTTATCTACTTTCCTTATCTTCAAACCAGCATGCTAATTCAGCTAATTTTTAACTCAAAAACAAGATTTATTAATTATTACTTCAGCACTACAACATCCACAAAAAAATTAATACAAAAATATGGTAGTTCATCTAGCATCAGGCACAAATCTACTTGATTAATCCGTATTTCGCTAATCTTCCACTATACAATTCTCACGGTCCCTGTAACTATCTTTTTTTTTGTCTCTGATGATCCCCACGACCTCCTTCCAACTATCCCTTTGTCACAGTAAAATTTTCAAATTGGTTTTAGGATATTAAAATGGTCAAGTCGAAAAAAATCAACTTGCCATTTTAAACTTTCAAATCAAAATCTCCTTAACTCTACTTTTATCTAAAACATATAACAATTAAATCTATTATCTTTGTCATTGCGCTAATTTCTCATAAATTTCTCAAATAATTGTGACACATCAACAAGCATAAACGCTTTAGACCCGCAAGTCGTCTTGGTCTCTCTCTCCCTTTGTCATCAGTAGCCTTCGTCTTTATCTACCACGGTACCGTTGCTGATGGTAGCTAGTGTGTTCCATTTGTTATGCGATGTGTTCCATTTGTTATGCGATGTGGGGATGATTGCATGGCCACAAATGTATCATAATTTTGACAAAAATATTCACAAGAAATTGGCAATAACATGGGGCAAATGGACTTATAGGAGGTATTTGGACGGTAAAATGGCTTAGGGGTTGTCAATGAACAAAAATGATTTCTAGAGGTAAGCGAGGAAGGCAGCCGTTTCTAAGCAGGTTTTTGGAATTTTTCCTTTGTTTTCTTATGGATTTGTCTATTCTATTACAATGTGACTTAAATTTACCAAATCTCAATCACTTTTTCTTTGCCCTTGGATGAAGATCTAACCACTCTCATGACTCCCCTCACTTCCTCCTTTTCCTAGTTGGTTTAAACTTTTGGTTAAGCTAGCTAGTGGATGCAACTCAATATGATAATAGAGTCAAGAAATCTTGAGTTCAAGAATTAGCTTACACAATATTAAAAAATTATGGCCTACTGTGACATCACAAATTTTTTTTAAAAAATTGTATAAATTTTTTCACAAAACTCTTTGAATGCATCTTAAAATGTCATTTGGTTTTTCTAGATTTTCTTGAGTTTTTGCTTTTTTGAAAATCCTTTTTCCTACTTCCAAAACCCTGAAAATCTTAGAAATCCTCGGGGCATAGTTGGAAAAAACCTAATGCATTGTGTATTGTTCCGACCTAATTCCTTGGAGAAATATGATATGACATATGCAACTTACAGAATTGTATATTGTATATTGCATACCACTTCGATTAATTTGGGTATATTCAACTTAGGGAATTGGGGCATAGCACAATTTCCGATTTGTACGTTCACTCAAAATTTTCCGATTTAGCACTTGCAATTAATCTGTGTATATTCAATTCCCTTTTGGTACATTCTGATGCGGATACGCTCATGTCTTACGGTTTTCAGTTAAATTTATTATTTAACTGGAAAGAATTATTGAGCCGTATTAAATATTATCAGATGATTTTGTTTCTTAACGAATTTTCTTGTCTTGACGAGAACTTTATACTACCTAATACAAGTTCTTTATGCATTCTCAGGTTTAAATGATGTAAAGACTTTGGAACTACAAGGGAGATGAGAGAGGCTAGCGCTACATGCAGCAGCAAGAAGTCAATGCCATTCACGTGTAGTAGTCACGATCCTAAAAGGACAATATTAAGTCAAGGAGCTTAGCTTAATCATGGCCTTGTTTCAGCCATGTAATTATCTTTATGTTTACTAGTTTGATTCGGTTACCTATTTCAACCAAAGACAAAGTTGATTCCTTCAACCGAACAGAGGTGGCCCAAGGCCCATACGCGGACGGAACGCATGCGGCAGGAGGAGCCGCCGCCGTATAAAAGATGGCCGACTAGATAATGAAGGGGGGACGAGAGATCCATGGAAGAAAACATTACGTGAGAAGATAACAGTAGCGACTAGAAACCATATATGGAGTTCATGCGTTTGTACACGTTTTGGACTTTTTGATAGCCATCTAAATTCAATGAAAGAATTGTGAGTTCTTGCAATTCGAGATCGTTCAACCTTTCCGCTGGGAATTGGGAGCGCGATAGGGCTTTCGCTTGGTGGTTGTGAAGTCCGGCGCGTGTGATCTTGCGAATTAAAGAGCGTTCGTTCTTGCATTGGCAACGGAGGATCGCTACGATTCGAGAGGCTGCACGTGAGTATCCAATCCTACGTCGAGAAGATCGGGCGACCCCGTATCACATTCACTCAAAATATTCCTATTTTGCAGCACCAATCACAGAAGGTCATCTCTGTTAGTATCCCCTAGGAAAGAATGAGCAATTTCCTCCAACCTGTTCTAATTTATACATGATAGATGGTGCGGCTTCATGGCATGAATCTAGTCTTTACGTCTTGTTCTTTTTAACTTATGGCTTATACCTTATGACTTAGTGCTTCCCCCCCCCCCCCCCCCGAATAAACAAATGAGAGTGCTTCTCTGCTGTCGTTTTGAAGCGGCTTATCAGGACAACCTTTTCAAAATGGCTTATCGGCATTCAGCTCGTTTGCACTAAGGTTAAAAGCCATCAACCGCAGTTATAAGCATCAGCCGCAACTGAAAAGAACAGATCCTTACATTGGGTGTGGGTGCAACTAAATGGTATTTTTTTTTAGATTTACATTTCCTTCCATAGGTTATCCTATGAGTAAACTGTCGTGCGAAACCTGGGACTCAATACCTTTGTTGATCTGTATTTCCTTCATCTCTCAACCATTTTACCTTTTTGCTGCTCTGACGTACCATGAGATTCAGTTGAGGTCTTCTTCGTGCTAAGAAAATTTAGTTAGGTGTTTTTGAGCTAGGAGCTCTTAATAACTTGATTTTTATTTATCTCTTCTCTCTTATTTAAGGTTTTATTGAGCTGAATGAATCCTATGGATAAATCTCATGTCTGGTGATTTGAGGTTAAGTAAATTAGTATAACAAAACTAACCCTTTTTTTGCTGCTGTGATAGTCCATTTTTTGATTTACAGTACAAGGTCTATTATTTTCCATCAGTGTTGCATTTCCTTTAGAATGAAATACATTACTAGCTATGATAAGGAATCCTCTGGGATAGGTACTGAATTTCATGTGTTTGATATCTTCATCTAACAGGACCTCTATAAATTATTTATCCTTCCACTTTTTTTCCTGCTGGAGCTACATTTAGCAGATCATCTCTATTTCATCTTTGAGATATTTTTTTGTTGAACTAGATATAACATAGTCAATCATAATTTTATAAGACAATTATTGTGTGATATTTTTCAAGGGTTTTTAGGACACACTAAGCTTGCCAATGCCAAAGGTGTAGCCAAGGACAACTACGCCGACTGAAGCGTTGGTGACGAAGGCAGGCATAGCATCAGTGGCGACGTTGGTTTTGGCGGCAATGTGTCCAGTGCCAATGCCAGCGCCAGTGAAGGTGGTGGCAGTGCAGCCATTGCAATGGCACGCGACACCTCGTCTTGCTCCTTCAGGTTGTCCACCAACTCCATAGCCTTCTCGAGTAGGGCCATCATCTCCTTATTGCTAGCCTTCAAGCTCTTCAAATTGTCCAGGATAGATAGTGTGGCACCAGAAGCTAAGATGAGTGGCTCTAATACCAAGATGTTATGGTAGGGGATAGGATAGAAAGGCTTAAGATTGTCCTCCTTACGGAGGTTCTAATCTGGAGACCAACCGGTTTAGAACTTGATTGCTTTATTGCTTCCTTATGAATTGTGCGGTTCCTCTCTTTATATAGATAAGATTAGTCTCTAACAATATAAAAACTAATACAATCTAATGCAACCAATCAACTAAAGATAATATCATATCTATACTATCTAAATATAAAGATATGCATCTAACGATTCTTAATATGAAGATATGCATATCATTTTTTTAATATGAAGATATGCTAAGATTATATCCTAAACAACCGCTACAGTACCGTGCTATAGTACTCATGATTCTATAGTTCTGCACGTAACAACTAATTAGCACATGTGGTAATTGTCGTTCGTATTTAGATCAAATGAGTTTTCGTGCATACCAGTTATTTTGTAGAGGATTCATCTTTTTGTCATTAGTTATCCATTTTTTAGCTTCATGTGTCAATTGTGATGATGCCAATAACGAGAGGAGGTGAATAATTTCCAAAACTTTCCTCTTCAGATATTCAAATCTTTATTCAAATGACTATGAAATTACTAAATTTAGATTACACCACTTGGACTTAGTAAGACAAAGCTAGATACCTGAGTGTAGGATCAAAAATAATCGACTAGAGAGGGGGTGAATATGAGGTTTTTAAATTCTTTTGGCGGAATCACAATTTTAGCAAGCATGAATTTAATTAAAATTATTTTGCACAATCAAAGACTAAATTCTTTAGGTTTCACTAAGGCACCATAAAGCTATATCAATACTAGATACAAAGAAATAAATCACAATGGAGACAAGTAAGACTTGCTAGTCTTTCCTAATCCACATTGAGGTAAAACTAAACGAATTGGACTGGCTCCATGAATTAAGCATAACCACCTCAAGTTAGGGCTGGCAAAAAAGCTCGGGCTCGTGAGCCAGCTCGGGCTCGTGGAGGCTTGGCTCGGCTCGTGGATGAAACGAGCTGAGCCGAGCCAGCAAAAAAGCTCGGGGTCTAAATGAGCCGAGCCCGAGCCAGCTCGCGAGCGGCTCGGTTGGCTCGGCCCAATAGGCCCATCTAAAAGGTAAAAACCCTAGTTTCCCACTTCCCACTTGCCAACGACCCAGCGTTCCAGCCCCAGCCCCCAGGCTCCCTTGCGGTTGCGGCCTTGCGCCCTTGCCCCTTGGTCCCTCCGCATTCCGCAACGCCGCCGCTCCCGAGTCCCGACTCCCCCGAGGCCCCTGGCCCCCGTCGCCCCGAGCCCCCGAGACTCCCCTGTTCTTAGCCGCCGGCCGCCGCTCCCGACTCCCCCGAGGCCCCGACTCCCCCGTTCTTCCCCCACTCTCTCGGGCTCTCGGTAGCGCCGCCACCATTGCACATCTGAGATCCGGCCATCCCTCCACGGCCTCCCTGGCGCGAGGCCGGCGGCGAGCAACGGGCGGAGGAAGGGGGCCCACTGCCAGGTGGCGCGAACGCCGAAGCCGTGGAGGAGGAGTACGGCCCGCCACCGCCCGTGTACTGCGTCAGCCTCTCTCTGATGGAGACCACCACACCCGCGGTGGCCGCCGCCCCCTCCGCCTCCTCGCAGCCCATGCGCGTCGTGCTGCGGGTGCGCCCGTTCCTCCCGTCGGAGGCCGGCTCGGCGGCGCCGCCCTGCGTCTCCCTCCTCAGCAGCCACCCCGGTGGCGAGGTCACCGTCCAGCTCAAGGACCAGTACACCAGGTACCCACCTCAGGAATCTGTGGACTTTCTCCTCTGCTAATCGCAGTAGTTCCTGTCATTTCCCCCAATTTCTGCAGCTCCTTCCTTCCAGCATAGCTGCCAGCTCCATTGAGATTTGTTGTAGCTCTGTTGTGTTTGAGAATGGATTAAAAGATTGAGAAACAATCCATTCCTGCAGCCGGAGCGAGTGCAGTACGGGGTGGAGGGTCGGGTCGGGGGGCGGGAGCCAGAGGTGGACGACAGCGCCATCCGGGAGCGGCATGGCGGCCGGGCGAAGGCCGGTGGAGCGGAAGGAGCGGGTATAGGAGCGGTCCCACGCGACCGTGGGGCTGAGCCGGTGCAGCCACCGCCGCCGGACGCCGACGGTGGGCAGCGGAGGGGGCGGGGGCATGTCGTTCGCTGGAGATCTGGGTGTGCAAAGGGGTGGGCTGGGTCCGGACATTGTTGGCTCGCGAGCCCTCACGAGCTGGCTCGAGCCGCACCACGAGCCGAACCAAGCCCACAAAAAAGCTTGATATCCTAACCAAGCTGAACCGAACCGAGCCTCCATTCCACCAAGCTTTCACGAGCTGAGCCGAACCAGGCTTGGCTTGGCTCGTTGCCACCCCTACCTCAAGTCCACTAAGGTTGCTCTTTCTCTACTCTGGATGTGGCAAGTATCACACCACTCACAACCGTGCTGTGTCTCTTCACAAGCTTCTTTGAAGAGATCATCACATAACCTCCTCCAAGCCGTCTAGGTGTCGGTAACCACCAAGAGTAATAAGTCACGATGATTGCTTGAAAGTTTACCAAGTGCCACAAAGATCAACTAATGATGCAATACACTTGAATGCTCTCAATCACCTCAATATGTGAAAATGGAGAAAATGATTAGAAGAGAGTGTAACAAGGGCACAAGTATATTCAATGATGTCCAAAAAATGTCCCTTGTTGCTGGTGGGGAGGTATTTATAGCCTACACCCACCAGAATGACTATTAGGGTCGAAATGCCCAAAAATCAAGAAATGCAGCACTATTGCCATGTAGTGTCTGGTACTACTGCACTCACTATTCAATGGCTATTTGAGGCTCATTAAATACACAGAAACTAGCCATTACTACTCCAAATATCGATAGTACCACAATCACAAGGGCCGGTAGTACCGCACCTCAACCGCGGTAGTACCAATTTTCACAGGAGAGAAAATGCTCCAAAACACACCTCTTTGGAAATTAGCTACTGCCAACTAAAGTTTGGTCATACCGTAATTCGGTAGTACTGCTCTTACGTGCGGTCATACCGTCCTACAGTACACATGCGGTAGTACCGATTTAAGGATAGGTCAAAATGCACCTCTTTGAAAATTAGCTATTGACATGTAATATTCGGTAGTACCGAAGTAGCGGTACTACCGTCAATATCCCTACGGTCATACTAGTTTTTCAAAGGAAATCCAGAGAGGGTTTGAAATGAAATTCCAAATGCATGCATGAACAATAATGATCAAAGTGGCACAAGATAAGTTTCAAGCTACTACCATGATCTCTCTTTATAGTACGGTATCTATTTTACAAATACAATCTTTTCAACCAAATATCGAGATTAGTAAAAATTATAAAGAGGTCCTTAGATTACAATATACCTTTGCCTTGAGCTATGTCTTAATTCATATTGATCTTTGATCACCTTTCAATGCCTTTTCCATGATATCATCAAAATTCAGGACTAAACTTTTTAATTATCTCAATAAACAAGTTAGTCTCTTTAATCATTATTGTTATTAATTACTAAAATCATTTTTAGGGGCTTAGATGCTTCACCGAGCTAACAAAATCGACACTCCTCAGCCAAGACAGGTCAAACCATAGGTCATGGACCAGTCTGACTGCATGCAACTGGTCTGACCACTGGGATGTGGTCGATCTAGTCACTGGCCAATCTAACTATTGGATTAGGGCTAGTCTGACATGTCCGTTGTTCCTTGTCTGAAAACCAAGCTCAAATATCAAGAACTTTCTCAAATCTCATTCAAACACTTCCAAATTTTGCATGAGACTTGTTCAAGCTATCAGGAACCTAAACCAATTAAGAATCACTAGATTCTTAGGCTCAAACCACTAAATCGAGGATAATCAAATTTAGGTAACAAAAACACCAAAAACCTTAAATCCTAAATTACTTCTTATTTATGAGGATATAAGGCATGAGGACTTCCAGATCTATTCTCCCATATCCTAGCAAGGTAAATCAAGCAAGAGATCGAACTAGAATAGCCACAAATACAAAATCACCAATCAAACTCAAGAACAAGTAAAACCAAGCAAGAACACAAATAAGAACATGATTAAGATAAATCTTTTATTGATTCTCAGTAGAGAAAGATATTTACAAGCTCATGGATAACTACAATGTGTAACCACAACACCACTCTTCTCTCTCTCAAACTCTCTCTTGCAACTATGGAAGTTGATAAGGGGGAAGATGAAACCCTAACCCTAGAATCCTTGATCTAGCCACCTCTTCTCCTTCCCACTAAATAACTAGCACATACACACACAACCCTCATAGGTCCAACCCATTAAGGACATCGGAGAAACCCATCAACCCCAATTAACACGGATTTTACACACTCATACACATTTTTCAAAGTGCTTACAAGACTCAACCTGCTAACACCTTAGCGATTGATCCACTTGCAATTCTAGCCCTCCTTAACTTAAACCGCATCTCTTTTGTGCCTCCCCGCAAACATGTCACTAAACAATCCCCCACAATAGTTTGGTCTAGACACCCCAAATTTCCACAAAAGTCACCTTAGCCGGTCTAACCCTCATCTCATGCCAGTTAGACCAGCCTGAGCAATTTTAGCTCAAAGCCACTGTGGTCGGCCTGACCAGCCTTGTAGGGTGGTCAGATTACCCATGCACAACAGTTTGACTGACATTGCAAATTAGCCAGACCGCCCACTGCCAGAAACCTTGAAAATGAGGTTCTTTTGTACAACCAAAATTCAACTTGATAAATAGGATAGTTGTTCATCACATATTGACCAGTGACAACTCATGTGGTCTGACTAAGGTAATTGTCTATTTTGTCTCCTAAGATGTGCAACAAGAATTGCTAAGACATTTGTACATTTTGATTGACAATTCTGGTGGCATGGTGGGGTCAAGTCTATGGGTGTCTGCTCAAATTGTTTACGGGCGTGGAATTATGCCCTCCTAATATGATTCTTCAATTCTATTTTGGTTTTACTTTTATTTTAAGGAATTTGGTTGTTTTACTTTCAATTTGTGAGCAGTATGTTTATTACTACATACTATCTTGGTAATTGTCTGTTTTAAACAATTTGTTGGGTATCTTTACAAGAAGGTGTTATGATGGATGGCATGAGGTTTGCCACCAGAGAAAATGAGGAGGTGACAGGTGCTTCAAGAACATCAGGGGGACTAATAGAGTAACCCACATTTGCAAATTTTCCATGACATGGCTAGTTAGTTGTAAGGTTTAGCTTCCAACAATTGAAAGATTTCTTGAGTTTAGCTTCCAATAATTTGAAGTAAAGATAATTGAGATACATTACAGATGGGTGTTCCTTAATTTTCATTCAGTCTTCTGCAGGGGTGAGTAGTGGGCCTAATAGCACGGTAGTACAATATACTTGCATTCCTTCTTGTGCCAGAGAATGGTCCGTATGCATATCTCATTATAGGATCGATTCACACTAAGATAGACAATCAGAGGGGGGTGAATGATTGCGGAAGCTAAAAATAAATTTTAAGACTCTCCCCTAAACACAAAACCTATTTAAGCCTCGTTTAAAAATTCTGGACAGAATAATGTACTCTCACTAGAACTGATCCCGATAAAAAACCGTAACTCCGATTGACCTCAAATTTTTACAGAATAAACTAGACAGAATTATTAAACTAATCCAACTGGAATTACATCAAACGGAGGTCTAGAACTCGAGATATAAAATAAACAAGATCGCTGATGCAGATAGTGACGAGAATTGATTAGGCCCTAATTAAGCGAATAAACAAAATCCGTAAGTATAAAAACAAAACTCAATTAACCTTACCTAATTGCATGCACTAATCATATTTTCCTCTCTCTTCAAAAACTCAAATCATGTATGCATGTACCGAGAGCAACAAAAAGGAGTTAGCACATGCAATCTTTGAAAGAACTTTTCAATAACTAACAGCCACATGCAACACGTCAAAACCGTAAAACAAATACTGGATTAGTAATTACCTCCTGATGTAATTAGCTAGTAGATCTTCCTAGTTTCGTCACGTATGTATGCGCCGTCTCGTTTTCTTCTGCCGCAGACCAAGCCGCCTCCTGATCTTTCAATCTTCACGCGCCGCCTCGCTCTGTTCGCTCTGCGTCTTCTTAGCGTTGGTTGTGCGGCCCCACGATCGCCGCAATGCTGTTTCTTTTTTTCTTTAGAAAATCAGCACAGCGCCCGCACAAAAAGCACGAACACCAACCGGCCGCAAGGAAGACGCTCACGCTTTTGTTTTTTCAAAAACGACGGCCGCACGCTCCAAATCTCGCCAGCAGCGAGGAAAGCACACGCAAGACCGAGCGGAAATTTTGCTGCGTGAATCTCGGCTGCCGCTTCAAATCTCGCCAACGAAAAGAAATCTTCTCTGCCGCTCAATACGAGTCACGCCTTCACAAGATTATCCATCCGCCAATGCATGCAATGAATCTTCAATCCAAAAGCACGTTTCCATCAGGCAACATGCATTGTTTTTTTTTCAATCACAATCGCATCAAGTATACAAGCGACCTCTTTTTTCTATCTTTTTCCTACTCGCGCCGTCTCTATTTATCTAGTGCTCTCCTCAACCGACTTCAAGTCTCCAATACGACATCAACCCTAATACAACTCATCCTAAACCTTTTTGCCTCAACCAGGCTTTTTGGCCCACTACTTTTTAAGGGACCCAAAACCCTTCATAACATGGGGTTTTTTTAATTCTTTTTACGCTTCCGATTTTTCCAGCCTTCCACGTGTCGAAGCCTTCAGAATCGCACCTCCTGTATCTTCTCCACGCATCATCTCCATGCGCATTGTTCTCTAGCCTGAACATCCCGCATGACATCCTTAACCGATAGGACCTCAGTTCCTCCCTGAACTTAGTCCCGAAACCTCAGTTCCACCCGAACCTAGTTTCAATCCTGTCATCGACCATGTTCCGCCTCAAGCAACACCTGCATATGAATAAACACGCAACCGCGTACGAGCACAAGTCCACGACTTGACTCAAGTCAATCCGCACAATACCTCACACGAGCGTATCATGCAACATTATCATATCACCATGCTATCACAAGCATATAAAGAAGCAACACACCATAAGTAATACCATAACCAACGTTGTCAATTATTCATCATCTAAAATAACCTAGACCTGGCCACATGGTCTAACACTCATACTTTCAGGCATGCATAGATCAACATAGTATTGAAATCAGATAGCTCATATATGAAATTTTTATGGCACTATACTCTTTTCTGGTGATAACATCTTCGTATATGGATAGTCCTAAAGGCATGTTACATGTGCATCGTTTCCACCTCATTCACCACATGATGCAATAGGTTACTAAATGAGCTACGCCATATTATGACGAATGTACTTTAGAAGTAGCAGTTGATTAAACTGCATAAGTGGAAGAGGATTTAGTGCAGGATTATTAATCATGTTTATCTGCTTATTATACCATAGTTTATATTTTGTAGTTCATATGTGCTATATATTCATTGTCGTATGCTTTATACTTCATATTTATGTTTTCAGTAATTTTTCCAAATACATTTGGAACTTTTAAATGAACTAATAAGATTTTTTTGTGCAAATGTTTGATTGACCCACAAAATTGGTTGTATGTTGGCAATATCAGCAAGAAAGGACACGGTGGCCGATGCTTCAATGATGGCACAACAAGTTGGATCAGGGTCAATGTATTTATTTGGCTTTCCAAAGTTTGTTGCTTTTTAGAAATTCATCCAAATAAAATATTTCTAGAATTACCATTTGTGTTTTATGTTGTCCTGGTTTAATCTAGCTACACATAGGATTTTTGTTGGCCATTTCTTTTGAGTTGTTGCTTTCTTAGAGATCATCAAGAAGACAATTTATGGGCTTAGCTCTTGGCCATGATTACTTATTTGTAACCCATTACGCACAAGTGAGTAAATTTCAACTGAGTGAAGCGGTGTTTTTTTCTTCGGTACATTACGAGATGCATGATATATTCATTGGGAAATTCTATGAATTTGGGGGTATTTTATCTATTGAATAGTGCTTTGATTACTTATATCTGTTTAGTTGAAGTTTTTTTTTGGTAAATTCAATTGAATGAATCAAAAATACTTTTAATTTTTAACAGAGGAACTATGGGATATTTTATTTGGATGTACTTTGGATTGGGATCTTCCAATGAGCCGTGGTTATCTCTTGCAGAGTTAACAATTGTAATAAATGATTGGGACAAATTATAAGGTTTGAGCTTAATATGTATCAGATATGAAAATAGTCAGTTTTAGTATTATTGATCTTTATTTTTTGTCGGGATGTGAATTTCACAGCAAGTGTTTAAGAGGGATTTATAAAATTGGGTAAGATTATATTACAATAGATACATTTTTAAATTTTGAATGTGATTATATATTTCATACAATATATATTGTGAGAAATGTGGATTGCACGTGCACATTTACAAGATCTTGTTTGTAGTAATGTTCAACTTTAGAATGTCTACTTGTTCACAGATTTGTTTATTCAATACTTGTTCAACTTTAGAATGTCTGAGATTAGCTGATTTTGTTTATGTAATATTCCAAAAATACCTTCTCAAGGACTTGTGTGTAAATAAAGGGGAGGGGATACGGAAAAATGTGGTCACTACTACAAGAGGCCTAATACTAGACGGTTGCCCAAAACCATCAGTGTTAAATACAAGTACAGATGGTTTTAGTTTAGAGACCGTCTATGTTGCTGCTAGTGTCAAAAACTGTCTGTGAAAAGATAATATTATAGACGGTTCATAGTAAGAATCATCTATGATGTATCACAGACGGTTCTTACTAAGAACCATATGGGATATTGTCAAATATCACAAATGGTTTTTAATACAAAATGTATGATTCTACTATATTAACTGTGCGCAGACCCGTTGACCCTCTGTCTTAAATTCCAGATCTACATGCTGCTTTGAGCTGGAGGCAAGGGCTTTGAGGCTGCGATTTGGTGAAAGAAGACTATTTGGCAAGAGTGATTGTAGATCCATTTATTTTTTTAACTACTTATGGATAGTAATTTGTTCCTAATTGCACTATAATTTAGATCTATAGCTTTTGGTGAAGGAAGAATTGAATATGGTTTAAATCGAGCCAGCTTGATCTAGAGAGAAGTTTATTTCTATCTAGAGAGAAGTTTATTAACCATATATTTAGATCCAGAGATAAGTTTATTTAAATCTAGCATGGTTTAGGGCTTAGTAAATTCATAGTTTATTTCTACTTAATTTAATTTAATTTAATTAATTCTCCTTGCTAAACTGTTAATTATATGTGTAACATAGGACCGAAGTTGGATGTACGCTGGGAACTATGTGAGTGAAGAGTACATTAATAGTGGGTCTACTTTCACAAGAGCTGATGAGGAAGATATGTTAAATAAGGGGGTGGAATATATATACTATCCATGTATGGATTGCAATAATCTAAAAATATTTAAGAACCGAACGTAGATTGAAGTACGCTTGATTCGAAGGGGTTTCAAAAAGGGTTATGCGCGTTGGACCAGTCATGGTGAAGAGCAGACTACATAGGAAGGTAACAATAATGATATCACCGATGAAGTCAATGATATGCGGCCAGATAATGTCGATTATGGTTCTGATTCAGATAGTCTGCATGCATGTCTGATGTGCAACACCTGTTGATACAAGCGCAAGAATTAATCAGAGGACAGCGAGGGAATAGAGGTGAAGAGAGGACCTCTTGCTAAGGTGGTATGGTATCTTCCTGTAATTTCCTATTTGAAGCAATTTTTTGGGAACCCAAAGGAGGCAAAACTGCTGTGTTGGCACTCGGAGGAGCGTAAGAATGATCGAATGCTAAGACAACTTGCTGATTTTGTCCAGTGGAGAAACATCGGTAGGAGGTTTGTAGACTTTGGTGCAGAACCGAGGAATGTAAGGTTCGGATTGAGTACAGATGGAATGAATCCTTTTGTTAACATAAGTAGCCGGTATAGTACTTGACCCGTGACTCTTTGCATGTACAACCTTCCTCCTTGGTTGTGTATGAAGGAAAGTATATTTTATTGTGAAGGAAAGTATATTTTATTCTCGATACTTATCCAATGGCCGAAACAACCTGAGAATGATATTGATATGTACCTAGCACCGTTGGTGGAAGATCTAAAAATACTATGGATTGAAGGGGTATAGGTATGGGATCGTACAAACAAGAGAACTTCACTTTACACGTTGTTGTTTTGCACCATAAATGATTATCTTGCCCTTGCTAACCTGTTGGGCCAGAGTACAAAATGGGTCAAAGCCTGTGCTCACTACTTAGATGATACCGAGAGTGTGTGGCTGAAACACTCATGTAAAACCGTGTACATGCATCACCACAGGTTCCTTCGGAGGGCTCACCCATACCACAGGATGAAGAAACAATTTGACGGAAAGAAGGAGTACAGTTCAGCTCCAAGGCATTTAAGTGGAAAAGAGATATATGATATAGTTAAGGATTTAGGTGTTGTACTAAAAAAGGGGCGTAAATTGACGACCCATGAGAAGAACGACTAGAAGAAGAGATCAATATTTTGGGACTTACCTTATTAGGAGTACCTAGAAGTTCGCCACTATATAAATGTCATGCATGTAGAGAAAAATGTATATGACAGCTTGATTAGTCTCTTATTGAACATTTGTGACAAAACAAACGATAGTGCCAACGCATGACTTGACTTTATTGATATGGACATCAGGCCTGAGTTAGTATCGACAAAGACTGATAAAGGACGAACTTACCTTCCCCCTGCTAGTTACACCCTGTCCAAGGCTGAGAGAACTGAACTGTCAGTGTTTGCATGGTGTGAAAATTCCATATGGTTACTCCGCCAACATGAAGAAACTTGTTTCGATGGAATATTCAAAGTTAGTTGGCATAAAGTCTCATAGTTGTCATGTGTTGATGAGACAGATGCTCCCTATTGCAATTAGAAATATTTTGCCGATCAAGGTCTGAGAGATAATCATGAAGCTGTGTTATTTTTTTAACACAATTGCTCAGAAAGTCATCGATCCCGAAGGACTAGATACTCTGTAGGACGAGGTGGTGATGACTCTATGTCATTTTGAGATGTATTTTCCTCTATCGTTTTTCGATACCATGGTCTATCTCATTGTTCACATAGTGCGGGAGATAAAAATATGTGGGCCCGTATTCCTACGTAGCATGTACCTATTCGAGAGATTCATAGGAATTCTCAAGTCCTCTGTATGAAATCAATCTCGGCCGGAGGGCAGCATCGTCGAAGATTATGCAACCGAAGAGGTCATTGAGTTTTGTGTCGATTACATGGCTCAGATTCTATTTTTGCAGTGCCACCAACAGCTACCAGTCAACACCTATGGATTCTATGTTTGCCACAATATGCAACTACTCGTCAATTCTGCAAAGATCAATATTGATCCTCAGGTTAATTTGTCAATCTTGCAATAATTATTTCATACTTATTAATTTACATTTGTATGCACGACATTGATCTTCCTACCGACAGGTTCTGTCCATTGTTACAACTCTGTTGGAACAGCCCAACCTCTCAGAGATTCGAGGACAATGTGTGTACTTGTTGTGGTCTAAAGTCATAAAAGAAGATGGAAAATTCCACAACGTATAACAAATTTCACTGGGATAAGATTAAGCTTAATTATTCATATGTACATGTATTTATGGGTGGACAATTTATTTTATTTCAGTTAATTGATTTGTGAAATGGATTTCTTCTTTTTGAAATGAATGAATGTGAATTGGATATAAATACTGTGTTGATATGTTTATTTCAGAGGGCATGGCTAGCATTTTCTGAGGCTAGCCAACTAATAGAAATAGATTTGTAAATAGAAAAAAAATATCACAGATGGTTTTAACTACAAACCGTCTGTGATTTCTATTATCACAGATAGTTTGTAGTTGAAACCGTTTATAAAACACTGTATCATAAATGGTTCGAAAGCCGTCTGTGATAATCTCATATTATTATTGATTTATAAACTCAGACGGCTTATGAAACCGTTTGTGATGATATATTCTATAGTAGTGGGTACATTATATTCTTAGGAAGAGAATGGGTTTCCTAGAACAAATGTTCAGGAAAAGTTAGATATGAATTAGATCTGAAACCTTCTAAAACCTGAAAAGACCCCAACAATTTCAACCCTAAAATTTTTTGTGATTTTGCTGGATTTTTGAGTGAATTTTGGAAACTTTCCCTTTTCGGAAAGTCTCCCGGAGCCGCTTTCCCTTTTTGGCCGAGCGCCTCCCCTCTCCGCTGGCGCCCTCCCCATTTTCGCTTTGCCCTTCTCCCAACGCCTCCCTCCTTCCCATCCCCGCTGGCGCCTCCCTCCCTCCCCGCTCCCCCCCCCCCCCGCGCACGCACTGCGCGCTGCGCCCGCTGGTTTGGTCGCGCCCGCGGTTTCACCACCGCCTCCGTCGTGCTGACGCCACCCGGTCCGAAGCCGGCAGCATCTCTACACCACGCGTCGCCCCGTCCCTGCCCTGGCCCCACCTAGCAGTCGCCGCTTCTCCTCTCTCCCGCGCGCGGACGCGCCTCGCCCATGCCCGAAGCTCACCTGCTCCCCTCTCCCGTCGCCTCGCCATTACGGCTGCCCAGCGCCCGGTCACAGCCTCATTACGCGGAGGAGACGCCCCACCTGCTCCCCGTCACTCCTGTTGACCCCGGCGTCACCGCCCGTGCCTTCTCCCCCACGGATCCCCTCCCCTCCACCCGGGTATAAAACCCCCTTCCCTCTCCCGCACACTCTTTTGTTTCTCGAGTTCTCCCACCGCTCTCAATCTTTTCCTGCCACCCCAGAGAACCTCCACGAGCAGCCGATCAACGCCACATCGCCCCAACCGCCGTCGACACTCTCCCCTGCGCCGGCGACCCCCGTGAGCTGATCTTCCTCTCCCTTTCCTCATTACTCGATTCATTTCGCTTGGAGCTTCCTTGCTACTCCCTAACTACCGCGGTATCCTTTGCTGGCCAGGTGATCGTCCGTGTAAACCCGCCACCGTAAAATGGGCGGTATCCACTGACCCTCTCATCTTCCAAAACCCCAAAATGGGTTCCCTGTGTCAAGCTCCATACATTGGTACCCTCCCTTGCCGCCGGAGTCCCCCGCAGTTGCCGGAGAGCGGAGGCGCCACCCCGCTGCCCCTCTGACGCGAACCCGCGGCGAGAGGAAGATGAAGGGGAGACGTGGCCCTATCTCTCCCGTCTACTCCCCACCGTTGCCATCTAATTTGGAGCGTCAGATGTCCACCCTCCTCCGCCTTCCGCATCCGTCCGATCCCGCCTTACCGCTTCGCCCGCTCTCCCCACCCCACTGTCGTCCGATCTCCACCCACTCAAATCCAGACCACTCCCTCCCTCGCCATCTTCACCGTTCGCCAGTGCCACGCGTCGACAATCCGGACCACGTTAGCGCGCGCGAGCGTGGGCCGACTCCTCGGCCTGCTCCGCTGCCGAGCGCGCGCACGCACGTACGGGCTGTGCGTCGACCTGCCAGGTCGCGCGAGCACGTTACTCGTGGGCCGCGCCAGCCGTTCAGCCACGCGGGCCGCATTGTAGCAGAAGGCCGGCCCGACACTGTTCACCCGAATTTCCCGTGATTTAATCTTTTCCAGAAATCAGAAAAATCCAAATAAATCCTAGAAAATCCCAAAAATTCCCAAATTTCACCACCTTGCTCCATTTAATGTCCTGAACCCATTTTTGACCTCCATTTCCCCAAATTCATCCCAGAAAAAATTCTAAAAATTCTAATTTGAGGATTTATGCATTTTACTCCTTTTTAATAGTTTATTTTCCCTCGCTTGAATAGTTTCAAGCCGGACTTACTTATTTTATGTGTTTGCACTAGTTTCGGAGATCCTGGAAGTTCAGGTGTAGTCTCAGGATCCAGGTGCTTCTACGTTCGAGCTAGCCGAGATCATCCAGATTAACGACAAGTCGCAAAACCTTTGATCATATTGTATCCCATGATGTTTAATTATGTTATTATGATATTTGCATTATATTAGTTGTGAAATGCTAGTTCAAAGTAAAATAAAATGTTTAGAATGACATGCTTATGTAGTTAAACCTAACACCGACAAATGTCATGTTGAACTTGTAGCCCCGCCGTTGTAACCCTAGAAATAATTACTTGGTAATCTAGATAACTGTAGGTTATTATTATCACACAAAGTCTTTACACTAATAAGGTTGTGGCTGCGGGCCAATAGAATTTCGAAAACCCGAATCTAAGGTAGGGTGGTATGGGATACCGTATCTTAGAGTGGAGAGTGCCGGCGTGCACGAGTTAGGGTAAGGGTGTTGGGGAAGGAGTCGCGAGACGGTATTCGCCCATCTCTTACCCTAGGGTTGGAGTTGGGGGTAAGGGTGTTGTGGGGAACCGCGAGACGGTCAACGCCCACCGCTTACCCTAGGTTGGAGGTCGCGGGCCTGGTGAGGTTGCGGACCCTGTGAAAATATAAGGACTAGACCCTTACGCTAAGCAAATGTCATAGTGATCGCTCAACCACAGGAGTTGACTTGTCAATACTGGTTTAGTAGCCGCTCAACTCGATTGAAACTCTACAGGTGTTGAGAAGGCAGGAGGTTGGTAGTAGATTAGGTATGTCGTGCTGCGGGTACCTAACAACGGTAGAGTTCACTTGAAGCGGACAGGAGTTTTCATGTGCCAGACCCGAGTGGATTCTACTGGGTAGAGCCTATATAAAGAATTAAGCGGTGAAACGACCTGGCTTTCTTAACTCTGTCGCGGGAGTTAAGAGATCGTGTGGGTAAAGCTGAGCAAACTCTACAGAGTCAAATAAATGGTATTCGAATACACCGTGCTCCCGGTTAATAGAGCTGTGTCACTTGGGTGATTCCAGATGCAAAGCTTAAGTAGTTTTCACATGTGTTTAACTGGATTAGTTGATTAATTATTTTTTTATGAAAACCCTAATGTCAAGGAGTAGTGGTATCTCTTTAAAAGATTTTGAAGACGTTTGCAAGAAAAACTGCATCCACTGAAAGTTAATAAAACAAGTATACTTCCTTCCTTGATGATCCGTGCATATAGTAAGATAGGGTTCCTTTGTGGCTTGCTGAGCTGGTTAGCTCACGGCTTGCTGATTCCCTCTTTAGAGGATCAAGACGTTGGTGAAGGTCTCCCCGTCGAGGACGCCCCTGAGGATCTCTTCTTCAACGAGGACCCGTGGCTTTAGGTCTTCGCCGCGCTCAAGTTGATCTTGGAAGTCTTTTGTGATGTAATTAAACTTTGGGCTTGCACGCCACGTTGCAGAAAATCGGATGTTAAACCATATGTGAAATATATGCTGGACTTTTGTTGTAAGCATGCAATGGTATACTCTTGCGCAACACTCCATAACTGTTCATGTGTGAATAGTTGCGGAATGCCGTGTCCGTACGCGCCCCTGGAATCGGGGGCGTTACAAAACCAAGTCGTAGGAAGAGGTGGAAGAGGAACCCAAAAACCATAGTCACTTATCTGTTTTCCCGGCGCCGTGTTTTTCTTTTAGTCGCCGCCAGCAAAACACCTCGAGCCGCCCTTTTTTCGCTCATGCCCGGTGCCACGCGCGTCTAGTTGGTAGTCGCCACACGCATAGGTCGCAACACCACTGGTCTTTGCACTGGAGCGTCTGTCAGCGCGTCCTTAGACAGTGACCGTGTGTCCACGTGCTTCCTGTCACCGCGCCCGCACATTCGCATCGCTAGCACTTACGCATGCGCTACTTCTCTCCCGGTGCACTGTGTTAGGAAATATGGGTATGGGTTTGAAGCCTTGGCCTATGGTGAGCACCTTATCACTAGACTATAAATAAATAGTACTATTGACTATTTTGTATATAGAATCAGAAAAAAGCAATAAAAAAAGACCGAGGAGTTTTCTCTACCTCTCTGTGTTTCAATCTACTATTTTTGTTTTTTGTGATTGATCTTATTTTGCATAAGTAGAGGAATCGATCGGACTGGTCGCCAATGACGGTTCCTCAACACGTTATCAGCACAAATCGCTCCGGTGAATCAAAGGTAATCATCGAACCATTAGTAGATTGAATTGTCTGTATCTAGATCGCCCTAAATTCACAGATTTCACTTTCTAGATTATTTTCTATGGTGCAAATCCGCTCTAATTTATCGCGAGTAGACTTGAAGTCGCCGGCACAATGTCGATCGGTAGAGTACATCACAGAATATATGTTGATTGCACTGTAGATTGAAAAAAAGAAAAAAAAATCCACGCACGGCCGGCCCTGTATGGCCGCCGTACGCAAAACGGCCGCGACCAGCCTCCCCATGTGTCACCGCCGAGCTAGACATGCCAGCGGCCGCCGGTCGCTTGAAGCCGCCGCCGGATTCGCCCGAAGCTCCGGCTGCCAACTCGCTGCCCAAAGAAGCAGACGAAGCCGTCGAAGCCGTGCTCGGGTAGACCCGAAGGCCGCCCACCGCCAGCCTTCCCGGCGCCGCCCGAGTCCGTGCACTCGAAGGCTGCCCGCCGCCGACCTTCCCGGAGCCGCACTCGGTCGACCGTTGCTCCCGCACGGCAACCACACCTCCCGTGCCGACCTCGATGTCTGGCCCTTAAAGTTGATGAACCGCTGCCGTGCCCGAAGCTTTAGCCCCGTCGGCCGCTGTCGCGCCCAAGGAGGCCGCCCGCTCGGCTTCCGCGCCCAAAGCGCCCTCGAAGTAGAGGAGCCGCCGCTGCCCTCGAAGCGCCAGCCCCACCGGCCGCCGTCGCGCCCGAGGAGGCCACCCGCTCGGCTTCCGCGCTCGAAGCGCCACCCGCCGCCGACTCCTCTGCCCGAGGTGCTGCCACCGACTCCTCTGCCCGAGGTGCCGCCACCGACTCCTCCGCCCGAAATGCCGCCTGTCGGCTCGTAGCCGCTGCCTGCGCCGACTGGCCTCACCGCTCCGCTGGCCTCGCCACTCGCTGGCTTG
This sequence comes from Dendrocalamus latiflorus, assembly GCA_017311315.1. NCBI lineage: Eukaryota > Viridiplantae > Streptophyta > Magnoliopsida > Poales > Poaceae > Dendrocalamus > Dendrocalamus latiflorus. Next base: position 18,918,732 of record CM029660.1, read on the forward strand.
AGGTCGCCTGCTGCTCGGCCCGACCGCCCCGCCCGAGCCGGTTGGGCTGCCACCGCCACCGAAGCAAGAGGGGTAGGGGACGGGCCATTTGGGCTGAGTAGGCCTATCGGTCGAAAAAAGCAAACGAGTCGAAGGCCCAGCTTGGGAGGAGGCGCCGACATATTTGCAGAAAAGCCTCCAAAGTTATGACAATTACAGAAGGGGCCCCATAATTTTCAGATGGGTCTCGAACTTTGTAGAAAGCCCCTCGAAAAATTAGAAAATTACGCGAAAATTTTCTCTGAACTAAAAATTTGCGTATAGACCCTCGAAAATTGCAGAATTCACTGAAAAGTCATATTTTGGTATAAAAGGGCCTCGGGAATCCAAATTTTTAATTATTTTTAGCATTTGAAGCATGTTTATTTCTGTCATTATTATTTTCTATGTTTTCTGTATTTATTTGCTGTTTTTGATTAATCATATTTATTTAAATTGCCTTTAATCACCGGAATTAGCAGTAAAATTTATAGAAATGCATAGAAAATTCTGGAACATTACAAGAATCTTTTGTATAATTTATTTACCTGAAGTAAATTTATTCCATGTATGTTTACTGGGAGTAAACTTAATTATTCCTTTCATGCACATGTAGATGACTAGCATCACGAACCGGGAGTTCGAGGAGCTAGCCCAGCATGACCAAAACTATCTGACTTGGGCTTCTGATGTCGAGATAGTACTTGGAGCCAAGAAGCTCTGCGCTACTATTGGGATTGGCGCACCGCAGGTTGCCCAACCTACCCCTGAGGAAAATGATCAGGCACTTCACATCCTCAGGCACCATCTCTGTCTCACTCTCAAGAATTAGTACATGGCAGAGAAGAGCACGCTAGCACTCTAGACTGCACTCAAGAAGCAGTTTGAGAGACTAAAGTACACCATTTTTCCTCATGTAGAGCAAGAATGGATCCGACTGAGGTTTGCCAACTTCAAAACGGTCGGGGAGTACAATTCTGTCTTACACAGGATTTGTACCAATCTTCAACTTTGTGGCAAGCAGATCACAGATGAGCAGAAGATTGAAAAGACCTTATCCACCTTCCACCCCAATGCAGTGCAATCCGCATGCAATTATCGTCAAGACGGCTATGAGTATGCCGAATTGATTGATATGATGCAGGTTGCAGAGGCTCAGGACGAAGTTCTCCGTAAGAACTACGTTACACAGCCACCTAGGAGCTCCGCTAGGCGTGAAGCCAACGCCGAGAGCTACAAGGTGCGAAAGCCCATGATGAAGAAAAGGGGGAGGAAGGGTAAGGCTGCAGCCTAGAAAGGCGAGTCAAATGCTCCACGTGAGAATAAGGCAAGCAAGCCAAAGCGGGATGACAAGGCTTATGGTCAGCAGGGCCAATCCTGCTACAAGTGTGGTAAGTGGGGGCATTGGTCGTGGATCTGTAAAAAGCAGCAGCATGTCATCGATACCTTCCAAGCCCAGAAGAAGAAGGATGGCAAAAGGTAGCATGAAACCCACTTTGCATCTGTTGAGGGGGAGAGTTCTGAGTAGCTACCTGTGCTGATGGAGGTTGAAACCATTTCGGCAGTAGCATGCCCTTTTGACCTAGTAGCTGCCACCGCCATGATTTCTCTCGAAGAGCATATCACCCTTGAGAAAATAGCAGACGAAGTCTCCGATTTCTTAGCAGATTCAGTCTAATGCACAGAATGCATTTATACTTTAATTGTCATTTATTTTTGTGTGAAAGGATAAGTTAGAACTTGCATGGATGGTACTTAAGAAATTTTATTTTCTCGTGATGGTTGGATGATATTTGAATAATTCATTCATTTATTCAGTTTATAATGACATGATATATTCTAATATAAAAGTATTTTGTTCATGTGTTGATTGCCTTCAAATACATATTAATAAAATACCTTATATTAGAACACATGTGGTGCCCTATGGAGGAAGTGTGTTTAGCCGACAGCGGTACAACGAATACCATCTTAAGAGAGACGAAGTATTTTCAGTTGATTAGTAAGAATGCTGGCAGCCTTACAACAATTGCCGGTAGCTATGCTTATATAATAGGTTCAGGAAGAGCTACAATTGTACTCTCAATGGGCACAACTTTGGTTATTCATGAAGTCTTATTGTACCTAAAATCGATTAGAACTCTTCTAAGTTTTAAGGATATTCGCGTCAACAATTTCCACATTGAGACTGAAGAAGAGTACAGTAAGGAATAACTGCTCATTACGAAGCGCGAAGAAAATGGAAAAAGGGTATTAGAAAAACTTCCTTCATTAGAAATTGGGCTATACTGCACCAACATCAAGGCACTTGCAGCTTTATACTGCCCTGATGACAGTATTTAGAAGCTCTTAACTTTTCTATCTCTGGCATGACAGATTGGCCACCCAGGTCTTAGGATGATGAGAAATATAATCAACAATTCCCAATTGCATAATATTAATGTACAGAATTTCCCAATCATGAAGATTGTGTGTGCCCTATATGCGCCACTGGGAAATTAATTATAAGACCTTCCACTCTGAAAGTGAAGAATGAAGTCCCTGCATTCCTAGAATGCATCCAAGGAGACATTTGCGTCCCATTTAGACACTTTCAGGGCCATTTAAATACTTCATGGTGCTCATCGATGCTTCCTCGAAATGGTCACACATAGGTTTATTGTCCACGAGAAACCATGTTTTCGCAAAGCTGATCTCGCAGATAATTCGCATCAGAAATATTTTCCCTGATCATTACATAAAGTCCATCAGAATGGATAACGCCGAAGAATTTACTTTAAAGGCATTTGATGATTGTTGCATGGTGATGGGAATTATAGTTGAGCATTTTGTACCTCATGTCCACACCCAGAATGGTTTAGCAGAGGCATTAATCAAGTGTCAAACTCAGATTTTTCAATCCAGAATCTCTTGTGAAACCACTGCACTATTCCCTGGATCAGTAGATAGTGCTCACAGGTACATTGCTGCATCATTTCATACATCACATGAATCACATCAACTCATAATAACATTACATAACTGAGTTTGAATTATGCTACATCGGGCAATATTTTTACGTAAGGGCCGGCCAGGCCAAATGTTCACATTACAAAAGCACAACAGTGGAAGCAAAAGCAAGGCAAGGCCTATAGTCCACAGGTAGCGACTGGGGGTAAATATGTGCCATATGATTATTACCTAAGCTTAAGCAATAATTATAGGCACACGACACCATAGTCTAAATGCCTAGGACCCAAAAAGCGCAGTAATCGTCCTAAGCTTCGGCGTTGTTCCCTTCATCTGTAGCCGGGGTTTCCTCATATGCATAATGATCTTGAGCCCCTAAATCTGATTTTGGTAATGCGAGTGTGAGCACAAACCACCGTGCTCAGCGAGCCAATACACAGGATGCAAATAGATAGCATGCATGGCTTATCAAGAGAAGGCTCGAGTTATTTTATTTGCCAAAAATTGCCGTTGGAAATATATTTTACTTAGGAAACTTCCTAGGACCTAGCAGTTTGAACCAAAGCATAAAGTGTGTAAAAGAATGCTTTATTAACAGTGATCTAGAGACCATCCACCTTTACATGGTCTCTATACCGTATGCTATACTTTCAGCGTTATAGCTGCTTACATTACCACTGCGTTGACACCCAGGACAACTCAAATCAGGGCTTTCCACTGCCCTCTATTTTTCCCATTACAGCCACCAAGTTTTTCAAAATAGAACTATATCTAGTTAAGTTCCCATATCCGCCCCTGACTGTGGGCACGGCTATTCGAGTAGTTTTGACTCTGCAGAGTTTGCACACTTTACCCACAAGAGACAGTTCACTCGTTGCTCCGCATGATTCCTTAGCCGTGCGGTTGATCCAACCATCACAATAACCATTCAAAGTACATCGCCCCTTCCATCATTTCACCCTATGGGTCGCTCCCACTTGCGGTGGGTCCCATACGTTGTGCGGGATGTACTCCTTCTGAACGCCTAGCAGCTGGCTACCCACATTGCTAGCACGCCGCAGCAGAACTTCACCCTCGACGAGTGTTCCATTCAAGCCCGCCACACAGACAGCCACTTGCACTACCTCACCTCCTCGTCCTGTGAGGATGACTTTTAGGGTCCAGTACATCTACTAAGCCAAGTTATATTTTACAGACTTGTGGTTGCACTTGTTTTACATAGGAGGTTATGACAAGATTCGGTCCTTAGGGTTATCTGGGCGGTTCTACCACTAACCACACTCTCGTGCACCGCTGCACCATACCCCCGAACCATCCGCCTAGATAGGTAAGCAATTTGAGGTGTCCGAGAGCATAAAATAATCATATCCAACATATACCAGTCATTACCACCATGAGTGCCCAACCAAATTTTCTCGTAATTAAAGATGATGCTTGGGGCATTTCATCCCCGAATGTCTAAGCACAACTAAGCATAGCGTATAAGTACGGACTTACTTTCGAAAGATTACCACTATAGTTTTACTAGGGTGACAAGGCTCACATATTCGTTTATTCCAAAGGAATGTATTATTAACAAACTTATTAATGGGTATGTAACTAGGGTATTGAAGTCAAGCATATACTTAGCACATAAAATAACAGCATGCAGTTGATAATTTAAACGAAAGTAAATTGCAGAAAATGTAGGTTCAATATGATCAAAGTATTGACTCGCCTTGGTCATAGTGGGTTTGGTCTTGGTTGTCTTGAGCTTCTAGAGGTGCTGCTTCGGCTTCTTCTTCCTGAGCCACATACGCTAATTTAACGTGCGTGAAAATTTGGATAAAAGATAATCAGCAAGCCAATTAAACATTTACAAGGAAATCCAAATAACCCCGAAACTCATGATTTTAGTTTCATTGGATATACTTTGATTTTTAGTTAAATTTAGAAATGTGTTTTATTAAATTTTGGGTGAGAATGAATTAATTAGAATTATTTGAAGTTTTAGCCGTAAGTCCATTACATGAAATATAGCCTGTAATTAAATTTGAATATCATAGCCTAAAGATTAGTGGTTTAGGGTTTAAACTTGCAATGGTTAATTCTATATCATTTACTAATATGCAATGGTGCAAAATTTATTGTTTACTCGATTTTTATCTATTAGAACATCATGAGAGCTTAAACCTACACATTATTCCTAATTAATGTCTCACAATACCTTCAACTAGTAATTAGGTTTTGAAATAAAAGGTTAAAAGCACATTAGTTACTAAAATATAATGTTTAATATATGGTTAAATATTTATTAAGCTCATTTATACCCTAAATAATTTTTTATCTTTCCTAGACCTTTTTACTGATTTTTCCTAATTTTTCTTTAGTGCCAATGCATAGCAAAAATTAAAATAAAACTGCACCTTGGCGCTGCGGAGCGGGGGCTCGAATGCGGGTAGCTGAGGCGAGTTTTGAGTGCGAGCGCTACTAGCCAATCTTCCTTCAGGTGTTACTTGACTATAGAGGGAGGGAGAAGGCAGTTAAGCCGAGCGACAGCAGGGACCGAAACAGAGGAAGCCGAGGGTGGTGGACGGCGGCGGCGTGGCCGGCGGTGGGTGGCCAGAGAGAGGCTGGTGACGACCAAAATGCGTTCCCGGCGACGAGGTGAGGCCGAAGGAGGAGTCGGTGGGAGTCGGGGAGTGCTGGAGATGGGTCGGCGGCGTGCGGCGGCGACAGGTTCGGGTGGAGTTCGTCGCCGGTGAAATGTAGGCCACAAGAAGCTCGGCCGAGTGTGGGGATGGCTTTGCCTGTTTCCGAGGAGGGTGCGGGAGAGGGGAATCGGGCTGGTGTGGTGCGGTGCGACGGCGCGCTTGGCGGCCGGCCGTGGGGAGGAAGAGGGGTGCCGGCGAGGAGGAGGGCTCGGGAGGCCGATTAGTCGCTAAAGGAGCTAGGATGGGGTGTGGCGATGCTAGTGGAGGCCTCGGCTGGGGCTTTTATAGCCAGGAAACGGCGCGCGGCGAGGACGGGCAGTTGGCCGGTCATGGCGGCGACGCAAGCTTGGGAATGGCTACAGTGGCGACGGGACGGCGACTTGGGAAGTCGCGGACTGGCGCGGGGTGACACGTGCACTAGCAAGGCCGTGGTCTGGTGGAGCTGTAGTCGACGCGAGCGGCGCAACTCCGGTTTTCGGCATGGGTCTTGACGCGGAGGGGACGTGCGCCGGTGGCTGCAGGCGGTGACGCAGGCGCTGCATGGCGATGAGATGGCGTGGGCCCAATGGTGATGCGTGCGGAGTGGCGCCGGGGTCCGGCAGTCCGAAGGTGGGAGTCGCGGGGGAGTGGGCTGCGGCGCCCCCCCTTGTCTGAAGCTGCAAGCAAAGGGAGGGGAAGAAGAGGAGAGGGGCGGGCCGGCTGGGCTGGCTGGGATGGTCTGGCTGGCCGTATGGCCTCTCTCTCTCTTCTCTTTTTTTATATATATTTTTCTTATGCCTATTTTTATGCACAACTCTATTTGAAAAATCCCTTTGCCTCTATTTCTTTATTACTAACATTCTCATATATTTTGTTTTATTTTTATTTATTTATCTTTTTGGTATTATGGTATTCACACTTACACCTTTATTCACTTCATCCTATTATCATTAATTTCATGTTTTACGCAATATTTCTTATTGGTTTTATTTTTCCATCACTGAGACCTTAAACCAAAAATCCAAGAAAATTCAGCAGAGCTCAAATACCAAAACAAATATATTCCAAAATAAATCAGGACTTACATAATTCCCAAAATTTCAAATTTCCAGGGTGTTACATCAAGAGAATCAAATTTATTACCCGACATCTTTTGCAGAATTGTAATTTGCCAACTACATGTTGGGGACACGTAGTCCTATATGCAGCAAAACTCATCAACTCTAGACCATCGGCCTACAACATCTATTCACCTGTGCAACTAGCACAAGGGTCAGCACCGAAAATTTCTCATCTTAGGAGATTTGGATGCAACGTTTATGTACCTATATCCCCTCCACAGGTACTGCAATGAGTCCTCTCTGAAAGACTGGGATATACATTGGTTATGAGACATCATCCATAATCAGGTATTTAGAACTCATGACAGGAGATTTGCATACCGCCCACTTCACTGATTGCATATTTGATGAGGATAATTTTCCAACATTAGGGGGAGAAAATCAACCGCTTGATAAAAAATATCAAGAAATTACGTGGCAAGCCACGGGAATCCATGCACATGACCCGCGCACTAGTGAAGCAAATAGAGAAGTCCAGAAGATCATTGATTTGCAAGCATTAGCAAATCAGCTGCCTGACCACTTTAGTGATTTGAAGAGCGTGACCAAGTCGTATTGCCTGCACGCAATGCACCGGAGAGGGCTGAAATACCAAAGAAAGTAGAAGGTATCCGTAATCTCGTCCAGAGGCCTCAGAATAAAAGGACGAGAGCTCCAGTCCCTCGAATCCTAAGTAACCGGAGACGCCTGGTGAAGAAGGATAAGGACTTGACACAGCCGATCATTGAAGTTCCCCAGAATCAGAAGGGGAGCCAATTAAGACTTGTCATTAATGACACCTTTAGAAAAGGGCATACCAGATATGAACATCGCCATGGAAGAAGAAATCAGCATGGATGTGTGCACACACATCGGAGCCGAAAAACTTAAGGGACTTGCCACCGCAACTGGAAGAAGCGATGAGCAAGGAGAAGCTCCAGAAGAAGTAACTCATGAAGAAATAACTATAAATTATGTGCACACGGGAGAGTCCATGAATAGGACAACAGCCAATGTTGATATCTACTTTGCAAAGAAAATTTCTGCAATCATCGATCTTGATCCCGAGCCTACATTGCTCGCTGAATGTAAGAAAAAATCAGATTGGGAAGATTGGAAGAAGGCAATAGAAATGGAATTATTGTCTCTGAACAAAAGAGAGGTGTTTGGACCCGTAAGCCGCAGACCTCCCCATGTGCACCCTGTAGGATATAAGTGGGTATTAGTTTGAAAGAGAAATGAAAGAAATGATGTTGTAAGATATAAAGTAAGGCTGGTAGCGCAAGGTTTCACCCAACGTCCAAGAGTTGATTATGAAGAAACCTACTCCCTAGTCATGAGTGGAATTACCTTTAGATATTTAATCTAAATGGCAGTGAACTTGAATCTAGAAATGAAATTGATGGATGTGGTAACTGCATACCTTTATGGAAGCTTGGATTCGGAGATCTATATGAAGGTACCTGAAGGTATCCCTGTCCCGAACCAAGACTAAGCAAATAGAAATCTGTATAGTGTGAAGCTCAGGAAATCACTGTACGAACTCAAACAATCAGGCATGATGTGGTATAATCGCTTAAGCGACTTTCTATGCAAGAAAGGCTACACGACTAATGAAGATTATCCCTGTGTATTTATATAACGATCCTAGAATGGATTTTGTATAATCTCAGTGTATGTAGATGATCTGAATATCATCGGGACAATGGAAAACATAAGAGAAGCAAGTTCTTACCTGGAGTCAGAATTTGAAATTAAAGATTTGGGTAAAACCAAATATTGCTTAGGCTTGCACCTCAAGCATGTCCCTGAAGGAATATTAGTATATCAGTCAATCTATACCCAGAAGGTGTTAGAAAGGTTCGGCTTTGAGAAGGCATACCCATCGAAAGTACCAATGATCAGAAGATCTTTATAGCAAGAAAAAGATCCATACTAACCTAGGGAAGAGGGGGAGAAAGTCCTGGGACCAGAATTCCCATACTTAAGTATAGTAGAACTTATGTATTTAGAAAACTGCACTAGACCGGACATTGCATTTGCCGTTAACCTGCTAGTAAGGCATAGTGTAGAACCTACCAAAAGGCATTGGCAGGGAATAAAGGACATCTTCCGATACCTCTAAGGAAGCAAGGACCTTGAATTGTTGTACAGAAAGAATTAAGATTTGAACTTGATTGGCTATGCAGATGCTGGGTACCTGTCGGACCCGCATACCATAAGGTCACAAACAGGCTATGTATTCCTGTGTGGTGGAATTGCAATTTCATGGAAATCGTCTAAGCAAAGTCTTGTAACGACTTTGATAAACTACTCAAAAATTATAGCACTGTACGAAGCCACATGAAAATGTGCCTGGCTCCGACGAATTATTCACCACATCCAGCAGTCATATGGGATGAATATTATGCAAGCTCCCACAATTATCTATGAAGATAATGCAGCTTGCATTGCACAAGTGCAGACGGGCTACGTGAAGAGTCATCTCACAAAGCATATCAACCCCGAGTTCTTATATGCTCATGAATTGCAAAAGATGGACGACATTAAGGTACTGCAAATTAAGTCATGTAAGAATCTAGCAGATTTATTCACTAAGTCACTTCCAGCATCTAGTTTTGAAAGATGCGTACGAGGAATTGGAATGATGAGATTTAGATAAGTGCATAATTCAGGGAGAGAATTTTCTCAAGCCCGTTATTAAACCTTGATCATGAAGATCGAGTACCCAAAGAATAAGTTTTCAAGATTGAACGAAATTGGGTGGATTGTACTCTTTTTCCCTTGATGAGTTTTCCTGAAGTTTCTCGGCCATGGTTTTTAATAAGGCAATTCGTGCAACGCAGCATAACATGTATCATGTATTCTTTCTCCAAATTTTTTCCACTGGGTTTTTATGAAGTTTTGATGAGGCATGAACGTGTCGGTTGAGTGCCTAAGGGGGAGTGTTAGGAAACCTGGGTCTGGGTTTGAAGTCTTGGCCCATGGTGGGCACCTCTCCATTAAGCTATAAATAGGTAGTACTATTGGCTATTTTATATACAGAATCAGAAAGAAAGTAATAAAGAAAGACCGAGGAGTTCTCTTTACCTCTCTGTGTTTTAATCTGCTATTACTGTCTTCTGTGGTAGATCTTATTTTATATAAGTAGAGAAATCAATCGGACTGGTCGCTAGCGACGGTTCCTCAACACACTGCACGCGTCACGCCCGCGTCGGCTATCTGCCGGTCAACCGCACGTCGCCCGAGTGCGTTGCCTGCCTACTCACGTGCTGCCCGCCATAGCCTCACGCGCTAGCCGTGCTGTGCTGCGTGCGCTGCTGCTTGCTGTTTTGCATGACTAGAAATATAGATTGCGTGGCCGCAGGGCCTTCATGCATGGGGTAGAGACATGCAAGTGCACGTCTAGATGAAAAGATTGCATGGTTGCGGCTCAGGTGCTGGGGGCACAACACTTAGCGCGTGCGGGGGTGCCCCCAACACTCGCCACGTGTCCCACAAGGCCCAAAAAAATTCCAAAAAATTCAAAAAAATTATTTACAAAATCCGAAAATTTGTAAAAAGTACTTTTTAAGTATAAAAAGTATTTTTTTGTAAGTACTTAATTTTTTTATTTATACTTTTATTAAAAAGTATTTTTTAAGTACTTAAAAATACTTTTTACAAAATTTTGAATTTTGTAAGTATTTTTTTTGAATTTTTTGGAATTTTTTTGGACCTTGTGGGACACGTGGCGGGTGCTGGGGGTACCCCCGTACGCGTTAAGTGCTGTGCCCCCAGCACCTGAGCTGCACCCAGATTGCATGGCTACATGGTCTGCATGCACGTGGGTGTAGTCATGCAAGTGCTGTGCACTGCCTCTCTGTCACGCGAGCCACAGTGCCGGCAGAGGAAAAGTCAGAGAGGAAAGAAGGGCCACTGTAGCAAAAAGATTAGGAGAAAGAGGGAAAGAAATTGCGAGAAAGGAATTGTAAATTTTGGTGTTCTTCATCAGAGTAATAATCTAGATTTTCTGTCTATTTTGCTAATTTTTTTAGTAGAGTTAGAGTTAGAATTGGAGAACAAGGTTGCGTGTGTTCGTTATAGGGATCGTATAGTAGATCGGTTTAATATGCTGTGTCGTTGTACTATTTTTATGGGCAGTGTATGGGTATAATATGATAATAGCATCTACTAGAAATTTATAGAGAATTTTGATAGCTTTCTGTAGATTTTTTTTTTCATTTTGATCGGATGAGTAGATTTCGAGTTATGAATTTTATAATCTTGCTGCCGAGCAAATTTATCATGTATTGATAGTATGTGTTAACCTTTATATTAAAAATAGCAAATGAACTAATCTGATAATTTGATCAACATAAACATTGTAGGTAATTTCTTAAGGTTTTTAGAAAGTCTAAGAACACCATTTTTACATAAGTAGGATATAAATTATGAATTTGGGGATGTTGTTGTCTGGTACTTGGTTGCTGCTCGATGTAGTCATGAGAAAATATTAATTTGGCTAATTTAATGCTAGAATTAAATTTTAGCAATAAATAGAAAGTGGTAGATAATTTCTTGTAGGTTTTAAAAATGTCATTGTTTAATATATTTTCACATGCAGATTAAAAGATTTTAAATTAATACATATGTTGTCCAGAAGATGACAAATCTGTCTTCTGGGTTAAAAAACGATGGTTTTGATGATTTAATATGGACATTTGACCAACTAAGAAACGTAGGGAATTTTGTATAGATTCTAGAATTGGTATGATTTGCTATATTTTGATAAGGAAATTGAAAGTTATGGCAATTTTAGTACTAGGACAGCGGGATTGACTGTTTGGTAAAGGGGACATTGTGGGTTTGAGAAGTGTGTAGAAGTGTTTTCATTTATTTGTTGCCTTGTAATGTTGTGGCCTGTATTGAGAGTAAGTATTTATTGTAGGAGGAGTAGCTTCGGGTGTGTTGTCACCTTCGAATCATTCCAGACGTCGCAACTAGAAAGGCAACTGTATAGTGGAATAGTAATTCGATTATTCAAATTATTATTTGCTTCATTGAATACTTACCATGATGATTCATATGATTATGTCTATTTTATATTTCTCATATGCTTATTGTAAATTGATGATAATGGTGATTATGGAAGAATGTTGAGTATATCAATTGTTAATGCGGAAGGATATTAATCATTGCATTGTACATATGTTGAGCATTCATGATGGAAAGATATGATCAATGGGAGTGGAATGAGGTCCTCATATCTAAGATATGAGTAATGAGGTCCCCGTATGAAAAAGGACAGACAATTGGTCCTTATAATAAAGAGTGTGCGCAAGAGTAAACACTAACTGATGTTACACTCCGCTATACTAGTATAAGCAGAAAATGAGTTGATATATGAGTATAGGCATTGCATTGCATTCACGAGAGGTGAAAAGCGATTTGAGATAATGAGACATGTGAATGAAAATTGATGATAATGAATGTGAGAAAACTGAGTTAATTATAAATGGATGTGAATTGTTAATAAGATGATGACTCATTTATTATTCTACTTTGTACTTGTTGAGTTGTGGACTCACCCTTACTTATTTGTTGTTTTTAGATGATCGTTGAAGGCGATATGCATTCGGTAGAAGTAGAACATGGAACAATTGCACTTTTCTAGCACTTCATTTTACCTAGCGAATAATTTATTTATTATCATAAACAATTTAGTTATCAGTAATATTATTTTGAAGCAAGATATATTGGAAGAAACGTGCATTGCACATCCACCCATACTAGTTTCAAAGGAAAAATGGAGGATTCACTCCAAAGGAAAATTCCTATGAGAGGTGTTTGGTTTGTAGAATTGCTTCAAAGCAATTTTGTAGAATAGCAAAAAATTTTGCAAATTTTGGAGGAATTCTAGCATGAGATCTAGCCTTGTGTTACCAATTCCTCTGAGAGTTCTAACGCACTTTCTCTTTTTATCTGCCCATTCTCCCTCTAATCAATTAACATTTAATATCAAAATTCCTACATTTTTCATGTGAAGTGTTCAAACACATTTTTGTGCAATTTATGTTATTTTATTTCTTGTGTGATTCAAGATGCCATAACATTCAATCATGCATATTTCCTATTACTACATTTTTAGAATCCTGTGAATTTCATAAAACTTGGTTTTAATTACAGAAACTCTGGTTATATGGCCTGTGGTACATAGCGCACCACGGTTTACCCTGGTGGTAGTGATCCAACCGATTAGGGTAATGTGAAATGCGACCATGAACAAGCGCATCTAATCTTATGGTGCTGCCAATTCATATCTCATACAAACCCATCAGTAATGTTGAAACCAATTGATCTTATCAACCAGTGCCTAAACCAAGCCATCTATATGAACTGATCTACGCTATCATGTCAGAACGGCAATAGCCCTCCCAGTTAAAAGTTCCAAATTCTAGTGAAAGTTTTCTCTCTATCTTTCTACCTCAAAGTTTCAATTTTTTCAATCAAAAGTTTGAAAAATCCAATTAAAAGTTGCAAATTAATGAAAGGGTGGGCACTAGCAAAGGGTCGTGGGTTAGGGGTTGGGCTTGACAGCATGTGTTAAGGAGGATCATGGCGTCTGCTAAATAGCCATTAATAGTCTTCAAATAAACACAGCTATCATAAATCGGACCTTTTAAAATCCTAAGAGATCATAAAGGAGTAAAATTTCTTGTACCACTGTCTGGGTGGTTGCTTCAAACTTAAAGAAATTTCTTCAACTTGCAAGTACAATTATCCTTTCTTTGAATGACAAAACCTTATGGCTGCTATATATAAATATCTTCCTCCAACCCCCCCCCCATGCAAGAACATGGTTTTCATGTCCAATTGCTCAAGCTCATAATCATGTATAGAACTATGCTTCAGAGCAAGAAAAAAGATATATGTAAAATCAATATGTGAAATTTGACTATTTCTACTACTTAAAAAGAGGAGTTGGTGGTGGTTCATCCCACTTCATGGTTCATCCGCCTCCTAAAACCATTGAATCCATACCGTCCATCGCTAATTCAGATATCCAAAACCCACAGGCGCCACACCCCTGCACCAAGTCCCACCGACGCTCCTCCGCTACCCTACTCCCCCACAACGCTCGCGCCCACCGCCTCCCTCATTGGAGATAACCTCCTCCATCTCGATCCCCCGCGATCCCCATCTTCCCTCTCCCTCCTCGTTCGCGACCGGGCATCTCCCCACCGCCGCTACCCCATCTTGGCACCCTCCACCCCGGCGCTGCCCCCCCCAAGTTTGCCCTTCTCCAGCGCCGCCCCACCAAACCCTAGATCCAAACCTCCTCCACTACCTTTTCCTGCCTTTTCATGCCCGATGATCTCAAGGTGGTGAGCTTGCTTCCACTCTCCTCCATCACCGACTTCCTCCCCGCCTCCCTCTCCCTGACCCTCCTCGCTTCTCTCGTACTGCCCAGACCCTACTCCCCCTCCTCCTCATCCTTGCGCCGCTCACGCCATCTCCTCCCTCCTCTATGTAGGTGGTCGTCCTGGTGTTGGGCGTCACTGCTGTCTTCTTCAATCACCTCTGCAAGATCGGATGCATGCACTTGTAAGGTGCTTCTATGTTCCCCATCCTATCCTTTAGTTTTTCTCTTGCGATTTGCCCGTGTTATTGACTAGTGTGTCATTTTGGATCTCGGCCGTAGGCTAGAGAGGACCACCATCTCGGCCTCTTTCTTGGGCCCCAACTTGCTCAACAAGGTATTCAATTACTCGTCTTGAGTTTCTCACGTTGTGACATGGTGTGTATGCGAGGTGTTTGTTCATTTGCTTGTGTTACCTGTGCTAGGTTCCCTGCCCATCAATTTATGACCCAGCAGAGAAGTAAATTTCATTGATCATTCCCACTTATAACGAGGAACATCAGCTTCACGAGGCTCTTACAAAAACACTCAAGTAAGGCTCTGAGCACTTCCTGTTCATGTTGGAGGTGATCCAAGCAACATGAATCAAACTGATGAAATCTAGTGGTACAAAAAGAATTTAATTATACAGTATTTTCAACTGCTCTGACCATCCTCTCTTAGTAGTTAAGCTCAACCTCTGATATCCTGATCCCTAATAGAATAATTTAGCTACCAATCCTTTATTGTTTTGGTGTAGTAAGAATGGTAGGCTTAGTTTTTTGTTGGTCCAATCTATAGTTTGTATTTCATGCCTATATTCATGCTATGAGAAACTTATGCCATTCGATCTATTCTATCTTGTACCCCCAGTCCCAATAGTAGATGTCCACTGCGTTGTTATCTTGACAATGGTTGTGTTTCCATTGTGCTTTTATCTTGACAATGGTTGTGTTCTGTTTGCATGAAAGTGAGGAAACATAGTAGCATTTTGCCCTTGTTTGAAAAAACACGACATTAACCCCTATTTGTGTAGCTTCCTGCTGAGTTCTGTTATTCCTTTAGTTTGCTTTCATTTACTGCGGTTAATTTGGCGTGATCAAAACTTAATTGATGAAAATGAAGTACTCAAATTTGGTTCTTTGATTGCATTTGATGTGGGTATAATATGTTGACAGTCTGCTACATGTTTCATCTTTCAATTATTTCTGTCACTTTTAATAGTGGTCTGTGCTACATAAATGATTTGGACCTATTATTATCATGTAATTTCTTTTTAGATTACCAGGGACACTCAATGCTATTGCCAACATTGGAATTTTTTTTATTTACTTGAAAATTTTTACATGACTCATTCGTCTGTAAGGTTGTTTCTGATTGATGATATAGGAAACAACATATAAAGCACAACATGACCAAATTGAAATATTGTCTTGTTTGGAAGGGGATCTTTTTGATAAAATATTCTTGTAGTTGCAACTTCCTGCTAAAACATGTGATCTTATCCTCACCACGAAGAACCAAGAACTAGAAAAGGAAAAGAACAAACCTTCCATATTTTGGTCCTAGTGTGGTGGTGGTGGCCAACAACAATCAAATACATTGCTTAGTTCATTAGCAAAATGTATCTGTTATCACTCTCTGGTGTCGCTGTGGTTTGCTGCACCGAGAACCAGATGTTTCGTGCTGATTTATTTTAGTGCTGCACATAGTACAAAACTTACATTTCAGTTTAAGTTAAAGCCACTAATACCTACTATGGCTGCGCACTTCGTGCCCAGTTCCAGTTGTTGTCCAGTTATTTCCAGATGTTTTTTTTGTTTCATCCTTGTTGTCTGGGGTTTAGCTCTCTTTACTAGTAGGTTTTAAAAGCACAAGGTGTATATGAACTATTTTTCTTTTCAAGCTTTTCATAGTTTTTGAAGAAAATAGTTTTGCTAGTGGGTACCTTTTGAGAGCAAGATTTTAAGTCGACATTCACCCCCCTCTGTCGCCATTTCGGTCCAACAATTGGTATCAGAGCCGGTTAGCTCTTCTCAATAGATCTTAACCGGGCTCTAGAGCCATGGCGACGGACAAGTACTCGACCAAGCCTCCAATCTTTGATGGCATTGATTTTCCGTTCTGGAAAAGCCGGATGGAGACATACATCCAGGCTCAAGGATATGCCATCTGGAGGAAGGTCAAGGTTCGCTATCTTGTTCCTGCCGATGAGAAATCAATGTGGCGAATATGCCCGATGTTGAGGCGAATGCAAAGGCAAGAAACATAATCATCCAAGATTTGAGTCGTAGTGAGTTTGACCGCATTTCGCACCTCACGTCGGCTTTCGACATTTGGGAGACCCTCAGTGCTTACCATGAGGGCACCACCCAAATCAAGACAGTCCGACAGGACCAATTCAAGCGAGATTACAACAAGTTTGAAATGCTTGCTGGTGAGTCCCTCGATGAGTGCTTTGCGCGTTTTCATAAGATTCTGAGCAACCTCCGAGCGATCGGTCTCACATACCCCGACTCGGACAACGCTCGACAAATGCTCGCTGCTTTGGACCTGCGTGTGTGGGAGATGAAAGTGACCACCATCAAGGACACCACGGACCTCTCGACTTTGACTCTTGATGCGTTGTTCTCACGCCTCAAGTCTCACGAGATTGACATTGTCTCTCGAAAGTCGAAGTCACAATCGATGGTGCTGGTCACTGATCCCAGTCTGGTTTCCGGTTCTTCTTCTTATTCGACTTGCGGATTCTCCCTTGCTGCTCTCTGTGACATAACTGATAATCAGTTAGAGCAGCTTGCGGATGAGCAGTTAGCCCTCCTAGCTCGGAGATTTTCCCATGCTTACAAGAGGAGGAGGGACGGAAAGAGAGGAGGACCCGTGATTTGCTTCAAGTGTGGTGGCCCCAACCACATACGGGCAAACTAACCCAAGCTGGGGAAGGGCAAAGGTGACTACGGCGGTTCGGGCAAGAACGACTACATCGACAAGAACCGCAACAAGAAGCCCTCAGCTCCCGCACAAGGCAAGAAGAAGTTCCGCGACCTTGGCAAAGCCAAGAAGCTCTTCCACCGCGTCCTCGCCGCCTTCGACGACCTCGATCTCAGCGAGGTGGAGGGGTGGAGCGACGACGATGGAACGGACGAGCAAGAACCCAAGGGCGGCGACGACTTCTCCGGCATGTGCTTCATGGCCCTTGAGGGGCGAACTGAGCGACAGCGAGCTGTACTCCGACTCCGATGAGGTATCCCCCACCTGCGACCAGCTCAATCATGCTTTTCTTAAGTTAGGTGGATTTCATGCTAGAGCTAGAGCTAGGGTTAGCGAGTTGAAGAAGGAAGTAGATAGATTATCACGGGAGCTTACTTCACTTACATCTGCTCCCTCCCGTGATGATTGTGATACATGCTGTGCTCTGTTGGGTGACATGGAGAAATTAAGGACCTCGCATGATAGTCTGTCCTCCGAGCTTGACATGGTTAAGGTGGAGAACATTAGTCTTCTTGCTGAGCTTGAGATGAGTAGGGTAGCTCCTTCGTCATCTACTACTGCTGAGACTATTGCTTGCACCTCATATACTTTCTCAAAAGCATTTAGCTCAGCCCTTAATGCCAGCTCAAACTCATGTTTTGTGGCCTCCAGCCTTGTGTATACCGTCATCCATGTCATGTGCTAGAAATCAGGAGTAATGTGCACGGTAGCATAAAACTGACGGATCATTTCTTCATTGTAGTCACATGGTAGAGCCACAAGCTGATGAATATCGGCCCTCTGAAGGAGCCTGTATGTCCCGTCATATTTTGCAATGGAGTAAATGTGATCCCAGTCAACAAACTTATGGTCGGCAAACAGACGATCTGGCCCATATAGTTGATCAAAAATCTGCTCCTACAACTTAGTGTGGAATTTTGTATTGATGGAGTTGGAGGGAAGCTCATACTGGTTTCTGTGACGAAGTCTGGCATACTCGTCAGCAATGATCTTCTTGAGATCAATCTCCGGATTCTCTCTTTCAGTCAAGTCCTCTTCTGACGCTTCCATGGGAGAGCTCTCACGGTGCTCAGACTCTGTCTCGGGGTCGGAGTCTGACGGAGGTGCCGGAGCCTTCCCTTTGTCTTGGGCTGCCTTTTGAGCTGCCTTAGGGGAGGCAAGAGTTGCAGCCCCAGAAGAAGAGTCCCCTGAAATGGAGGAGTACGTCCTCCTGCCCGCTGCCCTTGTTCTAGGCATCTAGAGACGAGGAAAATACTTCGTGAGGATCAAGGGAAAATAGATCAATTTAGATTGAAAGAGATTAGAATGAATTTGCTGCACTGTCAGGAGAATCGGAAGTACCGTCGTTCAGGGCCGGTAGTACCGCGCCTGTTGGGCGGTAGTTCCATTTCCTGGCAGATTCTAGGTTTTCGATAATGTACATAGATCTTTGGTGTTTTCTTGGATTGAATCCGTGGAATGGGTGTGCGAATACCCTTAAACACCAAATCTACTCATTTGCCCTAGATTTTTTGCGCAAAATCATCTACATTTCAAAATCAATCTAGAACTTGACCTAAGGTTCAAAAGAGAGATCAAAAAGAGGTTTTGATCCGAGATACCTTGAGGATCGGAGGAGTTGAACCCTTTGGAGACGATTTGACTTGAAGACTTGAAGAAAATCCCGCTAGATTTGAGGATTTACGAGGCGGTTTGTGGAGTTTTTGGTGAGGGAGAGAGAGAAGGAGGAGAAGAGGCGACTGGTACGGTCACGAGCGGAGCAAAGGGCGGAATAACCACAAAAAAGAAAAAGAGTCCCTTAAGAGAACCCTCGGGCCCGAGCGGTTACCCCTCTCAACCCGCTTGCGGTAGTTCCGCTGACCGGAAGTACCGTAGGAGACAGCGGTAGTTCCAGTTTTTCTGGGACTTGAGGAAAAAGAAGTAAAAAGAGGATAGATGCAAATGATCCCTAGTTTTTGCATACAACTAAAACCTTTAAGGATCATTATGCATTAAATAACCCAAAATATTATCTTTAAATAATTTTTACATTTGATTTAAATTAAAACCTTTTTGGATAATATCTTTTGCATACAAACTCTCAAGCTTTATCAATTTGAGCATACATTTCATTAAGCCGTAAATTCTATGCAACATTGGAGTAGTCTATGACATTTAGTTCATTCCTCAATTTGCAAAAGCGGCTTTTGTCTAAGGGTTTGGTGAAGATATCCGCTAATTGGTCTTCGGTCCGGATGTGGCTAATACAAATATCTCCTTTACTAACATGGTCCCTCCAGAAGTGGTGGCGTATATCTATATGCTTGGTTCTTGAGTGTTGGACTGGATTATTGGATATTTTGACAGCACTATCATTATCACACAAAAAAGGCACTTTGTCAAAATTAATTCCATAATCCATCAAGGTTTGCCTCATCCATAATAATTGAGCACAACAACTCCCGGCGGAAACATATTCAGCTTCGGCGGTTGAAAGTGCTACGGAATTTTATTTTGTTTGAGGACCAAGACACTAAGGATCTACCTAAAAATTGACAACTCCCCGAGGTGCTTTTTCTATCCACTTTGCAACCGCATAAATCGGAATTCGAATATCCAATTAATTCAAATTTAGCACCTTTAGGATATCAAAACCCTATGTTTTGGGAATGTTTTAAATATCTCAAAATTCTTTTTACGGCTTTTAAATGACACTCTTTTGATGAAGCTCGAAAGCGAGCACACATGCATACACTAAACATGATATCGGGCCTAGATGCGGTAAGATAAAGCAAACTACTAATCATGGATCTATAAAGCTTTGAATCTACCGACTTACCTTCTTCGTCGAGGTCTAGATGCCCGTTGGTTGCCATTGGTGTCTTGATGGGTTTTGCATCTTCCATGCCAAACTTCTTAAAGAGGTCTTTAACGTACTTTGTTTGGCTTATGAAAGTCCCATCCTTGAGTTGCTTGATTTAGAGTCCAAGAAAATAACTCAATTCTCCTATCATAGACATTTCAAATTCTCTAGACATCATATCACCAAATTCTTTACAAAAATCTTGGTTAGTAGAACCAAATATATTGTCATCAACATAAATTTGGCATACAAAGAAATCATCACCAATGATTTTTGTGAATAGAATTATATCTACTTTACCAATTTTAAATCCTTTTGAAGCAAATAAATTTCTAAGGCGCTCATACCATGCTCTAGGAACTTGTTTTAAACCATATAGCACTATTGAAAGTTTATAGACATGATTTGGGTATTTTGGATCTTCGAACCCTGGTGGTTGTTCAACAAATACAAGTTCGGAAATTGTTCCATTTAGAAATGTACTTTTAACATCCATTTGAAATAATTTAATGTCAAAGATAGATGCAAAAGCAAGCAAGATTCTAATTGACTCAAGTCTAGCAACGGGTGCAAATGTTTCATCATAATCTAAACCCTCGACTTGAGTATAACCTTGAGCAACTAACCTTGCTTTGTTTCTTACCACAACTCCGTTTTCATCTTGTTTGTTCCGGAAGACCTATTTTGTGCCAATCACATTGTGCTCTTCGGGTCTTTCCACCAAGGTCCATACCTCATTTTGTGCGAAGTTGTTCAACTCTTCATGCATGGCATTTACCCAATCCGGGTCATCTAGAGCTTCATCTACAAGCTTAGGCTCAAGAGAAGATACAAAAGAATAATGTTCACAAAATGAAGCTACTTTAGAGTGAGTTTGAACATCCTTACTCACATCACCCAATATTTGATCTATTGGATGATCTTTGGCGATTGCGTTGTGGATTTTCAAATTATTTTTTTGTTGATCCTTTTGTTCTTCTTCTATGACTTGAACATTGCTTGTTGTAGATGAGGAAGGTGGCTCCACTTGTTTTGATGAGCTTGGTGATGTTGGGTCTTCCTTTGGCTTGATGTCTCCTATTTGCATGTTTTCCATAGCCTTGCGCAATCTTTCGTCCCCTACATCATCCAAATTTTCTTGCTCTTCTTGAGAGCCATTAGTTTCATCAAATTGTACATCATAAGATTCTTCTACTAAATCCGAATTTTTATTATAAACTCTATAAGCTTTGCTATTATAAGAATAACCTAATAAAAATCCTTCATCACATCGACTTTGAAATTTAGAAAGCCGAACACCCTTTCTTAGGATATAGCATTTGCAACCAAATACTCTAAAATAGGAAATGTTCGGTTTTCTTCCAATGAGAAGCTCATAGGAAGTATTTTTCAAAAAAAGATGTGAGTAAAGGTGATTTATGGCATGACAAGCGGTATTAATAGCTTCCGCCCAAAATTTATCAGAAGTATTATATTCATCAAGCATTGTCCCAGCCATTTCAATTAATGTACGATTTTTCCTTTCTACAACTCCATTTTGCTCTGGAGTGTAGGTTATGGAAAGTTCATGCTTTATTCCAAGTTCATCACAAAAATCTTCAATTTTAGTGTTTTTTAACTCGGAACCATTGTAACTCCTAATTTTCTTTATTTTAAAATCAAATTCAATTTGGGCCCTTTTTGCAAAACTTTTGAAAATCCCAGAGGTTTCACTTTTGTCATTTAAGAAGAATATCCATGTATATCTAGAGTAATCATCTACAATGACTAAACAATAGCTATTACCTTCAATGCTCTTATAGGTTGTTGGTCCAAACAAATCCATATGTAAGAGCTCTAATGGCCTAGATGTTGACATGATACTTTTGGAAGGGTGAGAATTGGCGACTTGTTTTCCGGCTTGACAAGCACTACAAAGTTGATTTTTCTCAAACTTCACATCATTCAAGCCAACAACTAAGTCATGTTTGAAAATCTTTTTAAGTTGAACCATACCCACATGACCTAGTCTCATATGCCACAACCAACCCAAGGAGGTTTTGCAATTAAACAAGTTTTTAAGCATGAATCATTTGAAGTAAAATCTACTAAATATAGATTTCCAAATCTAAAACCTTTAAAAACAAGTTCATTATTATTTTCCTTTGAAATTATTACATTTTTTAGAATGAGCAAGTTAAGCCTAAATCACACAATTGTGCAACGGATAGCAAATTAAAATTTAATGTTTCTACTAAAGATACATTGGAAATGGAAAGGTCATTGGAGATAGCGATTTTACCCAAACCAAGTACCTTTCCTTTGCTATTGTCCCCAAAGGTGATTTTGTGATTGCTCCCATTCTCAAAAGTAGTAAACATTTTTCGGTCTCCGGTCATGTGTTGAGTACATCCACTATCCAACACCCAATGCCTTCCACCGGTTTTGCAGTTCACCTACAAAAGAAAATCAAGTTTTTTTAGGTACCCAAATTTGTTTGGGCCCTTGGAGGTTAGTAACCAAGGTTTTGAGCACCCAAATGGATTTCTTTTTAGCACCCAAAATCAAGGTGCCAATGAATTGAGCAACAACATTTCCATTTTTAGATTTTTTAAGCATATAGCATGAATCATATAAACCAATGGAATGAACTTTATCTTTAGAATAATTATTTTGCATATGTCCTACAATTCGGCATTTAGTGCAATACTTTCCATTTTCTTTTACAAATCTTGGGGGCTTGTAAACCGGCTTCTTACTTTTCTTGGGAATAAACCCAAGTCCTTCCTTGTTAAAAGAGCATCTTTGATCACTTAGTAATTTATCAAGGGTAGCCTTTTCTTTGTATGCTCTTTCTAAACTCTTGTTTAATTTTAGCACTTATTCTTTTAAGTTCATATTTTCATTTACAAGTACATGAGCAAGAGTTGAAGCATTTATAGAATCAACATTTGAAGAGCATGGCATGGCAAGAAGATCATCACAAGATGTAGATATGCTAGATTTTTGAATTTCTATACTAGGCATTTCATTTAGGATATCACGTGTAATTCCAATGCTAGTACTAGTTTTCTTTTTATTTTCTTGAAGAAGTGAATCATGAGCTTCCTTTAGCTCCTCATAGGATTCTTGGAGAGATATGTGTTCTCTCTTCAAGACCTTGAATTTTGATTTCTCCTTTCCAAGAAATTCATTCAATTCAATTAGCATGTCCATTAAATCATCATAAGAAGGTTCATCGTCATCAAGAAATTTTACCTTCTCTCCTTTAGCCATGAGGCATGTAGGAGTGGAGAATAGCAATGGAGCTTATTTGATGGTGAAGCCGACAAGTCCCTTTTTCTTGGGAGACTCATCTTCGCTTGAGTCGAAGTCGGAATACTCCGCCTCGGAATTCCACTCACTAATGTGGGCTTCATTCTTCCCATCTTTGTGAAGCTTTTTGAAAAACTTATTCTTGCCGTGATAGTTCTTCTTCTTAGATGACTTCTCCTTGTCATCTTTCTTGGTGGGGCATTGTGAAGCGATATGCCCCTTTTCGTCGCATTCATAGCAACGGATGTTGCTATACTTCTTGTTGGAGGAGGATTACCACTTCTTTCCTTTATCATGACTTGCGCTTCGGTTTGAGCGCCTCCTTATGAACTTATTCATCCTTCGCACTAGAAGGGCGAGCTCCTCTTCGTATTCCTCTTCTTCATCTTCGGATTCCTCACTAGCCACCTCCTTGGCTCTGATACCACTTGTAGGATCAAGGATACCGACTAGAGGGGGGTGAATAGGAGGTTTTTAAATTTTTCTTGATTACTTGATTAATTCTTCACAATTTAAATGACAAGTATGTAAAGCAATTAATTCTACACAATTCTAGACAAGTATATAGCAATCCTAGCTCTAAGCAAGCAAATGATCACAATGGAGTAAACAAACAAGAGATAAGAGAGAAATAAACACAACCGATGTTTTTACCGTGGTGTTCGGAAACTTGCCGGTTTCCCCTAGTCCACGTTGAGGTTAGCCCAAACGAATTGGACCGGCTCCACGAATTAAGCCGAAGCACCTCGATCACTAGTGGTAGCTCTTCCCCGCTCCGGGTAGGTGAGCTCCGACCTTCACAAGAATGCCGGGTCTTCTCACAATCTTCTTGAGAAGATCCCCGATCAAACCTCTGCCCAATCGTCCAAGTGTCGACAAGCACTAAGAGTAATAAACCTGGGCTTCACTTGAATGCAAACTAGTGCCAAATGGATCAACTAATGAATTCTAGCACTATTTGCTCAACCACCTCAAATTTAATGCACAAAGTGAGTATGAAGGTGGAGTGAATGCACAAGGGCTCAAAGAATGTTCAATGGGTCTCTAACATCTGTCCTTTAGCAGTGGTGGGGTATTTATAGCCTCCAACAACCAAACTAGCCGTTTGGCATAAATTCCTGAAAAATTCAGGATGAGCGGTACTACCGCCCTTATGGGGCCGGTACTACCGCTACCAAATCTTCACGACAGAACGGCTATGTCAAAGCTCTGTTGTGACCGTTGGATTTGGCGGTGCGGTACTACCACCGTTGTGATTTACGATACTACCGCTCGCCAGTAGTTCCGCAAAGTCGGCGCGGTACTACCGCTCTCCGGAAATCCAAAAGTCACAAATTCGGCGCTCTCTAGAAAAAGGCTCCGCTTTGAAATTGGAGCTTCCGGACTCCGGAAGTACCGCTCTGGATAGCGGAACTACCGCACCAAGCGGTAGTTCCGACGTTCAAATCGTCGGTACTTCCGTTCCGCGAATTTCCCCGGAGGAGCTCTCTGGAAAAAACGTTCCACTCAACCTTCGGATCTTCCGGGTTCCGGAAGTTCCGCTCGAAAATGCGGAACTACCGCTCACTGCGGTAGTTCCGGCGTTGAAACCGCTAGTACTTCCGTTTCCAGAAAAACTAAAATGCATCCGGGGGTGTTCTCTGGAAAAAGGCTTCGCTCGAAATTCGGAGCTTCCGATCGCCGGTAGTACCGATTCTGGGTGCGGAACTACCGCTCTCCGGTAGTTCCGATGTTCAAATCAGCGGTACTTTCCAAATGGATATTTCTATTCACAAGCCTTGATCATTTTGTATACTTTCCCTTGCATGAATATTGTCATAAAAAACTTTTTCAAAAAACTGTTTGTAATTTTAGAAGGACTTGGCTTAATATAAGGATTGCCACTCAAGTTACCTATCTAATTGTATTGTTGTTTTACATGATCTCTCATTTCCTTTTGTTCGTAGCTTCATAAACTGTGAAGAAAATTATTAAGATTAATCCATGCTTGGAACAATGGCTGGAGGTGCTACTGCTTGCCAATTTTGGCATAGGAATTTAGGGATCAATGTTAGATTTCTACTTGCATGTAGTTATTACTTTCATTTCATCTTTGCAAAGTAGGACTAATATTAGGTTCTCCTTTTTAGTGCTGGCTCCATAAGCTTGTGAACAAGCAAAGGATCTCTATTGCTGGTGCTTCAAAGCTCTTGGCTAACATCCTTTATTTGTATCATGGGATGGGAATATCAATTGGTACAATGATTGTTGGATGGGACAAGGTGAATGGTTGCCCACAATTATATGTCTTTGGTTTCTTTAAGCTATATGCTGCTCTATGCTTATTGATTTCTCATGATTATATGTGAATTTAATATAAAATAACAACGCCTACTACTAAATTTCGACATGTTTGTACATATATGTTTCATGATATGTGTGTAAGATAAAATTGATGTTCATGATATGGTTTTGAATCACATTTGTTGATATATATCACCCTCTTTTGGTATTTCGTTGCAACGCACGGGCATCTTACTAGTATCCTTTAGTAACGAGTCTTACTTTGTACATAACCTCTTTGGTTGGTGAAACGCCTTTCTTCTTCTTAAAGATCTATTTGCAGCGAATATCCTTTTTTTCAATTGGCAACTTGACCAATTCCCAACTCCCATTCTTCTCAAGAGATTGCATCTCATCATGCATAGTAGTCATCCATCTTTTTGAATCACCAGAAGAGATAGCATCTGAATAAGTTGAAGGTCCCACGCTATCTTCAATTTTTTTTGCCATATTCAAATGATAAGCTACAACATTGACTGCTTCAATCAATCTCTTAGGAGGTTAGATATTCCTCTTAGGTCTGTTAGCTGTAATGGAATGTTGTGTCGGCTGTACAATAACATGAACTTCCTATATGTTTTTCTTTTTGGCTTCCGGTGTAGATCTTGAATCAATAACATACTCCACCTACAAGCTTGACTTCTGTGGCTTCTCAATAGGAACGTTAATGGATGGTTTATTATGCAACATAGTAGATTCATCAAAGTTAACATTTCTGCTAATAACCGCCTTTCTAGTTTCAGGATTCTACAATTTATATCGTTTCACACTAGTCTTATAATAAAGAAAAATACACTTAGGATGCTATAGGCTTTAGTTTACCATTATTAATATGAGTATAAGCATGAGCAAGATAGTAAAGTGGGGGTTAAATGGATCAAACAAAAGTTCAGGGGGTTAAGTAGACAAATGTGATACTTCAGAGAGTAAAATGGATTTTTGCACTTTATATTAGATCTCCAACATATTACTTAATTATTAATATAGAGCAAATGACATGTTTTCAGTTTTCACCTAGCCTTTTTGTACAGAATATTGAATTAATAATGCATAATGGCATGAATCATTAGGGGTGAAAAATGGATACGAATTATTCGTATTATCCGGTTACCGTATTCGATATGATGCGAATATGGTATAGATTTTCCCATCCAATTAACAATTTTTATCCTATTCGTATTCATATTCAAATTCGTATAAAAAATATAGATGTGAACATGGTATACACTTTTACCATCTGAAATGTTATTTTATCCGGACTATCTGTATCTGTATTTGTATTCGACGAAGCAATATGCATATTTTATTATAATACAACTAATTAGTTGGATAAGTTTTTTTAATTGAACGTGAATTTATGTTTTTTAGGTGAAGTAAATGAATTATAATGATTAAGCATGATTGTACGAGGATAAAATATCATTAATACCTTCATACTACATAAGTTATGAGGATATCCGAATCCGATCGAATTGAGTATATATTTGATTCGAATTCGTATTTGTTACAATATTCGGTTTGTATTTGTATTTGAGAATATGTGAATTTATATTTATATTTGTTTACAAATACAAATACGAAGGTGGGAAATAACTTTATAAGAATATTCGACATGGATCACATAAAATTTTATTTCATGCTAGCCGATGGATAGTTCGACTGTATGACACCTGTGTTGTGCGGCTAAAGGGTACATGCCTACATTTCGAGTTCTATGGACTACATGTTAGAAGGATCCCTCGAATGTTGAGCGTTAACGATAATTGTTTTAACCAACCACCCATTTTACGAAAGGACCCGTGTGAACCTCGTGAATGTAGCGTAACGGCAATTTTTTTGAGGGTGCCTTAATGATAATTGTGTTAACCAACTATCCAATATGTAAAAGAATTACTTCATATTGAAATTTAGGACTGTTTGATCGGGTTTCAACTTCAGTTTTTGGGATTCAAAGCCGTTTTCCCGGCCAAATGAGTGGGTTTTGAAGTCCAAAATGAACTACAAATTTGAAGCCGAGTCTAAAATAAACTACACAATTTAAAACCGAATTTTTGTAACTTATCTTGACACTAGGATTCGAAGTTAAAAATGAAGAAGTTGGGCTCGGGCCTTACATTAGGACGTGTTTGGTTCGGCTTCTTAGAGCATCTTCAGCAGGAACCCTCAAATCAAGGCCCCTATTTTTGATTTGAGGGCTCTCCTAACATTTGAGAGCTTGATTTTTTTACATCTACTCCAGCAGTAGCTCTCAAATCAGGGCTCTCAAATTCATCCTAATAGACACTGCCATGTGGGACCCATTTATCATCCTAAACCAAAATTTGAGGGCTGAGGACAAAAACACAGGTCCAGCAGGGCCCCTACTCAGGCCCTCAAAAGTAGGGGCCTCCTCCAGGGTCCCCAGGAATGGGGCTTGATGGGTGAATTTGAGGGCCTCCTACTTTTGAGAGCCTGAGTAGGGGTCCTGCTGGACCTGTGTTTTTGTCCTTAGCCCTTAAATTTTGGTTTAGGGGTTTGTTTAAGGGCTTTGCTGGAGAAGAAAATTGCAATTATAGGACAGCAAACAATGCGCTTCGCAATTATAGGACTCCAAACATCGACTTCGTTAAAATGACCCTTGAAACGTTGGCTTCTTGTTTTTCATGACATTTGGTGTATTAAGTCTCTTTTCTCATCTAAATACATGTATTTGTTACCCAAAGTGACCCTTTTGCCCTTGTGAGATTAAAAGGACGTCGGGCAGATGAATCGATGGATCAACGATACGTAATGGCTGAAGGGCAAAAGGGTCACTTTGGGTAGCAAATACATGTATTTAGATGAGAAAAGAGACTTAATACACCAAATGTCATGAAAAACAAGAAGCCAACGTTTCAAGGGTCATTTTAACGAAGTCGATGTTTGAAGTTTTATAATTGCGAAGCGCATTGTTTGCTGTCCTATAATTGCAATTTTCTCCTGCTGGAGTTGCTCTTAGCTAACCGATTCCGAAAGTCGTTTGTATTGCGTGCAATCTGGAAACGGGGCTGTGGAAATGCCTAATCGAGCGCAACAGGATAACCTTCCATTGGACGTCTCACGATCCCCTTCCCCGTGCGAGCAGCGGCGCCGTCGCCCAATCCCCTTCCTCCCGCGCGAGCAGCAGCGCTCGATCCTCTTCCCCGTGCGAGCAGCGGCAGCGGCGCCCGATCCCCTTCTTTCCGTGCGAGCAGCGGCGCCCGCTCCCCTTCCTCCCGCTCTGGCCGCCTTGGTCTTCCTCCGAATCTTGTGGTGACTGCGGAGCAGGGGTCGCCTTGGCGGTGACTGCGGCTGCACGAGACGCTTTGTTATTCCGCTCCACGGCGACGTCCGCTTTGGATTCGAGCTGCTTGCCCCTGGTCACCTTGCACGCGTCGGCGGCGCCGTCGACGAAGCGGAAGAGTAGCTCGGGGAGGTCCTTGAGGTAGCCGAACTCGGTGAGCGCGGCGACGTTGCAGGCGAGCGTCTTGGGGTGGTGCTCGTGCATCCATAGCGCAGCGGCGTAATCCCCAATCCCTTGTGGAACCAAACAAAGCAGGTAAAACATCCATTCCACCGTCAGTTACCTTGTAATCCCATTCCCTTCACATTTACGTTGCCATTCTTGAACCAAACACCACCTAGGTACTGGGATCCATCCAATAGTTGCGTTTTTGATTTGATTGTTGTTCTAATAGCAGCTTGTTTCCCCAAAATTTTGGGCACGCCACCGTGAGCGCGCCCCGATGGCGGGGCTGGAGGAGTTGAAGAAGAAGCTGCAACCCTTGCTGTTCGGCGACCCAGACAATGGCCTTGCCAGTTCCAGGGTGCCCCTCCCAGAGGATACATGCGATTCCTATGTGGTAAGCACGCCCTGACATTCTTCCTATGTGTACCTCATCTGTAGTTGAAATTGGGGATGGTGCATCAATTCAACGAGTACAGCTATCTATGTTCAGTTCTTTAGCTTCCATGGTAGCAATCTTGCTGTTTGGGCACCATCTATGCAAAGTGACCACTTGACCCTCACAATTTGGACTCTATCCAACATGAAGCGATGAGACAAACGGTGTTTGCTGTGTGGTAATGAAATCGATATTAGACATAATTACATAATTGACGAGGATAATTTATCCTTTAGACGTTTTGTAATTGAATGTCACATGTCAAAATATGCTGCTGAGTAGTCTTAGGCTATGTTCGTATTGGCTTCTGCTTAGAAAAGCCAAAAGCTAATACGAACACCTGGTTTCTCGAAGTGGCTTCTCCACTCTTCTCGCTACCGTTTCACTCCGGAGATAAGGCAGGGTATCATGGGTGTATTATGCACTCTACTCCTCTCGCTCCAGTCACGTGTACGAATCTCTTTCTCACTTTTTCCACCGCTCGTCATCTCTTTCTAAAAGCCACTTTTAAAAGCCATTACTATTAATTTTCGGCCAAAAGTCATAAGCCACAGCCAAAAGCCATAAAATAAAAGCCAATATGAACGCCCCTTAGTCCTTTAGCTTTGTTTGAACCTTTTGTTTAGTGAAGTGTTTAAGCCAGGCATTTCTGTCTCACTATCGAAAGCCAACTCTTTTTGGAGTTCTACAGACTATTCTATGAATTCTTCACATACCTAGAGTAGCCTTGTAGTCTGACCAGCTAAATATACTAGTTGCTTCATTTGCTGTTAATTTTGATTTTACTTTTGTCTTACATTGTGTCAAAGTTTGTGAGCACAATTGCATAACTGAACTAGTGAGAAAGCACACACACAAAAAACTATTGTTGCTTGAGATTCTAGCACTCAGTTCTGCACACAGTATGGTCTCTCCTCTTTGCTCAATTTTTCATATCGACTTGGTCATGGTAATTGTTAAAGTGTAATGGAGAGCTAAGCATGAGGGTTGATCACGGTATGAAGCTTGAAATCTTGCAATCTTGGTAGCTAACTTCGAAGACCTTTCACTTTTGATGACTGCAAGTAGTTTATGCATCTATTGAGATGTTGAATTTGACAAATAAGAATGCCATTGAAATAGTTGAGTAGGCAGTGTTCTCAAAGGCATAAAAGGCGCTTGCAAAGGTGCTAATGCAAGGTGAGGTGCAGAACAAGTGCTTATGAAGTTAAGGCATGGCATCATAGACTAAGGCACTGTATTGTTTTTTACTGAGATGCATGCAAGAATAAAACAATTGGACTGTTTTGGATGTTAGGTTAGGTACAAAACAAATTTCCAAGTTTGCATTTGATTTTTATGACTTTCATGTGATCTTAGCAGCTATGTTGGATGTATGATGGCAATGACACGAGCAACACCAGCAAGAGAAATTGGTAGATGTTATTACTCATTACGTGCGTGTGTGCATGCCTGCCCCTTAGCAGCTATTTATGATTTCCGTGTGATCTCTATGCATGATTATGGCAATGACACAAGCAATACTACCAAGAGATTCGTACATGTTATTAGTTGTTAATGGATATCTATGTATGAGTGTGACCCTTATCAGCTGTAGGACATAGACAGTTTAAGCTGTGGTGGGAATTTTATTCCACCATCAACTTAGGCACTAAATATGTTTATTAAGTTTATAATAACATATTCAAGGCAGAACTCAGTGAAATTTTGTGTAACTCTATTTATAGATATCTTAGTTCATGAACTCTATTTGAATACAGTAGTGTTTAAAACAAAACAACAACTCCTGGCATAAATTGGGAAATATTGAAATTTATTGCACAAAATTTGTTGTTAGAATATTTGCCTTTTTTGTATTGTTCTTGTTTTTGCTTCTTTCAGTTGCACCCTAGGTGTTTGAAGTTATGTATCTTTAAGTGTACCTGTTGCATTTGGTTGCATTGGATCTATGGAAGAATGATGATGGTGTTGCACAATGTGTCTTTTCTATAGTTTGGTGTCCCTTTAGTTGCTATATGCCAAAGCAACTTCCGCATGAGCTATGTGTGTTGCATCAACTTCCTTGGAGTTGTAAAAGTATACAGGAATTAGCAAATGAGAAATGAGAAAAAAAACTGTTTCTGGACTATTGTTCTCCTCAATTATTAACAACAACAAAAAGATACCATCTTTCTATAGTTTTGGGTGGCACAATGTGTCTTTGCTATAGTTTGGTGTCCCTTTAGTTGTTATAGGGACACCAAATTATAGCAAAGACACATTTTTGCTATAGTTTGGTGTCCCTATAGTTTTGTTATATTGAAACAATGCGCAAAATCAAAACAGAATATGGAAACAGGAAAGAGTATCAAAGATGCATTGTGTATAGTTGGGGTAACGTCTAACAAGCAGTTTTATTCTAACTTATGTATGTGATGCTTTCTGCTAATTTGTTGTCTTGTTATACTTACGACCTTAGCATGTTTAGATGTATAACAATGCTTATTTTGGTATTCTTTCTTTTGTGAAGGTTTCTGATGGTGGAACGGTAAATTTACTGAGTAGATCATTTGGTGAGTATAACATCAATGAGCATGGCTTTCATAAACGGGGTACTGGGCCAGATGAGTCAGAGTCTGGTGAGAAGGCATACCGATGTGCCTCTCATGATATGCATATATTTGGTCCCATTGGTAATGGTGCAAGCAGTGTTGTGCAGAGAGCTATTTTCATGCCAGTTCATCGAATTTTGGCCTTGAAGAAGATAAACATATTTGAGAAGGTTCATCTCTTTATTCCTTTATGGTCTAGGAGGCAGATTCCAAGTTTGCAACCACATTGTTGTGCACTTTATTTTTAGTTTCCTTGAAAAGCAAAAAGGCTGTTTTTTTTGTTTCAATCCCTTAATTATTGTTCATAGTACTTTACTGGATTGAATCGATATATAGAAGATTGTGGGAACTGAAATTTTTGAAAGTTCATACCTATAGTTGAATGGATCTAGTGGTGCAACATAGATACATGCTTTAATAAGACCATAATAGCATGTTTAATTCTTATGGCCTTACTCTAAAAGTCAAGATAACAAGTGAAGTCAAATCCAATCCTTTGTAACCAATATCATTCATTCGTGTTTTGAAACAAACTAGTATCAAATGGAGCAACACAAACTGTATAGTCATCCATACCTGTTTTTTTTTTGCATGAATCCTTTCCTTTCCATAGGAGAAATTTCTTTTCCTTTTATCCGACCTCAGTGTGACTAAATTTCATTGCCACACATAAAATTTGAGGGAAGCTGGAGTGAAACAAGTTAATGTCATGGGCGTGGGCCTTGGGCCTAACGGTTCATTATTAAGAAATTAGAGATTAGTTTTTATCTATTAGAGATATGATATTAGTTTCTATTTATTAGAAATATAATTGAGATTAGATTCTATCTGTTAAGGGGAGTCTATCTATATAAGAGTTATGCTGTATGCTATTGGGATCAAGCAAGAAATAATAAAGTCATTCTCATCTATAGTATCATCTCTCCCTCTACGCCGATGCTGCCCGGCTATCCTTTCGGCGGTGTTTATCCCCCTATGAACTAAGGTTCATAAAAATTTGGTATTAGAGCCAACATTATAGCTTCTGCTGCCGAGTTAACAGGTGACAATATCATTGCTGGCTATGAAGAAATCATTGCTGGACTCAAGAATATAGAGAGCATGGTGATGAAGATGTTGACAGCAAAGGAGAAAATACAAGCAGCTGTTGCTGCGCGATCTGCGATGACACAAGGGGCAGAAGCAATGGTGGCCATGCCACAGCAACGGCGCTACTACTATTGCTCCTTCATCTAGCACAGCCAGCACTGCGTCTTCAAGCGACGCCGGCGTGGCATCTTCCCAGGTCAGCACAGGGTACAAGCCACATCCTGTGACGGCAGCGACGCTGTTTGAAGAAGTGGGTGCGGCAATGCTACTCCCGATAGCAGCGGGAGTGACTGCGCTGTGTCCTGCGGCGGAGACACAACTAGGCGAGGCGGCGACGACCCACCAAATAGGGGTGGCGGCGCATCAAGAACCGAGCTTGCTGTAGATTCATCCGCCACGCCGACTTGCGACAGCACGCTCGAATCCTCCGCAGCGAAGATCCAACCTTTCTCCCAAACATGCTTATTAAGGCGTCGCCTAAGCGTCGCTTAAGCGACGCTTAGGCGGTAAGGCGGCGATGGGCGGTAAGGCGTCGGCGTCGCCTTGCCAGGAGGGTGTATGGTGTCCGCCTCAAACCCATGGCGTCGCTATGGCGTCGGTTGGGCGAAGAAAAGCGAGAAAACGACGAAGGCGGACGCCCCAAACACCCCAAAAAGCAAGTATAAAGAGATGGGATGAGGGGGGCCAGTGGGGAAGCTGTCGCATAAGCCGTCGGTTGGGCGAAGACTCACCTGGAACCCTAGACGGCGGCGCCTCCATCTCGTCGCTCCCGTCTAAGCGGCGGCGCCTGCAACCCTAGACGGCGGCGGAGGAGGCAACGGTGACTCTTGGGGGAGCAGGGGAGGCGGCGGCGGTGACTCTTGGGAGAGCAGGGGTGGCGGCGGTGGCGGCGTCTCTTGGGAGGGAGAGCAGGGGAGGCGGCGGCGGCGTCTCTTGGGAGGGAGAGCAGGGGAGGCGGCGGCGGCGTTTCTTGGGAGGGAGAGCAGGGGAGGCGGCGGAGACAGTTGCGGGAGCAGGGAAGGGAGAGAGGAGGCGGCGGCGACAGTTGCGGGAGCAGCAAAATGAGGGAGGTGGACGAAGGGACGATGGGTTTGATTTGCTAGGGTTTGATCGGCTTGGGCCTTGGGCTGGCCGATGTGTGTATTGAACTATTGATATTTTGGGCTGTTTGGTTTGGGCTTGTCAGCGTAATAGTATAACTATACATATTTACTCAATTAATTAAAATATAATTTATATCTATTATATTTATAATAATTTATATGTTGAAACTTGCAAGGGGAATAGATGTTATATGGTAGAAGGGCAATTAGAAAGGGGGACGGGTGCTACATAGGCTCAAGAATTAGCAACAACAAGATATATATATGCTGCATTGCTGCTAAAATGCTCATTTTATTTGCTGCATTAGCGCCTTAGGATGTGCATAAGGCGTCGCCTCGCCTCGCGCCTTACCGCTTAAAAGATGTGAGGGGGGTGGGTCGCCTTACCTCGCCTTACCGCCTTAATAACCTTGCTCCCAAAATCCAATCCAATCGATCCATTAATTTGAAGCCGACCTTCTTCCTGAAGGAGTAAGTCTTGTGAATACATTGAACTGAATAAGCATAGTGGGTAGTTAGTTAGTTTTGCTTTAGTATCTTCAGCTTTTGCTTTAGCATCTTATCTCTACTTTCAGTTCTGCTTTCGGTTGTAATTCTGACCTCTTGGTCTATAAGTATGTATTGAGTTATGCCTTAAGGGCTAAGACAAGTAATACAGCAAGAAAATTGCTCCCATACCTGTGCCAAAACTAACAATTGGTATCAGAGCCTTGCTCTTCCCCTCCCCTTGTGTGTGGTGGCATGTCCCGTTCTTCCCACGCCTCGGTGACCTCCAGCCGGCGCAGAGCCAACGCCGGCGACGCTGCAGACGCGGGGGCGCGCGAGGCGCGCATCGCCGCAGCGGAGGCAGCGGCTGAGCAGGCGGCTGAGACAGCCAGGCAGGCGGCAGCCGCGGCTCAGGCCGCAGCGGCTGCTGCCGCCACCCTACGCGCGGAGGTGGAGAACGATGCCGGCCGACCCCGCGTCTCGCGGAGCCCTCACAGACATCGCCGCGTTTCGCTGTCGCCAGAGCGTCGCCGTGGGCGCGGAGGCAGGCGTGGGTCACCAGCGGCCATCCAGACCGTCATCAAGGAGTCAGGCGGAGGCGCGCCGTGGCCCATGCTCACCAAAACCAACTACAATGAGTGGAGTTTGGTGATGAAGGTGAATATGCAGGCGAGGGGGATGTGGGATGCGGTACTTGACGAGGATATCGACTTCAACGATGATCGAAGGGCGTTGGAGGCCATCCTCGCCGCCGTCCCGCCAGAGATGGCGCCCACCCTCGCGGACAAGGAGACCGCCAAGGACGTCTGGGATGCCATCGCTGCGGCGCGCATCGGAAAAGACCGCGCCCGTCGAGCCACACAGCAGAAGCTGCGTCAGGAGTGGGACCGCCTGGCGTTTCGCCCCGGTGAAGACATCGACGACTTCGCTCTCCGTCTCACTGGTCTGATGCAGCAGCTAACTCGGCACGGCGACGAAGACATCGACGAGAAGGCAGTTGAGAAGTTCCTCCGCGTCGTCCCTAAGAAGTATACGCAGGTCGCTCTGTCGATTGAGACACTCTTGGACCTCTCCGAGCTGTCCATCGAGGAGGTGACCGGGCGACTCAAGGCTGTTGACGGTCGCGACGAGCAACCACCCGCAGAGCCAGTCACCATCGGTGGCAAGCTTCTCTACACAGAGGAGCAGTGGTTCGCCCGCCAGAAGGAGCGGAAGAAGGGGGAGGCCTCAGGCTCGGACAGCAACCGCCGGCGGAGACCGCGGAACAAGGAGAAGGCGCCCCGAGGACGTGGCGGCACTGACGCTGGCGCTGCCGGTGACCGAAAAGCAAACCGGGACGACGCCTGTTTCAACTGCGGCAAGACCGGCCACTGGGCCAGGGACTGTCGGCAGGCAAGGCGTGGCGGCCAAGCGCATGTCACACAAGCAGAGGAGGAGGACGAGCCGGCTCTGTTTCTCGTTCACGGGAGCATTGAGCTACGGCCAAAAACAGAGGTCCAGGAAGGTTCGACCTCTTCCCCTCCCCCGTCGTCCGCCGCCGCGCTCCACCTCGACGAGCCGCGAGCACGTGTCTTCCTCGGAAACGGGTCCAGCGATGACAAGATCGACGGTTGGTACCTCGACACCGGCGCCACGCACCACATGACTGGCCGGCTGGAATTCTTCTCCGACCTGGACATTGGTGTACGCGGCTCAGTCAAGTTCGGAGATGCCTCTGCCGTGGAGATCAAAGGCGTCGGCTCCGTCGTCTTCACGGCCAAGACTGGCGAACACCGACTCCTCACCGGCGTCTACTACATCCCTGCCCTGAGGAACTCCATCATCAGTCTGGAGCAGTTGGATGAGAACGGCTCGCGAGTGGAGATTGACCATGGGGTGCTGCGCATCTGGGATCGCCGCCATCGTCTTCTCACCAAGGTGAACAGAGGAAACAATCGCCTGTATATTCTCCATGTGCGGGTAGCGCAGCCCCTCTGTCTCGCAGCTCGTCGCGACGACGAGGCCTGGTGCTGGCATGAGCGCTTTGGGCACCTCAACTTTGAGGCCCTGAAGCGGCTCAGCGGCGGCGAGATGGTGAGGGGGATGCCGCACGTCGAACACGTGGAGCAGCTCTGCGACACCTGCGTGGTGACCAAGCAGAGACGCCAGCCGTTCCCCTGTCAAGCCAACTATCGAGCCAAGGAAAAGTTGGAACTCGTACACGGCGATCTATGCGGCCCGGTCACGCCGGCGACTCCTGGAGGCAGGCGCTTCTTCTTGCTCCTCGTCGACGATCTGTCCCGGTTCATGTGGGCAGTGCTGCTCGACACCAAGACTGCAGCGGCGAAAGCTATCCGGCATATTCAGGCCGCAGCGGAGGAGTGCGGCCGCAAACTTCGCGTTGTGCGCACGGATAACGGCGGCGAGTTCACGGCGGCGGAATTCGCGGCATACTGCGTCGACGAAGGGATTCAGCGCCACTACTCCGCGCCCTACTCCCCGCAGCAAAATGGCGTCGTTGAGCGCCGTAATCAGACGGTGGTGGCCACGGCACGCGCCCTCCTCAAACAGCGAGCAATGCCGGCGGTCTACTGGGGAGAAGCGGTGATGACTGCCGTGCATTTGCTCAACCGTTCACCCACCAAGAGCCTCGATGGCAAGACGCCCTACGAGGCCTGGCACGGGTGCAAGCCGGCAGTCAGCTATCTCCGCACGTTCGGCTGCCTGGCGTTTGTGAAGGAGCTCAATCACGTCGGCAAACTCGATGATCGGAGTACACCGGGGGTATTCATTGGCTATGCCGACGGTGCCAAAGCATACCGCATCCTCAACCCAGCTACGCAGCGAGTGCGCGTAGCCCGCGATGTGGTGTTCGACGAAGGGCGAGGATGGGTGTGGACCAAGACGGCGGACAATGGCTCGTTGCCGACACTCAGCGACTTCACCGTCGACTACATCTGCATTCAGGGAGCTGGGGGAGCAGTCGGGCCTACTCCATCTCCAAGCCTGTCTGTCCCCGCCCCGAGTGTACCGTCTGCTTCAACGGGTGCTCCACCTCCGGCAATGTCGGCCACGCAGCACCCATCCACGCCAGTAGCTGCGCCCCAAGCGTCACCCGCTCCTACCCCGACACAGCGAGCATCGCTCGGTGGAGTTCGCCACGCCGCCGAAGCAGGATGGGGAATGCGTCGACGCCGCACATGAAGGAGAACCCCTGCGCTACCGCACCGTCGATAACATCCTGGGCGATCAAGTCGTCCCGGGGCTGGCGCAGCGCGACTTCGAGGCAGAGCTTCACCTGATCAACGACGGCGAGCCGTGCTCGTTCGCTGAAGCAGAGAGCGATGCGGCCTGGCGTGAAGCAATGCGGCAGGAGATGGATGCGGTCGAGCGGAACCAGACTTGGGAGCTGACCGATCTTCCTGCCGGCCACCGCGCCATCACACTCAAGTG
Source organism: Dendrocalamus latiflorus (assembly GCA_017311315.1). Taxonomy (NCBI): domain Eukaryota; kingdom Viridiplantae; phylum Streptophyta; class Magnoliopsida; order Poales; family Poaceae; genus Dendrocalamus; species Dendrocalamus latiflorus. The sequence continues at coordinate 18,956,904 of CM029660.1, forward strand.
GGTGTTCAAACTCAAAAAAGATGAGGCTGGGGCGGTGGTCAAACACAAAGCGCGGCTGGTGGCACGGGGCTTCGTCCAGCAAGGTGGTGTGGACTTCGACGGCGCATTTGCGCCCGTCGCGCGAATGGAATCCGTTCGCGTCCTCCTTGCGCTAGCAGCTCAAGAGGGATGGCGCGTCGACCACATGGATGTGAAGTCCGCCTTCCTCAATGGCGACTTGAGGGAGGAGGTCTACGTCCGTCAACCGCCGGGATTCATCGTCGCCGGCCAAGAAAACAAGGTTTTGCGCCTCCGCAAGGCCCTCTACGGCCTGCGCCAGGCGCCACGAGCTTGGAATGCCAAGCTAGACGCGACTCTCAGATCAATGGGGTTCCAGCAGAGCACCCATGAGGCATCAGTCTACCGGCGAGGCCGTGGAGACTCAACTCTGCTCGTTGGCGTCTACGTTGATGATTTGGTGATTACCGGCGCCAAGGAAGAAGAGATGGAGGCCTTCAAGACAGAGATGAAAGGTGTCTTTCATATGAGTGATTTGGGGCCGCTCTGCTTCTATCTGGGAATTGAGGTACTTCAAAATGACTCCGGCATCTTTCTCGGACAAACTGCCTACGCTCAGCGCGTCGTCGAGCTTGGAGGACTCACGGGCTGCAACCCAGCCCACACTCCAATGGAAGAGAGACTGAAATTGAGCAAGGAGAGCTTGGCGGAAGAGGTGGACGCCACGCAGTACCGACGAATTGTCGGGAGTTTGCGTTACCTCGTCCACACATGGCCAGATCTGGCATTTGCCGTCGGCTATGTCAGTCGGTTCATGCAGCGGCCGATGACAGAGCACCAACAAGCCGTAAAACGGATTCTACGCTATGTTGCGGGGACTTCTGATTATGGCCTTCACTACCCAAGATGTCCCGGCGCGGCGCATCTCATCGGCTACACAGACAGCGACCACGCCGGCGATATGGACACAAGCACGAGTGGAAATCTGTTCTTCCTCGGCAAGTGCTTGATCAGCTGGAAATCAGTCAAACAGCAGGTGGTGGCGCTCTCCAGCTGTGAGGCTGAATACATTGCAGCTACATCTGCCGCTACTCAAGCTCTCTGGCTAGCTCGGTTGCTGGGCGATCTACTGGGCAGAGAGGCTGAGGTAGTGGAGCTACGTGTGGATAGCAAATCTGCCCTCGCCCTGGCAAAGAACCCGGTCTTCCATGAGCGCAGCAAGCACATTCGAGTGAGATATCACTTCATCAGGGGCTGCTTGGACGAGGGAAGCATAGGGCCAACTATATCAACACCCAAGAACAACTCGCTGATTTCCTAACCAAATCTCTTGGGAGAATCAAGTACCAAGAGCTGCCCGCCAAGATAGGGATGATTCAAATCACCCAAAGGGTACCAAACAAGACTTAGGGGGAGAATTGAAGGAGTAAGTCTTGTGAATACATTGAACTGAATAAGCATAGTGGGTAGTTAGTTAGTTTTGCTTTAGTATCTTCAGCTTTTGCTTTAGCATCTTATCTCTACTTTCAGTTTTGCTTTCGGATGTAATTCTGGCCTCTTGGTCTATAAGTATGTATTGAGTTATGCCTTAAGGGCTAAGACAAGTAATACAGCAAGAAAATTGCTCCCATACCTGTGCCAAAACTAACACTTCCCTTCGTCGTCAGAGGTGGCCCCCAACCACAAGCCCTCACCGGAGAAGTCGGCATCGGAGAGGACAAGGGCGAAGTGATCGTGGGGACGTCGCCACTTTTCCGGAGACGAGGACCACGTCGTCGTCACCTCCAGGGGCGGAGGCGGCGGAGAACACCTCCCAGTCGCTACTCGCCGAGGCAGCGCCCTCCATGGCCATGGTGGCTCTGCTCTGCCTCTGCCACAATAACACAGGGGGACGAACAAAGGAGAAGACGGGAGAAGACAGAGGGATAGATGGAAGAGGTTGTAACGTGGATGAGGGCGTGGGCTTATATGGTGGATTTGGTTAGCGTCTAGGGAAGAAAAATAGGGGTGGAGATGAAGACCAGATTGGTTTCTATTTATTAGAGATGATATTAGTTTTTATTTGTTAGAGATATGGTTGAGATTAGATTTTATCAGTTAGGAGGAGCCCATCTATATAAGAGGGTTGCCGCATGCTATTGGGATCAAGCAAGAAATAACAAAATCATTCTTATCTATAGTCTACTCTCTCCCTCTACGCCGACGCCGCCTGGCCATCCTCTCGGCGGTGTTTACCCCCCTATGAACTAAGGTTCATAACATGGAGGTGACTCACATTGAACCAAAACCTGTATTTACCTTTCATTGAAGGGAGCGCAGAAGGGTTCTGATTTAGTTGCAGTGACAGAAGAGTAGTAGCCTCAGTTCTATTTGCAGCATGAAACCAGGTATCATATACCAAAGAATACAAATGCACTCTCTTTTCATCTATCCTTAAATTCATATGCTCATGCTGTGGAACATGTTTGGTATTGCATGAAGTAATTTTGGTACTTTATGTTGATGTATGTATTTGATTCATATAATTCATTCATTTTGTTTCAATTGGTAAACTGAGTCACCAGGTTTTATTTTCACATTTTTCATGTTCCTTGATACCTTTACAGGAGAAGAGGCAACAAATTCTGAATGAGATGAGAACATTATGTGAAGCATGTTGCTATCCTGGTTTAGTAGAATTCCAGGGTGCATTTTACATGCCTGATTCTGGACAAATAAGCATTGCCCTTGAATACATGGATGGTGGATCCTTAGCAGATGTTATAAAAGTCAAGAAATCTATACCAGAACCAGTTCTTGCACATATGCTTCAGAAAATATTACTTGTATGGATCTTTCACATCTACTTTTCCTTTCTATGTTAGTGTTAGTTAAAATCAGGCTGTGACCTGATGTATTTTTGAAGTTATTAATTGTTCTTTGTACAATTCTATAGGGTCTGCGCTACTTGCATGAAGTAAGACATCTAGTGCATAGAGATATAAAGCCAGCAAATATGCTGGTAAATCTCAAGGGCGATGCAAAGATTACAGACTTTGGTGTAAGTGCTGGTTTGGACAATACGATGGCTATGGTATGCTACGTCTTGGTGACAGTCATCACAATGTTCTTTTGATGTTGCTTGAATGCCAGCTAATTATTTTTAGTATAGCACAACAATGACATCAAATCATTTGGATTGAATCAGCAATATATTTTCTGCTAAATAAATATGCTCCAGTGTGCTACCTTTGTAGGCACCGTGACATATATGTCACCTGAGAGAATTCGTAATGAGAACTACTCTTATGCTGCTGATATTTGGAGTCTTGGACTAGCAGTATTGGAGTGTGCTACTGGTAAATTTCCATATAACGTAAATGAAGGCCCAGCCAATCTAATGCTGCAGGTAAGGTGGTTGTTGATTGGCTACTCAGTCTGTTTGATTTCTTGTCTATTGTCATTCTTTATCTATGTCAGGATGCAATATCATCCCTATGGACCAATGTAAAATGTTAATACCATTTGATCTGTTTGGCTGGTGGGTTTTGTGATTAGATACATTGATATGGCTAATAATGTTGCATTCCTGCAAGTCCATTTTTGGTTATGTTAGTTTTTAGTGATCTTTCTTTCCTTTTACTTGGTTTACTGTGGAAGCTATATTCCTGTTTGAATTTCAATTTATAAATTATCTGACAATGCAGTAAATATGTACTATTAATACTATTGGTCTGATATTGTGATCATTTCCTTTATCTTTTCAAAAATTTTATCTGCATGTGTTTTCCTCTGCAAATTTTAAAATATTGTATTTCAGATACTGGATGATCCATCACCAACACTGCCAGAAGATGCTTATTCATCAGAGTTCTGTTCCTTCCTGAATGATTGCTTGCAGAAAGATGCTGATGCAAGGCCTACATGTGAGCAGGTAAAGGGATGTTGTATGTGATGATTTTCGTGTATTTGGAGTCCTGGAGATTAGGAAGTCAAGATATATCATTTGTGATTGTTAAGGGTATTAGTGTCTTTTTCTATTATCTAGGATTTAGATTTGTGTCTCATGTACTATATATATGCCCTATGGCCCTCTTTGCAATACAAGCTCCTTCCTTTGTAACATGGTATCAGAGCCTAGGTTTCAAATCTAGCTCACCTCCAGCTCAAGTCTTCCGCTGCTGCCCCCGGGAGGAGCTAATCCCGGGGGTGGCCACCGCTTGCCATCGCTGCCCCTGCGCTCGAGCCGTCTCACACGCGGCCGTCGTCGCCCGCACCAACGCTCGCGCATCCCAGCGACTTCGTGCAGTCGTCACCCCCCGCTGTCGTCCTCGGATCCAGGCTCCACCGACCGAGCTTTGCCATGTCCCGCCGTCCTACACCGCCTCCTCGCCGGATCCGTCAGATCCGGCCGCCTCCATGCCCCCACTGCCAGATCCGGGATCCCCACGCCGGATCCCGCCGCCACTCGACCCTCTTGGCCTCTCCTTTCGGCCGTCGTCGGATCTTGCCATGCCCGGCCCCGAGGAGCCGCCTCTCTGCAGCCGGGGATCTGGGCTTGGACCTCTAGATCCGACGACCGCCGTAGCCTAGGATTCAACGACGCCGCCAAGTCCAGATCCGGCCGCCTCCGGGCCGGATCCGGCCGTCTTCGCCGCTGTCGAGCTGGATCTGGCCTTGCTCCGCTTGGATCCTGACGCCGCCGCGCCGCTCAGCCCGGATCCGGCCGCCTCTGGCCGGATCTGTCACTATCCATCGCCTGGCCTCCTCGATGCTGCAGCCGCCAAGACCTCCTAATCCGGTCGTCACTGCTCGAGTCGCCGCCGCCGTCCTCTTCTTGGACCGCCGCCGCCGCTCAGCTCTCTCGACGTTGGCTGGTCGACGTCGGCCTAGCCTCTCCCGGACCCTCTTCGGGCTGTCGCTGCCTCTTTGCTCGCCGACGGCCTCTTCGCTTGGATCCGACCAACCGTCTTCGCCGGATTTATGCGGGAGAGAGGGAGAGATGGGAGTGGATATGCTGCTGCTGTGAAGCCAGCCTCACGCAGTCTCCACCACTTCAAGTGCTGCGACGCCCAAGCCTTGGCTCAAGCGCCCGCAGCCCACTACGCAACTTGGAACGGGCGGGCCGCAAGTGCATCTGAAGACCCAGGCCCACAAGCCGATCTAGGCATCCACTGCTGATCTCGCTAGTGTCTGTGTTCTTTTAAGTTAGTATTGGAGTTATTTTTCTTTAGAGTCTTCCGTTGCGTCATCCAAGTCCGTAGCTTCTCTCCATATCGTCAAAGCTATGCGAATCTACAAAATTTCTGTCAGTCAGCCGACTGCTTTGCTAACCACGGTTCATCCTCTCGGATGGGTGTGGTTCTCTCCTTTCTTTCGCATAGTCGTAGCCGCTGCAGATCGTAGAAGTCTCTATGATGCCGCCGCTTCTCTTTGAGCCGAGTTTCTAAAGCCGCCGCGCTTCTTTTGCACCGTGCCTCCGTTGCGCTTCTTGTGCACTGCGCCGCCGCCATCTCGAGCTTCGATCTATGCCGCTATGCTTCTATCTCCCTTTTCAGCTTGATTCAACACAATTTTTCAAGAGCCGCACGCAACGTCATCTTCAAGACATGGATTTTGGATTTTCCCTTTTTTAGTGTCAACCCTTTTCAAATGCAATGCTATTGCATATGTCTTGCATTTGAGGGGGGTGTTAAGGGTATTAGTGTCTTTTCCCATTATGTAGGATTTAGACTTGTATGTGTCTCATGTACTATATATATGCCCTATGGGCCTCTTTGCAATACAAACTCCTTTGTAACAGTGATAATGTCTTGTGGTCCTTTTGAGTGTTATTAGGTTACAAGCAGAATGTAAGTATTGATCAATGATGGCTTGATCTAATGACAAAATGTTAATTATCCATGTGTTGATACATTTAGCATATTAACAAAATCAAGTGGACTATGCAGCTACGCTTTATAGTTTATTCCATTGTTGTTTCTTATAGTTGATCAGTATGTTCAACATTCTGCAGCTTTTGTCACACCCATTTATTAAGAGGTACGAGAAAACTGGTGTGAACCTGGCAGCATACGTCAAAAGTGTAGTTGATCCGAAAGAAAGGTTAAAGCAAATTGCAGAGGTGAGTTCCTTCGAACATATTTCATATTATTCTTTTGTACTACAGTTTAATATCACGATTCATAATATGCAGCTGATGTTAACCATGCCCACCAAATCAAGATCTAAAGAAGCTCGACCTTGTATAATTTGATGTATCCATTGTTAATCGTAACGTACCAAAAGATAACCCTACCACCTCAATTAACTGCCAAAGTTTCTAAATCTGCTTAGAAAACCATTGTTGTGGTCACATCTATTTTATAACATGCTTTATTTTGTACTAGTAAAAGTTATTTCAGCTTTATTCTAAAAGAACTGATGTATGTGCCTCCAAACTCGAAAAGCCCTAAACAATAATACTCGATCAGGATAACAATAATACTGGGTCAGGGTAGCTTAGTTGAGCCACCCAAATGTTTGGTTCTTTTGGACTGCACCTGGTCAACCTGGCTCAGTCATTGGATGGGTTCTTTTGGGCTGTGACTTATAGATTTTGACTAAACATTTTGAATTCTGGACTGTTCGCGAGAGATAGTACACAGATGAAAATAGTCGCATACGATTTTAGCTGGTATAGCTGAACTTGGTATAGTTTGTACTACAATCTATCTGTAGACCTCGCCTTAAAAAAATACATCGTTTAAAAGCTAGTTGCTGTAGCAAATTGAAGCTAAAGCCTAAGCAAAGTGCTCCTGAACCCACCCATTATACATACACTCAATCAGGCTGGTCAGACCAATGTTATTTGTGGAAACGAGTAACGAGGATCACCAGTTCTGACTTGTGGGAAAGAGTGAAAGCATATTTGAGTACTGGGTGAAGTCATTGGTTGAGTGTGTTATGAATAGCGCATCTATTCATTATGAGCCCAATAGGCCAATATATATACATGTACAGATGTGGTAAATATGCATAAAACCCCTCATACAATAGGGTAAATACACAGCTATGTATACATATCTAACACCCCCCCTCAAACTTATGGTGGATCAACAACGTGAAGTTTGGAGAGATGAAAACTGTGCTGGGCTCTGGTTTGTGCCTTTGTGAAAAAAATCTACCAATTGAAGCTCGGAAGGCAAATACTGAAGAGCAACAACCTGGTCCTACACCTGTGTCCGCATGTAGGAAGCATCAACACCAATATGCTTTGTAAGCTCATGCTTTACCGGATCTTTAGCAATGCTAATAGCACCTGTACTGTCAGACAAAAGAGGAGTCGGTGCAGAAACAGAAACACCAAAATCCTCAAGTAACCACCATAGCCAAGTAACCTCCGCAGTCAACAAAGTCAGCTCGCAACTCAGCCTCAGCACTCGAACGAGAAACTGCTGTCTGCTTCTTAGTCTTCCAAGCAATGAGAGAACCACCAAGAAAAACACAATAAGCAAGAGAGACCGGCGATTAGAGGGATCACTAGCCCAGGTGGCATCAGAATATGCCTGGAGCTATAAAGAGCTGGAGCGAGGGAAAAAGAGACGACGAGAGATAGTTCCACGAAGATATCGTAGAACACGAAGAAGATGACTATAGTGGAGCTGAGTGGGAGCGGAAACAAACTGACTCAAGATATGCACTGGGTACGAAATATCAGGACGAGTGACACCAAGATAAACAAGACTCCCAACAAGATGACGATAGTGAGTAGAATCAGCAAGAGGCTCACCATCAGTGGGACGAAGATGAACATTAAACTCCATGGGAGTTTCAGCTGTCCGCTGATCAGTAAGAGAGGCACGATCAAGAAAATCCTGGGTATACTTTTCTTGGGACAGATAGAAACCCTCAGGAGTAGAAATAACCTCAATCCCAAGAAAGTAGCGAAGAGGACCCAGATCAGACATAAGAAACTGCTCATGAAGCCGCTCCTTGATAAAAGTGATGTACTGAGGATTATTTTCAGTAATGATCATATCATCAACATACAAAAGGAGAAGCGTCCGACCACGAGATGAAGTGTGGATAAAAAGAGCAGGATCATGAGCACTCGCCGAAAAACCAGCTGCAGTGACAACAGAGGAGAAACGATCAAACCAGGCACGAGGAGCTTGCTTGAGGCCATAGAGAGATTGGCGAAGATGACAAACCATACCCTCAGGAACAGAATACCCAGGGGGTGGCTGCATGTAGACCTCCTCACGCAACTCACCATTGAGAGGCATTCTTGACATCCAACTGAGAGATAGACCACTGTCGAATAGAGGCCACAGCAAGAAGAATGCGAACAGTGGTCATGTGAGCGACAGGAGCAAAAGTATCATCATAGTCATTGCCATGCTCCTGCTGAAAACCACGCGCTACAAGACGAGCCTTGTAACGCTCCCCGCGCCATGGCTGCCTTCACCTCCCAGGTCAGCGCGACGGCGAGCGGGACGGCGGGTAGGACCCTGTTGAGCTTGCTCTTCGTGGGCCGGCGGCCATAGCAGATGCGGGTGGGGCGCGGTCGTGTAGAGGCGTGCGCGGCACGGGGAGGCAGGAAGCTGATGGCGGCGGCGACCTGCGCGCGCGGCACGGGTGGCGGGCCGACGGACTGGCGATGCAGGTGGCGTGCGAGAAGGTGGTGGGGATCGACCTGGGGACCACCACCTCGGATGTGGCGGCGATGGAAGGTGGCAAGCCGACGGTGATCACCAACGTCGAGGACCAGCGGACGACGCCGTCGGTGGTGGAATCTGGAGGGCGGCGGGCAGGTCTCAGCAGCGTCACCCAGAAGGAGGCGACGTCCGGTCACGGCGACGAGCGAACAGTGGAAAGCCAGGCAAAACCCTAGGTATGACGAAACCCTAGGTATGAAAAAACCTTTGGCTCTAATACCATGTTATGAATAGTGTATCTATGCATTATGAGGCTAATAGGCCAATATATATACATGTACAGATGTGGCAAATATGCAGAAAACCCCTCATACAATAGGATAAATACACAGCTATGTATATATATCTAACAGAGTGATGACACAATCAATTATAGGTCATGTTCTTTTCAGCTTCTAAAAGCTGCTTTTTGACTTTTCTACAGTAACTAGCTTTTAAACGGAATATTTTTTTTAAGATGGAGTCTACTAGTTAATTGTAGTACATACTTTACTGACTTCATTTATATCGGCAAAAACCGCGCGTGAGTTTCTGTTACTCTGTAATCTCTCGTACAAAAAACCCAAAAGCCAAAAGACGCAGCCAAAAAGAATAGGCCCTATATTTGAATCCCCCCTCCCCCCATCAGGCTGTACTGAATACACTTCCTTCATCTCCTGTAAACCCTATTTGTGAATAAATATTGAAGACTTTTGAATTTATTTGAAATTTTCCCTCAAAAAATCATGTCTTGGTACACAAGTTCCCCCAAAAAACCATGTCTTGATCAGGAAAGAGCTGACCGCCTGAAGCAATGAATAATGCAAATCACAGTGTTGAGTTCAAATTGAGAATGGGTAAATCAAATGGCGATGGTTAATTTGGAACTGGCGTGTGCTTGTCAATGTCAAATTGCAACGTGGCCAAAGTTTGATATTTGTCTCAAATATCCAAGCTTTCTATTGGCAAATAACCAATTGCCACCATAAAAATTCCATCACCTCAATAAACTTATCCTTTAAATGTTTGGTAAATGACGTACATCTCTGGCCTTGTCTAGAAGTGCTGTCCAATAAATATGTGATGAAAAAACTGACAACCCTATATTTGAAGATGGGTAGATGGCCACTATATCTACTAAGCAGATTTTCCCCTCAATCGCAGATGCTTGCTGTACATTACTACCTCATGTTTAATGGCTCCGATGGGATTTGGCATCATATGAAGACATTCTACATGGAAGAATCAGCTTTCAGGTACCTTTGGCAATGTTACACTTGTAATCATTCCATGTAACATCTTGTTGCTGTTAGGGTGTTGATCTGTATGTGGATTGTGGCTCCAATAACCTGTTACAGTGTTCTTAAGGCCAGTTTGGTATGTAGAATCTAGTGGGCACCATTGGTAGGGACTCCAGCTAGCTGGGGCTTTGCCCCATGTACCGGAATCACCTTGTATGTAAACTGACTTGACTATGATTGCTTTGGATGCTGTTTCTGTGAAAACTGAAGAAACTTGGCCAGCTACAATTTTTCTTCCAATTTTACTAATAATATAGAAAAATTGTTTTTGTCAATGGATAATGTGAAAACTTGCTTAAATGATGGCGTGAGTTACTGAAAATTTGACAGAACTAGCTCAATTGCAATTTACGTGATCCATGCTTTCCTGTTAATCTGGACTAGAAGCAGGTGGTAATCGGCTGGTTACTGCCAGTTTTTTCCAACTTTATCCTGTAGTCAGTGTTGCTTCTCTTCTATTTTTATAGTTCAGATGATACCTGTGTGTGTGTGTAACCTATACTGTTTTACCAGTTTCTCAGGGAATGTGTTTCTTGGCCAAAGTGACATATTTGATGCTTTATCAAATATAAGAAAGAAGTTAAAAGGTGATCGGCCTCGAGAGAAAATTGTTCATGTTGTTGAAAAGCTACATTGTCGTGCCCACGGGGAAACAGGAATAGCTATTCGTGTATCTGGCTCATTCATTGTGGGCAACCAATTTCTAATATTTGGTGAAGGGTTGCAAGCTGAAGGGATGCCCAGCTTGGAGGAACTCTCCATTGACATTCCAAGCAAGCGGGTAGGTCAGTTCCGAGAGCAGTTTTTCATGGAGCCAGGGAATTCCATGGGATGCTACTACATATCAAGGCAAGATCTCTACATCATCCAAGCCTGAAAACATTTATAATTTGTAAGGTCAGTCTCCTAAGCTCATGTATACTGCTTGACAACAAAATCTTGTGTGCTTTTACCTCAACGTTCTGATACCATTCTCCATTTGAAACAGATTTACTTTTTTATCTTAACTTTTGTTTTTATTTTATTTATGATCTTTAGATGTCTTGACTCTCAACCATGTGTTCAGTTTGATGGATCACTGATAATGATGTTGATCATTTATTCGTTCTAGGGATTGCTCGGTTTGCAGTTAGCTACTTAGCTCCTATCTATGCCGTCGTGGTGGGAACCAGATTCGGCACTAAGGGACTGATGAATCTTGTTGCCGATGGAGGCTGTAGGATTAGTATGAAATCCACGTCTCAAGACACTTTTTAACTTGCACGGGCTTCAGATAATCATGCAGTCCTGTGACTGAATCATTTTATTTCTTGGCGCGAGCAAATTTGTAACGTGCAACATTTTCTATTATTGTCTGTAAGGAAAACAAAACGATTCTTATTATTTTTGTGCATAGTTCTGTTCTCTTTGGCCTTTTCTTGGCTCGTTAGTCTTGACACATACCAGGGAGTTTGTTGAGGCCTCACATCCTCTCTTGCAATTGGGAAAATTTCTTAGAGCAAGTATAATAAGAGGCTGTTAGTAGGCTGTATGCTGAGGTGGAGGAGAGAAGAGAGAGGTGGGCTATAAGTTTACAGCCAGCTGAAGCACAAGAACTAAGAAACTTTGTGAGAGAAAGGGGTGGGTCATACAGCCTTCAGCTGGCTGTAAACTACTATATGAATGGACTGATAAGTGGGTTGTAAGTGTTCATACAGCCAGCTGAAGGCTGTATTATTAGCCTTGCTCTTATAGAAGTTGTACCTCATTGCAGCGTTGACATGCTGGATGCGACCCACGTGCCAATGAGAGATCCAATGGCACACAAGGACGTGTGGAAATGATTCAGTGGTATATAAGAAATTGCCCTGGATTACCTTTTATTTTTATTTTTCAATTGTTAAGATGATGCTGCAAATCACTAATTTGACGTCCTTTAATTTTTCGAGGTAGTTATGTTGTCTCCAGGTTCCAATGACTCGATAGGGTTCGTATTCCCCGCCGGGGCGGCGGGGCGGGGGTTGGTACTGAGGAAAAAATCACTTAGGGCCTGCTTGGATGATCAACTGAGATCCAATGCAGTCGCTACTGGACCTCTTTTTTCAGCTCCTAAAAATTGTTTTTCGGTGTTTTTCATAATAGCTAGCTTTTAAACGAAGTGTATTTTTACAGCAGAGTTTACAAATTAATTATAGTATACATTGTAGTGATTTCATTTAGATTGGTTAAAATCACACGTGAGTTTATGTTGCACCGTACTCTTTTCCATGAGCAGGCCAAAAATTATAAGTCGCAACAAAAAGGAACATGCCAATTATGACTGCAACTTTAGCAGTCATATATACATCATTTTCGTAGGAAACAACATACCTATTATCACTACTACAGAAATGGTCATCACAGACGGTTCAAAAACGTCATCACAGACGGTTTTGTGAACCGTCTGAATTTATAGGTCAGTAATAATACGAGGTCATCACAGACGATTATTAACTAAAAACCGTCTGTGATAGTTATAATCACAGACGGTTTTTAGTTAAAAACCGTCTATCATAGTTATCATAAACGGTTCTAGTTTAGAACCGTAATATCACAAACGGTTCTAAACTAAAAAACCGTCTTTGATTTATAACTATCACAGACGGTTTTTAACTTCACAGACGGTTTTAGTTAAAAACCGTCTGTGATATTCCCTTCTACTCCTAAACATATTTATGTTTATTGGCAAGCTCAGGAAATGCTAGCCAAGCCCTCTGAAACAAGCAAATCAACATGTACATGTATACATCCAATTCATATCTCAATTCATTTCACAAACATAAAACATCCATTTTTATTAAGATAAGAGCCTACCATTACAATATCCCACAACAACAAGTAGATTACACAACAAGAACAGAGAAAAAGCAAAGATCATCTATGCCTTCTCACCCCTGATGCAACGCATGAGCTGCATGTCTTTAACGCCCATCATCGTCGGCGTTGATTGAGCGTCTGCACGGTTGGCACGAGCTAGTTGCTTCTGTAGTGTCTTGCCTCCCGTAGACTTGTGCGTCGTCTGCAAGGAGGAGGACAGCAAGGAGGAGACCAGCAAGGAGGCTGGGTTTTGGTTATATTTATAGGGGAGGGAGAGGGAGGGAGAGGCGGGAGTTCGAAATTTTTGGCGCAGGAACGGAGAGGCGGAGCTACGATCCATGGGGTAAGGATTGGTGGATTTCTATTGGCTATGATTGGGTTGAGGAGAATCAACGGGCCCAGCAGTCAGATTATCACAGACGGTTCTATTGGCTAGAACCGTCTGTGATGAATGAATATCACAGACGGTTCTATATGCCAACCGTCTGTGAATTAGAGTACAAAATTTTATATACCGATGCAATATAAACAACTAGTCTGAAAAGATAAAATAGCAAAGTTTTATATGGATTATATATACTCATTTGAAAGGTTTCGATGAGATCTACAACTTTTCAGTTGAAGCAAAATCCAAATTCTGAAAGGAAGACCAAGAAAAAGGGAAAAAACATAAACCAAAAACTTGCGACGCAGGTTTAGGTCCAAAGATGGCCGATTTTCGGGGTCTTGGAGTGCAACTAGCGCAAGCGGGTCATTTTTTTCAATCGGGCTCGTCGTTAGCTTTCCAACGAGTACAAGAACGTCGAAAAGGGACACCGTATGCAAAAGTTATGCCCGTTTTACTGAAGGTGTCTCAAAACTGAATCATATTCGGACTTAAACGAGAAAATATGAAATCTTGAGGGATTGCAAGGCGGGAAACGTATCACAGATGGTTTTTATTATAAAACCGTCTGTGAGACTGGAATATTACAGACGGTATAAAACCGTCTGTGATATTCCAGATTATCACATACGGTTTTATAATAAAAACCGTCTGTGATAATCTAGAATATCACAGACGATTTTTATTATAAAACCGTCTGTGATATTCCAGTATCACAGACGGTTCAGCGGTAAGAACCGTCTGTGATACTTCTTTTTCCCACCATAAATACCACAGATGGCCACCAAATTAAAACCGTCTGTGATAGTGTATATCACAGACGGTTTCACAAAATCGTCTGTGATTTGGCGTCTAGTATTGGGTTTTTTCTGTAGTAGTATATGTGCTTACTTTCCTTCTAATTTCAGAAGAATTCCTGTATTTGGGACATTCCATACAATGCCAACCTTTTATTTTTTTTGTTCGGACTTTGCTATGTAAATGTCCGTTTGGAACATGAGAATTTTTCCCGCTTTCCGTCGGAATTGAGCTGCTTTCTTTTGCAAAATTCAAGTGTTCTAAATGAGGCTTATATATGCGGTGACAAATGCTAATATGGTGCAAATTCAATTTTCACCAAACTTAGGAGTTTCAAACATATCCTCCATTGCATGTGTAATTTTGAGATTTTATTGAAGCTTCTAAGTTTAGTGAAAATCCAAAATTTCAGATTTTTACCATATTCATATTTCATCTAATTCGTCCCTATATATGCAAGGATTGGAAGGGAATATGAATTATGAAAACATTTTCCATGTTTCTGCTACATGTCACTGATAGGTGGGGTCATGTTACCTTGGTTACACGTGTTCCATTCTCCATGGCGTGACCATTCTCCCTCTCCTTCATGTACCGCATCGACCTTGTAACGAGTATCTTCCTTCTCTTCGCCAACATGCGGGCCGCCCGAACTGCTCGCACCTCCTGGATGATGGTCGCTCGCACGACCTTGCACAGCTTCTACTGGGCATGGTTACACAAGCATCACACACTCATATCCACGGCGCCGGCATCCTTGCACAGACCCCTTTCCACGTAATAGTGCGCAACAATGTTCTCAACTCTCATCTGATATCCGTGTGAGATCGACTATAAAGCCCTTGTATGACGACGCTGCACACCTCGGGGTCCAACAAAAAATAGCGGGTAAGCCAATGCATCACATCTGCAATTCGAGCATTCTTGCCGTCCGAGTGTACCATAGTGGCTTGCATAAAACCGCTCAAATCTACACCATTCAGACCTTTACGAACGGTTCCAACACCGTAATACACTCTCAATGTAGTGGGTATCGGCATTGCTGATGTCTGCCTGCATATATTTTCAATTTTGCAACTAATCAAATCGTATGGCACACTACGAAAGTACTGATATACTGTAATTCACATTTCACCGATGAAATCGCCTGTCATAGCCAACTACACTAACCTCGTACTATTAACTTCCTATCGACAGGCCAGGCACTGACGCTGCTCTTTTCTTGCTACTCTAGCTATCCCTTACTGCAATTAATTCCTAATGATTTCGATAATTTATATGGCATATCGATTTAAATGCCTATATACCATTTACAATGGTACACATGTTTTTTCAACGTATTAACGACATTACATTCATTCATATTTAATCATAAATATTACGTATTATTGTTTTTTACAAAGTAAATTATGAAATTCTTACAAAATATTGACTGAATTTTGTAATACCTACAAAATTCTACAGACGATTAATTTGTACATAACTTTGACTGAATTTTCTACAACTACAATTTTGTACGCATGTCAATTTGTTAACGATGCTAATTTTGTACAACTATATTCACTAGATTATACAAAACTACAGGCTACTACGACTGCTAATTTTCTGAAACTGCATTGACTAAATTTTCTATACCAAAGTTGAACATTTTTGTCTATATCTACAATTTTCTACTCAGACTAATACTAAATAAAATATCTACTGCATATACAAATTTTAAAATACAAAAAAATTATCTCCCAGGGGTCGCTTCTTCCTCTCCTCTCCTCTCTCCCTTCCTCCCTCTGCTTTTCTGTCCTCTCTTTTCTTTCCTCTCCTCCTCTCCTCCGCCATCTCCTTTTCTCTTCTGCCCTCTCTTCTGTCGCTTCTGTTCACCGCGCGATCAAGCGGCCTTGGCGGCTGGGTCGCGCGGTTCTTTTATCTGCTCTTCTAGTCGCTCGACCCTTCGGCGATTGCAATAATTCATCCAACGGCCAGCGGATTGCTTACGTGTCATTTGGCCGATGGCTCACGTTAAATTAATTTTGACCTCACACTTACAGAATCTGTAAATTAATTCCCTGAGGGCCATGGTGTTCTCCGTATGTTTTTCTTGACACACGACAAATTTCCCTCACACAAAAGTAAGCACACAGGAAAATGCTACTTCTGTGAGGTCGTAAAAGGGCAAACTACATGCAACAGCTAGTAGATCCTAGAAATATCACACCCAAGCATTATACTCCATTGTTTCTTTTTTACTCGATGTTTTTTATTATCCACTGCCAATGAAATTCACTTTAACTATTACTTTTATATTTTATTTTAAGATATACTAGTAAAATTATAATATTATAAACTTATTTTAAGATAAATTTAATGGTATCATTATTATATAGCGATCTTCATATTTTTAAATATACTGACAACACGGATTCTAAAATATCAAGTAAAAGAATAACCGAGTGAGTGTGTTGTTGCTATCCCGACAATCTTGCACTACCAGAGGCTCCTCCTTACGTATATATGCCCGGGTGAATTTGATCCGACGAGCCTATTCTTAGTACGGTCTCCGCAAAGTCAAGTGGCTAAAGAATATGAGGCTTAAGTTCATCGACCCCTGTGAAAGAAACACGTACTTAAGCAGCTTCCATCGCTCTGCAAATGCGAACTTATTCCCTCAATCCCTTTTCTCTACACCTTTTTTTTAGACCTCTCTCAACACATCTTTGATTTGCATGAACATACCTAGTTAACTTTGTCTCCCGTGTAATCTTAACAAAAAAAACTTTGTCTCCCGTGCGTGGTGGGATTTGAACCAACTGGCATGTCGCGGCTCACGGCGGCGATGTTGTTCATGCTTGCCGTGCTCGCGGCGGCCCCGCACACCGCCGTCGAGGCGAAGATCGTGGACGGCCTGCGGGTGGGGTTCTACAACAAGACGTGCCCGGAGGCGGAGGGCGTCGTCCGCGACGTCGTGAACTCCGAGGTCGGCATGGACCGCACCATCGCCGCCGGCCTCATCCGCCTCTTCTTCCACGACTGCTTTGTCACGGTAACACACGTCCTTGTCTCATGCGCCATGCACAAAAGCACGTAATGATGACCATTCGGTGTCGTGTCTCGTGTTCGCGCGCGCCAAACGTGGCTGCTTTCATAGGGTTGCGACGCTTCCATCCTGCTGGACGAGTCGCCATCGGGCGACGTCCCGGAGAAGGAGTCGTCGGCCAACAGCTTCACCCTCCACGGCCTCAGGACCATCGACATCGCCAAGTCCACCATCGAGGCCATGTGCCCGCGCACCGTCTCCTGCGCAGACATCCTCGCCTTCGCCGCGCGCGATGCCGCCGTGGCGTCCGGCCTCCGCGACTTCGACGTCGCGGCTGGCCGCCGCGACGGCCTGCGCTCCAACATGGACGACCTCCCGGGCAACATCCCCGTACCGGGCCACCACGTCCCGCGGCTCACTGAGCTCTTTGCGCAGCGGGGGCTGTCCCGGGAGGACCTCGTGGTGCTTTCAGGCGCGCACTCCATCGGCGGCGCGCACTGCTTCATGTTCTCCAACCGGCTCTACGGCTTCTCCGACGGCGTCGACGTCGACCCGGCGCTGGACCCAGAGTACGCCGCGCGGCTCCGCCAGGTCTGCCCGCCGCAGAGCGCCAACGACGACCCGGAGCGCGCGCCCAAGGTGAACTTCGACGAGCGCACGGCGCAGACGCTCGACAGCGCCTACTACTCGGAGCTGCTGGCCGGGCGCGGCCTCCTTACCTCCGACAATTCGCTCATCGAGGACCCGCAGACGAGAGCGACGGTGGAGCTCATGGCCCGGGACGAGACCCTGTGGCAGCAGAAGTTTGCCGACGCGATGCAGAAGCTCGGCGCGGTCGACGTGCTCGTCGGTGAGGGCCAGGGACAGATCAGAAGGGTATGCCGGGCGGTGAACACACAACGGCGGCCACCGCCGTTCACCCGGCGGCCGCGGCCGCGGCCGCGGCATTCGATGGTCGATCTGATAAACAGATTCGTCCATGGTTTTCACTGAGGCCGGCCTTGATCGATGCTTGTGCTTGGCCTCCATGGAGGAGCTGCCGAGCAGCTGCTGAGGTGGATGACTGCAAGTCTGCAACCATTCCCCGCAGGTTTTTCTCGTACGGCAGCGTACCGTTATTACGATCTGCTGTAGAGATATGTTACTTAGCTAATTACGTACTCTGCTCGTGTGCCTGACAAAAACGTTAATATCCTAGATAAGTATTGCTGTATCGATGTCCTTTGGTATGGATGGAATAAGTTGGCGGTCTCCTAGACAAACGAGAGTTCTATTCTGTTCTGACAACTTCAAGAACAATCATCACCGTGAAATCCTGCCTGACCCTCTTTTTCCTTCCGGAAGCCAGAACACAGCTTCCTAGGCTTGCCGGACTAACCAGTAACAGTAACCTGATCATTTCTTGGATTATTCCCTGATGCTGAAGTCTTTGGCCGGTACTACTCATAGCTTCCCTTCCCGGAGGAATGCACCGACGGATGGGACAACACTCAAGGTCGTCCGAAGGCTCCCCCACGAACAATCTTCTTTATATCTAATTTGTAACACCCTGGCCAATCTCCTGAGTCCGAAATGCAACCACCATTCCATAATATTACCATTTACCATCGTTGCTGATAGATTTTAGCAACTTTTTAGCAACAACTGCCCAATTTACATCTTAACGGCACGATAAACAATATACTACTTTAACACTAGCTACCTAAATAAGTCATTAAAGTCTAAATACATTAACTAAAGGTGATGCAAGAGTTACTGCTTGTACATGAAAAATATATATATGCTACTCCCGTCCATGCATGTCATCTTCAATATTCACATAAAAACAAATATAAAATAAATAAGGGTGAGTCCAAAGACTCAGCAAACACACAATAGAAACGATGAACACTACCTTTAGCATAAGGATTAGCCTATCCATATCATTTCCCAAATGTTTTAACATAATCATAAACATGTCATTCTCTGCATGTCCTATCAGGATTATGTCATCATTCTCATGTCTCATTATTACCAATTCATTAGTGCAATGCAAACTACTTTACATGGTCATTTGCTCATTACATTTCATATACCGGTATAGCCTGAGTGAACACCTGTCGATATTCACCCCATCATGGGCTTGTCCTCATCAGCATGGGGATATCTCCATTCCCTAGAGGCCTACCGAATTAGATCTTACAGGTCCACCCACGATGGATCTATTTTTCACCATATGAATGCACATGATGCAAATACATATGTCCATTGTCATAAACATACTTTATCATTATCATCATTAGAAGGCAAGCATCATTACTTTCCCTGCTCCATCATCGTTGTCATCATCAACAAAGCAGATCGTATAATGTAAACATCGCATATTCTACAACAATTATTGTTTACTACTCCACTATGCACTTGCCTATTTAATCTCAAGAATGATACATGGATAGCAAAAACCTGAGCCTCCACCTGTACAAGCATCATCCAATCTTAGCGGTGCATTTAAATGAACGACATCGATACTACACACAAAACTGACACAAACAATCCCTCTCTCACCGGACACTTTCCCGCTATCCCGGTTCTCAACCGATCAATATTCAAAAGGTCTCGTCATCTATACCCACGAATAGAATTTATTTGTGCACACTTAATCTACCTCTTTTTTCTTTCTTTACTTTCTTCCTTCCCCTTTTCTTTGCCCTTCTCTTTTTTCCTTTTCATCATGTCTCTCTTCTCTCTCTCTTCTATTTGGCCGAATGGTATTTGTGAGACCATGTGGAGGTCACCTCATGTTTGTGATGAGTAATTGACCCTTAGTTTAGAGAGATTGAGTTTGCTTTTTGAGGTTTGTGCAGAACTTGGTTCTCTTCTATGAGGTTTTAACCCTTTACGACCATGTGGTCATCAGTCAATTTTACGACCTAGCTATCAACAATAGGGTTTACAACTTTGAAGTCGGCAGTCGTTTTTACAACTTGATGGTCGGCAGTAGGTTTTATGACTTTGACATCGGCAGTCAGTTTTACGACTTGGTGGTCGGTAATAGGTTTTACGACTTGGTGGTCAGTAGTCGTTTTACGAATTGGTGGTCGACAGAGGCTTTTACGACTTTGTGGTCGATAGTCGTAGCTCTGACTGGCCGTGGTCGATAGTCATAGCGCTGTCTAAACGTGGTCGATAGTCGTAACTCTGCCTGGCTGTAGTCGACGGTCGTAGTTTCTACTGACCATGGTCGATGGTCGTAGCACTCTACCTGGTGGATCGTAAGTCATAGTGACCAGGTCTGATAAATTCATAGCCATTGCGAGCAATGGTCGTAGCAGCCAGTGTGATGGTCGTAACGACTTATTGAGTGGTCGTAGACAGCTGGGAAGTCTTCTAGGGCTACGAGTACCTCATGTCACTACTACAGACAGTCCTATCACATACAGTTCCTGAACCATCTATGTTTATTTGTCAGTGATAATAGGTGGTTATGACAGACGACTCTCAAGCCGTCTGTGATAACTTACATTATAGACAGTTTTTTTTATAAAAACTATCTGTGATAGTCGAGTATCACAGATAGATTTTTATAAAAACCATCTGTGATACTCGACTATCACAGACGGTTTTTGTTACTAACCGTCTGTGATATGAATCATGTCACAGACGGTTCGGTGTTCCGAACCGTCTGTGATATACAGAATATCATAGACAGTTAATAACAAAGACCGTCTGTGATATCGTTCATATCACAAACGGCTCAGTGTTTGAAACCGTCTGGGATATATATATCATAGACGGTTTGCAATACCGAACCGTCTGTGATAGCTATTTGAATAGCAATTTTATTTGTCGTTTTTCGGCTAGCCTCAGGATATGCTAGCCATGCCCTCTGAAAACAAGCTACAATTCATATATAGCACAGATGAATGAAACAAACGGCCAGCAGATCACATATATATAGAATGAAAATCGTTGCACAGATATCACAAATGAATTAAATTGAATGAATTATTTGATTAAGCACAATTGAGTGATTTGTACAATTGAATCCAATGTTTCAACATTTAATTATCACCATTGCCGGGGTGGAACTCTCCAATCTTGTTTATGACCTCTGATAGCAAGAATTCGGAGAGGTTTTCACGAATTTCGACGAGTTTGTCGAGATCATATGCACTTTCGTCGAAGTCCACCTGTTGTCGCTAGGAGCAATGTTAAGTCATTAATTAGCATGTGTGTGTGTGTATACACATATATAATCAGAAAATAATAATTATTGGAAGGTTGACAAACCTATGGATCATTCATCTTAGTGTCCATGATTTCCTTCATATGGCGGCAAACGTAGAATCCACATACGTTGCCCTGTAGCTGCTAGTGGCGCTGCAAAAATAGAATTGCATATATAGGTATTTTCAATTCTAGAGACATTATAACAAAGTGTGATATATGATTGTTGTGTTATAGCGGGTACCGAAAATCGCATGTTATGTCGCAGCGTGTCACTGGATTTGTTGAGTCTCCCTCCTAGGGCAACATAAGCGGTAAATGACCTACATGATTCAAAAAAGTTAGCCTCAGCCATTGCAAACGAAGGAAAGATTACAATAGAGTTATGTATAGAGAAAATGAGTTTACCTGTTAATTGCTTCTTGCACACGACTAAAGTCGTGGTTGCTCCTAAGTAAGGAATCAAGGTATATTACCTTGCTCCACTTTGATACAATCACAATCAAAATCCAGTGAGAACTACGCATGTGTGTCGCCATAGTGATTAATTCTAAGTTCATACTGCATATAAAGTACAAATGAAACTTGTGTGGCAACTAGTGAAGCACTTAC
This sequence comes from Dendrocalamus latiflorus, assembly GCA_017311315.1. Taxonomy (NCBI): domain Eukaryota; kingdom Viridiplantae; phylum Streptophyta; class Magnoliopsida; order Poales; family Poaceae; genus Dendrocalamus; species Dendrocalamus latiflorus. The sequence continues at coordinate 18,978,723 of CM029660.1, forward strand.
CCTTGGTTGAAGGGTACCATGATGTACTCCTTGTCGCTGTGAGCAATCAATCCCCTCGTTATGTAACCTTGCACGGAGGATACATTTTCGTTGATAGATTGCTCAGAGAGTGTGGGTCGAGAAAACCCACCGGTTGTCGCCATCGCCAGACTTGTTGGATCATGTATCTATACATAAGGAAAGAGTAATGACATTTATCGGTATAACATGAATGTAGAACTTCATTGTACATTACATTTACAGTGTCCAGCATCGTAGAAGTGAGGTATCGAGTTCGGCGAGATTGAATAGTAAGAATAAGTCTTCGAATGTCACGACGAAGTAGCTCAAATCATGGAGGAAATTCGCCTCCGTATATCTCACAGTGAATGCACTCTGCCGGTTTGCCTTCATGTTGGACCTCTGCATGTACCAGGTATGCAATGTATTGCAAACCAAACCAAGCCGGGGTAATTGTGACTCGGGGACCAACGACACTCCTAGAATAAACTTCCATGGTCGGGACGTGCCTTAATTTTCTTTGATTGAGTCTTAGAGCCTCGCTTATGATACGTTTTCGGTGGCGTTTCCGGGGGAGCCGATGCAATAGGCTTCGGAACTGGAGCTGGAGGTGGAGCCATCGGAGTCGATGTGATAGGTCCAGGGCGATGTCCCTCTTGGGCCACTGGATAAATGTGTGGACGACATCCCCTAATGTCTTAATCTCTTCATTTGGGGGCTTCTCAAGAGGGACGGTCTTAAAAACATCATTAATCATGTCCACATGAAGCTTTATGAAGCCGGTATCTACTTGTACACCGTGCACCAGCGTCCCTGACAGCAATGGATACGCCATCCCCCGTCCAACGTCAATGGGAATAGATCCAACAAGCCTGACTCTGAGGATGCAAGGCATGGACTCCTACATAACGACACAAGATGAGATAAGACGTCCACCAGAGAGATCTATGTAGAATTCTAAAGAGGTACATTAGCTGGATGTCATCGATAGGTAAGTGGGCGTCGCTATGTTCAGTAATTGGTGTGGACGCGTAGCTACTGCGACGTTGACGGGGACTGGGTACCGTAGTAGTAGGGGTGGGTTGCGATTGGTTGCGGACTTGTCTCAGTTCTTCCCTCAATGAATTTATCTCTCCTCGAAGTGAGGCAGTCTGCTCTTGAAGTGAGGTAGATAGTTGTTTCTCAAGTTGAGCACGAAGCTCTTGTTTTATTTGTTCATTGCGGTACGCCTTGGATCTTTTCCTACTCCTATATGTCTTGGAGTAATATGGAAATCCGTACCTCCAAGATACGTAAACCCCCAAGCCTCGTGTACGACCTGGGTGCTCCTTATTTCCCAAGGCCTGTGATAGTAAATCTCTCTCCTTGTATTCTTGAAAGGAGCCATGAGAAGATTCGGTAGTCAATGATTGCTTCAAGAGGCAATTAATCATGTTATTTTTGAACCCATGAAGTTCAGGAGGTGTTAACAACTATGTAGTTTAACATATCTTACCAAGCGTTGGGACAATTCCTCATCTGCGGGTTTTTTGAAAGAGACATCCAAAGATGTGGTTGATGACCTCGCTCTTAACTAGTTTCGAGCGCGCTCGTTTGCGATCCTAACAAATAGCGGGGAGGCCTCTGATCGGATTGCGACCTCGTCCTGCATCCTCCACTGCGGGATTTTACCCGCATACCCAGCGGTGCCGAGTCTGTGAGGGTGAGTGTTTTGTGACTGGAGAGCCTTGTGTGCCGCACTTTGTTGTTCAAATTCGATCATTGTATTCATCTGCACAAAGGCCTGCCATGTTTCCGGTGACAGAAAGGATACCTCGTGAAGGGTGTGAGATCCTTGGCCATGTACTACGTGACAAGAGTGATCTTAAAATTCTTCTATGCTTTTCCCATTGCGAGGAGCGCGTGCCGTTGCACGAGTCCTTGTACTTCTACTGAGATCTCGAACGAATTTGTAATTTCCTCCCATAGCTGATTTTTCTGATCGTTTGCTAAATGTTTCCAACTTGGTATGGTGATGAGGACCCGTTGCCTTCCAATTATCCCGTAAGTAGTTCGAAATGATGCCGTTGCTTTATTCGGTTGCAAAGGACCCCATCTGGAGAGACCACCGTGATGGTCATTCGGCCCTCTGGCCTTTTCGATACTCCTCGGCCATGCTTAGTTTTCCCAATCTTGGGAGCGTGAGACCCAGATGACGACAACGAAGACCGTGTGGACGCCATCTCTGTTCTAAGAAAAAATTAACTGCAGTGAGCTATGGGCCTTTGGAACAGTAACATGCCATTCCAAATAGACCTTGTAGCTAACAAGTGCAGCATATATCGAAGTTGTAAAGGTCATAAAACAAAGTTCTAGGAAGCAAATGCCACACACCAGTGTATCCAGTTCATTGAATCGGACACACTGGAGTGTATCGCTTGAATCGGACACACTGGAGTGTATCGCTAGGTTCATGCCCTTTGAAGGTCTATGTGGAATATATTATTGCTACAAGGTCCCTTTGGAACAGTAACATGCCATTCCAAATAGATCTTGTAGCTAACAAGTGCAGCATATATCTTGAAGTTCTAAAGATCATAAAACAAAGTTCTATGAAGCAAATGACACACACCAGAGTATCCAGTTCATTGAACCGGATACTTTGGAATGTGTCACTTGCTTCATACCCTTTGAAGGTCTATGTGGCATATATTATTGCTACAAGGTCCCTTTGAAGACGGTGACGACTGTGTGGACGCCATCTCTCTTCTAAGAAAAAACTAACTATAGTGAGCTTTGGGCCTAAACAAAATTCTATGAAGAAAATGTCACAAACCAGTGTATCTAGTTCATTGAACCAGATACATTGGAGTGTAACACTTGCTTCATGCCCTTTGAAGGTCTATGTGGCATACATTATTACTACAAGGTCCTTTTGAAACAGCAATATGCCATTCCAAATAGATCTTGTAGCTAACAAGTGCAGCATATATCATGAAGTTCTAAGGTCATAAAACAATTTAGCCAACTATTCAGACAGAGCACAAAATTGACAAATGATAGTAATAACAAAAATTTAGCCATCAAGTGAAGCATATATCATAAAGTACTATTGAGACAGAGGATGAGACAGACGACTCCACCTATTGGTACTTTTAATTCATGCTATATACTTAAGAAATCTTACAATGGTAGAGTTATTCCTAAATTTATTAGCACTTCAATTCTAGGATCTAGAAAGAATGCTATTTATATGCCCAATGGAAGGCATTGTGTGCTAGATAGCAATTGCATTCAACACATGGCTGGGGACCAGAAGATGTTCACCATATTTGAGAGTGAAGGAAATGAAAAAAAATCACATTGGGGATAATAGCAAACGAAAGGTAATTGGTTTAGGTCTTACTTCTAGAAACATTAAACTTTAAGTTGGTATCCATTACCTAATTGTGTGATCTAGGTCTTACTTGTGTATTTTCTCATGATGGTGTTCAGATTTCAAAAGAAAAAGGAGATTTTGTTTTCAAAGACTTTCATTTTGGAAATACTAATTTGGTGGATTTCTCTTCAAGTGATTCATATTTCAAAATGCGTTTAATTGCAAAACCTCCTTGGGATGGCTTTCACAAAGACATCTAGGCCATATCGGTTGATTCAACTCAAAAAACTTTTCAAACATAACTTAGTGGTTGGTTTGAAAGATGTAAATTTTGAGAAAAACAAGCTTCGTAGTGCTTGTCAAGTCGGAAAGCAAGAGGCTAATTCTTATCCTTCTAAAAGTATCATGTCTACATCTAAGCCATTGGAGCGCTTGCATATGGATTTGTTTGGGCCAACAACCTATAAGAGCATTGAGGAAAATAGTTAATGTTTAGTCATTGTAGATGATTACTCAAGGTATACCTAGGTTTTTTTACATGATAAAGCCAAAGCCTCCGGTATTTTCAAAAGTTTTGTTGAAAGGGTACAAAATGAATTTAATTTCAAAATTAAGAAAATATGTAGTGATAATAGTTTTGAGTTCAAAAACACTAAAATTGATGATTTTTATGATGAACTTGGAATAAAGTATGAACTTTCCATAAACTATACTCCAAAACAAAATAGAGTTGTAGAAAAGAAAAATTGAACATTAATTGAAATGGTTAGGACAATGCTTGATGAGATATAACACTTCTAATAGCTTTTGGGTGGAAGCAATTAATACTGCTTGTTATGCTATAAATCGTTTTTAGTGGCCTTGTCTATTGAAAAATGTAGGACCGAAATGGCGACAGAGGGGGGGTGAATGTCGCTACGACTCCCAAATATCGAAGGCGGACGAAAGATGAGATATGCGGTCAAACTCGCTACGACTCAAGCCCTGGATTATGATGTTCCTTGCCTTAGCGTTTGCCTCAACATCATGCATATTTCCAGCATTAATGTTCTCATCGGCAGGAACAACAAATCTGACCTTCACTTTCCGCCAAATGGCATACCCCTGAGCCTGGATGTATGTTTCCATTCGGCTCTTCCAGAAGGGGTAATCCAGGCCATCAAAGACGGGAGGCTTGGTCGAGTACTTGTCCGTCGCCATGGCTCTTGAGACCGGTTAAGATCTATTGAAAAGAGCTAACCGGCTCTGATACCAATTGTAGGACCGAAATGGCGACAGAGGGGGGTGAATGTCGATCTTTAAAAATCGCCCCCAACAAGTATCCTCACTTAAGCTTCTTCTCCAATAGCTATGGAAGCTATAAAGATAGAAAATAAGCCCTCACTGGAAATCACAGAGACAAGGAAAAAACCAGATCCAGAAAGAAGCAATCAAGAAAAATAAATTCAGCGCAAGTCTGCCTGCAAGCGGTAGTACCGCTGTGACGAGCGGTAGTACCTCTGAGCGGTAGTACCGCAATACCGAGCGGTAGTACCTCTCGCCGGAGACGTTCGGACTGGTCCGAACAAGAGCGGTAGTACCTCTCGAGGAGCGGTAGTACCGCACGAAGATCGGACTTGTCCGAACGTTTCTTCGCTGCCGATCAGACTGGTCCGAACAAAACCGGTAGTACCGCTAGGACGAGCGGTAGTACCTCTCGAGAAAATCAGCAAACATAATTTTCAGGCTGGAACTTTGAGACTTCGGATTTTTGACTAAAAAGAAGGTTTGCTCTCAAACTTTTCGACCCAAGACCTTACTACAACATACTAAATAGTAAGGGGACCTTGGGAAACAAGAGAATCAAACCAAGAAGCAAGAATTTCAGATTATGGGTAAAAATCTGAATTTTTGCACAACCCGAGCCAAAAATCAAATTGCTTCCAAACCTTTGATCCTATGGCTAAGAGACTTTGCAGATATGTTAGCAATAGCCATAAGACTCTCCATGCCAAATCTCAGCCCATCTTGCAACGGGAAACAAGAAATGCTCAAAAACCCTAGAAGAGCTAAAGAAGAACAGAGCAACCCAAAATGCCAAATCTGAGATTAAAAGAGGTTTGCTCTTGGGAAACTTGATCAAATGATCTTGAGGCACTATCCCATCAAAGAGCAACCAATTTTGGGCCTTCCCAGCAAGTAAGAACTCAAAAAAAACGAAAAATCAAGAAATCATGAAAATGAAGAACGAAGAACAGACAGAGCACGGGAAGCAAACTTCAGATTTCATTCAACTAATCAGGGATTACAACTGAGCTACGTCCCCATACCCCGATTGATACAAGAGGAATGATTACAAGACTCTCAATCTCTCATCTCCCTCTCAATCCTCAAGAACACCAAGAATCTCACCACTTCTTGGGAGGAAGAACACACAGAGAGAGGAGACTCACATTGAAACCATCGTAGAGACACAGAGGGAGTACACTCTGCCTCTACCACCAACTCACACCAACTAAAGAGCTAAAGGAAACAACCTTCCTAAAGCCTCTTTTGACTCTAAAACCCTAATTCTATCACAAGTGCTCAAGGAGGGCATGCAGCCCCTCCTCCTTTTATAGCGCCTGGCTAACGGGTTTCCGCCCCGTTACGCCCGCTACGTCCAACGGAGCCCGCTCCCGCTTGTGCAGCCTTGCGAATTTCCCGATTCGCCCCTTCTGCACCTTCCGGGAAGCTTCCGCGCTCCTTGCCTCGCACGCCTCGCAACCACCTCGAGTCCACGTCGTCTTCGACACATCCCGACCGTTCTGACCTCAGCGCCACCTGCGCCTAGTCCGGTCCACCGTGTCTCGCCACGACTCCAACTCGACGTCCTGCAGTCACACAGACAAGAAAACACGTCAAATAGCACCGCTCGACACATGAAAGCGTAAATACCATCACACTTACCACAGACGAAGTCCAAACCTATCGAAACATTAGAATATACATCCTAAACCCAAATGACCAGATTTGACCAAAGTCCGACCGAGCCCGATTGCGCCACGCAACGACTCGACTCCGAACCACTCAAACCAAACTCGACTGACCTAAACCTTTGTCAATTACTCATCACTCTCATGGAGCATGACCACATGGTCTCTCAATCTCCCCCTTGATGAGTCTATTGACAAACGAAGAAAAAGCATTAAGAAGAGTTTGATTTTGAATAATCCAACATGGTCCAAAGAAGAGAATGAAGCTAATGACCATGTCGACAGAAGGAACACTAGAGCAACAACTGAAAGAGCAAATTGATCTCCAAAGCTCTAAAGTATTCCCAACAGACTTTAACTGAAAGAGCAAATTGATCTCCAAAGCTCTAAAGTATTCCCAACAGACTTTTTCTTCTCTATTCTCCCCCTTTTGGCAATAAACGCATCAAGATATAATAGAGAGAATATGACATGTCAATGGATGAATATGGCTGAAGTTTGTTTATTTAAGCATTTTGAGCCATGAGAATTATCCATAATGACCATAATGTAATACACCAAGCCATAACTAAAAAAACGCTATCTAGATCATGACAACATATATATAAACCAGCTAGAGCACAAAGATGATAATCTGAAATGTAATGCATTTTGTGAGCAAGTCACGTCATCAATGAGTAAAGTCTAGCTAGAGACATCCAAGGATGATGCAGGCCATGTCAATAAGCTAAGCGGAACAAAGAAGCTAACATTGAGTCCAAATAGAGTGATATAAGCTCAAGATTGAAACATTGGTTAAAGTACTTGATTCTGATTGTAGATTAAGCAAATTGAGCACATTAAACATTGTCTTTTGAAAGCATATGGTTGTTTTCAACCCAATTTTTTGTTTATGTGCTAGATCTCAAGTCTTATGCGACTACTCCAAGCAATAAGCTTAAGAAGATAGTCTAGATCATCCAAAACTCCCCCTGAGTTCATGCCTAGTGCAATGGCAAGCTGTCTCATGAGAAAAAATTGGTGAAATCAGTTTTTTCGCACAGATATGGTGGTTGTCAACCAACATTTTGTTTTATCATGTGCTAGATCTCAAGCCTTATGCGACTACTCCAAGCAAGAAGCTTAAGAAGATAGTCTAGGTCATCCAAAACTCCCCCTAAGTTCATGCCAAGTGCAATGGCAAGCCGTCTCATAGGAAAGAATTGGTGAGATCAGTTTTTTCGCACAAAAGAGATCTTTTTGCTTTTTAACACATTGTACTAACTCATGTATCATCAGGAGACTAAAACAGCTCAAACTAAGGCTCAATATAGATTCAACGCTCTACTCAGCCTATTTGACATGGCATGAATCATAAAAGGATAGCTCAAGAAAGACTAAACTCAAATGCTAGCATGACAAGTTTAATTTAAGTTGATCAATTTTACTTAACTTATCATGGCAAACGCTAGTCTACACATATGAAGTCATGATAAATCTAGCAAGCTAAGCACAAGTCATGGCAAGGTGTAAAGCATTGTAAACATGTCATAGCAGGATAATAATCAAGGCTCAATGTAGTTATATATTACAATGCTAAATACTAAAATGCAGAAAAATTCAGCTCCCCCTCAACATGACATGCAACTTTTAGTTCAAGTTGAGTTAAGTCACAATTAAGCTCCAGAAGCTCCCAAATGAACTCTCCTTGAACCAAAGCAATAAATCGAGAAGCTGCCAAATAAAACCAAAACAGGCAGTCCTTAAAGCATAGAAAAGATATAGAAGCAACTATGGCTTAAACTGACTCTCATCTACCCCAAATGACTCCAGGACTAACAGCTGATCGTCGAACACACACTAGAGAGCAAACACGAACCCTGTCTACCCGAGGGTGGCCCAACCCTCGCTAGAACCTACAAGAAGTGAGTGAGCTCAACCTAGTGAGATAAGAAATAGCTAGTCCTGGAAGCACAAGATAAGAGTAAGAAGTCTAAGCAACTCAACACGAGAAACACTCTAACCTATGCTAGAAGGACTTAACCCAATGCACCCGCAAATGCAATGCAACAGAAATGAGACAGAAGCATAATTAATAAAGCAGTAAAGCCCAAGCTCCCCCTCACTACAGTCCGTAAGGACAAACCACCCCAAGCTCTCCCTGCAGAGCTGAAAACCTCGAACAGTCCAAAGGCTTGGTGAAGATATCAGCCAACTGGTGGTCACTCTCCACAAACTGGAGCACTATGTCACCTTTCTCTACATGGTCTCTAAGGAAGTGGAAGCGAATATCAATATGCTTGGTCCGAGAGTGCTGCACTGGGTTCTTAGCAATGTTGATAGCAGACGTGTTATCACAAAAGAGTGGAACACTGTCTAAGGCTAACCCAAAGTCCCGCAGGGTCGAAACCATCCAAAGTACCTGGCTGCAGCAACTGGCAGCAGCAACGTACTCGGCCTCTGCAGTGGACTGTGCAACACCGGACTGCTTCCTCGAAGACCAGGAAACGAGAGAAGTGCCAATGAACTGGCAGGTGCCGGAAGTGCTCTTCCTATCTATCCTACAGCCAGCAAAGTCTGCATCCGAAAAGGCTCTCAAGGAAAGACAGAATGAGGAAGAGTACCAAATACCATAGTCAATGGTAGCTCGAAGGTACCGAAAGATGCGCTTCACCACCTGGCGGTGAGATACGCGAGGAGAAGCCTGAAAATGAGCACACAGACACACGGAGAAGTGTATGTCTGGTCTCGAGGCAGTGAGGTAAAGAAGGGAGCTGATCATACTTCTGAACTCTTTCTGATCAACTGGCTCGCCATCCTCATCTGGGTCAAGATAGGCTGTAGAAGCCATGGGAGTCGACACAGGCTTACCATCGCTCATATCGAAGCGTCTCAGGAGGTCACGAGTGTACTTTCCTTGATGAAGAAATGTACCCTCCCGAGACTGCTTGATTTGGAAGCCAAGGAAGAAGGTCAACTCCCCCATCATACTCATCTCAAACTCGGTGCTCATGACATCCGAGAACTGTGAAACCAGAGTATGGGAAGAGCCGCCAAAGATAATGTCATCGACATAGATCTGGACGAGCAGAAGGTCAGCGCCAAGCCGGCGGATGAACAAGGTCTTATCAACTTTACCCATTTCAAACCCATGACTCAACAAGTAGGACTTAAGCCTCTCATACCAAGCCCTGGGGGCCTGCTTAAGTCCATACAACGCTTTGGAAAGCTTGAAGACATGGTTTGGGTATTTGGGGTTTTCGAAACCAGGAGGCTGTCGGACGTAGACCTCTTCCTCAATAAGGCCATTGAGAAAGGCACTCTTGACGTCCATCTGTTAAAGTTTGAAACCCTTAGAAGCTGCAAAGGCAAGCAAGATTCTAATGGCTTCAAGTCTAGCTACAGGGGCAAAGGTCTCCTCGAAATCTAAACCTTCAACCTGGGAGAACCCCTGAGCAATCAGTCTAGCCTTGTTTCGAATAACCACTCCATCCTCGCTCTGCTTGTTCTTGAACACCCACTTAGTCCCAATAATATTGTGACCTCGCGGGGGCTCGACAAGCGACCAGACCTTGTTCCTCTCGAAATTTTCTAGCTCCTCATGCATGGCATTGACCCAAGACTCATCAGATAAAGCATGAGAGACATCTTTGGGCTCAAAGGAGGCAATGAAAGCAGAATGGAGACATAATTGAGATAATCTAGATTTTGAGCGGGTAACACGCTCGAAAAGGTCTCCAATGATCTGCTCCGAAGAATGAGCTTTCTGGATATGTCTAGGAGGTCCAGGATGAGATGAAGAAGTGGCCTCTACCTCGTGAGCTGACGAGGTAGGAACAGATCCACCAGCTCCAGAAGAAGCAGAAGGCATGGGCTGATCACCTCGAGGTGCGGTGGAAGACGGCACCTCAAGGGGTGGATGAGGGACAGGATCAGGTAGACAACCGTCGTCTCCATCATCCTCATCATCCACAAAGATGGTCTCGGACTGCTCTAAAGTCCTGAGATATCGGGCCTAGTCCCCGGACTGGCCTCGTCAAAGGTCACCTCACAGGTCTCTACCATTTTACTAGACTCGCAGTTCCAGACCCTATAAGCCCGCGAAGAAGGCGAGTAACCTAGAAAGATTCCATCACAAGAACGTGACTCGAACTTGTCTAGGTTCCCGGACTTCAAAACAAAGCACTTGCAACCAAACACACGAAAATGAGAGACGCTAGGCTTTCGCCCATATCTCAGCTCATAAGAAGTGCGATGCAAGTGTGCCCGAAGAAAAACTCGATTTGAGACATGGCACGCGGTGGCTATAGCCTCAGCCCAAAACTTCCGCGGTGTAGAGTACTCATCAAGCATCGTCCTGGCCATCTCGACCAAGGTACGGTTCTTTCTCTCCACAACGCCATTTTGCTGTGGGACGTGCGGAGAGGAGAACTGATGCTCTACACCTGTCTCACCACAGAAACTCTCAAAGTAGGAATTCTTGAACTCCGTGCCATTGTCACTGCGGATCGCTCGTAAGGCACCTGGGAGCTCAACAGAAAGCCTACTAAAAAGACCTCGAAAATGTGAAAACGTCTCATCCTTCGAGGCTAAGAAAAACACCCAAGAATACCTCGAGAAGTCATCGACCACGACATGAACATACCACTTCCCTCCTGCTGACTGCACTCGAGCTGGTCCCACTATATCCATGTGGAGCAGCTGTCCCGGTGCATCGGTCATAGTGACTGTGACCGGAGGATGGGAGGCGGCAACCATCTTGCCGTGCCGGCATGGAGCACAAACTAGATCTTTGACCATCTTGAGTTTCGGCAAACCACGAATGAGATCGTGACCGCTAACTCGAGTCAAATGGTCAAACCCAATATGACCAAGTCTCCTATGCCAGAAAGAGAGGTCGCGGGACTCAGAAGCAACTAAACACCTGAGAGGATCACCAGAAGACTCAGAAAAATCAGCACGAAAGATCCTCCCATAACGAGAAATCCCGCAGACCAGACTACCCGAAGAATCAAGAATTTTACAAGCATTTTTCTTAAAGCTCACCTCGAAACCGTCATCGGTAAGCTGAGAGACTGAAAGCAAATTGTACTGCAGCTTACTAAACAAGGCTACATCTTTCAAAATGAAAGAATCATTAATGCGCACAGTACCTTTGGCGATGACGCGCCCAGATGAAGCATCTTCGAAGGTGATCGTCTCATCACCTGGAGCACGGGCAAGGGAAGAAAACCAACGGGAATCTCCGGTCATGTGTCGTGAACACCCGGAGTCTACGAGCCAAACCTTTCCCTTCCCTGCCCGGTGAACCTGAGTCAAACAGAGAGTAAAGTCTCAGTACTGGGATAAATCAAGAGTGATTTTGGCACCCAATACTGAGTAACACGTGGAGCAGATGAAGTAGTCAAACACGACTGACCTCTATCTACCCTACGCTCTCCATAACTCAAAGAAGCAGAAGGTCTGTGAGCAGACCTGAAGCTGTTGCGGGGTCTGACTGCTATGGGAGAACGAGTCAGAACACCAGCAACACGCTGATCACGCCGCGGGTAGCTATCTCGACGGGGAAACCGAGATCTACCCTCAGGACGGCGGAAGACACGACCAGAGGCAGCATGAGTACGGAAAACAGAAAACTCGGAAAAACCAAGTCCTCTATGCTGCCCAAACTCCGCAACAGGAGCAAACCTAGACCTCGTGTTGGTCTTAGGTGCACTCAGGATCTGGGGCTGACCCTGAATACCCCTAAGAGACTCAACACGGTGTCTACGCGCGATCTTGGCGCGCCTGAAGCATCTCTCGATCGAGTGTCCATCCTTTTGACAGAAGGTGCAATGATACTTCGCCTTCTGAGAGGCAAAAGTAGCATGATATGGCTTCGCCTTCTGAGAGGCCGAAGCTGCGGGTGAAGTCACCTTTCTGTCAGAGATCCCTTGGACAAAGCCCACTGACTTAAACTTAACCTCATCGAATCTGGGCTCAACCTCGATCACACCTCCTACTATGGGTCTAAGAATAGCAGGAGGATGCTTCCTCATATCCTCATAAGAGTCATATCCTAGACCCTGATTAAATCTGCAAATCTTGGACTGGTCTAGAATAAGATTAAGCTTCTTCTTGCCGCCTACAAATCTCTCAAGAGTGTTCATAAGATACTGACACTCCCGAAAGAGAGAGGTGCAAGAAGAGCAGGGGGAAGAGGGAACAGCAGGAGGTAAGGAAGCAGATGAAGAACCAACAGTAGAGGAGAGAATGGCTTGTGCACGCACAGCCGACTCTGAGGAAACAATCCTACTACTAGCCAGTTGGTTTACGTTCCTAGGCGTCTCCACCTTACCCTGGGGCTTCTCCCCCTTCTCAGCACAGATAATACAAGCAGAAGGTTGCTTCTCTAATAAGTCCTTAGTTAGCTTCACACATTTTTCATCCAATGCAATTAAGTCAATTTTTAGTTTATCACAATTTTTGCGTGGTGAGCTAACAGGATCCTTAGAAGCATACTGAGCCAACTTCCTATTATGATCAATCATATCTTGAAACTGTTTGGAGACAGCTTCAAGTTCAGCAGTTAATTTAGGACAGTTTAAGCATGAATCAATCAGCTCAAGTAAAGAAGCTTGTAGTTCAGCAATTTTATGATCTGCCCGTTTTAAATTCATCTTCAAGTTATAGCAGGTTTCACAAGACTCGGGCAGATCAAGGAGCATGGCATAAGGTCCTCTAGCAGCAATGTCCTTATCCTCACATGAGGTGGGAGAAGTAGTCTCATCAGTAGTAAGTAGGGTAACAGCCATCCTACTCAACTCTAAATCAGCAAGCAGACTAACATTCTCCACCTTAACAATATCAAGCTCGGAGGACACACTATCATGCGAGGTCCTTAATTTCTCCATATCAGCCAGCAAAGCAGAGCATGTATCACAGTCGTCACGGGAGGGAGCAGATATAAGAGAAGTAAGCTCCCGTGACAGTCTATCTACTTCCTTCTCCAACTCACTACACTTAGCCCTAGCTCTAGCATGAAATCCTCATAGCTTAAGGAAAGCTTCATTAAGTTGGTCATAGGAGGGACATACCTCGTCCGAGTCGGAGTACAGCTCGCTGTCGCTAAGTTCGCCCTCGAGGGCCATGAAGCACATGCCGGAGAAGTCGTCGCCGCCATCCTTGGGCTCTTGGTCACCCGTCCCGTCGTCGTCGCTCCATCCCTCCACCTCGCTGAGGTCGAGGTCGTCGAAGGCGGTGAGGACGCGGTGAAACAGCTTCTTGGCCTTCCCGAAGTCGCGGAACTTCTTCTTTCCCGGCGTCTGAGCTGGAGGCTTCTTGTTGCGGTTCTTGTCGGTGTAGTCGATCTTGACTGAACCGCGGTAGTCGTTCTTGCCTTTCTCCAGCTTGGGGCAGTTTGCCCGAATGTGGTTGGGGCCACCACACTCGAAGCAAATCACAGGTCCTACTCTCTTTCTGTCCCTCCTCCCCTTGTAAGCATGGGAGAATCTTCAAGCAAGGAGGGCCAGCTGATCATCCGTAAGCTGCTCTAACTGATCATCAGTTATGTCACAGAGAGCAGCAAGGGAGAAACCGCAAGAAGAATCAGAAGAGAGACCAGAAACCAAGGTGGGATCGGTGACTAAAGCCATCGACTGAGACTTCGACTTACGAGAGACAATGTCAATCTCGTGCGTCTTGAGGCGCGAGTACAGCGCGTCAAGCGTCAAAGTCGAGAGGTCTGTGGTGTCCTTGATGGTAGTCACCTTCATCTCCCAAACACGAAGGTCGAGTGCAGCAAGCATCTGGCGAGCGTTGTCCGAGTCGGGGTATGTGAGACCGACCGCTCGGAGGTTGCTCAAGATCTTGTGAAAACGCGCAAAACACTCATCAAGGGACTCGCCAGCGAGCATTTCAAACTTGTTGTAATCTCGCCTGAACTGGTCCTGTCTCACCGTCTTTATCTGGGTGGTGCCCTCATGGTAAGCATCGAGGGTCTCCCAAATATCGAAGGCGGACGAAAGATGAGATATGCGGTCAAACTCGCTACGACTCAAGCCCTGGATTATGATGTTCCTTGCCTTAGCGTTTGCCTCAACATCATGCATATTTCCAGCATTAATGTTCTCATCGGCAGGAACAAGAAATCTGACCTTCACCTTCCGCCAAATGGCATACCCCTGAGCCTGGATGTATGTTTCCATTCGGCTCTTCCAGAAGGGGTAATCCAGGCCATCAAAGACGGGAGGTTTGGTCGAGTACTTGTCTGTCGCCATGGCTCTTGAGACCGGTTAAGATCTATTGAAAAGAGCTAACCGGCTCTGATACCAATTGTAGGACCGAAATGGCGACAGAGGGGGGGTGAATGTCGATCTTTAAAAATCGCCCCCAACAAGTATCCTCACTTAAGCTTCTTCTCCAATAGCTATGGAAGCTATGAAGATAGAAAATAAGCCCTCACTGGAAATCACAGAGACAAGGAAAAAACCAGATCCAGAAAGAAGCAATCAAGAAAAACAAATTCAGCGCAAGTCTGGCTGCAAGCGGTAGTACCGCTGTGACGAGCGGTAGTACCTCTGAGCGGTAGTACCGCAATACCGAGCGGTAGTACCTCTCGCCGGAGACGTTCGGACTGGTCCGAACAAGAGCGGTAGTACCGCACGAAGATCGGACTTGTCCGAACGTTTCTTCGCTGCCGATCAGACTGGTCCGAACAAAACCGGTAGTACCGCTAGGACGAGCGGTAGTACCTCTCGAGAAAATCAGCAAACATGATTTTCAGGCTGGAACTTTGAGACTTCGGATTTTTGACTAAAAAGAAGGTTTGCTCTCAAACTTTTCGACCCAAGACCTTACTACAACATACTAAATAGTAAGGGGACCTTGGGAAACAAGAGAATCAAACCAAGAAGCAAGAATTTCAGATTATGGGTAAAAATCTGAATTTTTGCACAACCCGAGCCAAAAATCAAATTGCTTCCAAACCTTTGATCCTATGGCTAAGAGACTTTGCAGATATGTTAGCAATAGCCATAAGACTCTTCATGCCAAATCTCAGCCCATCTTGCAACGGGAAACAAGAAATGCTCAAAAACCCTAGAAGAGCTAAAGAAGAACAGAGCAACCCAAAATGCCAAATCTGAGATTAAAAGAGGTTTGCTCTTGGGAAACTTGATCAAATGATCTTGAGGCACTATCCCATCAAAGAGCAACCCATTTTGGGCCTTCCCAGCAAGTAAGAACTCAAAAAACGAAAAATCAAGAAATCATGAAAATGAAGAACGAAGAACAGACAGAGCACGGGAAGCAAACTTCAGATTTCATTCAACTAATCAGGGATTACAACTGAGCTACGTCCCCATACCTCGATTGATACAAGAGGAATGATTACAAGACTCTCAATCTCTCATCTCCCTCTCAATCCTCAAGAACACCAAGAATCTCACCACTTCTTGGGAGGAAGAACACACAGAGAGAGGAGACTCACATTGAAA
The DNA here is from genome assembly GCA_017311315.1 of Dendrocalamus latiflorus. NCBI lineage: Eukaryota > Viridiplantae > Streptophyta > Magnoliopsida > Poales > Poaceae > Dendrocalamus > Dendrocalamus latiflorus. The sequence goes on from CM029660.1 coordinate 18,994,490, forward strand.
CCATCGTAGAGACACAGAGGGAGCACACTCTGCCTCTACCACCAACTCACACCAACTAAAGAGCTAAAGGAAACAACCTTCCTAAAGCCTCTTTTGACTCTAAAACCCTAATTCTATCACAAGTGCTCAAGGAGGGCATGCAGCCCCTCCTCCTTTTATAGCGCCTGGCTAACGGGTTTCTGCCCCGTTACGCCCGCTACGTCCAACGGAGCCCGCTCCCGCTTGTGCAGCCTTGCGAATTTCCCGATTCGCCCCTTCTGCACCTTCCGGGAAGCTTCCGCGCTCCTTGCCTCGCACGCCTCGCAACCACCTCGAGTCCACGTCGTCTTCGACACATCCCGACCGTTCTGACCTCAGCGCCACCTGCGCCTAGTCCGGTCCACCGTGTCTCGCCACGACTCCAACTCGACGTCCTGCAGTCACACAGACAAGAAAACACGTCAAATAGCACCGCTCGACACATGACAGCGTAAATACCATCACACTTACCACAGACGAAGTCCAAACCTGTCGAAACATTAGAATATACATCCTAAACCCAAATGACCAGATTTGACCAAAGTCCGACCGAGCCCGATTGCGCCACGCAACGACTCGACTCCGAACCACTCAAACCAAACTCGACTGACCTAAATCTTTGTCAATTACTCATCACTCTCATGGAGCATGACCACATGGTCTCTCAAAAAAGACTTCTGATGAACTTCTCATTGGAAGAAAACTAAACATCATCTATTTCTGTGTTTTGGTGCCAACTGTTACATTTTATGGAAAGGTGTTTGTTTTTCAAAATTCCAAAGTCATTGCAATACTAGATTTCTTCTCGGTTATTCATTTAATAGTAAAATGTATCGTGTCTTCAATAAAAACTCCCGTTTATTTGAAGAGACTTGTGATGTATAATTTGATGAAACTAATGGCATTCAAGAAAATTAAGAAAATTTAAATGATGTAAATGATGGAGGATTAAGGCTAGAAATGAAGAACATGCAAATAGACGATATCAAGCCAAAGGAAGATTTGAATGATGCACCATCTTCCACCAAAGTATGAGCGCCATAGATATTTTTTATTCTCTAAAGGATTTAAATTTGGAAAGGTTGACACGACCTTGTTTACAAAGGTTATAGATGGTGAATTCTTTGTTTCTCAAATTTATGTTGATGATATCATGTTTGGGTCTACTAATAAATTTTTTTGCATAGAATTTGATGAGATAATGTCTAGGGTATTCGAGATGTCAATGATTAGAGAACTAACTTATTTTCTTAGACTGCAATCAAACAACTTAAGGATGGAATTTTCATAAGCCAAACTAAGTATGTTAAGGATTTGCGCAAAAAGTTTGGCACGGATGACGCAAAATCCATTAAGACTCCCATGGCTACCAATGGTCACCTCGACCTTAATGAGGGAGGAAAACTGGTTGATTTAAAGTTTTGTAAATTAAGAAACTCTATAGTCGGTCATCCTATTCAACTTTGGGTCCTCATTCTTGCTAGAATTGTCAATTAAGGCTAAAACTTCAAAAACCTCCTATTCAACCCCTCTCTTGTCGGTCATCTTGATCCTATAATAACACACACGATCCTAGCCTAACCATAAACCATTTCCCTTGTGTCTCCCAGTGCCACAGTTTTATAGTAGGCCTCAAGTCCAATATTTGGTATTTTCCTGGAATGCCCTAGATAAAGCTTCCGAGAGTCTTCTCTTGACCCCATCTTCGTCTTGTCATGCAAGCCACCAACCATGCCACATGTAAGTTGATCAATGGCTCTCCTTCCATCGGCAAGTCTCTCCTGTTCTAGCTCCCATCACTTGAATCGACAAAGCCAACTTGATCAAACCCGTTGCATGAACATTCCTTTAATGCATCAATTGGCTTTGCCATGCGCCATGTAACATCCCAAAAATTGGATATTAAAAAATATGGAGTTTTCAAAACCTTTTCTTGCATTTCTCTGGTATTCAAATTTATTCTAAATATTTATTTGAAATTTTTTGAGTTTCATGCTATGCAAATTAATAACCCAAGAATAATTCCAAGTGCAAATGATGATTATGTAAATAATAAAAATATAATATGAAATTATAGATCATGAATTCAAAATACCAAAATCTTGAATTCAAATTCAAGTCAATAAAATAAAACCAAAAGAAATATTGGAATATATCTTTAAATGGTTAAACCAAAAATCCCTCCTTTTAATTCAATTAGCATGCAAAACCCAAGAATTGAATACTAAAAAATTTATTCAACATAAATTAAAATAAAAATTAAAAATAGAGAAATGTTAGCTTTTTATCTAGATATCTGAACCAAGACTTGAATTGAAAATCCAAAAATTGAATACAAAACTTAAATAAAAATTCAAAATTTAAATATCATACAAAACCCCAAAAATCCGTAAATTCTAATGTAAATTAAAAATTAATTTAAAAATCAAAATTTCAAAATAATGCTTTAACATTTCTTTTTCCATTTTTCTTTCCCTTTTCCCTCTCTCTTACATGTGGGCCCCACCTTTTTCTTCTCTCTTTCTCTCTCCCTCTCTTTCCCCCCATTCTGCCACTGGGCCCGAGCGCCCCTCCTCCTTTCTTTTTCTTCTCCTTCGCTCTGTTCTCTTCTGCTCGTTTCTTCCCCATGGTAGACATGCGCCTACGCCGCCCACCGTTCTCCTGCGTCGCCCACAGTCTCCACCGCCGCGCCTGCCCCATCACCATCACATGTCGCCATCGCCCCGTGACCCATCTCGTTGTGCCAATCCCCGTCTGTCACCTTCCCAGTCCTCCGTCGACAGCACTGTGCAGCCGCTTCATTGCTACCATGGCACCAACAGCTCCTGGCCCTCCTCCCTCACGCTATAAATGGCCTTGCCACCCTTCATCTCCCCCTGCACCCCATTACTTCTCCTCCCTCCCCACCCGGGCCGAACGCCGCCTTGCCCAAGCCCACGCCGGTCACCACCTTCCCCTTGCCGCTCCGCCGTGTTTCCTCCCTGAGCAACTACGTCATGCTGCGTTCCTGCACATGCTCTATCTCCCCTCGCGCTGAATTGGAAAACCCCACGCCAAAGCTCCTCGATTTGGTCTTCTTCTCCAAGGCCGGCCGCCACCACCTTCCCCGACGCCACCCTCTCCCTGGTGCCCTTCACCTTGATTACCTTCTACCGAAGCTCCACCCCATCATCCTCAACCTGCCCCAACCGCTGATTGAGGCTCTTCGTCACCCGAGCTCCCTCTCCATGCAAGCCACACCGCACCGCCCCTGGTCCCCATTGGCAGCTCACCTCGGTCCCTCTCCCGCTTGGCTAACGCCATGGTAAGTTTCCTTTGTGCCCCCTACAGCTCACGCGCACTTCAATTCCCCCTCCCCTCCCCGCCGGCGTCGTCGCCCCGTGGCCACCTCGCCGCCGTCCGCTTTAGGCTGCCGCCCGCCCGCCTCGCCGCTGCTCCAGCCAATGCGCTACCACCCCTAGCTTCCCCATGCTCTGAGCAACCCATTTTGCGGGTCACCACTTCCTCCCTAGCCACCGCCTGCCGCCGGCGAGCTCAGCATCGAGCGTCGGCCGCCTCCTCTCTTTTGGGCTCCCGGCCACCCGTTATCTCTTCTCGTTTGCTACACCTGTATTGTCAGCCCAGGGCCTCCACCCAGTTGGCTAGCCGAGGCAGGACTCATGCGCACGGTTCGAACCCTGCTCGGCACATTTCTTTTCATTTTTATTTTATTTTTATTAACCCATTTCAGTTAGGAAATAAATCAAGGGAAAATTAAGAGAAAATTAGGAAATAATCTCGGAAAGCTAATAAATTTTATTAGGATATAAAACAAGATTGTTTAATATTTAAATTTGGATTAGTTATCATATATGAGTAATGAATGTGGTTTGAATAATTATCTAAAAGACCAATTACTAATTAAAGGCATTAATAAAGAAAAATGGCTTTTGTTAAATGTCCAAATTTAATAAAGATTACCCTTAATTATAATTAAAATATATGACCTAACATTTAACATGCCACCATTAAATAAATCTCAGTGGTAGATTTAATTAAATAGCAATAATAAAATATGACCCTGTATAACAAGCTTTGCCCAGATAAATAAATTAAAAATAAAAATAAAGCTAAGTCTAATAATAACTAAAGTGTAGACGAAATGATAATGGTGCCATTAATTAAATCTTAACGTTAGATTTAGTAAATAATAGTATTGAGCATGATTGTATATAACAAGCTAGGACCCGAACAAACGGATCCTAATTCAAATTAAATTATGCCTAGTAATAACTAAAGGGTACATAAAATATTGTACCACAACATGCTATAAACCCAGACTCTAAGATTAATTTGGTAAGCTAAAAATTGTATACATCCTATATAGCATATGCCCTGAATACTAATTCTTGACAAAATAATACCTAGCTAAACTTGTACACTGATTCATACGTCTAACCTAACTCATGGAACTTCCTTGATAAATACAAAAATAATAAAAGAAGTTATTAATAAAAAGATCGAGTCATCGTATTCTACCACTAGCTATGCCTAACCACCCTCAAATCTGAAGTGGAATTTTCCTATAAATATTCCTATATCCTAAACCCTCCTTGACACCTGTCTTGGCATAATTCTCTCCTTCATTCTTCCCCTCGCTCCAACCCCGTTTGACTCATCAAAACTCCGCACCCAATCACCTTGACTCAAATCACCCATTAACTCATAATAAAGCTAAATTAAGTTTATTTGGATTTATGTGGATCTTTTGAGTTATTTGTCTTTATTTGTATTTAGTTGTTTAGCGCGTAATTAGAAATGGGAGTCCTGAATAGTCAATAGATCAAGCGAGGCGAAGATCGAGGTGAAGATAAAGACCAGAAGCTCAAGCCTATCGAATGAGAAAATATTGAGTGAGCTCAAGACCCCGGTAAACCGCATATGGCGAGTCAATACTTTGATCATATTGAGCCTACATTTCCAAATTAATTCCGTTTCAAATTATCAAATTGCATGCTGTTATTTTATGTGCAAATTTATGTTCGATTTCAAGTTGCTAGTTATATGCCCATTAATGATCTTGTTAGTATTACTCTCATTTGAAACTCTTGAATATCCGAGCCTTTTCACCTTACTAAAAACTATAATGTTAATGTTTTTCGAAAATAAGTCTACTATTATTCGAATGCTTAGCATTGCTTAGATATTCGGGGTCACAAAAAATGCACCAAAACATCACTTTCAATTATGGGAAAACTGGTTTGGGAAGTCATGGTGGTGATGACTGGTATGTGTTTTTACGATTATTACATGCTCCCAAAAACCCTCAATTGCTTAGCTATTTGGGCGGATGGATCGGGGGTATGGTGCAGCGGTGCACGAGAGTGTGGTTAGTGGTAGAACCGCCCAGATAACCCTAAGGATTGAATCTTGTCATGACCTCCTATGTAATACAAGTACAACCACAAGTCTGTAAAGTACAACTTGGCTTAGTATATTTACTGAACCCTGAAAGTCATCTCATTGGTGGAGGAGGTGAGGTAATGCAAGTGACTGTCTGTTTGATGGCTTGAATGGGATACTCGCAGAGGGTGAAGTTTTCCGCGGTGTGCTAGTCAGTGTAGGTAGTCTAGCTGCTAGACACATAGGGGAAGAACATCTCACACAACTTATGGGACCTGCCGCAAGCGGGAGAAGCCCATATGAGTGAGATGATGGAAGGGGAGAGGTATTTTGAAAAGTTACTGTGATGGTCCACTCAACCACATGACCAAGGAATCATGTGGGGGCAACAAGTGGATTCCATTGTGGGTAAAGTGTGCAAACTTTGCAGAGTCAAAACTATTTGAATAGCCGTGCCCACGGTCAAGGGCGGACATGGGAACTTAACCAGATATAGTCCTATATCAAAAACTTTGTGGGTGGGATTGGAAAAGTGGAGGGTAGAGAAAAGTCCTGATTTGTGTTGCCCTAGGTGTCGCCCCAGAGATAATGTAAGCGGCTATAACGCTGAAAGGATAGCATATGGTGCAGAAGCCATGTAACTGCGAATGGAATCTGGATCACTATTATTATTGCTTTCTTTCACACATTATGTTTTAGTTCAAACTGCTAGGTCTCAAGGAATTTCTATTTATCATATTTCAAAAGCAATTTATGACAAATAAAATAACTTGAGCCTTTCCTTGATAAGCCATGCATATTATCTAATTGCATCCTGTGTATTAGCTCGCGTAGCACAGTGGTTTGTGCTCACCCTCGCTCACTCAATCAATTCAGAATCAGGAGTCAGATCACTACACATCAGCCATACACTTAGACATGATGGCGAGGAAGATGAAGGTGTCAAGAACTAGGCCGCGTACCCCTAGTTGGCTGCCTGTGGGCACGTCTTGAGGGTCCCACCTGTGTGCTTCGTTTCCGATGCTGCATTTTATTGATTTCAGCCTGACCGGCCCATGAGTAAGTCTACTAGTTCATTTACGCTTCCACATGATATGTATTTTGATGTTCAATACTGTATCTGTGAGCACTATCTACCGATCCAGGGAATAGTACAATAGAATCACAGTGGATTCCGGATTGTAAAATCTGGGTCATACACGCCATACTTAAGACCAACCATACAGGAGTTCCAAGATCATTCCATAATCAAATCTTCCACAATTCCTAATTTTTAGAACCTAACCGCCACAGCCGGTATAACCACATAATTCATGCTAGTCATACTGCTCCTATAGTACCTCCAACCACTGGCCGGTATTACCGGGCCTTACTCATTCCCGATAATAGGGCAAAAAATATGACATCTCACATCATGTTGGTACTACCACACCGGTAATACCGTCATTCAAAGTCCGGTCATACGGCTATGTCCGGTAGTACTACGGATCCCATCCGGTAATATCAAACCATGAAAATGACCCCCTCTAAAAAAAGCTACCACCATCAAGCTCCCGGTCAAACCGCATTTGCGGTAGTATTGCGGCCACCATGTTGGTAATACCGCCCCAACAGTATCGGCCAGATGCTAGCGGTACTACTGATTACAACTTGAATTTTTGAAAATTGCAATCATTTATAAAACCTTAGATTCAATTCAAACCAACTGTAATTGTTCATCATAAACTGACCTAGATCTATCCACATGGTCTCTCACCTTATGCACATACCCAATGCAAAGACATGACTCAAAACTGCCAAAAACACCTCCCCCGTGTTTTGGCCACCAACAACTGGTCTAACCGCCGACAACTGGCCTGACCGCACAACCCAAGCCAATCAAGTAGTCGGTTGTCCACCAGTCAGACTACCGGTCATCGGTCGGTCTGACCGCCCAGGTTGCCTCCTCAGTAATAAGGGAGCGGTCTAACAGTGACACCTATGCCGATCTAATCGCTGGGACTTGGCCGGTATGACACCTAACCCAAGGCTGGTCATACTGTCGCCTCCCCGAGAGTGCCACTAGAAAACATACTCGCTAGAAAATAGCTACAACCAATTATAATCCAGTTGTATCGCAACCCTGGTTCAACCGCCATTCAAGTCCGGTGCTACCGCACCCGACTGGTTAGATCGCAGCTCCTATGCCGGTTTGACCACCGCTCCACTACCGTTTGATCACCAGCCCTAGGCCGGTCAGACCGCTCCTGGCTGATATGACTATAGCCCTAATGCTTGTCATTCTGCCAGAAACAGAATAGAACTGAAAAATTGCAAACCCTTAAAAAGTAAACTCAAACTCCGTAAAATCTTTTAATCAAAAGTCAATTACTTATCACAATAATAGAATGACCACAGCATGACCTCACACTTAAAATCGGATGATAGTAGATGGGGCGGAGAAAGAAAAATAGTTCTTTGACCTAGATTTCTTAGGTGAGGTTCACCAACATATAAAAAAAGGGCTTGGCAGCGCTGCCGGAGCAGACGCCCGACAGAGCCGCGAGAGGCCAGAGCCCTCCCGATGGATTGTTCCAATCGATTGGCCACTCACCACTCTCTCTATGACAGGTAGGTCTCACGGGACTTAATTTTCTGTTTTAATCCGTTCAAGTTCGGAAATTACAAATAAAGCCCTCTAGTCCAACACGAGCTACCTACTTCTCGCTTCTCCCCGTCCCCTGCCACCACGTCCACCGAAGGAAATCTCCGCCCTTACATCCTAACAACCGGCGGCGGAGGGGAGCTTCGAGCGTCGAGGAGATCACTGCATCGTCTACTTAGTAAGAGTAAGCAGTATCCTCCTCCTTCCCCCGATTTCTTGTATTGGAGGGAGATATCTGCCAATCCCAGATCCACCCCCACTATCGTTTCAGTTCTTTGTAGGATGCAATCCTTGGATTTGTTGATTGATTGATCGGTCGACCGATCTCACTTTCACCTGATCCTGGCCAATTTTTTGGGCGGTGTTTATGGGCGAGAAGACTCCGATCCCGCCCCGAATTTGTGAATTTTCGCACTGTTGGGGAATGCTCTGAGCGCCTTATTTGAGGCGCTGTTTTCTTTCAACAGATTGTTACTGCTGATGGGTACGCTGTATAGCTTGGTGATTAGTTTGGTCTCTTTTTAGACGGGTTCGGATCGCGGCAGAGCACCAATTCTTTTCAGTAATACCAGATATGGAGCTTTGTACCACCTGGACTTGTCACTTGGTATCCAAAGTGATGTACCTGGGATTACAGTTTGTATCGCATAATCACCATTTTGTGGAACCGGGGATTGCGCATGTTAACCAGCGCTACTCATTTGTCCTCCTGTTTGCAGTGGCAAACAGTCAATTTTCTCTTTAGAATTAGTAGGGATTTGACTATCACTTGAAATGATCAAAATCAGTTACACACATTTGCGGTGGTAGTTTGACACTTCGTTCGTGCTGTGGCTTTAAACACATGTACCTTCTTCCAGCTCTGGATGAGTTCTCGTTTTGTTCCTCAAGTAAACGGCTGTGCTAACTGTTTTGTTGTCTTTCCCTTTCTCAAAATTTAGAGGGAGTGCTTCGTGTCAATCCTTAACTCCTTGTTAATGATTTGACTGACCGCACTCATATCTTTATGGAAGATTCATTAGTTGCTGCAAGAGCTGGGGATAGGGTCGCTTACCTCTTTCTATGAGATTATGACTACATCTTTAGCCTAAAATAATATGTTTATTACATTTTCTACTCTTTAGAGAATCTTATCAAGCTTAATTCTAACTGACTCTGTACCCTTAGTATTTTTTTCTTTTAGCTGATGAATTTAGTTTCGTTCATTGTTTTTACTTGTTTTTGCTGTTTACCTGTGAATGGTCTCAATCCATTCTTTAATCCATGACTTAAGGGTGTTATCCACCCATGCTTAGCCTTCAACTTGCTAGGATATTGCTCTGTTCTTGTTCACCTTGTCGTGTAATATACTCAGATTGAAGATTCAAAAAAACTACCTGTTCCCATCGGAAATGTTGAATTTAAAAATAGGTGGTTTGCTAACTGCCTAACTCAAATTTGAATAAATGAACAGGTCACCAGGAACTGGAAACTTTGAACTTCTGTGTGGTTTTCGAAATCCTGGATTTCTTCCGATAGCTGTTGGTAATCAGCCAGTATCTGGCAGGATTTCAAACCCTGATCATGATGGCCACCTGACTATGAAATTACAGAAGTGGTTTGATGATTTGATCCAGTTAAAAATTCAACTCTGTTATTTTATTCTAACGCTTTGGTAATATGAGGAGTCAAATGTTACCATGTTTTGTGAAATTCTGGTAGAGCGTTTAATATTTTCCTTTTTTGTCTTTTTTATTCGAGAAGATGAGTGGTTTTGCAGCTGCAACTGTAATGATTACCTATTACACACTCAGAAAGCTGCCGAAATGACTTGATATAGGAATATGGCTCATTATCTGGAGAACATAAAACACAGACTGTTACTGTTTAATAACTGTTCGTTGTTTCTCTATCTTATTTTTCTAGGAAGAATGTGCATGTAAATGTTAAAATTTGTTCTGGTGGTATTTTTTTGTAGGAAGCTTCTTCCCTGCTCAGCCTAGGAAGAGCAAAATGGATTTTGTTACTCATGGAAGTGGTGATACATGCAATGCTTCAACAACACCTCATTATTTTGGTTCCAAGGTACTTAACTGAGGTTTAAAATAGGGGAAATTCCCTATATGCCACTGAAAGTTAATCCTAGGTTTGCCACTAGAAAATGTTCAGTTCCCTATATGCCACTGAGTTTCTTGTTTGTGCCTCTATGTGCCACATCCGTCAGTCTACTGTGAGAGCACTGTTAAGTGGGCTGTGAAATGGCACTTTTGCCCTTCTACTTCTCTTCTTTAACTTCTTCCTCTATCTCTCTCCTCTCTCTCCTAGTCATCACAACCCCACCTACCTGTCGGAGTGCTCTCATCTGTGCGCTATCCCTTGCCCTTGACTGCCTTTGCTCTTCTCCCCCTACCCTACCAGCCACAACGCTCCCGCACCGGAGCATGCAGTGGAGTGGGCTGAAGAGCTCCCACACCATCACCTCATTTGGGCTATCGACTGCAGGTGCAGCTACAGCAGCGGACGTCGCGTCCTTGGCCCCAATGAGGCAGCCCTGGAGGACCCACTTGTGGTATTGTGGGCTTGCCGGCTCGCGGAAGCGGCTCAGTAGGGCGTAGCAGTGTGGGACGAGGACGAGGGGACGAACACGCGGGTGGGAGGGCAGTCTAGTGGTGGGGTCACCTCGCCACTACCGACAACCATGGCGACGAGGTGAGGGGTTTGGAATTTGGATTTGGGGATTTTTTTTGGTGTGTTTAGGTGGGTGATTTCGGACTGCTAGAGCTCGTAGACCTCTCCAAGGGATTCTGTGACCTCGCCCAGCTCTCCCCTTCTCGGCCCCTCACTAAGGAGGCCTTCTGGTCCCGCTTCGACGAGATCGTGGCGCTAGGCGGCGACTACCTCGTCCTTGTTGTGGAGGACGCTGCTACAGGACGCCTTGCCATCGGGGGCCATTGCTCGTGGACCGCAAGTTCATCTGGTGCTATGGCTGCGTGGGGCATGTCGAGGACGTGGTGGTGTACGCCGCCACGCGCAGCTGGGGGCTAGCCATGGTTGGGCTCAAGTTGTCTTGGTGTCGGAAGAAGTGTAATGTGGTGATGTCATAGAGGTGAGCCTTGGGCCTAGTCGGTTTATTATTAGGAATTAGAGATTGGTTTCTATTTGAGTTAGAGATTAGATTCCTTTTATTAGTGATATGATATGAGTTCCTATATTTGTTAGAGATATAATTGGAGTTAGATTCGATCCGTTAGGGGGAGCCCATCTATATAAGAGGGCTACCGCATGCTATTGGAAGGAATCAGAGAAATACTAAAGTCTTTCCCGTCTAAATCTCTCTCTCCCTCTCCTACGCCGACGCCATCCGGCCATCTTGGTGGTGTTTACCCCAGTTCATGACAACCTGGTATCAGAGCAGTCGATCCCTTCCCACCATGGTTTTTGCGACTCGTCCTGCTGCCGAATCGTTGGCCATAATAAAAGCTAACGCTCTTAAGATGGCCAGCAGCAGCTTCAGCAAAGAGATGTTTGACGCCTTCCTCGACATGCATGCCCTCTTGTAGAAGATCTGGAAGGAGCGGGAGGAGGCGAAACAAGAGGCCGCTCGCAGAGCAGAGGAGGACGAGGCTGACCTCGCCCCTGTCGACTCGCCTCCCTCTAACGATGAGGAGGACGAGGCTGACCTTGCCCCCGTCGCTGAGATCACCGGCTACGGCAAGGGCGCCGACCTCCCCTTCCCCCCGACTCTCCACACGACTAGTCAAATCAGTCAATTGAGTCTTTGCATCATTGTATTGAGCTTCCATCTTAGCAACATGTGATGCAAGGAGCTGTTCTATTCTGGTCAACTGTTCTGAATTAGAAGTGGAAGGTGGAGGGTTTGGAACATGCATCATGGGTTGCTGAAATGAGGCATGTGAAGGGGCTTGCTGCTGCCTAAAGCCTTGTGCTGATGTTCCCACATGGAAGGATGACACACTAGGATTAGTGTTCTTGTAAGACAGATTTGGATGACGCCACCCTGGGTTGTAGGTTTGAGAATACTGCCCATGTGATTGAGCATAATTCACTTCAGAAGATTCAGCTGTGGAAGTTAAAGGGCACTCAGCTGGAGTATGCCCCTGAGATCCACAAATCTGACATCCAGTGGCTATATGGGCTGAAGATGAGGGCATGAGCTGAGCCATTTGACGTGTGAGAACTTGAATCTGTGCAGATAAGGCATCATTAGAGCTCACCTCATAGATACTAGGACGTGGAGGAGCAGAAGCTCTCTCACTAGACCATTGAAAGTGGTGGGAGGACATACTCTCAATCAAGCTGAAAGCTTCATCAAGAGTTTTGTTCATTATGCCTCCTCCTGCTGCAGAATCTACAAAGGCTCTTGTGTGGTGTGTAAGACCTTTGTAAAAAATCTGCAGCACCAGCCACCTTTCAAGACCATGGTGAGGGCACATCCTAAGCAGGGTTTGATACCTCTGCCAAGCATCATACAAACTCTCACCCTCAAACTGCGAAAACCTAGTGATCTGGTCACGCACTTCTGCTGCCTTGGATGGTGGAAAATACCTCTCACGAAAGGCCTGCAGTAAGTGCTCCCAAGTGTCCTTAAGGTGCATGGGGAGAGAATGCAACCAAGTCTTAGCGCCATCTCTAAGTGAGAAAGGAAATAGTGAGAGTCTAATGGCATCTGTTGAAACTCCATTGCACTTCAAGGTATTGCAATACTCTAAGAAAGTGCGAATGTGTTCATTGGGGTCTTCAGTGGAAGAACCTCCAAATCTGGTTTGCTGGACCATGGTAATGAGTGCAGGTTTTAGCTCAAAGTTGTTGGCCTGAATGACAGGTTGAACTATTCCAGGAGCTATGCTTTGGTCTCTAGGGATCTATAGGTCACGAAGAAGAGGCTGGGGGTTTTGATCACCCATTTCTTCTTGATGGGGAAGATGATTTTCTCTTTTCAGCTTATGAAATGTCCGCTCAATCTCAGGGTCAAAAGGAGCCAACGAATGGTCTCCACTCCTACGCATAAGCTGAGAAGTCGGGCCAAAAAGGGAGGAAGGAAACTAAAGAAATGACTTAGTCTATGGTTTAGCGCGATCACCAATATCTAATCCCCGGCAACGGCGCCAATTTCTTGATCGTGCAAAACTGCACACCCGCAAGTGCACGGGCTGCCGCTAAGATAGCAGCGAGATGTCGTGTTCTCCACAGGGACTAGAGTACCGGTGACACGACACTTAACCAAAGCTAAATAGCACGAACTTGGTGATGAAGACTAACTGCAGAACCTATGACAAACTAAAGCTAGAGAACAGATCTGCAAAAGAAAGAAAGAAAGAAAGAGAAAGGAAGAGCTAGGGAGCTGCGACCTAAGAATTACTGGACTGAGAGGAGGAAAGAGAGGAGTAACCTGAGAAAATAACTCTACTGCGAGAAGGAAGAGACTAAGGAAGAAGACTATCCAGAAATAACAGAAGGAAAGCTAAGGGGAAAGAGAGAGAAAGAGAGAGAGAGAGAGAGAGAGAGAGAGAGAGAGAGAGAGTAGAAGAGAGAATAAGGCTAGGAGAAGGCTAGGCTAGCAGAAGAGGAAAAGAAAGAAGACAGAAATAAGAAGATAGTGCGAAGACTAGAAGACTAGAGAAACGATTTACTGCTAGAGAAAGACTTGAGGTGAGAAAGAGACTAGAGAAGAGAAGAAAGATGGCTAGGCTAGAAGACAATAAGGATAGCAGAGAACTAAAGAGGAGCGCTTGAGTTTAAGATAAGAGAATAAAAGGGAAAGCAACTAGGAAGGAGAAGATAATCAAGGAAGGGGAAGGAAGACAGAAGAGAAATGAAGAGATTCGAAGGCTACTTCTACCGAGATTAAGAGAAAAGAGCTAAGGGGAAGGGAAATAAGATTGAGGTAAGAAGAGAACTCAAGAGACTAACAAGACAGAAGACCTACAGAGGACTAAGATCAGACTAGATAAGAAGGGTATAGCACAGCCTGGGGAAGAGAAGTGAGGAAATAAGGGAGAATAAGAAAACTGAGAACTAGATGAGAAGAGGACGAGACTAATTTAGCACTACAGACAGAAAGAGGAAAGGAACTGAGAAAGAAGGGGTTGGCTAGAGGAAGATGAAGCAGCTACCGAGGGAGACCGCAGAGCTAATGAGGCGCGAGCATAAGCGAAGAAAGAACTGGAGAGAAAGAGAGAGAGGAATCGCAGAGAGGAATCTCAGGGGACTACCGGAAGGAAAACTCTAGCTATACCACTAATCCCACCCTTCACAACAAGCAAGCAAACAGACTACTACCAGATAAAAGTCAAGACGATAAGCAAACTTGCAAACTTAACTACTGCAAGAAACAAGGAAATAAATCCCAACTCAAGATCTACAAGAAACAGCAGATTTAAACTAACTAAACATTTTTTTCTTTTACTTTTCTACTGACGGATCCTAACAAAACATCAAGCATGAAGTAAACCCTAACAGAGATATTAGATACAACACGATAGAAAATAGCACAAGCATCAAAGCATGATATTTAAACTACTAACATAATCAAGAAGTTATAAGAAACTACTACAGAATCATGCGCGAATCACAAATCTAAACCAGCAAATATCATCCACATAATCATCTCAGATAAGCAAGCACAATAACAATACTACAAGCTTACAGATCTACAGAATATAACATATGCATATCATTCATCCAACACATAGCATCTCAGGCATAGCAAAAATAAGACAAGCACATCCAAGTATCCAAATCCACTCAGAAATACATGCATATCACAGATCTGACACAGTAGCATCTCAAGCAAGCCATTACAGTACTAAAGCAAATGTCTGGAGAAGAAACAACCCATAAAATGCAGATCTGAGCCGAAGAAGAACGTTTGTAGTGGATGCAGGCAGGGGATGTAGATCCGCCCGAAGAAGTAGAAGTAGTAGCAGATCTGGACGTGGGGAAGTAGATCCAAGCCGATGAAGCCGAGGAACTTGTAGATCCGTGCGCAGGGTTGCAGATGAAGCAGATCTCACGAGGTGAAGAAGCCGTAGACGTAGTAGATCGGAGAAGAGGAAGCAGATCCGCGCTGGCCACCGTAGAGGAAGCAGGTTGAGCCAAAGGAGTCCAAGATTCGGCAATGGGGGATTTGAGTGGGGAATGTAGAGTGCACGGGCTAGGAGGAGCAGGGGGAAGTGAAGCTCGTCGTCGGCTATGGCCGGTCTCCGACGACGGCCATGGGAGAGATGGTGTTTTTGGTGGCGTTTTCTGGGAGAAAGGCGAGCGGACGGGGATCTGGATCTGGGCTAGGGCTGCTAGGTGTTTGGGTCCTCAAGCTCGGTGGAGAATCTGTGGAGGCTCCGGAGGAGATGCCATGGGATGGCTGGATGTTGGAGATGGGAGAGGATCGGTGGTGGCTGCTCGGTGAGGAGAGGTGTGGCGCGGTGAGGAGGCGGTGGAGAAGGAGAAGCGGCTTGGGGTCTGGTTAATGGAGGCGATGGAGTGAGGCGGCTGGGTGTTGGAGTGTGGTCCAAGGGCAATTGCGGCTAGGGTTTTTGGGTGTGGGAATGACCGGCTCCCCCTGGGAATGAAGCAGCTGGGCTTAAATAGTTGCGGCGCCCTAGGGTTTCCATTGCGCGAGCATGGGGTGTGGTTAGGGTTTCTGGTGCAGCTTTGCACTCCGATCCTTCCTCTTTGGCTATTTTACAACTCTAGCTCATCCCATGCTGATTTTTGTGGAGTTTGCGCCTAATTCGCGCCGACCTACAAGGAAGTTGCATAACCATGTACAAAGTCCAAACAGGAGGCAAAATTTATATAATTCATGAATTTAAGGCAGTTTGCATTACTAATCACAGGATAATGATATAAAAGTTTACTACAAATATGATGCATATCACCGCCCGAGCCGCCGGCCGGTCCGCCTCCGCCCGGGCCGTCTCCGCCCGCGCAACCGCTCTTGGCCGGGCCGCCTCCATCTGCAGCCTCCGCCGCCACCGCTTGGGCCAGCCGACCCGCTCCGCCAGAGCCGCCGCCGCCTGGGTTGCAGTCGCCCGGGCCGTCTCCGCCCGTGCCAACGCCGCCGCCCGGGCCGCATCTGCAGGCCGCCCGCTCCGCCTCTGCTTCTGCCTCCGCTCGAGCCATCGCTGCAGCCACTCCGCCGGCCGCTCGTTCCGCTGCTGGTCCGCACCGGCCGCCGCCGGCCGCCGTGGGACGTCCGGAACCGCCGCCGCCGTAGCTCCTTCAGTCGCCATCGGTTTGGGCTGTGTGAGGGCTGATGGGTTTCGGTCGGTTTTAACCGACCGATTACTTAAGGCTTCCCAAAAAAAAAAATAAACATTAAAAAAATTAAAAAAATCAAAAGAAAATTCAAAAAAAAAAAATAAAAAGCTTATTTTGCAGGCATTATATACCCGAAGGCGCGACACTTCGTCTAGCCTTGTTCCGCTTGGATCTGGCTGGTCGTCTCCATTCGCAGCAGGACCCCGCCACCGTTCGTCTTCTACACCGACGTCGGAGGTCTTCCATTGGCGCCATGACCGCCGCCTAGCAGCTCGAGGACGAGCTGTATGTCCGGGCGGGGTGTAATGTCATATAAGTGGGCCTTAGGCCTAGTCGGTTTATTATTAGGAAGTAGAGATTGGTTTCTATTTGAGTTAGAGATTAGATTCCTTTTATTAGAGATATGATATGAGTTCCTATATTTGTTAGAGATATAATTGGAGTTAGATTCGATCTGTTAGGGGGAGCCCATCTATATAAGAGGGCTACCGCATGCTATTGGAAGGAATCAGAGAAATACTAAAGTCTTTCCCGTCTAAATCTCTCTCCCCCTCTCCTACGTCGACACCATCCGGCCATCTTCTTGGTGGTGTTTACTCCGGTTCATGACAGCTGACATGTGGGACCAGGGCTATTTTGGGCATATCGAGAAAATTTTGATAATATTTTGGGGTTTAACAGCAATGTGACCTAACAGAAGTGAGAGCAGTGGCATGAAGGGGCACAAACAAGAAACTTAGTGACATATAGGGAGCCGAACTTTTTCTAGTGGCAAATCTAGGATTGGGTTAACACTCAGTGGTATACAAGGAATTTTCCCTTTAAAATATTATCTACCTTTTGTTTTGTTTAAATATTTTTGTCTTGTCCTGTCTTACAATATGTATTTCTAATTAAAAGAATGCACTCTATATAGATTTAATGAGCTGCCAAGCTTTGACAAGTGCATTGGAGCTTTCGATACAGACACCAGCGTTTGATTGCAATGAGGAACAACTGGAGTGTATTAATGAACCTCTCATCTCTCATGATATAACTGATATGTCTGGTCCACCTGTTTTTTCTGTGTTACAGGCCAGCAATCCAACTCATAGCCTAAAAGGTTAGTAAAAAAATTGCTATTTACTGAGCCTTCTCTCAGCATTGAAACTGATATTTATGGTTTTTGACAAATAATGCGCTTTAAATTTCTATGGATATATCGTTTAGGGCAACCAATCTCAATGTTTGGACATGGTCGTCCTTCTCAGCAAGGGGTAATGTCTGATGGTCCATAGATCATTTGATCTTCACAAATTACTTTTTTGTTGGTGTAACATGCTAAATGCTCCATGCAGGTGTATGTCATGGATTCTTCTTTTCACCGTGGTATTGTGCACAACCACTGTCATAAATTTCTGATTTTATATACTGCTCTATCGGGTATCTCTGACCATGACACTTGGTCTAGGTACTGATGTTGATAAACAAAACAGCTTTGTGGAGCATGACAATATGATTCAGTTAAATGTAAGCTACGCTGACTTATAATTAATGTTATCCAGTCTAATAAACATTTTCTGACATTTTCATGGTTTATTTTTGCATACAGAATTGCATGGCAGATGATTCTTCCCTTGGTATGTTTTCTTCTCAACCTCTCTTTCCAAAGCCTATGCACTTTTGCAAACATTCATCTTTGTTCCAGAGTCTACTATTCCCAAAAAGAAAAAGGGAGCATTAGCCCTTTTTGCAATGATATTTGAATATTTTCACGCTTTCTCTTGCAATTTTTTATTTGCTCAAAGTTATTGCTCAAGATGGAGCTAAGGATGAGTTTGTTATATGAATGTGTTGTCATTGTTAGTGCACCAGTTTTAGATGCGCGCACACACGCACGCACGCATAGGAAGTCTTTTCTGTATTCTCGGGAGTATATACTTTCACTTACAATATACCATTTCGATGAATGTGTTACACTTATTTATCACTCTCAGTATATTTAAATACTAATTCTATGATACTTAAATTTGATTTTATTGAAAAAAATTTCATCAAAGTCTTTTATTTTTACTATATACTCTTTTCTATATATAAAAGGAGTATATATAAATAAATTATACTATAAAAAGTGGATTTTGATGAAATTTTTCATGAAACTCATTTTTGAGTATCTTATAATCATTATTAGAGTATATTCAAAAGGATAAAGAGCTATAACAATATCATTTAAGTGGTATATAAGAAGTAGGAGTACATACTTCTAAAAGTATGGAAACATTTTTCTATACATATATACATTTATGTACGTATATGTATATATGTGTATATATATATATGTATATATAGGCACCATTGTGTCCCAGATAATTATACCACATACGTACATACGTACGTATGTATTTATATTATGGCTTAGGATCCTAGTGATACTGTTATGACCGGCGTCTCGTACCAACACCGGGCCCAGGCCAGTGGCTAGGCCGCACGGCGGTTAGGGGGCTGGACGCCCAGGGGAGATCTCCTTAGAGATTAGATTTCTTTAGATATTGCTTATTTCCTTAATTATCAGATCGTATTCGAATAGGTTTGCTAGGAAGTGGGATATATAAATCCCTAAACAGTATTGGAATAAAGGGAAGGCAATTATCTTGCCTGGCCTCAAGGGCTTTCCTCTCTCGCTTCCCGCCTCCCCTGCGCTACGCGCGCCGCCGCCCCCGGCCTGTTCATCACGGCGCCCCTGCCCCGTCCACGAGAGAGGTCCCGAACTCCTGCCCTCTGCCCCTACGCCTTGCGCAGCCGTGGTAGGATCCCTGATCCTATCAATCTGGTATCAATCATGCCGGGTGACGACGACAAGGACACGCAGCAGCAGGTGCCGCCGCCGGCTGCCACCGACGTCACGGCGAAGGCCCTGGCCAACATCGCCCAGCAGCTGGCCAACCTTTCTACCCGTCTGGCGTCCGTGGAGAACCAACAGACGTCCTCATCTGCCGGCGCCATGCCCCAGGGCTTTGCCTTCGGGATGCCAGGGTACGGCACGATGACGCTCTCAACGGCCACCGCTGCGCCCACCACCTCCACCGGCCCCCTGTACGCCGCGCCATCATCCATCGCGCCATCCGCACCTCTCCCAATCCACAAGATCAATTTTCCCCGCTCGCCTTCCCTGCTGCCCTCAATGGTGGCGCCGTCAGGGCCGCCGTTTCCACACTTGCTACCCCGGCGCCATCTACAGCAGGCGCGCCTTTCAGATTTGGCGTGCCCCGTTTCAGCAAGCTCGACTTCTCCTCCTATGACGGCAAGGAGGATCCCCTGAACTGGCTCAATCGTTGCGAGCAGTTTTTTCGTGTGCAGCGCACGCTCGACGCGGATCGAGTCTGGCTCGCGTCATACCACCTTACGGGTACCGCCCAGACTTGGTACTACGCCATGGAACAGGACGAAGGTATGCCGTCTTGGGAGCGGTTCAAGGACCTGTGCCATCAACGGTTCGGCCCGGCAATCCGCAGCAATCGCCTCGCCGAACTTGCTCGTCTACCCTTCCACGGCACCGTCCAAGACTATCAGGAGCGCTTCAACGCGCTGGTGTGCCATACGCCGCATCTCCTACCCGCCCAAAAGGCGGAACTCTTCGTGGGGGGCCTTCCTGAGCACATCCGTGTCGACGTCGAGCTCCGGGAGCCTCCGGACCTTCAGACGGCCATGCATCTGGCACGAGCCTACGAGCGCCGCGCTGCAGCCACCATGTCAGCACCGGCGCAGCGGGCTGCTCGCCCTTTTCCGCGGCCGTCGATGGCGCTACCTGCGCCGATGCGCGCCCCTGCTGCAGGCGCGGCTGCACCCGCGCTGTCCCCACCCACCGGGCCCCAGCGGCCGTTCCGCCGCTTGACGCCGGCCGAGATGACCGAGCGCCGTCGTCAGGGGCTGTGCTACAACTGTGACGAGCCGTACGTGCGAGGTCACCAGTGCCAGCGCCTGTTCTACCTCGAGGTCACAGACTACATAAGCGACGACATGGTGGCCGACGAGGGCGCCGAGGTGGTTCCGGGGGAGGTGCTGCTTGACGAACCAGTCGTCTCCCTCCACGCCATCATCGGCATCCGCACCAAGGAGACATTTCACCTCAACGCCTACATCCACGGTCACCGGCTCCTCGCCCACCTCGACAGCGGCTCCACCCACAACTTCGTCAACGCCGACGTGATGCGCCGCATTGGCCTCGTGACGTCCGACATCTCCATACGGGTCACGGTGGCCAACGGTGACCGCGTCGCGTGCGAGGGTCGGGCGCACAACGTGGCCATGCGCATTGGCCAGGAGGAGTTTTCCATCGACTGCCTCGGCATCGACTTGGGTGGTTTCGACCTCGTCCTCGGCGTGGACTACCTCCGGACGCTGGGCCCCATCCTATGGGACTTCGACGACCTCTGCATGGCCTTCAACCGGGGTGACCGCCGCGTCCTCTGGAAGGGCGTGGGCTCACCTCGCGACGACAGACGGCAGCCGTTGCTTCAAGCCATCGAGGGCTCGCCACAGCAGCCGCTGCTCGACCGTCTACTCCAGCAGTATGAGGCACTCTTCGACGTACCCAGCGGGCTTCCGCCGGTGCGCCCCTATGACCACCGCATCCACCTGCTACCTGGCACGGCACCGGTGGCCGTCCGCCGCCATGCTGGAGCAAGGTATCATACGGCCGAGTACCTCTCCGTTTTCGGCGCCGGTACTGCTGGTCAGGAAGCCTGACGGCTCATGGCGATTCTGCATCGACTACAGGGCGTTGAACGACAAGACGTCCAAGGACAAATTCCCGATCCCGGTGGTCGACGAGCTTCTGGACGAACTCCACGGCGCCAAGTTCTTCACCAAGCTGGATTTGCGGTCCGGCTATCATCAGATCCGGATGCGTCCGGAGGACATCGAGAAGACGGCGTTCCGAACCCATCACGGGCACTTCAAGTTCCTCGTCATGCCCTTCGGCCTCTCCAACGCGCCAGCGACATTTCGGGCGCTCATGAACGATGTCCTCCGGCCCTTCCTCCGCAGGTTCGTGCTCGTCTTCTTCGACGATATTCTGATCTACAGCTCATCCTGGTCCGAGCACCTGCAGCACGTCCGCCTCGTCTTCGACGCTCTGCGTGCGCACGGCCTCTACCTGAAGAGGTCGAAGTGTTCCTTCGGGGCGCCGTCGGTCGCCTACCTTGGCCACATCATCTCAGCCGACGGGGTCGCCATGGACAGCGACAAGGTGGTCGCCGTCTAGGTCTGGCCGGAGCCCCGTTCGCCTCGGGGCGTGCGCGGCTTCCTGGGGTTGGCAGGCTACTACCGGAAGTTCATACGGGACTTCGGTACCATCGCCGCGCCGCTGACACGTCTACTACGCAAGGACGCTTTCGCTTGGACGCCGGAGGCCGCGGAGGCTTTCGCGGCACTCAAGCGAGCACTCTCGTCAGGACCGGTACTGCAAATGCCGGACTTCGACAGGGAGTTCGTCGTCGACTGTGACGCCTCGGGCACTGGGTTCGGCGCCGTTCTACACCAGGGGGCGGGACCCCTGGCCTTCTTCAGTCGGCCGTTCGCAGCCCGCCACCACAAGCTGGCGGCCTATGAGCGCGAGCTCATTGGCCTAGTCCAGGCTGTGCGGCACTGGCGGGCGTACCTCTGGGGGCACCGCTTTCTCGTCTGCATCGACCACTACAGCCTGAAGTTCCTGCTGGATCAGCGCCTCTCCACCGTTCCCCAGCATCAGTGGATCAGCAAGCTGTTCGGGTTCGACTTCGCGGTCGAGTACCGCCCGGGGCGTCTCAACGTGGCGGCCGACGCACTCTCGCGCCGCGACACCGACACCGCCGCCGAAACAGCAGCACTGCACGCCCTCTCCGGGCCCTCGTTCCGCCTTCTTGACGAGATCCGCACCGCCACAGAGGCCGACGTCGAGGCGGGCCGACTACGCCGGCAACTGCTGGGCGCTTCCCTCGGTCCCCCATGGCGCACCAATGACGGCTTCCTAATCCACGGCAAGCGTATTTTCGTTCCGGCGCATAACGATTTGCGCCAGCAGGTTATTGCGCTGGCTCATACAGCCGGCCACGAGGGCATCCAGAAGACTCTCCAGCGCCTGCGCGAGGACTTCTATATACCGGGCGATCGGGTGCTCGTCCAGGATCACGTTCGCGCATGCATCACCTGCCAACGAAACAAGACACCAACCCTGCAGCCGGCAGGCCTCTTGCAGCCGCTCGAAGTGCCGTCCCAGGTGTGGGCGGACATCTCGATGGATTTCATCGAGGGTCTTCCCAAGGTCCATGGGAAGTCCGTCATTCTTACCGTCGTCGACCGCTTCTCCAAGTACGCGCATTTCATCGCCCTCAGCCACCCGTACTCGGCGGCGTCGGTCGCACGCGCCTTCTTCGAGGGCATCGTTCGGCTACACGACTTTCCCACTTCTATCGTCAACGACCGTGATCTGGTCTTCACCAGTCACATGTGGCGCGACCTCTTCAAGATGGCAGGCGTCAAGCTCCGCCTGAGCACGGCGTTCCACCCTCAGACGGACGGCCAGTCCGAGGTCGTCAACAAGGTGATCGCTATGTACCTCCGTTGCGCCACTGGGGACCGCCCGCGTGCCTGGGTTGACTGGCTTCCCTGGGCGGAGTACTGTTACAACACGTCGTTCCATACGGCACTCCGCGCCACGCCATTCCAGGTCGTCTATGGACGGCCACCACAGCCGCTGCTGCCGCACACCGCAGGAACTGCTCAGACGGAGGCGGTGGATACCCTCCTCCAAGCCCGTGACGCCTTCCTGACCGAGGTTCGCGAACACCTGCTCTAGGCCCAGCAGTATGCCAAGCGCCACTACGACGACAATCACCGGGAGCTGGTGTTCGCGGTGGGGGACTGGGTGTGGCTCCGTCTCCTTCACCGCCCGACGCACTCGCTAGATCACCGTCCCAGGGGCAAGCTTGGTCCACGCTACGCAGGGCCGTTTCAGGTGCTGGAATGCATTGGGCAGGTGGCCTATCGCCTCCAGTTGCCCGAGGGTGCCCGGCTCCACGACGTCTTCCACGTGGGACTGCTCAAACCGTTCCGCGGAGACCCTCCGGCAGCCCCTCCACCAATGCCGCCGGTGCAGGACGACCGACTGTTGGCCGCCCCGGAGCGCGTGCTGCGTGCCCAACTGCGCCGGGGCACCTGGCACGTCCTCGTCAAGTGGCAGGGATTGTCTATCGAGGATGCAACATGGGAGCTGCTGCAGGACTTCAAGGACCTCTACCCCGACGTTCAGCTCGAGGACGAGCTGTTTGCGGAGGCGGGGAGAGATGTTATGACCGGCGTCTCGTACCAACGCCGGGCCCGGGCCAGTGGCTAGGCCGCACGGCGGTTAGGGGGCTGGACGCCCAGGGGAGATCTCCTTAGAGATTAGATTTCTTTAGATATTGCTTATTTCCTTAATTATCAGATCGTATTCGAATAGGTTTGCTAGGAAGTGGGATATATAAATCCCTAAACAGTATTGGAATAAAGGGAAGGCAATTATCTTGCCTGGCCTCAAGGGCTTTCCTCTCTCGCTTCCCGCCTCCCCTGCGCTACGCGCGCCGCCGCCCCCGGCCTGTTCATCACGGTGCCCCTGCGCCGTCCACGAGAGAGGTCCCGAACTCCTACCCTCTGCCCCTACGCCTTGCGCAGCCGTGGTAGGATCCCTGATCCTATCAGATACATGCAACAGACGAGAGAACAATATCGTGGGTACTGTAGCGCGCGTGAACAGTACCCGTGTGGTACTCTAGCGACGCTAACTGTTTAGAGATAGAATCTTATGCATGTCTTTATACTTAGAATTGTTGGGTGTATATCTTTACATTATGAATAGTTGGATGCATATCTTTACATTAGGAATAGATAGATACATATCTTTATATTTAGATAGTATAGATATAATCTTATCTTTAGTTAATTGGTTGTATTAGGTCATATTAGTTACCATATTTTTAAGGGTTAACCTTATCTATATAAAAAGAAGAGCCGCACCATTCATAATCAAGTAATGAATAAACAAAGTTTCTAGTCTCTCCTATCTTCAACTAAGCCTCAGAACCTTGATGGCAGCATGGCCAGCGGTTCAAGGGCGAGTGGTCTACCTTTGGTCCTTGGATCCACCCCCAACTAGCACCGACCATAATATTTGGTATCAGAGCCAACTGCTGGTCCGCCATCAATGGCAAGTGTCGTGGCTACATACCAAACAGAGAGAGAGAGGGTATGGTAGTGGAGAGTTAAGTGAGTAATGGCTTAGGGCTTCTCCCCATGGCCTATGTTGTATATATATCCACATGGGAAGTACTTTTACAATTATATCCTTACATCCGAGTATTCCCCTCAAGGACACTCATGTCATTACACATGCCCCACTTTGGGCCTTATACTCCTCTAACAGGCCTGCTAGGCTTAGGTGGGGGCCACCCCTACAACAGGTGCCTCGCATGGTGAAGGGCTTCACGGGCCGAAGCCATGTCGCCGAGTCCTTTGGCCCCCTCCGTCCCTGCGGCCTGTGAGCTCCCTAGGTGGTTGGCGGAGCCTTATTTGCTGGTATGTTACTAGACCCGCGGGGGGGGGGGGGGGTGTGACGATGGGTGTGTTGGCAAAGCTGCTCCCTCACAGGGCCACTGGCAAAGCTGCCTCCCTCACAGGGCCCGCCAGTGGCGGGGTCAAAGCCGAAGCTGGAATTGGAATCGGAAATGCTGGCGGAGTTGAACGCGCTGGCAGAGATAGGCGAAGCGGGCCCCGAAGTCGTCGCGCGAGCGCCAAGTGGCAGCGGACCCCGACGTTGAGCGCCCTCGATTGGTGAATGATTGCCGGCCTGCATGTCAAAGACCTGGCTGGCGTGGCGCGAGACTTGAGGCGACGGCGCGGCTATACTGTGTTGCGACGTTTCTTGTTCCGCCGGTCCATGTGGCAAAACATGCTTGGCGCTGCGCGGGGCTTGAAGCGTCGCGGCCGCGCGACGCTGCGACGCTCCTCCGTCGGTTGAGCCTTTTCCGGTTGGGCTCCTGCTGGTTGAGCTTCCTCCGGTAGACGGCTCCTGCCGGTTGAGCTTCCTCCGGTTGGGCTCCTCCACTGATCGGGTTGCGCTGTTCCTGTATTGTACGGTCGGATGGATGGCCTCCCGCAAGCGCACCGTGCTCCCGTATGGAAATGGCAAGGTTTGACCTGTTCTCGTAGACAGATATGCTTGAGTTCATCTGTGTCCGCTGATTGTGCCGATTGGCGCTAACATCAGGGAATGTTGATGTACTGAAGCTTATCTGTCTATGAGAACCCGTCAAAACCTGCCGTAAATCAGCAATTGCATTCCCAAAGTACGGGAAACCCAGGCGGCTAGGTCCGCGCCGGTTTAGGCTTATGAGGTTGTCGCGTGAACTCTGAAGCCGAAGTGGCCGGCTGTGCTGCTCCCACGGCTTGAGGACGGCGGTTGGGTGCATTGTAGGTAGACCGGCGCTCGCTTGCCTTCACCCTCTGTTTCACCTGGAACATGTACCGAAGGGACGCCAGACTCCTGACGCGCGGGGCTGAATTGGGGGGGGGGGGCCCGGCTGGGTCCCAGAAATGTAGGCCAAACTGGGCGTTCTCGCGGAAGCACCGGGGGTGGGGTGAGCTTCGGCCTTGTTGCGTGGATCCGTGGCGTCGGGGCAAGGTACTCCCCCGCGAAGTGGGACCGGGAGCGACACCGGTCTTGTTGCCGAGGCAGAGCTTCCGTCGAAGCTGCCGCCGAGGTTGTTTGGCCTGTGGCGGCTTGCTGTTACACCCCGGCGCAGGGCCGAGGCACGGGGCCGAGCCGAGGTGGAGGGCAGAGTTTTTCCACTAAAGCGGAGACTCGCCCGTCTGAAGGTGCCGAAGTTGACGCGGCCCTGATGGAAACAGACCTCGCGCCCCAGACTCCCCTGGGTGCAAGGTGGCTGCGGCTTCGCTGTCTCCCTGCTAGGACGGGGGCTTGCTTGTCTGGAGTCGCGCAGGCCCGAGAAGGAGTGCCGGTTGGCGGTCCCGATGGGACGGGGTGCACGTCGGGGTCTCCGTTTGCTGTCCTTAGCCCCGCGGGCGCGAGCGTGTGGCGAGGTGGCCTTTCGCGGAGTCCGTGTGGCTTCCGACACCCTCGCCGCAGTTCCCTTCGCGTGGATGCAGCTAGAGTCGGGGTCAGGGCCTCGCCGCTGGAGCGGGGGCTCTTGTTGAACTGTTGCGGTTGATTGACCCCAAAAGTTGGTTGACACGCGTCGAAGGCTATAATGGGTCGTGCGACCTGTATTTAATTCCTGCGCTGGCCGACACGCGGTGGGATGCGATTGGCGCGCCGTGCGATGTTAGGCCCCTGTACAACCGCGGTCGCAAGTGGCATACGTGCGCCATCGCGACGCTTCGGCTTCGCTTATGTGGAGATGAGCAGTTGTGATCTACCGGTTGCGCTTACCGGTGATGGGGAGGCGAGGGGTATTTAAATACCCCGTGGTACCGCGTCCGCGCCTCCTTCACACGCTTTCCGATCGTTCACGCCGTCCCCTATACTTCTTCTTGACCGTGCGCTCCTTTCCATCATCGGGTAGCTCGTGGAGACCAATGGCGACCTGCGGCGAGCGTGCTCAGGTGGCCGGCGGCTACGCCATCCGCCGGCGGTTCGCGCCACTTGAGGTGAAATACGCGCTGGAGGAGCGCGATCCAACGGCGGCGGGCAGGTGGTGGACGGCGACAAAGAAGAAGGTCTGTACTCCGGCGATTTGGGCCGCACGCTCGTGACGGAGGATACGATCCAGGCGCTGCTGCGCGAGGGGAGGCTATCGGACCGCCAGGCGGTGCGGCTACCCGCCGATGACGAGATGGAGCCACACCCTGAGAAGTCGGAGGCGATCGTCTTCGTTGCCTACTTCGAAGCCGGACTCCGCATTCCGGCCGCGGCGATTGTTGGCGATGTGTTGCGGACCTTCAAGCTGGAGTTGGCGCAGCTGACTCCGAACGCAGTGGCTCGCCTCGCCGTATACAGCTGGGCCCTGTGCTCGGAAGCGTGCTGGCCCAGCGCCTCAATGTTCGCATACTTGCACGAAGCACGATGTCAGCCGAAGGAGCGGAAGGACGGGACGCTGTCGAACTTTGGCAGCGTCAACTTCGTTTTGCGGGCATCATGCGGAAGCTCTTCCCCGCGAACTCGACGCGAGGGAAATGGGAGTCCAACTGGACGAGACGGTGGTTCTACCACCGTGTGGCAAGTGGTAGCGGCCTTGAGTGCACGGGCCGGCCGATTGCCTTCAAGACCACGCCCGGCCTAACCCTCGACCACGAAGATAGGCGAAGGGCGCGCAAACTTGTGGGGGTCACTGCCCGCTTCAATATGCGCGACCTCGCCGAGGAGTACATAATGTATGGCGTGGCGCCGCTCGCCTGTGATTGGCGCCTCACCGCCGGAAACTTCGGGACGACAACGTTCAGCCGTCCGTTTGTTCACTACCGGCGCCAGTTGGTCATCGTAAGCCTCGACCGCGCCCTCCCCTTCGTTCGTATGTACCGCGTCGTGTCTGATCGCGCTCTTTGTGCCGCGTAGGAACTCGCCTAGAGGACGCGGAGCGTGCAGCGCGCGTGTTCCTTGGGCCATACACCATCAGGGAGCACGAGCAACGCACGGCCGCGACTGCGAAAGCGGGATTAGGGCGGATAAACCGCGTGTGCGAGGTCCTGGGTCTTCCCGTGCCGGATCGCGCCCCTCCAGCCCCGCAACACCAAGACGATGATGTCGCAGGGACAAAAGCGTCGTTCCGCAAGAGGACCCGGACTGTTGCGACCATGCCCTGCACAACGGCTGTCGTCGCTCCCGTCGGCGCGGCGAGCGCAGAGTCGGATTCAGCGAAGTACGTCGACTCAGACTTGGAGGAGGGCGCGGGTACTGGTGGCGAAGGCGCCAGGGGTGGGGGGCGCGCCGTGGGTTACCGAGAGAGGGGAGCCTCACCGCCCACGACGGTCGCCGAGGCGGAGCTGGCGTTGGTTGGCGGCACCGGGGCGAAGTCCTTGTCCGTGGCCACGATCGTGCCGGGGCTGCCCTCCGCGGGGGTAGGTGGGGCGCGGTCTTTGCCAACAGTGGCGGCCGAGACAGAGGTGCCCCCCGCGGAAGTTACAAGGGTGGGGTCCCCGCCCGCCGAAGTTGTGGCTGCGGAGGCCTCCTCTGCGGGTGCTGCTACTGCGGAGGCCCCTTCGGCAGTGACTACCAAGGTGGGGCCCTCACCTCCGGCGAAGCGGCCACGTCTACCATCCTCCCTTCACCGGACTTCGAGGGGGTTCGCCGTAGCGACCGGCATTGGGAGCTTATGGGACTTCGCCTCGTACACCGAGGTTCCCCTGTCGCGCGCCCTTCCGGCTCCTCAGACCGCAGTGGCCGTGGCGGGGGAACGGGTGTCGTTGGGTCTCATCCCTGAGGTCCCTTGGCCCTGCGGGCCGGCGCCGTCTGCCGGGGCCGGTGTCGTCGCTACCCCGCCCGGGGTTAGGGAGGCGTCCCAGCGAAGTCCTCCACCCGCCATTGAGGGTAGGCTAGTATGGCATACCTTTAGTGTAATTTTCCCATGTCTTGTAGGGCTCTGACCGGTGCCTTCTCCTGCAGCGGCACTTATCCCAGAAGAAGAGGTGCCCCCTGAACATGGGGGTCTTGGTGCTGACGATGCAAACGCCGTGCGCCCAAGCCCAGCAGACTTCGTCCCTCCATCGGATGAGCTGAGGGCATGGCGCGGGATTGCGGACGATGCGGCCGCCAGCATTGGCCAGCAAGCGCTGCAGACCTATGGGACGGGGCGCCTTGGGGATGCGTTAGAAGTGTCAGGAGTGAGGGTAAGCACCTGTCCTTAGGACCACCCCTGGCCATGCAACACTTGCTAACTTCTTTGCCGCGTAGACACTCGTGTTGGCCCAGGGTCTGCAGGCGGCTTACGCCCGTGAGCGAGGGGCACTGCAAGGCAGGCTGCAGGCCGCCGAAGGGGAGCTTCGTGAAGCTGCGGGGGCGCGCTCCGCCTAGGATGCCCGTATCTGCCGCTTGGAGGCGGAGTGCGTGGGGACGAAGGCGCACACCGAGGAGTGCGTCGCTGTAGCGCGGGAGTCGGCCGCTGAAGCGGCGCGGCAGAAGCTGCGGCGGAGCGGGACGGCCTTCTGCGGCAAATCGCTGCGCTGGAGAAGGAGAAAGGCGAGCTTGCCTTATCCCTGGCCGAGCGGGACCGGGCCCTGGGCGACGCTTCGGTGGCTGCGTGGGATGCCATGCTTGCCCTGGAGGACACTCTCCGAGGGCTCATCGCCGAGGTGCCAGACCACTCCTTCGGGCCGGAGGAGCTATCCCGTACGCTCCGATGGATCGGAGACGCAGCCAACATTACGCGCGACGCCGCGACGACCTTCGGCAACCATTGTTCGTACGTGACTTCGTGCCTGATCTGCGCGCTCCTGCGACACCAGGGCTGCCAGCACGTCAACAGGCTGGCTGATCCACAACTGGAGATGCCTCCCGGGGCCGAGGTGATGTCCGGCGCCGTCCGCACCGTTCGCCGTCCGGTGCGGTTTTTCCACGAAAGGATTTGGGAATACATCGGGGCGGATGCGGCGAGGGTCGAGCTTCGGAACAACCTGTACGGCGAGGGTAACCTTGGCCAATGGCTAGACGAAGTCCCGCGGCGCGAAGTAGGCGGGCCCCGCGAGCTCGGGGGGCAACGCAAATCCACAGGTGTGAAGGCGTGGCCTTCGCTCGTTGGTGTGTGTTGTAACATGAGCCCTTCTGCCTTATTAATAAAGTACAAGTTGCCTCGCCCATATTCTGACTTGCGTGCCCTCGTGTCTCGAGCAGCTATCCGACCGGCTGCTAGTTTCCGACCTTGTGACCCGACGACACCTGCGACGCTGGCGGAGGGCCGAGGAATCGCTAGACTTCTGGGCCAGCCGGACTTCTTCGGGTGAAGCCATGGTGCGAACATAAGTGAAAGAGAAGCCTGCCGAGTAGCGGCCCCTGACACCCAAAAAATGCCTATACCCTTATGTCGTTTCCTTGTAAACATCTTTTGATGAATATTAACGAAATAAAATGGTGTTGTTCACGCTTCCGTCCTCGTTTGCAATTACGCGGTCCCCCTGTAGATTGGCGATGCTACAGCACGCCCGCCGCAGCAGACACTTTACCCGAAGTAGACATACGGGCGCGGGGCTAGCGCCGCGAGCGCTCCGTCCCCTACCCCTCGAAGCGGTGGCAGCGGAGCTGGCGCCTAGGTCGAGGTAGACGCGCGAGCGCTCCGTCCCCTACCCTTCGTGGCGGTGGCAGCGGAGCTGGCGCCTAGGTCGAGGTAGACGCGCGAGCGCTCCGTCCCCTACCCTTCGAGGCGGTGGCAGCGGAGCTGGCGCCTAGGTCGAGGTAGACGCGCGAGCGCTCTGTCCCCTACCCCTCGAAGTGGTGGCAGCGGAGCTGGCGCCTAGGTCGAGGTAGACGCGCGAGTGCTCCGTCCCCTACCCCTCGAAGCGGTGGCAGCGGAGCTGGCGCCTAGGTCGAGGTAGACGCGCAAGCGCTCTGTGGGGGCCAGCCTCTAGTGCGTCTCGTCAAGACTCACGGCGTAGATCCACGCTTTATCTATACTCCGTAGAGTACGCGTAAAGATAACACCCATGCTCGTGCGGGGGCACGTCCCCCCACGCGCCTTTATTTATCTTTGTTTGTACTTGCGAGAAGCAAGAAAAATTGTGCAAACGGTGGACTTTATTAAATTCCCGTTTGCGCGGGTGAGCGGTTACAAAAGGCGGGGTATCGACCACTGACCACTTAGGGACGGGAACAGCCGCCGCTGTCGTCGCCCGGTGATGATGTGGGGCACGGCGGGAGCCTCTGCTACCGGGACAACTTGTCCGCGGGGAGTGCCAGGCGCTCTCGGTGGCCGCCCGAGGCCTCCTGAGCCGGGTGGGAAAGTAGACGCGCCTGCATTGCTACCACCCACCACCCGGGTGGCGCTGTTGGCGATTGTTGCGGTGCCTGCTGCGGGGTTACCCACCATACGTGGAGCGGTTTCGACGGCCGTTGCGACGGTGGCGGGGTTGATCGTCGCGGCGGTGGTGGCGGGGTCGATCGTCGCGGCGGTGGTGGCGGGGTCGATCGTCGCGGCGGTGGTGGCGGGGTCGAGCGGCGCGTCGTTAGCGTCGGTGTTCACAATCGTCGCACTCGCACCGCCACCCGTACTTGCGACTGCCAACGCCGAAGCCCTGGTATTGACGCGAGATTTCGTCGCTCCCCCTTCTTCTTCGCCGCCGATGGTGGAGCTTTCTTTAGTGCCATCCTCCTTCGGATTTGAAGGCTTACCCTTGTCCTCCCCACGGACGGCGCCAACTATCGTGGCTACAGACCAAACAGAGAGAGAGGGTATGGTAGTGGAGAGTTAAGTGAGTAATGGCTTAGGGCTTCTCCCCATGGCCTATGTTGTATATATATCCACATGGAAAGTACTTTTACAATTATATCCTTACATCCGAGTGTTCCCCTCAAGGGCACTCATGTCATTACACATGCCCCACTTTGGGCCTTATACTCCTCTAACAAGCCTGCTGGGCTTAGGTGGGGGCCACCCCTACAACAGGAAGCAATGGGGGTTCAGATCCCATGAAGGCCCAAACTTTACGATTCCACTACCTAGGCCTTCTAACCTTAGATGGCAAGGAAGATCCGCAACCTTGGTTGAATCGCTTTGAGCAATTCTTAAAGTAGCAGCGGATGATAGAGGAAGAGGAGTGGTTAGTATAGCTAGGACTGTGCATTCGGTTAGTTCGGTAAAATCGGTTCGGTAAATACGGTATATACGGTAAATACGGTATTGTTAGTTCGGTAGTATACGGTATTTTTGAAAATACGGTTCGGTATCGGTAAATCCCATTTTATTTCAGTGCGGTATCGGTAAATACCATATTTACCAAAGTTAACGCAAATTGCAAACAATATAGTAACTAGCAAGTTTGCGCATGTTTAATTTCCATGTGTGGATTAACAAAGTAAGCATGCAGTCTAACGCCAGTCGTATGATTTACCTTTGCGGGCTAGTGATAGGATATGCTAATAGCATTAGTAGTCGTAGATGTGGAAGGATGAGATGTCATCAACAATAATCTTGTCAGATGATGCATGAAATTAGGCTATACCTCAGTCTGCTACTTTGTTGTCAAACCTATATAGGATAATAGGATATTAGCTCACTGACAGAGGGAGACGAGACGATGCGCCTGTGGGATCAATGAGCGCTTTAGATAACGAATACTAAATATCCTGCGAAGACAAAGTAGCTACAGCCTGCAGGGAGGGCCCAAGTCTCCATCCATTCCCAAGTAATAAGAAGAATACAAAGTAGCTACAGCCTGCAGGGAGGGCCCAAGCCCAACTCCATCCATCCGGACTCCGGAGGGGAAGCTTCGGTTTGTTCGGTTTTTGTTCGGTTTTTCCCCGAAAAAACCGAACACCAAAAAAACCTAAAATATAAAAACCGAACCGAATACCGGTCAAACCGAGTTGACCGGTTCGGTTCGGTTTTTTGGCCCGGTTTTGCGGTTCAGTTTTTTTTGCACAGCCCTAAGTATAGCACCACCTGACAGGGATGCTACCCTGTGGTACCAGCAGCTAGAGTGTGTGCTCGGGGTTTAGACATGGCCAAGTTTTGTTAAACACATCAACCTCTGTTTTGCCACCACTATCGCGCCGTCTCCATCCACACGTGAAGTCTCCACTGAGCCAATTACTGTGGCTTCCGATGCATGTCTTTATATTTAGAATAGTTAGATGTATATCTTCATATTAGGAATAGTTGGATGCATATCTTTATACTATGAAAAGATAAATGCATATCTTTATATTTATATAATATTGATATGATTTTATCTTTAGTTGATTGGTTGCATTAAATTATATTAGTTTCCATATTATTAAGGGCTAACCTTATTTATATAAAGGGAAGAGCTGCACTATTCATAAAAAAGTAATGAATAAACAAAGTTTTTAGTCTCTCCCCTCTTCAACTAAGCCTCAGAGCCTTGACGATGGGATGGTCGGTTGTTTAAGGGCGAGTGCCCTACCCTCAGTCTTTGGACCCGTATCCAACCAACACCGACCACAACAGCCTAGGTCAATGTAATTTAGACTGGAAAAGATCAGATTGTATACACAGGCACACATTGTTAGCAAATTAGATTTCATTCAGGGATAAAACTGAATTTGTTTTGATATATCTATCTTAGGCTCTATTTTTTTTTCTTATTAAACAGTTGGACAACGATGCCAGCGACTTGGGTGTAATGAGGTTGTTGAAGGCCAGATGGTGTTCTGCAGAAGTCACCGTGTAGGCCAGCGATGCCAAATGCTTGGCTGCCCTCATATTGTACCAGATGGCTCAACTTTATGCATGTCCCATGGTGGAGGTCGCCCACAAGGTGAACCTGGTTCTAGTGCAGTAGCATGCACCAAATCAGAGCTATCAATCAAGTACGAAGGAGATAGTGGATTCAGAGTAATGGGAAATGCTGGGAATGCTCTGGGCAGCACAGGAATCGATAATCTTGATGGTGAAGTTGTGATGTGCAAGTATCAAGGATGCAGCAAGCGAGCGCAGGGAAATACAATGTATTGCAAGGTCCACAGCAGTAGCTCAAAGGGCTGCATGGTTCAAGGTTGTGCAAAGGGTGCACATGGAGGCACACCTCTGTGCATTGGTCATGGAGGAGGCAAGCGCTGTGCAGTCACTGGATGCCCCAACGCAGCATGTGGAAGCAGTCAAGGCCGCACCGACCGCTGCGTGAGGCACGGTGGTGGCAAGAGGTGTAAATTTGATGGGTGTGGGAAGGGTGCTCAAGGGAACACAGTTTTTTGCATTGCACATGGTGGGGGGAGGCGGTGCAAGTTTGAAGGATGCGGGAAGAGTGCACAAGGGCAGAGTAATTACTGTATCAAACATGGTGGCGGCAGACGCTGCAAGTTTCAAGGATGTAGCACGAGCGCAAAATGGGGAATGGACTTTTGCTCTATGCACAGGAAGAGTTTATTGAGTGGCAGTGATTCTGGCCATGAAATGCTGCCAGCAGCACCGCCAAAGCGTCGGGCCAAGAAGGTGAAGAGCACGGTTGAGCCACCTGGTATCTCCAGTGAGGCTGTCACCATTTCAGCTATGCCTGGAAGTGGCATGCCCAAGATGGGCATTATCCATGTAGGTGCTGGTGGTTCGAACCATGACAAATCACTGGCTGCCATGGTTCGGCAACAACCGCTTCAGTCCTCCACAAGATCCTCGCCACCATCTGGATTGACGGCTTCAACAGAGGGTGAGGCAGCAACAAGGAGCCGCCCATTATTTGGTCTATAGATCAAATCATGGTCATTGCAGAGGTGGTTTGCATAGAGTTGTTAAACCAGACAATCGTAACTGTGTTACCAAGTGTAGATCTTGCGTCTCTTAGGAGATCCAGTGTGTCTATATTAACATGCTTTGACTGTCAGTTGACTTCAGTACAACTGTCCATTGTAGATTACAATTTCTTTCGTCTTTCATCTGCTCGATGTCTTTATTGTGAAAGCTGTAGTGGGTCCAGATAATCTGAACGAAATTTGCAACAAATTTGGTTGATCTGCATAGACTCGAATTTGGTTCAGAATTCTTTCCTTTTGTTTTGATTAATGTGAAGTGTATATAGTATATACAGTAGTTATTAATAAATAGGAGCAACACGGTAGTGTTAGTGCGTAACACTCGCTATCAACATACCGTGAACAGCTGAAACAACTTTCCAGATGAAAGCATCCGTTGGAGCCCAACGTACAGAACAGAATTCTAGCACTCCAAAGAAGATGGCTCGATGTGCACAAATCAAGAAGAGTTGGAAATCATGGCGAGAGACTTCTCAAAAGGGCTTTTTCACAGCTCCGTAGAGGACAAGTAAAAGTTTAAAGCTTGGGGGAATGACATGCGTCATTTTTACATATATTTTCCTGGCACTTTACCCTATTATTTTCCACATTTTTAGACCATTCAACATGATTTACACACTTATCCATAATTCATTGTTCGAAGGGGACTATTTTACATTTTTGTAATTTTTATGTAGACCAGTGCGATTGAGGCAAATAATCTTCAAATTCGGCATCTAGGACTGCTCCGTACAGATGCACGTGTCACCGCGGACGCGTAAGATCAAACCACGAAGAAAACGAAGCTATGGAGGTCTAAATCAAAAGAAATCAAATTGGGGGAAGAACTTGATTACAATTCTTGAAAATCTAGAGGGCTAAATGGCAAAATAGCTAAAATTCCCCACTACCTCAAAACCCCAGTCGCTGGCCATGGACAAGCTCAAGCCCAGCTTGCTTCTTCCTTAACCCCCATTTGCTCTCCCCTCCTCTCTTATCTAGCTCTGACCGCCGGCAAGTGTCGGGTCACAGCTTGTCGGTGCGCCCCTACCGCTCCTCCACTGTGCCTTCTCATCACCTCAGCCATCCCCAGCACTGCTCTCTCTTCCCTCTTTCTTCTCACCACCGGCCGACCACTCTCACATCTCCATCCTCCAATTTGTGTCCCCTCCTTGCACCCTACTACCTCCACGCCGCCCCCAAAATCCCTTACTCCACTAGCTGTCGTCACGCCACTTCCCTCTCCCCTTGCGCCACCGCCACCACCTCTTAGTAGGCCACTGCCACATTCAACTCCTTAGCCCCTACTGCTTCTCCTCTGCTACCTATTCTTGTCCTCCCCTTTGCTACTGCACCACTTCCCTCTGCTTTTCCTCTGCATCTAGCACGCAACCAAGCACCGGCCACCACCTCCTCTTGGCCGCTGCCTCTCTCCGTCCACTGTAACTACAGCCAGCTGCTGCACCGATTTGCATTGTCTTCAACAACAGCAACTGCTGACCCCTCCCTCCTCGGCTCCACTTCACTGACGGCCTCACCTTCTTTCATGCTTCCCCCTGCTACTGCTCCATTTCTCGATTGATGCCCTATTCCCTTCCTCTTTTTTACTATTCTTAATTACTTCTTAGTGATTGTTATTGTTATCTTTTAATCCTTATTAATTTTGCACTTGAGATTGTGATGTGTAATATGTGTGGTTGTGATCAGTGCTATGCTTTGTGGTGTTAGTGAGTGTTGATGATTATGTTGGCAAATGTTCAGTAATAATAACTCTGATTTGTGTTGGCAGAGAATATATGTTAACTGTTAGTCTTTGTTTATGGTGAATGTGTGCGATTCATGTGTACGAATGTCCAGTATTTGTGTGTTGTCTTGCGAGATTTAGCTAGCCGGCAACTGTACCCTTCCCATTGCTGTCTCGACCCCCCTCCTTGCTTGTAGACTCCCTCTTTTCTCCTTTCTGCGGTCTGTCGATAGTTAGATTGTGCAGCGTTCGTCATAGTTCTGTGTTTGTGTTGTCCTACCGCCACCATCTTCTTAGCCGTTGACCATCTTCCCCCTCTCTCTCTGGACTCCCTCCATGCTTCTCAACTCCCTTCTTTCTTGCAGTCAGTAGCTAGTTAGGTCGTCGTTCGGTAGTCGTGTTTGTTCGTGTATCTCTCATCGTGTTGTTTGTTCAGTCATGCGACGTCAATTTGCACAGTCGATCGTCCTGTTTTGTATTGATCATTTAGTTTGTTGGTGTTTCGTTCATGTGAATTAGGGTATGTTCGATTGTTTTTCTTAGTTCATTTGGTTGATTCAATAGTCGTTTTGGGTTTAGTTTTCCACTTATCCCCCATTTCGATTGACTTAGCTTTAGCCGAGCACTAGTAGCCTCAGTCTAGTCCCTGTGGAGAACATGACACTCCCGCTATTTTAGTGGCAACCCATGCACTTGCGGGTGTGCAATTTTTGCATGATCAGGATCGTGCGTAAGAAACCGAGCCGAAGAGAAAAGGCACGGTCGGGGGGGGGGGCTTATAGGTACGTTGAGGGCAGAGTGCGCATTCTTCCAAGCGTGTCGGATCCGGATTTTTCAATCCAGAATCCCCTGTGAAACATCACACTATTCCTATGATCAATAGATAGTGCTCACAGGTATATTGCTACATCATTTCATACATCGCATGAAGCATAATTAAATCATTATATTACATCTCAGAGTTTGAAATACACCACGTCAGGCGACAGTTTTTACACAAGGGCCGACCAGGCCAAATATCTACATACAAAAGGCACAGCGGAAATATAAGCCAAAATAAGACCATAATCCACAGGCAATCGACTTAGGGGTTAGTGTGTGCAATGTATATTATCTTGACTTAGGTAATATATGTGCACACAATCTCCATTAAGTCTACTTGTCTAGGACCCGAAATCGTAGAAGCCGCCCTAGTTTCCATCGTTTTTCCTCCATCTGCAGTAGGGGTATCTTCATATGCATAGTGGTCTTGGGTCCCGGTTTCGAATTTTAGTAATGCGAGGGTGAGCACAAATCCACTGTGCTCCGCAAGCCAATACACAGAATGCAATAAATAACATGCATAGTTTATCAAGGGAAGACTTGGGTTATTTTATTTGCCATCAATCGCTTTTAAAATATGTTACTTAGTAAAGACCTAGCATTTTGGACTTAAAACATAATGTGTAAAATAATGTATTAATAATAGCGGTCCAAATACCATCCACCGTTACATGGCGTCTGCACCATATGCTACCTTTCAGCGTTATAATGGCTTACATTATGACTGGGACGACACCCAGGGCAACACAAATTAGGGCTTTCCATTGCCCACCACTTTTCCAATTCCACCCTCCAAGATGTTTGAAATAGAACTATATCTGGTTAAGTTCCCATTTTCGCCCCTGACCGTGAGCACGGCTATTCAAATAGTTTTAACTCTACAGAGTTTGCACATTTTACCCACAAGAGACGATCTACTCGTTGCCCTACACGATTCCTTAGTCATGCGGTTGAGTAGACCATCACAGTAACTTTTCAAAGTACCTCGCCCCTTCCATCATCTCACCCATATGGGCTTCTCCCATTTGCGGTGGGTCCCATAAGTTGTGCGGGATGTTCTACCCCTATGCGACTAGCAATTGGACTACCCACACTGACTAGCTCGTCGCGGTAAACTTCACCCTCAACGTGTGTCCCATTCAAGTCATCACACAGACAGCCACTTGCACTACCTCACCTCCTTCACCAATGAGATGACTTCTAGGGTCTAGTAAATCTACTAAGCCAAGTTGTACTTTACAGACTTGTGGTTGTACTTATATTACACAGAAGGTCATGACAAGATTCAGTCCTTAGGGTTATCTGGGCAGTTCTAGCACTAACCACACTCTTGTGCACCACTGCACCAGCCCCCGAACCATCCGCCCAGATATTTAAGCAAGTTAGGGTTTTTGGGAGCATAAAATAGTCATATCAAAATATACCCGTCATTTCCACCATGACTTCCCAAAACAGATTCTCATGATTAAAAGTAATACTTAGAGCATTTTAGTGCCCCCGATTGTCTAAGCGGTACTAAGCAGTGGCGTATATTTATGGACTTATTTTCGAAAATCGTATCATTATAGATTTCACTAAGGTGACAAGGTTCAGATATTCAAGTGTCCAAAATGAGTGTAATACTAGCAAGATCATTAGTGGGCATATAACTAGAATATGAAATTCAACATGAATTTGCACATAAAATAACATCATGCAATTTGCTAATTTAAAACGATATTAATTTGCAGAAAATGTAGGTTCAACATGATGAAAGTATTGCCTCGCCTTGGTCATAACTGACTTGGTCTTGATCGTCGAAAGTTGCTTCGGCCTCAGCCTCTTCCTCCTGAGCTTTGTACGCTAATTTTACTTTGTGCAAAAATTTGGATAAAAATCAGTAAACCAAACAAATTCTCACAAAAATTCAAACGAGCTTAAAAATTATGGTTTCAGTTCCATTGGATAGATATTGAATTTATATGAATTTAGAAATTTGTTTCACTCAATTTGGAGTTAAGATGAATAAGTTATGCCCTTTTGAAGTTCTCAGTTTAAATAAATCCGAAAAATAATTAAAATCTGACAGCTGGGGCCCACATCAGAATTTTAATTTTTCTTTTATTTTTATTTTCCCTTCTCTGCACCTATGACAAGTGGGTCAGGTTACTGTTTTAATTAAAGGGGCATAGCCCACATGTCAGTGAGTGGTTTGGACTAACTAACCAGCATTAGCATTAATTACTCATCATTAATCATAATCTAACTGTCTGAGCCGTTGGATACTGTATGTCTTATTCCTCCGACCGACGCTTAGTGAGCTCGCCACAAGCGGAGGAAGCGGCGGTCGGAGCTAAGCATCCCCAAAATGGGGTGCTCACGCCCGCGCCTACCCGAAGACGGAGTCTCGCTGGCTAATTCGGCCAGGGCGTTGGCCGACGACGACCGTGGGCTGCGGCGGAACAGGGGAATGGAGGCTACGGCGTCGCACAACACCAGAGCTCAATTAAACGAGAGGGAAGCATCTAGGTGAGCTCGGGAGCCTACCTCGAGGGTCGGTGTGGCTCGGGAACGACGGTGGCGAGCTGGCGGCGTGCGACGGTGACGGGCGAAGGAGGCGCACGGTGCGGGTGAAATGCAGGCGACAGGAGGTCCGGTAGAGGAGGGGAACGACATCGCGGTGCTTTGGGGGTTCTTCAGTGAGGAGGAATCGAACCACGGTGGTGCCAATCGGCAGATTGCTCACCGGCCGGATTTGGGGAAGAAGCTGTCGCTGGCGAGTTGTGAGGCACTGGAGGCTAATTGGTTCGGGTGGGAGAAAGAGTGAAGTGCGACGAAGTGACCGGGAATGGAGAGCAGGTTTTTATAGCCGCGAAAAGGCGACGGCCGACAGGGGAGTCGTTGGCTGTCGGCTGAATGGCGTGGCGGCGTTTCTACAGTGTAGGTATGGCGTGACTTCACAGTGGCTGTGTCAGTGCAGTTGGTGATGCTATGGCTGAGGTGGATGCGACGGGGCGGGGAAACTGGGAGCGACGACGGTTCGACCGGGGAGCACTGTGGCAGTCGTCAACAGTGTGGGTGCGAGGCAGGCGGTGACCGACGGAGTTCGCAAGGTGGTGGCGAGGAGCGAGCGGCGATAGAGTGAGCGAGGCGCGGCTTCGGCTTTGCCGGAGCGAACTGCAGAGGGGGGAGGGTTGGGCCGACTCGGCCAGGCCGATTCATTTTTTATTTGTTTATATATACACACATCCACATGTGTATGCTTATCTATTTTCATATATTTATTTATTTATTTTCTTCTATCTATTTATTTATTATGGTATATGTTTATGTATACATAATTATTCACCCCTTTTATTTATTATTAACTTTATTATTATTATTATTACTATTATGATTACTTGGCCCATTGAATTTTATATTTTGATTCAAATCATACTCTTTCCCTTTTTGATGGATCATCTTTTCATATTCGATTTTCAAAATATAATTTCTATTAATTCCCCATTTCCTTCATAATTTTCTATTAGTTTTATTTTTTATGATTTTCTCCATTTGTTGGAACCTCAACCAAA
Organism: Dendrocalamus latiflorus; assembly: GCA_017311315.1. NCBI lineage: Eukaryota > Viridiplantae > Streptophyta > Magnoliopsida > Poales > Poaceae > Dendrocalamus > Dendrocalamus latiflorus. The sequence continues at coordinate 19,035,313 of CM029660.1, forward strand.
ATTCAAAGGAAATCCACAAAATTCAAATATCGAAAGATACATTTAAAAATAAATTCAAGGGCTATACATTTTCCCAAAATTCAAAATTTACAGATGTTACAGAGTGCAATCGAGCAGCGTGGTCGAATACTTGTTGTGGAACGTGAGGTGCGGAAGGAGACAAGGGGTAGAAATCCCTCGTGTTGAGGCGACGGGTTGGCGGGGTTGGTAGCAGTAGGGAGAGAACTGTGGGTGTGGTGTCAGAAACTGGGGGCAACTCAAGCCACGACCATGGCAGAGCTAGCGCAGGTGCATGAGGTGGAAGACGAGTACTGCGATCAGGCCCCACACGACAGTGAGAGGGAACCTAGTAACTTCCTAATAGCACTAAAGTTCAAGAGAAGAAATACTTGACTACGAAAATTTTAGTTTGCGCCTACCCCCTAGTTGCTATAACTGATCCTTCAATTATACTAGATACCCTTCTTTATTAAAAGGATACAATGAGTCCAATTGAATCTCTGATGCAGGTGAGCTCAGAACAACAAAATGGCTGTGTTTACTTTAGCTGATGATGTACTTTCATAGAGTTCTCGCAAACCGACCATATTACCATAGAAGCAGAACTTGTAACACTTGACACCGACACTATTGACGCTAAATGGCTAAGAGTGCTTCTGTTAGACTTGCCGTTGATTGAGAAACTAACACCGATAATCCTAATGTACTACGATAATTACATGGTGTTGGCTAAAGTTACGAGTATTGAGGATAATATGAAATCCTCCAAATATGTGAAGCGCAGGCTTAAATCTATCAAAAACTATGGAACTCCGAAGTGATTATTGTTAATTATATTCGCACTAAGAAAAATCCGGCAGATCCTTTCACAAGGGGGCTAGAATAGAAAGCAATTTTTGTTGCATATATGGATATAAGAACAATGCCCATTCGAGTTATATCACAATGGTAACCCATACCTTTTTGATCAGAGATCTCGTGACTATGGCAATAGGAAAAATAAGTTGAGGTTATAACAAGAGAGTATATATCAATTGTACATGTGTCCTAATAAATAAAATACTCTTGACTGTATAGAAGGTTGGCATAAAACATTAACGTCTTCTGTTGTCCAAATAAGGAAAGTGTATTAGCATGCAGGATACCGAGAAAGATACACCAACTTGAGACTAACTGTGTTGTTGCAGTTCACAAGAATAGGGCATTTTCTAGAAAGCTCATGAGCAGATAAGGGAGCATGTCCATATAACGCTCCATTTAGGCGGGTTTATTGGCAGTCTAATATAAGTTGAAATTTCAAGTGAAGTATAACCACAAAAAAGTTATGAATTCAAGGCATAGTCTATTCATCAGCTATGGAAAGAAGAATCTTGCTATTCTAGATGCAAGTTCAAACCGTATGGGACTTACAGTAAAAGGCTAGTATATTAACGGTACTTTAGTACAATGTCTTTGACATCTTTTTGCTCCATGCTTTGGAATTGGTGGGGGATTGTTAGAAATTTGGCCCATATGAGTGTCAGGCTCATTTCCTATAATTCCAAAGCTAGCACGGTTTAGTACCACATTGCTAAGGTAAGATATAAGAGATCAATTTATAAGATGGAGTCATTTCTACTCCATGAAACATGTGACATAGCATGAGGAGACTTTGTCTAAACACGCACATTTGCATGCACGCACGCGCATATTCGCATGGTAAATCACGTGACTTGTTGTAACATCCCAAATTCTAGGCAGTTCAAAAAATGAGTATAATTTAAATTTTTTTTGCTTGCATCTTATTTCCTTGGATTTTGATTGAAGTTCCTTGGCAAAAGTAATTTGTAAACACTAATTTTGGAAAGAAATATACGATGAATGAAATTCAAAATTGAATTAAAAATCAAATCTAAAAAGATGATCTATAAGGTGACATAAGAGAATTTACATTAAAGACCATTTGAAAAACTCAATAATAGGTTCATAGTGCTGGAAATAAAATTTTGAACATTTTTCTAAAAATCACCAAATCAAAATAATGCTCTTTAATAAAAAAAAGTGGCATTTGAAGAATTTTTAAAAATATTTAATAGATAAAATATTGGAAAAATTACAAAAGATTCTACACTATTCTAGGAGCCTCCACAAAGATTTTTAAAAATTTTTGGAGCTCATTTGCTATTATTAAAATTTTCACAATGCTTTCAGCCGAGCCAAACCACCTTCGTCCCTCAGCCTTTTCTGCCTTCAGCTTTGCGAAAGCATAATCTCACAAAATACGCTTCTCTCTATTCAATTAAATTCTATCACTGATGAGTGGGACCAAACCCCACCCGTCAGGACCAATCTTCTCCTCTCGTTGACACGCCATGCTGGCACATCGGGCATCACCGTCCACCTCGCACTCACACCATGGCCAACTGCATATAGAGTTGTGCCACACCTTCACCAAAGCCTAGATGCTCGCCACCAGCCTTGAGCTCCCTTCCCCAGAATCCCCTCTACCTCTACCTACCACTATCTGAACAGTCCCATCACCAGAGCAACCCCGAGCATCTTCTTCTCATCGCTACCCAGGAAGAATCACATAGCACTACCATTCCTCGGCCCTATTTAAGGATGCCCAAGTGTGCCATTCTCTACCCCTCCTCATGTCATTTCCATTTCTCCCCTTAGTAGAGCCTCCCACTCCCTGGAACGCCCAGAACATGCCTGTCATCTCCAGCGCTAGTGCACACCTGCCACCGTGCCCCCCATGGCCTGAGCTTTTCCAGTGAGCCATCCCCTCAGTGCTCATGCCATCTTGCACCGCTCCTCCCCAATTGGATTTCCCTCACTCGAATCCATCTCTCCAGCAGTGCCTCGCTAAATCCACACTATCTCTATGAACTCCAGTCGTCACCCTCGCCTGAGAAATCCTCCTTCACTAGTGAGCTTCATACCTTGTCGTGCCCCTTTTCTGCATCCCTGTGCCCCCCCCTAAGCTCATCCCCTCACTCAGTTTAAGCTAAGCATTGTCATGGAGAGCTAACGCCTTAGTTGCTCACTAACAGTTCAGCTCCGACAACCATAAGGTCTCATGCCATCCTCGAGAGCATTGCAACGCCTCATTGAAGGCTATTCTATGATTGATTTCTCCTCTAACCTGTTCCTGTACCAGGAGCACTGCACAGCAGAGGTAGCCTCGCCGTTGATATCCTCTCACCATTGCCACCAACCACCTCACCGAATGCCACCACCACCTAGATACACGTCGTAGACTCCTCTTCCCATTCCTGAGGTTGCCCATGTCCCTCTACCACTCCCTTGCCATCGACGAGCTCAGCAAAGAGCTCAGTTGTCACCGCTGTCAAGCAGCTAAATTTCTCTCTCTAACTAGTGGGCCCAGGGTAAGATTAATTAGTGCTAATGACACGGTTAATCCTAAATGCTCACTGACATGTGGACCTAAATGGTTAGTTAGTGCTTAAAACCAGTTTAAAACATGAGTCTTTGACATGTGGTCCCCACATGTCAGCTAATTCAAAAAACAATAAAATCTTATCGAGTGCATCCCACCTGTCAGTCTAATGATGTAGTAAATCTAGGATTTCCTTTAGAAACAAAAAAAATTCAGGCACAGTACCTTTTTCCATTGTTTTAGAATTTTCAAACCAAATAAAATTGAAATGACCATAACTTTTGCATATAAACTCTAAATTAAGTGATTTTTGTCTCTAAATTTTTCTAAAATCATGCTATTTCACGTTATATAGTAATATTTGAAATTGATCTCTAATTTAATTTATTTGTCTCTTATTGCAATATTTGGCATTTGATGATTAGGTATCAATGTTCCAGAGAACTTTGTTAACGAATCCAAGCAAGACCAAGATTCAACAAGCAAGGCAAGTACTCTCTTTTATCATATTGATCTCATATTTCAATGTTATGTATGTTCTGTTGAAAACTATTATCCGTGTGCGTAATTTTGGTAAAAAAACCTTATTGTTGCATCAATCCTACCTTGACAAATTGTTACCCTATTATTATCACCATAGTAATAATACTCACTGGTAGTAAAATGTGGAACTTAGTAATTAAATGTGGTAGTTGATGCTTCACCATGCTCATAACGGTGCTAGATGTGCTAGATGAGAAATAGGTCAAAATGTTCAAAAATGAGAAATACTCAAGAATTGATCTAGAGGAGTTTACCTCTATTATTATGGTTAGCAAAGAATATGGAAAACAAGTTTTAGACTTGGACGAGTGGTTGTAGAGATCAATGAAGTTCACACAAGAATGTGGTTTCTGGATATCTTGCCCGGGTCACTAAGGACTAATCTATATCGTACTATAGACCCAAGTACAGTCGTACAACAATACGTACCTTTGTGGAAAGACCTTAGCATAATGAGTTACTAGGGCTAGCAAGTTCACCATAGGTGGTAGATTGTAGGTAGATTCTTGAGCTAGTGCGGACATGGTGTAGGACCTTTCCCATATTGGAAGGTACCCGACGCACCATATGGGTCTTGGAACGCTGGAGAGCACTACCCGTCCTAAGAACATAATCATAGCACGGTTGTTGTTAGTACTGGTAAAGTAAAAGCCACGTCTTGCACTCTCAAATTGGGTACCAATGGTATCGCGTGACATGTATAACATGGTGGGATGATGCCGTATAGATAAAGTGTACAATCTCTGCAAAGTGTAAATCTATTCGAATAACCGTGTCTCTGGTTATAGACAAAACTTGGTGAAATTCCACAATAAGTAGCTTTATATTTTACAAAATAGTTTTGGGGAATGTATGGATAGGATATCTATGCATAGTTTGGTTCGACAAAGATCATGCCTCTATTTTAAGATTCTAGGGCAGCAAGCCTCTTATTCTAAATTATGTAATATATGCTTTATAATTATTTACTTATCACATTTAAATACTCTTACAACTTTCGTTTACAATTTATTACTTGTTAATTCAATTGAAAGTATGTTTCACAAATCAAACTAGACTAGACAGCTATCTTTGACTCAGCCTACATACTATATATCTTTGCTTAAAAGTCTTGCGAAGTACAATTTTTCATACTCAACTATTGCTTGTTGAACATATTTACAGGATGCAGAAAAGACATGTCTTGCGAGTACTATTATGCAGCACGTATATTTGAAGTATAATATGATTTGCCATCTGTTGTTAGCTATGAGCTTTGCATGACTAGTTATTTACAATATTTGCTTCCTAATAAAATTTAGAATTAAAATATTACATACATTTCCAACAGTCTATACAATGGTATACACAATAGAAACAAGTCTATAAGACATATACACAGTACAAAGCCGTCAGATTTTGTGTACCACCGGGAAACTAATTACTAGACCCTCCACTCTGAAAGTGAAGGATGAAGTCCCTGCATTCCTGGAACGTATCCAGGGAGACATTTGCGGTCCCATTCAGCCCATCTTAAGGTCATTTAAGAATTTTATGGTACTCATTAACGCTTCCTCGAAGTTGTCATATGTGGGTTTTGTTGTCCACAAGGAACCCCGCCTTTGCAAAATTGATCTCGCAGATCATTCGCATCAGAAATGTGTTTCCAGATCATCATATCAAGTCCATCCGAATGGACAATGCCGGAGAATTTACTTCGAAGGCATTTGATGATTTTTGCATGGTGATGGGAATTGCAATTGAGCATTCGGTACCGCATGTCCATACCCAGAATGGTTTGGCAGAGGCTTTAATTAAAAGAATTAAATTTATTACCCGACCCTTTTTTTTTGCGTAATTGTAATTTGCCAGCTACATGTTGGGGACATGCAGTCCTACATGCAGCGAATCTCATCAACCTTAGACTTTCGGCCTACAACATCCATTCACCTATGCAACTAGCGCAAGGGTCACCACCGAAAATTTCCCAACATTAGGGGGAGGGAATCAACCCCTTGATGAGGAATGTCGGGAAATTATGTGGCAAGCCTGGGGAATCCATGCAGATGACCCGCGCACTAGAGAAGTTCAGAAGACATTACATGGCAAGCCACGGGAATTCATGCAGATGACCCGCGCATTAGTGAAGCAAATAGAGAAGTTCAGAAGACAAGAGAAGTCCAGAAGACAATCGATTTACAAGAACTAGCAAATCAACTGTCTGATCACTTTAGTGATTTGAAGAGCGTGACTAAGTCGCATGTGCCTGCACGCACTGCACCGGAGAGGGTTGAAATACCAAAGAAAGCATAAGGTATCCCTAATCTCGTCCAGAGGCCTTAGAAAAATAAAAAAGAGGATGAGAACTCCGGTTCCTCGAATCCTTAGTAACCGGGGACGCCTGGTGATGAAGGATAAGAGAGATTTATCACAGCCGATCATTGAAGTCCCCCAGAATGAGAAGGCGAGCTAGTTGAGACCTGGCACAAGTATGACACATTCAGAAAAGGGCATACCGGATCTGAATATCCCCATCGGCATGGATGTGTGCGTACACATCGGAGCCGAAAAACTAAAGGGACTTGCCACCGCAATTGAAGGAAGCGATGAGCAAGGTAAAGCTCCAGCAGAAGCAATCGCTCCAAAAGAAGTAACTCATGAAGAAATAGCTATAAATTATGTGCACACGGGAGAGTCCCTGAATAGGACAACAGCTAATATCGATATCTACTTCGCAAAGAAAGTTGCCACCATCATCGATCTTGATCCCGAGCCTGCATCGCTCGCTGAATGTAAGAAAAGATCAGATTGGGAAGATTGGAAGAAGGCAATAGCAACTGAATTGCTATCTCTGAACAAAAGAGAGGTGTTTGGGCCCGTATGCCGCACGCCTCTCCACATACACCCCGTTAGGCATAAGTGGGTATTTGTTCGAAAGAGAAATGAAAGAAACGAAGTAGTGAGATACAAAGCAAGGCTAGTAGCCTAAGGTTTCACTCTACGTCCTGGAGTTGATTATGAAAAAAACTTACTCCCCAGTCATGAGTGGAATCACCTTTAGATATTTGATCTCAATGGCAGCGAAATTGAATTTAGAAATGAAATTGGTGGATGTTGTGACTGCATACCTTTACGGTAACTTGGATTCGGAGATTTATATGAGAGTCCCTAAAGGAATCCCTCTCCCGAACCAAGACAGAGCAAATAGAAATCTGTACAGTGTGAAACTCAGAAAGTCACTGTATGGACTGAAATAATATGGAAGAATGTGGTATAATCGCTTGAACGACTACAATAAAGTCTACACGAACAATGAAGACTGTCCTTGTGTATTTATACGGCGATCCCATTCTGTATAATCTCTGTGTATGTAGATGATCTGAACATCATCGGGACAGCTGAAGATATTAAAGAAGCAAGCTCCTACTTGGAGTCAGAATTCGAAATAAAATATTTGGGCAAAACCAAGTTTTGCTTAGGCCTGCAGCTTGAGCATGTCCCTGAAGGAGTCTTGGTACATCAGTCGACCTACACCCAGAAGGTGCTTGAAAGGTTTGGCTTCGAGAAGGCATTTCCCTTGAAAGTACCGATGATCGAGAGGTCTTTATAGCAAGAAAAAGATCCTTTCCGACCTAGGGAAGAGGGGGAGGAAGTCCTGGGACCGGAATTCCCATACTTGATTGCAGTGGGAGCGCTCATGTACTTAGCAAACTGCACTAGACCGGACATTGCATTTGCCGTGAACCTCTTAGCAAGGTACAGTGCAGAGCCCACCAAAAGGCATTGGCAGGGCATAAATGGCATCTTCTGATACCTCCAAGGAATGAAGGATATTGGATTATTTTACAGAAAGAATCAAGATCTGAACTTGATTGACTATGCAGATGCTGGGTACCTGTTAAACCCGCATACCGTAAGGTCACAAACAAGCTATGTATTCCTGTGTGGTGGAACTGCAATTTCATGGAAATCGTCTAAGCAAAGTCTGGTAGCTACTTCGACGAACCACTCAGAAATTATAGCACTGTATGAAGCTGCACGAGAGTGCGCATGGCTCCGCCGAATGGTTCACCACATCCAGCAGTCATGTGGGATGAATATTGTGCAAACCCCAACAATTATCTATGAAGATAATGCAGCTTACGTTGCACAAGTGCAAACGGGCTATGTGAAGAGTCATCTCACAAAGCATATCAACCCCCAAGTTCTTCTATGCACATGAATTGCAAATGATGGACGAGATTAAAGTACTGCATACTAAGTCATGTGAAAATCTCGCAGATTTATTCACTAAATCACTCCCCGCATCTAGTTTTGAAAGGTGCGTGCGTGGAATTGGAATGATGAGACTTAGAGAAGTGCAGAATTCAGGGGGAGAATTCTCACAAGCCCGCTAATAAATCTTGATCATGAAGATTAAGTACCCAAAAAATAAAGTCCTGCAGACCAAATGAATTTGGGTGAATTGTACTCTTTTTCCCTTAACGAGTTTTCCATGAAGTTTCTCGACCAAGGTTTTTAATAAGGCAATTCGTGCATCGCAGCATCACATGTATCATGTACTCTTTCTACAAATTTTTCTCACTGGGTTTTTATGGAGTTTTGACGAGGTATGAGCATGTTGGGTGAGTGCTCAAGGGGGAGTGTTAGGAAACTGGGCCCACGGCCAGAGTTCTGACATATTTGGGCACCCCACCGTAGACTATAAATAGGGATCTAGACCCCTCATTATGTACACATGAATGAAAGCAATAAAGAAAGACCAGGAGTTCTCTCTATCTCTCTGTGTGTTCAATTTATTATTCTGTGATTCTGTGATTGATTCGTTCTTGTTTTAAACAGAGGAATCGCTCGAACTAATCGCCAGCGACGGTTCCTCAACAAGTTAAACGTTTTGATGGATGAATGGGCTCTCCGTTTCTAACGGTCGGCCGGACAATCCTTCCCAACTGAACTGCATGGGTATCACATGGCTGACGGCGCCACCAGTCGTCTTTGTCGTCAAATTTAAGGCCAACGGGGTGGCTGCTCTACTCCACCTAAGCCAGAGAGTGGCGCTATCCGCGCATACGTACGTGGCCATGGTGATGGGTTGTCTCTTCGCTCATGGCAGCCATGCGAACGCTCCTCATCTGCTACTAGCAATGTCGCTCCTCCATGCGTCCGCCTTTCTAGCATCGTGCGGGTCATCCCCTGCTGCTGCTGGCTTCTCCCGCGACTTCGCCAACCTCTGGGGCCCGCAGCACCAGACCGTCTCCGGCGACGGGAGCACCGTCACCATCTGGCTGGACCGACACTCCGGGAGCGGCTTCCGGTCGAGGCGCGCCTTCCGCACCGGCTACTTCGCCGCCTCCATCAGGCTGCAGCCCGGGTACACCGCCGGGGTCATCACCGCCTTCTACCTCTCCAACAACCAGGCGCACCCCGGTTTCCACGACGAGGTCGACATCGAGTTCCTCGGCACCACCCCCGGGAGGCCCTACACCTTGCAGACCAACGTCTACGTCCGCGGCAGTGGTGACGGCCGGGTCATCGGCCGGGAGATGAAGTTCCACCTCTGGTTCGACCCCACGGCAGCCTCCCACAGTTACGCTATCCTCTGGGGGCCCTCCGAGATCGCCTTCTTCGTCGACGGCGTCCCCATCCGCCGCTACCCTCGCCTCGCCAGCATGGCCACGGCGACGTTCCCGGCGCGGCCGATGTGGGTGTACGGCACCATCTGGGACGCCTCCTCCTGGGCCACCGACAACGGCAGGTACCGGGCCGACTACCGCTACCAGCCATTCGTCGCGCGCTTCTCCGGGTTCGTCGTGCGGGCATGCGCCGCCGACGCCCCGCCGCGGTGCCGCCACGGATCGGCGGGGGCACAGCTCAGCCGGCAGCAGGTGGCGGCCATGGAGCGGGTGCAGCAGCGGTACATGGTGTACAACTACTGCCGCGACCCGAAGAGAGACCACTCCCTCACGCCAGAGTGCGCACACCGGCCGGCATAGTATACCTAGCTACGAACTCTGCATTGCGCAACAAATTTAGCAGCCACATCATCCACGTCGGCCTTGTTATAATTAATTCCGTCTCGATTAGTGCCATGTCTATGGAGAGGCGGCTCTCTAATTAATTGTACGAACCAGTGTATTTCTCCCCTTAAATTGTAGAAGAAAGATCAATTGATCGACGATAATTAATAATGATCGAAGAGTAACATGTAACAAGTGCACATTTCTTAATTCTTTCGTGCCTGCTGTGTATGTACTCCTACATAGTACTTGTACACTAGACCCTGAAAAATAAGCTAGTAATCAAGGCCCTGAATGTTTTTACTCAAGCTAGTAGTACTAGCGTTTCATCTTTTCAGAACCACGATTTATTAAACTAGCCAGCTGCAGTCCAAAAGGACATGGCTCTACATCTCCTTGTGTACAAGAGTTGGAAGAAATAAATGAAACGAAATGCACATACGACATGAGTAGGAGGAGTATTAAAGGTGCCTGTCTGTTTCTCAATCTGTTTTGTTTCAAGGAGTTATTGCTTATGACGGTGGTGCAAGGATTTAAATGGTGGAGTTACGAATTTAAGATATATCCGTTCTAAGATAAATTCAAATAACTAAATAATTATTTAAATATTATTCACCTATACCATTTCTTAGTTTATTAGAATTAATCATAACTCCTGCAACTTCTTTTTGGGTTTTAGTTTTTTAGATCATCCTTTTAAACCTAAAGGCAAAAAAGGAATAATGTACTTTCTAGTGTCCCAGACCAATCTATATATAACAATCTATGACTACCATGAAAACCATTCCATCGGAGCTAGTTGACACATGAATATTAGGAAATGATCTATCAACATATAAGATTCAAGAAGCTATCGACATCAAGGACTCAAGTGCATAGAAGAACTAGGCGGAAAAAAAAATAAGGCACAATAAGTTAGGAGTGTAGTGAGGTGGGTGTAGACGAACTGCTTAGAGAGCTCCTGGTATTTCTCGATGGTGGGCGGGTCGACGATGTACTGCTTGTTCCTCTTAATAAATGTCTTGTGGTACGAGTGCCTATGTTTGACCGCCAACCTCGTCGCCTCACACACCTTGGACTGTAGCTTCGACGCCAACGTCGCCAAGGATTGTCACCGTTTTACGATTAAACCGGAGTAATGCAAATGAGAAAAATCAGAACAATATATCTACAAATTGGCAAGCACGGGATCGACTTGATGACTTCTTTGGTTTACCTTTTCCTCTCTGGTGCCTAATGGTCGTTAGTAGTGGCGGCGATGAGCTATGCGTGAGCAGAGCAGTGTGCCTAAGCTTGAGCTTGGCTGCTGCACTAGGGCAGAAGCCTGACAGATTTGGTCAATTGGGGAATCTCCGGTGGGGTGGCCGATCGACTGAGGAAGGAAGTGAGGATGGTGTGGGCACTTAGGCTAATAGGCTTGACTTGTTGCCGCCTAATGGGTTGTCAGAAGTATATTAGTATATATAGTGTACATTTTGTATATTAAGGAAAAGTATATGGTCTCGCTCGATTGGGCTGAAAAATAGTGGTTTATAGCTGAAATTGCACTGTAGCTAGCTGAAATTACACTGTAGCTAAATGTGGCTTATTTGGCACAATTAAATTTTAAAAAATATAAAAAATATGTTAGCTCATCACGGATAACGCAAACGAATACTAGAAAAAAAGAACTGGCAAAAAAGCTTAAAAAAGGTCAAAAATTTAGAAAAAATGGAATTTATGAATAGTAAAAAATAAACTAGAAGTTTAAACCGAAATGAGCGACACATATATCTTTTTTTGCACAAAAAAATTTTAGGGATGCAACTGCACCTCATGTATTAACTCCTGCTACGGCAGCAGCAGCATCTGCCCGTTGCGAGTTGTGATTGGCGGCCCCCATGGCTCAACGTTAATGTCTGATGGATATTTCAGGGATTGGCTGACAGCCACTGTTGCAATGCTGTACAGTTGCATTATTGCCTTTTTCGATCGATGGTACTCGTCCTAAGCCAGTTTGGCGTTACTTGCAGCCGTTCTTTTCTTGCTTGTTGCTGCTCTTCGGTTACGACTCCTCTACAGTATACTTTACATCACAGTATGTCGGGACGGATCATTTCCTAGACGCTATGCTAAAGCCTATATGTAGGGAAGAAAAAAGTGCGCAAAAAATAAACATGTCGAGAAAGAGAAGGATGCAGAACCGATTGTAGATGTCGGCAATATTGGCAATAGTACATGCACTAACGAAAATGTTTTCCTGCCACTGCTTGTGGCTACATGTCTTATCACGCCTGTCCATTTGCGCTGAGATCCGTGCGCTTCCATCTCTCTTTCCCTCTCTTCTTCCCCCTCTTAGCTGCGCTCTCGCACCGAGCAGCTGCCCTCGCCGCACTGCCGCCCCATCGTCAGAAACCCCTCCCCCGAGCCGCGCTTGCCCGGAAACCCCGTCTCGCCCGCCTGAAACCCCACAAAACCCTCGCCCGCGCCGCGGGAAAGCTCGAGGTTTGGCGGGGTTTGGTGGGATTTATGGCATTGGGGCAAGGTTTCCGGCGGCGACGTAGCGCGGGGAAGGATGGGTTTCTGGCGGCGAGGTTTGGCAGGGTTTTCGGCGACCGGTGGCAGGGATATTAGTGACTGGCTGCGGGGTTTCCGGCGGTGGCGCCGCTCGAGAGGTGGCCCAAGCGCGGTTTAAGGAAGGAGAGAGAGAGAGGTGCATGGATTCCAGAGCATAAGAGCATCTCTAACAATGTTCTCTAAATCTCATCCCCTAAATCACTTTTTAGAGGACACAATCTAAAATATAGAAGACTAAAAATATGTAACCTCCAACAAATCCCCTAAATATGATCCCCTAAATTAAAATCTGGGTCCACAAAAACTACCAACCAATCTGCTCATCTCCTCCCCCGTCCCTTCTTCGATCTCCCGTCGCCTCGTCCTTCTCCGTGCGCAAGGGTGCCGGGCACACCGCGCACGCTCAACGGCTCAAGGGATGACTTGCATCTGCACTGGAGTAGGCATAATATATCCTCCTGCAGTCTCAAGATTTTGCACAAGCCTCTCAGGGAGACCACAGGAAGAGAAACACATGATTGGATCAGGAACAGCCTCACCCTTAACACAAATGTCAAGTTTACTTCTAAGTGAAGCAATCTGGCCGGTGTGCAAACTTGGTATTTCAGGAAAATTATTGTCTCTAACACAGAAACTCTCATCACCAAAAGGAATATTCACACGTTTTGCTGCTTCTACTGTTGGCTTTATTTTAGTAGCAAGCCTAGCAAGAAGAGCTGTTTTGCATTCCACGCCTGCAGATGTCATCATCAGTCTGATCACACACACACACACACACACACACACACACACACACACACACACACACACACACACACACACACACACACACACACACACACACACACACATATATATATATATATATATATTCACCATATCGACCAAATAAAACACAGCGAGGCTCCCCAAGAAGAGCTTCTCTCTGCTCAAAGCATCTTTCCTTCACACAAAAATCTGTAAAATAGCAAATATCAGGAACAAGACATTCTGGTTCTCTGATTGAGTACATAGAGCAGACAGAAGGCAAGCATTTTAATATTACATCAAAGATCAGTGCAAGTTTCCAAAATCTCATTATCATTACACTATGGCATCCAGCATATAAAAGATAAAACTTTCATCACTGTGCCCAACCAACATTAATTCAAATAGAAGTATCTATTACTGGTGATAACAGACACTCCAGGTTTGCTTGACAGTAGTTTTCAGCGAAAACTAGCCAAACATCATTTGCATTTGCACACTGGATATTAAATTAGTAATGGTGACACACTGCTTAATCTTTTCTGACAGGTCGTGTATGAAGTATGGGAGAAACAAAATCCAGAGTCACCAATCTATATACATTCACCAGTACAAACTAATATCTACTTAAGACCACCTTATTTGCAGCAAGCATGAAAGCCTTATTAACTGAGAATTAACTAACTAGTACTATCCCCCAAAGAATTAAATAGCACTATCACGTTGAATACGCTCTTGAAGCCCCTTGTAGTACTTTCTTTGAGGATTATCCATGCCACTAGTATCAATCCTCATAATTCTCTCTTCTTCCATCATCTTCTTAAACTCGAACTTCTTTTTCTCAAGCTCAATTCTCTCTTCTTCCAACGCGAACGCTTGTTTGCACCTCTCCTCTTCTTGTGCAAATGCTTGTTTGAACCTCTCTTCTTTCTTCAGTTCCTTCTCTGCATCATCCTCTCTCTTTTTAGCCCATGGATGATCTAAGGAATCATAAAAAAAACGTTCACCTTTTTGATGAAGTTTTTCTTTCTCTTTCTTTCTCCCTAAAGGTCTTTCAAGTGAAGTTCTGGCATAATCCAGATTTGCATCCCCGCTCTCATCTTCATGTGGCAGAGGAGTAGATGCAGGCATGGATGCTGCAGGGCTTGAAAAGGCCGTGGTTTTCTGCTTTTTATTGGATATTTTTGGTGCTCGCATCTGAATACGCCTTTCAATCCACTTTGGTTGATTCTTCAAAAGATTCCAACATTGTATAAGTGTGAAATCCTTCTTTTGCTTATCTTCACTCTTATACAACTCGCCAGCCTGCACTATCTACGAAAAGAAAACAAATATAGAGCATTAGTACAAAAAGCTCGAAAAGATGACAACAAACATAGATGATTTGTAACTAGGTCTAACCTTGTCTTCAATGGTCATACCACTTTGATTTATATTCTCTATCCGACTTAGACAACCACAAAACCTATTGACAGATTCTTGAATGACAGTCCAACGTTTGTTAAGGGACTTATGAGAGCGATCTGAATCAAAAAGCCTGTTTGTATGGAAATATTCATAAATTCGATCCCAATATGCAGTACGAGCTTGATCTGTCCCTTGAATTGCATCCAAACTAACATTTAATCACGCCGACACCAAAAGACTGTCCTCCTCTGAACTGAAATTCTTGGTCCTTTTTTGGTTTAGCCTTTGCGATGTACTATCATCGACAATTGGAAATTCTTCCTCTTCGGTGGTGCTGGCAAACTCAGTCCAATCTTGAGAATTGGAACCTCCGGTTATCAAGTCTGTGAAATATCCCGTTCCATCCATACTACCTGTACATTGAACAAAATTAGTTGACCTATTACTAGAAAAGGAACTTTCTTTAACCTATTTCAGAGGTTATGCAACGAGGCAAAAGGCCATATAGTTCCCTTCTGATATGTTTAGTGTGTTAGTGACCCCTAAATATTGCTGACATGCTGGTATGTTCGAACATCCTATACAAAGTATCACAACCATCATCTTATAGGAATGTATCACCTTAGAATTATTTTGTCACCAACTCACCATGTGATCATATAAACTCTACAGTGTGCCTATACATTATATCCAACTGCCAGAATAGACTGAAAGGCATAATCATGTATATATTATATCCAACGTTCCAAAATACTCGTGGTGGTGGAAGACCCACTCTTGCAGGGCCGACACGGCCAACCGGAGCGGCGGCTCGGGGTACCGGCGGCAATGGGGACCGGGACGCCGCAGAGGATGCTCGGGTTGGCGGCGGCGGTGGAGGCTGTCGTGGCATCGCGGCGTATGCTCGGGAAGGCGGCGGCAGTGGAGGATGTGCGAATCGAGGCGGCGGTGTGAAGAGGGGAGCTGGCGCTCGGGAGGCGGACGGCGCGGGCGCTTGGGCGGCGGACGGCGCGGGCGCTCGGCAGGCGGACGGTGCGGGCGCTCGGCAGGCGGACGGCGCGGGCACGAGGGAGGCAGACGGCGCGGGCGCGAGGCAGGCGGACGGCGCTGGCGCGAGGGCAGGCGTGAGGGAGGCGGACGGAGAAGCCGAGGCGGCGGGGTGCGGAGAGCCTCGGGTGGCGGCAGTATTGTGGGGCATCTCCGATCTAGCGCGCGTATAAACCGTCGAAGGATTTTGGGGATGGTGTACGTCCTCCATATATGGGGGACGAAAAATCTGGGATAGAGTCTTCTATATTTTTGGGTATCATTTAGAGGAGCTGTTTGAGTCTTTTTTTTACCTTTTCTTCTAAAATATAGGGGATATGAGCATTTTAGAAGATTTGTTGGAGATGCTCTAATAGACGGTCACGATAGTCCTTGTAGCCAAAAGTAATGGTGGGAAAACTGCACTGCATGCATTAGTTGGAAAACCATTCTCTGAGAAAAATTAACAAACATGCATGTGCCCCAGAACACATGAAGCTACCTTAATACTCCGCTCCTCTCCACTCGTGCTGAGCAGTGGGAGTGGGAGAGGAAAATATTGTCACGACGAGTATTAGAATGCATTTAAGGGGATTAATTAGAATTATTAAGTAAATTAAGCATGACAGGTCCAACTTTCAGTCTTACCCATTGGATGGGGTAAATGATTGGAAGGGGTAAATATCGAACATTCGTAATTTATTTGTGTAGGATCGATGATAACAACAGAGGGTGAATAGTGCCTCAAAATTTTTTCCTAAGTATTCACTAATCCTTCACTTCAATAACTACAAAGCTACGAAGATTAGGATGAAAAGCCAACATAAAACCTAGTAAATCAAGAAGCTGAAAAATCTGAGTGAACAATAATTTCGGTAGTGCCGCTAGAGTACTATGGTATTACTACTATAGTAAATCTGGTACTACCGCTGCTACTTTAAAATCTGCACAAGAATAGTAAAATTAGTGCGATTGTAAAAACTAAAATCAATGAAACTTTTTATTCGTAGATCTAAATGGCATGAAAATTTGCAGGATCTTATCTAGAATATTAAGAACATATTCCAATAAATAATTATTGAAATCATTGCCAAAGTTAAGATCTTTTTCAGTTTGAACTCAAACTGCACCAAAACTGATCAAAATTCAAAATCAATGACCAAGACCTGCTCGTGGGCAGAGGATAACCAAGATATCTTTGAATATATTATCAAATATCACAGCAACCAAGAAAACCAAAAAAATCACTTCAAAAACTCTTGGATCACAAAATCACTCATTGAGGCCAAAATCAAGCAAAACCGATTTTCTTCATGAACCTGCTATCAAAGTGCATAGGTGGCACAACCAGATCAAGAAGAGGGAAGAGAAGATATCAAAACCAACTAAATCAAGAGCAAATCAATCAAAACATGAAAGATCCAAGGAGATGATCAAAGATTGATTCTATTGCTACTTGAGAAGCAAAGTTTTACAGTCACTCTATCTTAGAGAACAGAGAACACACCAAGCACCCAACTCTCAAACCCTAACCCTAAACAAGAGAGCACAAAGAAATAGGTTGGATGGTTAACCACAAGTCTCCATCCCAACCCTTTAAATAGATGGGCCAGTCAGTCACATCTAACTCTTAGTGGATACTATACACTTAGCACAATGGAGAAAACCCTATAACCCCACACACACGAGTTTTACTCCCACATGTTCACTTATGCACCTTTTCAAAGCACATAATCCTGAATCCACTAAGTCCTTAGCCTTGATCCATCTTGATCAAACCAGCTTCCCCTTGACCTAAACAGCTCTCTCAAGCGCTGTGGTTTTAATCCACTGTAGTTTCCAGTATTTTGACCAAACTACCAAAATACACTTTCTTGACCCAATTTTCATCTTTCAATGTAAGCAATCGCCACGCTTACTACAAGTAGGTGCGCCACTGACTTGTCATGCGTCGACAAGTCTCTCCCGTTCCAGTTCCACTAAACCACGACTTACTTGGATCGATCAAGCCATATGGTGCAACCCTACCATTCGAACTCACCTTCAACATTTTTCGCCTTTCTCGTACCATGCTTGAGCTCACCACCTCACCTGGCATTCTTGATCATTTTGAGCCTCAGCTCATCCATGAGCATAGCCCCAATTATCACCGTTGACTATGGTTAACTCCAAACGACCTTACACATCCAAGGGTAAAGAAATTATTTTTGGACACAACTTCTTTACATCTTGACCTATGTTTGTCAAAATATACTTCATGTAGCAGTAATGCGTTGACCTAGGTCAATCCAACTCAAGCCCTAACTCCATTTCTCAAAATCCAATAATTTCTTCCTCAGCCGGTACTACCGCACCTTGCACCATGCAAGGTACCATGCAAATTGACCTCTTTAGAAAAAGCTACCGCCCTGCCTAGTGGCATGACTGGCACCATGCTGCAATATTACCATATAGCGGTACGATCTGCTCCAAGCCGCAATACTACCGTTTCGCAGAAAAATTCAGAAAATGCTCCAGATAAAATGCAATCTTTACAAAATCAAACAACTACTCCACAAAACATGCATTGGTTTATCACAACATTATCCTGGATTTTCTCACATGGTCCTTCAATCTTCCCCTTGATGAACTCATTGGCAATTATTTAAAAATGCAAATAGGAGGTGGTTTTAGATATAGAAAGAGAATTTTGCAAAGAGAGGCTCAAAATGGCTACAAGGAGAATGCAAAGACTGAAAATAACCATATGAGGAAAAAAATAGAGTAAAGCTACTGAAAGTGACAAAATTTCCACAAAAAGCTTCAAATCCACCAAATGAATTGGGAATTTCACTCTAAGTCCATATAAAAGAAAATTGTTCTATTTAACATTGGTTATGGTGAGTAGAGATCAAAAGACCAAGAGAATCATAGAAACACATTAAAGCACTAAATTAGCGAGATTTTGCACAAAAACTCCAAATCAAACTTTAGATATGCATTTGTACCAATCTTTCTTCCCATTTGATAATGGAGTCATCAAGATACATAGAGGAAGATAGAAGATGAATGAAATAAAGTGGTTGAATTTTATTTAAAGAAGCCATGAAAATTATCTAAAGTGACTCTATAAATATTACACCAAGCCATATTAAGTAATGTAGCTACTCTAGATCATGATAAATCATATATAGCAAAGATAAAACTAAATGAGCAATAATCTGAATTTAAAAATATTTTTAGCATGTTAAGTTGCTCAACATCAAAGTTTAGCTAAAAATATCTAAAAATGAGTCAAACCATGTCAATATACTAAATAGAACCAAGAAGCTACAATTAAGTCAATTTAGAGTGTTACAAGTTCGATGTTGAATCATGTTGTTCAAGCACTTGGAATTAAGCAAATTTAGCACATTTAGCACTTGTTGAAATTCATTTTTTATTTTATCTTAGCAAAACCATGTCCTAGACTAGGAGCAATCTGTAACTGCCTCCTAAGCTTCAACTATTTTTCACAATTTTTGTTTTCTTAGCCATGTGTTAGATCTAAACCATGCTATGACCATTCCAAGTAATAAGCTTAAGAGAGTATAGAAGATCATCTAAAAGTTTTTCTGAGTTTGTGCCTAGCGCAATGACAAACGGTCTCATGAGAAAGAATTGGTGAGATAAGTTTTTTTGTGCAAAAGTGATCATTTTTTATTTTCTTATCTTAGTTCAAGAACAAAGAGCTAATACTAACTCAAGACAAATTGGAGCCGACGGGCAATAGCCCCAAACCTAGGGTTACCAGGGAAAGCACGGGAGCTCGGGCAGCGAGGGACTGGAGACGGCGACGTAGAGGGGGACCGGTGGCGCTAGCCGAGAGGGCGACCACGGGGAGGAGACGGTGGCGGAGAGGCCGGGAGGAGACATAAGGACGGCGGAGCAGCGGCTCGAAGCCGAGCCGAATGAGGAGACGTCGGGCCAGGAGTCTCCGGTGGAGGCACTAGAGCCGGGGAGAGGCCGAGGAGGCGTGGAGCCAGAGAGCCGGAGGCGCGGCGCTGGGAGCCGATCTGGATTGGGAGAGGAGGAAGCAGCCAGGAGAGAGAGGGAGGGGTAAGAAATGAGAGCGCCAACGGATAAGAAAGGAAGAAAAAAGGGAAGAAAAAGGAGAAAAGATAGAGAGAGAGAGGAGAGAGAGGAGAAAAGTGCGCATAATAAAAATTTGTCTTCGTAAATATATAACTCATAATCCATTGCAAATTAAACTACTCGATAGCATTATGCTAATCATGTTAAATTATAAAATATCACTAATCAGTATTTACGACTATTGAAACTTAATTAAGGGCTGTCAGTAAATTAAAGTTTGGCACGTATCGATTGAATTACTTAACCCTGTTGGTAGTATAAACTTGTGAAACTTCCCTAATAAATATTCATATCATTATAAATAAACCAAGCGCGTCAATGGCTTAGAACTGGTCTGCGTGTATACTAAAATCCGTGTATTGTTGTTTAAACCACTCAATGGCATATTTAATTATTCAGACATTTTGGTTAGTAGCATTTAAATTATAGAAATCCACCCCTGATTACTCTGGATCATTAGAACAAATTAATTGTGGTCCGACAATTTAAAATATACACGTCGATTAAACTTATACGCGTACAGATTAAATTAAGGTACTATAGTCTAGACCATTTTGTTGTAGGTTTGAATACCCAGATAGTTTGGTTGAGTTCATCTAAATAGTAGAAAACCATTAATCAGTATTTACAATGATTAGAATATTGTTGTTGAAACCCTTGACTAGTGGTATTAAATTGCAAAACCTTCCTAGTAAATAATTATGGCTATTACACATAAATTAGGTGATGTCCATGAGCAAATTTAGTATGTTTATGAATTAAATTATTAGAATATCATTTAGATTGCCCTGTCGCGTAGTTAAATGCCGAGTTAATTCTTATTAGTCGATTATAATTTATAGAAATCCACTAATAAGTATTCTGAATTATTAGAATAAATTCATAGCCATCATGAGATTTAAAACTGTTTGCGACGATTAGAATAGCATGCGCTGATTTAAGATTACGCGTAGCAATTAAAGTTATACGCAGCGATTTAAATAGCAGTTAAGCTGTAAAAATATACAAGTGACTAAAGTAAAAATTATGAATCCCATAAGGATGCCTAAGTATAGTTTAATTAAGGAATTAAGTAATTAATTAGTAAAAACCATTTTCTTTTGGATTTATAATTTAACTCGGCATATGCGTACTAAATATGAGAAAAGCACCGGTATTAAGAAGGAAGAATTTATTTGAATAATCCTTAATTAGAAAAGTAGATAAATACATACGTACCTACGCAAAATTAAATAGGCATAATTGCATGAGCAAGATCGGCTAGAATTAATGTTCGCCGTTATATTTGTACGTGCATCTAGTTAATTCCGTGTAGTCGAAAAATTGCTAGGAATCAACAAAACACTGGGCATACCTACTAGATAAACCATATCTCATAATTCTAGTACGATGATGTCAAATGACGAGCAGCGTATCGAAATTAATCTCGACTATCGTGATTGGGTTAAATTGAGCAAAACCTTACTTTAGGAGCACCAACACATTGATGCCCCATAGTTTATTATATTTTCGTAAATTAAGTCATCGCTGACGTATCTTAGTTGTAGACGATAATCCAATCTACGGGATCAACTTCACCTGTTCCTACTTGAATCCGAATATATGGTTGAAATCCAAGCAAGCATTCCTTTGAACAAATCTTCAGAGTTTATTTTGTAAAACAAGTATTTTTGTATTAATCTAGTATCACCCTGCAAGAAAGAAATAAAGAATATTTAAATCAAGCAATGGCTATAAGAGATAAGAGAAAAGAGATAGATGGCAACTAATGGAGCAGTTGGCCACCTAAGTTAATTAAGAAGGTAGGCGGGTTTGGGATCTCTGCATAAGAATAAAATATAAGAAGTCACCAACTTCATCCGTGGGAACAGACCATACCAAAACGTATCAGCCAACATCCTGTTCGAGGACGGACATACTAGTAACTCTATCAAAGTATTATATTCTCCACATGGGTAAGTATTAATTAGGGAAAGAACACACAAGATCCAGGCCAGTGCTAGGTGCCAGGTGGGGGATCTACAACCGTAAGAACTCAGAACTGGTAAGTAGGCTAGAAGTGGGGGATGCGGATCGCAAGAACCTAGGACTGGTCAGATACCAGAAGCGAGGTACGCGAAGGCGATATATTACGCAGTTGGGTGTTGGGTGAAAGTCAAAAACTACCCTAGCCAACAGTTATGTTGCTTTCGGTGGGTCTAAGTGAGAGTGGTACACCGCTCCAAGCTGCCGCTTGTGAGTAACTGAGTAGAGATATAATATACTAAGATAGATGTAAAAGTATTGTACTCTAATCTGGGCACCCTACCTAAGGAAATGCGGAGATCTAGGAGCCACCAGGGTCAAAGTAGTGATGGGTAAAGTGATACAAGCTTGCGTAATACTATACAGATCATGAATTCATGCCTGTCTTTGGGAAAGGAGAATCATAGAAACTTATGGGGGGGGGGGGCTTTGCTGTTCATACGAATGTTCAGTAGTTTTCTAAATTAAAAATCTGGAATTCTTTCAAAACCTAACAACCGAACCTTATTTTCTATAAATCATGGGAAAGAAAATGAGGAAAAGAAAGAGGATAAGAATGAGCAAGAGATTGGGGATAGGAATGGATATTCTAAAAATGTAGAAGATAAGCATTCTATGCATTTTGCTAATAACGCTTACTGAGTATTTCTGTACTCACCCTTGCTATTATCTTCTCTTGTTTAGGATTATGTTAGTTCAAAGAATAGCTAGGGTCAGGCGGAATCTACCTACATGGAATACCGTGGACTCGGAATACAATGAGTACAAGACGGACACCCCGTGTGAAGGTTGGGTGAAGTAGGCAATAGCTAGAAAACGTCTCTGGTGAAGCCAAGTATGATTGGAGGTAGTTCTATTGTCTTTGTTTTTTTAATAAAAGGTAGTTAGAATATTTTCTTTTCTAAAGATTGTGATTTTCAAGCCCTTGAGGCTTTGTAATAAACTTTAGTCCTGCGTGGCGATATTCTTGTCATATCGTGTTGTGTCTCTAATTATTATTCGTTAGAGCGATGTTCTATCAGCTAAAATGAATAATAATCCGTTGACTAGTGTTTTTACCCCATAGTAAAAATAAGGGTCATCACATCTGGACTCCAGCTCGCCGTAGCGCACCGCACAGATTGCCTGCAGCCGCCTCAGCCTCACCGACCTCCAGCGCCAGCGGCCTTCCTCTGGCCACCATCGCGCCGCGCACCTGCTGCCACCGCCGGCCGTTGGGGAACAAGGCAGTGAGATGAATGATTCAGCTGGGACTAAATAAATGGGAATGTGGCTTGGTGCTGGCAGTGGGATTTTAAGTGAAGAAAATGGCTCTCCAAAAGGGGTGAATGGTTTAGCTAGGCATAGAAAAATGAAAGGCAGTGGTGTGTTCTGTTGAGAGGAAAATGAATGGCAGTGAAGAGGTTGTGCATGCTGGAGGTGCTGCCTGAGATTAAAGAAATAGGGTGGAGAATGGTAGTTGGTTTGAACAGGAAAAATAACAGTGGAAACAATTAGCAGTATATTTCTTCCTTTTTTTTCTCCAACTCACACAAACGATCTTGCATGCACCAACTAATCGCTAAAATGGAACACACTCGCGACGATGAGTTATGATTGCGAGGAGAGAAGTTGGGAAAAAGAAGGGACATGCATGTTAGACAGCCGTATATGGTGTATATGCGTGTGGGTCCTGCGCCTGGCATTATAAGCCGGCCGGCCCTGTGTTAATTAGATTAGAGAGATTTGAGGAGATTGCTGATTTAGTTAGAGAGATTTGAGGAGATCTGTTTTGGTATTGTTTCCATAAACCACAGATCTCCTCACTCCTATATATGTACCCTGGTTCCCCAAATCAATCTATTAATCTATTCCACGCAATCTCTTCCACTTTCATGGTATCACGAGTCTAGGTTATCACCTGATTCCTCTTCCGCATCTAGCGCGCGCCCTTCCCCGGCGCTGCTGCTCCTCTAGCGCGCGCCCCCTCCCGGCGCTGCTGCTCCATGGCCACACCTCCAGACACTCCTCTCGCTGGCGTCGCCGTTCCCCCCGATGTCGATGCTGCTGCTGCTGCCCTCAAGCGCGCGGAGGATGCCCGCGCCGTCAAAGAGGCCAGCGAGCGCGCGACCCGCAACGCCGCTCTCGTCTGTGCCCAGGAGGCCGAGCGCGAGGCCACCCTCGCCCAACAGGAGCGCGATGCCGCTGACGAGCGCCTTCGGGTCGCGCTCGCCCGCGCTGCTCGCGAGCGCGCGGCGGCTGAGCCCGTCCAGGATGACGACGCCGCCGATAACGACATCACCAACGCCGGCTCTCCCGCCGGCGAATCCCCTCTCCTCGAGGCCCTTCTTCACCACGAGGCTGCTGCGCTTCTCAATCTGCACGCACAAGTCGTGGCCGTGCAGAACATCCGCGCCCTCGTGCCCCTTGTCCTCGACCTCAACTCCGCCTTCTTCGCACGCTGGCGTGAGTCCTTCCTCCTCACCGTCGGCAAGTTTTCCCTACAGCAGCACGTCCTCTCCGACGACACCGCACCTCACTCTCCAGATTGGGCGCGCATGGACTGCGTCGTACGGACGTGGCTCCTTGGCACCATCTCCGACGACCTTGCCGATGCCATCTCCGAGCGCGGTGCCACCGCCCGCACCACCTGGCTCGCCATCGAGTCCCAATTTCTTGGGAATCGCGCGACGCGTGCGCTCTTCGCCGACCAGGAGTTCCGCTCTTTCTCCCAAGGCGACCTCACAGTCTCCGAGTACTGCCGGCGCTACAAGCGCATGGCGGAGGACCTCCGCGACCTCGGCGAGCCCATCCCCGACCGTACGCTCGTCCTCAACATCATCCGCGGCCTAAACGAGCGCTTCACCGCCCTTGGCCTTCACCTCCGGCGCAGCAACCCCCTCCCCACCTTTCTCCAAGTGCGGGACGACCTCCATCTCGAGGAGCTGACCATGGCGAAGACGGCCCCCGCCGTGGCTCTCGCCGCCGCCACGAACCACGGCGGCACCGCGCCCTCCACTGTCCCGGCCGCCCTTGCTGCACCACCTCCCCAGAAACCCCAGCAGCAGGCGGCTGCTGGCTACGGAGGCAGCGCGCCCAAGCGCGGCAAGCGCGGGGGCAAGCGCGGTGGCGGCGGCGGCTCCCAACCCGGAGGCGGCCTCAACTCCGGGGGCCCAAACGCGACCTCCCCTGCTGCACCGCGCCCTGGCACTCCGTGGCCGACCTTCTACAACCCCTGGTCCGGGTCCATCCAGATGTGGCCTGGACCGAGGGCTCCGCCGGCGCATGGACAGCCACCGCATGCTCTGCTGGCCGGGCCTCAAGGGCAGTGGGCCGGTCAGTGGGGTGTTCCTCCCCCCAGCGGTTGGGATCAGCAAACCCTCGCCGCCAACTTCCAGACAATGTCACTCCCGCAGCCGCAACAGAACGAGTGGTATTTTGATTCCGGCGCAACACATCATATGACCGCCGACGCTGGTATACTTACTCCCACTCGTTCTCATTCTTTTCCACCTCACATTATTGTTGGTAATGGGCAACTTCTACCTGTTACCACCACTGGCGTCGCTCATTTACCTCATAACCTTCATCTTCATAATCTTCATCTTCATTCTTTTCCACCTCACATTATTGTTGGTAATGGGTTCGACGTGTAGTTCCTTAGCTCCACAGAGAGATGGGATCTGCACAATAGGGGTTAGCACTTGGAGAAGTCAAAAGGGAAGAGAGATACCTTGTTCTCCTGGATAGGTCATAGACTTCCAATTACTTGCTCTTTGATATTGTTGTCTTCACATCTCCGTAGAATAGAGTAGTTGCATCACCTATTGTAGAATTTCATATTGAAAGGTGGGTAGCAATGGTCTGCGCTCTAGGGGTACTGGGCCTTGAGAATTAAAGAGGTGACGATTGACAATTATATATGGTGGTCTTTTGTCCTTATCACTGTAAGGCTCCTGATCTTGCAAGTCTTCTTGTACTGTTTCGATTAGCTCTGAGTCCAGGTTGTTGCAGTCCCAGGGATATACATCGTAGTAGTTCTTTGGCAGTTCTGTCTCTTAGTACTATCCCCCTTAAATAAATGACAATTGTCATTATGGTTGGCGGCAATTTGATCTATCTTGAATCTTGGTCCTCGTGCTGGTTGGGGCTTTTAGCGGGGAGATTGCGAAGGCTTCACTTATCCTTAGTTGCCTTGGCTTCAGCTATCTAACACCTTGCTTCTTGGGATTCGATAGGGTTCTCAGCAAGAGGCGAGAGGGAATAGCATGAGTTACGGATTGAGTCGTGGGGATAAGGTGATCTAACCCATGAAAATTTTAAAAGAGCGCTCCCAAGGAACTGGGGCGATACGAAATCACACAAACTTTCGAAAACAAGCTTTTCCCATGACTGCGAAATATGATGCCCGAGGGCAAAATGGCAGTGCACAGGGCCCAATGAAAATCCTGTGACAATACAACGTCTACTTGGGGAAGCACACACAAAAGGGCGCAGGGTTTGTTGGCATAGTCCGTTTAGAACGGGACCACCTTAGCTTCATGACCGTCTTCGACAATCCTAACCTTAAATTTTGGAGCAAAGGTAAGAGAGAGAGTTAAATTTGTCTCTTGAAATCCATAGAAGGAAGAGGAAAGTATTAGGAGGTGATTAGTACTCATTCTTGTAATTGTTTTGAACGTTTACAAGAGGAGTACTGAATTTTTACCACTTTGAATTCGGGATAAGAGAGCTTCAGAAGCAAATTAGCCAGGCCAGCACATAGATGAGGGGAAATCATCTAAGGGAGATGAGAATAAGCAATATAACTTATACTTGTGAAAATAGATATTGGGAAATAGCTCTAATTATGAACTAACGACCAGGCTAACTAGGTCACGACCTGCAGTCGATATGCTCTGATACCATCCCTGTCAGACCCGGATTTTTCAATCCAGAATCTACTGTGTTTAGCTGCACTATTCCCTGGATCAGTAGATAGTGCTCACAGTTACAGTAATGAATATCAAAATACATATCATGCGGAAGCGTAAATGTAATTGTAGACTTACTTCATGGGCCGATTAGGCCGAAATCAATAAATTGCAGCAGCGGAAGAACGAGCACACAGGTGGGACCTTCAGGACATGCCCACAGGCAGCCAACTGGAGGTTCGCGACCTAGCCCTTAACATCTTCATCTTCTTCGCCAGCATGCCCAGTCGTGTTGCTGAGGCAAGGTGATCTGATTCCTGATCCTGAATTTTGTCGCAAAAGCGAGCGTGAGCACTCCGACCCCGTGCTCCGCGAGCCAATACACAGATTGCAAATAAATAGTATGCATGGCATAACAAAGGAGAGGCTCGGGTTATTTTATTTGCCAAAAATTGCTTTTAGCAGCATTATTATTCTTATTTAATCAAGGTGGTATTGTTGCTACCTAACTCCACACTACAATTACCAAAATCAACTTAACCCACCGAACATGCACTCTATTTATTGACTGCTGTCTAAAACTCCAAACAGCAAGTATCATCATTTATTTAATCCATCGATCATACTCTGTATTTTAAGTTACTAATAATCCAATCCTGTCATTACTATTAATCAGCTCCTCACCTCCGAATTCTAATGATTCTCTAACATACTTACTTTCAAATCCACCGATATCATTCGCATTCAATCCTTTTCGTCATTGATTCAAGACCATAATCCAATAACCAATCTCATTTTCCATTATCTATCGCTAGCTAACCCACAAATGTGCCTCCACCGAAAATTCAATTTACCAATATTATAATCCACTAATTGTTATGAATCCTCCAAATTCCCAGAAATTCAATTCATCCATCCAGTAATTGATCAACTCCTATTAATTCCCCATATTGTCAACATCTTCCAAGAATTAATAATCACCATTATATATGCACCGAGAATATCATTGATTAATTCTACGATCCACTAGTATCCTCCCACCAAGTAAATCATCAATTAGGAACTATAATCCAATACTTGTATTACACCTCCGAATTCCCGAAAATTTAATCGACTCATCTAGTAACCGAATCTGTTAATTCTAATATTGTCCTCTCCCAAGAATTTATTTATCAGTGTCGTAATCCAATATTTATCTGCGCAATCTCTAAATCTCCAAAAATCATTTAAATCATCTATCTAGCCTATCTATTCAGCTAGACTCCACCAATTTATTTCTCCCAGAACTCACACTATCATTTACTATTTAAGATCGACATGAATCCACCAATGCTTTTATGTGTACACTACAAATATCTATTTCCTTTACTCACGACCCTGCTTATTCTTTCCATATTTTATTTTGTAGGAATAGAAATGCCACTATTTGAAATACAATATATAAAATTTCCTAAGACTTAGCAGCTTTGGAACAAAACGTAATGTTCAAGGAATATTAACATGATTTTCCATACATATGGCATCACACCATATGCCTAATATCACCATAATTTTTCCTACACATATGGCATCACACCATTTGACATCTTTCAGCGTTATAGCCGCTTAACTTACCACTGGGACGACACCCAGGACAATTCCAAATCAGGGCAGTCCTTCGCCCTTCACTTTTCCCAATCCCATCCATAAAGCATTTTGAAATAGAACTATATCTAGTTAAGTCCCCATGTCCGCCCTTGACCGTGGGCACGGCTATTCAAATAGTTTTGACTCTGCAGAGTTGGTACACTTTACCCACAAGAGACAGTTTACCCGTTGCCCCACACGATTCCTTAGCCGTGCGGTTGAGCAAACCATCACAGTAACCGTTCAAAGTACCTCACCCCTTCCATCATCTCATCTCATGGGAAACTGCCCACTTGCGGTGGGTCCCATAAGTGTGCGGGATGTCCCCCTTCTGAACGCCCAGCAGCTGGATACTTCACCTTGCTAGCACGCCACAGCGGGACTTCACCCTCCGCGGGTGTCCCATTCAAGCCGTCACACAGACAGCCGCTTGCACTACTTCACTCTCCCACTCATGATGATGACTTTCAGGGTCCGGTAAATTTACTAAGCCAAGTTGTATTTTACAGACTTGTGGTTGTACTTGTTTTACACAGGAGGTCATGACAAGATTCAGTCCTTAGTGGTATCTGAGCGGATTTACCACTACTCACTTTGTGCTTCCACCGCACCACATACACACACACACACTCGAACCATCCGCCCAGATATTTAAGCAAGTTGGGGTTTTTGGAAGTATAAAATAATCATGTACAACATATACCAGTCATTCCCACCATGACTGCCCAACCAGTTTTTCTCAGGATTAAAAGTGATGCTTGGGCGCTCTCGCGCCCATGAGTATCTAAGCAATACTAAGCATGGCATATAATTACGGACTTATTTTCGAAAGGTTACTATTATAATTTTTTTTTGCTAGGGCGACAATGTTCGCAAATTCAAATGTTCCAAAGGATGGATAATATTAATCAAGGTACACAATGGAATATAACTAGAATCTTAAATTCAGCATGTATTTGCATATAAAGTAACAGCATGCAATTTGATAATTTAAACAAAAATAGTTTGCAGAAAATGTAGGTTCAACATGATCAAAGTATTGACTCGCCTGGCGCGGTTTACTGCGGTCTTGAGCTCACACAATGCTTTATCTTGATCTTTTGGTCTCTATCTTCACTTTGAGCTTGATCTCGCTTGATCCGTTGAATCTTCACGACTTCCAATTTCTAATTATGCTACGAACGACTGATTCCAAATAAAAGAAAATAACTCAAAAGATCCAAATAAATCCGAATAAACTTGATTGAGTTTTATTATAAGTTAATGGGTGTTTCAAGTGATGGTTGGTGGTGGAATATGATGACTTCATCTTTTACTAATAACTCCTTTTATTGTTTAACAATGGTAAGTTAAATGCTAGGGCATAGGGTTATCATTTTATGTTTGGCTATGCGATGGCTAGTTCTATCTATTTTACCATAATACATGAGTGTATGATTTGCTCCTTAGTAAGTTTCCATTTGCTAAATCATTATTCCATGAGAGCATAGCCTAAATAGGATTTTACTCAATTTCCTAGTATGCCCTTGATTAACAGTTAAATTTTTAAAACAAATATTCGGAATACATTAGTTACTAGTGTATGTCGTTTGATTTAGGATTAAACATTTACTAAACTCATCTCTAACTTGACAAACTTTAGTATTATTCGCGGATTAGTCCCATATTTCTAATATTTGTTTCTTAACAGGATCTACCTCCAAGATTTATTATTAAATGACAGTGCGTTAGATATTGAACATATGCTTTAATTATTATTAAGGGTATTTTTACTAAATTTGGAACAACTAACCCAAGCCGCTTTTTCTTTATGAAATTTCAGATAATTAACCAAGGTCACCTTTTATTAATATCTTTAATTAAAACTTAGTATTTTGTTAAATATTCCAATTACCTTAGTTACTTATATAAACATCTAATCTATCCTTAAATCTCAATAATCTTATCTTATGTCCTAATTAAATTTATTGTGCTCCCTAAGTTATTCCCAAATTGGTCCATAACTTTTACTAATTAAAATTACTATTTACAATGGGGTAAAAAGATTGAAATAGAAAAAAAATGGAAAGGGTGCGATCAGTGGGAACGAACCCAAGACCTCGGCTGTGTATGTGTTAGGCAGATGCTAGTGGCCAACGGGGCGACTGGCGTTTCTTGACCAGTAGGGGGACAAAATACATAGTGCAATGCTCGGGCATGGGCAAGTCAGAGCAAAAATAGGGGAGGCTTGGGCGGCGCTCGGCCGACGGCGTCGCCGGCGAGGGCGCCCGGGGGGGGGGGGCGGTGATGACCGAACAAAATGGAATGCTGGAGAGGAGTAGTTGCCCCAGGGGTAGCGGCTCCCGGCAGGGGAAAGAGGTGGCGGGCCGGCGGCGGTACAGAGCGGACGGCGGGGAGGGTGAAAAGGGGGCGACGGCGCCGGAGGGGAAGAGGAGGAATCGGTGGGTGCTGGAGCTAGAGAGGGGTACGGGGATCTCACCGGAAGCGGCGGCGAGGCCGGAGAGGGGTCGAAGTGGGCCGGCGGCGTAAGCCTGCGGTGGCGGAGTCTTGCGCACGATGCCGGTGGCGTACGGGCGGCGGGGGCTCTGGCCGGCGGTCAGAGAAGCTCCGGGGCACAGAGGGGGTGCTCCCACCACGATTAATCGGAGGGAAGTTGCCCGGGGCGACGAGGGCGGCGCTAATGGCGGCGGCGGCTGGGAACTGGGGCGGCGACCGATTTCGGAGGAGAAAAAGGGGAAAAGGATGGGAGAGGAAGGGAGGTGATACTGCTCCCAAAGGATAAGAACACCCGGGGCATTTGTAGTCGCAGAGGGGGGGGGGGAAGGCGCGGAGGACCGGGCGGCGGAGGGGAGGAGCTGCGGGGTAATGCCCAGCGCAGGGCTCGGGGCGACGCGACCGGGCGAGCGGCGACGGGATAGGGCTGCAGAACCAGGCTGTCAGCTGCAGCAAGATTTGGGGGATTCGGCGCAGGAGAGGAGGAGGGAGGAGACGTGGACGAAGCCCGGCCGCGGGAGGGAGTCGGGAGGAGGAGAAAAGAAAAGAGGGGGCGTGCGCACGGGGGAGAAATAGAGAGAGAGGGGCGGCCCCGCGCGGCAGAGGAAACAGTCGGGAAGGAGAGGAGAAATGGGCCGTTCGGCCAGCCGAGTTCATTTGGTATTTTTTTTGTGCACCTAGGTGTATATATATACATATAATTTCGTGTATTGTTATTTTGCTAGCACATTTAATTTTGCTTATTTTTATTTCCTATTTTTGATAGGCTTCTCCTTTCACAATTTGTACATTCATACATACATATATATGTTTGTGTTCATGTATATGTGTTTGTATTTTATTCGTATACTTTTATTCTATTTATGCCATTATTCTCAAAATGAGATTTTATACCTTAAGTCAAATTTCTCCGTTCCATTTCTGGATCATCTTTTCAGATTCGACTTTTAAATTTCAATTCTCTACTATTGGCATATTCCTTGTTATGACTTCACTAGTGTTAATTTCTTTCCTGGACCTCAAATTTTTTTTGGAACCCCAACCAAAAGTATTTGAAAAATATCATAAACTCCAAATTCAAATAAAATATATTGCAATAATATTTTAAAAACTTCATATTCTTCAAATTTAAAATTTTGGAATGTTACAAATCTACCCCCCTTAAATGAATCTCGACCCCGAGATTCCGGTAGAGCAGAAAGAATGGAGGTGGGTTATATTGGTTAGCAATGGGTTTTCGGGGTGGGGTTCGACGTGTAGTTCCTTAGCTCCACAGAGAGATGGGATCTGCACAATAGGGGTTAGCACTTGGAGAAGTCAAAAGGGAAGAGAGATACCTTGTTCTCCTGGATAGGTCATAGACTTCCAATTACTTGCTCTTTGATATTGTTGTCTTCACATCTCCGTAGAATAGAGTAGTTGCATCACCTATTGTAGAATTTCATATTGAAAGGTGGGTAGCAATGGTCTGCGCTCTAGGGGTA
Source organism: Dendrocalamus latiflorus (assembly GCA_017311315.1). Taxonomy (NCBI): domain Eukaryota; kingdom Viridiplantae; phylum Streptophyta; class Magnoliopsida; order Poales; family Poaceae; genus Dendrocalamus; species Dendrocalamus latiflorus. The sequence continues at coordinate 19,067,603 of CM029660.1, forward strand.
CTGGGCCTTGAGAATTAAAGAGGTGACGATTGACAATTATATATGGTGGTCTTTTGTCCTTATCACTGTAAGGCTCCTGATCTTGCAAGTCTTCTTGTACTGTTTCGATTAGCTCTGAGTCCAGGTTGTTGCAGTCCCAGGGATATACATCGTAGTAGTTCTTTGGCAGTTCTGTCTCTTAGTACTATCCCCCTTAAATAAATGACAATTGTCATTATGGTTGGCGGCAATTTGATCTATCTTGAATCTTGGTCCTCGTGCTGGTTGGGGCTTTTAGCGGGGAGATTGCGAAGGCTTCACTTATCCTTAGTTGCCTTGGCTTCAGCTATCTAACACCTTGCTTCTTGGGATTCGATAGGGTTCTCAGCAAGAGGCGAGAGGGAATAGCATGAGTTACGGATTGAGTCGTGGGGATAAGGTGATCTAACCCATGAAAATTTTAAAAGAGCGCTCCCAAGGAACTGGGGCGATACGAAATCACACAAACTTTCGAAAACAAGCTTTTCCCATGACTGCGAAATATGATGCCCGAGGGCAAAATGGCAGTGCACAGGGCCCAATGAAAATCCTGTGACAATACAACGTCTACTTGGGGAAGCACACACAAAAGGGCGCAGGGTTTGTTGGCATAGTCCGTTTAGAACGGGACCACCTTAGCTTCATGACCGTCTTCGACAATCCTAACCTTAAATTTTGGAGCAAAGGTAAGAGAGAGAGTTAAATTTGTCTCTTGAAATCCATAGAAGGAAGAGGAAAGTATTAGGAGGTGATTAGTACTCATTCTTGTAATTGTTTTGAACGTTTACAAGAGGAGTACTGAATTTTTACCACTTTGAATTCGGGATAAGAGAGCTTCAGAAGCAAATTAGCCAGGCCAGCACATAGATGAGGGGAAATCATCTAAGGGAGATGAGAATAAGCAATATAACTTATACTTGTGAAAATAGATATTGGGAAATAGCTCTAATTATGAACTAACGACCAGGCTAACTAGGTCACGACCTGCAGTCGATATGCTCTGATACCATCCCTGTCAGACCCGGATTTTTCAATCCAGAATCTACTGTGTTTAGCTGCACTATTCCCTGGATCAGTAGATAGTGCTCACAGTTACAGTAATGAATATCAAAATACATATCATGCGGAAGCGTAAATGTAATTGTAGACTTACTTCATGGGCCGATTAGGCCGAAATCAATAAATTGCAGCAGCGGAAGAACGAGCACACAGGTGGGACCTTCAGGACATGCCCACAGGCAGCCAACTGGAGGTTCGCGACCTAGCCCTTAACATCTTCATCTTCTTCGCCAGCATGCCCAGTCGTGTTGCTGAGGCAAGGTGATCTGATTCCTGATCCTGAATTTTGTCGCAAAAGCGAGCGTGAGCACTCCGACCCCGTGCTCCGCGAGCCAATACACAGATTGCAAATAAATAGTATGCATGGCATAACAAAGGAGAGGCTCGGGTTATTTTATTTGCCAAAAATTGCTTTTAGCAGCATTATTATTCTTATTTAATCAAGGTGGTATTGTTGCTACCTAACTCCACACTACAATTACCAAAATCAACTTAACCCACCGAACATGCACTCTATTTATTGACTGCTGTCTAAAACTCCAAACAGCAAGTATCATCATTTATTTAATCCACCGATCATACTCTGTATTTTAAGTTACTAATAATCCAATCCTGTCATTACTATTAATCAGCTCCTCACCTCCGAATTCTAATGATTCTCTAACATACTTACTTTCAAATCCACCGATATCATTCGCATTCAATCCTTTTCGTCATTGATTCAAGACCATAATCCAATAACCAATCTCATTTTCCATTATCTATCGCTAGCTAACCCACAAATGTGCCTCCACCGAAAATTCAATTTACCAATATTATAATCCACTAATTGTTATGAATCCTCCAAATTCCCAGAAATTCAATTCATCCATCCAGTAATTGATCAACTCCTATTAATTCCCCATATTGTCAACATCTTCCAAGAATTAATAATCACCATTATATATGCACCGAGAATATCATTGATTAATTCTACGATCCACTAGTATCCTCCCACCAAGTAAATCATCAATTAGGAACTATAATCCAATACTTGTATTACACCTCCGAATTCCCGAAAATTTAATCGACTCATCTAGTAACCGAATCTGTTAATTCTAATATTGTCCTCTCCCAAGAATTTATTTATCAGTGTCGTAATCCAATATTTATCTGCGCAATCTCTAAATCTCCAAAAATCATTTAAATCATCTATCTAGCCTATCTATTCAGCTAGACTCCACCAATTTATTTCTCCCAGAACCCACACTATCATTTACTATTTAAGATCGACATGAATCCACCAATGCTTTTATGTGTACACTACAAATATCTATTTCCTTTACTCACGACCCTGCTTATTCTTTCCATATTTTATTTTGTAGGAATAGAAATGCCACTATTTGAAATACAATATATAAAATTTCCTAAGACTTAGCAGCTTTGGAACAAAACGTAATGTTCAAGGAATATTAACATGATTTTCCATACATATGGCATCACACCATATGCCTAATATCACCATAATTTTTCCTACACATATGGCATCACACCATTTGACATCTTTCAGCGTTATAGCCGCTTAACTTACCACTGGGACGACACCCAGGACAATTCCAAATCAGGGCAGTCCTTCGCCCTTCACTTTTCCCAATCCCATCCATAAAGCATTTTGAAATAGAACTATATCTAGTTAAGTCCCCATGTCCGCCCTTGACCGTGGGCACGGCTATTCAAATAGTTTTGACTCTGCAGAGTTGGTACACTTTACCCACAAGAGACAGTTTACCCGTTGCCCCACACGATTCCTTAGCCGTGCGGTTGAGCAAACCATCACAGTAACCGTTCAAAGTACCTCGCCCCTTCCATCATCTCATCTCATGGGAAACTGCCCACTTGCGGTGGGTCCCATAAGTGTGCGGGATGTCCCCCTTCTGAACGCCCAGCAGCTGGATACTTCACCTTGCTAGCACGCCACAGCGGGACTTCACCCTCCGCGGGTGTCCCATTCAAGCCGTCACACAGACAGCCGCTTGCACTACTTCACTCTCCCACTCATGATGATGACTTTCAGGGTCCGGTAAATTTACTAAGCCAAGTTGTATTTTACAGACTTGTGGTTGTACTTGTTTTACACAGGAGGTCATGACAAGATTCAGTCCTTAGTGGTATCTGAGCGGATTTACCACTACTCACTTTGTGCTTCCACCGCACCACATACACACACACACACTCGAACCATCCGCCCAGATATTTAAGCAAGTTGGGGTTTTTGGAAGTATAAAATAATCATGTACAACATATACCAGTCATTCCCACCATGACTGCCCAACCAGTTTTTCTCAGGATTAAAAGTGATGCTTGGGCGCTCTCGCGCCCATGAGTATCTAAGCAATACTAAGCATGGCATATAATTACGGACTTATTTTCGAAAGGTTACTATTATAATTTTTTTTTGCTAGGGCGACAATGTTCGCAAATTCAAATGTTCCAAAGGATGGATAATATTAATCAAGGTACACAATGGAATATAACTAGAATCTTAAATTCAGCATGTATTTGCATATAAAGTAACAGCATGCAATTTGATAATTTAAACAAAAATAGTTTGCAGAAAATGTAGGTTCAACATGATCAAAGTATTGACTCGCCTGGCGCGGTTTACTGCGGTCTTGAGCTCACACAATGCTTTATCTTGATCTTTTGGTCTCTATCTTCACTTTGAGCTTGATCTCGCTTGATCCGTTGAATCTTCACGACTTCCAATTTCTAATTATGCTACGAACGACTGATTCCAAATAAAAGAAAATAACTCAAAAGATCCAAATAAATCCGAATAAACTTGATTGAGTTTTATTATAAGTTAATGGGTGTTTCAAGTGATGGTTGGTGGTGGAATATGATGACTTCATCTTTTACTAATAACTCCTTTTATTGTTTAACAATGGTAAGTTAAATGCTAGGGCATAGGGTTATCATTTTATGTTTGGCTATGCGATGGCTAGTTCTATCTATTTTACCATAATACATGAGTGTATGATTTGCTCCTTAGTAAGTTTCCATTTGCTAAATCATTATTCCATGAGAGCATAGCCTAAATAGGATTTTACTCAATTTCCTAGTATGCCCTTGATTAACAGTTAAATTTTTAAAACAAATATTCGGAATACATTAGTTACTAGTGTATGTCGTTTGATTTAGGATTAAACATTTACTAAACTCATCTCTAACTTGACAAACTTTAGTATTATTCGCGGATTAGTCCCATATTTCTAACATTTGTTTCTTAACAGGATCTACCTCCAAGATTTATTATTAAATGACAGTGCGTTAGATATTGAACATATGCTTTAATTATTATTAAGGGTATTTTTACTAAATTTGGAACAACTAACCCAAGCCGCTTTTTCTTTATGAAATTTCAGATAATTAACCAAGGTCACCTTTTATTAATATCTTTAATTAAAACTTAGTATTTTGTTAAATATTCCAATTACCTTAGTTACTTATATAAACATCTAATCTATCCTTAAATCTCAATAATCTTATCTTATGTCCTAATTAAATTTATTGTGCTCCCTAAGTTATTCCCAAATTGGTCCATAACTTTTACTAATTAAAATTACTATTTACAATGGGGTAAAAAGATTGAAATAGAAAAAAAAATGGAAAGGGTGCGATCAGTGGGAACGAACCCAAGACCTCGGCTGTGTATGTGTTAGGCAGATGCTAGTGGCCAACGGGGCGACTGGCGTTTCTTGACCAGTAGGTGGGACAAAATACATAGTGCAATGCTCGGGCATGGGCAAGTCAGAGCAAAAATAGGGGAGGCTTGGGCGGCGCTCGGCCGACGGCGTCGCCGGCGAGGGCGCCCGGGGGGGGGGGCGGTGATGACCGAACAAAATGGAATGCTGGAGAGGAGTAGTTGCCCCAGGGGTAGCGGCTCCCGGCAGGGGAAAGAGGTGGCGGGCCGGCGGCGGTACAGAGCGGACGGCGGGGAGGGTGAAAAGGGGGCGACGGCGCCGGAGGGGAAGAGGAGGAATCGGTGGGTGCTGGAGCTAGAGAGGGGTACGGGGATCTCACCGGAAGCGGCGGCGAGGCTGGAGAGGGGTCGAAGTGGGCCGGCGGCGTAAGCCTGCGGTGGCGGAGTCTTGCGCACGATGCCGGTGGCGTACGGGCGGCGGGGGCTCTGGCCGGCGGTCAGAGAAGCTCCGGGGCACAGAGGGGGTGCTCCCACCACGATTAATCGGAGGGAAGTTGCCCGGGGCGACGAGGGCGGCGCTAATGGCGGCGGCGGCTGGGAACTGGGGCGGCGACCGATTTCGGAGGAGAAAAAGGGGAAAAGGATGGGAGAGGAAGGGAGGTGATACTGCTCCCAAAGGATAAGAACACCCGGGGCATTTGTAGTCGCAGAGGGGGGGGGGGGAAGGCGCGGAGGACCGGGCGGCGGAGGGGAGGAGCTGCGGGGTAATGCCCAGCGCAGGGCTCGGGGCGACGCGACCGGGCGAGCGGCGACGGGATAGGGCTGCAGAACCAGGCTGTCAGCTGCAGCAAGATTTGGGGGATTCGGCGCAGGAGAGGAGGAGGGAGGAGACGTGGACGAAGCCCGGCCGCGGGAGGGAGTCGGGAGGAGGAGAAAAGAAAAGAGGGGGCGTGCGCACGGGGGAGAAATAGAGAGAGAGGGGCGGCCCCGCGCGGCAGAGGAAACAGTCGGGAAGGAGAGGAGAAATGGGCCGTTCGGCCAGCCGAGTTCATTTGGTATTTTTTTTTGTGCACCTAGGTGTATATATATACATATAATTTCGTGTATTGTTATTTTGCTAGCACATTTAATTTTGCTTATTTTTATTTCCTATTTTTGATAGGCTTCTCCTTTCACAATTTGTACATTCATACATACATATATATGTTTGTGTTCATGTATATGTGTTTGTATTTTATTCGTATACTTTTATTCTATTTATGCCATTATTCTCAAAATGAGATTTTATACCTTAAGTCAAATTTCTCCGTTCCATTTCTGGATCATCTTTTCAGATTCGACTTTTAAATTTCAATTCTCTACTATTGGCATATTCCTTGTTATGACTTCACTAGTGTTAATTTCTTTCCTGGACCTCAAATTTTTTTTGGAACCCCAACCAAAAGTATTTGAAAAATATCATAAACTCCAAATTCAAATAAAATATATTGCAATAATATTTTAAAAACTTCATATTCTTCAAATTTAAAATTTTGGAATGTTACAAATCTACCCCCCTTAAATGAATCTCGACCCCGAGATTCCGGTAGAGCAGAAAGAATGGAGGTGGGTTATATTGGTTAGCAATGGGTTTTCGGGGTGGGGTTCGACGTGTAGTTCCTTAGCTCCACAGAGAGATGGGATCTGCACAATAGGGGTTAGCACTTGGAGAAGTCAAAAGGGAAGAGAGATACCTTGTTCTCCTGGATAGGTCATAGACTTCCAATTACTTGCTCTTTGATATTGTTGTCTTCACATCTCCGTAGAATAGAGTAGTTGCATCACCTATTGTAGAATTTCATATTGAAAGGTGGGTAGCAATGGTCTGCGCTCTAGGGGTACTGGGCCTTGAGAATTAAAGAGGTGACGATTGACAATTATATATGGTGGTCTTTTGTCCTTATCACTGTAAGGCTCCTGATCTTGCAAGTCTTCTTGTACTGTTTCGATTAGCTCTGAGTCCAGGTTGTTGCAGTCCCAGGGATATACATCGTAGTAGTTCTTTGGCAGTTCTGTCTCTTAGTACTATCCCCCTTAAATAAATGACAATTGTCATTATGGTTGGCGGGAATTTTGTTGAGGCCAAATCAGACACGTCGTTGTTCATCTACCACCGTGGAACTGCCACCGTTTACCTCCTGTTGTATGTCGACGACATTATATTGACAGCATCTTCCACTGCCTTACTTCGGCGTACCATTGGCACTCTTCAGCAAGAGTTTCCTATGAAGGATCTCGGTGTTCTTCATAACTTTCTGGGTATGCACGTTCAGCATACGCCCTCGGGTCTTTTTCTCTCCCAGCGCCAATACATGACTGAGATCCTTGAGCGTGCTGGCATGACTGACTGCAAACCATGTTCAACGCCTGTTGATGTGAATCCGAAGCTCCCTGCCGCTGGCGACCCTGTGACTAATCCCACGGACTTCCGCAGCCTTGCAGGTGCTCTTCAGTATCTGACGTTCACCAGGCCAGACATCTCATATGCAGTTCAGCAAGTCTATCTACACATGCATGATCCCCGGGAACCACATCTTGCTGCCCTAAAGCGCATCCTCCGCTACGTGCGTGGCACTCTGCACATGGGTTTGGTCCTACGCTCCTGTCCTCAGTCCGACTTGGTGGTCTACTCTGATGCTAATTGGGCCGGTTGCCCTGATACGCGCAAGTCGACCTCCGGCTATGCAGTCTTTCTTGGTGACAACCTGGTTTCCTGGTCGTCCAAGCGTCAGAATACCGTCTCTCGCTCCAGTGCCGAGGCTGAATACCGAGCTGTTGCCAACGGCGTCGCCGAAGCCACCTGGTTACGCCAACTATTGTCTGAGCTGCACGTTCCTTTGCGCAAGACAACGTTCGTGTATTGCGACAACATCAGTACAGTCTACATGTCTTCGAACCCCGTTCAGCACCAACGCACCAAGCATGTAGAGATCGATCTACACTTCGTTCGGGAGCGTGTTGCACTTGGTGATGTCCGCGTTCTTCATGTCCCTACGACATCCCAGTTTGCCGACATTTTCACCAAGGGACTGCCGTCATCTGTCTTCACGGAGTTTCGATCCAGTCTAAACGTTCGTTCAACCGACGATTCGACTGCGGGGGCGTGTTAGACAGCCGTATATGGTGTATATGCGTGTGGGTCCTGCGCCTGGCATTATAAGCCGGCCGGCCCTGTGTTAATTAGATTAGAGAGATTTGAGGAGATTGCTGATTTAGTTAGAGAGATTTGAGGAGATCTGTTTTGGTATTGTTTCCATAAACCACAGATCTCCTCACTCCTATATATGTACCCTGGTTCCCAAATCAATCTATTAATCTATTCCACGCAATCTCTTCCACTTTCAATGCAGACATCAATTGAACGGAAAAAAAATAGCAAGGATACTAACGTATGTAGGATGACATTATTTTTGAAAAGCATTTGAAATAAGAAATAAAAATAATTTAATTTTTAAAAGCGATCTTTCAACCATTTGATTTAATTATTATTATTATTATTATTATTATTATTATTATTATTATTATTATTATTATACAACTTTTTGACAACTCAATTTAGCTTTAAAATCCAAACCTTTTAATTAATTTGATTTTAAAACAATATTTTTACTTAACCCGAGAAAATTCTAAAACACAATCAAATATTTAATAGATTGCCAAATTAAATAATAACATCCTGATTCTAAAAATCGGGGTGTTACAGAAACTTTTCTTATTTTTGTGTTGATACTTGAATTGTCGATCGGGAAGTCTGGAATTTCGATTTGGAAGTTCAAAATTTTTCCAGTTGAAACTTCAAATTTCGAGTTGAAGGTCAAAACAAAAGGCATCTTGCTAAGACAACAGTTTTGAGTTATAAAAACGGAAGAGAGGAAGAAACACAGTGCTTCCGTTTGCACAAATTACTTTTTTGGATTTTTGTTAGTGTTATATCCCATAAGATAATGTAAGGATATGCATGCCACAACAAATTACACGGTCGCAGAGCAAGGTGGACATGTGAAGCGCAAATTAGCAGCCCGCAGCGTTCGATTCTACTGAGTGGTAAATTGAGACTATTCTTTTTTATAAAAAACTGAGACTACTCTGCATTGCAAAAAAAATCATTTATTACTTTTTATTATTATTATTCAAGCACAGAAGGTACATTTGGGAACAATGTACATGTTACACCCGACTTCATATGTCAATGTACCGATCCAGATTGCCTTGCCGGAAACAGATATCGAGTGTATAAGAACAGGAACGTGGAGAGCAAAACACACCTCTAAACTACCGTCCTTATTTTAGGGAAATGCGTTTATATTCCCTCATAGTGTTTGTGATAGCTTGCTCAACTGGCAACCTTTCCATGCTTGACGCACCGTAGAATCCATGGACCCGGTTAGTACTCTTCAGGATAAAAGCTGCCTCTCGGGGCCCTGATATGGGACCTGATGAAATTGTGCATGAGAATTAGATGGTTTGCAGGACGAAAAAAGCTTGCAACAGAGCATTAAGAGGACTGCAGGAAATAGAACGTGCACCTCCATGACAGAGAACAATAATGTCAGGATTAACCCCAAGTGCTGCATCGGCGATGGCTTGAACACGTACAACACTATCATCTAAAGTGACAGCTGTCTTTGCCCCGATAGACCCAGCTGTTGTTAGACCCATATGAGCCACTATGATGTGAGCTCCAGCCTTGGCCATGGCAGCAGCTTCTTCTGGATTGAATGCATACGGAGTCGTCAGAAAACCCATGTTGTGAGCTCTTGAGATCATCTCCACTTCCAAGCTGGCAAAAGGACAAGATTAAGTCAACAAAACTTCCAATACGCAAATTATTCCCCTTCGGAGGAAAATTTTCAATGCTAACTATAATAAAGCCTTGAAGGCAGCCACTGTATCCAAAATTCAGTAAGTAATTTATCATGTAGCAATTATATTCATGCCATTGAAATAACATACTTCGAAAATTAAGGAAATGATGAATTATACCTGTAGCCCATTCCAGTTTCTTCCAAGTTCTGTCGGAAATTTCCATCAAACAGACCAACTGTAGGGAAGTTTTGGACACCACAAAATCCAACGGCTTCTAGCTGTTTAAGAAAGTAATCCATTCTACGGAACGGATCAGTAGCGCAAACCCCAGCAAGAACAGGAACTCCTTTAACGACCTGAATTAGCATGTCATGAACTTTTAGTTGCACTCAGTTGGTTGACAGGCATCGGAGTGATGTTTGTTTCTAAACAACTTACAGGCAACACTTCATTGGCCATCTCAAGTACAATGGCATTTGCGTCAGCAAATGGCAAGAGTCCTGCTAATGAGCCCCTTCCAGCCATTCGAAACCGCCCGGAGTTGTACAGCACTATCAGATCAACCCCCCCAGCTTCTTCGAACTTTGCAGATATACCTGTGCCAGCACCAGCTCCAATAACAGGAATACCCTTGCCAATTTGTTGCTTTAGTTGATATAGTATTGACTTTGTCTTTTGCAAAGTTTCTGTCAGAGTTGAAGAACAAATCATTAGGGTATAAAATTGTTGTCAATAACTCTCAAGACCATGAAATGAATGAACTGCATCCTTCAACATGTACCAAACGTCCTGATAATAAACTGAAATCAAAATGATTAGATTCATGGCACTCATGGGGCTATTGATTATTTTTCTGCCATGATTGGTATCATGTGAGACTGCAAATGTGCAGAATGCTCATTATGCACTAACATTTAGCGCCCACTTTATGAGCTTTGATGATAATTTCATTAGGGCACACCATTATTATATATTTTTCCATTCATTTGAGTTTTGACATTATACTTTTGGGATGCAAGTATAGCATCATCTTGTACTGTAAATAAAGCAAAACTTAGCCGCACTTACACATAACAGCCAAGATGTCTGCTCAACATTAAGTGACACAAGGCTTGTGCAACAAGCTTAAACTAATCATTCAATTCACCTAGCTTACTTTATATGGGAAGACATAAAAAAACAGCTTGAAGTATTAAATAATTTGCCATGTGAGTGCATGTGGGTGGTGGTAAATTGCAACGATGTTGTACTAATCATTATGGTATCATAGCATTAATACAAGTTGTTAAGACCACAGTGGAAGCTCTAATGCTAACTCGCACCAAAATTGTTATGGCAGAAGATTTCACGATATTACAATAGAGAAAAATGGATAATGGCAATTGGTGAAGCCAACTGCAGATTCTTTAAGCACAGCCCCATTTAGAGTCACAACAGTCTTGACCATTTGGACCATTGGATATTTGTTGATTGTTGTTAAACTCAACACTCTTTTTGTGTGAGCATAAAAATCTTTTTGAGCATGAGATGCAAATAGAATCAGCGCTAACCTGGTCTTGCATCAGGAAAATCCACAGGAGGTCTCCATATAATAGAACTATCTGAAGTCCTCTGTCCAGAACAAGATTCATTTGCTTTTGCATCTTTCTTAGGTAGAACCATGTTTTTCTGAGTTATGGTATCAGAAGCCTTTATATCCATACTCAAGAACGCATCCACCAAGGCGTTGGCAAATTCAAGATCATTTATGTGATAAGGAAGCATCTTCACCTGTCAATAAACCAACCAGCTTAGTTCATCTGAAGACACCCTGGAGACACAACTGCATAGAAAATTATGAAACATTAAGAAACCTCTCGGATGTCAGTTTTCTCTATACGAATATTTAATTCATCCAATAGTGCAGATGTCGCCTCCGGAGCATAAAATGGCATTCCAGGTGCATCTATTGCAGAGATGCCCTTCTGTGGCAGGCAAACAGTAACTCTGGATGAAGACTTGTTCATCTTGTCAGCAATAAACTGAGCAAATTTCTTATTCTCTTCCACGGTAGTCCGCATCAATGTAACCTGAAAGAATTACAGAGTTTTTATTGATGTCAAGCAAAACAGGAAATGTGCAAAGTCCTCGTAAATAATGGAACACAAAGTACATACTTATAAGCTGGTAATTGCAATTTGCATGTAAAGGATGGATTTTTCTACAGTCATCCACAAAACAATTCTTGTGTAAATGTCACAGGGATGCATTGGAAAATTTCAGCCAGCTCAGGGAGGCAGGAAATAAAAGCCATCATATCACGTGCAGCTTGTGAACATTACCGCAGATAGATAGGATTAGCTCGTTAAGCCCCTGCCCTTTAGAGATAAGATTTGGTTTCAGGGATAACATGACTTGTTAGAAATAGTTTTTTATTAGATTACGTCTTATCTTTTGATTGAAAGTTAGGGACTCTCCTGTATATAAGGACAGGTGATGTGTAACTCAGATTAAGAAAGCAAAAATGCAGTGAAGTCTCACTTCCTAAAGTCCTCTCCCTCTCCTATCTATCTATCACTATACTTCCAGTGGTGAACTAAGGTTCATCACACGCCACATGCAGGAGACAAGAACATCCTTATCTATGCTCTGTATAATATCATCTTGTTACCTTAGCATTCTATATAACAAAATCCCTAGCGATATTCAGTCTGGTCGCGAAAGGGTCTCTAGCCCAATGGTTAGAGGCTTGAGTAGCACCCCCCAGGTCCTGGGTTCGACTCCCAGTGGGAGCGAATTTCAGGCTTGGGGGAAAAAAATCCCCTCGCCTGCTACCACACCAAAGCACAGGTCTAAGGCCCCGCCAAGGCGTTGATCCAAAGGATCCGCCGGTAGTCTCACAAGGTCGGGCGATGGTGCCGCTGTGTAAGGGTGGAGCAGGGGTTCGGGGGTTTTCTCGGTCTGCGTGAGAAGACCTTCTTCTTAAGCAATGCCCGGGGGGATTCTTCCCCCCCGCAGGTCGAGTTTTTTTTTTTATATTCAGTCTGGTCACATAGCACTGTGTGCACCTAACCAGCTATTTATGATTTTATCTTCATAGTGAACAAAATATATGATAAAGGAAATTTGGCAAAGGGCGTGCAACAAATTTTGGTAACAAAATGAAAGATAAGGATTGGAAAATAGTATTATACTTAACCTGCTCATTATGTACATGGATCTTTCTGTCCATAAAAGCAGGAGGTATTGTATCTCGAGCTCCAAAGTTAACCATATCCAAGGCTCCAACACTCAGAACAAGAGGGATCTTGTTCTCTATAATGGCATCAAACCTGGTCTCATCACAAGCCATGACACCACCTACAATGTGATCTGCAACTTCTGTGGTTGTTATGTCTAATACACCCTATAAGCAACCAAATGGAAGTAAGATGAGAAACTCTACAAACAGAAACAGTTACATGAATAGCATTGGTATCTGAGACTGAGTACATCATCAGAGTTCAAGAACTGAAAAACATAAATTGCAGAAGAACCATATCAAAACACAATATTCCCATCCCATCGCCATCTGGATAGGATCTTACAGCAAAATAGGCAAGAAAGACCGTGATGTGGAAACAAAATGTAAGTGATCATGAAAATACCTGTATGAAACCACTCCTAACAAGTTCTTCCATAGCTTTGCCTCCTACACCAGTGGCATGGAATACAAGCGTCTCATACCCTTCTTTGTTCATTCTGTCTTTGACGGCATTTACACATGGTGTTGTAACACCAAACATTGTGATACCAACAGTCGGCTTTGTGGCTGTTTCATCAGATTCACTGGAAGCAATTAATATTTCATGGACCATACCAAAAACGGCTGCAGCAGCATTAGACAATATAACACGGCTGACACTGTTTATTCCACATATATCAACAACTGAAGGAAACAATACCAAGTCAGATGTTCCAACATAGGGTGCGGTATTGCCACTAGCAACAGTAGATACAATAAGCTTAGGCACTCCGAGTGGCAGGGATCTTAGAGCAGGAGCAATTAGTGCGGTTCCTCCACTGCCTCCCAAGCCAACAGCACCCACCAGAGTACTGCTCTCATATCTGTTTTTCAGAAAGCTCTGAAGAGCCTTTGACATAATTGCAATTGCTTCACCTCTGTCATCTGGAAGATCTTGTTGGTTGATACCCGGATAACATGAAAGAACTGTATCTCTTGCAATAAATGCAATGTCTTTAGAATCCAGTGCTGGTATCGCTTTAGTTGTGGAGACATCCACTATGCTTACTTGAACCTGCCATTTCAATACATCACATGTTGTGCTTGAGTTAACAAACAAAAACAACAAACGTACAGTACAATTCCAAGGGGTTGTGTAAGTGTGAATGAAGATGCTGCATATCTCAGACGTTTTGCATTCCCTTATGAAAAACATGTTTAGTAGCACTTGTTGATGCTCCGTAAATGATTGTCTGTTGCTGAGAGAATACAACCAATTACTTATGGTTCTTGTATGTGACTAGCACAAATGAATCAAGAACTCATGTACTCTGAGCTTTAAGCAAGAAATTTATTTTGTTGAACTTATATAAAAATTCCTTCAATGGTAAAACATTGAAGACATGGCGATTATAGCCTTCTGTTGACTAAGCATCCACAAGGATTGTCAAGGCTAGGAATGCAATAATTTTTCTAAATTCAAACAACATATATCACAAAATTTCATTCTTTGCCAGTACAGTTATATAAACTGGTCTTAAATCTTGAAGATTTGCTTTTCTTCACATACAACAATCTAGAATTTGCCAATTGAATTAATAGGCCCAAGAAAACCCGTTTATCATAAAATATACTCATCCTTGTATACTTGCAAGCATATATTTGACCAATTCCATCCCTTAGTCCCTTGATAAAGCCCAATTTGATGAAGCAATTTCTGGTGGTAGATAAGGAGCTCCCTCTCAAATTACAGTATAGTTTGTTTTTCGCCCCATACTATTACTATGTGACGGCATCAATTGGCCCATCAAAACAATGTAGCACTAGAATTCCCACCCCCTCCCCTGCCATTTGGTTCCCCAATTCTAGACTTGAATATTTACCAACAGTAATTCCCCATTAAAACAAAGAAAGCTAGACATCAGAGTTAACATGAGGATCTGGCAATCAAGATCCACAAGGTCCAAAAATCTTGTGGTAACAACCAAATCAAAAGGGGCTTAACCCCTCGTCTGCTAGCATTTTTTGGGGGGCGGGGAGGACAAGAAGACAGAGAAACAGTACAGTACAGTATACCTTGGGGTCGGAGGAGGCGGCGAGGCTGGAGCGGAGGCGCGCGGCGAGGAAGAGCAGCTCCTCCAGCTTGGTGTCCGCCGTCCCGATGCAGAGCACCTCCATCTCCGACGCCTCGAAGCGGAGATCTGGAGCGGAAGCAGGGGACCTGGAATGGATGGATGGGTATTGGGAAGTGGGACTGGGAAGTGGGGGAAGAAAGCAACTGTTCGTGCGTGCGTTAGTTGAGAGTCCGGAGACTTGCAGAATTCACAGACGCTGTGAGCGGAGCGGGTTGAAGGTGGGTCCCAGTTTTATAACGTGGATTTCCCGCTACCGGCGCCGCGTGTGCCGTCGGCACGGCGGACACGGTGGCCTGATTTGACGTCGGATCTGGGATCCTTCAGGATCGCGGCAAAAGAACGGGATAACAACTGCAAAACTAGCGTCCAAGTAGACAGCAACATATGTTTCCCCTTTTTGCGGGGGAGTAGACAACATATGTTATGCCATCACCACTAATGTTGGTGCGCTCATGCAATTAACTTTTAATTTTGGCATCAAATTAACATGAAAAATTCTGAAAAATATTGGCAATATTGTCTATGGGGTGTTCTAACATCTTTAAAATTTTAACTTGAAATTCAAAATGTGTTTGAAGGGAAGAAAAAAAGAGATAAGTGTGCTGTGAACAGTAGCTTCTATCCTTTTCTTTCTCTTCTTTTTTCTTTTGATTTACCATTTCTCAGATATTTTAACGTAGAATGAATTTAAACTTGTAATTTTATATATAGTTAAGTGAATTGAGAAGTACATTTAGCATTTCTTTTTTTCGGAATTTTCATATTGATTTACACTACATCATGGAAAGCAATTGCATAAGTACACCATACATAAAAGGGTGATTGCATAGCATGCGTGATCGTCTAATTATTTATTTTCTTCTTTTGAGAAATTAACAGAGTTCTTTTGTGCTGGGTAAAATTGCTCTGAGTTGTTCGCTTAATCGTCTAATTATTTATTTTCTTCTTTTGGGAAATTAACAGTGTTCTTTTGTGCTGGGTAAAATTGCTCTGAGTTGTCCGCTTAGCTTGCTTAGCTGAAATCTAGTTTAAGCATGGGTGGTCTACCCCTGATTTGTTTGGATACATATCAGTTTGGCCACCAAACAGGTTAGAGCACCTCCAACAGATATGCTATCTTTATTGTGTATGGTAAACTTGGAATTTTTCAGGAAAAAATGAGCTCCAACAGGTATGCTATCTGGTTTGCTAAATTAGCAAGTTGGGTATCCCTGAAACTTCGCTCGGCATAGAAAGCAAGCCTGCGCTGCTCGCCATCCCCGAAATCGCTCGCCACGTCTGCTTGCCCGCGCACGCGCGCGCCATCCTTCCCGCGCGCAGAGAAGACTTTCCCGCGCGCTGAAGTTTCCCATCGTGGGGATCCAGCTCGACCCGCTGGATTCCGCAATTCCCCATCCCGTCCATCGCCTTCTCCTCTCACCCGCTCCTGCCGCCGCCGCCGCACAGCCGGAGCTGCTAATCGTGGCCCGCTCCGAATTGCCCTTTTCCTCTTCGCCGTGAGCCGCTTCCTCATGGACAGGCCGCTTCCTCCGAATCGCTACACCGCCGCACCGCCGGATCAGCTTCGTCATGGACAGGCTCCGTCGAGCGCCGGGGAGATCCCAACTGCTCCGCCCTATTATCCCAACATCACGCAGATGGGAGCAGCAGGCGGATGGGTGCAACATCAGGCGGATGGGCAGCTGTTGGGATGGGCAGCTGGTACCACCTTGTTTAATAGTGCAAGCACATTGGTGCCTTTCCTGGAAGAATTTGTACTACATCTGGACAAGCACACCTTCTCAGACTGCAGAAAATTATTAGGCTATAATTTGTATTACATCTGGGCAAGCACATCTTCTCAGTCTGCAGAAAATTATTAGGCTATAATTTGTAGTACATCTGGGCAAGCACACCTTCTCAGTCTGTAGAAAATTATTAGGCTATAATTTGTAGTACATCTAGGCAAGCACACCTTCTTAGTATGCAGAAAATTATTAGGCTATAATTTGTACTACATCTGGACAATGCACCTTGTGTTTTGTTCCTTGTTCATTTCATCATCTAATATGTTCCTTGTGTTTTGTTTTTACAGCCCAAATGGATTCAGGGAGACCTTTGACCGACATGATTATGGAAGATTTCACTCCAGGTGGAGTGTCTAACAATATCTCACCTCATAATGAAATAGAAGCACGCGATGAGGTCCCTGCTGTGGTCAAAGGAAATAAAAGAAGGTCCAAAAATTTCACTGTTAAAGAGGACGAGATGTTGGTGTCAGCATGGCTAAATGTGAGTTTGGATCTTGTCAGAGGAGTCAATCAATCAAAAGATACCTATTGGAAAAGAATACATGATTACTTTCATTCAAAAAAGGATTTTGAATCTGATCGCACACAAAGCTCTCTAATGAGTCGGTGGTCTAGTATACTACATGACTGCAACATATTTGCTAGTTGTGTTTCCAAGGTAGAGGCCCGAAATCAGAGTGGTGCATCTGTTGATGACAAGGTTAGATGACCTACCTTCACATGCTAATTTCCTATATGTTTTTGCTGAATCTCATGTGTCATCTTTGTTTCCCATTACAGCAAGCAAACGCATTAACTATGTATAAGAATGACGACCCATTCCACAGGACTTTCCAATACATACATTGCTGGAAAATACTCAAAGACCATTCGAAGTGGACGAATAGGTGCATGCCAACTGGACTTCAGAAACCATTCAGCAAAAAGCAAAAGACCACTGCTGATTCAACTCCTACTACTGATGCACCAGACCCTGTCACTGGTACTGTAGCTGAGACTGAAACCACAATAACCACAGTGGAGAGGCCTATAGGGACTAAGAAGGAAAAGCTGAAATTAAAGCAGCGTTCGAGCATTGAAGCTTTGGATTATTTATTGGCAAAGAAGAAAGAGGTGGATGCTGAGAAGGAGTTGAAGAAAAAGGAGAGGGAGTTGAAGAAAGAGGAGAGGGAGTTGAAGAAACAAGAGATGTGCCAAAAAGCCCTTGCCTTGCAGGAAGAAAGGATAAAACTTGACAAAGAAAAATTTGATTTCGATCGGGATCGAGAAGAAGAAAGAATTATAAATATTGATATGAGCACCATGTCAACCAGACAGCAACAGTTCTATGATGATCAACAGAAGAAAATACTTGCAAGACGGCTTGGAAATTAGTAGTACCATGATCTTCAATTTTTAGATTTGGGCATAGTGTGAGACATGTTTAATTTTCTGAAACATTTTAGTTCACAGCATATCGGATTGATTAATGTTCTTTCATGAACCTTGTTATCTATATTATTCTGTAAAGGAGCTGCTTTTGACGTTTGCACCATCACAAATATATTTGGGCTTCTGACACTGCATTTGATCTCTGGTTTTGTATGAGACTCAGTTCTCTTCAATATAAATGAAAGGCAAGCCTGTCACAAAAAAAATATGTATCTGTACATACATACTGTTAGGGGTAGTATCAATGCCATCCATTGTGTCAATGCCTTGAACTATTACAGTATCAAATAAATCAAACAAAGAAGATAGGTCTGGAAACTATTACATAATGCCTTGATGTTGTGATAGTAAATGAAATTATTCAACAGTAATATTTGTATATAAATCTGGAAAATTATGCCATAAGTGCTCGATAAGGTCGGCTTGAAGCTGTGTGTGTGTCTCCTTGTCCTTGATCTTCTTGTAATTCTGCATAAATGCATCGAACTCAGGTGTAGCATCATGTGATACAGTCACCTTTTCTCCCACATCATCATATCTGAAATCTTTTTCGTCAACTCCCTCGTCTTCAACAATCATATTGTGCATAATGATACAAGCCGTCATGACAAGTTGAATTGTATCCTCATCCCACACACGTGCCGGCACTCGAACAATGGCAAAGCGAGCTTGTAGAACCCCAAATGCTCGTTCGACATCCTTCCTACAAGCTTCTTGTGCTTTTGCAAAATATTTGTTCTTATTACCCCGTGGCTCGGGTATGGTCTTCACGAATGTGGCCCAAGATGGATATATACCATCTGCTAGATAGTAACCCATAGTATAATCATTCCCATTGATGTTATAATTTACCTGTGGCCCTTGACCTTCAGCAAGCCTTGCAAATATAGGAGATCTTTGAAGAACATTTATATCATTGTGTGAACCTGGCATCCCAAAGAAAGCATGCCAAATCCAAAGATCTTTAGAAGCAACAGCTTCTAGAATAATTGTAGGCTCCTTTTTATGTCCCCTATACATACCTTGCCATGCATAAGGACAATTCTTCCAGGTCCAGTGCATACAATCAATGGAACCAAGCATGCCAGGAAAACCTCTACTCTCACCAATCACAAGTAATCTGGCGGTATCATCCTCATTGGGCAACCTCAAGTATTCATGTCCAAATACCTGAACAACAGCTCTGACAAACTTTCTAAGACTTTCTAGAGCAGTACTCTCCCCAATACGGATGTACTCATCCATAGCATCAGCTGCTACTCCATAAGCTAACATCCGGAATGCCGCCGCCACCTTCTGCAAACAAGATAGTCCTAGGGTTCCAGCTGCATTCCTCTTTTGCACGAAATAGTCATCATACTCCTCAACGGCCTTCATTATGCGTACAAACACATGACGCCGCATTCGAAACCTATGCCACCCGATACAAAATTAGCCACAATTGAATGCATGAAATAAACATAACTCAACAAAATATGAGAAAATTAACCTGCGCCTAAAATAGCTCGGCCCATATGTAGGATTTTCTGAGAAATAATCTTCATACAGTCTGATGTGCCCCAACTGCCTATCACGATTCAGAACGCGATGCCCCTCTACAGAACCACGATGGCCTGCTGAATTCACAATGTTTGGCACTGCTATGTGTGCTGCCACAACATAGAGTTCATCGTCATCATCCGAAGATGACGACGACGAAGATGAATCCATCAGTTCATCCAATACATCTTCAACATCCATTATAGACCTTTGATTACGAGGGTCCGAGGAATTTATTCAGACTCCTGCACGAGGATTGAAATAAGATGCCTACTAATTATTTCTCATGCATTACCTGAAACTAGAGGGACTAATACACAATGTAGATGACTGCATAACTGAAATATAAATCAACATGAGTCGGTGACCTAGTTGAAGGCACTGATGCTCCTTCACAGAATGATTGCATCTGACTACAGTATAGGCGTGCAGTATCCACAGGTCGGCATAGGCAAAACAATGAAGCACGATGTGGTGGGAGACTGGGAATTACAGAGTAGAGAAAGCAAGCACCTTGTTCGGTGAGTGAGTGCGACGCCGGAGGGAGCCAGACGCATGCGAAGTTTCCGTCGCCGCCAGGGACGCCGCAGGAGTGCGATCCTATCAACGTGAGGCCGCCAGGGCGCCGCCGCGCGAGTGCGATCTATTTCAGGCCGCGGGAGTACGACCTATTCTCTCGTGGGAAAACTAGTCCGCGGCTAGGATCGGTTGGGATTTGGATGGCAGGTACATTGACGTGGCATGTTTCAAATATACAAGAGGCAAAATAGCTAGGCTGTTGTAGACTCCTCTTTTTTTAGCACTTTTCCATTTTACACAATGGCTAAAATAAGCAATTTAGCTATTTAGTTTTACACAATCTGTTGGAGTTGCTCTTAGGTTGCTAACTTTGTCTAATTGTTTCACTCGCCTACGGACCCTAGTGCCGTAATTAGTGTAGATCTGGCATTATGTGATTTCTACAGTAGCGTCATTCAATGGGTAGTCAACTTTACGCTACAACAAAGGTTGGACTATATACATCCTGACAGTAGTGGAGTTAGAAAATTTTATAATAGATGTGCATATTTTACACATATAATTCCATAATTTTGTACAATGGTTTTGTAACAACATAACTCCAACATATAAGTTCAAAATTTGCCAAACATACAATACAAATCGGCAAATCTCTAAATTCCAAATCCCCGAATTCCAAATCGGCAAATCGAAATCAAGAACTTATTGTGCTCCGTGGTTATGTGCACGTGCATACCCATTGTGGTCCATGGTTGTGTGACTGTGCATACCCACTATGCCGCCAACTACTCTAGCATAGGCGCCACACCCGCCGCTGCCTGCTTCTACTCGACTGCTCCCGCTGGTGAGGTGGAGAGGAGATAAGAGAATTAAGGCCTAGGAATTGGAAATGAAGTTGGTTGTGGGCTAGTTTCATGCATGTGGGCTCGTGTGAGGCCATGAGTGTGACATTTGTTGTGGGCTAGCCAAGAATGCAGCACTGATCGTGCGAAAATTTTTCAATTTTAGATGTGCTCTGGCATACCAAGCACCCCTACTAGCTCTGCCCTTCAATGTGAGGCCTTCTGCCTTGTGCTCAGCTACAAGACAACAAACTCACCATCGTCACCCTCCCGCCCAACCTCATCCTCATCCCCTTCCACCACCTCACAGCTTGGCGCCGCCTCCCCATCAAACCGCCAAGCACGCCACATGTCTCCCCTATTTCCTTTTTCACTTTTCATTTGAGAAAACAAAAACTTTCAACCAAAAAATAAAAAAATTCAACTCAGGAACTTTCACACTAGGTTTGAAAACTTTCAATTGAATTATAAAATCTTTCAAATGTGGGAACTTTTAACTAAGATTCAAAAAGAACTCAACTCGAGAACTTCCAAATGGCACTCAAAACTTTCAATGGAACAAATTTCAACTTAACTTTGAAAACATACAACCAGGGAAATTTCAACTAAAAATGAAAACATCCTATGGGACAAATTGAGAAGAGGATTCACTTAGACTTAAAATAAGGCTCCCTTTTTTTTGCTGAGGATGTTGATGATGGTGTCCTGATGGCAGTGAGGAACCAATCATGCCAGCATGTATGTAACAGTAATTTGTTGGGGTTTGTGGGTAAGCGAGAGGAGGAATATCATTGGAGGCGAGATGAAGGACGAGCATAGAGGGAGGGGAGGGATGAGGGGCTTGTGGGGAGGCAAAAGCTCTTGTTCCTCGGTAGCACCGGCGACACGATTGTGGTGAGAAAGAACATCAAATGAGAGAGCTGTAGGATCAAAGATAACCGACTAAAGGGGGGTGAATAGGAGGTTTTTAAATTTTCTTATCTTTTAATTAATTCTCTATAATTTTAATATAACAAGAGTGTAAAGCACTTAATACCTACACAATTCTAGTCAAGTAGAGTATAAACACTAGCTCTATCTCAAATAAATGATCACAATAAGAATGACAAATAAGAGCTAGAAGAAATAAGAAAGGAAACAAGTACACTCGATGTTTTACCGTGGTATTCGGAAACTTGCCGGTTTCCCCTAATCCACGTTGAGGTTAGCCCAAACGAATTGAACCATCTCCACGAATTAAGGCGAAGTACCTCGATCCACTAGTGGCAGCTCTTCCCCTCTCCGAGCAGGTAAGCTTCAACCTTCACAACTTTGCCGGGTCTTCTCACAAACTTCTTGAGAGGATCACCGGGCAATCTCCACCAAGCCGTCTAGGTGTCGGCAAACACCAAGAGTAATGAATCACTGCGTTGCTTGATCACTTTCAAGTGCCAAGGATCAATCTATGGATGAATGCACTTGAATTTTCTCAACTACCTCAAATGAATGCACAAGAGATGAAATGAGGTGTGGAGGGGTGTTCTATGCTCAAGAGTGTTCAATAAGGTTTCAATAACATGTCCTTATGCTGGTGGGGTCAAATTTATACCCCCACCAACCAAAACTAACCATTACAAAACTCAATTCAGAAAATTCAAGAAAACCGGAAGTTCCTCTGTGCAAAAATTGGAACTTCCGTTCCTCTACTGTAGCTAAGTAACGGCTATGTCAGAGCGTCAGAGGTAACCATTGGAAGTCGGTGCGGTACATCCGCCGTTGTAAATGTGGTACTTCCGATTTTCCAGTAGTTCCGATAGTTAGCCCGGAACTTCCGATTATCACGGGGCTAAGTTTTGAAAAGGTTGCTCTCTGGAAAAAAAACATACCGCTCACATTTACCGGAACTTCCGATTATCGAAACTTCTGCTAGACGGAAGTTCCGCCGTTGAACTCGCGGTATTTCTGATATCTGCGAGACTAAGTTTTCTCACGGTCGCTCTCTGGAAAAAACGTACCGCTCTTAAGGTCGGAACTTCCGGACGATCGAAAGTTCCGGAGTTTTAACGCCGGTACTTCCGATTTTTCTGACAGTGCACAGTTTTAGCATTCAATTTTATTTTTAAGTGCATGCATGATCCTAAATTGATCCATAAGGCACAGGAACATGTAATCAAGCAACTAGCCATGATCCCTCTTAATAGTACGTCATTTATCCTATAATCCATTCTTCCAACCTTTCTCCTAAGACCGGTAAAATGAAAAAAAACCTTAAACTATTTACCTTTTGTCTTGGAGTTCTTTGAATCCTATGAAATCCTTTTCATGCTTCTCCACGGATGCCCCTCCTTCTCCACCCCTGGCAAAAAAAAAAAAAACTCAGATCCAAAACAATTCCAACTAGATTCGGCAACTTTCAGCTTGATTTTTGGGAGCTTCCACCACAATTCAACAACTTTTAACTTGATCCCAAACAAACTTGCCACTTGATTTGGTGGGGGATTTCACATCAAATCACGGGTGCGCGTGGTGAGACCATGTCTACCAGTGGTAAGGTGTGCAGTGGCGGAGGAGATCGGGAAGGGAAATAAGAGAAATCAAAATATTCAAAGAAATCACAATTTTTTTTGTGATCTGTCTTTAGGGGGAAGGGGAACAGGCGATGTGCGGGAGATGGTCCATGCTCGCGGACTCCCAACACCGTGGCAAAAATATGAATCCAATGATTGTGGGCACAAGCAGGATGATCGTTCTGATGGCGTGGCGAGTCCATGAGTTCGCTGACTCACGGGCGCCCACAAAACTGAGGAATACCTTTCTTAAGTAATGCTTGTTGTTTGGATGCATGCAGAAAAAATGTCTCAATCTTTGATCGAAAAGATCTGATTTTTTGCTAACTTTGGTGGTGATCGGTTGGGGCTGTGGTTTATGGTTTATTTCACTGTAACTGGCTGAAATTATACTATAGTTGAAGATGACTTATTTGGCATAATTAAAATTTAAAAATTTTAAAAATAGAAAAAACAGATTAGCCCATCACGTGTAATGCAAACGAATACGGGAAAAAAACCAGTAAAAAATCTCAAAAAATAAAAAAATCAGAAAAGGACGAAATTTAGAAATAGTGAAAAATAAACCAGAAGCCGAAGCCAAAACAATCGGACCTTATTAGTACACACAATATATAAAGTGTGCGAGATTCCAGATTTCTGGTCAACTTTAGTTAGTACAATAAAAATCCTGCAAAATAATCGGTGCTTCCTCGCACTGGTACTGGAACCTGCACCAAATATAGGATAATCGGAAGATCTCTAGCTCGTGCTTCACAGCAATATTAATTATACTAGCTCCTGCAGTGAAGCATGTAACTAACACCAATAAATTAAGATCGGCATCACAATTCACAAGGAAGCAGCAGCCAAAAGAATCTCAAACCACCAGCTCAAGATCCACTTCGAACTTGGAAGCCTCCACTACACACCTCAACGGCACGCCACACCTTCACTGGACGGTGCCTTTAAGCCGGTGTGGACTGGACACGCGTCGAGCGTCGAGCGATGACCGCGGGAAAGTATCCGACGGCACAAGGTAAAAGCCCACCTCACCTCGGAGGAGACCACCACGGGTGGCGCTGACACATGCAGTGCATCATTAGTTCATTACGGTCCACTTTCTAGCACCATTTCAATACAAAATAAGTTAGGCTGTGTTTGGTTCTAGTGATAATAGGGGATAGGATAGGACGATCTCAGATTTGGACCTGTTTGGATTGGAGTCAGCAGGGACAAAGTCCATCCCCTTTGGGGAATATCCCGGGAATATTCCCCTAAATCGAGGATGCCCCCATCCCTCAAAAACGAAGGGATGGGCTCGTCCCTCTTCCTCGCCTCTCAAAAACAAGAGGATGACAAAAGGGCCCCATACGTCGGATGACTCATCCCATATTTTGATGTCCCAGAACCAAACAAAAAACGGGGACGGTCCTATCCCTTACAACCAAACAAAGAACGAGGACGGTCCCGTCCTTAAAAACAGGGATAGAGTCATTCTATCCCTACTGCCTCCAAACCAAACACACGCTTAATGTGCACTCCCTTACATGTTTTATTTGCCCTTTTTGCCGAAAAGCTCGGTATTTATTGCCTAGCACAAAAACATTGCATAAATCACACTAGGTAAGTTTAGTTAGTTTCTATGTAGAACTATTCAATGCTCGTGCTTTGCTACGTACTAAAAAAATTATATTAAATCAACATATCGAGCCGCTAATCCTATGCCTGTATGTTGTAACGGAAATCAAAACTATAGAAGCAAGTACCTCAATGAATCAACATCCCATTTTGTCTCCACAAAAACTAATGTTAGAGGTCGCTGCAGCTAGACAAACATACAAGCTAATATAAGAAAAAGTCTTCAAGAAAGAAATAGGCAAACATGCAACGGGAATCGAGTTTTTTTTTCCAAAACCGATCAATATCATCCTCCGTTGTCGATTCGTCGTCTCCGATGAGCCAAAACCCAATTATTTGCTATTGCACGATCACCATCATCTACTCTACGTATTCCATACATCTGTTTGTCCAATACACCGCTGAGGATGTTCACCACCAAAGCACCACTTTGTTCCCATGCCTGTCACCATTGCAAGCCCAATTTGGCCATCCTTCGGCCAAACCGATCACACCTTCACGTTCATTGGGCTGCGTCCCTGCTAGTACTCCCCTTATTTTCCCACGTTCCCTGTCTGAGCCTCACCGCCCGCTGTTTTGGTGTTGTCGTCGCCGCTGTGGGCCACGTCTGTGGGTGCCATCGCTAGCCAGCCGTTCCCTGGTGAGTCGCCATTTCATTTTGCCCTCGATCGCGCCGCCTTGGCCCTCCCCTCGCCGATGAGCTGCCATGGCGGAGCAACTGCCCCTTGCAACCATGCGACTCCTTTGTTATGACAGACATAGCTCTATGTTGATTCTTCATGAGTTTGTCTCAAGTCTATAACAGCTGGGCCCATTTGTCATACACACAAATAAATCAAAATTCTAGAAGAACGAAGATTTGCTAGAATATTCTTTTATTTTCTAATTTCAACATTTTCTTTTCGATCGATCTTCTGATCACTCGTTCTCCATCGTCTGAATCTAGTGATTCAAATTTATAAATTTATCTAAAATACTAATCTAACTTTCAGTGTATATTTTGTATATATTTATGATTTTATTTGTATTTATTTGTGCTTTCACGTTTGCGTGTAGAACTTGACATCGCCGAAGAAGTTTTCAACCAGCAAGAAGAGATCCCAGCCACAGATGGGAAGTCTTTCTTGACCATGTTGATCCTATTTTTTTTTCAAAGTTTTTTACTATTTTAAATTTACATGCATTGCTTTTTCATATAAAATGATTAGTTGTCTTAATGTTATTATTAAACCAACATTGTTATACCGTCATTTGATGTTGATATCCCTGCACCCTTATCATATTAGGATGTTCTTGTCTCATTATTGAGATTATAATGCTATTTCATAATTTTAGAATGATAGAATTGGTTAGACAAGCTAATTGGTCATTATAACCCTATGGGTGGAAAATTGATATCATATGCCTTAATCATTTCATTCTAATAACTTTATCGCAATAGGTATCGCAATTGGTTCGGATGGAGCACGTGATCTTGAGTTGTGAATATACCACCCTAGTTAATTTAATTAAGGACTAACGCTTGTGATTGTCCAAACTGAGTACTACTGTACACCCACAAGTCTATATTGGTATGATCTTGCTAATTAATTTGTAATGGCTTAGCTTAGAATATGCTAGCGATATGAGTGGGTGTCGAATATAGACAATTGTCCCACATGGCACCAGAGGGGGCTTCTGACTGGGCGGATGCAACTCTTCAACAATGAAACCTTAGTGGGCGGAGTCTAGTTACGCTTGTGTATTGGAAAGGCCTTGTTATAATCTCTCCGCTGCACACCTAAGGAAGTGTGCTTATCGTGTGGCAATATGAGATGATCATGTCTTGTGGATAAAGTTATACAAACCCTACAGAGTATAAAACTCTTCGAATAGTCATGCCTATGGTCAAGGAAGGGCAATATGCACTTTCACATGATAGATCTTTTGTTTTCATTTCAAAGTAAAAATTCTTTGGGAACTCAGGAGTGATTGGAACTCTCGAGTGTGTGTCCTGACGGATGGAACTAGTATGGGTGGATGAAACCTGTAGTCTTGAACCTTGGTAGTTAGAGCCAATCTACTAATGTAGGTGGTTGGAACCATCACTAGAAAATTTAATTTAGTTTCAATTATTGCAATTACTTTGTTAAATTGATGCTTTGGAAATCTATAATGGTAATAGACCTAAAAATGTTGCTTTGTGTAAAAGAACCATATTATCCTTTTTTTTGTTAAGCCTTACATATAATTGCATTTTTTTCCAAGACTTACAGAGTACTCTATGCACTCACCTTGCAATCTACAAGTCATACTAGAGGAGTATGAAGACGCAAAAGAAGACTACAACTACTTCGCGTGCAGATCCGATGAAGACTTTTTGGAGGTCTAGGTTTCACTTCCCTAGTCAATTACCTGTAGCGAATTGATGGGCTATCTTCAAAGATTATTTACTTTTGCTTTCACTTGAGTTTTGTATTTCAGTTAGGTTTTACAGCCTCTTTGGTACTAAGTGGCCATGATGATGATACTCTATTATTGTAATAAATTGTCTTTGGTTATGTAATCATCACTATTTGACTGTATGCACTAGTTTTGATTTGGAACTAGTGCGGTAATACACAGAAGGTTCTGATTCAGAAATTCGATGCCAACCGTTCCACACTTTACCAACAATGGATATTATGGCTATGGCGACAACAGAAAGGGTAACAATATGTTAAGATAGGATTAATGCAACAATTGGGTATAACTATCGACCTTACCAATGCAGCAATTTTTTACTGAAATTACGTGCATGCATAATAGTTTTGAACATAACATACATAATAGTGAAATATGTGATTGTTGTGGTTACAGACCAAACAGTAAAGTGAGAGTATCGTAGTGGAGATGATAGATGAACAATGCTTGGCCCTTCCCCATGTTCAGGGCAGCCATATATATATATATATAGGGCACATATCTAGTGTTAATGGTCTATTCAGTGATAACATGCAAACGCCAACCAGGGCTGTTGGATCTACAATCTACAGCTCAGATTCGTGAAGGTGGAAGCCCCCAATCACTTATGCATTTTCCCCCAAAACCCCCTGGAAACTTCTCCCTTTTACATCCCGGTCCCCTCCTCCAATCCCCTCCCCCGCCTCCAATCCCCTCTCGTCTCCCTCCCCGTCCCCGACGCCTGCCCGCCGCCTCGCTCCTTCTCCCCTGCTCGCCTTCCGCTGCCGCCCCCCCGGCCCTCGACGCCGCCACCTCCCTCCACGGCCGCCCCCGGCCCTCGACGCCGCCGCCTCGCTCTGCCCTCCACGGCCTCCAACCATCCGGGCTGCCCCCGCCCTCGACGCCGTCGCCTCCCTCCACGGCCGCCCCCCCGGTCCTCAACGACGCCGCCTCCCTCCAACCCTCCGGGCCCGCCTCCCTCTGCCTCCGAGCGACGCCGCCACTGTCGTCCTCCACCTCCTCAACGCATGACGTACGCGCGCGCTCGGCCTCCTCAACGCATCCATAGGAGTAAGTTGCCCCCTTCACCACCCCTGCATGCTTTTTGCATAGTTCTCTGTATCCTTTCAACTTTATCCCAAATACACCTTCTCTATGCATTAGTGAACTGGAACCTTTAGCACTTAAGGTGTATGTTGATCAATGGAGAGGAGTCTGTACTGTGTAACTTTGTATTGATATGGCATTGATGTTAAAGTACTGGTGCGTGAGAGTTCATTGATAGTTCAAGAACCTTCATTTTTCACACTCATTTTGTCAATTATGTGAACTTATGCAATTACTCTTTTTGTTTTATAGGTGGAGATCTCTGTGCATCTACAACCGAGGCAAAGGAGTAGCAACAAGTTCTCTTGTGCAATTACATATAGCTTTTGTTCTTCTCTGTAGCTGTTGTTTGGTCTGGACCTGTGTGCTATAGGGTTGTGAGAATGCAATTACATATTGTGAGAATGCATATTCTGTAACTTGAGAATGTGGTATCCTTGTATCCTTGTCTATGAATAAATAACGTCTGGAATTTGTTGTCCATGTATTTGATTTCAAACTGAGAATGTGGTGAATGCATTTCTGAATTGATCGGATGATACAGTGCAATTGAGTTATGACAACTCATAGAAATTTGTGAATGTATTTGTGGATGTATGTAACTGGGCAGTATCCTGGAAGCAGCAACAGTTCACATGAAGAGTATGCTTGCTGATAGGTTTTTGTTTCAATCAGTGATACATGTTGTCAAGTTTTTGTTTCAATCAGAAATGCAAGCAGTACCTCCTTTCAAAAATGCAAGCAGCGGCAGGCATGTTATTTTCAGGCCAGATACTGCTCAATTGAGACATATTGTTTACTCCTTCACAAAATTCAAAAGAGCATCCTGACACTTGAAAGACAACATTGCTACATTTCAATCCATGTCCAGTACACAAAGTCCATGTCCATTTCAATCCATTCACTTGAAAGACAACATTGCTACATATAGTTCCCCATAGTGCACAATCTGGTTTTCTTCTGAATTCTAAAACAAGAAAACTTGCAGTGTCAGGTTCTTTGGGCAACATTCCTGCTGGTACAACAATTTTACAATCATCAAACTTCACAACTCAAGCTTGCACTAAATTTCAAGAAACTACAACATACAGTTGAGGTAGGGTGCAATGTTATGGTCTTATGGATGGATTAATGCAATGTCATTGTTCATTTGATCCCGGATGATAAGCATACATGGACTGCTACAAAGCGTTCGATGCTCTATCTAAATTTTGCTATGATTTTCCTTTCATGTACTGAAGTCGTAATAGCAGCAGCAATTCAAGTCAGCTAAAAATTGAAGGCATTCATCATCACATTTCTTGCATTCATTACTGCAGCAAGATTTTGAGTCTGGAACTGAGTAAATGCAAGTATAGATAATGGAATCAACAAGCATGCTGCAGCTCGGGCTAGCAGGCTGGCAAAAAAATGAGCAAGTAAATTTGGAATTCACAAACTAAACACACAGTGATTTCCATTGGAAGAACCTGATACTTTCAGTGATTTCCATTACAAGCATTCAGTTACAAGCATTCAGCTAGCAGGTGGCCCAGGGTGGAGGACGACAGTGGCGGCGTCGCTCGGAGGCAGAGGGAGGCGGGCCCGGAGGGTTGGAGGGAGGCGGCGTCGTTGAGGATCGGGGGGCGGCCGTGGAGGGAGGCGGCGGCGTCGAGGGCCGGGGGGGGGGGGGGCGGCCGTGGAGGGAGGTGGCGGCGTCGAGGGCCGGGGGGGGGGGCAGCGGAAGGTGAGCAGGGGAGAAGGAGCGAGGCGGCGGGCAGGTGTCGGGGACGGGGAGGGAGACGAGAGGGGATTGGAGGCGGGGGAGGGGATTGGAGGCGGGGACCGGGATGTAAAAGGGAGAAGTTTCCAGGGGGTTTTGGGGAAAAATGCATAAGTGATTGGGGCTTCCACCTTCACGAATCTGAGCTGTAGATTATAGATCCAACAGCCCTGGTTGACGTTTGCATGTTATCACTGAATAGACCATTAGCACTAAATATGTTCCCATATATATATATATTCACATGGGGAGTATTTTACAATTATGTCCTTACACTCAAGAACCCCTCACAAGGGTATTTATGTCATTATACATGTCTCATTTTGGGCTTTAGGTTTTTAGCAGGCCGGCTGGGCTTAGGTGGGGGCCACCCCTACAAAAGGAGCCTCTCATGGTGAAGGGCTTCATGGGCCGAAGCCATGTTGCTGAGCCATTTGGCCCCCTCCGTCCTTGCGGCCTATGAAATTCTGTGACCTTGGGTGGAAATGGATTTACCGGTGCAGCCCAGCTTCGTGCCAAGGACATGGAGTGGAAGTGGCTGCTAAAGCCGTCCTCCGGCCGCGAAGTCCTCCAGCCGCAAAGTCGAAGTAGCTGGCGGAGCCGCCCCGCTGAGTCGAAGCCGAGGCGAGGTCGGGCTCGTCCCACGGACATGTTGTCGCAGCGGGGGTTAGGCCCGCCCCGCGTATGCGAGGTCAGAGCCGATGGCGTACTCGTCCTACAGAGATGAGGCCTAAGCGGACACGGCATCGAAGTGGTTTCCAAAGTTGTCCTGTAGACACGAAGTCGAGGTACAGCCCGGTGGCTCATAGCCCGAAGACGGTGTCTTAATGGTGCCGAGGATCGCACTAATCCTGGGATGTCAGGCGGTTGCACGACTGTGGCCGTGCGCACCTTCCTGAGGGGGCGGGACACATGGCGGGACGTGACTGGTGCGTCGTGCGTTGTCAGGCGGCCGCACGACCGCGGTCGTGCACATCTTCCCGAGGGGGCGGGACACATGGTGGGACGCGACTGGCGCATCATGTGTTGTCAGGCGGTTGCATGACTGTGGTCGTGTGCACCTTCCTGAGGGAGCGGGACACGTGGCTGGACGTGATCGATGCGTCGTGCATTGTCAGGCGGCCGCACGACCGCGGTCGTGCGCACCTTCCTGAGGGGGCGGCACACGTGGTGGGACACGAATGGTGCGTCGTGCATTGTCAGGAGGCCGCATGACCGGGTAGGGCACGCGTGCACACGCACGCGATCGGTTGACCACGCGGCTTCGGGTGGTTGGACTTCTGTCGGTTGCGCTTCCCAATCGTGGGGAAAGCGGGTGGTTGGACTTCTGCCGGTTGCGCTTCCTGATCGTGGGAGGCGAGGGGGCTCTATATACCCCCTCGTTGCCGCGCCACTATTCTTCCCCGCTCGCTCGTCTGCTTTCTTGCTCTTTGCTCCTGCGCGCCCTGCTCTCGCCTTGCATACTACCAGCACTCACCACCGCCACCGTTCGCTTCACCATGCCGTCTGAGAAAATGGCTCGCCGTGAAGAGCTTGCCCACTAGCCCAGTGGTGGCACCTCCAACCGGCGCAGCTCGTCGGCGACGGAGATGGATTACACCTTGGTGGGGCGCGACCCATCGCTATGCAACAAAGCGGTGGACGGCGGAGAAGAAGATGGAGGGTCCCTGCTCCAGCATGCTGGGGCAGACTCTCATGACGGAGGAGACAATTTGGTCTCTCCTTCGCAAGGGAAAGTTAGCGGATCGCAGCGCGGTTTGCCTACCTGCCAGCAACGAGATGGAGCCGCACCTAGAGGAATTGGAGGCGATCATCTTCGTCACATACTTTGAAGTCGGCCTCCGCATCCCGCCGGCCAAGGTCGTCAACGGCGTCCTCCTGACCTACGAGCTGGAGTTGGCGCAGCTAACGCCAAACGCGATAGCTCGCCTGACTATTTACAGCTGGGCGATGCGGACAGAGGGGGTTTGGCCCAGTGCCTCCCTCTTCGCCTTCTCCACGACGCGCGATGCCAGCCAAAGAAGCTCGACAGAGGGGAGTTTTCCAACTTCGGCAGTGTCAACTTCATCTTATGGTTGCCGTGCGCGAAGATCTTCCCCGCTAACTCGACCCGGGGGAACTGGGAGTCCAATTGGATGTAGCGGTGGTTCTACCATCGAGTGGCGAGCGGCAATAGCCTTTGGTGCATGGGGCGGCCGATGGCGTTCAACACCTCACCCAGCTTGGAGCCCGACCGCGATGATGAGTAGAGGGCACGGAGGCTGGTGGGGATCACCCTCCGCTTCAATATGTGCGACCTCGCGGAGGAGTACACAATGTACGGCGTGGAGCCGCTTGCCTGTCGGTGGCACATCCAGCCAGGGCCCATGCAGCCCGACGGCGTTCGGCCGACCGTGTCCTCGCTACCGGCGCCCTCCGACCCACGTAAGTTCTTCCTCCGTAGACTACATTTGAAATCTCTGCGCGTTTTTTAACTATGCCTTGCTTCCCATGCAGGACTCCTCCTGGAGGATGCGGAGCACGCAATAGTTGTGTTCCCTGCGCCGTACATGGCCAAGGAACACAGGCTGTGCGAGTTCGTGACCGCGCAGCGAAGCTGGGGCGGATAAATCTGGTGTGCAAAGTTCTGGGCATTCATGTGCTAGAGCGCGCCATTCTGACTAGAGGCCGGGCTCACCTCCGCGATG
This sequence comes from Dendrocalamus latiflorus, assembly GCA_017311315.1. NCBI lineage: Eukaryota > Viridiplantae > Streptophyta > Magnoliopsida > Poales > Poaceae > Dendrocalamus > Dendrocalamus latiflorus. Next base: position 19,100,808 of record CM029660.1, read on the forward strand.
GTGACGACAAGGGGGAGGGCCCGGTCTCCTGCCCTCGTGTCGAGTCCGCTGGCTGCCCCTCCCACACGTCCTATCAGAACCGAAGGTCCGGCGATCACTAGCTCCGACTTGGCAGAGTACGCCAACTCGGACCTGGAGGCGGAGGCGGAGGCGGATCACGTAGCTCCCGGCGAGGAGTACTTGGGTGGCACAATGGACAAGGGGCACAGTGCGGACATCCAAGCGGGTGAGGCCTTCTCGCCCACACCAGCCGTAGAGGCCGAGGTAGCATCGCCCAAGTCCCCGGGAACAAAGCGCCCTCGGACACGATCACCTTCCCGGCCGGAGGAGGCATTCACAATGGCGATCGGGGTCGGGGGCATGTTGGAGTCGGACTGTGACACGGAGGCCATCCAGCCCAAAGAGGAACTCATCGCCCCGACGATGGTGAGACTCCCACGGTCCGGACCGAGACAGAGCGAACACCCCCACATGCTTCACCTGGCCACATCGAAGGTAGGCACAACTCTTTCTCCCCCCGCAATTTCGCTAAGCTTTCTCCGATCTGCTCGCTCATTTCGTCGTCAACATCAGCTGAGACAAGGTCACCCGGACGTGGACAAGGATCGAGCAACGAAGACGGCCGCAAAGTCTCCGATCTTCCTGCTCTGGACGTGACGTCGACACCTACCACCCTCGAAGTCGCCGGCGCGGAGGCTCAGCGGCCTACTGTCTCTGACTTTATTCCTCAACCGGAGATGTTGCGGGCTCTTCAAGGGACCACGGACTACGCGGACTCCAGCATGGACCAACAGGCGCTACTATCATGTGGCTCGGAGCTCCTGGAAGGCACACTAGAGGCCTCGGAGATGAGGGTAAGTGCTTGACTTTGATGATTTACACCGTTGTTTGGGGACTTCACTAATGATTGCACTGTGCAGACACTTGCCCTCGCTCAAGCCCTGCAGGCGGCACGTGCCCACGAGCGGGGGCGCTAGAAGACTGGCTTCATGCTGCCGAAGAGGCCCACACCACCAAGGACGAGCGCATCCGTTTCTTAGAGATGAAGGGCGCAAAGGCAATCTCAGATGCCCGACTCACGGCGGAGGCACAGTGTGCAGCCGCTGAAGAGCGAGATGGTTTGCTCCAGCAAATCACAGCGCTAGAGGAAGAGAAGGCCCGACTCACCGTGTCCCTTGGGGAGAAGGACTGGATTCTGGGCGACGCCTCGGTGGCGGCGTGGGACACCATGGAGGCTCTGGAAGGCACCTTTGAAGACCACTCCGTCGTCGTGCCGCCTCGCACCTTCGGTCATGAGGACCTGTCATGGACACTTCGGTGAATCAGAGAAGCTTTCAGCCTCACCCTCAACGCTGCCAAGTCCTTCAGCAACCATTGCTCCTTCATTACTTCGCGCCTCGCCTTCACCCTGCTCCACCACTGAGGCTTCCTGCACGTGGGCGAATTGGCCGATCCTCGACTGGAGATGCTAGCCGGAGTCCGGGTGATGTCAGGCGCCGTCCACCGCACCGTTCGGGCCTTCCACAATAGAATCTGGGATTACATCGGGGAGGCCGCGGCAAAGGTAGCGCTGCGACGGACTTTGTATGGCGAGGGGACTTTGGCAAGTGGCTTGATGAAGTTTCGCAGCGCAACAAAGATGGTGCCGCCGAGCCGGAGCATGGTGTGTACCCCCAGGTGTGACACCGGAGTGTTAGGGTGTAGGCGTGCGTTACGATGTATCCGTTCTCTTTGTAAAATGGCGCCATATGGCCCCCTTTTTGTTATGAATGAAATGAGAATGACTTAAGTGTTCTGATGGTGCGTACTGTTTTGCTTCGGGCAGATGCTTCATAGGAGCTGGTTGCTAGTTTCAGACCTCATGGTTCGACAACGTCTTAGCATTGGGGGTGGGCAGAAGATTCCCTGAACTTCTGGGAGGCCCGGACATCAGCGGGTGAGACTTCGGCGCGAGAGTATATCAAGGTAGAGCTAGACGAAGAGCGACCTTAAGTACTCAAAGGCACATAAAACCTCAGGTGCGAAGTGGTCTTCGCTGGCGTTGTCCTCATGCACATTACGCGATACGATCGCACTCCGTCCCCTGCCCTTCGAAGTAGCAGCAGTGGAGCTGGCGACTAGCCGAAGTAGACGCTCGAGCGCTCCGTCCCCTACCCTTCGAAGTGGCGGCAGCGGAGCTGGCGACTAGCCGAAGTAGACGCTCGAGCGCTCCGTCCCCTACCCTTCGAAGTGGCGGTAGCGGAGCTGGCAACTGGCCGAAGTAGACGCTCGAGCGCTCCGTCCCCTACCATTCGAAGTGGCGGTAGCAGAGCTGGCGACTCGCCGAAGTACACACTCAAGCACTCCGTCCCCTACCTTTCGATGTGACAGCAGCAGAGCTGGCGACTAGCCGAAGTAGATGTTCAAGCGCTCCGTCCCCTACTCTTCGAAGTGGTGGCAACTGAGCTAGCGATTGGCCGAAGTAGACACTCGAGCGCTCCGTCCTCTACCCTCCGAAGTGGCAGCAGCAGAGCTGGCGACTGGCCAAAGTAGACGCTCGAGCACTCCGTCCCGTACCCTTCGAAGTGGCGGTAGCAGAGCTGGCGACTAGCCGAAGTAGCCGCTCGAGCGCTCCGTCCCCTACCCTTCGAAGTGGATGCAACGGAGCTGGCGACTGGCCGAAGTAGACTCTCGAGCGCTCCGTCCCCTGCCCTTCGAAGTGGCGGCAGCGGAGTTGGCGATTGGCCAAAATAAACGCTCGAGCGCTCCGTCCCCTACCCTTCGAAGTGGCAACAACAGAGTTGGCGACTGGCCGAAGTAGACGGTCGAGCGCTCCATCCCCTACCCTTCGAAGTGACGGTAGCGGAGCAGGCGACTCGCGGAGATGTTCCCATTCGCCCGCTCGACCGCTCCATTGGATTGTGGGTGCCCGATGGATGCGTATCTAAGTGTGATGCCCATGCGGTCTGTAGGACCGAACTGGCAACCAGATGGGGGGGGGTGAATGGTGCCTTAAAAACTTTCGAACGATTCACACCAACTTCTGCTCCAATAGCTAGAGAAACTATGAAGCACAAGTTGACTGCTCACTGGAAAGACCAGACTGACAACAGCAATACAACAGAGTCCATCCGACAATAGAGACAGGACCTCACGACCACTTGATTTGATTTTCAAATATCTTGCGTAACACAAATCAATTTGGTATGAGACTTTAAACATCATTTGATCACGTCCTTAGATAGAGAAATTCCAAGGCAGCGAAAACTTCTTTGCCGAGATCTGGACAAACGCCGTGGTCGAAACCGAAACAGAGAATTCGGTCGACTCATGCGCAAAGGTTTCAACGTGGTCGTTGTGCATGCAGAGCATGTACTCGGCGCACGACCGCAGAGACCAAAATCCAAATATCTCGTGATTTTTTAAACAGAAGGACGTGAGATTTTAACCAACGACTTCCTATACAAGAGAAAATACCAAGAAAACAAGAAGTCTTTACTGCGGTTGAGGAGAGCAACAAGGTCGAACTCAAAACAGGGGAAACACGAGGCGCACAACTGCCCGACCAAAAACTCCGCAACCAGACTTTTCTCTTGGGAACAACCAAGCCAAGATGGCTTAAAGAACGCTTCCCAAATCAGAGCAAGTCGAATCTCCTCAAAAAAAAAACAACCTCAACTAGAGAAGAGAGAATAAGATAGATCAAAACAGATTGCGAACAAGACAATTAAGACATCTCAGACAAAACACTTCTCAGGTAGATCGATATAGAGAGATGAATGATTACAAAGGAGGTTTCTACAGCCACTCCCAACAGCCACTCTCCTCGGGAGGACAAGCTCTAACCCTAGAGCGAACACACGCACACAGACTCCCATGGGAGGGAGAGGCGACTGCCTCCAAGGCCCAGCCGGCCAACTCCCATCTCACACTTGCCTCCCCTCTCCTTTTTATAGGCTCACACACGAACCTAGACCTAATGGATCCACCCATTAGTCCACACTGGGGCTAGCCCGTAAACCCCACCTAACACCGGGTTTTCCACTGCTTTACCCAACAACACTGACCCTCCCAGTGCAGCCGACAGGATTACAGTGCTTTTATAGGAAACCGCTTCCCTTTGCAGGCCTGAGTCAATTCTCCAAATTGCCCTCACGCACCTTCCCGGAAGCTTCCCGTTTCCTTGTTGTCCACGCATGCAACCACCTTGAGCCCCAAGTCTTCTTCGGCTTCACCCAGTCGTTCTGGACCTCAACATCTCCCATGTCTAGTCCCGACTACTCCAAGCCTCACCAAGACTTGTCTCCGCACGTCCGCGCCTGCCTCCGACCGATCGGACCTCAACTCCTCTAGAGCCTAGTCCCAGTCTGTTTCGCTGTGCACGACCGCACCCGGCCTCCTGACCATCTGGACCTCAGCTCCTCCCTGAGCCTAGTCCCGGTACTTCTTGCTGTTGCACGTCGCGTCCGCCTCCGGTAGCTCTAGCTCCGGTTCCTCGTCTCCTCGGCTTGCAATCACCTCACCGGCCTCGATCATCTTCGACGTCTCCGACCGTCTGGACCTCAACACCTCCTGTGCCTAGTCCCGGTCCTCCCACGCCTCACCATGAAATAGCTCCGAAGTCCTGCAGCCACACAGACAAGCAAACTGTCACATAACACCGCACAAAACAATCAGACCATCAATCGGTACAACCAACAAGTTTTCCAGTGCAACACCTGGTCATAAACCCCCTACGACCACTCCAATGCACAACACATGAAATGCCAGCAGCCTACGACCACTCACTAGGCTGCTACGACCGCCAAGACACAAGCTACGACCATCGCAAGCTTGCAACGATTACCACACAGCGGCTACGACTACCGACTACTAAGACTGGTCGCTATGATCACAAAGTCGAATCAAGTCCTACGACTACCAAGTCATAGAGCCAGACATCAAGTCGCGAGCCTTTATGACCACCAAGTCGTAAAGCTCAGCCGACCACCAAGTCGATCCCACGACTACCAAGCCAGTCACCAAGTCGAACGGCCTCAGCCGACCACCAATCAGTCGCCTAAGATCACCGATCACACATGCTTCGACTTCTGCACCCGATCACAACAACTACCAAGTCGTAAGGCAGATCACCAAGTCGTACTGAGCTTATGACCGCACACAACATTGCTACGACCACCACGTAGCTTGCTACGACTTACCCAACCAGGTCGTACCAACTTACGACTGGTCGAAACCAGAGATCAAGACTTGCTTAAGTCCTACGACCACATCTCAGATAAATATGACTTTATCGCTCAAAGTCTACGACCTCATCCCAGATCGTTACGACCACGCCAGCAGTCCATATGACCGATTACCAGGGGTTACGACCGCCCCAGAAGACCATACGACCGATTCCAAGAGGCTACGACCAAAACCAGAGGTTCCATCGTGGTCGAACCCCGTTCAGACCACGTACACAAAATATCATCGTGGTCGAAGCCCTTTCGACCACTTACGATCGCATACGACTGAGCTACGACCATGTTCGACCGCCTCGCAACGTGGTCGAAGTTTGCCGACTTCTTACGTGGTCGTAGACTTGAGCGCCGACTTCGACCGCAGCCCGCTACAACGTGGTCGTAGCTTCGACTTACGACTTCCAACCGCTTCAGCTCATGACAATGTGGTTGAAAGGCGCCGTCTTCTCAACATGATTGCAGGCTCGAGCGCCGACTACCGACCACGGCAGTCGAAGCATCGACTTCTGATCGCCGCTCTCGATAATGTGGTCATAGGCCACCAACTTCCCAACGTGGTCGTGGCCCGTCTGCCGACTACCGACCACGATCGTGTTTCGCTGCCGATAATGGATAACGTGGTCGTAGATTCATCTGGGGACTTCCGACCACGATCAAAGAGATGCGTTCGACTTCTGACCACTCGTAAATGCCCTGTCGACTTTCGACCAGCGACAACGTGGTCGAAAACCTTCTGGCTGGCCTTCGACTTTCAACAAAGTGGTCATAAACTTGCCTGATGGCCTTCGACCACAACCAACGTGGTCGTAAAGCAACCTGGGACCTTCGACTACGCCCAAAGTGGTTGTAAACACCACAACGTGGTCGTAAAATAGTGCACAGGCTTCTGACCACGACCCACGTGATCGTAAAGCCTTCCGACCACTCGAAAAACGCATCTACCAGGTTTCGACGATGGACAGCGTGGTCGTAAGTTATCCAATGGGCAACCGACCATTCTCAAAGCTTACGACTTTGCAAAGTCAGCTCAAACCTCAAAAACCAAACTCAATCTTTCTAGATCAAGAGTCAATTACTCATCACAACCATGGGGTAACCTCCACATGGTCTCACACGGTCGCAGAAGGCCTTGAACGGCGCAGAGTCGAACTGCAAGCCATTGTGTTGGATCGTAAACGGCGACAGAGGAGGGGGTGAATGTCGACTTTTTAAAAAATGACCCCTCACAAGGATGCCCAAAAGAATCTTCTCTCCAATAGATATCAAATCTATGAAGAGAAAGACTTGTGTTCTCCGGATGACCCTACTGGTCGAAAGACAAATATGCAGAGGATAACTCAAAGGAACGAGACAGAGAATAGGCCAAAAAGAATCAGCATAAAAAATCATAGAGCTGCTGGGGGTGGTCAGACCGCAGGTGTCTGGGCGGTCAGACCGCGGCATCAAGGCCGGTCTGACCGGTGGGTTAAGGCCGGTCTGACCGCCGGTTTAAACCCGGTCAGACCGCCACCTACTAACCAGTCTGACTTCCCGACGAATTCCAGGGCAGGCAGACAGCAGACAAAGACTCTGAATTTTTTGAAACTTGCAGATTTAGAGAAATTGGAGAAAACCTTCTCTTCCCTTCAGGTAGAAAGCACAAGAACACAAACTAAATACCATTTGGCACACTGGAAACCAAATATTTCACTAGGAGGACAAGAAATTCAGATTTGGGACAAAAATCTAAAAACCTACAGAGGCAGCACCAAAATTCAAATTCCTCAACAATCCCAAGTCCTTTGATCCTGAGTTTTTGCAAGAACATTAGCAATGAACTTAGTACTCTAAAACTCACATATCAGGCCAACCAGAGAAGGGAATCAACAAGGGGCAAGAATCCATTGGGAGAAAACCCTAGAAATGAAGAACAGAGAAGGTGACAAAAGAGAATCTTTGATTCATTCAATTTGCTCTCAGGAAAAATCAATCAAATGATCTTTGAGACCTATCCTCATCATTGAGCAACCCATTTTGCTACTCCTCATCAATAAACAACACAAAAACGAAAAACTGAGAAATCCGCCAGAGAGAAGAACGAAGAACAAAACCAACAGAGAGAGCTCAAGAACTCAAATGACTTCTTAAAAGATTCATTCCCATGAACATAGGGATCACGAAGGAGTCCCCATATATGATTGATACAAGAGGAATGATTACATGGGCATCAACTCATCCCCTCCCTCTCACAAGATCAAGAATTGAGAAGACTACATGCTTGGAGAGGAGCACGGGAAGACACACAGAGAGGAGACACACCCCAACAGCACTCTGCCTCTCTCAACCAATAAATCCCTAAAGCAAAACAACCTCTCCAAAGTCCATTTTGACTAAAGCAAAACCCTAACAACCCCTAGAATCCATGCATACAACCAGGAACCCTCTCCTATTTATAGCCTTTGGCTAACGGGTCTCCAACCCGTTATGCCCGCTAAATCCCGAACGGAACCGCTTCCACTTGTGCAGCTTTGCGCTTTTACCGAAACGCCCCTCTTGCACCTTCCAGGAAGCTTCCGCGTTCCTTATCATTCAAGCCTCGCAATCACCTCGAGTCTTCGCTGTCTTCGATACATCCGACCGTTCTGACCTCGACATCGCCTGTGCCTAGTCCGGTCACCCCGTGCCTCGCCACGACTCCGCCTCGACGTCCTACAGCCATCACAGACAAGAAATACATCAAATAGCACCGCTCAACACATGTAAACACAATTAGCATCAATAAATCATACTTACACATGAAATGGCCCAAACGACCAATCGGGAAGAAGAATACGCCTCAAGATCGACTAACCACACCCGACTGAGCCAAATGCCAACATGGCACAAAACGCACAATCCAAACTCAATCTTTTCAGAAAACCTGTCAATTACTCATCACAATCATGGGGTCACAACCACATGGTCTCTCACGTTGTTGACTGTAACCTCCCTCGGGACTCTAAAGCGGCAGATGATATTCTGCCATAGAAAACGTTGCATGGCTGCGGAGGTCACCTTAGCCAATGCTACCACCTCGGGCCACCTGGAGAAGTATTCCAAGGTGACTACGATGAACTGAAGATCGCTAGGGGCACGCGGGAGTGGCCCAACGTTGTCGATGCCCCATCGTGCCAGCGGCCACACCGGTGGGATGGGCTGCAGGCTCACCGGAGGTCTGTGGATGACTCGTCCCATCCACTGGCAACCTTGACACCGACGCACAAGATCTTATGCGTCTGCAATAGCGGTTGGCTAGTAGAAGCCATGTCTGAATGCCTTACCTCGGCGTGATGTGCAAGCCGTAGAGCCCGGCGTGAATCTCCGTGAGGAGGCGCTTACCCTCGTCGCACGAGAGGCATCGTAACAGTGGGGTGCAGACTCCCTTCTTGTAGAGGACACCGTCGAGCACCTGGAAGGATCTAGCACAGTGCTGCAAATGCCAAAGCTTGAGGCGATCGTCTGGCTCCGCCATGCCTTGTAAAAAGCCATAGATGGGCTCCCGTCAGTCGCCCTGCTGGGAAATTTGATGGACAAGGGACGCGTCGTGGTTGTCTTGGGTGATGGCTGCCATGGGCAAGACTTCGTTGAACACTCCCTCAGAGAGGGGGAGCTGTTGGCTGGCAGCTTTGGCGAGGACGTCGGCTTGCTCATTATCCGCCCGAGGGATGGCCTTGACCATGACGCCCAGAAAATGGCGCTCCTTCTCCCTTACCGCCACCAGATACTTGGCCAGCTCGGGGTCCTTGGCCTGGTAGGATTTGTCAACGTGGCCCGCAACCAGACGCGAGTTGGTGCGGACAAGGACCCTTCGGCCGAAGAGCAGTGCCTCATACTCAGCCGTGTTGTTTGTGGCTGGAAACCCAAGATGCGCCGAGTACAGCAGGCGGTGCCCCTCCAGCGTAGTGACCACTGCACCCACCCCGGCGCCCGGAGCACTATAAGCCCCGTCGGTATTGAGTGTCCACACCGGGTCCTCTGGTTGTTGTACATGCTGAGCCGACAGAGTCCACTCCGCGAGGAAGTCCGTGAGGACTTGAGATTTTATTGCCGTTCGCGAGGCGTATGTCAGGGAAAATGGTGCAAGCTCGACGACCCACTTGTCAATACGCCCCGTGGACTCCTTATTGTGCAGCATCTTTGCTAGAGGGAACGAGGACGGCATAGTGATTGGGTGGGCTAGGAAATAGTGCCGAAGCTTCCTTGAGGCCATGACCAACGCGTAGGCCAGCTTCTCAAGTTCAGTATACCACGTCTTGGCACCCTGAAGGGCCTCGGAGACGAAGTACATGGGCCGCTGAAGGGCACCCTCCTCGAGGACGAGGACGGCGCTGACCGCTGTTGCTGTAGCGAAGAGGTAGAGCAAGAGGGGAGCCTCTGGTGCTAGGGCAACCAATGTAGGAAGGCTTGCGAGGTGCTTCTTGAGGTCGTCAAAAGCCTTCACGCAGTCGTTGTCCCAATGGAACCCGTCGCAGCCACGAAGGGTCTTGAAGAATGGCAGGCCCCGTTCCGCTGCCATGGATAAGAAGCGGCTCAGCGCGGCCATGCGGCCAGTAAGTCTCTGGACCTCCCTCGTCGTCTTGGGCGGCTCCATGGCGAGGATCGCATCAACTTTGTTGGGGTTCTCCTGGATGCCGCATCCGGACACGAGGAAGCCCAGGAGCTTCCCAGCTTGCACGCCGAAGACGCACTTGTCCGGGTTGAGCTTGATGCCCGCTCTCCTGAGGTTGTCGAAGGTCTCTTGAAGATCCTGACTGTGAGAGGCAAGTTGCCTGGTTTTGACGACCACATCATCGACATCGCGTGAAGGTTGCCCCGCATTCTTCAGGTCGAAGGCCATCCTAACGAAGCAGTATGTCCCTACCGGCATTATGAAGCTGGTCTTATCCTCGTCGTCCTTGGCCATGTAGATCTAATGGTAGCTGGAGTATACGTCCAGGAAGCTCATATTGGTGATATGCCCTAGAGGCAACATGGAGATGTTGAATATATCACATACTATGTTTATGATACATTGCTTTGTTCCTTGAAATAGACATTATCATTATTGATCAATGAGTATGTGACTTATTCATGAGACTCTTAATGCCAAAATGTTGCTATTTCTAAATGATCCCTGATCATATATCATATGAGGAACAAATATGATTCAAAGATCAGCATATGTATTGATTGATGATCATGTCTCATGGATCATGGTATGGAGATACCAAATCAATAATATGGACATGTGTTAGTGAACATATGTTGGATAGACCCGCCATGAGACACTGCAGAGATTCCATGTGTCATTAGTTGGTCTCAAGTAGTGTTTATGTAGAATCCTTAGACTTGAGATCATCATGGTTCCCAACATGCGTAGTAGCCTATTTTGGGACTACTAACCACTACTCCGTAACTGGGTAGTCATAAAAGTAGTCTTCGGGTTTGCTATGAAACATGTAGTGGGATGTGAATGATCAAGATAGAATTTGCCCCTCCTTATGGGAGAGATATCTCTGGGCCCCTCGATGTAATGGATTATGAAAGTGCATGGCCATGCTAATGTGATTGAGGAGTCAATCACAAGTTTATAATCCATCACGGAATCGAGAGAGTGATTGAGCTATTAAGAGGATGACACAGGTCTCGCCTTGAGCTTAATCTATATCGTGAGGCAAAGGGATTCGTACATGAGAACATTACAGGTTCAGCCGATATGATCTTTACGTATACTTTGGGGTTAATATGTCTTGCTAGAGGCCGCTATTAACAGGGTGACCAGAAAGGCGTTTCCGGGTCGCGACCAAGTATACGTGAACCTACAGGGTCGCACACTTAACGGGTTGGAACACTAATTCGAATGTGATTCGGATGTGGGCTCAATTCGGATAGAGATCCGGATAGACTCCTATTGGGCCTCGGTCCACGAGGCCCAAGTGAGGAGGTCTATATATTTGGAGGCGGGGGGCTGAGGGATGTACACATCTGTTCCTCCCGAGCCAAACCCTAGCCGCTCGCGAGTGCTGGTACACTCGCGATCGGCGTTCCAGCCCCGGACGTGTGGATACCGGTAGAGGCGCTGCTCGTTGCGGCGTTGATCGGCATCAACAAACTACAGATTGGAACGGACTCGTGGTGTGGTTGATCGCGTGGAGGAGACGATCTGTTCGGGACGATCGGCTACTTCCACTACTACCTCGACGCGCGTGGTTGGATCGGCTTCTCCAACTCATCTTCCGCTGTGCTGCGCGTCTAGTGGTAACGATCTATGATCCCTTCTTAGCATGATGTCCTGGTGTGCGCGGTAGAAATTTTTATTTTCTGCTTTCGTAGCCTACGCGCGTTCCTTCAGCTCATAAGCTCACACCCTGCCGTGGCGTCCACCAGCTGATCTATGCGTGGCAAGGGGTAGTAGTCCTTCAGACACGCCTTGTTAAGAGCGGTGAAGTCAATGCACATGTCCCAGGCACCACTAGCCTTTTCACTAGCACCGGGTTGGCAAACCAGTCCGGGTGATGGACTTGGCTACCTCAACCTTGGCCACTTGTTGCCGCTCGATCGACATGCGCTGGAGCCTTTGTCTGACCAGCTTGGAGTCGGGTCGAACTGCTAAGGTGTGCTCGATAAGGGCGCGGTCGACGCCCTTTATGTCATTTGGGGACCACGCAAAGACTTCCGCGTTGTCTTGGAGAACCCGGAGTAGGTCCTGCTCAACTTCCGGGGGAAGGCCTTCGCCGATGGACACACATTGACCTTCGGCTTGCAGAGGCACCCTCTTGAATTTGCCATCCGGCCGGGGCTTAGGCATCCATCTCGGGGCGGAGGGCGTGTTGGCCTTTGGATTGTCGATGAGGACATGCACCTTGCGGTGCGGGCCCCGAGCACCAAGCTCTATGCACCGGGAGATGTCTTGGTCACCGAAGGTGGTGATGATACCTTGTGGGCCCAGGAGCTTCATGCATAGGAAGCCATGGTGTGGGAATGCATTTTCGCTCTGAAGGAGTTGAGGGTTGGGCGCCCCAATATGGCATTGTATGGGTACAGGATGTCAACGACGTCGAAGGTGACGTCTTCGCTCCTCGCGTTGCCGCCCTGGCCAAAAGAGACTTGTAGGCATATCTAACCCAACGCCTTCAGCGGCTGACCCCCGAAGCCCTGCAGTGAGATTCCTGAGGGGCCCAAGCGACTCCAGGGGATCCTCATCTGGTCGAAGGCCATCATGAACAGAATGTCGGCGGAGCTACCTCCATCGACCAGGACGCGCTTGACATCGCAACCTGTGATGGCGGCCTGGATGACCAGGGGATCTTGGTGAGAGAATTCTATGCCCTCGGCGTCAGCAAACGTGAAGGTGATGTTGTGCCGCACCCACTTTGGCGGTGCTTGCACCGGGTACACCGCCACGTGGTGTAGCCTCGGCGCATAGGCTTTCTGTTGTCGCGCCAAGGAGAACTCCAGCGAAGAGCCCCCGGAGATGACATTTATGATCCGGCGCTGGGCTCCCTCTGGGGCCTGTATCCGCAGGGGGCCCTCTTAGGGCTGCTGCACGTGGGCCACCACTGGTGGCCCCGCTTCTAGGGCTCTATCCCTGGCGACGCTCTGATGAAGCGCCACAATGGTGGTGCATGTCCACATGAAGTGATCACCTCGGCCATGCACCTCGCACCACATGCCGTATTGCTGGTCTTCCTCCTCGCGGGGTCTGTCGCCCCGACCCCAGCAGTGCCCGCGACCCCAGCCTCTGTGACCCCACACTCGACCAGCGAGGGCACTGTCCTCGGAGCCGCCTTCAATATCGAAGACGTAGTGGGCCTTTGGGATCTGCGCTGGTTGCACTTGAGCTTGTCGCTCGATGGGTTCTGCTTACTCTTGGTGTCCTTTGAGGAGTCCTACTTGTGCTCGGGGGCGTCCTTGGAGGATCCTTGTTTGCGCTTGGGGGCATCCTTGGAAGATCCCTCCTTCGGCGAGTCCTCCGCCTGGTTGGAGTCAGAGTCATCGCCCTTGCATCGCCGTACATCCTCCTTCGCCCATGCGTACTCCTCCATTTTGTCGAAGAGCTTGGTGACCGTTTTTATCGGCTTGTGCGCATTGTATTCGGCCAGCGGCCCAGGGCGAAGACCTTGGATCGCCGCATTGATAATAGTAGTCTCGTTGACGTCCTTGACCTGGTAGCAGACCTTGGCGAAGCGCTTGAAGTATTCTTGAAACTTTTCGGAGGGTTTTGCTTGATGGCGAAGAGTTGGTCCGCGTCAACGCGTTCCACGTAATTCCCCTGGAAGTTGTTGTAGACGCGTAGATGGAGTTCGGCTCTATGGTAAAAAAATCAAGAGAGCGCCACTCCCTGCAATGCAAGGGGTAGCCTCTTCGCTTTGCTGGAGTCGCCCCCGCCTGCGGCTTCTATGGCGGTCTCATACACACGCATGAACTCCCGGGGGTCTGTGTCGCCTTTGTACGTTTCGATGGTGGTGGGGAACTTGAAGTCCTCTGGCCACGCCGATTGCTGTAGGCCCGCGGAGAGGAGGGACTCCGGATCCACACACCGAAGCAGGACGCGACTGGATGTAGGGGCGTCGTGGCTGTCCGCCCGCTCTGGCGTAGGCTCCGCTGCCACCGCCGGCAGGATTTGCTGGCTGCGAGCCTCTTGCATCTCCCGCACGGCTCCGTGGAGGTCCGCCAGCTCCCGTTCTAGCGTGCCGAGGGCCGTCAGTAGGGCGTCTCCACCGTCAATGTGGTTGCGCCAGCCTAAGCGCTGGCACGCACCGTCGGGTTGGCAGCGACCACGGCTTGCGCTCCAGAGCTGCTCGGCGTAGCCAACGATGTCGACGTTGCCGCCAGTGGCCGTGCCAGCACGGGCATCGGTGTCACCGCTCCCGACAACCCGATCGATACTACCAATGCCGACCGCCACACCAGTGATGGGGTCAACCGTCGTGCCATGAGCGTCGACATCGGCAGTCACAGCGTTGGCATTGCCATCCGCACCAGCAGCTGATGCCGAAGCCCTGGCGTTGACGAGCACCTCCGTTGTACTCCTCTTCTTCTTTGTTGCCGATGATGAAGTTTTCTTGGGTGTCATCCTTCTTCAGATCTCAGAGCTTGCTCAATCGCTCCCCACGGACGACGCCAACTGTTGTGGTTACAGACCAAACAGTAAAGTGAGAGTATGGTAGTGGAGGTGACAGATGAACAATGCTTGGCCCTTCCCCATGTCCAGGGCAACCATATATATATTCACATGGGGAGTATTTTACAATTATGTCCTTACACTCAAGAACTCATCACAAGGGTATTTGTGTCATTATACATGTCCCATTTTGGGCTTTACAACCCTTTAGCAGGTCAACCATTTTGGGCTTAGGTGGGGGCCACCCTTACAACAGTGATCAACATAGTCAATGGGGGTGCTTGTCTTACTTGTTGAACTCTTATTCTTGTATTGGCTCGTCAACAGAGTTTTCCGGAACGTCGGTATCTAGTCGACAAATACCAAATATCGCAAAAAAGACCCAAATAAATTTAAATACAGAGAAAATCTATTTTTCATAGTATGGAAGTGAATGATTTTATAAAATTTTAGAGACAAAAATCATTCAATTTGGAGTTCGTATGTAAAAGTTACATGCATTTGAATTTGGCTTGGATTGAAAATGCTAAAAAAGAAAACATTGTGCACAGATTTCTATTTTAATTTTAATTTTTATTTCTAAAGGAAATTATAGATTTATTGCATCATTAGGCTAATAGGTGGGGCCTACTTGTTAGGGTTTTATTAATTTCTAAAATAACTGATAGGTGAGGTCCATATGTCAGTGACTCATTGTTTAAAACTGGTTAAATTAAAATTTTAACTTGATTAATCCAATTGGGCCCACATATGATGGACTCATTAGTTTCAACGAAGCATGACAACGTCTTCAGAGGGGGTTAGGGGATGGTAAAAATGACCATAGCAGGGTCTATGGCTTACCGGAGTGACAGAATCAAGCACAACAGCGATGGCAACTAGCATTGAGATGAAGGAGGATTCCCAGTGGTTCACTATACCAAACCCGAATTAAGTGCAGGGCTAGCCGAAGGGAATGAGAAGGCACAAGATGATATGGAAGAGAGGGCTCGGAGCTCACCAAAACTGAAGATGAGCTCGATGGATCACAATGACGATGCACACCAGAGCTGTGGATGATGAGGCTGTTCTGGGGCACCAGTAAAGGAGAAACTCATCCAAGGGGGAAAATAGAGACAGGCGAGCAACAGTGAAGGGAATGGCGAGCTTGGACGGGGCTTAATTCGGAGGAACATGTAGATTCGCTTGATGAGGCTCCTGGGCGGCGATACGAGCATGTGCTCATGAGCGCTATGGCCGACAAGACAGCTCAGGCAGATACGTTAGGCGATAAGGGGGCTGCAGAGACAGTACCAACGCAGCGACGAGTACGTTAGTTTTCGCAAAAGGCTTGTTGCGGCGCACTCAGTGTGGCACTAGCATAGGGGTACTGTGGCGCGCTGGGACGTAGAACACAATTACTGACAGGTGGGTCCTAGGCCCACTGGTCGGCAATGGAGGGAAAAGGAAGACATAGAGACAACTGACTTGGTGAAAGATGCTTTTGTGTGGTGAAAATGGAAAAAGGGAAGGCAGATTGGCGGGCCTACCCATGGGCTCAAGCTGAGCCAAAACAGCAACGTGCCAGGCCGAGGGAAGGAAATTCAGCCCACAGGTCAAAAGGAATTTAAATTTTGTTTTCTAATTGATTTAATTTCAGAAAGTAACTTTGAATTTTAAAATTAGCAAATCAACTTCAAAATTCATGAAATTTTTAGAGAGGAACTTTAAAATATGCAAAGCTCAAATAAATTATTTTCAGGCTCTGGTCAAGTTTGAATAATTTCTAGACATTCATTTTCGGCTGCTAAAAATGCAAAACCATTTCAAGAAATGCTAAAAAATTCTGAAAAAGTCCAAAAATGCACCAAAGATTATTTTAATATAATTCTATTGGTTTGGGAATTTTGGATTGTTACAACAAGAATCTGATGTGAAAGATTGTTTAAGGGGGAGAGAGATCAGAGCAATATCCTCATACAAGACCTCACATGTTTGACAGGATAAAGTCACATTGACATCTATGGCACCCTCGTGGAGCAAAATAGGTGTCGATATGCCGCGTTTTGTGGACCCACATGGATCATCTGTGCCAACGGGGTCCAGAGGAGGTGAGCAAAGGAGGAGGAGGATCACTCGAAGGGGAGACTGGCCGCACTACTCATTGTCGAGCCGCATGCTGCGTGGCGCACTCCTCGTCATCGAGCCGTGCGCATGCTCCTCACTAAAGTGGTGCTATGCGTGACCTCCACATCCTTGCACCCGCTAAGCTCCACCCTACACTGTGGACGGTGGTGATGGGCGGGCGAACGGGTGATGAGGCCTGGGACGGTGGCGGCATGGTCCGGGAAGGCCGCCAGACTGGGCCGTGCCGGTGGGAGTGCGACCGGTACGCTCGAACAGGGCCCCCGATTCCGATGGGCCCCAGAAACTACGGCCCATCAGGCCTGCCAATTGCAGGATTAGCTGCCAGCTGCGTCTCTTCGTATTCTAGGCTCGCGGAATCGATCTACATACGTCGCGGTTTCCCCGTCTCCCCGTCTTCGGTCTTCCCGATCAAGCAAGCCAAGTAGGCAAGTAGCCAACGCGTCGCCGCTGATGGCCGAGTGACCAAATCGCCATCTGATAGTCTGATCTGTCAATCTGTGCAGACTGCAGTCCACACTAGGAGACTACAGAGCGGAGAGGCCCCCAGGAGGCCAGGAAGGAGCAGGCCGCAGGGTGCACAATAGCACTTGAGAGTGAAATCCTGGAGAAGATTAATTATGAGTATATCATTGAAGATTTTATTTCAAAGAACACTAAGAGAATGATGTTATTCAAGTAAAGATTATGCAACAAGAGTTTAATAGGTACGATTCTTGATGTATCTCATTTCTAGAGTTTTAGCATATACATTAATATCGTCCTACTTTTCTAGACCGGTAGAGGCGTAGGGCCTATTTTAGAGTTTGGAACAAGGCCCCGGATTTTGCCGGCACGCCCTGCGCCAGAGGGGAGGGGATGTCAGATGTGACCACCACAGAAGAGGAGGAAGCTGGAGGGAGGAGACTAAGAGAGATGGACGACGGATGGAGGGACTAAGGGACGGATTTATTGCTTGGGTGCACCGGTGAAAACTATGCACTTTCACCGATTATCACAGGCATCCCCAAATGCGCTTGATTACCAAGATGTCAAAGTTCAACTAGAGAAGAGAAGAAGGCATCGGCGAGGAGGAGGTTGCTGTTAGAAATTGGCCCAATGAGCAAGGCCCATTTCGCGAATCCCAAAGCATGCATGGTTAGTACCATATTGCTAAGGCTAGGTGAGAAAGACCAATTTATAAGGTGGAGTTCTCACCACTCCTTGAATATGGATAGAGATGGTATTAGGAGGGCTCTGGCTAGTCACACACACGCGCTCGCACGCGCGCGCGCGTATCCGCGTATTTTCGCGTGAAAATCGCGTGACTTGTGACTTGCGACGCGCGACCGTGCCGTGACGTGGCGCGCCACTTGGCAGACCAAGTCTATCTCTATTTTTGCTAAATCCTGCACCTCTATCTCTCTGTTTGAATGAGATTCAAACATTTGAATGGGGCTTTATTGGGTTTGATGACAGACAGTGTAACTGACTGGTTGAATGTGTCAGTTACCAGTGGGTAAATGGCTGTTTTAATCATGTCAGTTACTAGTCTGTCTATTTGTATGCCTGGAGACGTCCAGAGTAGAAGTGACAAACCGACTGCCTCCATTCTCTTTCTCCAAACTTTTTGTGTGCTGTTGTGCTGCGCCGTCTGAACTTCGTCGACTCTTCTTCCCGGCGTGCACCGCGAAGAAGAGGAGCGGTATCTCCGAACCATTGCTACCGTGAAGACCTGCACGGGGGCGGCAATAAGGTTTCTGGGCAGCGCATCTGCGCGACCGCTCACTGCACTGCGACACCTTCGTTCTGCACTGCGTCAAGCCTGCGCGGCTTCCTGTTCTTCATCAGGCTAACAAGTAAGTCGTTCGTGCGCACGTTCGACTTTGTTACTATATTATTTTTCTTGTGTAATTTGTGAAGTATGATGAGTAGCTTGCTGTTGGTTGTGAGTTTTGCATCATTAGTTTATTATTTCTGTCTCCTAATAAAACTTGGAATTAAAATATTGCCCACATTTCCAACATTCCAGAAACCTTATTGTGAATTTTGTTGCAATACAGAAATGGCTAATGCTTCTGATGCGATGAAACCTGAGAGGTTTTCTGGTCAGAATTTCCGTAGATGGCAGACTAGAGTCAAGTTTTGGCTCATGTCTTTGGGGCTGTGGTGGGTTATCCACCCACAGTATCCATTTACGATTGAGCAGTACATGCAGTTTGAGGCTGCAAATAATACTGCTCTTGGCTGCATTCTGACTGTTCTGGCAGATCAGCTCTATGATGTGTACATGGACTACAAGTCCGCCACAGAGTTGTGGGATGCACTAGAGCAAAAATATGCAGAGGCAGAGGCAGGTCGCTGGCTCTACATATGTGAGCAATTTTTCGACTTTAGCATGGATGAGGCTAAGTCCATAGTTGGACAAGCTCATGACCTCCAGCTACTAGTCGGTGAGATTGCGCATTTGGGCTGTGTGTTGCCTCCAACGTTTGTGGCTGCGGGCATTGTTGCTAAACTCCCTGCCTCCTGGCGGGATTTTGCTACTAGCTTGAAACATAAGAGGGAAGAGATTTCTGTTGAGGATCTCATTGCAGCCCTTGATGTGGAAGAAAAAGCAAGAGCAAAAGATGCCCCTAGCACATCTGGCCAGAACAATGCAAATGTCATACAAAGAAAGACTGTTGCTAAGAAGTACAAATCCAACAAACCGAACAAGACAACTAGCTTTAAGAAGAAAACTGAGAAAAAGGATTTGAAGGACATCACCTGCTTTGTGTGCGGTAAAGACGGTCATATGGCAAAGGACTGTCGTTTCCGCAAAATCAGAGATGGTGAATAGCGTAAGAAGAAGGCTGTTAACGTGACCATAGGCGAGGCCTCGACTTCAGGAGGGTATGGTAATTCACCTGTTGTCTTTTCAGCTTGTCAATCCACTGATTGGTGGGTTGATACTGGAGCTAATGTTCACGTATGTTCTGATATTTCCTTGTTTTCCTCTTATCAGGCAGCAGGGGCTTCCTCCGTCCTAATGGGAAACGGGTCGCATGCTTCTGTTCTTGGTGTTGGCACGGTGGATCTGAAGCTTACTTCAGGGAAGATTGTCCACTTGAAGAACGTACAGCATGCGCCTACAATAAAGAAGAACCTCGCTAGTGGTTCTCTTCTATGCAGGGATGGTTATAAGCTAGTTTTTTAGTCAAATAAAATTGTAATGTCTAAGTTCGGAAAATTTGTTGGTAAAGGCTATGAGAGCGGAGGCTTGTTCCGCCTAAGTATCTTAGAGTCTTGTTATAATTTGAATGTTGCAACTGGTTCAAATAAATGTGAGGCAAATATTTGGCATTCTCGTTTCTGTCATATTGGTTTTGATAGTATTGCTAGAATGTCCAGATTAGATTTAATTCCAAAATGTGAAATTGTCAACGGATCAAAGTGCCAGTCATGTGTGCAAGCAAAGCAACCTCGAAAACCTTTTAAGGGATTAGAGGATGAAAAGGACTTGGCACCTTTAGATCTTATTCATTCAGACTTGTGTGAAATGAATGGATTATTGACAAAAGGAGGCAAAAGATATTTTCTAACTTTTATTGATGATGCAACACGCTACTGCTATGTGTATTTGCTGAAAACTAAAGATGAAGCTTTAAACTACTTTAAAACTTATAAGGCCGAGGTTGAGAACCAACTAGAAAAGAAAATAAAAAGATTAAGGTCTGATCGTGGAGGAGAGTATGTCTCTCATGAATTCTCCCAATTCTGTTCTGAGCATGGAATAGTCCATGAATTTACACCACCATATTCACCCCAATCAAACGGGGTAGCTGAGAGGAAAAACCGGACACTGACAGATTTGGTTAATGCCATGTTAGAGAGTGCCGGTATGCCTAAGGCATGGTGGGGGGAAGCTATTTTAACAGCAACTTTCGTCCTAAACAGAGTAATCAATAAAAAGAGTGAGATTACTCCGTATGAGGGATGGAAGGGGAGAAAACCTAATATTAATTTTCTGCGAACTTGGGGGTGTTTGGCAAAAGTCAATATACCATTGCAGAAAAAGAGAAAACTTGGACCAAAAACAGTCGATTGTATTTTTCTAGGATATGCACAAAACAGCACGGCCTATAGATTTTTAGTAGTTAAATCAGAAACTCCTGAGATTATTGCAAATACAATAATGGAGTCTAGAGATGCTTCATTCTTTGAGAATATCTTTCCTATGAGAACAGCAGGCAGTACTTCACAAACAGAGAATGTTCAAACTGATAATATTGAAAATGAGAATAATCAAACTTCTGAACTTCCCACCATTTCTGAACCAATATGTGATATCCCTGAGGAGAATAACAATCTAGTCGCAGAAGCTCCTCGCAGGAGCAAGAGACAAAAGGTTGAGAAAACCTTTGGTGACGACTTTATTGTATACCTCGTGGATGATGTGCCAAAGACTCTTTCAGAGGCTTATGCATCTCATGATGCTGAGTATTGGAAAGAGGCAGTCCGTAGCGAGATGGATTCTATCATGGCTAATGGGACTTGGGAGATCACGGATCGTCCTATCGGGTGTAAACCTGTAGGATGTAAGTGGATCTTTAAAAAGAAACTAAGGCCTGATGGAACAATTGAGAAGTACAAGGCAAGACTTGTGGCCAAGGGTTATACCCAGAAAGAGGGAGAAGATTTCTTTGATACCTATTCTCCTGTCGCCAGATTAACTACCATCAGAGTGCTCCTTGCGTTAGCATCTTCCTATGGTCTACATGTTCATCAAATGGACGTGAAGACAGCTTTCCTTAATGGAGAGTTGGAGGAAGAAATCTATATGGATCAACCGGATGGTTTTGTGATTTCTGGACAGGAAAATAAAGTATGCAGATTATTGAAATCTTTGTATGGTCTAAAACAAGCACCAAAACAATGGCACGAAAAGTTTGACAAAACTTTAACATCCGCTGGCTTTGTTGTGAATGAAGCTGATAAATGTGTGTATTATCGTTATGGTGGGGGTCAAGGAGTTATCTTATGTCTGTATGTAGATGACATACTTATATTTGGAACAAATACTGCCTTAATTGACGAGGTCAAATCTTTCTTATCTCGGTGTTTTGATATGAAAGACTTGGGAGAGGCAGATGTTATTCTGAATATTAAATTGATCAAAAGTAAGGATGGGATTACTTTGAATCAATCCCATTATGCTGAGAAAATATTAAGCCGGTTTGGTTTTGACAACTGTAAAGTTTCACCAACACCCTATGATGCGAGCATTAAGCTTCGAAAGAACCAGGGGTTAGGAAAAGATCAATTAAGATATTCACAAATTATTGGGTCACTAATGTATTTAGCTGGTGCCACAAGACCTGACATTTCATTTGCTGTGAGCAAATTAAGTCGGTTTACTTCTAACCCAGGAGATGATCACTGGGAGGCACTTGAAAGAGTGTTGCGCTACTTGAGAGGCACAACATCTTTTGGAATACATTATACTGGACATCCTTCTGTTTTAGAAGGATACAGTGACTCCAATTGGATCTCTGATGCGGATGAGATCAAAGCTACAAGTGGTTATGTATTCACTTTAGCTGGTGCTGCAGTTTCATGGAGGTCTTGCAAACAGACCATATTGACGAGGTCAATCATGGAAGCAGAACTAGTAGCACTTGATACAGCCACAGTTGAGGCTGAATGGTTGAGAGAACTTCTATTGGACTTGCCATTGGTTGAGAAACCAATACCTGCAATCCTGATGTACTGTGATAATCAAACAGTGTTGGCCAAAGTCACAAGTACAAAGGATAATATGAAGTCCTCTAGACATGTGAAGCGTAGGCTTAAATCTGTCAGAAAACTAAGAAACTCCGGAGTAATTGCTGTGAACTATATTAACACTGAGAAAAATCTGGCAGACCCTTTTACCAAGGGATTAGCACGGAAAGCGATTTCTGTTGCATCCATGGACATGGGAATGAGGCCCATTTAAGTTACATCACAATGGTAACCCATACCTTCTTGATCGGAGATCCCGTGACTTAGGCAATGGGAAAAACAAATTGATGTTGTAACAAGAGAGTACATATTTATTGTACCCATGTCCTAATAAACAATGTACTTTCGACTGTATGGAAGGTTGGCATAAAGCCTTAATGTATTCTGTTGTCCAAATAAGGAAAAGGTATTAGCCTGCAGGATACCTAGAAAGAATACACCTACTTGAGCTTAACTGTGTGGTCGCCGTTCACGAGAACGGGGCATTCTCTAGAAAGCTCATGAGCAGATAAGGGAGCATGACCATAAAATGCTCCGTTTAGACGTGGTTCATTGGCAGCCTAGTACTAGTTGAGATTTCAAGTGAAATCTGATCACAAAAGGCTGTGAATTCAAGGCATAGTCCATTCATCAGCTGTGAGAAGATGAATCTTGTTATTCTAGGTGCAAGTTCAACCCGTACGGGACTTACACTAAAAGACTGGTATATTAACAGTACTTCATCACAATATCTTTGACATCTAATTCTGCTTTGGAATTGGTGGGGGATTGTTAGAAATTGGCCCAATGAGCAAGGCCCATTTCGCGAATCCCAAAGCATGCATGGTTAGTACCATATTGCTAAGGCTAGGTGAGAAAGACCAATTTATAAGGTGGAGTTCTCACCACTCCTTGAATATGGATAGAGATGGTATTAGGAGGGCTCTGGCTAGTCACACACACGCGCGCGCGCGTATCCGCGTATTTTCGCGTGAAAATCGCGTGACTTGTGACTTGTGACTTGTGACGCGCGACCGTGCCGTGACGTGGCGCGCCACTTGGCAGACCAAGTCTATCTCTATTTTTGCTAAATCCTGCACCTCTATCTCTCTGTTTGAATGAGATTCAAACATTTGAATGGGGCTTTATTGGGTTTGATGACAGACAGTGTAACTGACTGGTTGAATGTGTCAGTTACCAGTGGGTAAATGGCTGTTTTAATCATGTCAGTTACTAGTCTGTCTATTTGTATGCTTGGAGACGTCCAGAGTAGAAGGGACAAACCGACTGCCTCCATTCTCTTTCTCCAAACTTTTTGTGTGCTGTTGTGCTGCGTCGTCTGAACTTCGTCGACTCTTCTTCCCGGCGTGCACCGCGAAGAAGAGGAGCGGTATCTCCGAACCATTGCTGCCATGAAGACCTGCACGGGGGCGGCAATAAGGTTTCTGGGCAGCACATCTGCGCGACCGCTCACTGCACTGCGACACCTTCGTTCTGTACTGCGTCAAGCCTGCGCAGCTTCCTGTTCTTCATCAGGCTAACAAGTAAGTCGTTCGTGCGCACGTTCGACTTTGTTACTATATTGTTTTTCTTGTGTAATTTGTGAAGTATGATGAGTAGCTTGCTGTTGGTTGTGAGTTTTGCATCATTAGTTTATTATTTCTGTCTCCTAATAAAATTTGGAATTAAAATATTGCCCACATTTCCAACAGTTGCATCGTCGAAAGCGCATGCATTCAAAGCAAGGACATCAGCAAGTACGTCGATTAAGGTTTTGGTCTGGAGATGCAATACGGTATTGCGATGTTCATCAGGAAATAAATGTAGTGATTCTTCTAGCACTTGATCAGGGGATGACGACTAACCAAGGGGCGTCTTAAAAAGTAACTGAAAGAAAGCAGCTATGCAGCCACCAAACGGCATGAGATGTGTTTTCGCTTTATCTTCCACGTGGTAAATAAGTTTATTCATTCAAAGGAAATCACAGGTCTGCGATTTAGAAAATGAAAGATCGAACGATCATTAAATTCTTGATGATGTGGATCAATCAGGATGATTGCTTTGTAGTCAATAATAACAGGGAGAAATATTCGGACAATCCCTTACAAGTTACAGCTAAGCTAGTTGGTGCAGTTCTGCACGAGCAGTGCTTAAAACACATGCTGGCTTCGTGAAATCGATCTCTCCTGGATCCCCCAAAACAATGGCTCCTATCTTCAAAAGGACCAAATCGCATTTTTAATTTTGCTACGAGAGGATCAACTGACACCAAAATGTAACCACCATGGAGAAATGTCTCTTGATCTCCAAAGCATGTCAATTTTGCTACCAAAGGATCGACTGATACCAAAATCTTGAATTTTTCTAAATAACATATTTTTATTCCAAATTGCAATAATGTACCTATATTTTTTTATTTTACAGAAACCATATATCGCCCCACGATTGAGCGACATGGGCTAGTAGCCAACCGTTAGGTGACACGTGGCCAAGTCACCTAACGGTTTGGCGACTAGCCCATGTCGCGCAACCGTGGGGCGACTAGTGTCTCTAGTCGGCCAAACGGTGAAGTGACTACTTGCTGCTAATTCCTTTTGACCCGACCTCCTCATAGTCTCTCTCACTATTTCTCACAGAAGAGAATGAGAGAAGCTTGAGAGAGGAGAAAAAAGAGGGGGAGAAGGAGAGGAGAAGTGAAAAGGGGGAGAAGGATGCGAGAGGAGGATAAGCAGAGAAGCTCAGGAGAGGGAGAGGAGAGGGGGAGAAGTAAAGGAGCTCAAGAGATGGAGTGAAGGAGAGGAGCCTGGGAGAAGGAGAGAAGAAAAGGAGAGGGGCTCATGATTTCGTCTAAGGAAACTCATTGATAAGGAAAAAAGGTCTTCGCGTGAAGGTAATAGCCTCATCCGTTCTTATTCACATCCGAATGTAGGCAGCGTGTTGCTACTTATTTATTTAGCACGTATTTAATGAATGCATGTGATAAATGGTAATATTTGGAGTGAGAAATCAATCATGTCCGCACCCACAATATTAAAAGTGCATTACGGTGTTGGTACCATTCGTGAATGTCTATACTGTGTTGACTTGAGCGATTTTTGGCAAGTCAGTATACACCTAGATGTGAAGAATGCTCTAGTCAGAAATGTCCTGTATTAGCTCACACACAGCTTTTTTTTGGACCTTGAGGTGTGCAGTGTCGTCCTATTGGGCTTTGGAGTCAGTCTGCCACACACATTCTTAAAACTTCAGAAGTTTTGACTGTATGGACTGTAGGAAGTAACTTAAAAGAACGGAGTAGGATTTATCAATAGAAATGGTCTTATTTGCTCTCTTACGCGATGCATTTCTCAGTGTTATTATAAATAGCAAGAATTTGGAGCTTGGGCCTAAAATCATAGTTGTCAAATCGCAAGTTCTATGGTGAGGCCTGTCTGCAGTTCCTGCATCCAGTTATGGAGTCTGAAAAAGTTAATGAAAGAAGTAAGATTTTATTACAGATCTTTTACATGCAGGATGAACAGAAGAACCAGATTTAGCATTGCTCTTAGTAGCCCTTTTGTACGAGAGCGATTTTTCTGGGCCCAAGCGCAGGTGTACCCCAATCTGGGCCGCTTGATTCATCACTGCTAATAGGGATCCGGGCCTTGCAAATGATTTTCGTTTTCTTCATTAGGGCTTGGTGGACAGTAAAAAAGCCTATGTGCTGGAAGGCTGACCTCTTAGGCTATACGTCACTGTTACACGTTTGGTCGCACGCCAGAATTTCCACTTTATTTGGTTGGTGCATGAGGAGTGTGCCTAAAAACTACCGGAGATTTTGATTACTAGCCACATAAGCGCGGCGCACGTCGCGCTAGCTATCGTGTGGACCAAATTAAAAGAGGCGAAAATTCGCAGGGAGTTTCATTAAAAAAATCGAGGACACATGCGTAATTTCGAAAAAATTAAAGGGTTTTTTTGAAAAAAAACCGAGGACCTGTAAGGACTTGTACGTAAGTAAATAAGGACCTATATGTAATTTCAGAAACCCGCGGGGCGCAATCCAAAATTTTTTTTAAAAAACAAAACTTACAGGGACCTTTCCGCGAGAAAAAAGGACATATACGTAATTTCCGAAAAACTGGAGGAAAGAGCCTCCCCCGGCCGTACGCGAAACCCGCCGACACGCGCCGACCGGAGGAGCGTGGGGGGCGACGTGGCCGAACGCGCGGGCCGGAACCCCCTCGCTAACAATGCTGGGGAGTATTTGTGCCTGACCAGGCATGACTGAGAGAAACTTATTTGGTTGGTGAGCCTGAGAAAATTTAGAAATGTGATTAAACATGGATGATTAACTTTTAAACTCAAATTTGAAACCTCCATAGATGCTTGAGGAGTAAATAGTGACTTCTTTAAATACTCTCAACATTACCCAACCACCCATCCCATCCCATCCGCACACGCCATTATTCAGAGAAAACAGAAATGAAAACAGAGAAGAAAAGAAGAAAAAAAAGGAAGAAGACGAAAAAGGAAAGAAAAATCCACCCCAACTCCTAGAATCTGTTCCTTTGAGCTTGTTGGAACTCCGGCATCAGATCTACACGTCCAAATGCAGTTACGACCTCTCCTACAGTTCCTTTCGACTACGGTGTTTTAGAGGACAGGAAGAACTAAGCCTTTTAAATGCCAGTGGAGAGAGTTCCTTTTGCAGTGGAACAATTCTTTTTTCTTTTTCCCTTTGTCTCTCAATGCTTTTGAGTTACATTACGACTCTTATACAGACACTTCGGTCGCTGCCCACATCGAGCAGAGCGCTGACGACAGCAACAGTACTCACCACAACCGCTGCCTAATCTGAGCAGACTGCTGACGACAGCTACAGTGCTCACCACAACCGCTGCCCAATCTGAGCAGGCTGCTGACGACAGCAACAGTACTCACCACAACCGCTGCCCAATCTGAGCAGACTGCTGACGACAGCTACAGTGCTCACCGCAACCGCTGCCCAAACTGAGCAGTGCGCTGACAACAGCTACAGTGAGCTACAGAGGCCACCGACTGTTACAAAAGTTGATCGTAGTCGACCACACACACTGGTCGACTTCAATCACACTGGTGGCAACGACCATGCACTGTCTACACGAACCAGTCATCTACAACTACACCAGGTCGAAACCAACCTTACACAACGTGGTCGTAGTTTATACGACCACAGAGCTCATGTCCTTCCAAATCAGTCCACGACATCTCTTCCCCTTCGAGCTTCGAAGCATGGCAGAAGCGGCGGCGGCGACATCCTTGTGGAACGACGGGAGACCTTGGCATCGAGACGATGAGAGAGGTAGCAGCATGTACATCCACGTGACATGTCGCGGTGAGCACCAGTGAAGGTCCACGCGAAGAAGAAGAAGAAGAAGCTCGCCGGAGTGGTCAGAAATGACGGCGAACAGTGCCAAGCTGCCCCGATGAGTTTCCGGTGCCGACTCCACCTGACGCGAGATTAACGCGGAAATCTCGAATTATTGAGAGTGGTTGCTTCTGTCGGGAGCTTAGGCGACAAAAATCGATCGCCTGGCTCAGGCAAACGAAATGTCGGGTGGGCTCAGGCCAGGCGAGGGGGAGAGATGCTCCGGACACCAACCAAACAAGCTTCAAGCAAGTTAGCGGTATGTCTCCGGCCACGCGTATTTGTCTCAGGGTGGCAACCAAACATCCCTAGAGCATTTTGAAACAGTGGTCAGCCTAGGCAAATTGGCAAGCGCAACGTCTTGCTTGCTGGGCCGGTTGAGGGCAACTATCTGTACTACATGTAGTAACTTCATCTATTGTCTCTTATTTTATAAGTAGTGGTAAATGCAAATTTCAATGTACTTTTCACAAAGTGAATTTACACTTTTAGAAAATTCTAAAAGATTGTATATGTAAAATATACACAATTGCAAAATTTTGTGAAAAATATGATCATGTGTGCACATTAGAAAAAAAGATAAGTTTTCTCTCTAAAAAAACAACTTACACACTACTACAGAAAGCCTAATACTAGACGGCCAATCACAGACGGTTTGACAAAACCGTCTGTGACTGACACTAACACAGACGGTTTTAATTTGGACACCGTCTGTGTTGGCGGCATCGGGGAAAACGAGTATCACAGACGGTTCTTACCGATGAATCGTCTGTGATAATTTAGTATCACAGATGGTTTGTATTAAAAATCGTCTGTGATAATCCCAGATTATCACAGACGGTTTTTAATAAAAAACCGTATGTGATAAGCTGGTTATCACAGACGGTTGTTAATAAAAAACCGTGTGTGAATTACAGATTATCACAGACGGTTTTTAATAAAAACCGTCTGTGATAATTGCACTGGGCATTTATTGTGCTGCTCAGACTGTATTTGTCTTCATTTCGATCCAGATCTAGCCGCTGCTGCGCACTCTTTCGCTCAGGAGGCAAGCTAGGCGATTTCAGGCCAGTTAATTTGGTGGGAGGAGGCAGATATTGAGCTTTGAAGATTCATACTTTCCTGGTTGCTCTAGATATGGTTAGTAATGAATTTTATTTTTTCTTTGCATGCATTACAATTTAGATATAAGTAATTGGTGAGTGATATTAATTGAAGATGCTTTGCAAAATTGTTGGTTATATAATAGCTGTTGTGTTTATAATATGAATTGAGCTAGCAAATTAAGCCTCAATATAATACATGTGGCTGGTATATATGTAGTAATAATTAGTTAATTTAATTTTTAATACTAAGTTGTTATATATGTACGTAACGTAGGACCGAAGCTGGATGTATGCCGCGAGCCATGTGAGTGAAGAGTACATTAATGGCGTGTCTGCTTTTACAAGAGCTGCCGAGGAGGATATATTGAATAAGGGGTGGAATATATGTACTGTCCATGCACTGACTGCGAGAATTTAAAGATGTTTAAGAACCGAGGGCAAATTGAAGCGCACTTGATTCGGAGGGGTTTCAAAAAGGGTTATACGTGTTGGACCAGTCATGGCGAAGTGAATGATCAAATGCCGCCGGATGACATCGCCGGTGAAGTGAATGATATGCCGCCGGATGACATCGCCGGTGAAGTGAATGACATGCCGCTGGATGATGTCGATTGTGGTTCGGATTCAGATAGGTTGCACGATAATAATCTGGATCAGATAATTCGCGATGTAGAAGAGAACTATGATGAGAGAGAGTATGTTAAATTCCGGGGCTTGATAGAGGATTCGGAGAAACCTTTGTTCACATGCTGCAAGTACACGAGGTTGTCGGCCGTGCTTGAACTGTTGAAATTGAACGCAAGCAACGGTTGGTCCAACAAGAGTTTCACGGCGCTGCTAGGTCTTTTAGCGGACATGCTTCCGGAGGGAAATGAGTTGCCTAAAACCACGTATAAAGCCAAGAAGATTCTTTGTCCGTTGGGAATGGAAGTAGAAAGAATACATGCATGTCCGAACGACTGTATCCTCTACCGTAAAGAGTATGCAAACATGCATGTATGTCCGGTGTGCAACGCATCCCGATACAAACGTAACAATCAATCAGATGATGGCGAGGGAACAGAGGCGAAGAAAGGACCTCCTGCTAAGGTGGCATGGTATTTTCCTATAATTCCCCGTTTGAAAAGGTTTTTTGCAAATGCAAAGGAGGCAAAACTGCTGCATTGGCACTCGGAGGAGCACAAGAAGGATGGAATGCTAAGACACCTTGCTGATTCCGCTCAGTGGAGAAACATCGATAGGAGTTTTGCAGACTTTGGTGCAGAACCAAGGAATATAAGGTTTGGACTGAGTACAGATGGAATGAATCCTTTCAGTAGCATGAGCAGCCGACATAGCACATGGCCCGTGACTCTTTGCATCTATAACCTTCCTCCTTGGTTGTGTATGAAATGAAAGTATATTTTGCTGTCGATACTTATCCAAGGGCCAAAACAACCTGGGAATGATATTGATGTGTTCCTAACACCGTTGGTGGAAGATCTAAAAGTACTGTGGAACGAAGGGGTACAGGTATGGGATGCATGCAAACGAGAGAACTTCACTCTGCGCTCCTTATTGTTCTGCACCATAAATGATTATCCTGCCCTTAGTAACCTATCGGGCCATAGTACAAAAGGTGCCAAAGCTTGTACTCACTGTTTAGATGGTAACCAGAGTGTGTGGCTGAAACACTCACGCAAAACCGTCTACATGCGTCACCGCCGGTTCCTTCGGAGGGCTCACCCATACCGCAAGATGAGGAAACAATTTGACGGAGAGATGGAAGACGGTTCAGTTCCAAAGCATTTAAGGGGACACGAGGTTTATGATATGGTTAAGGATTTAGATGCTGTCCTCGGAAAGGGACGTAAATTAAGGGCTCATGAGAAGAACACCTGGAAGAAGAGATCAATATTTTGGGACTTACCTTATTGGGAGTACCTAGATGTTCGACACTGCATCGACGTCATGCACGTAGAAAAGAATATATGCGACAGCTTGATTGGTCTCTTACTGAACATTCGTGATAAAACAAAGGACGACGTCAACGCACGGCTTGACTTGGCTGATATGGACATCAGGCCTGAGTTAGCACCGACATGCACTGATAATGGACGAACGTACCTTCCCCCTGCGTGTTACACTCTGTCCAAGGCTGAGAAAACAGAACTGTACCAGTGCTTGCATGGTGTGAAAGTTCCGTCTGGTTACTCCGGCAACATGAAGAAACTTGTTTCGATGCAAGATTTGAAGTTGAATGGCATGAAGTCTCATGATTGTCATGTGCTGATGACACAGATGCTCCCTATTGCAATTAGAAATATTTTACCGATCAAAGTCCGAGAAACAACCATGAGGCTATGTTATTTCTTTAACACAATTGCTCAAAAGGTCATTGATCCCGAAGTACTAGATGCTCTGCAGGACAAGGTGGTGATGACTCCATGTCACCTTGAAATGTATTTCCCTCCTTCGTTTTTCGATATCATGGTCCATCTCATTGTTCACGTTGTGTGGGAGATAAAAATGTGCGGGCCCGTATTCCTATGTAGCAGTACCCATTTGAGAGGTTCATGGGAATTCTCAAGTCGTACATACGGAATCGATCTCGGCCGGAGGGCAGCATCGTCGAAGGTTATGCAAGCGAAGAGGTCATTGAGTTTTGTGTCGATTATATGGCTTAGATTCAACCGATAGGTGTGCCTCAATCTCGTCATGAGGGGAGGCTGAAGGGTATCGGAACTATCGGAAGGAAAGCAATCACTGCAGATATGGACACGTATACTCAAGCCCATTTCACGATGTTGCAACACATGACTGAAGTGGCGCCTTATGTCGACCAGCACAAGGATGTGCTTCGGCAACAGAATCAGGAGCGGCCGGATGTTTGGATCATGAGGCAACACAACAGCCGGTTCAACCAATGGTTGAAGGAGCAAATCGTTAGGAGCTCGCCAAGTGAGAAGCTGACATGGTTGGCAAAAGGGCCGACATTTACAGTTGTGACATGGCAAGGATATGACATAAATGGGTACACATTCTATACGCAGTCTCAGGATGTACAGAGCACTAACTAGAACAACGGTGTCTGTATAGATGCGTTCAGTACTGATGGGTCGAGAAACTCGTACTATGGCTTCATAGAAGAGATTTGGGAACTCGACTATGTGGTTTTCAAGATCCCCTTATTTCGCTGCCGTTGGGTGCATCTCCCACAGGTGAAGGTTGACAAGTACGGTGTCACGACCGTGGACCTCCAACGTGTCGGGTACAAAGACGAACCATTCGTACTCGCCAACCAAGTTGTTTAAGTTTTCTATGTAACCGACCCAGCAAATAAGAAACGCCATGTAGTTCTTCATGGAAAAAGGAGAATTGTCGAAGTAGAGAATGTAGTGGACGAGGAAGAATACAATCAATTTGACGAGTTACCTCCTTTTGGAAATGGCATAAGGGTCGACGACGAACAATATGACGAAACTAGTTACGTACGCATTGATCATGATGAAGGGCTAATTTTTAAAGGAAATAAGCAAGTACAATGAGAATGTGCGACATATATATGAATGTATATGTGAATTGGCATTTATGTATATGTGATGTATATGTGTGATGTACATGTGAATTGGCATTTATGTATAGAACAATGCTGCAGTGTGATGTATTTGTGAATTGGCATTTATGTATATGTGATGTATATGTGAATTGGAATTTATGCATAGAACAATGCTGCAGTGTGATGTATTTGTGAATTGGTATTTATGTATATGTGAAAATGTGTGATGTAGTCAATTTTGAGAATGAGAAAATGTGTAAAGAAATACACTGTGTGAATGCAGCTGGTTGGTGTTGTATATGAATACAGCTGTTTGGTGGTTGATCATGATGAATGCAACTGGTTGGTGTTTGTCTTAATAACTACAGTCGGGTAAAGGCTTATCACAGATGGTTCTAAACCTAGAACCGTCTGTGATATCAATATCACAGACGGTTCTAAACCTAGAACCGTCTGTGATAGTATAACTATCATAGATGGTTATAAACCTAGAACCGTCTGTAATAAGCCTCCCTATATATACCCTCTGGCTAGGGTTTTTCGTGTGTGCTGCAGTTATTCGATCTAGATCTAAATCCCGAGCCCGTCGTCGCCGCCGCCTCCCCGAGCCCGTCGTCACCGCTGCCTCCCCGAGCCCTCGCCGGCCGCGTCCCCAAGCCTGTCGTCGCCGCCGCCTCCCCGAACCCTCGCCGGCCGCCTCCCCGAGCCCGTCGTCGCCGCCGCCTCCCCGAACCCTCGCCGGCCGCCTCCCCGAGCCCGTCGCTGCCGCCTCCCCGAGCCCGTCACCGCCTCCCTGAGTTTCTTGGTAAGCTCTGTAGTGATGTAGTCTAAAATATTATTTCCTATATGAATAATGGAAATGTTGCATTGCATATGTTGCACTGCACAAGATGAAACATTAGTTCTCTCACTATGGATTAGAAAGTGAAACTGAGGACATGTTGCACTGCACACTATGTAGCTATTTTCATGTTCTCTCACTATGGATAAGAAAGTGAAACTGAGGACATGTTGCACTGCACATTATGTAGCTATTTTCATGATGTAGCTATTTTCATGTTCTCTCACTATGTAGCTATTTTCATGATGTGTTTGTAGATTTATGTCTTTGTTTTAATGTGTGCGTCCATGCTCACCACATGCTAGTATAATGTCATTGCTAGTAGATTTTCATGATGGGCTTTTATTGAGTATAATGGCATTGCTAGGAGTATTTCACGATTGGAATTGTATTTTTCAAAGGAACACGATTGCAGTGGCATATAATCAATTCCTTCTAATGTATAGTATTTAGTAACCACCTAACTCAATTAATTTCTTACCTCACCTCATCTATCTCATTTCTACCAATCTCTAGACTAGCTTTTCTGGTTCTTTTAAATAGGCAATATCTTCCATAAGATACTATTATCATCTCTTCCTTAACTACTCTTTTACATTAGCTTGGATGTCATCCCCTCTCTGTCCACATCACCCCCTCCCTTCTCCCCCTCCCCTCTACTCCTCTCCTCTCTTCCTAACATTGAGCATCATGTTTCACTTTCTTATCTTATGGTATGGCATTTTCTTATCTTATCCTTATAGACCCACAAATTGAGCAACATGTCATCCGCGCATTCTTCAACACCATCGCCGGAGGCGTCCGCTCCAACATCAAGACGCCAAGGAAGAGGGCTATCGAAGAAGCCTGAGGGCCGATTTATCATCACAGCGGTCGATGGATCTGGAGTCCCTCTCTTTCCTCACAAAGCAGTAAACGCATTCTGAAGATTGATCGGAATAGTTGCACGAGAACGAATTGAGATCACATTCAATTCGTGGAAGAACGTGCCTGAGACTCAGAAACGTGAGCTGTGGACCAAAATTTTGGCATCGTTTGAGATCCCAGAAGAACACCAAGACGCCGTGCAACGACAAACCTTGCTAGCGGCGTGCAAAGCATGAAAGAACTTCAAGAGCATGCTTGTCAAGAAATACGTGGAGACGGACGAAACGCCTTTTCATAAATACCCATTCCTGGAACCACAATGGGAAGAGTTCAAGGCGATGAAGACGTCCGAAGATTTCAAAAGTACAAGTACGACGCACAAGGCCCTCTAGGCAAAAAACACACACCCCCCACAGACTTGGCACAGCTGGGTATGCGGGTAAAATCCCGCAGTGGAGGAAGGAGGATGAACTGGCAGCCCTGCAGGACATCGCCCCGCCATTTAGCAATATCCCGGATGACCGCGCTCGAAATTGGATTAGAGCAAGGTCATCTACAACGACATCAGGGGATGTCTCCTTTCGAAACCCTGCAGACCAGCAAGTGTCCCAGCGCCTGGTAAGATATCGATTGAACTACGTAGCTTGTAATTACTTCACAACTTCGTACAAATTGAAATGACATGTCGTGCTCTTGCAGGAAGAGAAGAGTTTTGAATCTACCCTGGGATCATTCCAACGAACAAGGGAGAATGATATGCTCTCCGTGGCCCTGGGAAACAAGGAGCACCCGGGCCGTACAAGAGGCCTTGGGCTTTATGTTTCTTGGAAACATGGTTTCCAAGATGACTCCGAAATGTATCGACGTAGGAAGAGAACCAAAGCCGAGCGTGAGGAGTGGCTACGAGAAGAGATCAAGGTATCTCTTAGAGAGGAGCTAATGGGTGAGCTGGCTGATGTAGTCAGAGATGAGGTGCGGAAGCATACAGAAAGTCAGCAGGCCGCCGCTCCTGTGCTAGCTAGCCCGCACGACCGTCCGAGTAGTTGCGTGTCCAATCCGACAGAAAGCGAGGCCAGATTTCCTGTGGACAACATTCAGGTAATAATTATTATCTCTCGAATGCTTGCTCTATTGATAGGCCTATTAGAGTAGCTAATTTTGTATCGTTATGTAGGAGCCTACGAAGTGCAGGCTCCAAGTGAGATGTGCCTCCGTTCCCTTGTACGCTGCTTGCGGCCAGGCATATCAGTCTGGTATCGGAGCCATGGTGCACGGTCAACCTTTAGCGTCAGGCTACACAAAAGTTAATGTGGATGATGTGCATGCCAATTTTGAGGTCGTCCCACTACCGAAGGCCCCCAACGACGAGATCGTGACTCTAGGGCAGGCCATTGGAACATTCATCCAGTGGCCCAAAAGCGACATCTCCCTAGAGACTTCTTCACCGGTGGCCGGACCAGAAGGGCAGCGCGAACCAGAGCTAAATGCACTAGTGCTATCTCCACAAAGGCAGTGCGAAGCAGAGCTACCTGCACCGGTGCTATCTCCACGGGTGCTATTCTCGCCAAAGCAACTTGCACCGGTGCTACCATTACAGTCGACTACCATAAACTCGACCTACAGTCGAGGCAGTGGTCAGGGCAAATCAAAGACGAAGGATGATGACGATATCCCGTACCTGCCATTGGCCCGCAATTCGTGCTAGACGAGCCGATGATATTCCCGGAAGAGCACCTCTTAACCCTAGGACTTGGTTGCCAAACATTACACGCTTGGTATATAGAACAGTCCAATAGGCCAGAGGGAGAACGGCGCTCAGGTATCACTGTCAAATTCAAACGGGAACATTTCCAGCACGAAGTTCAGGAATGTGTCTTCGCGGTGACTTTTGACGATATATTTGGTCTTGTCACGCTCAACGCTCTCGACGCCTCACTCGTTCGATGCTGGACGCTGTAAGTCTATACAATCACAGTCTCTGTTCACGTAATACCGATATATGTCACAATTTGTTGCTTTTCTGTGTATATATATAGATTCATGCTGACCGAAGCTAGATCATCGAAATCACCAATTGGTTTCCTGGACCCACGCTTGGTCGCCATTGATACCATCAACGAGGATGCATCCTTCGTCGAGAACTATATTACAACAACACTGCTGGCTCACCACGATAAGGAATTTGTTCTTATGCCATACAATGAGCACTTCCATTGGATTTTAATTGTAATTATACCAAAATGGAACAAGACTATATACCTTGATTCTCTAAGTAAGAACAAATCCAAGTACACAGCTATCGCCCAAATACTCGATAGGTAAGTATATTGTACATTGTACTCTTTCTTTCCTTCCGAATGACTAATCTAACTTTTTCGAATAACGAAGGTCGTTCGCCACATACGTTCAACAAACACGTGGCTCGACGACAGCGGCCAAGCCCTTGAAACATGCTCGCAATTTTCGGGTTTTGATTTAACACATTCTATTTTTTGCAGTGCCACCAGCAGCAGCCGGGCAACACGTATGGATTCTACGTGTGCCACCATATGAGACTATTCCTCGATTCCTCGAAGATCACCAATTCTAAGGTTTGTCAACCTTCCCATATTTATTTCATACTTGTCAGGTTATATATGTACGCGCGTTGATATTTCTATCGACAAGCTGTGCCCATCTCTACATCTGCATTGAAACAGCCGGACTTTGCACAAATTCGAGGAGAGTTCGCTTGGTTTTTGTAGACTAAAGTCATAAGATCAGATGGAGAGTTCTACTGCGCACAATGATTTTTTATTGCTCTTATCACTTCGGAATCGAGGTCTCGCGAAAGGAACGGATCCATAATCAACGAACTTGTCGGCTGCACAAGCAATACTTGAGTGGCAATCATGCACGATCCAAGTATAGCTTGTTCAGCCGGACAAGTTCGTTGATTATGAATCTGTTCCTTTCGCGAGACCTCGATTCCGGAGTGATAGAGCAATAAAAAATACAATGTTACCATCTAAGTGCAAATGCAATGTAGATCTTTTGT
Organism: Dendrocalamus latiflorus; assembly: GCA_017311315.1. Lineage (NCBI taxonomy): Eukaryota > Viridiplantae > Streptophyta > Magnoliopsida > Poales > Poaceae > Dendrocalamus > Dendrocalamus latiflorus. The sequence goes on from CM029660.1 coordinate 19,137,777, forward strand.
AATTGTGTAATGTTAATGGATTTTTTATTTCATTTCAATGAATTGATCTGCGAAATGGATGCTTTATGTTTGTGAAATGAAGTGCGATGTGAATTGGATGTTTTATGTTTGTGAAATGAATTGAGATGTGAATTGTATGTATAAATGTACATGTTGATCTGCTTGTTTCAGAGGGTATGGCTAGCATTTCCTGAGGCTAGCCAATAAACAGGAATATATTTAGGGGTAGGAAAGAATATCATAGACGGTTTTTAACTAAAAACCGTCTGTGATAGCTGATAATCATAGACGGTTTTTTAATAAAACCCGTCTGTGATTATCAGATATCACATACGGTTTTTAGAGAAAAACCGTCTGTGATATCTGATAATCACAGACGGTTCAAAAACCGTCTGTGATAACCTTCGATTATCACTGACCCATAAATTCAGACGGTTCACAAAACCGTCTGTGATGACGTTTTCGAACCGTCTATAATGACCTTTTCTGTAGTAGTGACATGTTTTGAAATATAATTAACTCTATTTCACACTTTTACATGTATTTTTTGTACAGTGAACATATAATAAATCCCTTTATCTGCAAGTACACATATTCCAAATATGTACAACTACATTTTTTTCAAATATTTTTAAGTGCACAAATGCACAAACCAAAATTGTGTAGGTGTACCCTTAAGCTCCGCTCGTTTCGACTTAAGTTTGTGGCTTCTGATATATTTTTCACTATTCTTAAATTTCGTTTTTTTCTAGTTTTTTTTGGCTTTTTTAGTTTTTTGCCGGTTCTTTTTTCCGTATTTGTTTGTATTGTCTGTGATGAGCTAACATTTTTTATTTTTAAATTTTTTAAATTTAATTACACCAAATAAGTAACTATTAGCTACAATACAATTTTAATCAATTACGATAAAATTTGAATCATAAATTATTTTTTAATCTAAATGAGCGGTACCTTAGTCCGGTACTTAGATGTTACTTAGATGTTTGGATGCACATGAAAGTTGGTGTTTGGACCTCTGCAATGTTCACGTACTCAGATATTATGGAAATCTATGTTTGACAAGTAATCACTTGATCAGACTAGTGGAGTAGACGGCAGTCCTGTCCTGTAGTGGGCAGCATGAGGAAAGGTCAAAAATAGCTTCCGAAGCCTTCAGAGTCTGCTACATTCGTAGTATTTGCCAGGCTAGAGGCTAGATGGAGTAGAGGGAGTCGGTTTATCATGCCGTTAATTGCCTCTTTCTTAGCGCAGGTAAAAGCAAAATGCCGAAATGAGTGCTCAAATCCCGATGAATCTACACGGCTGGGAAAGCAGGTGCAAGTACTCCCGAGTTCGGCTACAGCTGCTTTTTCTTCGCTACGGTTGGTATGTTTTAACTATAACTAATAGATTTAATAAACAATATTCATTGATAGAAATCGAAAAATAAGATATTTTACTTTTATACAGTTCGTAGCTAGAGCAACATATCCGTGGCTCAAAGACACCAATAGCTTTTTCGCAAAAGAAAACCCATATAATAACATAGAATAGGACAATAAACCCCACAAAAATATATAGCTGTATACTAGACTCCAAAGTTCGGCCAACGCTGACGTCCAATGCTAGAGAGTCTACGAGTGCTGGAAGGTTTAACATACAAATGTTCCATCCAATAACACACAGAGGAAAAGCCCCTTGGTTCCAAAGATCCTTACATAAGCCTATTCAGATACTCGTCGACTGTAGTGTATTTGATGTCTGGGTAGATAACAGTAGCCTCGACTCCAACTGACTCCTCGATGTCGAAGTTGGTCTGATCTCCATTGATATATACAGAATGAAGCAGCGCTAGATCCGTGCTTAGTTGTGGAGACTCTGCAAGATCAAATATCCAACGATCTATATGTTTGAATCGCTAACGTTATTAAGACTTGTTGTGACAATCAATGTATCATGTCGATAAGCAACAGTCAGACAAGAATAAGGTTCATTTCCCTGGTCACATTATATGCACAATATTGTACTAAATCAACAGAACGACCTAAGCTATTGGATACAACTAAAGATAAAGTTTTTTTTTTGCGAGTGAAAGATAAAGTTTTATATTTCTAAGCTAGCTCAAGAGTATGGCTCGTCAAGTGCAATGAGGCGGGCAAGCAAGAGATGCAACCATGTCCTAGTACCTGGATTTTGGTTACCGGCCGGTGTCTACTGGTTAGGTCACCAGCAAATATCTTGGTAGGGTCGGTACATTTTTGAACCAGCTATAACAAAAAAATGGATATTTTTTAATTCAATATTTTGGCCGAGATTTCTGAGATTTTACTGAGATCTTGGCCGGTAACCAAATTAGAACAAATCTCGGCCGAGAGGATATCCGAGATTTCCGGCTACTGCCGGCTATGGGAAATCTCAGTGAACTCTGGTACTCTTTCCCCACCGGTAACCAAAACCCGGCCTAGCACTACTTTCAGAATGAATGCCTACTACCTTCAGAAACATGAAGAGAGCATGTTTTGGGCCATGTACAAATTTACCTCTCATTACTACCTGCAGAAACATAAGAGAGCATTTAAATGCTGAGCCAAGTACAGACCTCTGATTTGTTTCAGGACTTCCTCTTCTGTGAGGTAGACCCTCTCAAAGGTCCTCCCTATCTTCTTCTCCCACAGCGACACAAGCTCATTCATCGACAAGATATTCTCCCGTGGCCTTATACGCAGGACCTTGTTCAATGTCCTTGGATCAGCAACTGCTTTGATGGTGAAGGTTGCGATGTCCTCCTCGTCAACGTAAATTGCTGTGACAATTGATAAAGTAATCTGAAATTTCAAAATCTGTTGTAAAGAAAAGAATACTGCATAATGCAAAGTTACTGAAAACTAGCTTAAATTCGTTAAATGTCATATTTGAATTAATTCGTATAACAAGTTCTCTTGTCAGGTGCTCTACCTTTGGTATTGCCATCTCCTAAGATGATAACATTGTCACTTGGGAGGCCAGTAGCTCCAGGCTGCACCAATGTGGGAAGATAGTACCCTGCAAAGCAGTTGCTGAAGACAACTGTGTGTGGGATCCCCTCAGCCTCCACCGTTCGCCGGATCTGTGCGAGGATGCCGAAGGTGGTCTTCGCAGGCTCAACAGTGCGCGTGTGGTCAACATCGTTACTGAAATCCGATGGGATGAACCTCTGCAAGATCCATGCCATATGTAGCTTCAGTTAGTGCGTGAAAGCAAAGCACTCCTATCTTGTATGAATTTTTCTGCAAAATGGGGGCAGCAGCTTCAGAGCTCAGGCGTTGACCTTGACGTTGCCAGCCTCCTTAATGGCGGCGATGATCTTCGTCTGCTCGGCGACCTGGAAGAAGCTGACGACCGATATCACGACGTCAACGGCCTTGATCGCCTTCACCAGCCCTTCGTGGTCATGTATGTCACCCTGTGTACCATTCAGCCAAGGGAGTTCAGATCAACTTCAGGAACACCATACAAGTACCATCCTAGTAATGTTAACTGAACCTTGTACCTGCAGTATAGTGACTCCAGAGTTGCTGAAGCTTTGCAGCAGCCGTGCTTTGTCGGGGTCGGATGGCGTGGTGGTCCGCACGAGGATGAAGGTCGGGTGGCCGGCACGCACGCTCGCCGCCACGATGAACCGGCCGAGGTGCCCTGTGCCGCCGATGACCAGGATCCTGCTCTTCTCCGGCGACTCCATCGAAAGAATCTTGTACAGGTTCGGACTTCAGACGATGGCGAGTTCTGTGAATGCAGCTGTTGATGGTAATTCCTCTTCTTGTGATATTTTCTCCTCCGTGCTTGACTTTTCTCTTGGATATTAAGGGTTCATGTCATTTTCGGTGACCACCTCGCTAGCCCAATCTCCCCGCCAACCACCATCGACCACATAATCCTCTCCCTTGCTAGTCGTAGCAGTGCCTTGTGATCAGCATTAGGCACCCCACGGACCCTTCATCGAGCACGTCATGGGCACGCTCCAGAAGGGAGGCTGAGGGTGTCTGGAAGATCTCGGTGCACACGCTAGTGTGACGGATGTTATCGATAGGGGAGCTAAGATCCACGACAGCGGTAAGCTCCCATGTGGCCTTGGGGCGCAGATTCTCTGACGTAACGTCAGGTGACGTTGGGTCACTGACGTGTGGGCCCACGGCTTGTAGGGCCCACGTGTCAGTGACCCAACATCACCTGACTTACGTCAGAGAATTCGGGCGGGTGGCCTTGGCGTATTTGGAGAGCTTGAGGGAGATGGATGTGGCGAGGGACGTGCGGCAGTTGTCGTGGCAGGATGAACGTAACTAAGTTCTGTGAATGCAGCTGTTGATGGTAATTCCTCTTCCTGTGAAATTTTCTCCTCCGTGCTTGACTTTTCTCTTGGAAATAAAGGGCTCATGTCATTTTCAGTGAGGGGGGACTTGTCGTCCGCTCTTCCTCTCAAAATGTTAATATAAAATCAGTCAACTTACACCCTCAAGTAGTTTCATATTTTGAAATATAATTAAGTCGATTTTACATTTTTTTACATGTATTTTTTGTTCAGTGCACATATAATAAAGCCCTTTACCCACAAGTACACATATTCCAATATATATACAACTATATTTTTTTGGAAATATTTTGAAGTGCACAAATGCACAAACCAAAATTGTGTAGGTGCATCCTTAGTACGGTACTTTGTTAGATGTTTGGATGCACAAGCAGTCTCAAAGCAAAAGTTGGTGTTTGAACCTCTGCAATGTTCACCTACCAAATAGTATGGAAATCAATGTTTGACAAGTAATCACTTGAGCTAGATGGCATTCAGAGAAGTGGAGTAGATGGCAGTCCTGTCCTGTTGTGGGCAGCATGAGAAAATGTCAAAAATAGCATAGTAGCTTTCGAAGCCTTTACAGTACTACTTTAGTAGTCCTTTTGCCATGCTAGAGGCTAGATGCCCGCTGGATTCTTTTAGATTTTAAATTTACAGTTTTTGGATTTTAGTAATTAATTTTTAAATAATGTGTTTTTTAAGATAAAATCTAGAAGTTGATTGCAGTAGATATTGTATCGAATTCATCTATATCGGTTAAAATTACATATGAGTCTTTCTCTGTACTATCGTTTATAAACAGTTAAAATTCAAAAATTTAAGCCAAAAGCTATAGGGCATAACCCTAGTTTATCATGCAATTAATTGCCTAACTTATTGTCTTTCTTAGTGCAGGTGAAAGCAAAATAGCGAAATGAGTGCTCAAATCCGATGAATATCTATGACTGGGATAGTTGATGATGGTACTCTCGAGCTCAGCCAGAGCTTTGGCCCTGTTCTTTTGTGCTGCAAACAGGAATAGACCCAGGATTTAGAAATAAAAAAGGCCAAATCTTCTATGTGCTATAGTGCAAATTTATGTAGCCACGACGGGGCTGGCCTCTTACCAGCACCCCTCCCTCCGTCCTTGGCTATAGCTAATGACTTTAGATGCGTGGGTATGTCTGATAAATAGTATCGGTTGATAGAAACTAAAGTCAAAAACTGGCTGAAAAAAAGTAAAACATAGGACATTTCATCTTTTGTACTGTTGTAGCTAGAGCAACATAAAAAGCAGGCTCAGTGGCTCAAAGATACAAATAGCTTTTTCACAAAAGAAAACCCATATAATTACATAGAATAGGACAATAAACCCCATAAAAATATATAGCTGTATATTAGACTCCAAAGTGTGGCCAACGCTGACGTCCAATGCTAGAGTCTACGAGTGCTGGAAGGTTTAACATACAAATGTTCCATCCAATAGCACATAGAAGAAAAGACTCCAAAGTGTGGCCAAAGCTTTTTAGATCTAATAACAATATGAGTTTCGTAGCGCTGATGGATTAAGAGACTGGAAACATCTTAGTGGGAGGCTTGAAGAACAAGGAAGAAGTGTTGAGCATATTACTAACACAAACACTTGGAATGAATTAAGAATTAGACATAGGAAAAATCAAACAATTGACAATGATTTGCAACAGCAAATCACTAAAGAGAAAGAAATGCTTGAGATGGGTTTTACTTAGAATAATTGCTGTTGTGAAATATCTTGGTAAATGTAATTTAGCATTTCGAGAATCAAGTGAGAAACTTTATGAAGATAGTAATGGCAATTTCTTAGGATGTGCTGAAATGATTGCAGAATTTAACATAGAAATGCAAAATCATCTTCGACGTATTCAAAAATAATGAAATTTATCATCATTATCTTAGTCATAACATTCAAAATGAGTTGATTTCTCTATTAGCAAGTAGTATTACAAGTTAAAAGGCCAAATATTTCTCCATAATCCTTGATTGTGCTCTAGATGTGAGTTGTCAAGAACAAATGACTCTAATTGTTCGATGTGTTAGTATATCAAATAACAAAAGAAAAGTAGAAGAGTTCTTTCTGGAATTCTTGAAGGTCGATAACACATTTGGTTTGGGGCTTTTTAATGAATTGTATAATGCTATGGAGTCTTTTGGTCTAAATATTGATGATATAAGGGGTCAAGGTTATGACAATGGTTCTAATATGAAAGGTAAACACAAGGGGGTACAAAAGAGGTTGCTTGATATGAATACAAGAGCTTTGTATGCGCCATGATCTTGTCATTGTTTTAATCTTACTCTTTGTGACATGGCAACTTTTTTTTAGTAAAGCTATTTCATTTTTTTTTGGAATTGTGCAACAAATATATGTATTATTTTCAAGTTCTCCTAAAAGATGAAAGGTGTTGCTTCACCATGCTCCCAATTTAACTGTGAAACCATTGTGTAGTACTCATTGGAAAAGTCAAATCAAAAGTGTTAAAGCTATTAGATATCAAGCTCCTCAGCTAAGGTTAGCTTTGTTTGAATTATGTAAGACCTATGATGACCCAAAATCTAAGAGTGATGTGCATTATTTGCTGTACTTGGCAGTTTTGAGTTTTTACTTGGTATGGGCATGACATTTTATTTGCTATAAATATGATGAGTAAGAAGTTGCAATCCCCATCCATATGCATTGACTCTACCTTGTAGCAGATTGAAGGTATAATGCAATATTTCGATAAGTACATAAATAAGGATTTGCATCTAGTTTGGCTTTTGCTAAAGCCCTTGCATCTGTTATGAATATAGATCTATCATTTCTAATAAAACGTCATGCTATTAGGAAAAAGCAATTCAATGAAAGTATTCATAATGAAGAAATTCTATGGGCTGAGAAGGCTTCTGAAGTTAGTTACTTTTTTGTTTTGGTGGATGTGGCATATGCTTCGTTGAAAAATAAATTTGAAGAACTTTAAGTGTTTAAAAGTATGTTTGGGTTTTTACTTAGCTCAAAAAACATGAAGTCATTGGGTGATGTCGAACTAAGAAAGTGCTGCACTAAATTTGCAGGTACTTTTTCTCAAAATGATTTATTTGATGTTGAGTTAGACAAACTTTTTCTAAATCAAGAATGATGCAAATGACTTTACCAGATGTGCCCATGTCTATTAATGAGATTTTTTTGAGTTTGTTAGAGATATAGATTGCTATCGAAATGTTTCAATTTGCTTATGAAATCTTGTTTATTGCTCATGTGACTGTAGCATCAGCTGAAAGAAGTTTTCAAAGTTAAAATTATTGAAAAACTATTTAAAGTCATCAATGTCACATGAAAGGCCACTTTATGCTGAGAAGGATATATTGGATAAGATTGATGTTGATACTATTATCAATGACTTTGCATTTAGAAATGTTTAAAGAATTTGCTTTCTGTGATCATTGTATTGACAACTCGCTTGCTTGTTCGGTAGTTGATAGATGATGGCTCACGGCTCTTTTTTAGCGTGCTTTGGCTAATGTAGCATTCTCCTAAATTGTTTTGTCTTAAGTAACGCATTGTAGTTTTTTAAGACTTATTCACAATATTAATGTGCTAGTGGATTGTATCCAATTAGTACTTTGTATTTTTGTGATACACTAAGTCTAATTGTTACTGGATTGAACTTTAACTTTTGCAATTGAAATAAAAAGATATTATTATATATTTAGGTTAGAACAAAGGACCTCCACTTTTGTTATGCCTCAGGCTCGCAAAAATGTGATGAACGACCCTATGTCATGTAAGAAGCGCTCATTGTCGACAGAACAGATGCTATCACCAATAACTACTATATCTATCTATTATAGTGTTAATTAAAACAAAAAAGAAAGAAGTCATAACATTCTCTCTCAAGGGCTAAAATAATAAATAAAACTATATTTCTATCATAAGTATTATAGTTATATAGCAAGTACAAATCTATACTTTGATACAAACACAACGTAATGTGTATCTAGCAACGTAATTACGTAGGTAATTCGGTTGGTTATCTGTGAAAAGAATGTAAAAAAGAATATGAAAATGCCGGGTGCCTGTGATGTATAAACAACCTTTGGCTACAATCTAACTTACATTTTCTTCCACTTATTTCTACCCCAACTTATAGAATGAGCGGTGAATGGTGAAACAAGAGCACATAAATTGGGTAAAACACAAATACGTGTACTGGGCTAGGCTTATATTAGACCAAGATAAGCAGTGGTCCAGGCCATGGCGAGAATTGGGCTGGGCCGGGTAGGGCGGAATTCCCCACATGCCTGTTCTCCATCCTCGACTCTGCCACAGCTGCGTTGCGCCGCGTATCCTTCTAGTTCCACTGCCTCTCTCTCTCCCCTCTTGTCGGTGCGCGCGCTCCCGCACCAATGGGCGGGGTGGCGCAATGCGCGCCGCCGCCGGCACGCGCGCGGGGGCTCTTCGCCAGAACGCCCGCCCGGGGGAGAGTTCCTCTCGCGCCGTGCCGTCGTCTCGTCTGCCTCTTCGTCTTCGATGACGGAGGCCGGGCTGGAGGAGGCCAGGTGTTCGTTGGTATGTCCGCGAGGAGGAGGCGGGACTCGGTGAGCCGCGCCTGCAGGCAGTGGCATCACGATCCGGTCAGTTCGCACGCGATGTGAGCGGCCATGAGCCGTGTTTCCCTTTCATTCGAAAAAAAGAAATTGACAGTTCTACGATATGCGCAGTACAAATATTTTAACTTTGGTGAACAGCATCTGTATGAATATTTCGATTGGTTTTATTGATTTTATGGCCGTTTGGAACGCACGATATCGCAGGGAACAGTCAATTCCCGCAGGAATTGGGAAAAGTTCACGAGTTCTAAACGTGGCCTTATATGGGTAAGTTTGTCCTGATAAATACATCCAAGGTATTATAATTTTAATGTTAGGTTTAACAAATATAAATATATTACAATGCAAATGCGAATTGGGTTGGGGGGGGGGGGGCAAATTGGTGCTAATGTCCAAAGCATCAATTTTTTTCATTAAAATGGAGGGAGTATATGTGAATTATATATGAATTTTGGCACATATGGGTATGTGCGGGAGTTGCATGAGAACATTTTGTGAGTCATGTGTCGAATTTTGAATCAAAATCAGCTTTAAAAGTTTGATCGGTGCAAGGAGGGTAATCACCTATTTCATCATGATGCACTAGCAACGCCAATTAGGTCTTTAGTCACTGCCATTTCCTGACGTCAAGGCTTGCCCACCTGAGATTGTCTTGCATTTCCCGATGACAACACTTGGCCTTTGGTAAACTCTTACTCGAACCAGTTAGATTTTAACTAGAGGGACTGTTCTGGTTCTCTCTGCTCCGTTTGGGTTAGGTTGTTTCGAAAAAAAAGGACTATCATCAAGACCCATTTGGTTGTTATCATCCAGACCCAAAAGAAGGATTATCATCAAGACCCAATCCGTATCAACTTAGTCTGAAAAAAAAGCACACCTTGGATTCTTCCATTATCATTCACCAGACTAGGAACAAATTTTTTTTTGAATAGAAATAGTAGGAAAGGATCCTACTGAGAAATTGTATTAAAAAAGCAAAGTTTACAAGCGATATTTACAAACGAGAACAGAAAAGAAGAAAAAAAGAGAAAAAAATCAGTCCAGACTAATGAACCAATCCTCAATGAATGGTTTGTAAGTTTTCTTTGCCCTATAGATAACCATGGCAAATTCGTGCTTGAAAATATTCCTCCAACCTGAGAACTCTAGGATGATTTGTTGAAAAATCCTATTATTCCCTGTTTTCCAAATTACCCAAGTAGACAAACTATAATCTCCATGCAAAAAGGTTGAGCAATATTTTGTTTGAGTTCTAGCATGGACTCATGAACCAAAATGCCGTGAGTTCCTGAAGAGAAGATATAATCCCAACATAGCTGTACAAACGGACAACTCCAAAATAGATGATATATGTTCTCCTCATTCTTTTGTGAGAGATCATGTGGAGGTGACCACATGTTGTGTGATCAGTAATTGACACTTGTTTTAGAGAGTTTGAGTTTGATTTATGAATTTCGTGCTTAAGTGCTTTCTTATGATGCAAATGTATGATTACAGTGTTTCGAGCGGTGCTATGTGATGTTTTCTTGTCTGTGATGATTGCAGGAATTTGAGGCGGAGTCGTGGCGAGGCATGAGATGACCGGACTAGGCACAGGCGGTGCTGAGGTCGAAGCGGTCGGGAGATGTCGAAGACGGCGAGGACTCGAAGTGGTTGCGAGGCGTGGACAACAAGAAAAGAGGAAGCTTCCAGGAAGGAGTGTGAGGGGCAATTCGGTAAAATTGACTCAGGCTTGAGGAAGCGGGTTCGGTTGAAGCAAATGGGTAAAGCGCTGAGTTGGTGGAGTTAACGGGTAAAGCGAGATGCAAACTCGGTAACTTGAAAGCTATAAATAGAGGTTGTGTGCACTTGGAATGTGAGGAGTTTTTACTTTTGTGCTTTGTCTGTGTGAGGAGTTGTTGGGGGCAGAATCAGTTTTGATTTCTGTCTCCATGTCTATTTGAGCAGAGTTCTGTTGGGGAGTTGGTGTTGTGTTCTTGTTTTCTTTTGGGTGTGTGCTCCCGATGTACGAGATGGGGTGAATTGGCTGTTGACAATTCTATGTAATCATTCATGTCAGTTCATCAATCTTTGAGCCATTCTCCTTGTGCTGAGATGATCATAATTTCTCTGTTCTATTTGGTCTCCTTTGAAGTGTGTTTTCTTGTCACTGGTTCTTGCGATTCTTTTTGAGATTTGAGTTTGCTTTGAACTGGGAATCGTTTCAAGGCCCCTTGGTCAGCTTATTCCCGAGAGCAGATATTTTACTAGCAGCATTTCTTTCCAAGAATTTCTTCGCTACACTTCCTCTGCTTCCACCATTTTCTAGGGTTCACTGTTCATCCTTGGCAGAGGAGATGAATGTTCTTGATTCTTGTTGATCAGAGAATGATTTCTAGAGGTGCTTAAGGTCTCATGGACAAAAGATGCCAGAACCTCAAAAGCCTTGCAGAAATCAGATTTTTGGCCATGAGTAGCAACTTCCTCTGTTTTCTAAATTCTAGGGTTTACTGTTTGGGTAAACAGAGGAACTTTCATTTTCTTGATGTCTCAGCTGAGAGGTTCTCTTTTCTTTGAGATTTCTCTCTCTGAAGATATGTTTTTGCAGTATTTGTTCTCCTATTGCTCTCAGCTAGCAATCTGCCTCTCATTTCTACCTTTTGAAGTTTCAGGGTTTATTTCTTGTAGCTGAATGTCTGTTCTTGTTTCAGCCGAGAGTGCTGCTTGTCTGCATTTTCTTTTTCTTAAGGTTGGCTTGATAATTAGGTCAAAAGTCCGGCTAAATTGTCATGACCAAAGCAGCGAGGATTCAGCCATTTCTCTGCTTTCATTTCTTTTTCAGTAGTTACTGTGCCTGTCAAGTTGTTTTGGCTTTGTAGTCTTTGATTTGTTCAATCTTCAGTCAAGTCTTTCTTGTAGCTTCCATTCCATTTCAGGTATTCGGCCAAATCAGATCTTGGAGCTACCAGTCTTGTATATCTCAGTTGAATCTTCTTTGCCTCTTCGTTGTTGTTTTCTCTGTGCCGTTTGGCTTTCCCGTTTTCTGCTTTAGGCCTTGCTCCCGGTCGCACCGGCCAGACACTTGCAGTCAGACCGAGCCTTCCAAGGTAATCAGACCGGTTCACAAATTGCGGTCAGACCAGCTATACTTCTCCGGTCAGACCGGCTCGGCTTCTCTGGTCAGACCGATTTTTCAATTGCGGTCAGACCGCCCCCGTCACTTGGTTTTGGTTGCCGGATCGCTGAACTGATTCTCTGTTCTTGATTCGTGTTCTATTTCAGTTTCCTCTGGTTCCGACAGCAAGGATCTTTCTCACAGATGGTCTTGGTCACTAGAGAGGACTTCCAACCGAATTATTGGTTTTTGTCTTGTTTTCGGCAATCTGTTGGTTTCAGTCTGTTTCTTTGCTTTGTCTGTGAAGTCCATTTTTGTCTGTTCTTCAGAGAAGATTATGTTGGCCTGGTTTTGCATCTTCTGTGAGTATCTTCGGTCAATCGGTCAAATTGTTTTAGGCTTCCAGTGAGCGAATTTCTCTTGTCATCCTTCTTCATAGCTTCTATAGCTATCGGAGAAGAAAAATTATGTGAATACTTGGGGCGGTTTTGAAGGCACCATTCACCCCCCTCTGTTGCCATTTTCGATCCTACAATTTGTATTAGAGCCAAGTTAGCTCGTCCATATAGATCTTAACCGGTCTGTGAGCCATGTCGACAGACAAGTATTCCACCAAGCCACCAAGCCCCCTATCTTCTATGGGATCGACTATCCCTTTTGGAAGAGTAGGATGGATACCTACAGACAGGCTCAGGGCTATGCTATCTGGAGAAAGCGAGTTCGATCGCATTTCTTATCTCTCGTTGGCCTACGACATCTGGGTGACCCTCGATGCATACATGAGGGCACCACCCAGATCAAGACCGTACGACAGGACCAGTACAAGCGAGATTACAATAAGTTTGAAATGCTCGCTGGAGAGTCCCTTGATGAGTGTTTTGCGAGGTTTCACAAAATTCTGAGCAACCTCCGAGCGGTCAGTCTCACATAGCCCGACTTAGACAACGCTCGACAGATGCTTTCTGCCTTGGATTTGCGTGTTTGGGAGATGAAGGTGACCACCATCAAGATACGATCGATCTTTCGATCTTGACTCTGACGCGCTGTATCCACGACTCAAGACTCACGAGATTGACATTGTCTCTCGCAAGTCAAAATCGCAGTCGATGGCATTGGTCACTGATCCTAGTCCTGCTTCTAGTGTTTTCTCTGATAATGCTACTGGTTTTTCCCTAGCTGCTCTCTGTGAAGTAACCGATGATCAATTAGTGTAGCTACCTGAGGACCAATTAGCTCTTCTAGCCAGAAAGTTCTCCCATGCATACAAGAGAGTGAGGGACAGAAAGATGAGTGGGCCGATAATCTGCTTGATTGTGGTGGCCCCAACCACATTCGGGCAAATTGCCCCAAGCTGGAGAAGGGCAAGAACGACTACGGCGGTGCGAGTAAGGATGACTACACCAACAAGAGCTGCAACAAGAAGCCCCCAACTCGTGGCCAAGGTAATGGGAAGAAGTACCGCGACCTTGCCAAAGCCAAGAAGCTGTTCCACCGCGTCGTCACCGCCTTCGACGACATCGACTTTAGCAACATGGAAGGGTGGAGTGACGATGATGGCAAGGATGATCAAGATCCTAAGGACGGAGACGAATTCATCAGCATGTGCTTCATGGCCCACGAGACCGACGTCAGTGACAGCGAGCTCTACAGCGACTCTGATGAGGTATGTCCCTCCTACGACCAGCTCAATAATGCATTTCTGAAGCTAGGAAAATTTCATGCTAGATCTAGATCTAGGGTTGTTGATCTTGAGAAGGAAGTAGAGAGATTGTCATGGGAGCTTACTTCACTTAGATCTGCTCCCTCCCGTGACGAATGTGATATGTGTACTTTTTTGCTTGGTGACATGGAGAAGCTAAGGACATCTCATGATAGTGTGATTTCTGAGCTAGACTTGCTTAAGGTGGAGAATATTAGTCTGTTAGCTGAATTAGAGATGACTATGATTGTTGCTCTTTCATCTACTACTGTTGAGTCTACTTCTTGCCCCTCATGTGAGGATAAGGACAATGCTTTTAGACGTCTTTACACTATGTTTCTTGATTTGCCTGAAACATGTGAAAATTACAATAACTTGAAAATGAACGTAAAGAAGGCAGATCATAAAATTGCTGAATTGCATGCTTCCTTGCTAAAGCCCATTGTTTCTTCCACCAATTATCCCAAATTTACTACTGAACTTGAATCTGTCTCAAAACAGTTTCAAGAAATGATTGACCACAACAACAAATTGGCTCAGTATGTGACTAAGGACCTTGTTAACTCACCATGTAATAACTGTGAAAGACTAAAATCTGATTTGATTGCATTGGATAAAAAATGTGTGAAGCTAACAAATGACCTTCTAGAGAAACCACATCTGATTGTGTTGTGAGTGCTATGCTGGTGGAGAAGCCCAAGGAAATGGTAGAGACGCTTAGGCACGAGGACCAAATGGCTAGAAGTAGGACTAGCCCCTTGCTTCCTGTAAAGCCCTCAAAGTTGAGGCGGCTGTGCATGCACATGCCATTCCTTCTTTTGCTATTGGTTCCTCTTCCTCTCCTTCTGCTGTATCTTCTTCTCCCTATTCTTCTTGCACCTCTCTCTTTCAGGAGTGTCAGTATCTTATGAACACTATTGAGAGATTTGTAGGAGGCAAGAAGAATCTAAATCTTATTCTAGACAAAATCAAAATTTGCAAGTTCAATCAAGGTCTAGGATATGATTTTCTTGAGGATGTTGGCAAGCATCCACCTGCTATTTTCAGACCCATAGCAGCAGGTGTGATCGAGGTCAAGCCCTGAACCAAGAATGTTGAGTTCAAATATGTGGGCTTTGTCCAAGAGATCTCTGACAGTAAGGTGGTAACACCTGGTGCTTCGACCTCCCAGAAGGCGAAGTTTCATTGTACCTTCTGTCAGAAGGATGGACACCAAGCGCGCCAAGATAGAGAGATGCTTCAAGCGCGCCAAGATCGCGCGGAGAGACCGTGTTCAGGCTCTTAGGCGCATTCAGGGCCAGCCCCAGACCTTGAGTGCACCTAAGACCAACACGAGGTCTAGAGTTGAACATGTTGATGTGTTGTGCAGCATCGAGGACTTGGCTTTTCTGATTTTCGTCCTCTATTTGCCTCTGGTCGTGATATCCACCGACCTGAGGGTAGATATCATTTTCTCCATTGAGATAGCTACCCGTGGCGAAATCAGCATGTTGCTGGTGCTCTTATTCGCTCTTCTATAGCAGTCAAGTCCAGCAACAGCTTCAGGTCTACTCATAGACCTTCTGGCTTTCTGAGCGACAGAGAGTGTAGGATAGTTAGAGGTCAGTCCTGTGTGACTACTTCTGCTCGTCGTGTGACTCAGTATTGGGTTCCAAAATCTCTTTTGATTTATCCCAGTACTGAGCCATCCCTCTCTTGTTGACTCAGGTTCGTCGGGCAGGGAAGGGAGAGGTATGGCTTGTGGACTCCGGGTGTTCTCGACACATGACCGGAGATTCTCGTTAGTTCTCTTCCCTAGCCCGAGCTACAGGTGATGAGTCGATCACCTTCTGAGATGCCTCTTTTGGGTGCGTCATTGTTAAAGGTACTATGCGCGTTAATGATTCTTTCATTTTAAAAGATGTTGCCTTAGTGAGTAAGCTGCAATACAATTTTCTCTCGGTTTCCCACCTTACCGATGACGGTTTCGAGGTGAGCTTTAAGAAAAATGCTTGCAAAATTCTTGATTCTTCAGGAAGTCTGGTTTGTGGGATTTCTAGATATGGGAGGATCTTTCATGCTGATTTTGTTGAGTCTTTGGTGATCCTCTCAGGTGTTTAGTTGCTTATGAGTCCCGTGACCTCACTTTCTGGCATAGGA
The DNA here is from genome assembly GCA_017311315.1 of Dendrocalamus latiflorus. Lineage (NCBI taxonomy): Eukaryota > Viridiplantae > Streptophyta > Magnoliopsida > Poales > Poaceae > Dendrocalamus > Dendrocalamus latiflorus. Next base: position 19,153,620 of record CM029660.1, read on the forward strand.
GACTTGATCATATTGGATTTGACCATTTGACTCGAGTTAGCGATCACGATCTCATTCGTGGTCTGCCTAAACTCAAGATGGTCAAAGATCTAGTTTGCGCTCCTTGCCGGCACGGCAAGATGGTTGCCGCTTCTCATCTTCCGGTCACAGTGACTACGACCGATGCACCAGGACAGCTGCTCCACATGGACACAGTGGTCCAGCTAGAGTGCAGTCGACAGGAGGGAAGTGGTACATTATTGTCGTGGTCGATGACTTCTCGAGGTACTCTTGGGTGTTTTTCTTAGTCTCGAAGGATGAGACATTTACCCATTTTCGGAGTCTTTTTAGTAGGCTTTCTGTTGAGCTCCCGGGTGCCTTACGTGCGATCCGCAGTCACAATGGCACGGAGTTCAAGAATTCCTACTTTCAGAGGTTTTGCGATGAGACAGGTGTAGAGCACCAGTTCTCTTCTCCACATATTCCACAGCAAAATGGCGTCGTGGAGAGGAAGAACCGTACCTTGGTCAAGATGGCCAGGACGATGCTTGATGAGTATTCTACACCTAGAAAGTGTTGGGCTGAGGCGATAGCCACCGCGTGCCATGTTTCAAACAGAGTTTTTCTGAGGGCACACTTGCATCGCACTTCTTATGAGTTGAGATATGGGCGAAAGCCCAGCGTCTTGCATTTTCGTGTGTTTAGTTGCAAGTGCTTTATTTTGAAGTCCGGAAACCTAGACAAGTTCGAGTCACGATCATGTGATGGGATTTTTCTGGGTTACTCGACTTCTTCACGGGCTTATAGGGTCTGGAACTACGAGTCTAGCAAAATAGTAGAAACCTGTGAGGTGACATACCTCGCTTGGCACGTTGATCGATGACGAGGATAGGCGGAGGGCACGGAGGCTTGTGGGGATCACCGCTCGCAAACCAGACTACCCGAAGAATCAAGAATTTTGCAATTGTTTTCTTAGAGGTCACCTCGAAACCTTCATCGGTAAGCTGAGAAACAGAAAGCAAATTATACTGCAGCTTACTAACCAAGGCAACATCTTTCAGAATAAAAGAATCATTAACGCGCACTGTACCTTTGGCGATGACGCGCCTAGAAGAAGCATCTCCGAAGGTGATCGTCTCATCACCTGGAGCACGGGCAAGGGAAGAAAACCAACGGGAGTCTCCGGTCATGTGTCGTGAACACCCGGAGTCTACGAGCCAAACTTTTCCCTTCCCTGCCCGGCGAACCTGAGTCAAACAGAGAGTAAAGTCTCAGTACTGGGGTAAATCAAGAGTAATTTTGGCACCCAATACTGAGTAACACGTCGAGCAGATGAAGTAGTCAAGCACGACTGACCTCTATCTACCCTACGCTCTCTGTCACTCAAAACAGCAGAAGGTTTGTGAGCAGACCTAAAGCTGTTGTTGGGCTTGACTGCTACAAAGGAGCGAGTCAAGTCACCAGCAACATGCTGAACACGCCGCAGGTAGCTATCTTGATGGGGAAAACGAGATCTACCCTCAGGACGGCAGAAGTCGCGACCAAGAGCAGCATGAGAACGAAAACCAGAAGACTTAGAAAAACCAAGTCCTCGATGCACTCAGGGTCTGACGCTGACCCTGAATAAGCCTAAGTGCCTCAGCACGGTCTCTATGCGCAATCTTGGCGCGTCTGAAGCATCGATTGATCGAGTGTCCATCCTTCTGATAGAAGGTGCAGTGGTACTTCACCTTCTGAGAGGTAGAAGTAGCACGGGGAGGTCCAGAAGCATGGTATAAAGACCTCTAACAGCGTTGTCCTTATCCTCACATGAGGTGCATGCAATAGTCTCGACAGAAGTAGATGAAATAGGCGCTACTCTACTCATCTCAAGCTCAGCCAAGAGACTAATATTCTCCACCTTAACAAGATCAAGTTCAGAGGACAGACTATCATGCGAGGTCCTTAATTTCTCCATGTCACCCAATAGAGCACAGCAAGTATCATAATCATCACTAGAGGGAGCAGATGTAAGAGCAATAATCTCTAGTGATAATCTATCTACTTCCTTCTCTAACTCAGTACACCTAGCCCTAGCTCTAGCATGAAATCCACCTAACTTAAGAAAAGCATGATTGAGCTGGTCGTAGGTGGGGCATACCTCATCGGAGTCGGAGTACAGCTCGCTGTCGCTCAGTTCGCCCTCAAGGGCCATGAAGCACATGCTGGAGAAGTCGTCGCCGCTCTTGGGTTCTTGGTCACCTGTCCCGTCGTCATCGCTCCATCCCTCCACCTCGCTGAGGTCGAGGTCATCGAAGGCGGTGAGGACGCGGTGGAAGAGCTTCTTAGCCTTCCCAAAGTCGCGGAACTTCTTCTTGCCTTGAGGGTTCGCTGGAGGCTTCTTGTTGTGGTTCTTGTCGGTGTAGTCGTTCTTGCCCGAACCGCCGTAGTCGTTCTTGCCCTTCTCCAGCTTGGGGCAGTTTGCCCGAATGTGGTTGGGGCCACCACACTCGAAGCAAATGACGGGTCCTCCTCTTTTCTGTCCCTCCTCCCCTTGTAAGCATGGGAGAATCTTCGAGCAAGGAAAGCCAGCTGCTCATCCGTAAGCTGCTCTAACTGATCATCAGTTATGTCACAGAGAGCAGCATGGGAGAATCCGCAAGAGGACTCGGAAGAAGAAAGACCAGAAGCCAACGTGGGATCGGTGACTAACGCCATCGACTGTGACTTCGACTTGCGAGAGACAATGTCAATCTCGTGAGTCTTGAGGCGCTAGTACAGCGCATCAAGAGTCAAAGTCGAGAGGTCCGTGGTGTCTTTGATGGTAGTCACCTTCATCTCCCAAACACGAAGATCGAGTGCGGCAAGCATCTGTCGAGCGTTATCCGAGTCGGGGTATGTGAGATCGACGGCTCGGAGGTTGCTTAAAATCTTGTGAAAACACGCAAAACACTCATCAAGGGACTCGCCAGCGAGAATTTAAAACTTGTTGTAATCTCGCTTGAACTGGTCCTGTCGCACCGTCTTTATTTGGGAGGTGCCCTCATGGTAAGCATCGAGGGTCTCCCAAATATCGAAGGCGGACGAAAGATGAGATATGCGGTCAAACTCGCTACGACTCAAGCCCTGGATAATGATGTTCCTTGCCTTAGCGTTTGCCTCAACATCATGCATATTTTCAGCATTGCTGTTCTCATCGGCAGGAACAACAAACCGCACCTTTACCTTCCGCCAGATGGCATACCCCTGAGCCTGGATGTATGTCTTCATTCGGCTCTTCCAGAAGGGGTAATCGATGCCATCAAAGATGGGCGGCTTGGTGGAATACTTGTCCATCGCCATGGCTCTTAGAGACCTGTTAAGATCTATTGAGAAGAGCTAACCGGCTCTGATACCAATTGTTGGACCGAAATGGCGACAGAGGGGGGTGAATGTCGCTTTCTAAAATTAAATTCGCACCTCAATTACCCACACTTATGCTTCTTCTCCAATAGCTATGGAATCTATGAAGATAGAAGATATGCACTACTGGAAGACACAACAACAAGGGTAAAACAGATCCAGAAAGAAACAGTCAAGAAAAATAAATTCAGAGCAAGTCTGACTGCAAGCGGTAGTACCGCTGAGCCGAGCGGTAGTACCTTTGAGCGGTAATACCTTTCGAGGAGCGGTAGTACCACATGAAAAAAATCAGGCGACAGCAAACTGAAACCTGAAAAACTGAACTTCGGGTAGGACTGCAGCTCTTCGAAAATCAAGGCAAATGGTGGTTTTCTTTCATTCTTTTTGGCCCAAAGCATTACTACAACATATCAAATAGTAAGGGGGCTTTGGGAAACAAAGAAACCACACCAAGAAACAAGAATTTCAGATTTGGGTAAAAATCTGAAATCTTGCAAGAATCAAGCCAAAAATCAAATTACTCTTCAACCTTTGATCCTTTGGCTATGAAACTTTGAGGATAGCTACTCAATAGCCTCTGGACTCTCCATGCCAAATTTCAAGCCATCTCGCGAAGGGAATCAAGATTTGCATTAAACCCTAGAAGGAGGAAATGAAGAACAGGGAGGCTCAAAAACGAAATCTGAAATTAGAGATGGGTTTTTGGGATTTTAACTGATCAAATGATCGTGAGGCACTATCCCAACATAGAGCAACCCATTTTGGCACTCCCAAGCAACAACCAACAAGAAACGCAAAAGATCAAAAATCACCTAAAAAGAAGAACGAAGGAAGAATAGAGAGCACAGAGCACGAACAGAAGAAATGAAACTTCAGATTTTCATTCATTGAACCAAAAGGAATACAGAGGAGTCCCGATACGCATGGACATTAGAACCATGGATGATTACATGGATTCACCACTCAATCCTCTCCTCTCCCCATCTCAAGAACACACCTCTCTACATGCTTGCTAGGGAGGAACACACACAAAGAAGGGAGATGATCGTGGGAGACAAGGTGCTGCTGCCCTCAACCACTAAAGAGCAAAGCAAAACCACCTCTCAAAGCCTCTTTTGACCCACTAAAACCCTAACTCTCTCCTCAAGCCATGGGGAGGCATGCAGCCCCCTCCACCTATTTATAGCGCTTGGCTAACGGGTCTCCACCCCGTTACGCCCGCTAAATCCAACGGAGCCCGCTCCCGCTTGTGCAGCCTTGCGAATTTACCGATTCGCCCCTCGTGCACCTTCCGGGAAGCTTCCGCGCTCCTTGTCGTCCACGACTCGCAACCACATCGAATCTCCGCCGTCTTCGACACATCCGACCGTTCTGACCTCGACACCTCCCTGTGTCTAGTCCGGTCACCTTGTGTCTCACCACGACTCCGCCTCGACGTCCTGTAATCACACAGACAAGAAACACGTCACATAGCACTGCTCGATACATGAAAGCGTAAATAGCATAAGCACATCATACTTACTCATGACGAAGTCCAAACCTGTCGAATCATCGGAATATGCAACCTAATCCCATACGACCAAGTTTGACCAAGTCCGACCGAGCCCGTTGCACCGCGTAACGACATGGTCCGACCACACAATCCAAACTCGACTATCCTAAACCTTTGTCAATTACTCATCATTCACATGGAGTCACGACCACATGGTCTCTCAGAAAAGGACTGCTGTCTCGATGGAGGGCTCGGTCTTCCGCGGCCGTTCTTGGTGCATCAGCTGCCGCTCCTATCAACTCTGCTGGGGATGACCCCTCGATGGATGCCGACTCCGACTCGGCGAAGTATGCCGATTCGGAGCTTGAGGCAGGCGCAGAGGATGAAGACGAGGGGTCCTTGGGCGATGCCAAGGGCCAAGGGTGCAACACGGACAACCAGGAGGGGGAAGCTTCCTCGCCTGCAGCGATCGCCGAGGCGGAGCCGTCACCGCGGTGGTTGCCAGAGGGGGGTCCTCACCTACAGCGGCAACCGAGGCGGAGTCCTCGCCCTACTCTCCGAAGGCGAAGCGGCCGCGCACGCGATCACCCACTCGTCCAAAGAGGGGGTTCGGTGTGGCGACCAGGGTCAAGGGCCTGTGGGAGTCCGACTCCGACACCGAGGCCCCCTTGTTTGGCGTCCCTGCGGTTCCCTCTGAAGCCGCGGCCACCAGGGCCAGGGGCCTATTGGAGTCAGACTTCCACATGGAGGCCCCCGGCCAGGGGAGCCGGCTTCCTCGGGGGGCGCTGGTATTCCTACGATTCTCTCTGAGGGTGAAGCGACGCCCCAGCGGAGCCCGCCTGTTGGTGCTGAAGGTAAGTACACCTACCTTCTCACAGCCCCCTGCGGTGCGTCCGCAGGGTTCTAACCGCTACGTCCCTCGTAGTGGCACGGTCTCCCGAGCGCGGACAATCTTCGGGGGGTGGGGGCATTCCTTTGGGATCGACGCTCGGGCTTGGCAGACTTCATCCCTCGACCGGAGGTGCTGGGGGCGTGGCGGGGGGCTGCGGAAAGCGCGGACACGAACCTGGATCGCCAGGTGTTGCTGACATGCGGGTCGGAGCTACTAGGAGGCGCGCTAGAGGCCTCAGAAATAAGGGTGAGTACTCGACCTTAACGATGCATGGTCATTTAGAAGTTTGCTGACTGCTGCGCCGTGTAGACCCTCGCCCTTGGCCAGGCGTTGCAGGCGGCTCACGCCCGCGTGTAGGGGGCATTAGAGGACCGGCTGCGCGCTGCCGAAGAGGCCCTTCACACGGCCGAGGAGACACACTCCGCCAAGGACGACCGCATCCGACGTTTGGAGGCGGAGCGTGCGAAGGTGATTTCTGACGCCGAGGCGCTCGTAGCGGCGGCACAGGAGTGGCCGTCGAGGTGGCACAGCGGGCGGCAGCAGAGGAGCGAGACGGCCTGCTCCAGCAAATCGCTACGCTGGAAGAGGAGAAAGGCTGCCTTACTGCGTTGCTTGGGGAACGGGACTGAACTCTGGGCGATGCCTCGGTGGTGGCGTGGGACGCCATGCTGGCTCTGGAGGGCGTCCTCGAAGACCTTGTCGCCGAAGTGCCCCCTCGCTCCTTCAGCCCCGAAGAGCTGTCCCGGACGCTTCGTCGAATTGCGGAGGCTTCCAACCTCGCTCTCGGCGCCGCCAAATCCTTCGGCAATCACTGCTCCTTCGTGACATCTTGCCTGGCCTTCGCGCTGCTTCACCACCGAGGTTACCGGCATGTCGACGGGCTGGCTGACCCCGAGCTGGAGATGCCTGCCGGAGCCGGGGTGATGTCGAGCGCCGTGCGCTTCGTTCGTTCGACCGTCTAGGCCTTCCTTGAATGGATCTGGGACTACATTTGGGAGGCCGCGGCAAAGCTAGAGCTGCGACAGACGCTGCACGGTGAAGGGAACTTTGGTCAATGGCTCGACGAAGTTCCTCTGTGCGGCGGAGGCGGCGCCGCTACTACGGGGCCTAGAGCGAACCCACAGGTGTGATGCCTGGGTTCTGGTGTGTAGGCGTGCATTCCCATATATACACCCCCCTTTTTGTGAATAAAATGGAAGCTGTCCTGGTGTTTTGATTGCGCATATCGCTGTGCTCTGGACAGCTACTTGATAGGGACCGACCGCTTGTTTCTGACCTCGTGACCCGACGACGTCTTCGGCGGTGGCGGTGGGCTGAAGAAACATTGAACTTCTGGGCGGCCCGGGCCTCTTAGGGCAAGGCTTCAGCGCAGATGTATGTTAAGAAGGAGCCGGCCGAGTAGCGGCTCTGAACATTCAAAGATTCTTGTACATTTGGTCCTTACCGAACCCCCTTGTAAACATCCTCTGACGAACGCAAAAAGGACTTTGGTTAAAGTACGTGCCCCCGTCACTTTTCACGATCGGGCTCACCTCGGTGGGCTCGTAGGAGTTGTGTTTCGCAAACGCCCACACGCTAGGTAGACCTTCCCGCGCTCCGTCTCCTACCCTTCAAAGTGGTGGCAGCGGAGCTGGCGCCTTGTCGAAGTAGACGCTCGAGCGCTCCGTCCCCTACCCTTCGAAGTGGTGGCAGCGGAGCTGGCGCCTAGTCGAAGTAGACGCTCGACTTTGCGTGTGCATGGGAACATCATTCACGTCTTATTTATTTTCCTGAGAGTACGCGTAGGGACAACATGCACGCGTGCGTGGGAACATCCGCGTCTTATTTATACTCCATAGAGTGCGCAGGGACAACGTCCATGTCTTATTTATACTCTGTAGAGTGCGTGGGAACAACATCCATGTATTATTTATACTCTGGAGAGTACGCGTAGGGACAACATCGACGCGTGCGCGGGAACATCCGCGTCTTATTTATACTCCGTAGAGTGCGCAGGGACAACATCCGCGTTTTATTTATACTCCGTAGAGTGCGCTCAGGGGCGTCCCCCCGCGTGTCTTATTTATACTCCGTAGAGTGCGCGCGTCCCGCGGGCTACCGCGCGTCTTTGTTTATACTCACGGAGAGTGCGTGCGTTTATCGCGTGTCTTTGTTTATACTCCGTAGAGTGTGCGTGTCCCGCGGGCTACCGCGCGTCTTTGTTTATACTCACGGAGAGTGCGCACATTACCGCGTGTCTTTGTTTATACTCCGTAGAGTGTGCGCGTCCCGCAGGCTACCGCGCGTCTTTGTTTATACTCACGGAGAGTGCGCGCGTTACCGTGTGTCTTTGTTTATACTCCGTAGAGTGCGCGTGTCCCGCGGGCTACCGCGCGTCTTTGTTATACTCACGGAGAGTGCGCGCGTTACCGCGTGTCTTTGTTTATACTCGGTAGAGTGCGCGCGTCCCGCGGGCTATTGCACGTCTTTGTTTATACTCACGGTGCGTGGGTGAGAGATTACAAAGATAGGATACTGACCAGAAGTCGCTCGAGGATGGGGATAGCATCGACTTCTGTCGCCGAGGTGGCGAGGTAGGGCACGCGGGGAGCCTCTGGTGCTGGAGTGACCCAAGTGGAAGCCCAACGGGGTGCTTCTTGGAGCCGCCGAGGGTCTTTGCGCTGTCGTGTCGACTTCAGGAGTCCCGGTGAACCTCGCGATGCGGGCCTCAGGAGCCAAGCTCTACACGTCGGGCTGTATCCTGGTCGCCGTGGGTGGTGATGATACCTCCTGGGCCCGGAAGCACCATGCATAGAAAGCCGTGATGTGGGATTGCCCCTGAAGGAATTGTGGGTTGGCCGCCCCAATATGGCGTTGTAAGGGTACAGAATATCGACAATGTCTAAGGTGACGTCCCCGCTCCTCACGTTGTCATCCCGGCCGAAGGAGACCTGCAGGCATATCTGGCCAAACGCCCTCAGCGGCTGACCGCCGAAGCCCTGTAATGGGATTCCCGAGGGACCTAAGCGACTTCGAGGGATCCCCATTTGGTCGAAGGCTACCGCGAATAAGATGTTCGCGGAGCTTCCTCCATCGACTAGGACGCGCTTGACGTCGCATCCCACGATGGCGACCTGGATGACCAGGGGATCTTGGTGGGGGAACTCCACGCCCTCGGTGTCCACGGGCGTGAAGGAAATGTCGTGCTGCGCCCAGTACGGCGGTCCCTGCGCTGGGTATGCTGCCACATGGTGTAGCCTCCGGGGGTTACTGGACGTGGGCTACAACGGGCAGCCGCACCTCGAGGGTTCTATCCCTGGCGATGCTCTGTCGAAGCGCCGCGATGGTGGTGCATGCGCGCGTGTCGTGGCCACCTCGGCCGTGCACCTCGCACCATAGACCGTAGGGCTGGTCGTCGTGTTCCGCATGGGTCCTATCATCGCGGCTCCGGCCGTGCCCTCGCCCTCGGCCCCGGCGACCTCAACCACGGCTGGCGGAGGTGTTGTCTTCAAAGCTGCCCTCAATGTCGAAGACGTGGCGGGCTCTCCGGGACTTGTGTTGGCCACGCCTAGGCTTGTCGCCCGACAAGTCCTTGTGCTGGGCATCTAGGCGGTCGGGGGCGCCCTTCAATGGCTCTTTCTTGCGCTTGCCCTTCGAAGAGCCCTCCTTCGGTGAGTCTCCGCTCTTCGTCGTGCCCTCTGCCTGATTGGTGTCAGAGTCTTCGCCTTGATGCTTTCGCGCGTCTTCCTCCGCCCTGGCATACTCCTCCATCTTATCGTAGAGCTTCGCCACTGTCTTGATTGGCTTTCATGCGTTGTACTCGGCCAGCGGTCCTGGGCGGAGGCCCTGTACTACTGCGTTGATGATGGTCATCTCATTGACATCCTTGACCTAGCAGTGGACCTTCGCGATGCGCTTGTAATACTCCCAGAGCTTCTCCGCGGGTCTTTGCTTGACCGCAAAGAACTGATCTGCATCGACACGCTTAACGTAGTTCCCTTGGAAGTTGTTGTAAAGGCGGTCGCGGATCTGCTCCCACGCGTAGATGGAGTTCGGCTCTATGGTAAAAAACCAAGAAAGTGTCACTCCCTGTAGCGCGAGGGGGAGCCTCTTCGCCTTGGTGGTGTCGTCTCCGCCTGCAGCTTCGATGGCGGTCTCGTACACCCGCACGAACTCCCGAGGGTCCGTGTCGCCCTTATATGGCTCGACGGCACTGGGAACTTGAAGCCCTCAGGCCATGCCGACTGCTGTAGGCCCGCGGAGAGAGGGGACTCCGGGTCCACACGTCGCAGCGGGACGCAGCTGGATGTAGGGGCCTCATGGCTGTCCGCCCGTTCTGGCGTGGGCTCCGGCGCGACCACCGGCGGGGTCTGCTGGCTCCGAGCCTCTTGTATGTCCCGCACGGCTCTGCGGAGGTCCACTAGCACTCTCTACAGAGCACTGAACAGAGCGCTCTCTACCGTTATTGCGGTTGGAGCTATCGGCGCACCCGGTTGCACCGTCGAAGCCGCGGCGACCACGGCCTGCGCTCCTGGGTTGCCCGATGCGCCGGTGTGGCGGGCTTCGGGGTCAGTGACGAGGCCGACATTGCCGCTAGAGCCACTCACTGTTCCCGCACTGGGGGTAGGGATGGTGGCTGTGCCAGCATGGGCGCCGATGTTACCGCGCTCGACTACCCGGTTGATGTTGCCGGTGTCGACCGTCGCGCCAGCGGTGGGGTCGATCGTCCTGCGTAGAGCGGGGTCGACCGTTGCGCCCGCGGTGGGGTCGATCGTCATGCCAGCGGTGGGGTCAATCATCACGCCATGAGCGTCGATATCCGTAGCTGCCACGCCTGCGCCTACGTCCGCGCTCGCGATTGCCAATGCCGAAGCTCTGGTGCTGACGTGGGGCTCCGTCCGCCCTTCTTCTTCTTCCCCACCGCCGATGATGAAGCTTTCTTTGGTGCCATCCTTCTTTGGATCTTGGAGCTTGCTCTTGTCGTCCCCAAGGACGGCGCCAATTGTTGTGGTTACAGACCAAACAGTGAGAGAGAGGTATGGTAGTGGAGAGTTAGGTGAGCAATACTTAGGGTTTCCCCCCATGGCCTGGATGATATATATATATATATTCACATGGGGAGTGTTTTAAAATAATACCCTTACATTCAAGTATCTATCCCAAGGGCATTTATGTCACTATACATGTCTCATTTTGGGCCCTACAGCCTTCTAACAGGCCGGCTGGGCTTAGGTGGGGGCCACCCCTACAACAATATTAAATAAAAGAGTACGGCCCTATGGCCAAGTCTTACATCAATGCTCATTGGCAACAATAATAAGGCAAATAACTGCGCAAGCAAACTGATAAACAGTGTAGCCCAATTCTGCCCACAGGCAAACGACAGTAAGACACGTCCTACTCGGCCAGTTCCTCTTCGTGGTCGAAGGCATCCTCCTCTAAGATGAGATAGCAAGGTGAGTACAAACTTGTACTCCGCAAGTCACATAGAGAAATGCAACATAATGATAATGGCATCAATGGAAGGTTTGTAGGGTTAGTTTGAGCACAAAACATCATTTAAAGAAATACAACAAATAGATTGAAATCAATGAATTTAGTAAGTAAAAATAGTAATTGTAATTGAAAATAATACCATTCATGCAGCCTCCGACCAAACACTAACCTCTCCACGGGCATCCTACCTAGACCATCTTTTCCAAAAGATCTCGTATGGATTCCATCCATCCACACACTTCCATCCACTCGTGGATTCCATCCATCCACAAGCTTTTAAATCACTCATGGATTCTATCCAACCACAAGGTCTTTTATAACCATTTAGAAAAACAAAGTCTAATCCGTGAAAAACTTTACTCAGCATGCCCATGACTGTGGGCACGGCTATTCGGGATAGATTATACACTCTGCAGAGGTTGTATAGCTTTACCCACAGACATGATCATCCTGAATTGCCACGCGATTACACACTTCCTTTGGTGTGCAACGAGGAGATCATGACAAGGCCTTTACAATGCAAAGCCTTCAACCTGGCCAAGTCAACTTTAAGGTTTCACCACAGTAAGGAATCCACTAGACCGGGACCCCCTATTGAGCCGAGCGAGACTTCACATGGCACACGCCATGCTCACTTTCAACCTACAACATGACTCAGGTTGGGACCCGTAAATTAATCAATCAGGACTGTCCCATACCAGCCTTGTGGTAGTACGCTAGGACTTTGCAACAGTAGCTCACAGACCAGTCCTTAATTGACTTAGGCTCAACCACATACCCCCTTTGTACGACAATCAACACTGTGTCTCCGAACAACAGTGCACCCTCCACCTAACCATTAGCCTAGACCTAAACCAGATTTTATATTTTATTTTGAAATAATTTTATAAACCTTCTTGACTCACCGAAGTCAAGAATACATCTCAAAAGCTGATCATTTTATGTGAAAAATGGTATCCCAAGCCTAAAGTTATATCTATGCAGGTCTAAGCATTTGCTACTAAATTCTCTAGCCATACTAGTGTCTAACTAGGGCTTTAATCCAGGGTGACAAGGTATTGAGGAATTCAACATCAACGGAGTAATTATCAAGTAGGCATTAACTAAATTTAAAATTGAATTGAAATACGTTGAATAAAATTAAGCATACAATGTAATTTAAATCAAGATAATTTTATTTGTAAACTGGGTACAACATGGTCAAGGTGTGTGACTTGCTTTGCTCCACAGTTGGGTGTCAATCACTGTCACAGAATTCTCCGGAATCGTCGCAGTCTACACGTGAAAATAACCCACTAAATTGAAATAAAATTCAAATAAATTCAAATAAACTCCAAATATTCAGAAGGATGGCAGAAATGGATAGAGGGGAATTTTTGACGAATTTAGAAATTTTAATGGGCTCAATCGGAGTTAGGATGAAGGGGAACGGGCTCTCGGAAGTTTAAAATTAGAGAAAAAGAATACATTTAATTTATGGAATTATTTTTCTAAAGGAATTTGGAATTATGACGTTAGCAGGGATTTTATTGTTTCACCAAATTATTTTTCTATTGAAAAATCGAATCATGACATCGGCATGACGTCAAACCTGGTCGGATTTTCGGACATGTGACTGACATGTGGACCCGGGTTTATGGACCGGGTCCACAGACGAAGGGGAGTGCTGAGGTGGCAAGAGGGTGGGGTGGCGCTGATGTGGCCGAGGTGGTGCACACGTGGCACATACTGGCGGTGGCGTTACCTGCCACGTCGGCTTGGCCACTGACATGGCCAGGCCGGACGGGGGTGGCACTCTAGGCCTGAGGCTCACCGGCGCTCCGGCGGCTGGCGGCCGACGGCGAGGGTCAGAAAGGGGAGAGGAAATGGAGGGGACTCGGGGGTGGGCGCGGCTTTACCGAAGATGGCCGGAGGTGGGCCGGTGGCGAGAAGAGGCGGTGGCGTCGCTCAGGTGTTGGTGGGGACATCATTCCAGTGGCGCTCGAGCTCGTAAGAGAGGTGCAGGAGCTTCGCACGAGCTCGGCGGAGGTGATGATGTGTCGGCTGGGCGGGAGGAGGCTTAGGTCGGCAATGATTGCTCGTCGGAGAGCGGTCGAGGCTCGGGGAGAGAGTAGCTGTTGGTGATATGCCCTAGAGGCAACATGGCGATGTTGAATATATCACATACTATGTTTATGATACATTGCTTTGTTCCTTGAAATAGACATTATCATTATTCATCAATGAGTATGTGACTTATTCATGAGACTCTTAATGCCAAAATGTTGCTATTTCTAAATGATCCCTGATCATATATCATATGAGGAACATATATGATTCAAAGATCAGCATATGTATTGATTGATGATCATGTCTCATGGATCATGGTATGGAGATACCAAATCAATAATATGGACATGTGTTAGTGAACATATGTTGGATAGACCCGCCATGAGACACTGCAGAGATTCCATGTGTCATTAGTTGGTCTCAAGTAGTGTTTATGTAGAATCGTTAGACTTGAGATCATCATGGTTCCCAACATGCGTAGTAGCCTATTTTGGGACTACTAACCACTACTCCGTAACTGGGTAGTCATAAAAGTAGTCTTCGGGTTTGCTATGAAACATGTAGTGGGATGTGAATGATCAAGATAGAATTTGCCCCTCCTTATGGGAGAGATATCTCTGGGCCCCTCGATGTAATGGATTATGAAAGTGCATGGCCATGCCAATGTGATTGAGGAGTCAATCACAAGTTTATAATCCATCACGGAATCGAGAGAGTGATTGAGCCATTAAGAGGATGACACAGGTCTCGCCTTGAGCTTAATCTATATCGTGAGGCAAAAGGATTCGTACATGAGAACATTACAGGTTCAGCCGATATGATCTTTACGTATACTTTGGGGTTAATATGTCTTGCTAGAGGCCGCTATTAACAGGGTGACCGGAAAGGTGTTTCCGGGTCGCGACCAAGTATACGTGAACCTACAGGGTCGCACACTTAACGGGTTGGAACACTAATTCGAATGTGATTCGGATGTGGGCTCAATTCGGATAGAGATCCGGATAGACTCCTATTGGGCCTCGGTCCACGAGGCCCAAGTGAGGAGGTCTATATATTTGGAGGCGGGGGGGCTGAGGGATGCACGCATATGTTCCTCCCGAACAAAACCCTAGCCGCCACCTCCCGAGCCAAACCCTAGCCGCTCGCGAGTGCTGGTACACTCGCGATCGGAGTTCCAGCCCCGGACGTGTGGATACCGGTGGAGGCGCTGCTCGTTGCGGCGTTGATCGGCATCAACAAACTACAGATTGGATCTGCTCGTGGTGTGGTTGATCGCGTGGAGGAGACGATCTGTTCGGGACGATCGGCTACTTCCACTACTACCTCGACGCGCGTGGTTGGATCGGCTTCTCCAACTCTTCTTCCGCTGCGCTGCGCGTCTAGTGGTAACGATCTATGATCCCGTCTTAGCATGATGTCCTGGTGTGCGCGGTAGAAATTTTTTATTTTCTGCTATCGTAGCCTACGCGCGTTCCTTCAGTAGCACGGTGGCGGGATGCTCGGGAGCTGAATCGGGAGGTGGGGCGAGGTGGAGTGAGAGGTGGCGATGCTCGGGGTGGGTTTATATGGGCACAGGGAGGAGCGGAGTGGGAGGAATTGGTCGCTAGAGGTTGGTAGAGGTGGCGGTGGCCGTTGTGGGAAGTGGGGATTGCGGGGAGTGGGGAAGTGGGAGGTAGACGCGGAGCTTGGGAGAGGGGGGGGGGGGGGGGGGTGGTGCACGAGGGAGGGACATGGGGCGGCGCTCGCACGGGAGAAGGGAGGGCCGGGTAGGGCAGAGCGGCGGTTTTGGCTGGCAGGCATAAGAGGAAGAAGGAGGCGGGTGGAGTGTAACATCCCAAAAATTTTATTTGCATTATACTGATATTCTGGAGTTTATTTGGATTTATCTGGATTTTATTTCAAAGCCTAGAGTAAGAAAATTCATTTTAAGAATTTTCATTAAGCCAAAAAGAATTTATTTTTACTTTTCCTATGTTATCCTCGAATTATAGTATTTTTGGGAATTTTCTAGATTTTAAAAATCAATTTTGAGAGCTAAAAAGTATTTTTGTAAAAATTAAAATATCAAATTTAAGTTGAAAATATTTTCCTGGGTTTAAAATGTCTTCAGGAATTTGAATTTTCCTAGACTTTTTGCACTTTAAATATTTTTTTCTAAGTATTTATAAAGCTATCTGGCATTTCTGAAAATTAAAAATAAAATTTAAATATGAAAATCCCTCCATCCGCCACGTGGCGCTCCCAGGTTGAATCTGCCTCACCGCCCGATCTAGTCTGGACCCTCTGATGCCACTTACCCCTTCGCTTGAAATCCAACGGCTCCGATTTGTCCCCGTGCATGTGGCTCCAATTCGGTCGTCCGCCCCTCCCCTTCTTCTTCTATCTCTCGCCGACAGCTGGGGCCCGCACCTTCTTCCTCCTCCCCCCCCTTCTTCTCCAACCCATCGGCCTCCATTAACGCCATAACCGAGCTTTTAAAGCTTCGGTTACTCCCCTTGGCCGGCAACCGAAGCCATAAATGGCCCTAAACACTCCACACTAGTAACCGCCCCCACTCTGCCCGTTTCCGACCGGCCTTAAGCCCTTTCGCCATTATGCGCCCGTTTCCGACCGCCTTAACTCCGGCGAGCTCATGCTCGGCCGTTACTCCTCCCCGCGCCTTTAAAAGCCCCTCCCCGAGCCGCCCTCCCCTCCTTTGCCTCCCCCGTGCGCCAAGAGCCCCATCACCCTCTCCCCCGAGCCCGAGTGCCGCATCCCCTTTTTCGGCGCTGGCGAGCTCCGACGGGAAATTGACGCCACCCCGGTCCTTCCCGCGCCTCGCCGTCGACGTCTTCGCGATCCCCTTGCGCCGGCGACCATCTTCCCCCTCTCTGCCGAGCGACGCCACCACCGGAGACCCGCCGCCGCCAAGACCCGTGCGCCGCTGCCGCTAGACCTCGCCGCTGGCCCCTTCCCGCACCTCTCGGACCCCGCGCCCAGGTGAGCCCGAACCCCCGTCTTTCCCCTCTTGCCGATGCGCGTCACCGCCGCCGCCGCCAGGCGCCGGAGCACTGGCGAGCCGCACCGCCCGAGCGCCGCCTTCGGCCGGCGCCGCCCCGTCAGCGCGCGCGCCCGCGGGGCGCTGTGTGGCCGCCCCTCAGCACCCGGCCGCCACCTCCTCCCTCGGGCCACGTCAGCCGTGGACCGAGTCCACGGTGGATTGAGCCAACCCGTAAACCCGATCCACCGTAAACCCGACCCCACCCGTCAGTGTAAAAAAATTTGATGCTAACGTCATAAAGATGATTTTTTTTCAGTATAAAAATAATGCAGAGAATCAGTCTTTTTCTTTTTCTTTAGATTTATACTTCCGGAAGCCCTAACTTCTTCATTTTAACTCTGTTTTGACCCGTTCAAATACATTTTTGAATTTTATTTGAATTTTGTTTGAATTTCTTTTGGTTCTTCGCGTGTAGATTACGACGAATCCAAAGAGTTTTTCTTCAATGAATCGCAGCAAGACTTCGAGCAAGGCAAGTTACACCTTTGGCCATGTTGATCCCAGTAATTTAAATTATTTATGTTGTTTTTTGTAAAATGTATATGCATGCGTAATTTTATTCAAATTATTTCAAATGTGCTTTAAACTTTAGTGTAAGGCCAATCTTGATTTTGAACAAACATACCTTGTCACCATAGATGAAAACCTAGTTGGTACATTAGTATTAACTAGAACATTTTATAGAATTGCTTAGCCATGCTTAGAATAATATGGGTGGGAATGATCGTTTCACACAAAATGATAGTTTATAAAATCTATTCTTGACTTTGGTGAGTCAAGAAAGTCTATGAAAGTTTGATAAAATAAAATTATAAAACTTGACTCGATGTTGACTGCTAGGCACAAGGGGTATGTGGATAGGCCTAAGTCAAATTAAGGACCGGTCTGTGAACTACTAATACAAAGTCACACCGTACTACCATAAGTCCGGTATGGGACAGACCTCGCTAAGTAATTTGGGAAGTTCCATTTTAGTTCGCTATAGGCTGAATGTGAGCGTGGCGTAGGCCATGAGAAGTCTCACATGGCACAGGAGGGGGCTCCAACTTGTGGATTCATGTTGTGGTGAAACCGTAGTGGTGGCGTAACTAATTTGGTAATGCAACATTCGAACAGCCTTGTCATGGACTTTCAGCCGCACACCTAAGGCAGTGTAAATCACGTGGCAAAACAAGAGGGCATGTCTTGTGGGTAAAGTTGTACACCTCTGCAGAGTAACAAACTATCTTGGGTAGCCATGTCCACGGTTAAGGGCATGCTTAGTATGGTTTTTCACGGATTAGACTTTGGTTTTAATAAAATCTGGTTTGTGGAAACTTGTGAAATCTTTTGGAAAGATGGTCCGGGTGGGATACCCGTAGATAGGTTAGTGTTAGGTTGTTGCCTGCACTAACGTTATTATTTTAGTTAAAAAGAATGTTTTACATAATGTATCAAATTCAGCTTTTGCACTTACTTTACTGTGTTTACTCCAATGATGCTTTTTATGCAAATAAACCGTATTATGCCTTCCTTTGTAACTCCTTATGCATGCATCAAACCTGTTATAATTCCTAGTGTAACTTGTGGAGTACTTTATGTGCTCACCTTGCTTAAACTCTGTTGCCAAAGGACGACGACGTCGACTATGTTGAGGATTGCGACGATTAGGCCACGTCTTACAGTCATTCGCCTGCGGGCAGGCAGGATGGGCTGCTCCTTCTATTTATCTTTCGCTATTTACTTTTATGTTTGGCCATGAGCCACCTTATTGTAAATTTGGCCATAAGGTCCGTACTTTTGCTTTATAATAAAGTTTGGGTATCATGTATGATATGTATCACTGTTTAATCTGTGTACACTAGCTTTTCCTGGGTTACACAGTGGGTTCTGGAGTTGTTGCTCCGGGTCCTGACAGAGATGGTATCAGAGCATGTTGACCCTAAGACATGACCGTAGGTAGAATAGAATGGACAATCTTAAGGATTTATTTTAAATAAAAAGTAATAATAAGAATATTTTGAAAATTCTTCTACATCTTATCTCCTTCATTCTTTCGCTTATCTATTCTTTTTTTAAAATATAAATATGTAAAATTGATGACTAAAGTCCTACCAAAGTCACCCATGGAATCCTAGCTGGACACCTAGCCGACTGTCTTTGGAGTCTTCTTCAAGAATTGGGTGTTACGGCATGCCCCGTGTACTAGGGATATTTGGGAACCTATGGAGATCAAGAACGTTGGAGAGTGGAAGTGCTGATCTACGCCAACGTGGGAGATGAAGAAGCATCTCACACCTTTGATGCTCCTCTACCTCGGGACACCTTCTTGAACGGAGTCCAAGATGTAGCTCGTGAAGCAATTCGACAGTGAGGGACATCTACGCCCAAGAGCTTCAACGCACAACATTTCGATACTACCCCAGCAAGTACCCTGCCAGCTCCAGCAGCTTCTTCTCCTCAACGGAATTTGAGAGTAACCCTCGGCTCGTTCAGCATGTGCAGTACACCAAGTCTTTGGACTATGTGTACCAAGTCACCTTGAATGAGTTGAGTGTCACGGCGCAGCGACTCCGTGCAGCAGAAGAAGAATTGGCCAAGTACCGCATGGAAGATGAGGGTTCTTCTGTTACGGGACCACCCCCAAAGAAGCTTAAGAGCCAGCTGTCTAGTAGTAGCACCAGCCCCTAGAAAACCGTAGTTCAAGTTTAAAGTTATATAACGATACTTGTGAGCTGTTATTCCTTTGTCAACAGCCTCAAGGTTATATTTAATAAAATAAGATGGTTGGTTGTTCCTTGAGTTGTTGTTGTGTTTCTTGATTTGTGGTGGGAATGTTACATAGACCTTCTCCTAGTCCTATCTCTTTCTTTCCTCTAAATCTGGAAGAATCTGGTAGATGGTGAACACAAGGAGGAATGTCATTGACAACGCCAACAACACCGGAGCGCAGGGAAGTCAGTCTGCTCCCATCCCTCCGCCTCCACCAGCAGCTGGACTTAATTGGGTTCAAATGATGGCAAATCAAAATCAGTTGATTCAACTGTTAGCTCAAGCTATTAACAACCCTGCTCAGCATGCTCCTCCGCCACCAGCTCAAGCACCTCAAAACCGGATGTCAGAATTTTTGAGGATAAGGCCTCCGACCTTCTCAAGAAGTGCCGAGCCAATGGATGCTGATGATTGGCTCTGCGCGATTGACAAGAAAGGTTTTTGGAGGGCCTGAATGACAATATTTCTGTCCAATTGATATCAAGTGACTATGCGGACTTTCATCAGTTGGTTAGCAAAGCCATTCGCTAGGAAGGCAAGTTTGTAGAAATGGAGAACCGGAAGAGAAGGATGGCTACGCAGAAGGCTAACCCTGGAGGTTTTCCCAAGCCCCGTAGTACCCCACCTCAGATTGGGCAGTTCAAGCCACACTCCAGCAACTTCAAACCTCAATCAAGCAGCTTCAGGCCAGCCGTTAACCGACCAACTTTCCAAGTCAACTGCCCCAAACATCAGGCAGTTTCTGTTCCTCCTACCGGTGGTCAAGCTCAGAAGAGTACTTGTACACCTAATGGAGTGACCTGTTTCTATTGCAAGGAGATAGGGCACTATGACAAGTATTTCCCCAAGAAGTTCCAAGCTGCGGCTAATGCAAATGCTTCGGGAAGTCAGAATCAAGGACATCAGTTCAAGAAGCCAGAAAACTATGTTAAAGGACGGGTGAACCACATCACCGCTGAAGAAGCTCAGGCTACACCAGACATCGTACTGGGTATGTTCCTTGTAAACTCAGTACCAGCTTTAGTTCTTTTTGATTCCGGAGCTTCCCATTCTTTTATTTCCTTGGATTTGTGGTTAAGAATGGGTTGGGTATGGTTTCTCTTAATACACCCATGATAGTTCTCTCCCCTGGAGCGGAAATGAGAACAAGGACCTTGTGTCCGAGAGTAGAGTTACTCATAAATGGAGTTCTATTCCTAGCAGACCTGATGGTGTTGGAATCTCAGGGATTGGATGTAATTCTTGGCATGAATTGGTTAGCCAAGAACAATGGTCAGCTCAATTGTGCCACCCGATCCATAACCCTCACCAATGATCAAGGGATAGAAGTAAACTTTTCCCCTGAAATCCCTGCAGAAGGAGAATGTGTTCTCACTCATCTTCAAGTGCTAGAAGAAGTACCCGTAGTACGGGAATACCCAGATGTATTTCCGGAGGATTTACCAGGGATGCCACCAGATAGGGAAATCGAGTTGTGATTGACCTAGTCCCTGGCACCGCCCCAATTTCCGAGAAACCATACCGGATGCCAGCTAATGAGTTAGCCGAATTGAAGAAACAGATTCAAGAATTGGAGGATAAAGGGTATATTCGTCCAAGTTCTTCACCGTGGGGTGCCCCTGTCTTGTTCGTCAAGAAAAAGGATGGAAGCACGAGAATGTACGTGGATTACAGAGCGCTTAATGAGGTTACCATCAAGAACAAGTACCCACTGCTGAAGATCGATGATCTGTTCGATCAGCTAAAGGGAGCCAGTGTCTTCTCCAAGATAGATTTGAGATCGGGATATCACCAGTTGAAGATCCGTGCGGAAGACATCCCTAAGACTGCATTCTCTACCCGTTATGGACAGTATGAGTTCACTGTAATGTCCTTTGGGCTAACAAATGCACCTGCTTACTTCATGAGCATGATGAATAGTGTATTCATGGAGTATTTAGATAAGTTTGTTGTAGTCTTCATAGATGACATTCTTATCTACTCCAAGAACGAAGAAGAGCATGAGAATCATCTTCGGATAACCCTGGGAAAGCTTAGGGAGCATCAGCTTTATGCCAAATTCAGTAAGTGTGAATTTTGGCTAAAGGAGGTTGCTTTTCTTGGTCATATTGTGACAGCCGACGGAATTGCAGTAGATCCCTCCAAAGTGCAAGCAGTAATGGAATGGCAGCCACCAAAGACAATAACAGAAGTCAGAAGTTTCCTTGGACTTGCTGGTTACTATCGTCGCTTCATAGCGGGATTTTCAGAGTTAGCCAAGCCTATGACTCAGCTTCTGAAGAAAGAAAAGAAGTTTGAATGGACGAAAGCCTGTGAGCAGAGTTTTCAGACTCTCAAGAATAAGCTAGTTTCAGCCCCAGTGCTTATTTTACCCGATGTGCATAAGGATTTTGAAGTTTTCTGTGACGCCTCTCGTCAAGGTTTGGGATGTGTTCTTATGCAAGAAGGCAGAGTGGTAGCCTATGCATCATGCCAGCTAAGACCACATGAGTGCAATTATCGTACTCATGACTTGGAACTAGCAGCCGTAGTGCATGCTTTGAAGATCTGGCGTCATTACCTCATCGGTAATCGCTGTGAAGTATACATGGATCACAAGAGTTTGAAATACATTTTCACTCAAGCAGAACTTAACTTAAGGCAGCGCAGATGGTTAGAGTTGATCAAGGATTATAATATTGGAATTCATTACCACCCCGGCAGAGCAAATGTTGTGGTAGATGCGCTAAGCAGAAGGTCCTATGCAAACAGTGTGTTGTCAAAAGAAGATCAGATCCGACTTCAGGAAGGAATCTCCCGTTTAAGTATAAACCCGGTGAATCAAGTTTTTCTCTCAGCCCTAGAAATTCAACCTACTTTACCTGATCAAATCAAGGAAGCCCAAAAGGTTGATGAAGATATCCAGGAAATTCGAAAGAATATGAGAAGAGGCAAAGCACCAGGATTTAGTGAAGATGAGAATGGGACTGTCTGGTTTGAAAACCACATTTGTGTGCCCAATAATCAAGAGATCAAGAAAGC
Source organism: Dendrocalamus latiflorus (assembly GCA_017311315.1). NCBI lineage: Eukaryota > Viridiplantae > Streptophyta > Magnoliopsida > Poales > Poaceae > Dendrocalamus > Dendrocalamus latiflorus. Next base: position 19,175,700 of record CM029660.1, read on the forward strand.
AATTATGCAAGAAGACCATGAAACTCCATACTGAATTCACCCAGGTCGTACCAAGATGTGCTAGGACCTTAGGGAAAGGTACTGGTGGGTCAGTATGAAAAGGGAAATTGCAGAGTTTGTTGAAGCTTGTGATACCTGCCAGAGGGTCAAGGCAGAGCATTAGAAACCTGCAGGACTTTTGCAACCCTTACCAATACCAGACTGGAAGTGGGAAGAAATTGGCATGGACTTCATAACCGAACTCCCTAGAACTCAATCCGCTATGACTCAATCTGGGTGGTAATTGACAGGTTGACCAAAGTAGCTCATTTCATACCAGTTAAGACTACTTACTCTGGCAGTAAGTTAGCTGAGATTTACATGGCTAGAATTGTGTGTTTGCATGGAGTTCCGAAAAAGATAGTATCGGACAGAGGTAGTCAGTTCACTTCCAAGTTTTGGTAGAAACTTCATGAAGAGTTAGGGAGTAAGCTTAATTTCAGTATGGCTTATCATCCCCAAACAGATGGCCAGACAGAGCGAGTAAATCAAGTGCTAGAGGATATGTTGAGAGTTTGTGCTCTGGATTTTGGGAATAGTTGGGATTGTTCATTGCCTTATGCTGAGTTCTCATACAACAATAGTTATCAGGCTAGCTTGCAGATGGCACCTTTTGAAGCACTATATGGCAGGAAATGCAGAACGCCTTTGCATTGGGAACAGTCCGGAGAATTTCAAGATGCGGGACCAACCATACTTCAAGATGCTGAAGAAAAAGTAAGGAAGATCAAAGACAGATTGAGGATAGCCCAATCCAGGCAGAAAAGTTATGCCGATAATTGTCATCGAGACCTGACTTTTGAAGTTGGGGACTACGTGTATCTTAGAGTATCTCTACTTAGAGGAGTCAAAAGGTTCCAAGCCAGGGGAAAACTTGCACCAAGTTTTGTTGGGCCATTCAAGATATCAAGCCGCAAAGGAGAAGTTGCATACCAGTTGGATTTGCCGCCAAGCATGTCAGGTGTGCACAACGTCTTCCACGTCTCTCAGCTGAAGAAATGTCTCAGAGTGCCCGTAGAGCAGGCAGACCTAGAAACCCTTGATCTTTAGGAGGATCTCACCTATCAAGAGCAACCGATCAAGACTCTTGAGACACCAGAACACCAGACCAGAAGAAAGACCATAAGATTCCGCAGAGTTCAATGGAGCAATCACACCGAAGAAGAAGCAACTTGGGAGCGAGAAGAAGACTTGAAGGCCAACCATCCCCATCTCTTTGCTAGCTAGTTCAAATCTCAAGGGCGAGATTTCTTTAGGGGGGTAGGTTTGTAACATCCCAAAAATTGTATTTGCATTATATAGATTTTCTGGAGTTTATTTGGATTTATATGGATTTTATTTCAAAGCTTAGAGTAATAAAATTCATTTTAAGAATTTTTATTAAGCCAAAAAGAATTTATTTTTACTTTTCCTAAGTTATCCTTGAATTATAGTATTTTTTGGGAATTTTCTAGATTTTAAAAATCAATTTTGAGAGATAAAAAGTAATTTTGTAAAAATTAAAATATCAAATTTAAGTTCAAAATATTTTTCCTTAATTTAAAATGTCTTCAAGATTTTTTATGAATTTTCCTAGAATTTTTAGACTTTAAATATTATTTTCTAAGTATTTATAAAGCTATCTGGCATTTCTGAAAATTAAAAATGAAATTTAAATCTGAAAATCCCTCCATCTGCCACGTGGCGCTCCCAGGTTGAATCCGCCTCACCACCCGATCTAATCTGGACCCTCCGATGCCCCTTCCCTTTCGCTTGAAATCCAACGGCCCCGATTTGTCCTCGTGCGTGTGGCTCCAATCCAGCCATCCGCCCCTCCCCTTCTTCTTCTATCTCTCGCCGACAGCTGGGGCCCGGACCTTCTTCTTCCTCCTCCCCCTTCTTCTCTAACCCGCTGGCATCCATTAATGCCTAACCGAGCTTTTAAAGCTTCGGTTACCCCCCTTGGCCGGCAACTGAAGCCATAAATGGCCCTAAACACTCCATACTAGTAACCGCCCCCACTCTGCCCGTTTCCCGCCAGCCTTAAGCCCTTTCGCCGTTATGCGCCCGTTTCCAACCGCCTTAACTCCGGCGAGCTCATGCTTGGCCGTTACTCCTCCCCGCGCCTTTAAAAGCCCCTCCCCGAGCCGCCCTCCCCTCCTTTGCCTCCCCCATGCACCGAGAGCCCCATCACCCTCTCCCCCGAGCCCGAGTGCCGCATCCCCTTTTTCGGCGCCAGCGAGCTCCGACGAGAAATTGACGCCGCCCCGGTCCTTCCCATGCCTCGCCGTCGACGTCTTCGCAATCCCCGTGCGCCGGCGACCATCTTCCCCCTCTCCGTCGAGCGACGCCACCACCAGAGACCCCCGCCGCCAAGACCCGTGCGCCGTCGCCGCTAGACCTCGTTGCTAGCCCCTTCTCGCGCCTCTTGGACCCTGCTCCCAGGTGAGCCCGAACCCCCGTCTTTGCCCTCTTGCCAATGCGCGTCGCCGCCGCCGCCGAGCGCCGCAGCGCCGGCGAGCCGCACCACCCAAGCGCCACCTTCGGCCGGTGCCGCCCCGTCAGCGCCCGGCCGCCACATCCTCCCTCGGGCCACGTCAGCTGTGGACCGAGTCCACGATGGACTGAGCCAACCCGTAAACCCGATCCACCGTAAACCTGACCCCACCCGTCAGTGCAATAAAATCATTTCCAATGTAAAAATAATTCTGCCTAAAAATGAAATTCGATGCCGATGTCATAAAGATGATTTTTTAGTATAAAAATAATGCAGAGAATCAGTCTTTTTCTTTTTCTTTAGATTTAAACTTCCGAAAGCCCTAACTTATTCATTTTAACTCTGATTTGACCCGTTCAAATAAAAATTTGAATTTCTTTTGGTTCTCGCGTGTAGATTACGACGAATCCGGAGAGTTTTTCTTCGACGAATCGCAGCAAGACTTCGAGCAAGGCAAGTTACACCTTTGACCATGTTGATCCCAGTATTTAAATTATTTATGTTGTTTTTTTTAAAATGTATATGCATGCGTACTTTTATTCAAATTAGTTCAAATGTGCTTTAAACTTTAGTTACTCCCACATTCCTTTGTGTAAGGCCAATCTTGATATTGAACAAACATACCTTGTCACCATAGATGAAAACCTAGTTGGTACATTAGTAGTAACTAGAACATTTTATAGAATTGCTTAGCCATGCTTAGAATAATGTGGGTGGGAATGATCGTTTCACACAAAATGATAGTTTATAAAATCTATTCTTGACTTTGGTGAGTCAAGAAAGTCTATGAAAGTTTGATAAAATAAAATTATAAAACTTGATTTAGACTTAGGCATTGGTATGGTGGTGGGTGCTTGTTGGCATGCGTTATAGTTCGTTGACTCGATGTTGACTGCTAGGCACAAGGGGTATGTTGGTAGGCCTAAGTCAAATTAAGGACCGGTCTGTGAACTACTAATACAAAGTCACACCGTACTACCACAAGTCTGGTATGGGACAAACCTGGCTAAGTAATTTGGGAAGTTCCATTTTAGTTCGCTATAGGCTGAATGTGAGCGTGGCGTAGGCCATGAGAAGTCTCACATGGCACAAGAGGGGGCTCCAACTTGTGGATTCATGTTGTGGTGAAACCTTAGTGGCGGCGTAACTAATTTGGTAATGCAACATTGGAACAACCTTGGCATGGACTCTCAGCCACACACCTAAGGCAGTGTGTAAATCGCGTGGCAAAACGAGAGGACCAATCGGGAGAAAGAATATGCGATAAGTCCGTCTAACCAACCCGACTGAGCCAAATGCCAACATGGCACGAAAAGCACAAACCAAACTCAATCTTTCCAAACTACTTGTCAATTACTCATCATAAGCATGTGGTCACCTCCACATGGTCTCTCAATCTCCCCCTTGATGAGTATATTGACAAACCAGAAAAAGCGTAAAGTTGAGTTTGAAAAGGCTGAAGTTGGTTTATTCTAAGCATTTAGAGCCGTGAAGATTATCCAAAATGACCATATGAGAATTACATCAAGCCATAACATATCGGAGTGCTATCAAGATCATGACAATGCATGTATAGACAAGCTAAGCCAAATAAGTCATAATATGAGAATTTAGTCGAATTCCTTAGCATGTCAAGTCAACCATGAGTATAGTCTAGCTAGAGGTATCAAAGATGATGCAGGCCATGTCAATAAGCTAAGTGAAATCAAGAAGCTAGCATTGAGTCAATTTAGAGTGCTACAAGTTCAATAATGAGACATTTGTTTAAGTACTTGTTCTATGTGGAAGTAAGCAAATTGAGCACATTTGACATAAGTTTTGCTTTTAAAGCTCATGATTGTTTCCAACCAACATTTTTAGTTATGTGCTAGATCTCAAGCCTTATGCGACTACTCCAAGCTAGAAGCTTAAGAAGATAGTCTTGGTCATCCAAAACTCCCCTTGAATTCATGCCTAGTGCAATGGCAAGCCGTCTCATGAGAAAGAATTGGTGAGATCAATTTTTTCGCACAAAAGAGATCTTTTTGCATTTTCATGAACATAAGACTTGTACTAACTCATGCGTCATCAAGAAACTAGCATAGCTCAATCTAAAGCTCAACAAAGATTCAAGACTCAACTCAGCCTATTTGACATGGTATGAATCATAAGAGGATAACTAAAGGCAGACTAGTCTCAAGAGCTAGCATGACATGAATTAATTCAAGTTGAGCATTTTAATCAACCTATCATGGCAAAGACTTGACTACACATATAAAGTCATGATATATCTAGCAAATAAGCACAGATCATGGCAAGATGTAATCCAATGTAAACATGTCATAACAGAATAAGAATCAAGGCTCCATGTAGTTATATTACAATGCAAAAAATGCTAAAATGCAAGAAAATCCAGCTCCCCCTCAACATGAGATGCACTTTTAGTTCAAGTTGAGTTATGTCAACATTAAGATCTAGAAGTTCCCAAATGAACTCCCCCTGAACCAAGGCAATAAAACGAGAACCTGACAAGAAAATCAGAAAAGGCAGTCCTTAAAGCACAGATAAGATATAGAGGATACTATGGCTTAGACTGACTCTCATCTACCCCATATGATTCTAGGACTATCAACTAGTCATCTATCAAACTAAGGAGCAAACACGTACCCTGTCTACCCGAGAGTGGCCCAACCCTCGCTAGAACCTATAAGAAGTGAGTGAGCTCAACCTAGTAAGAAGTGAAACAGCTAATAAGCAGCGTCCTAGAACCACAAGATGAGAGGAAGAAGTCTAAACCACTAGACAAGAGAAACACTCTAATTTATGCTAGAAGGACTAACCCAATGCACCCGCATGCAATGCAACAGAAAGGAGTAAGAGCATAATATACAAGATAAAGCATGAAGCGTAAAACTCCCCCTCACAACAGTCCATAAGGACAAACCACCCCAAGCTCTCCCTGCAGAGCTGAGAACCTAGAGCTATCCAAGGGCTTGGTAAAGATATCAGCCAACTGGTGGTCACTCTCCACGAACTGGAGCACTATGTCACCCTTCTCCACATGGTCTCGGAGGAAGTGATATCTGATATCAATATGTTTAGTCCGAGAGTGTTGCACTGGGTTCTTAGCAATGTTAATCACAGAAGTGTTATCACAAAAGAGTGGAACACTGTCGATAACTAACCCAAAGTCTCGCAGGGTCGAGAACATCCAAAGTACCTGGCTACAACAACTGGCGGCAGCAACGTACTCGGCCTCTGCGGTGGACTGTGCAACACCGGACTGCTTCCTAGAAGACCACGAAACAAGAGAAGTGCCAATGAATTGGTAGCTGCCAGAAGTGCTCTTCCTATCTATCCTACAGCCAGCAAAGTCTGCATCCAAGTAGGCTCTCAAGGAAAGATAGGACGAGGAAGAGTACCAGATACCATAGTCAATGGTAGCTCGAAGGTACCAAAGGATGCGCTTCACTGCCTGGCGGTGAGATACGCGAGGAGAAGCCTGAAACCGAGCACAAAGACACACAGCGAAGTGTATGTCCGGTTTCGAGGCAGTGAGGTATAAGAGGGAGCCAATCATGCTGCGATACTCCTTCTGATCAACTGGCTTGCCGTCTTCATCTGGGTCAAGTGAAGCTGTGGATGCCATAGGGGTTGACACGGGCTTACCATCACTCATGTCGAAGAGTCTCAGAAGGTCATGAGTGTACTTTCCCTGATGCAAGAAAGTACCTTCCCGAGTCTGCTTGATCTGGAAGCCAAGAAAGAAGGTTAACTCGCCCATCATACTCATCTCAAACTTAGTGCTCATGACATCCGAGAACTGTGAAACAAGAGTATGAGAAGAGCCGCCAAAGATGATGTCATCCACATAAATTTGAGCGAGCAGAAGGTCTGTGCCATGCCTACGAATGAACAAGGTCTTATCCACCTTACCCATCTCAAACCCATGACTCAACAGGTAGGACTTAAGCCTCTCATACCAAGCTCTAGGGGCCTGCTTAAGTCCATATAATGCTTTGGAAAGCTTGAAGATATGGTTTGGGTATTTGGGGTTCTCGAAACCTGGAGGCTGTCTCACATAGACTTTTTCCTCAATAAAGCCATTGAGGAAGGCACTCTTGACATCCATCTGGTAAATCTCGAAACCTTTAGAAGCTGCAAAGGCAAGCAAGATTCTAATAGCCTCAAGTCTGGCTACAGGGGCAAAGGTCTCCTCGAAATCTAGACCCTCAACCTGGGAGAAGCCCTGAGCTACCAGTCTAGCCTTGTTCCGAATGACAACCCCATCCTCACTCTGCTTGTTCTTGAACACCCACTTAGTCCCAATGACATTGTGACCTCGAGGGGTCTCAACAAGCGACCAGACCTTGTTTCTTTCCAAATTCTCTAGCTCCTCATGCATGGCATTGACCTAGGACTCATCAGATAGAGCATGACAAACGTCCTTGGGCTCGAAAGAAGCAACAAAGGCAGAATGGAGACAGAAATGTGACATGCCAGATTTTGAGCGAGTGACTCGCTCAAAAATGTCTCCAATCATCTGCTCAGAAGGATGGTCTTTTTGGATATGTCGGGGAGGTCCTGGATGAGAAGAAGAAGTGGCCTCTACCTTATGAGCTGACGAGGTAGGAACAGAGCCACTAGTTCCAGAGGAAGCAGAAGGCATGGGCTGATCGCCTGGAGGTGCAGTGGAAGAAGGCACCTCAAGGGGAGGATGAGGAATTGGATCAGGTAGACAACCCTCATCTCCATCCTCCTCATCGTCCACAAAGATGGGCTCGGACTGCTCTAAACAACCTGAGATATCGGGCCTAATCCTCGGACTGGCCTCGTCGAAGGTCACCTCACAGGTCTCTACCAACTTACTAGACTCACAGTTCCAAACCCTATATGCCCGCGAAGAAGTCGAGTAACCTAGGAAGATACCATCACAAGAACGTGACTCAAACTTATCTAGGTACCCGGACATCAGAATGAAACCCTTGCAACCAAACACACGAAAATGAGAGACACTGGGCTTTTGCCCGGATCTCAACTCATAGGAAGTGTGATGCAAGTGTGCCCGAAGAAAAACTCTGTTCGAAACATGGCATGCGGTCGCAATGGCCTCAGCCCAAAACTTCCTAGGTCTACAATACTCATCAAGCATCGTCCTGGCCATCTCGACCAAGGTACGGTTCTTCCTCTCCACGACACCATTCTGCTGTGGGATGTGCGGAGAAGAGAACTGGTGTTCTACACCTGTCTCGTTGCAGAACCTCTCAAAGTAGGAATTCTTGAACTCCGTGCCATTGTCACTGCGGATCGCTCGTAAGGCACCCGGGAGCTCAACAGAAAGCCTACTAAAAAGATCTCGAAAATGTGTAAACGTCTCATCCTTCGAGCCTAAGAAAAACATACAAGAAAACCTCGAGAAATCATCGACCACGACAAGAACATACCACTTTCCTCCTGCTAACTGCACTCGAGCTAGTCCAACTGTGTCCATGTGGAGCAGCTGTCCTGGTGCATCGGTCATGGTCACTGTGACCGGAGGGTGAGAAGCGGCAACCATCTTGCCACCGGCAAGGAGCGTAAACAATATCTTTGACCATCTTGAGTTTTGGCAAACCACGAATGAGATCATGGCCGCTAACTCAGGTCAAATGGTCAAATCCAATATGAGCAAGTCTCCTATGCCAGAAGGTAAGATCACTGGACTCTGAAGCAACTAAACACCGGAGAGGATCACCAGAAGACTCAGAAAAATCAGCACAAAAGATCCTCCCATAACGAGAAATCCCGCAAACTAGACTACCCGAAGAATCAAGAATTTTGCAAGCGTTTTTCTTAAAGCTCACCTCATAACCGTCATCGGTAAGCTGAGAGACTGAAAGCAAGTTATACTGCAGCTTACTAACCAAGGAAACATCTTTTAAAATAAAAAACTCATTAACGCGCACTGTACCTTTGGCGATGACGCGTCCAGACGAAGCGTCTCTGAAGGTGATCGTCTCATCACCTGGAGCGCGGGCTAGGGAAGAGAACCAATGTGAGTCTCCGGTCATATGACGAGAACAACCGGAGTCTACGAGTCAAACCTCTCCCTTCCCAGCCCGGCGAACCTGAGTCAAACAGAGAGTAAAGGCTCAGTACTAGGATAAATCAAGAGTGATTTTGGCACCCAATACTGAGTAACACGTCGAGCAACAGAAGTAGTCAAACACGACTGACCTCTAACTACCCTACGCTCTCTGTCGCTCAAAGAAGCAGAAGGTCTGTGAGCAGACTTGAAGTTGTTGCTGGGTCCGACTGCTACGGGAGAGCGAGTCGGAGCACCGGCAACACGCTGATCTCACCGCGGGTAGCCATTTCGATGGGGGAAACGAGATCTACCCTCAGAACGACGGAAGTCACAACCAACGGGAGCATGAGGACGAAAACCAAAAAACTCAGAAAAACCAAGTCCTCGATGCTGCCCAACCCCATCATAAACACCTGAAGCAAACCTAGACCTCGTGTTGGCCTCAGGTGCACTCAAGGTCTGGGGCTGACCCTGAATACGCCTAAGAGCCTCAACACGGTCTCTACGTGCAATCTTAGCGCGCCTGAAGCATCGCTCGATCAAGTGCCCATCCTTCTGACAGAAGGTGCAATGATACTTCACATTCTGAGAGGTAGAAGTAGCACGATGAGGCTTCGCCTTCTGAGAGGCCGAAGCAGCAGGTGGAATCACCTTGCTGTCAGAAATCCCTTGGACAAAGCCCGCTAACTTGAATTGAACTTTCTCAGTTCTGGGCTTGACCTCGATCACACCTGCTGCTATGGGTCTAAGAACAGCAGGTGGATGCTTCCTCATGTCCTCATAGAAATCATATCCTAGACCCTGATTAAATCTGCAAATTTTAGACTGGTCTAGAATAAGATTTAGCTTCTTCTTGCCTCCTACAAATCTCTCGAGAGTGTTCATAAGATACTGACACTCCCGAAAGAGAGAGGTGCAAGAGGTGCGGGGGGAAGAAGAGACAGCATAAGGTAAGGGAGTAGAAGAAGAACCAGTAGCAGAAGAGTGAATGGCTTGTGCACGCACAGCCGACTCGGAAGGGACAGTCCTGCTGCTAGCCAATTGGTTCACGTCTCTAGGCGTCTCTACCAAACCCTCATGCTTCCTCCCAACAGCACACACATTACAAGCAGATGGTTGCTTCTCTAGAAGGTCCTTAGTTAGCTTCACACATTTTTCATCCAATGCAATCAAGTCAGATTTTAGTTTGTTACAATTATTGCATGATGAGCTAACAGGGTCCTTAGAAGCAAATTGAGCCAATTTGTTATTGTCATCAACTAATTCTTGAAACTGTTTAGAAACAGATTCAAGCTCAGCAGTAAGCTTGGGACAGTTCACACATGAAGCAATAGGCTCAAGAAGAAAAGCTTGTAATTCATCAATTTTATGATCTGCCCGTTTTAGGTTCATCTTCAAATTATTACAACTTTCACAAGTCTCGGGCAGATCGAGCAACATGGTATAAAGGCCTCTAAACACATTGTCCTTATCCTCACATGAGGTGCAAGAAATAGTCTCAACAATAGATGAAGGGGGTGCAACCCTACTCATTTCTAGTTCAGCAAGAAGACTAACATTCTCCACCTTAATCATATCTAGCTCAGAGGACACACTATCATGCAAGGTCCTTAGTTTCTCTATGTCACCAAGCAGAGCAGTACATACATCACAATCGTCACGGGAGGGAGCAGATTTAAGTGAAGTAAGCTCCCGTGACAAGCTCTCTACTTCCTTCTCCAACTTGCTAACCCTAGCTCTAGATCTAGCATGGAATTTACCTAGCTTAAGAAAAGCATCAATAAGCTAGTTGTATGAAGGGTATACCTCGTCGGAGTCGGAGTACAGCTCGCTGTCGCTCACTTCGCCCTCAAGGGCCATGAAGCACATGCCAGAGAAGTCGTCGCCGCCCTTGGGGTCTTGCTCGTCCTTTCCATCGTCGTCGCTCCACCCCTCCACCTCGCTGAGGTCGAGGTCGTCGAAGGCGGTGAGGACGCGGTGGAAGAGCTTCTTGGCTTTGCCAAGGTTGCGGAACTTCTTCTTGCCTTGAGCGTGAACTGGAGGCTTCTTGTTGCGGTTCTTGTCGATGTAGTCGTTGTTGTTCACGCCGCCGTAGTCGCTCTTGCCCTTCTCCAGCTTAGGGCAATTTGCCCGAATGTGGTTGGGGCCACCACACTCGAAGCAAATGATCGGGCCACTCCTCTTCCGATCTCTCACTCTCTTGTATGCGTGGGAAAACTTTCTAGCTAAGAGAGCGAGTTGGTTTTCTGGAAGCTGCTCTAGTTGATCATCGGAAATTTCACACAGAGCAGCAAGAGAAAACCTAGAAGGAAAGTCGGAAGATCCAGAAGCAGAGTCGGGATCGGTGACTGAGGCCATCGACTGCGACTTCGACCTACGAGAGAGTATGTCAATCTCATGAGTCTTGAGGCGTGAGTACAACACGTCAAGAGTCAGGGTTGAGAGGTCGGTCGTGTCTTTAATCGTGGTCACCTTCATCTCCCAAACCCGCAAATCAAGAGCAGAAAGCATTTGGTGAGCGTTGTCCGAGTCGGGATATGTGAGACCGACCGCTCGGAGGTTGCTTAAGATCTTGTGAAAACGCGCAAAACACTCATCGAGGGACTCGCCAGCGAGCATTTCAAACTTGTTGTAATCTCGCTTAAACTGGTCCAGTCGAACCGTCTTAATCTGGGTGGTGCCCTCATGGTATGCATCGAGAGTCTCCCAGATGTCAAAGGTCGACGACAGATGAGAGATGCAATCAAACTCGCTTATGCTCAACCCCTGGATTATGATGTTCCTTGCCTTCACATTTGCCTCAACATCAAGCATGTTTCTAGCGTTGATGTTCTCATCGGCAAGAACAACATATCGTACCTTGACCTTACGCCAGATGTTGTAGCCCTGAGCCTAGATGTAGGTCTCCATCCGGCTCTTCCAGAAGGGATAGTTAATCCCATCGAAGACCGGGGGCTCGGTCGAGTACTTATCTGTCGCCATGGCTCTAGAGACCGGTTAAGATCTATGAGGAAGAGCTAACCAGCTCTGATACCAATTGTTGGATCGAAATCAGCGACAGAGGGGGGGGGGGGTGAATGTCGACTTTAAAAATCCGCCAAAAAGTACTCACGGAACGACTCTTCTCCACTAGCTACACAAGCTATGAAAAAGAGGCTCAAACTCTCTGGAACTCACAGCTAAACAAAACCAAGAAAGAACCTCAGAAGAAACCCGCTAAAACGGAGTCAAAACTACCAAAAACCCGAAGACCGGTCTGACCGCCCCTAACAGGCCGGTCTGACCGCCGTTAGGGGGCCGGTCTGACCGCCTCTAACAGGCCGGTCTGACCGCTCCTCGGGAGCTGCAGGCTGAAACTTCTGATTTTTCAGACAACCGACTGGAAACTTCACCCATCTGTGAAATTTGAGACTTGGCTCTAATAATCTTAGTCTAGAACAACTAGACAACACCCTAACTAGCAAGGGGAGTCCAGGGAACTGAGGGAAACCAACTCAAGAGCATGAAATTCAGATTTTGGATAACAACTGAAAAACCAACCAAGGCAGCACCAAAATTCAAATTCCTCTCCAATCTTTGAACCTTGGACCAAGAAACTTTGCAGAAAGATTAGCAATAGACTGAGCACTTAAGGGACCAAAACTTAGGGCATCTCATGAAGGGAAACAAAATCCACCTCAAACCCTAGAAATGGTAAACAGAGAATGAATAGGGTACAGAGTGCAAAGAAATGTGATTCTTTCAAATTGCTCTTGGGAAAAATCGATCAAATGATCTTGAGGCCTCATCCCATCATAGAGCAACTCATTTTGCTACTTATTGGCAAGAAACAACTCAAAACAGAAAATTGAGAAATCAAGCCTAGAGAGCATCGAAGAGAAAAACCAAACAGAGAAGCAAGAACTCAAATGATTTCTTGAAGGCATTCATTCCCAGAAGCAAGAGGATCACAAAGGAGTCCCCATACGCGATTACAAACAGAGGAATGATTCCATGAGGAATCAACTCCTTCCCTCTCTCCCAATCTCAAGAACACCAAGAACCCACATGCACACAGAGAGAGGAGACAACGAAGGAGACACAACCAACTGCCCTCTGCCTCTCTCAACCACTAAAGCCTAAAGTAAAACAACCTCTCCAAAGGCCATTTTGACTAAAGCAAACCCTAACCACAACTTCAATCCATAGAATCCATGCAGCCATAAGGAGACATCCCCTCCTTATATAGTCTTTGGCTAACGGGTCTCCAACCCGTTATGCCCGCTAAACCCGAATGAAACCGCTTCCACTTGTGCAGCTTTGTGCTTTTACCGAAACCTCCCTCCTGCACCTTCCGGGAAGCTTCCGCATTCCTTGTCGTCCAACCTCGCAACCACCTCGAGTCTCTGCCGTCTTTGACACATCCGACCATTCTGACCTCGACACCGTCCTGTGTCTAGCCCGGTCACCTCGTGCCTCGCCACAACTCCGCCTCGACGTCCTGCAACCATCACAGACAAGAAAACACATCAAATAGCACCGCTCGACACATGTAAGCATAAATAGCAATAATGAACCATACTCAGGCATGAATTTACCCAACCTACCAATCGGGAGAAAGAATATGCGATAAGTCCGTCTAACCAACCCGACTGAGCCAAATGCCAACATGGCACGAAAAGCACAAACCAAACTCAATCTTTCCAAACTACTTGTCAATTACTCATCATAAGCATGTGGTCACCTCCACATGGTCTCTCACAAACTATCTTGGATAGCCGTGTCCACGGTCAAGGACATGCTTAGTATGGTTTTTTACGGATTAGACTTTGGTTTTAGTAAAATCTGGTTTGTGGAAACTTGTGAAATCTTTTGAAAAGATGGTCCGGGTGGGATACCCGTGGATAGGTTAGTATTAGGTTGTTGCCTGCACTAATGTTATTATTTTAGTTAAAAAGATTGTTTTACATAATGTATGAAATTCAGCTTTTGCACTTACTTTACTGTGTTTACTCCAATGATGCTTTTTATGCAAATAAACCATATTATGCCTTCCTTTGTAACTCCTTATGCATGCATCAAACTTGTTATAATTCCTGGTGTAACTTGTGGAGTACTTTATGTGCTCACCTTGCTTAAACTCTTTTGCCAGAGGACGACGGCGTCGACCATGTTGAGGATTGCGATGATTAGGCCACGTCTTACAGTCATTCACCTGTGGGCAGGCAGGATGGACTGTTCCTTCTATTTATCTTCCGCTATTTACTTTTATGTTTGGCCATGAGCCACCTTATTGTAAACTTGGCCATAAGGCCCGTACTTTTGCTTTATAATAAAGTTTGGGTATCATGCATGATATGCATCACTGTTTAATCTGCGTGCACTAGCTTTTCCTGGGATAGTGCGATTTACACAGAAAATCAAAATATCCTTTTATTTAATAATATCTTTAGGTTTTTACTTAAAATACATTTTTCAAATCCAGCTTTTTTAAAAACAGAAATTCAGGGCAAATCTGAAATTAAAATTTAGGCACCAAAACTCTTATTTTTATTTTAAACCAAATTAGTTTAATTTAATAATAATTTTTTTACTCCAAAAATTGAAATAGACAGCTGGGCTGTTACAAACTACCCCTTAAAGAATCTCATCCCCGAGATTCGCACGGGCTAGCAAAGAAATGGGTTTGGATCTTACTCTGCATGGCTTGAGCTGATATCTGATTCAAGCGTCCTTTTATGAACTTCTTTGGCCTTCTATTTGCTGCCTGAAAATTGTTGGCAGTTGGTGCTCCAGGTGTGCCACTCTTCATTGCCTGTTGCTTCTTGGGGAAATTGTTTGCATAATGTCCCATCTCAAGGCAGTTGAAACAAGTCAGTCCTGTTGCAGGGTTCGGGTCCTTCAAGATTTTGTTGTCTTCAGCATTGGGAGAAATGTCAGCGGGAACTAGCTCTCATATTGATGACAACGGCTGGAATTTATTGACCTGAGGTGGAGCTCTTCTAGCTTTGGAAAAGCTTCCGGTGTTCATGTGCTGGGTATACATTCGTCTTTTCTGGTTCTCTATCTCCTGGTGCTTGGACTCTTGGCCAATTGCCTTGCTGATGAACTGGTGGAAATCAGCATAATCATTGAGTCCTTCTAGGAATCTTTCCTGCTTAGCTTCATTTGTAGCGACATCTTCTAGTGCATAGCGTGCCAACTGGTTGAACTTCTGCAAGTACTCATTCACGGAGCGGCTTCCTTGGCGCAGTGCTCGAAATTCCCTTTTTTTGAGAGTAATTGTGCCAGTGGGAACATGAGCATTGCGAAAGTTCTGTATAAACTCATTCCAAGTGATAGCTTGAACATTGGCATGTGTGGCGGTGTAAGTGTCCCATCATTCTAAAGCTGGTCCGCTCAACTGATGAGAAGCGAACAAAACTCTTTTCCAATCACTGCATTGGATAATGTCTAGCTTCTTCCCTATTACTCTGAGCCAATCATCTGTGTCCATGGGGTCAGTGTGTTAGTGATATGCCCTAGAGGCAACATGGAGATGTTATATATATCACATACTATGTTTATGATGCATTAGTTTGTTCCTTGAAATAGACATTATCATTATTGATCAATGAGTATGTGACTTATTCATGAGACTCTTAATGCCAAAATGTTGCTATTTCTAAATGATCCCTGATTATATATCATATGAGGAACAAATATGATTCAAAGATCAGCATATGTATTGATTGATGATCATGTCTCATGGATCATGGTATGGAGATACCAAATCAATAATATGGACATGTGTTAGTGAACATATGTTGGATAGACCTGCCATGAGACACTGCAGAGATTCCATGTGTCATCAGTTGGTCTCAAGTAGTGTTTATGTGGAATCCTTAGACTTGAGATCATCATGGTTCCCAACATGCGTAGTAGCTTATTTTGGGACTACTAAACACTACTCCGTAACTGGGTAGTCATAAAAGTAGTCTTCGGGTTTGCTATGAAACATGTAGTGGGATGTGAATGATCAAGATAGAATTTGCCCCTCCTTATGGGAGAGATATCTCTGGGCCCCTCGATGTAATGGATTATGAAAGTGCATGGCCATGCCAAGGTGATTGAGGAGTCAATCACGAGTTTATAATCCATCACGGAACCGAGAGAGTGATTGAGCCTTGAGCTTAATCTATATCGTGAGGCAAAGGGATTCGTACATGAGAACATTACAGGTTCAGCCGATATGATCTTTACGTATACTTTGGGGTTAATATGTCTTGCTAGAGGCCGCTATTAACAGGGTGACCGGAAAGGCGTTTCCGGGTCGCGACCAAGTATACGTGAACCTACAGGGTCGCACACTTAACGGGTTGGAACACTTATTCGAATGTGATTCGGATGTGGGCTCAATTCGGATAGAGATCCGGATAGACTCCTATTGGGCCTCGGTCCACGAGGCCCAAGTGAGGAGGTCTATATATATGGAGGCGGGGGGGCTGAGGGATGCACTCTTCTGTTCCTCCCGAGCAAAACCCTAGCCGCCACCTCCCGAGCCAAACCCTAGCCGCTCGCGAGTGCTGGTACACTCGCGATCGGCGTTCTAGCCCTAGACGTGTGGATACCGGTGGAGGCGCTGCTCGTTGCGGCGTTGATCGGCATCAACAATCTACAGATTGGATCTGCTCGTGGTGTGGTTGATCGCGTGGAGGAGACGATCTGTTCGGGACGATCGGCTACTTCCACTACTACCTCGACGCGCGTGGTTGGATCGGCTTCTCCAACTCTTCTTCCGCTGCGCTGCGCGTCTAGTGGTAACGATCTATGATCCCTCCTTAGCATGATGTCCTGGTGTGCGCGGTAGAAATTTTTTATTTTCTGCTATCGTAGCCTACGCGCATTCCTTCACAGTGCTGCTGGAGAAGGTCGGGGGATGCAACCTCATAAATTCCGATAGTCTTGATTGTGGAGCTTGAACTGGCACTAGCGAAGCAGATTGTGCAGAGTTGTTGATGGTCTGCGCTAGTAGATGAATAAGCTGATTCTGGTTTGCTATCATCTGAGCCCAATCAGGTTCATTTGCTGGAGGCGGAGT
Source organism: Dendrocalamus latiflorus (assembly GCA_017311315.1). Classification (NCBI taxonomy): domain Eukaryota; kingdom Viridiplantae; phylum Streptophyta; class Magnoliopsida; order Poales; family Poaceae; genus Dendrocalamus; species Dendrocalamus latiflorus. The sequence goes on from CM029660.1 coordinate 19,192,320, forward strand.
GAGGACAGACTGACTTCCTTATGTTCCATTAAGGTTGCCATTGCTATTGTTCCTTGTGTTCACCATCTGCTCGTTGCTTTTGAGAATTAGGAAAGAGGAGACTCAAGGCAAAGGGAAATAGGGGACATTTTGCACAACCCAAAAGAATATACCAACTTAGCAAAACTATATTAATTAATAGTTACGGCTGCCGACAAAAGAGGTAACTGACCTCTCATAACAATGTCTTATTAGCTAGCCTAACGACTCATCCTAAAGGGGTAAGGGTCGTCTTGGAGTCATCCTTCGTAGCTCTCGAGGCACAAAACGTGATCCTTCCATGCGGAGACCGAAATGGCGGTAGAGATGAAGAACTGCTTTACGAGCGGCTTCTTGTCTAACTCTTTCAAACGAGTATCCATTTCCCTTGAAGTAGTAACAAATACTTCCTTGTCCAGTTCGCTTGGTAATGAGTAGAGTGAAGCGATGTCCCATCGTCTGATCTCCATGGCAGTCTTCTTTATGCAAGTAGATAGCTCGGCGTTGGTAACCCAAATGATTAAGTAGTCGATGCAGGCCTATACTCCATCCATTATTTGGTGCAACTTGATAAGCGTTCATCTACAATCGTTTGAAGAAGAGAGAAGTTAGTAGTATGTTTTTGAATGATAACAATAAAGATGAGGAAGAGTTGAGGGATGAGAGAAAGCAAAGATTGAGGGTTAAGAACAAGCATTATATATATATATTGAAATTATTGTTTATTAAAAAAAATATGTCCTTAGGGTCTGGCCATTCTATTCTACCTACGATCACGTCTTAGAGTCGTCATGGCTCTGATACCACCTCTGTCGGATCCTAGAGCAACGACTCCGAAACCCTTTGTGTAAATCGCACAAATCCGGGAACAGCTAGTGCACACAACAGAACAAAGGTACATATCAAGCACAAATGACCAACTATATTTGTTGTGGCTACGGGCCAAACAGAGAGAGAGATGGTAGTGGAGAGTGATGAAGATGAGTGTAATGGCCTGGGTCCTCCCCATGGCCTGTACTCATATATATATACATGAGGAGTGCTTTTACAGTTATACCCTTACATCTGGTTATCCCCTCTGGGGGCAGGTATGTCATTACACATGGCCTATTCTGGGCCTTATAATCTCCTACCAGGCCTGCTGGGTTTAGGTGGGGGCCATCCCTACGACAGGAGCCTCTCATGGTAAAGGGCTTCACAAGGCCGAAGCCATGTTGCCGAGACCTTTGGCCCCCTCCGTCACCGCGGCCTGTGAACTTTTCCAAACTTCTGGGGCTGCGCTGTAGCCGAAGCAGACGCGCGCGCTCCGTCCCTGGTAAGGGGCGTGCTGCGACGCTCGGACTTCCGGCCGTCCACGTGGTGCAGCGTGCTTGGCGCGGTGCGGGCATTGAGGCGTCGTGAACATTAATATGGCGGCGGACTTCCGGCAGTTGGACTTCTGCCGATTGGCCTTCCGCCGGTTGGCTCCCCTGCTGATTGGGGTATATATATGGCGCTGGTGCGGCGTTGCTCCTGCGTATATTGTGATAGAAGCTGTTCCCCTAAAATGGGCCCCTGCCGTGCATCAACATTCCTGGGTGACGCTGAGCGGCTTGGGGAATGTTGATGCACAGAAGGAGGTCCATTTTTCCTGGGAGCTTGATCAGCGCCGGTTATCGACAGCCAGCCGCGCTTCCTGCCCCCGCACCGCGCTTCCGTAGGCGACAACAAGGTCTGCCCTGTTTTTCTTAACAGGCCTACCTACAGTCGGTGTTCCTGATGGAGCCCGCCGGCATTACCTTTTATGTTGATGCACTGTAGGTGGCCTGTTAAGGAAAACGAGGTAGATTTTGCAGGACAAAACCCCCGCCTTTGCTGCGCCCCGCCGAAGTGGACGCACGCGCTCTGTCCCCTACCCTTCGAACGGGTGGCAGCGGAGCTGGCGCCCAGCCGAAGTAGACGCGCGCGCTCCGTCCCCTGCCCTTCGAACGGGTGGGAGCGGAGCTGGCGCCTAGCCGAAGTAGACGCGCGCACTCCGTCCCCTACCCTTCGAACGGGTGGCTGCGGAGCTGGCGCCTAGCCGAAGTAGACGCGCGCGCTCCGTCCCCTACCCTTCGAACGGGTGGCTGCGGAGCTGGCGCCTAGCCGAAGTAGACGCGCGCGCTCCGTCCCCTGCCCTTCGAACGGGTGGTAGCGGAGCTGGCGCCTAGCCGAAGTAGACGCGCGCGCTCCGTCCCCTACCCTTCGAAGGGGTGGCTGCGGAGCTGGCGCCTAGCGGAAGTAGATGCGCGCGCTCCGTCCCCTGCCCTTCGAACGGGTGGTAGCGGAGCTGGCACCTAGCCGAAGTAGACGCGCGCGCTCCGTCCCCTGCCCTTCGAACGGGTGGTAGCGGAGCTGGCGCCTAGCCGAAGTAGACGCGCGCGACGTTCCCCCACCCTTCGAAGGGGTGGCTGCGGAGCTGGCGCCTAGCCGAAATAGACGCGCGCGCTCCGTCCCCTGCCCTTCGAACGGGTGGGAGCGGAGCTGGCGCCTAGCCGAAGCAGACGCGCGCGCTCCGTCCCCTACCCTTCGAACGGGTGGCTGCGGAGCTGGCGCCTAGCCGAAGTAGACGTGCGCGCTCCGTCCCCTACCCTTCAAACGGGTGGCTGCGGAGCTGGCGCCTAGCCGAAGTAGATGCGCGCGCTCCGTCCCCTGCCCTTCGAACGGGTGGCTGCGGAGCTGGCGCCTAGCCGAAGTAGACGCGCGCGCTCCGTCCCCTACCCTTTGAACGGGTGGCAGCCGAGCTGGCGCCTAGTCGGAGTAGACGCGCGCGCTCCGTCCCCTACCCTTCGAACGGGTGGCAGCGGAGCTGGCGCCCGGTCGGAGTAGACGCGCGCACTCCGTCCCCTGCCCTTCGAACGGGTGGTAGCGGAGCTGGCGCCTAGCCGAAGTAGACGCGCGCGACGTTCCCCCACCCTTCGAAGGGGTGGCTGCGGAGCTGGCGCCTAGCCGAAATAGACGCGCGCGCTCCGTCCCCTGCCCTTCGAACGGGTGGGAGCGGAGCTGGCGCCTAGCCGAAGCAGACGCGCGCGCTCCGTCCCCTACCCTTCGAACGGGTGGCTGCGGAGCTGGCGCCTAGCCGAAGTAGACGCGCGCGCTCCGTCCCCTACCCTTTGAACGGGTGGCAGCCGAGCTGGCGCCCAGTCGGAGTAGACGCGCGCGCTCCGTCCCCTACCCTTCGAACGGGTGGCAGCGGAGCTGGCGCCCGGTCGGAGTAGACGCGCGCACTCCGTCCCCTGCCCTTCGAACGGGTGGTAGCGGAGCTGGCGCCCTCGCCTCGCGAACACCGCCACGCGTGTGGTGACTTGGGATTTTGCGATGCGGCCCTGCGCTGTAAAGGTTCCTGGGATCACGCCGGCCCCTGGTCTGCCAGGGTTAGGTTCCCGTACCGTGCGACCCGACGCGCCCGGGGCACGCGGCGGCCTATAACTGGTGGGCGGCGGGATGTGGACGGTTGCGTGCTCGCGGCCGCTCGCCTCTTCCCTAGGCAAGGGGGACACGGGGCGGGCAGTGAGTCGCGCGGCGCCGGAGCTGTTGTGATCCCCTGGCCCATTAGTGCGCCTTTAACGGCGGCTAGGTACCGCCGTGCTGTGACTGTCCTTGGCGCCTGTGGTCGTGGCCTTCCAGCTTTGGGTATGGGGCATTGCGCTGGACGGGCGCTTGTACGACTGCGGTTGCGCCCCGTACACGGGCCATCGCGACACTTCACTTTCAGTTACGGGGAATCGTGCAGGGCAGGCCTTTATACTGCTGCGGTTGCATCCAGCACACGGATCGTTGCGACGCTTCGATAGCGGCGGTATGGGCGAGGTGGCTTGAAATAGCCCCCCTGTAACAGCGTCCCCGCACCTTTACGCCCTCTTTCCTGTCTGCTCCGCCCTCCACACCTTCGCGCTATCTTCACCGCTTCAGTCTCTCCGTGGGAAGCGATGGCCTCCAGTAGCAAGCGCGGCCAGGCGGTTGGCGGCGGCGGACCAGGAGCGACTAGTGGCGGAGGAGGAAGGCACGTTCTCCGGCGAGCTAGGCCCCTCGCTCGTGACCGAGAAGACGATCCAAGGGCTCCTGCGTGCGGGGAAGTTGTCCGGGCGCCCGGAGGTACGATTGCCCGCCGCCGACGAGACGGAACCGCATCCCGAGAGGTCGGAGGCGGTCGTGTTTGTTGCCTTTTTCGACGCGAGGCTGCGCATCCCAGCGGCGGCTATGGTGGGCGACGTGCTGCGGACCTTCGGGCTGGAGCTGGCGCAACTGACTCCGAACGTCGTGGCCCGGCTCGCAGTGTACAGCTGGGCCTTGCACTCGGGGGCGTGTTGGCCCAGCGCGTCGTTGTTCGCCTATCTTCACGAGGCACGATGCCAGCCCAAGGGCCGGAAGGACGGGACGCTGTCGAGCTTCGGTTGCGTCACTTTTATTCTTTGTCCGTCGTGCAAGAAGCTCTTCCCTGCGAACTCAACTCGCGGGAAGTGGGAGTCTTGCTGGATGAAGCGGTGGTTCTACCACCGTGTGGAGAGCGGGAGCGGCCTTGAGTGCACAGGCCGACCGATTGCGTTCAAGCCCTCGCCCGGCCGAACGCTCGACGATGAGGACAAGCGGAGGGTCCAGCGGCTCGTAGGCGTGGCCGCCCGCCTCAACATGCGCGACCTCGCCGAAGAGTACTTGATGTACGGCGTGGCACCGCTTGCCCACGACTGGCGTCTTGCTGTCGAGAGGCGTCGAGACGACAACGTTTCGCCATGGGTCTGCTTGCTGCCGGCGCCCCCCGGTCTTCGTAAGCCTCGATCGCGTCCCTCCTTTGTTCACGCGAAATGCGTTATATGCTGATGCTATTCTCCTTTGCTTCAGGGATTTCGTTGGAGGAGGTGGAGCAAGCCGCGCGCGTATTCCTGGGGCCGTACACCGCCAGGGAGCACGAGCAGCGCGCGTCTGCTATCGCCGAGGCGGGGCTGGGGCGAATAAACCGCGTGTGCGAGGTCCTGGGCCTTGCCGTGCCGGACCGTGTTGCTCCAGACGACCAGTGACGGTCCTTGGCACGGCAGCTGCTACTGCTGCTGCTAGTGTTTCCGAGGGCGCGGCGGACGCGGAGTCGGACTCGGCGAGGTATGCCGATTCAGGCTTGGGTGGCGCAGACGCCGAAGGCGAGGTATCCTCGGCAAGCGTCTCGGACGGTGGGTTTGCCGCGGGCAGCCGGAGGGGGGAAGTCTCACCGCCCGCCGAAGTCACCGAGGCGGGACCCGTACGGATCGGCGATGCCGAGGTGGAGCTTTCAACCGTGGCCGCTGTGGTGCCGAAGGCGCCCTCCGCGGGGGCGCACGGAGCCGTGCTGCCTTTACCGACAGCAGCAGAAACCGAGGTGCCGCCTGCGACAACTGCCACCACAGAACCTTCGCCCCCGGGCACGGCAGCCGCGGGGTCTTCCCTAACCGCGGCTGCGGGGGCGGTGTCGCTGCTGGCTGCCCCGGCTAAACGGCCGTGTGTGCGGCCGGAGCTCCACCGGACACCGCGAGGATTCGTCGTGGCCACGGGCATCAGAAGGTTGTGGGACTCCAGCGCAAGCGCCGGAGACCCTGCGGCATACGCGCCTTCGGCCCCCCTGGCCACGCCGCCTGTCGCGCAGGGACAGCCATCGCCCTCCCCGAACGCGGAGGCTTCTGCCCGCGGCGGGACCGTTCCTTCTGCTACCGAGGGTACGGTGGCTTAGCTTACTCTGGTGTATGACTTTATGCCTTGCGGTGCTCACCTGCATCCCCGTTTGCAGCGTTGCTCATTCCGGAGGGGGAGCGCTTGGCAGAACACGGGACCTCCGCGGGCACAAGCCCCGCGGACTTCGTGCCGCCCACGGAGACGCTGAGGGCGTGGCGCGGGATTGTGAATGACGCGGCCACCAGCGTCGACCCGCAAGTGCTGCAGGCCTACGGGGCGGGGCACCTCGAAGACGCCTTCGAGGTGTCTGGGGTGAGGGTAAGTACTTCATACGACGACGCCTGGGCTGGCTGAGCTTGCTAAGTCCTTCCCTTCTGCAGACACTTGTGCTGGGGCAGCCTTGCAAACGGCCTATGCTCGCGGCCGAACGGCGCTCGAGGATAGGCTACGGGCCGTCGAGGAGGAGCTACGCGAAGCCTCTGGAGCCCGCTCTGCCCAGGACGCCCACATCCGCCAGCTAGAAGCGGAATGTGCCGAAGCGAGGGCACACGCCGAGGGACTTGTCGCGTCGGCGCGGGAGTCGGCCACGGCAGCTGCTGAACAGAAGTTTTTGGTGGAGTGGGACGGGCTCCTGGAACAGGTCGCGTCGCTAGAGAAGGAAAAAGGCGAGCTTGCCTTGACTCTAGCGGAGCGCAACCAGACGCTTGGCGACGCCTCGGTGGTTGCGTGGGACGCCATGCAAGCGTTGGAGAGCCATCTTCAAGGGCTGGTAACTGAGGTGCCGGACCGCGCCTTCGGCCCGGAGGAGTTGTCTCGGACGCTCCGCTGGGTCGGGGATGCCGCCAACGTCGCGCGCGGCGCGGCGACGTCCTTTGGCACCCACTGCGCGTACACGTCGGCATGCCTGGTGTGCGCGCTCCTGCAGCACCGCGGTTGTACGCACGTCGCCGGGCTGGATGACCCCCAGCTGGAGATGCCTGGCGGGGCCGGAGTAATGTCCAGCACCATCCGCTCCGCTCGCTGTGCCCTCGGCCCTTTCTTCGACAGGAACTGGGCTTACGTCGGGGCGGATGCTGCACGGGTCGAGCTCCGGAAGTCGCTCTACGGGACGGGGAGCCTCGGCCAATTTCTGGACGGGGTCCCTCGACGCGACGAGGGCGGCGCTGGGCCCTCCGAAGGCGCCGGGAACCCGCAGGTTTGACGCCGTGGTGCCTAGGTGTAGGCGTGTGTTGTACTGCTCTCTCTTTTTGCGAATGAAGTACACACTTGCTGCATGCATTCTGACTTTTGCCTATATCCCGGGCAGCTTCCTTGCTGGGGCCGGCTTCTTGCGGCCGACCTTTCAACCCGGCGACGCCTTCGACGCTGGCGAAGGGCCGAAGAGTCGCTGGACTTTTGGGCGGGCCGGCCTTCTTCGAGCGAGGCCCCAGCTTTAGCGCGTGTTAAGGACGAACCCGCGGGATAGCGGCTTAGAGCGGCAAGGATGTTGCTGGACCTTTGTACTTGTGATTTTTCCGGTATGCAGCTTTCCTGGTACTTTAGGATATGCGCTGTGTGTTGATGCCACCGTTGGCGAAGTAGCTGCGCAAGGGTTCCTTAGAACGGCGCTTGCGGGGGTAGTCCTTGGCATCTCACCTTGTTACAGCCCGTAGACTGGCGTATGTGGAGGTGGACCTCGGCGCTTCGCCTTTTTATAGTCCGTAGACTGGTGCGTGCGGAGGCGGACCTCGACGCTACGCCTTCCTTTATAGTCCGGAGACTCGCGCGTGCGGAGGCGGACCTCGACGCTACGTCTTATTTAGAGTCCATGGACTAGTGCGTGCGGAGGCGGGCCTCGACGCTACGACTTCCTTTATAGTCCGGAGACTCGCACGTGCGGAGGTGGACCTCGACGCTACGTCTTATTTAGAGTCCGTGGACTAGTGCGTGCGGAGGCGGACCTCGACGCTACGACTTCCTTTATAGTCCGGAGACTCGCGCGTGCGGAGGCGGACCTCGACGCTACGTCTTATTTAGAGTCCGTGGACTAGTGCGTGCGGAGGCGAACCTCGACGCTACGACTTCCTTTATAGTCTGGAGACTGGCGCGTGCGGAGGCGGACCTCGACGCTACGTCTTATTTAGAGTCCGTGGACTAGTGTGTGCGGAGGCGGACCTCGACGCTACGACTTCCTTTATAGTCCGGAGACTCGCGCGTGCGGAGGCGGACCTCGACGCTACGTCTTATTTAGAGTCCGTGGACTAGTGCGTGCGGAGGCGGACCTCGACGCTACGACTTCCTTTATAGTCCGGAGACTCGCGCGTGCAGAGGCGGACCTCGACGCTACATCTTATTTAAAGTCCGTGGACTGGTGCGTGCGGAGGCGGACCTCGACGCTACGTCTTATTTAAAGTTCGTAGACTGGTGCGTGTGGAGGCGGACCTCGACGCTACGTCTTATTTAAAGTCCGTGGACTTTGTTCTGCTCAGCGCGGACAGGGGATGCTCTGGGAACAGCAACCTTTATTGAACTCCCGTTTGCGCGGGTGGGCATCGCATAACAAAGGGCTGGTGGCTCTACGCTTGCTGTCCTGCTTCTAGGCGTAGTATCGCCGCAACCTGTCCGTGTTCCATGTGTGCCGGAGGGCTTGTCCTTCGAGCGTGGCGAGGCAGTACGCCCCCTTTGGCAATGCCTCCATCACGATGTACGGGCCTTCCCACTTGGACTCTAGCTTGCCAACGGTCTCCGCCTGGAGCGCTACTCTGAGAACGAGATCCCCAGGCTTGAACCCCCGCGGGCATATAGAGCGGTCCCGAGTACGCATTGTCTGCCGCGCATACTTCTCAACATGGTGGGCTGCATCTGCCCGTATCCCGTCGAGGAGGTCCAAGGACACACGGCGCTCCTCTTCGGGTGCTTGGACGAGGACCCTCCGCGAGCCGGCCTTGATTTCCTCGGGCGTCACCGCTTCATCACCGAAAAGGAGCTGAACGGCGTGAATCCCGTCGGGCGCGTTATCATTGTGCGAAGCGACCAAAGAACGCTGTGAAGCTCGCTTGGCCACTTGCCCTTCGGCAATCCGACCAGGCGCTTTTTGATGGCGGCGGAGATGGCGCCATTCGCCCGTTCGACCGCCCCGTTGGACTGGGGATGCCCTACCGAGGCGAATCGGAGGGTGATGCCCATGCTGTCGCAATAGTCTTCGAAAAGGGTGGCGTCGAACTGCAGGCCATTGTCAACCGTGAGCTACCGGGGCACGCCGAAGCGACATATGATGTTTTGCCATAGGAAGCGTTGTATGGCCGCAGAAGTTACTTTGGCCAGGGCAACCGCTTTCGGCCATCTGGAGAAATACTCCAGCACGACCACCACGAACCGGAGGTCCCCTGGAGCTCGGGCAAGTGGTCCTACTATGTCGAGGCCCCAGCGTGCCAGTGGCCACACCGGGGGAATGGGGTTGAGGCTCGTCAGGGGCCTGCGGATGATGTGCGCCATCCACTGGCACCCTTGGCACCGACGAACGAGGTCCTGGGCGTCGGTGGTGGCAGTTGGCCAGTAGAAGCCTTGCCTGAACGCCTTGCCGACTAATGACCTCGGCGCCAGGTGGGATTCGCACACGCCCGCGTGGATCTCCGCCAGGAGCTCCTTTCCCCCCTCAGTCGAGAGGCAGCGCAGGAGCGGTGCGCAAACCCCCCTCTTGTAGAGTATCCCTTCGAACACCTGGAAGGACCTTGCGCGATGCTGCAAGCGCCGAAGCTCGGCGGGGTCGTCGGGCTCGGCGATGCCTTGCAAGAAATTGAAGATGGGCTCTCGCCAATCACCTGGCCGGTCAATGCGGTGGACGAGTGCCGCGTCCCGGTTGTCTTGCGCGATGGCCGCCTGCACTAATATCTCGTAAAACGCCCCCTCAGGGGGGCAGTTGCTGGCTGGCCGCCTTAGCGAGGGCGTCGGCCTGCTCGTTCTCCGCGCGGGGGATGGCCTTGACGGTGACGCCCAAAAAATGCCTTTCCCTCGCCCTTACCGCCGCAAGGTACTTGGCCAACTCAGGGTCCTTGGCTTGATATGACTTGTCCACGTGGCCAGCCACCAAGCGCGAGTCGGTGCGGACTAGCACCCGTCTCGCGCCGACTGCCTTGAGCTTCGCCAGGCCAAAGAGCAGTGCCTCGTATTCAGCCGTGTCCTTCGGGCGTGACGATTACCGCACCTACGCCCGCGCCGACGACGCCGTAAGCTCCGTCGATTGTAAGCGTCCAGACGGGATCATCGTGCGTCTGGACGGGTTGGGCCGGCGGGGTCCATTCGGCGAGAAAATCCGCAAGGACTTGGGATTTTATTGCCGTTCGCGAAGCATACGTCAAGGAGAAGGGAGCGAGCTCGGCAGCCCATTTGCCGATGCGCCCTGTGGACTCCTTGTTGTGTAGCATCTCTTCCAGGGGGAATGAGGAAGGCACTGTGATCGGGTGGGCCAGAAAATAATGCCGAAGCTTCCTTGAGGCCATGACCAGCGCGTAGGCGAGCTTCTCAAGCTCCGTGTATCTTGTCTTGGCGCCTTGGAGGGCTTCGGAGACAAAGTAGACGGGCCGCTGCATGGCGCCTTCCTCTAAGACGAGGACGGCGCTGACCGCGGTGGCTGACGCGGCCAGATAGAGCAGGAGGGGAGCCTCTGGTGCTGGGGCGACCAGAGTGGGGAGGCTTGCCAGGTGCTGCTTGAGCTCGTTGAAGGCCTTCGCACAATCTCCGTCCCAACGAAATCCATCGCACCCGCGGAGCGTCTTGAAAAATAGCAAGCCCCGCTCCGCCGCCCTGGATAGGAAGCGGCTTAGTGCTGCCATGCGGCCCTCCAACCTCTGGACCTCCCTTGTTGTCTTGGGCGGCTCCATACCCAGGATGGCGTCTACTTTGTCGGGGTTCGCCTGGATGCCCCGTTCGGACACGAGGAAACCTAGGAGCTTGCCCGCCTGCACCCCGAAGACACATTTGTCGGGGTTGAGCTTGATGCCCGCCTTCCGGAGGTTGTCGAAGGTCTCCTGGAGGTCCCGGCCATGCAGAGCAAGCTGCCGAGTTTTGACCACCACGTCATCGACATAAGCTTCGACGTTTCTCCCGAGCTGGGCGGCCAGGGCAATAGCGACGAGGCGAGTGAAGGTAGCGCCTGCGTTCTTCAAGCCAAAGGGCATTCTGACGAAGCAGAATGTCCCAAGTGGTGTGATGAAACTGGTCTTCTCCTCGTCGTCTTCGGCCATGTATACCTGGTGGTAGCCGGAATAGGCGTCCAGGAAACTCATGAGTTCGCACCCAGCAGTGGCGTCGACCAGCTGATCGATGCGTGGCAAGGGGTAATTGTCCTTCGGGCACGCCTTGTTGAGTGTCGTGAAGTCGATGTACATACGCCAGGCCCCGCTGGCCTTTTTGACTAACACCGGGTTAGCGAGCCACTCTGGATGGTGGACCTCGCGGATGACCCCGGCGCGAAGAAGCTTCGCCACCTCTGTTTTGGCCGCCTTTGCTTGACCGGCTTGGCGTCAGGGTGGACCGCCAAGCGATGCTCGATTACTGCTCGGTCTACGCCCTTGATGTCCTCCGGGGACCATGCGAAAATGTCAACGTTGTTCTGAAGCACTCGGAGCAGATCCCGTTTGACCCCCGGTGGGAGCCCCTCGCCGATGGACACAAACTGCCCCTCCGCCTGGAGCGGCACCTTTTTGACCCCGTGCTCGGGCCGAGCCTTGGGCGTCCACCCGGGGGCGGAGGGTCCATCGCCGAGCGTGCCGGAGAGGGCATGCACCGGGCGATGCGGAATGCGGCTGCCGACCTCGGCACGTCTGGCCAGGTCCTGATCGCCGAAAACGGTGATAACACCCTCTGGGCCCGGGAGCTTCACGCACAAAAACGCGTAGTGTGGGATCGCCTCGAAAGAGTTGATGGCGGGTCGACCCAGTATGGCGTTGTAGGGATGTGGGATATCGACGACGTCGAAGATGACATGCTCGGTCCAGATGTTACCCTTGTTGCCCTCCTGACGGAAAGTGACCGGAAGGGACACGTGCCCCAAGGCCTGCAGCGGTTGACCCCCGAAGCCTTGAAGTGGAGCTCCTGGCTGCTCTAGCCGGCTTCGGGGGATCCCCATACGGTCGAGGGCCTCTGCGAACAAGATACTCGCAGAGCTTCCCCCGTCGATAAGGACGCGCCTGACGTTACAGCGTGCTATGTGGGCCTGGATGACTAGAGGGTCTTGGTGAGGGTACTCCACACCCCTGGCGTCGTTCAAGTCGAAGGTGATGTTGCGGGGCGGCATCCACAGTTGCGGCTGCTCCCCGGGGGCTTTTAAGGAGGAGCCTCCGGTGATGACGCTGACGGTGCGATGCTGCGCGCCCTCCGTTGGGGCGGAGCCTGAGACCCGGCCATCACCCTCCGCAGCTCCATAACTGCGGCGCATGCCCTTGTGTAATGATCACCGTAGCCGTGTACCTCGCACCACTTGCCATAGTGCAGGAGCTCTTGTTCTGCGTGGGGTTGGCCGCCGTAATCAAGTCCGCCTTCTGATCCCTGGTCTCCCCTCCATGAGGCGGGGTCGGGTCCTTGGCGGGTGCTCTCGGTGTCGCGGACATGATGGGCCGCCTGTGTCCTGCGCTGGCAGCGCCGAGGCTTATGCCCGCTCCGTGAAGAGCCTTCCTGTACCTCGGTGACGCCGCCTCGGGGAGGGTCTCCCCGAGGCTCTCGGCCGCGGCCCTGCTTCGGGGAGGGACCACCCGCCCCCGCTTCGCGCGGGGGGCGCTCCCCATGGGCGAGGTCGAGGGCGGTGATGCTGCGTCTTTGCGCATCCTCCTCCGCCCGCGCATACTCGTCCATTTTGTCGAAGAGTTTGGCGACTGTCTTGATTGGCCTCCGCGCGTTGTACTCGGCCATCGGGCCCGGACGAAGGCCCTGTATGGCTGCATTAACGACGGTGGTTTCATTAACGTCTTTTACTTGGCATCGGATCTTGGCGAAGCGCTTGAAGTAGTCCCGGAGCTTCTCCGAGGGTCTTTGCTTCACGGCGAAGAGTTGGTCCGCATCGACTCGCTCGACATAGTGTCCTTGGATGTTGTTGTGAAGGCGGTCGCGGAGCTGCTCCCACGCGTAGATGGAGCCTGGCTCTATGGTAAAAAACCAAGAGAGCGCCACTCTTTGCAGCGCGAGGGGGAGTCCCTTCGCTTTCGTGGTGTCGTCTCCGCCCGCGGCCTCGATCGCGGTTTCGTACACGCGCACGAACTCGTGAGGATCCGTGTCACCTTTGTACGGGTCGGTGACGCTAGGGAACTTGAAGTCTTCGGGCCACGCCGCCTGCTGCAGCCCCGCCGAAAGCGGGGACTCCGGATCTACGCGTCTCAGCGGCACGCGGCTAGACGCGGGGGCTTCGCGACTGTTCATCCGCTCCGGCGTGGGCTCGGGCGCGATTACCGGTGCGGCCTGCTGGCTCCGAGCCTCTTGTATATCTCGGACGGCTCCGCGAAGGTCCCCTAGTTCCCGCTGGAACGCGTTGAGGGCTGCTAGTAGGGCGCCTTCCACCGCAGGTGCTGTCGGGGCCGTCGAAACACCCAGCGGACGGGTCGGTGCAGGGACCCTCGCCGCACGATCTCCAGATCCGCCGGATGCTTCGTTGCAGCTACCCCCGGCCGTCGGATCCGCGCTGCCGGCGAGGGCGGCGGGGGCTGTCGTTGCAGTGCCAGCGACGGGGTTGGATGTCGTTGTAGCGGCGCTGGCGGGGTCGGTCGTTGTAGCGCGAGCGTCGACGCCCGCGACCACTGCGCCTACGCCGCCGCCAGCTCCTTCGGCGGCCGATGCCGAAGCCCTGGTGCTCACGCGCCGCTCCAACCCAGCCGTTTTCCTTCCCTTCGCCGCCGCTGACGTAGCTTTTTTCGGTGCCATCCTTCTTCTTCGGTCTTCAGGCTTGTCCTCGTCCTCCCCACGGACGGCGCCAACTGTTGTGGCTACGGGCCAAACAGAGAGAGAGATGGTAGTGGAGAGTGATGAAGATGAGTGTAATGGCCTGGGTCCTCCCCATGGCCTGTACTCATATATATATATATACATGAGGAGTGCTTTTACAGTTATACCCTTACATCTGGTTATCCCCTCTGGGGGCAGGTATGTCATTACACATGGCCTATTCTGGGCCTTATAATCTCCTACTAGGCCTGCTGGGTTTAGGTGGGGGCCATCCCTACGACAATATTAAATAAAAGAGTACAGCCCTATGGCCAAATCTTACATCAATGCTCATTGGCAACAATAATAAGGCAAATAACTGCGGAAGCAAACTGATAAACAGCGAAGCCAAAGTCTACCCACAGGCAAACGATAGTAAGACGCGTCCTACTTGTCCAGGTCCTCTCCGTAGTCGAAGGCGTCCTCCTCTGAGATGAGATAGCAAAGTGAGTACAAACTTGTACTCCGCAAGTCACACGGAGAAATGCAACATAATGATAAGGGCATCAATGGAAGGCATATAGGGTAAGTTTGAGCATAAAACAACATTTAAAGAAATACAGTAAATAGATTGAAATCGCTGAATTTAGTAAGTAAAAACAGTAATTGTAATTGAAAATAATACCGTTAGTGAAGGCTCCAACCAAACACTAATCTATCCACGGGTATCCCACCCGGACCATCTTTTCCAAAAGATCTTGTATGGATTCCATCCATCCACACGCTTCCAACCACTCATGGATTCCATCCATCCACAAGCTTTTAAATCACTCATGGATTCCATCCATCCACAAGGTTTTTATAAACCATTTTGAAAAAAGTCTAATCCGTGAAAAACTTTACTCAGCATGCCCATGACTGTGGCATAGCTATTTGGGACAGATTATACACTCTGCAGAGGTTGTACAGCTTTACCCACAAGACATGATCATCCCGAATTGCTACGCGATTACACACTTCCTTTGATGTGCGGCGAGGAGATCATGACAAGGCCTTTACAATGCAAAGCCTTCAACCTGGCCAAGCCAACTCTAAGGTTTCACCCCAGTAAGGAATCCACCAGATCGGGACCCCCTCTTGAGCCGAGTGAGACTTCACATGGCACATGCCACGCTCACTTTCAGCCTACAATATGACTCAGGTTGGGACCCGTAAATTAATCAGTCAGGACTGTCCCATACCAGCCTTGTGGTAGTACGCTAGGGCTTTGCAACAGTAGCTCAACCACATACCCCCTGTGCACGACAATCAACATTGTTTCTCCGAAAAACAGTGCATGCCTGCACCCTCCACCTAACCATTAGCCTAGGTCTAAACCAAATTTTATATTTTATTTGGAAATAATTTTATAAACCTTCTTGACTCACTGAAGTCAAGAATACATCTCAAAAGCTTATCATTTTAAGTGAAAAATGGTATCCCAAGCCTAAAGCTATATCTATGCAGGTCTAAGCATTTGCTACCAAATTCTCTAGCCATACTAGTGTACTAACTAGAGCTTTAATCCAGGGTGACAAGGTATCGAGGAATTCAACATCAACGGAGTAATTATAAGTAGGCATTAACTAAATTTAAAACTGAATTGAAATACGTTGAATAAAATTAATCATGCAATGTAATTTAAATCAAGATAATTTTATTTGTAAACTGGGTACAACATGGTCAAGGTGTGTGACTTGCCTTGCTCCGTGGTTGGGTGTGAATCATTGTCGTAGAAATATCCAGAATCATCGCAGTCTACACGTGAAAATAACCCATCAAATTCAAATAAACTCAAAAAATTCAAAAGGATGGCAGAAATGGATAGAGGGGATTTTTGACTAATTTAGAAATTTCAGTGGGCTCAATCGGAGTTAGGATGAAGGAGAACGAGCTCTCGAAAGTTTAAAATCAGAGAAAAAGAATAAATTGGATTTTCTGGAATTATTTTTCTAAAGGAATTTGGAATTATGACATAAGAGGGATTTTATTTTTCGGCCGAATTATTTTTCTATTGAAAAAATCGAATTATGTTGTCGGCATGAGGTCAGCCCTGGTCGGATTTTCGGACAGGTGACCGACATGTGGGCCTAGGTCTATGGACCAGGTCCACGAACGAAGGGGGGTGCTGAGGTGGCAAGGGGGTGGGGTGGTGTTGATGTGGCCGAAGTGGTGCACTTGTGGTGCATACTGGCAGCCGTGTCACCTACCACGTCGGCTTGGCCGCTGATGTGGCTAGGCCAGATGAGGGTGGTGCTCTGGGCCAGAGGCTCGCCGGTGCTCCGGCAGCTGGTGGCCGAGGGCGAGGGTCAAAAGAGGCGGCGGTGTCGCTCGGGTGTTGTCAGGGACGGCGTTCCGGCGGCGCTCGAGCTCAGAGGAGAGGCGGAGGAGCTTTGCACGAGCTCAGCGGAGGTGATGACGGTGTCGGCTGGGCGGGAGGAGGCTTGGGTCGGCAGCGATTACTCATCGGAGAGCTGCCGAGGCTCGGGGAGAGAGGAGCACGGTGGCGGGGCGCTCGGGACCTCGAGAGCTGAATCAGGAGGTGGGGCGAGGTGGAGTGAGGGGTGGCGATGCTCGGGGTGGGTTTATATAGGCACGGGGAGGAGTGGAGCGGGAGGAATTGGTCGCCGGAGGTTGGCGGAGGTGGTGGCGGTCGTTGTGGGAAGAGGGGAGTGGGGAAGTGGGGAGGTGGGCGCGGAGCTTGCGGAGGGGGGCGGTGCACGAGGGAGAGACGTGGGGCGGCGCTCGCTCGGGAGAATGGAGGGCCCGGTAGGGCGGAGTGGCGGTTTTGGCATGCGGGCGTGAGAGGAAGAAGGAGGCTGATGGACCATGTGGAGGTGACCCCGAGTGTGTGATGAGTAATTGACATCGGTTTTAGGAACGTCGAGTTTGGTTTGTGTGGTTTGGACCATGTCGTTGCACGGTGCAATCGGCTCGATCGGACTTGGTCAAACTTGGTCGTATGGGCATAGGAGGCTTATACTTTGATTCGACAGGTTTGGGTTTTATCATGCTTGATATTTTTGCTAATGGTTACTTTATCGCGAGCGGTGCTATGTGATTTTTTTCTTGTCTGTGTTGGCTGCAGGACATCGAGTGGAGTCGTGGCGAGGCACGGGATGACCGGACTAGGCGCGGGCAGTGCCGAGGTCAGAACGGTCGAGGTTTGCTGAAGACGGCGAGGACTCGAGGTGGCTGCGTGGCTTGGAGGGCAAGGAATGAGAAGGCTTTCTGGAAGGTGCACGAGGGGCGTTTTGGTAAAAGCGTAAAGCTGCACAAAAGGAAGCGGGTTTGGATAAAGCATTGAGTTGGTGGAGGCTTAATGGGTAAAGCATGGTGTGAACCCATTATGGAGGTTATAAATAGAGAGGTGCTCTCTAGTGCTGAAATTGAGAGAGTGTGTGTGAAAGTTAGGGTTTTATTTGGCTCTCTCCTTTCTTGAGTTCTTGTTTTCTCAAGCATGTATGGAGACTTAGTGTGAATTTGAGAGAGAGATGAGCTGAGAACAAATATCATGTAATCATGTATGTCTCCGTATCAAGTTTAAGTTCTTTTGTTTGAGTTGTTCCTCGCTTGTGTTTCTTTGTATGTTCAGTCTGCGTATCTATGTCTTTCCTGTGATAATCTTCCTTGTTTGGTTGTCTTGTCTTGAGTAGAAATCAGATTGAAGCCTCTGGTCCTTTGTTTTTGGCCAAGCAAGACTTCATCTATTGCTCTTTTTAGTGTTCGGCAGCATGTAGTATTTTTAGTGTCTTCATTGATTTGGGCTGCTCTTTCTCTGCCAAACTGCAGCCTAAAATCCACTTCGGACAGCAGTAGCAGTGGTTATCTCTTTGCTGTTTTTAAGAGCTCAAGGCAGCTAATTTAAATCTGCAATTATTTCGGCAGGAGAGACTATTCTTGGCTGCTTTTTGTAGTGCCGAGCTGGGCAGTAAATAGCAGTGAATTGCATGCAACGTGATTCCTTCTTCTCACTGTTTTATCTCTTTTGGTCCAGCAGCTTGCAACTCTTTACTTTTCTAGTTGCTTCTTTTTTTCGGTTGAATCTTCAGCCTTTTAGTTCTTTCTTTGCTAGCAAGAAAAATCAATCTTTTTGTCTCTTTCGGCTGCAGCAGCAAGGTTGATCTTTTAGCTTTGTTTGGCAGCAGTATTTGCTATCATTTCTTGCTGTTTTCAAAGTCCTTTTGCATGGTGAAAACTGTTGTTCGGCTGCAGCATTCAGTACTTGTTTCGGCCATCAATTTCATCCATTTGCAGCTTGTACTCCTTGCTTTAGTATGCCTTGTCCAGTGATCTGATTCTCCCTGGGAGGGTCATCTTTTCTTTTCAGTTTTTTGTTTCTTCTTTTGTGCTTTTGGCAGCACTTGTTGTCTGCAGTTTCAGCACTTGTTTGTTTCTATACCGTGGCAGCATTTTTGCTGTAGTTTCTGCCGTGGCAGCGAATTCTCTGATTTTCTTTGCCGTGGCAGCCGAGTTCCCAGTATCTGTTGTCGTGATAATGCTTTGAGCTCAGTGCCCGTCGTGACAGTGTTTTGCTGCTGTTTTCTCTGCCATGGCAATATTTTACTGATGGTTCGTTGCCGTAACTATGCTTTGAGCTTCGTTTCTGCCGTAACTTTGTTTTGAGCTCAGTTGTCGTAATCTTGTTAGCGCTCGTTCTTTTTCAACTTCATAGCTACCATAGCTATCAGAGTTGGGTTTTTCCTGGATACTTTGGGGGTCGATTTTTAAGAGGCACCATTCACCCCCCTCTGTTGCCATTTCCGATCCAACAATTGGTATCAGAGCCGGTTAGCTCTTTTCAATAGATCTTAACTGGTCTCTAGAGCCATGGCGACGGACAAGTACTCGACCAAGTCCCCGGTCTTCGATGGGATCGACTATCCCTTCTGGAAGAGCCGGATGGAGACCTACATCCAGGCTCAGGGCTACGCCATCTGGCGTAAGGTCAAAGTACGATTCGTTGTTCCTGCCGATGAGAACATCAATGCTGGGAACATGGCTGATGTTGAGGCAAACGCTAAGGCAAGGAACATCATTATCCAGGGGTTGAGTTGTAGCGAGTTTGACCGCATATCTCATCTTTCGTCCGCCTTCGATATTTGGGAGACCCTCGATGCTTACCATGAGGGCACCACCCAAATAAATACGGTGCGACAGGACCAGTTCAAGCGAGATTACAACAAGTTTGAAATGCTCGCTGGCGAGTCACTCGATGAGTGTTTTGCGCATTTTCACAAGATTCTGAGGAACCTCCGAGCGGTCGGTCTTACATACCCCGACTCGGATAACGCTCAACAGATGCTCGCTGCACTCGACCTTCGTGTTTGGGAGATGAAGGTGACTACCATCAAGGACACCACGGACCTCTCGACTTTGACTCTTGATGCGCTATACTCGTGCCTCAAGACTCACGAGATTGACATTGTCTCTCACAAGTCGAAGTCACAGTCGATGGCCCTAGTCACCGATCCCAGTTCGGCTTTTGGTCTTTCTTCTGATTCGCTGTGTGGATTCTCCCTTGCTGCTCTCTGTGACATAACTGATGATCAGTTAGAGCAGCTCGCGGATGAGCAGTTAGCCCTCCTAGCTCAGAAATTCTCCCATGCTTACAAGAGGAGGAGGGACGGAAAGAGAGGAGGACCCGTGATTTGCTTCGAGTGTGGTGGCCCCAACCACATTCGGGCAAACTGCCCCAAGCTGGGGAAGGGCAAAGGTGACCACGGCGGTTCGGGCAAGAACGACTACATCGACAAGAACCACAACAAGAAGCCCTCAGCTCCCGCTCAAGGCAAGAAGAAGTTCCGCGACTTTGGGAAAGCCAAGAAGCTCTTCCACCGCGTCCTCACCGCCTTCGACGACCTCGATCTCAGCGAGGTGGAGGGACGACGATGGAACGGACGAGCAAGAACCCAAGGGCGGCGACGACTTCTCCGGCATGTGCTTCATGGCCCTTGAGGGCGAAGTGAGCGATAGTGAGCTGTACTCCGACTCCGACGAGGTAGTCCCTTCCTACGACCAGCTCAATCAAGCTTTTCTTAAGCTAGGTGGATTTCATGCTAGAGCTAGGGCTAGGTGTACCGAGTTAGAGAAGGAAGTAGATAGACTATCACGGGAGATTACTTCACTTACATCTGCTCCCTCCCGTGATGATTGTGATACATGCTCTGCTCTGTTGGGTGATATGGAGAAATTAAGGACCATCCATGTGTCGACCCAGGAGAGAGGGAAGGTGGGATGAGGAGATGGCAACACGTGGCCAGGGGAAGATCCAGCGGCCGGGAGAGGAGAGAGGGAGAAGGGGTGTGGGCCAAGGACGACATGGCTCAATCTGGGCTGGCCACTTGTCGGCTCAGGATGGAGAGAAAATTTTATTTTCTTTTTTGGATTTTCAGAAAAGAACAGAAAAGAAATTAAAGCTGAGAAAAATATGAAATAAATTACAAAAATTCCAGAAAAATTCATAGAAGTTCCTGGAAATGTTTTGGACTTAATAAAAATATTTCCAACTTAAGTTGGTATTATATTTTTATACTTGAAATACTTTTTAATTTCAAAATAGATTTTTAAACTCCAGAAAACTCAGAAAATCCAAATAAACGCCAATTGACTCCAAATAATTAATTTGACATAGGTTTTTACAGAAAATCAAAATATCCTTTACTTAATAATATCTTTAGGTTTTTACTTAAAATACTTTTCAAATCCAGCCTTTTTAAAAACAGAAATTCAGGGTAAATCCTAAATTAAAATTCAGGCACCAAAACACGTACTTTTAATTTAAACCAAATTAGTTTAATTTAATAATAATTTTTTTCACTCCAAAAATTGAAATAAACCGCTGGGCTGTTACATTCGGTGAGAGCATGCAAATGCGGGACATGGAAAACAAGGGGTAGTTCGGGGTTTTATACCCAGACCTCAAGAAGTCCACGACAGGCATGGATGTCGAGTCCAGGGCAGAGATGTGCGACGCTTAGACATGTTCGGCTCGAACATGACGGCGACCGAATAGGAACAATGAACAGTGTGGACACTGTCTGATGAGTGACATGCGGCTCATCTGGCAGATGAGAACGGTGCAAAACGGCGACTGTTGGACCAGCGGCGCGGTGGCCCGGATGTCGGGACCCTGGATTTTCCGAACGTGGACCCTCTGTATATTACAGCACTAGTCCCAGATCAAAGCTAGTGCACACAGTCAAACAGAAATGATTACATAACCATCAACGCTTTATTACAATAATAGAGAGTACTGACCGAAAGGTCTCATTATTACAAAGGAGGTTTCAAGACCTCACACACACATGAAACACAGCGGAAGCATAAATAAATCCAGTGAAGACCCATCAATACGCCACAGGCAATTGACTGGGGAAGCGCGACCTAGAACTCCGGGAATCCTTCGTCGTATCCGCAAGCGAAGTAGTCGTAGTCTCCCTCTTGAGCTTCATATTCTTCTGAGTTTATTTTAAGTGCAGCATGTGAGTACAAAAAGTACTCCACAAGTCTTGGAAAAAATGCAATAGATGCAAGGCTTAACAAAGGAGGGTTATATGGTTCTTTTGCACAAAGCAATATTTTATTTCAATTACTACTAAATATTTTCGAAGGCATCATTTTAGCCAATTAATTGTTTTAACTGAAACTAATAAGCATTTTATAGTGAAGGTTATATCCACCAACACTAGTTAACCAACTCTAACCGATAAAGTTTAAAACTGCGGGTTACATCCACCCACACTGGCTTCAACAGCCAGGACAACCATCCGAGAGTTTCCTCCACTCTCGGAACACAAAACTTTGTTTTTAGAATGAAAACCAAAGATCTATTATGTGAATGCATTCCTTGCCCGCCCTTGACCGTGGGCATGGCTATTCAAATAGTTTGACACTCTGCATAGATTGTGCAACTTTACCCCCCAAGAGATAGATTATCTTTAACAGTCACCACGCTTCCTTTGGCATGAGATACAGATAAAATATCACAAAGCCTTTTTCTCACTCTAGTCTAGCTAGACACCACCCATTGAGATTTCTCCGCAGAAGGGTTAAATCCACCCAGTCCGAAGCCCCCTCTTGCGCCATATGAGTACAGTAAATCCCTGTCCCTCACTGTGAATAACCAGTAAATCCCTGGCACCCACTTTCCATTGGTGGCACCTAAACTAAACTATCATGATTTAATCAGCTAGGTCGTACCCATATAGACTCGGGGTTGTACGGTAGTGCTCAGTCTAGACAATCACAAGCGTCGGTCCTTAATCGACTAGGGCGGAACATACACTTTACAAGATCTCGTGCTTGCCGCACCAATCCAAACCAACCATCCGCCCCAGTCTAAACCAACTTTCACATTTTATTTATTTTTAAAAGAACAGCGGCAACACCAATCGCCACTTATTTCTAAACACAAAGATTGTTGCAATGAAACATAATTTCCCATTTCAAGATTATATAAGAATTAAATAGCATGACTAAGCATTATACTACTGTTCTAATATTACCAAAGAATTATGTAATTCTCATTATTGAGACAAAGGTGATACTAGGGTTACAAGGGTACATGGCATTCAAGTTCAATTGAGGGCATAACAAGGTTGGATTAACTAGTACCTTAAAACCAAATATGGAGTTCTATGTAAATAACGATGCACATAAATTTCAAATAATTAAAACATTTCACAAACATAGGTTCAAAATGATCAAAGGAGACTTACCTTCTTGTGCACTTGTTGGTCCCTCTTGCTGCGGTTCGACAAATTCTTCGGCGACGTCGGATTCTACGCGCAAAAGACCAACGAACAAAGCAAATAAATACATGAAAAATTCAAAAATTCGAAAAGAGGGTATATTTGGATAGCTTATGAATTTAGAAAAATTTAGAAATTTGAACGGCTCAATTTGGAGTTAAAATGAGTAAGTTATGCTTATTTAAATATCTCAGTTCAAATAAATCCAAAAATTGCTAAATTTCTGACAGATGGGGCCCACTGCAGAATTTACATGTTAATATTTTCTTTTATTGCTTATTCTCTGTGTTTATGGCCAGTAGGGCCCACATGTCAGTGAGCCTATTGCTCAGCCACTGACAAGTGGGACCCCTCTGTCAGTGGTGCTATTGGCCACTGACAGGTGGGACCCTAGAGGCTCTGGTCCCACATGCCAGTACAAGCACTGACAGGCGGGGCCTAGATGTCAGCCAGCCCACAGACCGACAGCGGATGACGAGTGGGGCCCAGCTATCAGAACGGAAAATAATAGAAATGGTTCAACCTCGGCGTGCGGAGCCGGGGCTCGAACGCGCGCCGAGGGAGCCAGAGGGGAAGAGATAGCGCTAGTAACCGTCTGAGCTCTCGGTGTTTTTTACCCATAAAGGGTAAGTATACATTTTGAGGTATCTGCCGGAGGAGGCCGGGCGGAAGACGGGGACGGCGGTGCCGGTGGCACGGGGTGGCCGAAGGGGTTCGGGTGCTCCGGTGTGGCGGCGTTCCGGCGGTGGGGAGGCTTGGCCGAGGGGCTGAGGGTGGTCGCCGGCGCACGGGGAAGACGTTGGAGGTGGCGGCGAGGCGAGGTGTTGCCCGAGGCGGCGGCGATTCCTCGCCGGACTTGATGGCGGGGGCGGCGAGCAAGGCACACGGCGCGAGGGCGAGGAGGGGCTCGGGGGAAGCGGGCGAGGGCGGAGGGAGGAGGTGCGGTGAGAGGGGAGGCCGAGGGGGCTTTTTATAGGGGCTAGGGAGGGGGCAATCGGCGAGGATACGGTGGAGAGAGTAAGGAAAGAGGGGGCAGAGGAGGAAGGAGAGCGCGGAAATTTGGGGATTTGTCCCAGAGGTGCACGCGGTTCCCAAATCGAGAGGAGGCGGCGAGGAAGGGGCCGGATTCGGCGCGGATTCGGTCAACTGGAGCAAAGAAGGAAAGGGGAGAGAAAGGAAAGAGGCGACACGGCGGGGAAGAAGGGCCTGGCCAGCGGGCCCGGGCGGCAGCAGGAGCGGGGCGCGGGTGGCTGACGGGCGGGGCCCGCGGGGCATTGAGAGGAGAGAGAGAGCGGGGTGCGAACGGCGGGATGGGCCGGCGCGGGTGGCGTGGCGCGCATCGGGCCAGCCAAGTGGCGGCCCGAGAGGAGGGGAAGGCGGGGTGAAGCGGGTGAGGCGGCCGGTATCTGGCCGTCCACGTGGCGGCCAGAGGGTAGAGGAGGAGATTTAAATTTTTATTTCTGTTTTTAAGATTTCCAGAAATGCACAGTTAATTAATTAAGCCTCAGAAAAATATGAAAATACTTCCAAAAATTCCAGGACAATTCACAGAAGCTCCTGGTGACATTTTGGACTTAATAAAATTATTTCCAACTAATGTTGGTATTTAATTTTTAAACTTAAAATACTTTTTAAATTTTAAAAAATAGGTTTTAAATTCCAGAAAACTCAGAAGCCCAAATAAAAGCCAATAAATCCAAATGAAATTCAAGTACTTTAAAATAATTAATTTGAAATTAAATTTTGCAGGAAGAGGATTTTTGGGATGTTACACCGGATCGGCGAAACGTGGCAACCATCTGGCAGATAGACGCGGCCCTGGATGACTAACACCTGGTGTGGAGGAACGATGCGGCTAGGCTAGCAGAAAGAAATGGGCTAGAGGGGGTTGGGTTTTGGCCCATCAGCTTTTAGGATTCTCAATGAATTTTCTATTTTCAGAAATTAAAGGAAAATCAATTGAGCTCTAAAAAATAGTATATAAACTTGGAAAAATTACATAAAATTAAACAAATTCCTTAAATACAAGGAACCCAAATAAAATAATTTGAACAATAATTGAAGTTTAATTTTGTCACATTAAATTCTTTTACTAAATAAAAATTTAATTTAAGCTTTAATTAATTTCAGAAAAATCCAAATGGTGAATTTTATTTTAAAAACTTCAAAGGAACTGTGAAAAACAGGATGTTACAATTAGTAGGTAAACGCACCAAGCAAACCTTAACATTCCAAAGTTTTAAGCTAAACAAGAGTGTATTTCCTGTTTGAGCAGCTGTATGATGGTTGGGCATTGTTTAATTTCAGCATCCTACATGCCACATTTATGTCCTCAGAAGTTGTAACACATTCTGTAAGTAGGAGAATCAGAGATCTGAGGTCCTCCTCTCAGTGGTTTTACCATATCTTATCCAATCATCATCCTTTTGCTCCTAAGCCACGGATTCATTTGTCAGTCATCTGTCCTGTGGGGTTCCCTATTATTTCATCAAGTGCACACCCAGCACAAGGCACCGACCATTGTAAAGCAAGTTTGATGATTCTTATTCACACAATGCTGTACTTATTCATGAATTATGACATACGATACTTAGAGGATAGGGAAAGTAGGAGAGGGATGATTTCCCCCCTTTTTTGCAGCTTTTTTCCCTCTGGCTATCACATATCATTGCAGGCTGATGTGTTGTGTATCTTCTTGCTATTTTTCAGTCAACAAGAAATTCCATTCAGATAGATAGATTTTAGGTTGTGATGACTGTATCCAACTTGTACAAAAAAGACAAAACAAAAAAAAACAAAAAAAAGATGGAAAATCAATGGTCATGCCTTTGCTTGATATGGATGTGACATCACAAAGTTCCAAATAAATATTTTAGCAAGAATTTGTTCCTGAAGGATTAAAAATATGAATATATATATATATATATATATATATATATATATATATAATAGAAACATTTATTCTCCATCGATAAGATATGTATTCCAAGTTGGATGAAAAATGTGAGCAACTTGTGCAGTGTTCAGGATAATGAGCACTTTGAAGGGTGTCACGTGGGAGATTCGTATGACAATGGCATGTGCAGCTTTTGCTGATGTGGTTGTTATGAAGCTGTAGATGTACTCCGTACACTCAGGTGCAAAATCTACTAGCTCTTCTTGGCGTGATAACTACAGAATCATTCTTTCCTTGCTGCAAAATCTTTCTTAATAGAACCTCCAAATTAATGTAAAGTCTATAGGGTGGATCGGGACCACGGCTTGTCTACGGTAGCTCTGCGGTCTTAGTTAGAAACAAGTAGTTTAGCTATAGAACAGATATTGGCTTGAGGATCAACACAAGACACATAGACAAGAATATAACTGAAAAGTAAAGCATATTGGCAAGATTTTCGCACAGAATTTTGTTCTCTGAATGCCAATTCTTTTTAGGATTGCATAGCTGAAGCATATTCAATATGTTTTTTCAGAACACGGGGAATAGGTAGTACATAATGACTACAATTCTAAAGGTGGGATATTTGGTGATCATTTGGGCTTATTTTTGGTGGCTTATGGCTGAAAAGCACTGTAGCTGGTTGAAAAAAACACTATAGCTGACAGAGGCTTATTTAGCATAATTAAATTTAAAAAAATTAAAAAATATAAAAAATATGTTAGCCCATTACATATAATACAAACAAGTACGGGAAAAAAGAACCGGCAAAAAAGCTCAACAAAAAACCAAATGTTCAAAAAAAGACGAAATTTATGAATAGTGAAAAATAAGCCGGAAGCTATAAGCTGAAGCCCAACCGATCACCCCTGGTTCGCCTGGGGAGCTAGGCTTATTGCAGTTGGAGCAAGTAGGCTTGGCTTTGTTTTGGGTATGCTTCGGTACACCTCTTTTAAAAAAAAGTTTACGAATCTTAAAGCAAATTAATTAATATTACTATATTAGGCAGGGGCTAATATGCATAACCTAAAAATAAAGTAAATCAAAGATTTGTCCCTTCCTAATATAGAAGTCTATCTATGTAATTGTTAGACCATATGGTAGTCGTGCATTTAGTAATGATGAATAATTGATTTTTGGGATTCATTGAAATTTGCGTTTGAGAAAGTTTCGGTCCAGATCGAGTTGTTTTGGATAGGTCCAAGTAGTTTTTGATTGCTCCGAGTGGTTTCAATCGGGTCCGAGTGTTTTGGTCTACTTCAAGTAGTTTCATATTAGTCCAATCGGGTCCGAGTGGCATCGGATGGCTGTCGAGTGCCATCGGAGGATCGGACAACTTTCGAGTGGTAGCGGAGTATCGGACAGTGTTTGAGTAGCATCGGAGGATCAAACAGCTTTGTGCTGAGTGGTCCAAACGGCTTTGTCTGATCAGTAGACTTCGACCATGTCCGATCACGATCACGTCTGGCTTCAACCATGGCAGGTAATCATAGATTTCGACCTCGAACAGTAAACCGGTTGTAAGCAACATTTAATCGATTATAAGCGACAATGAACCGGTCTTAGCTACAGTGAACCAGTTGTAGGTCGTAAGGTCATATGCTATAATACTTTTTCATGGTCGTAGCTACAGTACCTGGTCAATACTCCATAGTCGTGGGCTTTACTGGTCAATACTCGATGGTTGACAACTTTGTGATCCTTACTCACAGACTTTGCAGTCTGCTGCCTTTTTCGATCGGTTGTTGTAGACCTCACGATCGATAGTCTTAGACTTTTATGATCGGTTGTCGTAGACTTTACAGTCTGTACTTGTAGACTTCATGGTCAATATGAGTGCTTTAACTCTTGCTATCTTCGAATACTCATATTAGGTCCGTGGTAGAACTGGCTGGCGGTGATTGGTGAACAGTGCTCGGAGAAACGGTACTCATAGTCAAAAGGACTCGGACTTGGTAGTGGTTGTCAGTGATACTCGAAACTTGGTGATTGATGTGGCAGTGATTGGTTGGTACTTGTAATCTTAGCGATCAGTACTTGGTAGTCAGTACTCGATGGTTCTAACAGGTAGCAATGCTTGTTTTGCCCAAGTGTTTTGAGTGAAGCGATGATAATTCTCAAGTACTTGTTGTTTTCGAGTACTCGTTGAGCTAGCGGTCTTATTGAGTGATTCAAGGCTAAATCTCTACTACTTAAAAATATGAGTTGGTGGTCGTACGTTCGTTCCCCGCCTCCTTCCTTTCTTCTTCCTCCCCTTTCCTTTCTTTCGCCGGCGACCGAAGCCCGCCAAATCCTCGGCCTTCCCTCCCCGCCTGTCTCTTGCTTTGGAAACCTAGCGCGTCGCCGTGGCCGAATCCCCCACTCCCCGCATTTCTTTCCTTCCTCACCCCTCCCCTTTCCTTTCTCCTCCCCTTCTGATTTTCCCCTGCTACAATCACAACGAGCAATTGCCGCTCAATGGTTCACCTCGAGGCTATAAACAGGAGCCGCTTGGCACCGCCTACTCTCACCTCACCTCAGCCCTCCTCCAATTCCTTCTTCGTGCTGTGTTCCTTGTCTGCTGACCCTTGGACGAACTCCGACGAGCAATTTGGTCCGCCTCAGTCATCCTCGTGCCCCGTCGCCAACTCCACCAGCCTCACCGCAACTTCGTCGAGCTTTTCCATCCCTCGGTCATGCCTTTTCACCGTTAGAACCCCCTCTGTTGGTGATATGCCCTAGAGGCAACATGGCGATGTTGAATATATCACATACTATGTTTATGATACATTGCTTTGTTCCTTGAAATAGACATTATCATTATTCATCAATGAGTATGTGACTTATTCATGAGACTCTTAATGCCAAAATGTTGCTATTTCTAAATGATCCCTGATCATATATCATATGAGGAACATATATGATTCAAAGATCAGCATATGTATT
The DNA here is from genome assembly GCA_017311315.1 of Dendrocalamus latiflorus. Lineage (NCBI taxonomy): Eukaryota > Viridiplantae > Streptophyta > Magnoliopsida > Poales > Poaceae > Dendrocalamus > Dendrocalamus latiflorus. The sequence continues at coordinate 19,220,532 of CM029660.1, forward strand.
GATTGATGATCATGTCTCATGGATCATGGTATGGAGATACCAAATCAATAATATGGACATGTGTTAGTGAACATATGTTGGATAGACCCGCCATGAGACACTGCAGAGATTCCATGTGTCATTAGTTGGTCTCAAGTAGTGTTTATGTAGAATCGTTAGACTTGAGATCATCATGGTTCCCAACATGCGTAGTAGCCTATTTTGGGACTACTAACCACTACTCCGTAACTGGGTAGTCATAAAAGTAGTCTTCGGGTTTGCTATGAAACATGTAGTGGGATGTGAATGATCAAGATAGAATTTGCCCCTCCTTATGGGAGAGATATCTCTGGGCCCCTCGATGTAATGGATTATGAAAGTGCATGGCCATGCCAATGTGATTGAGGAGTCAATCACAAGTTTATAATCCATCACGGAATCGAGAGAGTGATTGAGCCATTAAGAGGATGACACAGGTCTCGCCTTGAGCTTAATCTATATCGTGAGGCAAAAGGATTCGTACATGAGAACATTACAGGTTCAGCCGATATGATCTTTACGTATACTTTGGGGTTAATATGTCTTGCTAGAGGCCGCTATTAACAGGGTGACCGGAAAGGTGTTTCCGGGTCGCGACCAAGTATACGTGAACCTACAGGGTCGCACACTTAACGGGTTGGAACACTAATTCGAATGTGATTCGGATGTGGGCTCAATTCGGATAGAGATCCGGATAGACTCCTATTGGGCCTCGGTCCACGAGGCCCAAGTGAGGAGGTCTATATATTTGGAGGCGGGGGGGCTGAGGGATGCACGCATATGTTCCTCCCGAACAAAACCCTAGCCGCCACCTCCCGAGCCAAACCCTAGCCGCTCGCGAGTGCTGGTACACTCGCGATCGGAGTTCCAGCCCCGGACGTGTGGATACCGGTGGAGGCGCTGCTCGTTGCGGCGTTGATCGGCATCAACAAACTACAGATTGGATCTGCTCGTGGTGTGGTTGATCGCGTGGAGGAGACGATCTGTTCGGGACGATCGGCTACTTCCACTACTACCTCGACGCGCGTGGTTGGATCGGCTTCTCCAACTCTTCTTCCGCTGCGCTGCGCGTCTAGTGGTAACGATCTATGATCCCGTCTTAGCATGATGTCCTGGTGTGCGCGGTAGAAATTTTTTATTTTCTGCTATCGTAGCCTACGCGCGTTCCTTCAGTGGTATCAGAGCCATCTTGCTTAGTTTGCGATCTGGATCAGCGCATATGATGATATGCGGTTGTAGTAGATTGGATCTATTACAGTCTAGATCAGTCGGTTCATGTGATGAATCGATGGTAGCACGGGTTGATGAGATCAATCGGTGAATAGGGGTTGGATGAGGCGCAGATTGTATCACTACTAGTGCCCTAGAGATTGTCTCGGATCGGCATAAGGTGGTTATGTCGAATACTAGTAGGATACGAATCTGATAGCCTCGGGCCAGTGGGAATACTAGTGCCCTAGAGATTGTCTCGGATCGGCATAAGGTGGTTATGCCGAATACTAGTAGGTTACGGATCTGATGGCCTCGGCCCAGTGGAAAAACTAGCATCCTAGAGAATGTCTCGGATCGGCATAAGGTGGTTGTGCCGAATAGTTTTTCCATTGCGATTTCATAGATTGGATCTGTAAATTTCGTAGGGTGTTCAGGGCGCTGCCCTGAAACCCGCGGGGGGCGGCCCCCCCTCGACCCCCCGCCCGCTGACCGGCCAGCGGGACCGCCGTGCGTACCCGCCTTGTATAGCGTCTTGGGTTCACATCGTTAGGTAGAATACGATTCTACGTCTAACTTGTTTTTGCAGAGAATGACGTGAATAGTATGGCCCTATATCTTATTGGAATGTATGAGATGTATGTGATGCATGTAACATTCGTTCATGGCCTGCGTGTCATGATTATTTCAGCTATTGTTAGCTGTCTATATTGTATTTAACGACCTGCGTGTCGACCTTAATGCTTGAATCTATCTTTGTAATCTTCAATTTCTAGCTATTATAGGTAGTAGCCTAGTTTTGAGGTTACAAGCTTTCAAGCATGGTGGCCTAAAGGAGTGATGTGGAGGATGGAGATCGTCTACACCTACATGGAGATGGAGATCACCATTTGTTTGGGCCATACTACTTCACAGTTAAATGTGTTTATCTGTGATATTATCTATCTTATTCTTATGCAATGTTTTTGTCATATGTTGCTTTGGATAGAATCCCTCATAAAATTAGGTGTTCATGCCCTTCCATATGTTGCACCAAAAGATAATGATCACCGCATGGTAGGTCTACCAAAGTAGAGTGCCGTCGGTTATCATCATTATTTGGGGTAGATGTCGGACATCTACATGCGGAAGCATTTGGTTTACTTAACAAGGTTATCAAAACAGTTTTGGACCTTGGGGCATAGATTGGGGCCGGGGCATGTTGATGTCACCCAACAAGCAAGAGTCACATAGGGATGTGATTAGCAAGGTGTTGCTTACCCATGTCACTAGTTTTCTAGCCGTGATGCCAAAGCTCACTAGGAATTAGTGAAATGAGGTTCTTGACCCACTATGTAACTTAGAGGGAGTTTTGTTGCAAAACACATAGTGGGAGTCTTTTGTTAAATTGTTTAATAAAAGATGAACATAAACATAGTGCTAAACTTTGCATATTCTTTGTTGTAGATCATGTCAACTAATGCCGCATCCAGTTCTTTTAATTTGCGATCTATTCTTGAGAAAGAAAAACTCAATGGAACGAACTTTATGGATTGGTATCGCAACTTGAGAATTGTTCTCAAGCAAGAGCGCAAGGAGTATGTCCTTGAGTCTCATTATCCTGATGACTTGCCTGATAATGCTACTGCGGCTGCACGGAGAGCTTATGAGAAGCAAACGAATGATTACCTTGATGTGAGCTGTCTCATGCTTGCCACAATGTCCTCTGAGCTTCAGAAGCAATATGAGAACACAGATGCCTACAATATCATTGTGGGGTTGCGTGGTATGTTTGAGAACCAAGCAAGGGCTGAGAGGTTCAACACTTCAAAGTCCTTGTTTGCGTGCAGGCTTGCAGAAGGGAATCCCGTCAGCCCTCATGTGATTAAGATGATTGGCTACATTGAGAGTCTGGAAAAGCTTGGTTTTCCCCTTAGCCAAGAGTTGGCTACTGATGTGATTCTCCAGTCGCTCCCCCCGAGCTTTGAGCCATTCATACTGAACTATCACATGAACAACATGGACAAGACCTTGGCAGAGTTGCATGGGATGCTAAAAGCTGCCGAGGAAAGCATTAAGAAAAGCAGCAATCATGTGATGATGATGCAGAAAGGCAAGGGCAAGCCCAATGTCAAGAAAGGCGCGGTCAAAAGAAAGTTAGCTCCCGATGAGATCGCGAGCAGTTCTAAGGCCAAGCAAGTCAAGAAGGGCGCTGCTCCTAATGCAGATTGTTACTACTGTAAGCAATCAGGTCATTGGAAAAGGAACTGCCCAAAGTACTTGGAGGATCTTGAGAAGAAGAAGGGAAGTACGACTTCCTCTCCAGGTATAAATGTTATAGAGATCAATCTTGCTACTTCATCCACTGATTCTTGGGTATTTGATACCGGATCGGTTGCTCACCTTTGCAAATCGTTGCAGGGGCTAAGAAGAAGTAGAAGTTTGAGGAGGAGCGAAGTGGATCTTCGCGTTGGCAATGGAGCAAAAGTTGCTGCGGTCGCTGTTGGCACCATGCCATTGTCTTTACCTTCAGGATTAGTTTTGGAATTGAATAATTGTTATTGTGTTCCATCTCTTTCCAAGAACATTATTTCTGCTTCATGTTTGCAAGCAGAAGGTTATGACTTTAGATCTTTGAACAATGGTTGTTCTCTTTATTTCAAAGATATGTTCTATTGTCATACTCCATTGGTGAATGGGTTATATGTTCTTACTCTTGAAGAGTCACCGGTCTATAACATTAATGCAAAGAGGCAACGTTCGAATGATTTGAATCCCACGTTTATTTGGCACTGTCGCTTAGGTCACATAAATGAGAAACGCATGGAGAAGCTCCATAGAGATGGTATTCTGCACTCATTTGATTTTGAATCATTTGAGACATGCGAATCTTGTTTACTTGGCAAGATGACAAAGGCACCTTTCACCGGTCAAGGTGAACGGGCAAGTGACTTATTGGCACTCGTACATTCTGATGTATGTGGACCAATGAGCTCAACAGCCAGAGGTGGTTTTCAGTACTTCATAACTTTTACTGATGATTTTAGTAGATATGGGTATATCTACCTGATGAAGCATAAGTCCGAATCCTTTGAAAAGTTCAAAGAATTCCAAAATGAAGTGCAAAATCATTTAGGCAAGACAATCAAGTTTCTACGATCTGATCGTGGAGGCGAGTATTTGAGCCATGAGTTTGGCAATCATCTGAAGGATTGTGGAATTGTTCCACAATTGACTCCGCCAGGAACACCTCAATGGAATGGGGTATCTGAACGGAGAAATCGCACCTTATTAGATATGGTGCGCTCCATGATGAGCCAAAGTGATCTTCCGTTGTCTTTTTGGGGGTACGCTCTTGAAACAGCCGCTTTCACACTAAACAGGGTTCCATCAAAATCAGTAGAAAAGACACCATATGAGATGTGGACAGGACAACGTCCTAGCTTGTCTTTTCTTAAGATTTGGGGATGTGAGGCTTATGTAAAACGTTTACAATCTGATAAGCTCAGTCCTAAATCTGATAAATGCTTCTTTATCGGGTATCCTAAGGAAACAAAAGGATATTACTTCTATAATCAAGGAGAAGGCAAAGTGTTTGTCGCCCGGCATGGTGTCTTCTTAGAGAAAGAGTTTCTCTCAAGAAGGGATAGTGGGAGCATGGTGCAACTTGAAGAAATTCGGGAAACACCTGAAAACGTTTCAGCTCCTACAGAACCACAACAGGATGAACAAACTGTTGAAGAACCTGTTGTGGACACACCGGCACCACGTAGGTCAGAGAGGTCACGTCGTGCACCTGAAAGGTACATGTTCTTGACTACTCAACAACGGGACATATTGTTGTTAGACAACGATGAGCCTAAGACCTATGAAGAAGCGATGGTGGGACCAGACTCTGAGAAATGGCTTGAAGCCATGAGATCCGAAATTGAATCCATGCACAGTAATCATGTTTGGAACTTGGTTGATCCACCTGATGGTGTTAAAACCATTGAGTGCAAATGGATTTTCAAGAAAAAGATAGACATAGATGGAAATGTTCACATCTATAAAGCGCGATTGGTGGCCAAAGGTTTCAAACAAATTCAAGGTGTTGATTATGATGAAACTTTTTCGCCCGTCGCAATGATAAAGTCTATTCGGATCATTCTAGCGATTGCTGCATATTTCGACTATGAAATATGGCAAATGGATGTCAAAACAGCTTTCCTTAATGGAAATCTGAGTGAGGATGTGTACATGACACAGCCCACGGGTTTTGTCGATCCGCAATCAGCTGGAAAGATATGCAAGCTGCAAAGATCCATTTATGGATTAAAGCAGGCATCTCGGAGTTGGAACATTCGTTTTGATGAAGTAATCAAAGGGTTTGGTTTCATCAAGAACGAAGAAGAGCCTTGTGTTTACAAAAAGGCTAGTGGGAGCGCACTCGTGTTTCTGGTCTTATATGTGGATGACATATTACTGATCGGAAATGACATTCCTATGCTCGAATCTGTTAAGTCTTCATTGAAAAATAGTTTCTCTATGAAAGACTTAGGAGAGGCGGCATATATTCTGGGCATCAAGATCTATAGGGATAGATCAAGAAGGCTAATTGGATTAAGCCAAGATACGTACATTGACAAGGTGTTGAAAAGGTTCAACATGCAGGATTCCAAGAAAGGCTTCCTACCTATGTCACATGGTATACATCTTAGCAAGCGTCAGTGTCCTAGTACACCTGATGAGCGGGATAAAATGAATGCGATTCCATATGCTTCGGCTATGGGATCCATTATGTATGCCATGCTTTGTACACGTCCAGATGTCTCGTATGCTTTAAGTGCTACAAGTAGATACCAGTCAGATCCAGGTGAAAGTCACTGGATTGCCGTAAAGAACATCTTGAAGTACTTGAGAAGAACTAAAGATGTGTTCCTCGTCTATGGGGGTGAGGAAGAGCTCGTTGTAAATGGTTACACCGATGCTAGCTTCCAAACTGACAAAGATGATTTTAGATCGCAATCTGGATTTGTGTTCTGCCTGAATGGCGGTGCGGTGAGCTGGAAGAGTTCCAAGCAGGAGACGGTTGCTGATTCTACAACAGAGGCCGAGTACATAGCAGCTTCTGAAGCTGCTAAAGAGGCTGTTTGGATCAAGAAATTTGTTTCTGAGCTTGGTGTGGTGGCTAGTGCCTCCAGCCCAATGGACCTCTACTGTGACAATAGTGGGGCCATTGCGCAAGCCAAGGAGCCTAGATCGCACCAGAAGTCCAAGCACATTCTACGGCGATTTCATCTCATCCGCGAGATTGTGGAGAGAGGCGATGTGAAGATATGCAAAGTACAAACGGATTTGAACATTGCAGATCCGTTGACAAAGCCGCTTCCCCAGCCAAAGCATGAGGCTCACACTAGGGCAATGGGTATTAGATACCTACATGGTTGACTCTAGTGCAAGTGGGAGACTGTTGGTGATATGCCCTAGAGGCAACATGGCGATGTTGAATATATCACATACTATGTTTATGATACATTGCTTTGTTCCTTGAAATAGACATTATCATTATTCATCAATGAGTATGTGACTTATTCATGAGACTCTTAATGCCAAAATGTTGCTATTTCTAAATGATCCCTGATCATATATCATATGAGGAACATATATGATTCAAAGATCAGCATATGTATTGATTGATGATCATGTCTCATGGATCATGGTATGGAGATACCAAATCAATAATATGGACATGTGTTAGTGAACATATGTTGGATAGACCCGCCATGAGACACTGCAGAGATTCCATGTGTCATTAGTTGGTCTCAAGTAGTGTTTATGTAGAATCGTTAGACTTGAGATCATCATGGTTCCCAACATGCGTAGTAGCCTATTTTGGGACTACTAACCACTACTCCGTAACTGGGTAGTCATAAAAGTAGTCTTCGGGTTTGCTATGAAACATGTAGTGGGATGTGAATGATCAAGATAGAATTTGCCCCTCCTTATGGGAGAGATATCTCTGGGCCCCTCGATGTAATGGATTATGAAAGTGCATGGCCATGCCAATGTGATTGAGGAGTCAATCACAAGTTTATAATCCATCACGGAATCGAGAGAGTGATTGAGCCATTAAGAGGATGACACAGGTCTCGCCTTGAGCTTAATCTATATCGTGAGGCAAAAGGATTCGTACATGAGAACATTACAGGTTCAGCCGATATGATCTTTACGTATACTTTGGGGTTAATATGTCTTGCTAGAGGCCGCTATTAACAGGGTGACCGGAAAGGTGTTTCCGGGTCGCGACCAAGTATACGTGAACCTACAGGGTCGCACACTTAACGGGTTGGAACACTAATTCGAATGTGATTCGGATGTGGGCTCAATTCGGATAGAGATCCGGATAGACTCCTATTGGGCCTCGGTCCACGAGGCCCAAGTGAGGAGGTCTATATATTTGGAGGCGGGGGGGCTGAGGGATGCACGCATATGTTCCTCCCGAACAAAACCCTAGCCGCCACCTCCCGAGCCAAACCCTAGCCGCTCGCGAGTGCTGGTACACTCGCGATCGGAGTTCCAGCCCCGGACGTGTGGATACCGGTGGAGGCGCTGCTCGTTGCGGCGTTGATCGGCATCAACAAACTACAGATTGGATCTGCTCGTGGTGTGGTTGATCGCGTGGAGGAGACGATCTGTTCGGGACGATCGGCTACTTCCACTACTACCTCGACGCGCGTGGTTGGATCGGCTTCTCCAACTCTTCTTCCGCTGCGCTGCGCGTCTAGTGGTAACGATCTATGATCCCGTCTTAGCATGATGTCCTGGTGTGCGCGGTAGAAATTTTTTATTTTCTGCTATCGTAGCCTACGCGCGTTCCTTCACCCTCGCCATCACCTCCCCAGCTGCACTGCCACCAAGTCTCGCCGTCGGCCCTTGTCATCAACGCCTGAGCCCCACATGAGGTATAACCAAGACTTCCATGATCTCTTCTCCATACTCCATGATTCACCAGCCGCCGCTACTCACTGGAACACCAGCGATCATCGGTCCCCGTGCACGGCGACTGACTGATGAGCCACATCAAACGGCCAGGCCCATGTGGCTGCCATGTGATAGCACATGGAGTGCCACCTAATGGCATGGGTACCACGTAGGCACCACGCCACGCCAGAGAGCCCCGTCAAACCGCGCGCGCACACGTGGCATTCACGTGGCAGACACATGCCCACGCCATGTCAGCATGTTTAGCCTAGTCCCTCGCCACATCAGTGCCATATCACCCCCACCACCTTAGCATACCTTCGGTCCATGGACTCAATCCACGATAGACGAGGCCCACATGGCAGCCACTGTCCGAAGAATCCACCCAAGGCTAACGTCAACATGACATCATAAACCCGAATTTCCTATAGAAAAATAAGTCAGCCAAAAAGAAAAATAATTTCAAAATTTCAGTTTATTCTTTTTCTCTGATTTGAAACTTCCAAAAGCATGTTCTCCTTCGTCCAAACTCCGATTGAGTCCATTAAAATTCATAAATTCATCAAAAATTCCAATATATTAATTTATGCCCTCCTTGTTAATATTTGGAGTTTATTGAATTTATTTAGATTTTATTTGAGTTTATTTGGGTAATTTTTCATGTGTAGACTGCGACGATTCGGGAGAGTACTACTTCGACGATTTGCACCCAACTGAAGAGCAAGGAAAGTCACACACCTTGATCATGTTGATCCTAGTTTTTGAAATAAAATTATGTTGTTTTAAATTATATTGCATGCTTAGTTTTATTCAATGTATTTCAATTCCAGTTTTAAATTTAGTTAATGCCTATTTGTTATTACCTCCTTTGACATTGAATTCCCTGATACCTTGTCACTCTAGAATAAAACTCTAGTTGGTACACTAGTATCACCAAAGAATTTTTGTAGCAAATGCTTATACATGCATAGTTATACCTTTAGGTTGGGATAACCTTTTCACACAAAATGATGAGTTTTTCAAATGTATTCTTGACCTCGGTGAGTCAAGAAGGATTATAAAATATTTTAAAATAAAATATAAAATATGGTTTAGACTTATGCTAATGGTTAGGTGGTGGGTGTAGGTATGCACCGTTGTTCGGTGACACAGTGTTGATTGTCAGGCACAAGGGGTATGTGGTTGAGCCTAAGTCAAATTAAGGACCGGTCTATGAGCTATTGTTGCAAAGCCCTTTCTGTACTACTACAAGGCTGGTATGGGACAGTCCTGGCTGACTAATTTGCAGGTCCCAACCTAAGTCTCATCGTATGTCAAAAGTGAGCGTGGCGTAGGCCATAAGAAGTCTCACTCGGCTCAAAAGGGGGTCTCGGTCTGGTGGATTCCTTACTAGGGTGAAACCTTATGGTAGCCTGGTTAGGTTGAAGGCTTTGCATTGTAGAGGCCTTGTCATGATTTCCTCGCCGCACACCAAAGGAAGCGTGCTTATCCGGTGGTAATATGGGATGATCATGTCTTGTGGGTAAAGCTGTACAACCTCTGCAGGATGTATAATCTATCTTGGATAGACGTGCCCATGATCATGGGCATGTTGAGTAAAGTTTGTCACGGATTAGCTTTATTTTTCAAAAATATTTTTTTAAAGTTTATGGATGGATGGAATCCATGAGATTGAAAGCGTATGGATGGATGAAATCCATATGAGATCTTTTGGAAAAGATGGTCCGGGTGGGATGCCCGTGGTTAAGTAGTGTAGGGGATGGACCTGCACTAATGGTATTGATTTCATCTACAATTATTGTTTTTACTTACTGCATTAAATTCAACATTTTTAATCTATTTACTGTATTTCTTTAAATGCTGTTTTACGCACAAATAATCATATATGCCTTCCTTTGTTGCCTTTATCATTATATTGCATATCTCCGTATGACTTGCGGAGTACAACTTTGTACTCACCTTGCTATCTCCACACAGAGGAAGACAACTTCAACTACGATGAAGACCAGAACGAGTAGGCCGCATCTTACTGTCCTTTGCCTGTGGCAGGCTTTGGGCTTCTTTCGCTTCGGCATTTATCTGATTATGTTTAAATTTGGCTTATTGGCTATGGATGTAAACTTTAGCAATTATGCCCATTTTTAGTTAATAAATATCATTATGGTTGATATTTATCTTTGTTGTCCACTGTGTGCACTAGATGATACTGGACTAGTGCGATTTACACAGAGGATCCAGGGGTTGTTGCTCCAGGGTCCGACACCCAAGGACCTCGCAACCGCGCCGATGCCACCCTCCCCAAGTCGGTGATCATGCCCTCAACAGTAGAATTTCCGTCCCCTACCCTGCGAGCTAAGTACTCTTTCCCCTGTCTTCCCACTTACGATTTCATTGAAGAATTTTTGGTTTTATCTTAGGGTTAACATAGCCTAGGAAATTTTTATTGAAACATTTTTTGGTTTTATCTTAGGGTTAGCATAGGCCAGCACCTGCTTGGGTTGCAGTAGGAGAAAATTTAGTGAATTTTATGTTTCTATTAATTCTGAGTGCATAGTAGAGTTTGTCACTGTTTGCTGATAATTGCGATGAACACTTAGTGCACTTGCTATACTACAGTGAGCAGGTACGCAGATTTAGTTTGTATACAAAGATCCAAGTGCTAAGCCATGGGTGGAGCATGATATTCTTTAGTTTGAATTTTAGTGGTTTGTGAATTTGCTAGCATCTAAAATCAACTTTTGTATATATATCTGTATACAAAGCTAAGCTACATGTCTCTACAAAGAATTCGGTTACCTATAATAATTTTTGATGTGCAATGCTGTCGGGCCCCCGGATTATCAAACCCGGACCCTCTGTGTATTACAGCACTAGTCCCAGATCAAATCTAGTGCACACAGTCAAACAGAATGGAAAACATCACCATCAACGATTTATTACAATAAATAAGAGTACTGACAACAGGGTCTCATTATTACATTGGAGGTTTAAGACCTCGCACACAAGAAATAAAGTGGAAGCAAAGATAACTCGAGGACGACCCATCAATTCGCCACATGCAATTGACTGGGGAAGCGAGACCTAGTCCTCCGGGAAGAATCACTCACAGCCACAAGCGAAGCAGTAGTCGTAGTCACCTTCTTGAGCTTCAACTCCCTCTGAGATTTGTTTTTGAGTGTAGCATGTGAGTACATAAAGTACTCCGCAAGTCTTGGGAAAAACGCATAGATGCAAGGCTTGACAAAGGAAGGCCATATGGTTCTTTTGCCCAAAGCAATATTTTAAATTCAATTACTACTAATTATTTTCGAAGGCATTAGTTTAATAAAGTAAATGATTTTAACAGAACTAACAATTATTCCCTAGTGAAGGTTCCATCTACCAACACTAGATTAATCAATTTGATCAAGTTACTTACTGCGGGTTACATCCACCATCTCTGGCTCCAACCGCCAGGATACCCTTCCGAGAGTTCCCTCCACTCTCGGAATGCAAAACTTTTGATTTTAAAACAAAACCAGAAATCTACCATGTGAATGCATTCCTTACCCGCCCTTGACCGTGGGCACGGCTATTCGAATAGTTTTACACTCTGCAGAGGTTGTACAACTTTACCCACAAGAGATAAATTATCCTAAAAGTCAACACGCTTCCTTTGGCATGAGACCCAGATAAAATATCACAAAGCCTTTACCTTACTCTAATCTAGCTAGATACCACCCGCTGAGGTTTCACCGCAGAAGGGTTAAATCCGCCCAATCTGAAGCCCCCTCTTGCGCCATATGAGTACAGTAAATCCCTGTCCCTCACTATGAATAACCAGTCCATCCCTGGCACCCACTTTCCACTGGTGGAACCTAAACTAGACTATCATAAGTTAGTCAGCTAGGTCGTACCCATATAGACTTGTGGTTATACGGTTAATGCTAAGTCTGGACAAACACAAGCGTCGGTCCTTAATTGACTAGGGTGGAACATACACTTTACAAGATCTCGTGCTTCCTGCACCAAACCAAACCAACCATCCACCCTAATCTAAACCAACTTTCACATTTTAGTTTACTTTAAGAGAACAAGGGTGACTCCAATCACCACAACTTTATAAACACAAGGCTCAACAATAAATCTTAATTTCCCATTTTCAAGTGTTTCTAAAGATATTAGATAGCATGACTAAGCATTATTCTACCATTCTAATATTCACAAAGATTAATAGTAATCTCATTACTGAGACAAAGGAAGTTCTAGGGTGACAAGGTACATGGCAATCAATGTCAAATGAGGGCATAACAAAGTTGGAATAACTAATTCCTAAAGATTTGAACTAGTGATTTTATGTAAATAGCAATGCACATAATTTAAAATATTTAAAACATTTCAAAAGCATAGGTTCAAGATGATCAAAGGAGACTTGCCATCTTGCAAGGTTTCTGGGTCTTCTTGTTGCTGTGAAGAGGGATCGTCGACAACGTTGGAATCTACGCAAGAAAAGACGAAGCAAACAAAGCAAATAAATACAAACAAATATTCAAATAAAATCCAAAAATTCAACAGAGGCCATAGTTGGATAGATTATGATTTTAGATGAATTTAGAAATTTGAATGGCTGGATTTGGAGTTAAAATGAGAAAGTTATGTTCATTTGAAAATCTCAGATTTGAATAAATCTAGAAATTCCCAAATTTCTGACAGGTGGGGCCCACTGGAATATTAGATTTTAATTTCTATTTTTATTCTGAGAGACTGACAGGTGGGGCCTACTGAACAGTAACCACTGGCGGTTACTGACATGTGGGACCCACTGGATAGTGAGCCCACTGACTCAACCTCTGACACGTGGGACCCACTGGACTCCGGGCCCACTTGTCAGAGACCAGCACAGAGGGGTGGGGCCCAGGCGGCAGTGGCCAGCGCAGACCGGCGGCCGCTGATGTGTGGGGCCCACTTGTCAGCGCGAGATTTTAAAAAGAATGGCTCGACCTCAACGTGCGGAGCCGGGGGCTCGAACGCGCGCCGAGGGAGCCGGGGGGAGGGAGAGATCGCGCTGTTAACCAGATGTGCGGGGAGGCTTTGCCTACCCATAATGGGTAGGTAACCCTCTTGAGGGATACCTGCGGGAGGACCGGGCGGAGATGGTCGGAGGCGAGGTTGCCGGCGGCGAGGGAAGGTCGGAGGGGTGCGGGTGACGCGTGAAATGCAAACCCGGAGCGGAGAGGATCCGGTTGGAGGGGTTGGCGAAGCTCTGGGACGAACGGAGACGGCCGGCGACGAGGGGGTGGCGGAGCTGGCTTGGGTCCTCCGGCGCGACGGCGCTCCGGCGGCGGGGAGAGGCGGCCGAGGTGTCGGGGAGGTTCGCCCGGGCGCGAGGAAGCTCGAGGTGGCGACGGCGGGCTCCGGGGATCACCGAGGCGGCGGCGATTGCTCGCCGGAGTACTTACTGTGGGCGCACGGGGAACTCTCTGCGCGACGGCGCTCGGGGCTTAGGGAGAGAGGTGGAGCGCTCTGGGAGGTGGTGCGGCGAGAGGGGAGGCCGAAGGGGGTATTTATAGGGGTGAGGAGGGGGCATGGCGCGGCAATTCCTCGCCGGTGTGTCGGCTGGAAAAAGGAAGGGAGCGGGGAGATATGGAAGGAGGGGGGCGCGGAAGGAAAGAAGGGGAGGGGGATCGGGGATCCGGTCGCGGAGGCGGTCGGGGTTTCCAAAACCGGGGTGAGCCAGGGAAGGAAGGAGGGGTGCGGGTCGGATTCGGTCGGCCGGCGCAAAGAAGGAAAGGGGGAGAAAGAAGGAAAGCGTCTCCGCGGGGAGACGACGGATCTGACAAGCGGGGCCGGGATGGCAGCGGGAGCGGAGGCGCGTGCGGCTGACGGGCAGGGTCCGTGCGCAGCGAGAGAGAGAGAAGGGAGGGAGCGGGCGTCGCGGATGGTTGCCACGCGGCTTGGGGAAAGGATCGGGCGGCGGCGCAGTTAAGTGGAGGGCGGTGGATTGAGGCCGGGCGCGAAGACGCGGCTCATCCGAGCCGTCCACGCGTCGGGCGAGGAGGAGGGGAAGGCGGGGGCCGGCTGACGGGCCGGGCCCGCTAGACAGCGAGGGGAAGGGAGGATGCGGCCAGATCAGGCCGAGCGGCGACGTGGGCGGATCTGGGCCGTCCACGCGTCGGCCGGAGAGGATTTATTTTTATTGATTTTAATTTCAGAAAAGGCTAGAAAATTATTTAGGCCTCAGAAAAATATGAAAATACCTCCAAAAATTCCAGAAAAATTCACAGAAGCTCCTGGACATATTTTGGACTAAATAAAATTATTTCCAACTACTGTTGATATTTAATTTTCATATTTTGAATTACTTTTTAAATTCTAAAAATAGTTTTAAATTCCAGAAAATCCAGAAAGGCAAATAAAAGCCAAGTAAAATCCAATTACCTTAAAATAATTAATTTGAATTTAAATTTTTCAAAAAGCCAAATTTTGGGATGTGACAAACCTACCCCCCTTAGAAAGAATCTCGACCCCGAGATTCGGATGGACTGGGAAAAAGGTCGGGGAACTCTTCTTTTAGATCCTCTTCACGCTCCCAAGTGCTTCCGATTCTGAATGGTTGCTCCACTGCACTTTACAGAACTTGATAACCTTGCTGCGCGTACGGCGCTCTGCTTCCTCCAATATCTTGACTGGATATTCTGGATAGGTGAGGTCCTCCTTCACGTTTATTTCATCTAGAGGCATCTGCTCTTCTGGAACTCTAAGACACTTTCTTAGCTGAGACACATGGAAGACGTCATGCACCTTTGACAGTTGAGGTGGAAGCTCCAACTGGTAAGCAACTTCTCCTCGTTTCGCCACAACAGGAAAGGTCCAATGAATCTGGGAGCTAGCTTTCCACTGACTCCAAAACGTCTCATTCCTTTGAGAGGTGACACCTTCAAATAAACATGATCCCCAGGTACGAATTCTAAGCTTCTACGTCGATTGTCCGCATAGCTCTTCTGTCTGGTTTGTGCTGTTTTTAATCTGTCCTGGATTAGACGAACTTGTTCTTCTGCTTGCTTCAGCACATCTGGTCCAAACACTTGTCCTTCTCCTGTTTCCTTCCAATACAATGGAGTCCTACACTTTCTGCCGTATAGGGCTTCGAACGGAGACATTTGCAAACTGGATTGATAACTGTTGTAGGAGAACTCTGCATAGGGCAAACTCTGATCCCAATTACTCTTGTTTGCCAGTACACAAGCTCTCAACATGTCTTCCAGGATTTGATTTACTCTTTCTGTTTGACCATCTGTCTGTGGATGATAAGCTGTACTGAAGTTTAAGTTTGTGCCCAAAAGTTCATGTAGCTTTTGCCAAAATCTCGAAGTGAATTGGGTTCCTCGATCTGACACAATCTTCTTTGGGATCCATGCAAGCACACAATTCTTGACATGTACAACTCTGCAAGTCTATCCCCGGAGTATGTGGTCTTTACTGGAATGAAATGGGCGACTTTTGTCAAACGATCCACTATAACCCAAATTGAATCGTGCCCTGTTTTGGTTCTTGGTAATCCAGTTATAAAATCCATACCAATTTCTTCCCATTTCCACTCAGGGATCTGCAATGGCTGCAGAAGCCCAGCAGGTCTCTGGTGTTCAGCTTTAATCCGTTGGCATACATCGCACAAGCTACGTATTCTGCAATTTCTCGTTTCATACTTGACCACCAATACCTTTCCTTGAGATCTTGGTACATCTTGTACTCCCAGGGTGAATTGAATATCCAGATTCATGGGCTTCCTTCAGATTAACTCCTTTACCTCTTTCTTTTCAGGTACATAATTCTTTTCCCAAACCAAAGGGTACCTTTTCATCCTCTGAAAATCCGAGCTTTCCCTTTCTTCATATTATCCTTGATCTCCTGGACATACTTGTCCTCCTTTTGAGCTGCTTGATTTGATCTTCTAAGGTTGGTTGAACTTCCAAAGTGGCTAGGAATCCTTCCTCCACTACTTCTAAGTTGAGCCGTTGGAATTCTTCTTGAAGGGGGCATACTGTCCTTAATCCACAGCTTGGTACAGTAACTCTTTCTGCTCAAGGCATCAGCTACCACATTAGCCTTTCCTGGGTGATAATGTATTCCAATATCATAATCCTTTATTAACTCAAGCCATCTCCTTTGCCTCATGTTGAGATCGGGTTGAGTAAATATATTTCAAACTCTTGTGATCCGTGTAAATTTCACAACGGTTACCAATCAAGTAATGCCTCCATATTTTCAGTGCATGCACTACGGCAGCAAGCTCTAAATCATGCGTTGGGTAATTTCCTTCATGGGGTCGCAGCTGCCTGAGCATATGCTACTACCTTTCTTTCTTGCATCAGTACACAGCCTAGTCCTGCCTTGACGCATCACAGAAGACTTCGAAATCCTTCCTAATGTCCGGAAGCGTCAACACTGGTGCAGAAGTTAACCTCTTCTTCACTCTTGGAAACTATCTCGCACGGTTTACTCCATTCAAACTTCTTTTCCTTCTTCAGCAACTGGGTGAGAGGTCTTGCGAGCTTGGAGAA
Organism: Dendrocalamus latiflorus; assembly: GCA_017311315.1. Classification (NCBI taxonomy): domain Eukaryota; kingdom Viridiplantae; phylum Streptophyta; class Magnoliopsida; order Poales; family Poaceae; genus Dendrocalamus; species Dendrocalamus latiflorus. Next base: position 19,237,241 of record CM029660.1, read on the forward strand.
GCCTTCAATAAATCGACGATAGTAACCAGCCAATCCAAGAAAACTTCTGATCTCGGATACTGACTTTGGTTGTGTCCAATTGAGCACATCATTACTTTCTCGGGTCTACGGACACTCCTCCTGCCGAAATCACATGGCCCAAGAAAGCTACTTTCTTCAACCAAAACTCACACTTACTAAACTTGGCATACAACTGATTTTCTCTGAGCTTTTCCAAAACTATCCTCAAATGTTCTGCGTGCTCTTCCTCATTCTTGGAGTATATCAAATATCGTCGATAAACACAACCACAAACTTATCCAAATATTCCATGAACACCTTATTCATCAGATTCATGAAGTATGGGGGCATTGGTTAGACCGAAAGACATCACTGTATACTCGTATAATCCATAACGAGTAGCAAATGCGGTCTTGGGTATGTCTCTGGTCTTATCTTCAATTGGTGAACCTGATCGAAGATCAATCTTAGAGACACATGATCCTTTCAACTGATCAAACAGATCATCTATTCTGGGCAAAGGGTACTTGTTCTTGATCGTCACATCATTCAGGATCGATAGTCCACACACATGCGAAGACTACCATCTTCTTCTTTACTAGCAGTACTGGTGCTCCCCAAGGTGACGAGCTTGGCCTTACAAATCCTTTATCCTGCAGCTCTTCAATTTGTTTCTTAACTTCCGCCAAATCATTTGCAGACATCCGATAAGGTCTCTTGGAAATTGGAGCTGTTCCAGGTACTAGGTTGATGACAAATTCAATTCTCTGTCTGGTGGCATTCCGGGCAAATCTTCAGGAATACATCTGGGTACTCACACTATAGGTACTTTTTCCAGAGTCACTCCCTTACACTGTTCAAACTACACCTTCTGGGAAGGGGAGTTTGACTTATACCTTACTTGAATCCCATCAGAGTTAGTGAGTAACAGCTCGGTCAGCACAATCTATCTGCCCTTTATACTTGGTTAACCAATCCATTCCAAGTATTACATCTAAACCCTTGGAGTCTATTATAATAAGATTCGCTAAGAACTTAACTCCATTTATATCCACAGTTGCGTCAGGCAAACTGTGTTAGTCCTCATTTCCTTTCCAGGGACTGGACTAGCATGGGGTTCTGTAGTTTACTCACATCCCAATTATACCTTTCAACCACATCTTTTGACACAAAAGAATGCGAAGCTCCAGAATCAAATAATGCTGATGCAATACTGAGTTGACAAGAAACTTACCCAGAACTACGTCGGGTGCATCCTGGGCTGCTTCCGCGGTCACATGGTTGAGATGCCCTCTGCTCATTGTGGAGTCCTTGGGGTTTGTGGTGCCCCACGGCCTTGACCTGCAGTCGGAGCTCTTGCTGGTGTAGTCCCCAGATTGAAACGAACTGGGGTCATTGCTGGGCGTTTCTGGGGACAGTTGCTGGCATAGTGCCCCATGTTCTTGCAGTTAAACACTGCACTCCTGCTGCTGAAGTCTTGTTCTGCTGGGGTTGGCCACCATTGCTTGCCCGGGGAGTTTGTGGATTTGGGCGGGGTCCTGAAAAGGGAGTCCTTGGCACGCTTGACTCTGAAGGCTTGTGAAATGAGGTGCGTTGGGGCGGAATCGAGAGCTGCTTGCTCCTTGCTGGGCTTGAAACTTCCTCTTCCGAGTTTCGTATAGCTGCGCTGAGCATCTTCTTGGACAAAGGCCTTGTTCACTAGGTGCTGGAAGGTGGGAATCATTGGACACCAGCTGCACCTTGAGGTTGGGGTCAAGTCCCTGCGTGAACCTCCAAATCTTGGTCGCCTCCGATGTGACCTCTTCAGATGCATACCTGGACAGTTGGGTGAACTTGTTCAGGTATTCGGAAACACTGAGGTTTCCCTGCTGCAGTTGGTAGAATTCTCTTCTTCATTTCCATTATCCCGTAGGAATATGGGCAGTGCGGAAAGCTTCGACAAACTCATCCCAAGTGATGGCTTGTGCATTTTGATGGGCGGCGCGGTAGTTTTCCCACCAGTTAGCAGCCATTCCCTTGAGCTGGTGAGCAGCATACAACACCTTCTCGTTGTCGTTGCACTGAGCTAGGACCAATTTTCTTTCCACATCCTTGATCCAATCATCTGCCTCCAGGGGATCCACTGATCCAGCAAAAGTGGGAGGCCTTGTCCTCATGAATTCTCCCAACTTAGACTGGGGTGCCTGGTTGGGTGCCTGCTGGGCTGGCTGCACTTGGTTCTGGGCGAGAGCTTGAAGAACTGCAGCTGCAGCCATCATCTGCTCCAAGTTGGGGGCCTGAGCGGGAGGTGGTGGAATGTTGTCCTCGGCTGATTGTTGGCGTCACGGCTGTTGCCAGGGTTGCTCCTCGTGTTCACCATCTGAAGCGGTTTAGGTTAGCAGAAGGTAAGAGGGAAATAGCAAAGGTAAGAGATTAGGGGAACTAAATCACATCCCAAGCCAACACACAAGAAGAACTAGCAACCACTTAGGGAAAACTTTTATTAAAATCAAGATAACTCCAGGATGGCTGTACCACAAGTGCACATAGGCCTGGTACAGTCCATCTAGCACACCAAAATAACATAAAAGCGTTCTAAGACGCGGACATTTTATTTGGGTACTACTGACTCAAAAGACTACTAATCCTCTCCAAAGACGCGCTCCTCAGGGTCCTCTTCTGGATCCTCCTCCGGGTCTTCCTGGCGCTCTCTCACGTGGTGACGAACAGTCACACTCGAGGCCGAGACGGTTACGACTGGAGGCAGTCGACGCGAGCGGGAAGGAGAAGGCTTGCGCTTCTTGAGAGTGATGACAGGTGGCGGACTGGGGCGTCGCACCTTCTTGCGTGCTGTGAGCCTGATGCGGAGTCCTGAAAGTCGAGCTGGCGCGCGGTTGGGTAGGGGCGGCGGCTGGTGCAGGTGAAGACGGCGTGTAGTACTGTAGCCCTGAGACGTCCCAGCTCAAACTCAGCTGCCTGGCTGGAGAAGCTGTGCGCGAAGGTGTCGGAGTGCTGTAGCTGGAAGTGAGAAGCATCCGTTGTCCAATCTCCTCCTGAGCTCTAGCATAAGTGACTGCCATCGCCTGGGTGAGCTGCACCTGATGTGACAGTCGAGGATCGTCAGCTGGAATATCAAAGGGATCTGGATACCTCTGTCCTGCTGAGGGTTGATGAAGAAGCAAAAAGGGGACTGATGTACAGCATCCTTGTGCAGGTGGCACAACTCGTCAATGGCGAGGCGTGCTGCGTCCTGGACAGCGTCGAAACAGCGGGACCGAGGGTGCTTGATGGGGTATGTGTGGGAGTTGAATTCCTCTTCCCGTGCATACAGGAATACCTCCATCGTCCAAGAGTCTCGATCCAGGATCCGCGTCTTCCGCCCCTGAAATGGGCGGCTGACGGTACTCCAAGCACTGCATCAGCTGCCGGAGAAGGCTAGCGAATGCTCCAGCATCCTCTCCATGTGAGTAGTAGTCCCACGGGGCAGCGGAGGATGAACCAGCCATCTACAAAGTTGAGTAAAAGAAAAGATTAGTAAAAGTTTTAACAAATGGAGTTGGAGACAAGAACGAGATTCTAAGTAGGAAGAGAGTAGAAGCAAAGAAGCTTATATTTTTAATATACTCTTTTTATAAATATAAGTCCTTATGGTTTGCCATTCTAATCTAGGTCACGTCCTACAGTCAAATTGGCTCTGATACCATCTCTGTCGGGCCCCGGATTTCCAAACCCGGACCCTCTGTGTATTACAGCACTAGTCCCAGATCAAAGCTAGTGCACACAGTTAAACAGAATGGAAAACATCACCATCAACGATTTATTACAATAATAAGAGTACTGACCACAGGTCTCATTATTACAATGGAGGTTTAAGACCTCGCACACAAGAAATAAAGCGGAAGCAAAGATAACTCGAGGACGACCCATCAATTCGCCACAGGCAATTGACTGGGGAAGCGCGACCTAGTCCTCCGGGAAGAATCCATCACAGCCAGCAAGCGAGTAGTCACCTTCTTGAGCTTCAACTTCCTCTGAGATTTATTTTTAAGTGTAGCATGTGAGTACATAAAGTACTCCGCAAGTCTTGGGAAAAATGCATAGATGCAAGGCTTAACAAAGGAAGGCATATGGTTCTTTTGCACAAAGCAATATTTAATTCAATTACTAATTATTTTCGAAGGCATCATTTAATGAAGTAAATGTTTTAACAGAACTAACTTTCTAGTGAAGGTTCCAACTACCAACACTAGCTAATCATTGTCAAGTTTTACTGCGGGTTCCATCCACCCTCTCTGGCTCCATCCGCCAGGATTCCCTTCCGAGAGTTCCCTCCACTCGGAATACAAAACTTTTGATTTTAAAACAAAACCAGAAATCTACCATGTGAATGCATTCCTTGCCCGCCCTTGACCGTGGGCACGGCTATTCGAATAGTTTTACACTCTGCAGAGGTTGTACAACTTTACCCACAAGAGATAAATTATCCTAAAGTCAACACGCTTCCTTTGGCATGAGACCCAGATAAAATATCACAAAGCCTTTACCTTACTCTAATCTAGCTAGATACCACCCGCTGAGGTTTCACCGCAGAAGGTTAAACGCCCAATCTGAAGCCCCCTCTTGCGCCATATGAGTACAGTAAATCCCTGTCCCTCACTGTGAATAACCAGTCCATCCCTGGCACCCACTTTCCACTGGTGGCACCTAAACTAGACTATCATAAGTTAGTCAGCTAGGTCGTACCCATATAGACTTGTGGTTGTACGGTTAATGCTCAGTCTGGACAAACACAAGCGTCGGTCCTTAATTGACAACTAGGGTGGAACATACACTTTACAAGATCTCGTGCTTCCTGCACCAAACCAAACCAACCATCCACCCTAATCTAAACCAACTTTCACATTTTAGTTTATTTTAAGAGAACAAGGGTGACTCCAATCACCACAACTTTATAAACACAAGGCTCAACAATAAATCTTAATTTCCCATTTTCAAGAGTTTCTAAAGATATTAGATAGCATGACTAAGCATTATTCTACCATTCTAATATTCACAAAGATTAATAGTAATCTCATTACTGAGACAAAGGAAGTTCTAGGGCGACAAAGTACATGGCAATCAATGTCAAATGAGGGCATAACAAAGTTGGAATAACTAATTCCTAAAGATTTGAACTAGTGATTTTATGTAAATAGCAATGCACATAATTTAAAATATTTAAAACATTTCAAAAGCATAGGTTCAAGATGATCAAAGGAGACTTGCCTTCTTGCAGGGTTTCTGGGTCTTCTTGCTGCTGTGAAGAGGGATCGTCGACAACGTTGGGATCTACGCGAGAAAAAGACGAGGCAAACAAAGCAAATAAATACAAACAAAAATTCAAATAAAATCCAAAAATTCAACAGAGGCCATAGTTAGATAGATTATGATTTTAGATGAATTTAGAAATTTGAATGGCTGGATTTGGAGTTAAAATGAGAAAGTTATGTTCATTTGAAAATCTCATATTTGAATAAATCTAGAAATTCCCAAATTTCTAACAGGTGGGGCCCACTGGAATATTAGATTTTTAATTTCTATTTTTATTCTGAGAGACTGACAGGTGGGGCCAACTGAACAGTAACCACTGGCGGTTACTGACATGTGGGACCCACTGGATAGTGAGCCCACTGACTCAACCTTTGACACGTGGGACCCACTGGACTCCAGGCCCACTTGTCAGAGACCAGCACAGAGGGATGGGGCCCAGGCGGCAGTGGCCAGCGCAGACCGGCGGCCGCTGACGTGTGGGGCCCACTTGTCAGCGCGAGATTTTAAAAGAATGGCTCGACCTCAGCGTGCGGAGCTGGGGGCTCGAACGCGCGCCGAGGGAGCCGAGGGGAGGGAGGAGATCGCGCTGATAACCAGATGGGCGGGGAGGCTTTGCCTACCCATATAGGGCAATCAATTCTTTTGAGTTACCTGCCGGAGGGGAGGCCGGGGAAGGTGGCCGGAGGCAGGGTCGTCGGCGGCGAGGGAGTGGCGGAGGGTGCGGATGACGTCCAAAACGCGGTCCTGGTGCGGAGGCGAGTCCAACGAAGGGGTCGGCAGGGCTCGGGGACGGGCGGAGGTGGCCGGCGACGAGGGGGTGGCAGAGCTGGCTCGGGTCCTCCGGTGCGACGGCGCTTCGGCGGCGGGGAGGGGCGGCTGAGGTGTCGGGGAAGATCACACGGACGAGAGGGAGCTCGGGGAGGTGACGGCGGGCTCCGGGGATGACCGATGCGGCGGCGAAGGCCCGCTGGAATTGGGCGGAGCTTGGATAGGGAAGGGAACACGGTGGCAGGGCGCTACGGGGCTCGGGAGATGTGGTGGAGCGCTCTGGGAGGTGGTGCGGAAGGAGGCGAAGCAAGGGGGGCTTTTATAGGGGCGCAGGGGGAGCAGGGGAGTGGCAATCGCTCGCCGGTGCTGGCGGCCGGAAAAGGAAGGGAAGGGGGAGAAACGGGAAAGGGGAGGCAGGGAAGGAAGGGAGGCACGGAGATCGGGGATTTGTTTCCCGGCGGGGCTCGGGGTTGCCAAAATCGGGGAGAGGCAGGGAAGGCAAGGCCGGATCCGGCTCGGATTGGTCGCCGGCGCAAAGAAGGAAAGCGGGGAGAGAAGAAAGGAAGGAGGCGGCTCCGCGGGGACGACGGGCCTGACAGGCGGGGCCGGGTGGCAGCGGGAGCGAGAGCGTGTGCGGCTGACGGGCGGGGCCCGCAGGTCAGCGAGGTGAGGGAGGAGGGGAAGGCGGGCGGCTGGATGGCCCGCGTGGAGACTCGGCTCATCCGAGCCGTCCACGCGTCGGGCGAGGAGGAGAGGAAGGCGGGGCCGCCGGCTGACGGGCCGGGCCCGCTAGCTGACGGGCCGGGCCCGCTAGACAGCGAGGGGAAAGGGAGGATGCGGCCAGGATCAGGCCGAGCGGTGATGTGGGCGGATCTGGGCCGTCCACGCGTCGGCCGGAGGGAAGGATTTGGATTTTTATTGATTTCTAATTTCAGAAAAGGCTAGGAATTTATTTAGACCTCAGAAAAATATGAAAATACCTCCAAAAATTCCAGAAAAATTCACAGAAGCTCCTGGAGATATTTTGGATTTAATAAAATTATTTCCAACTACTGTTGATATTTAATTTTCATATTTTGAATTACTTTTTAAATTTTAAAAATAGGTTTTAAATTCCAGAAAATCCAGAAAGGCAAATAAAAGCCAAGTAAAATCCAATTACCTTAAAATAATTAATTTGAATTTAAATTTTTCAAAAAGCGAAATTTTGGGATGTGACAATCATTATGCTCTCTTTGAGTGATCTTCATGATGCAACTATTTGTTATGTTTACTATTTATAGCCCATGACTTTGCCCAAACTTTAGTTTAGTCTTTGAGCCCACCCTCGATTTTCCTCCTGGCTTCGCCACTGGAAATGGTCCCTTGTGTTTGGTTTTATCAATTGAATTGATGTAGTACTGTAAAGTTCAGTTTATATTTGTGAAGTTCATGATAGTCCATGCATAGGTTTGTAGTGAATCATGGTCAATGATAGAAAGCTAGAAGGACTAGCAGTCTGTTATGGTCAATGATTCTTTGTTGATTCCTTGATTATTGTCTTATTTCACTGTGTCGCAGATGGAGAGAAGTTGGGTGAATACTAGGCTATTTAGCAAGGCACATCTGGATGGGGTCACTGAGTTCATGAACTTTGTTTCCGAGAATTTGGGTGACAATCAGGAGATATTATGTCCATGTCGTAGGTGTTTGAATCGGTTACATCGACATAAAGGAGAAGTGGAGGATCACTTATATATTTACGGGATGACTAGCACATACACTAAGTGGATACATCATGGAGAAGCATTGGAGGTCAGATTAAATGAAAATGCGGAACATGTGAATGAAGATATTGGCTTGAATGTGGAAATTGGCATGAATGAGCCTGAAGATGACCCAGATGATGATAGAATCCCTCACATGGTACATGAGCTATACACAGCTGAAGATCATGGTCCAGCAACGAAATCCAAGTTTGCAACCATATTTGAAGAGATGAAACAGGAACTACACCCCGGTGCACCCTATACCAGATTTTCTTTTGTGGTGAAGTTGCTACACATCAAGTCGTTTTACAGAATGAACAATGTTGCATTCACTGCTATTTTGAAGTTGTTAAGTTTAGCATTTCCAGATTGTTCTATTCCTGCATCTTATGTTGAAGCGAAGAAAGTTATTCGTGCATTGGGACTTGGATATGTGTCAATACATGTGTGCCCGAATAACTGTGTTTTGTTCAGAAAGAAATTGGCTAAAAAGGATGCATGCCCAGTATGTGGTGCTTCAAGATGGAAGGATGAAGATAGAAGAAAGCAGATTCCAAACAAGGTTTTGAGGCATTTTCCTATGGTTCCAAGGTTGCAGAGGATGTTTGCATCCAAAAAAACTTTCGGAGCAGGCACAATGGCACAAGTTGGAGAGGAAACCAGTGGACAATGAGCTTAGCCATCCAGCTGATGGTGAGGCATGGAAGGATTTTGATAGGAAATATGATTGGTTTGCAAAGGATGCAAGGAATGTCCGACTTGGCCTCGCTACCGATGGGTTTAATCCATTTGGGAAGATGAGCTCCTCGTATAGCATGTGGCCAATATTTCTTATCCCTTACAATTTTCCTCCATGGGAATGTATGGAGCAATCCAACTTCATGATGGGCCTACTCATTCCTGGTCCGGCATGCCCAGGAAAGGATATGGATCTCTTCTTGCAACCACTGATTGAAGAGTTGTTAGATCTTTGGAGAGGTGTCCCTACCTTTGATGCTTTGACTGCAAATCATTTAATCTTCATGCTGCAGTTATATGGTGCATTCATGATTATCCAGCATTGAGCACACTTTCAGGTAGAGTCACTAGAGGTTACTATGCTTGTGTTCGCTGTGACAAAAATCCTTGCTCGAAAAGACTAAGGAACAAGATTTGTTATATTGGCCATCGGCGTTTTCTTCCAAGGGACCATATTTGGAGGACAAAGAATTTTTTTGATGGATAGACCGAAGAACGTGAGCAGCCTGAGGAATTTACTATGGATGAGCTGAATAAGCAATTGGAGAGGGTTTCACATGTTAAACCTGGAAACCATCCTGATAACAAAAAGAGAAAGAGGGAAGAAGAAGGTCAATGCTGGAAGCGAAGGTCGAGTTTGTGGGATTTGCCATATTGGTCAAGTTTGAAGCTGCGTCACAATCTTGATGTAATGCATATCGAGAAAAATATATGTGAGGCCATTCTTGGGACATTTCTCGGCATTGCGGGGAAGTCAAAGGACACAATTAATGCGAGGCTCGATTTGGAAGATATGGGCATAAGGAAAAATTTACACTTGATGCGTCATGGGAATTAATACACTGTCCCACACGCTCCATATACAATGAATAAAACCCAGAAGCTTGCTTTTTGTGCTTTCATAAAGAATGTGAAATTCCCAGATGGGTATACCTCCAGCCTATCAAGGTGTGTTACTGTTGATGAATGCAAAGTACAGGCATTGAAAACTCATGATTGTCATATCCTTCTACAAAGGATATTGCCTACCAGTCTTCGAGGAATCCTGCATAAGGAAATTTATGAAGCAATTGCTGAATTAGGTAAATTTTTTCAGCAAATCTGTGCTAAGACATTGAAGGTAGATGTCTTGAACAAAATGAGAGGTGAAATCCCAATAATATTGTGCAAGCTTGAGAAAATTTTCCCTCCTTCTTTTTTTGATGTCATGATACACTTGGCCATTCATTTAATCGATGATGCAATCCTTAGAGGTCCAGTTCAATATGGATGGATGTACCCAGTTGAACGTAGGTTGTTGACCTTGAAACGTTATGTGAGGAACATGGCAAGGCCCGAGGGGTCCATTGCAGAGGCATATGTCGCAAATATGTGCTTGAATGCTTGCTCAAGGTATTTTGATGATGTTGACACACGACACAATCGTGAGGGCAGGAATAGAGAGCGTGAAGTTTTGAGAGAAGGTGGTTTATCTATTTTCCAGCATGGAATCAGTCTCCTTGGGGCACCGAGGATTACATATCTTGAGAAGGATTATGACAAGATGGTTTGGTATGTCCTCAACAATACTCCGGAGGTTGAGCCATTTATAGAGTATGTCTTTTATTGAAGCAACCTAATGTTTTCCTATCATGTAAATTTTTAGGTCTCACAAGGGAATTATGCACTGTTTGCAGGATATGCAGGAAAGAGTTAGAGAGTGCTGGCAATGTTGATGTTGATAGGGCCCTTGCTAAGGAATTTGCAGGATGGTTTACGAAACATGTGAGTCATGTAGCTCCTAGTTGAATTTAAGAATTATTAGATTTGGTTCTGACCTTATTCTCTGAAATTATTCTCTGAATATATTGTTACAGCTTGCAACCAGAATGTTTGTGAATGGAGAAGAAGTCAATGAAGACCTATATGCATTGGCAAGTCTACCAGATCTTAGAGTTCGTTTATTTTCAGGATGTCTTGTTGATGGTGTTCGCTATCACACCTTGGACCGTGAGAGTAGTAGACAAACACAGAACAGTGGTGTCATGGTTGAGGGCTCACATAATGGAGAAGATATAGACTTTTATAGGCAGCTGAAAGAAATAATTCAGTTGCAGTACAACTCTGATTCCAATAGTCAAAGGACAGTGGTGTTATTTCAGTGTGATTGGTTTGATACTTGTAGCAAGAAGTCTAGGATTAAATATGATGGACATTTCGAAATCATTAGCCATGGCAGTTGCTGGTACAAGGATGATGCTTTCATCTGTGCCACACAGGCAACAAAGGTTTTCTACTTGGAAGATAACAAGCATGGTGAACCTTGGAAAGTTGTTCAAAAATTTTCGCACAGGCACTTGTGGAATGTGACCGAAGAGGAAAATGATGACCTGCTGGACCAGGGGGGGAATGAACTGACATACCAAGATGATGAGCAAGAAAGTTCTCAGGTTGCAGATCATGAGGGATCTTCGGTCAACGAACAGCCGAGCAACAATGAAGATGGTATTAGTGTTCAGGCTTCCCTAGTTGATCAGATGCGGAGGGAAAGGGAATTGGATGTTGAAGAACATGACTCCGACAATGATGTTGATGAAACTTTAGTGCAATATGATAGTGAAACTGAATGTACAAGGACAATCCTCGATGATGATGGTGAGTATAGTGATTGCGAGTAAAATAATTGTGGTCTGTGACCTAATTTGTGTTGAAAATGTTGTGGTCTTTAGGACATGATGTATTTTCTATTTCATGTGAACTCATTTGTATTTCTTGTGATCTGTTGAAATTGTATTTCTTGTGATCTGTTGAAATTGTATGCTGTCAGTTCATTCACCACTATTGAAATTGTATGTGATCTGTTGAAATTGTATGATGTCAATTCATTCCCAACTGTTTAAATTGTATTTTTTTCATCTGTTGAAATTGTATGCTGTCAGTTCATTGACCACTGTTGAAATTGTATTTTGGTAATGTTGGATGTTGAAGAACATGACAGGGACCAGTAATAAGCAGAATTTGTATTTTGGTAATGTTGGCAAGCAGAAACTGTATTTTGGTAATGTTGGCTCTGAACATGACAGGGCCTGGATCCAAAAGTGCCTGGATTATACATTTGATGCCAAGTCATACATATTATAGATAAAATGCATCATCCTCCACATTAGCACATACATATTGGACATACAACTAATCCAACACAAGTCCAAGACACAGAGATGTGTCATTGAGCACCACATGCATATATAGTTATGCAGATCCAAAAGACAAGTCCTAGCATAACAGGTCATTAACGTTCCATAACCTAGGTCATTCGCACACATAAGCATATGCTGACCCTAATGGACAGTACATAAATATATAGGATGCAGTTCCACATATTTCACTAAGCAGCATCAAGGCGTCAAGCCTCTGGTTTCTTCAACACCTTCTCAGTGAGGGAATCCAGCTTTTGATCTATGACCCGCAGGTTCTTCTTGAGAGCCTTCAGCTGCGCTTCCATGTTTTCAACCTTGTTATTCACATACTCGATGGACTGTTCCGCAGCGACAAATCTCGCACTGATCGAGCCCACCTCCTCCTGTACCTGTGCCCTGAGCGTGCGGAGTCTGGTACCATAGATATGCAGCTTCTCGCCCACGCTTTCCACCTTGTTGGCCAACTCCTTGACCTTCATCCTCGTGCCATCCTAAAAGTAGCATGCACCAAAGCAATAATCATTACCGATTTTCTTGTTTGGATGGAACTGGAAACCTTTTCTAAGAATTAAATTCGAGATGTTGTTTGGTTAATCAAAGTAAACTTCAGAACAAATAGCAGCAAAACAGAAATAAAGTAGCATGAATCTAAATACAGGGCAGAGCCAAACAACATCTCGGATTTGTGATTTCCAAATACAGGGCAGAGCCAAACAGGCTGATGCTAGAATCTAAATCCAATTCTATCCAATTGAAGGGATCCAAACAGGCCCAACAGACATCACACAACCTCACAAATTATGTGGAACAACCTCACAACAGACATCAATTTCTCGAATATACATCAGATAACAAATGTATATGCTCATCCAAAAAAGTGAAGTGGTGAAAAAAAATCAAACTACAAAGCTCACCTTCTTGTGCTCAGGCACCTGGCACCACTTCCCACCAAGGCGCTCGTACAAACTGCACTCCGACGACGTCTGGTCGTACCCGTGGCTTTCTGGCGAGTCTGTGGGCTTGTGGTACCGACCGCGCGCAACTCCCTTCGACGGGGAGATGGGACTGCTGAACTGGCCGAAAGCGTTGCGCTGCTGGCGGCGAGCTTGAGCCGCGTGCTTTCCCCGAGCCATGACGGTGCAGAGGCGGCGGTGGAGGAAGCGAGGACGGGCGGAGGCGGCGGCGGAGGAAGCGACGACGGGCGGAAAGCTACGGATGGGGCGATAAAGAGGGCGGGCGGAGTGCGGCATGTACTTAATTATATGCCCACCCAGTGCACAGTATATATTAAAGGGAATGAGATCCTCTAACGTTGGGCGCCTCAACTTCCCTCTGCAGTCCATCATCACAGCCATCCATTTTAGATCCAATGACTTATATTCAATCTTTTAGTATTTAAAAAATATATGCTATAAAGAGTTCTAAATAAATTTTATTAAAATTAGGATTTTTATTATTAAGTATATATTAAAGGGAACTGCAGAGGGAAGTTGAGGCGCACAACGTTAGAGGATCTTATTCCATATTAAAGAGTATTGCTATACAACATTTGACTATTTTTGATGATAAAAACAGTCAGATTGATCTGGGGCGTTAGATCTTCATTCAACGGATCCACCCATACAAGCCCCCCTCCAAAAAAAATGATCCCCTCTAAAAAATGATCTAGGGCATTGGATCTCCATCTAACGGCTCAAAATCTGACTGTTTTTGCCCTAAAAAACAGTCGAATGTTATATAGACACTCCCCTTAAATCTTGGGGCTAACTATACCACAGTCGCCTGAAAATTTCTAATGTTTCCCATTGTATATCTTTTTGTGACATGTGTATACGAGGAAACATTTTGGTCTTCATATATGTTTTTTGATCTTTTATATGAGATTGCGCCGCCAACTGTTGCAATAGGGCATGCACGACATCAGGTGCATCCCCTTCCGCAATGGCCACTTGGGAGTCTGGCACATCAGTCTCGCCGGAAAAGAATCAACCACAAAATGCACCTCGCTCTCGGACATGTCCCGCGCCCAGTTCACTCCACGAACGAGCTTCTCCTCCGCGCAGGGGGGGGCCTGGTGATCGTCTTCTTCGTCGCATGAATCTGGTGCCCAGTTCACATGAATGGGCTCATCCTCAGCAGTGAATCTCTGGTGATCCATGGCATGTAGCGGCGCGATTGCATAGAGGACCACCTAATACGATGAAGACTCTTGGAAAAATCTAATTTGCTCAGATGACGTGGATTGTTGAACGGAGGGAGTACTTCCTCCGTCCCAAAAAGAATGCAAGTATATGGGATTCGCAAGTATATGGGGAAAATAATTGCATCCTTTTATGGACGGAGGGAGTACATATTGTTTCCCCGTATACACATGTCACAAAAAGATATACAATGGGAAACATAAATTAATTTGACATAGAAAATTTTGGCAATGTTTCAGTACCAAATAGATGCTTTTTATGTGTTCCAAATAATTTGACATAGAAAATTTTGGCAATCCCGCCCACCAAATAGACTAAAATGCCTTCCCGCTTACTGTACATAGAAAATTTTGGCAATGTTTCAGTACCAAATAGATGCTTTTTATGTGTTCCAAATAATTTGACATAGAAAATTTTGGCAGTCCCGCCCACCAAATAGACTAAAATGCCTTCCCGCTTATTGTACATAGAAAATTTTGGCGTTCCCGCAAAATCACCTCCTGCCCGCCACTGTTTTGGAAGCGAAAAGTCACGCCTGCCCATACCAGCTGTGCAAGTGCCTCATCCCATGTGAGGTCAATTTCGTATTTGTAGTCAGCCGAGTGCCACACATATACGTACCTAACCCTAGGAATCCATCCCCACTCCCAAATCTCCACAGCCGCCGGGAAGAAAACACCTTCCCTCCCTCCTTCGTCCTTCCACATCCCGCGGCCGCCATCCCTCCCTGTGTCGCCGACCCTTGCCTCCCTCCCGCGAGCAAGACGATGCCGCCGGGGAAGAAGACACGAGCAAGTCCAAACGAGATCCCAGGTACTTCTCAGCTCATTCGCCTTGGGGTTTAGGGATTTGGAGGCGCGGATTCGGGCTGTTTGGTGCGGGAGGGAGTGAGGAAGGTGTGGATTCAGCGTGGATGCTGGGGTGGGGGTGCAGGCCTCAAGCTTGCAGTCGCCGGCTGCGGCTGCGCAAGAGGCAGCAAAGAAGGCATGAGGCTCGACGGCAGGGCCGAATTATTGATGCTAGTGTTCTTACGCATGTATACAGTAGATGTCAAGTTTTTATTCTTCGCATTGCTGCGGGAATTAAAGAATAATTTTAAGTCCACAATCTAAGATTAGTTATTGTCTCTGCACTGTTCTTAATCTGGCCCTTTTGCACCATGTGCTTGGATGTTAGGAAAGAATTATGTTCTATGTATACTATAGGTTCGTAACTAATTTCATACCCCTTGAATAGAATTACAATGTATGTGCAGAAGCACCAGGAACTGAGTATGAAAACCAGAGGGCTCTGAATATAATGAGGGTCAATCAAAGGATGGCATAGCTGGGTGTCCGTAAACTAGCAGCAATCGTACATGATGCACATGCAAAGAAGAAATCTACTAAACAAAGTGTGGATGATCGCCAGCAAAGTCACGGCAATAAACTTGAGGTACCGACTCTTGTACTAAACAATATGATTGCCATATATGAATGATATTTGTAAGTACCATTGAATCTGAAATCAATCTGTACCTGATTTTGGCTTGTCTTTGTTTGCTTTGTGAGGCTTCGGCAATTGGGGGAGATGTGGGCAACAGTACATTACCACCTGTTGATCATGTCACTACTGGAAGAGGAAGATCATCCAAGAGAGTGCTGGCACCTGAGAATTTTTCAGAAGAAACAATAAGATGCACAAGGCAAAAGGGCTACGAGAGAAAAACAAGTGGCCACCCTAAGCCTGGTTGAAGCCACAGAAGGTGGACTCGTACCTGATTCGTCTGCAAACCAGAATCAGGAAGAGATCAACAATACTGAACAAGGCAAGTGACTACAACTACTGTTTTTGTTTTCAATATATGTGGTTTGCTTCATTCGTATTAAATGCAGGATTCATTTTTTTTAACACTTATGTTTCAAAATGTATTTTGTTAGGCAACCTCACTGCAAGTACAGAATTGGAGCAAATGGGATTGAACAATACTGAACAAGGCAAGTGAATTCGACTGCTATTTTTTATTGTCAATATATGTGGTATGCTTCATTCTTATTAAGTGCAGGATTCATTTTTTGACACTTATGTTTCTAAATGTTTTCTTAGGCACCCTCACTACCAGTGCACAAGTGGAGCGAAGGGGAATAAGCATGGGCAGAGAACTTGATACCATAAGCAGAGGTTTAGGGACTAGGATACCAATCCATGTAAACAAAGGGAAAAGAAGGCCGGAGGCGCCCATCCAAGCCGCAAAGCTGGCTTCAAAGGGTGGGATCATAATCAGGCAGCATATACCAATATATACAAATTGGCAAGAGTACAAGAAGCATAATGAACAAGTTAAGAACTACATTAGCAAACTCGCTGTAAGACACTGTTCAACTAATTTAATCTATGCTAATCGTGTCCTTTGCATTTTGAAATCGTGTCCTAAAAGGCTAAAAGCTTAATTTGATTGATATAAACTCGTCAGTGTAATCTGTATTTTCTGTGCCTAAGATGAAAGCACATGCAGTAACATATTGATGTGATGTCAGCATGATTTATGTATGTTTCATTTGGTATTTCACCTATGCGGACTTACATGTTAGTGTACAATTTAAATAGTCAGTATGAATAGATCAACCATATTTGGCCCTGTTGTGTTGGAATTAATCTTGTTGCTTACATGTTTCTACATTGTGTGTTAGTCAGTCATATGTGTATGTAGGTTAGTAGCAAAATTAAAATCATCAGCAAAAATACATTAGCCATATTGAACAGTACATAAAATTATTATAGTTACTTTCTACTTTGTCAAATCTTAATGTTATGCTATTTGATGGATAGGGAAAATTCACCATGGACATCAACAGCGAGCCTGTAACATCTGCATGTATTGACTTGCTAAAGGGTGGAACACGCCAGATGAGGTATAGGCTCAAAAGGGACTACTTCGATGGGGTGCCGGCAAATCAAGTGAGGACTACATCTCCCTTGAAGTCTATGACTGATGAACAATGGAGAGAATTGGTAGCCATGTGGTCAAGCCCAAAGCACAAGGTAATGTTTATAACAGATTTCATTTTGTGACCTTTGTAGTTGGATTCGAGCACAGTTTCATGTTTGGCTAAGTATATACATTTCTGATACGAGGTAGATTTGAGATCTGTTGATTCTGTTAGTAGGGCTTGGTACATGGCAGCTACATATGATAATTCCAGATTTATTATAGCAGTTTTGAGATTGTGTGATATGATAATTCATGTAATGTTCCTGAGATGTTCAACCCCATACCTTCCTAAGATACAACAGCATAAAATTTGATAGCCTCAGATTGCAGATTGCAGCTGTATTTGTATCAGCTCTATTTGCATTTTTGATGTAGTAGTGGCCTGTGATGTTAATTTACTATCTTTATAGGATAATACTCTTTCCATCTGTAAAAACAAATGAAAATGAGGTTGCAAAGACCTGCTAATTACATGGAAATAGATGCATAGTGGATAATACACGTGTTGCTATCCTGTTCAATATGTTGTGACATATTTAGTGACAGATATTGCCGTCACAAGTTAGTGACAGAAGAACAGTTGTCATGAGATCTATGACAGTTTTCTCTGTTGGTCACAGAAGGTGGTTAGTGACCCACCTTCTGTGACGATAGTCACTTTGTTACTGCAGTGTCATAAAATGTAGTCTGTGACATGAAAAAGCCTATTAACGTCATAATTTGACTGTCATAGAAGGCCAGATCTCTTGTAGTGGTTTTATACGAAGATTTATGCAGCGGTGGGCCAAGCCCGTACAAATCTGTGGCCTTCAGGCACCACGGGCTGCCTTGCTTAGTTGCTTACTTCACTTGAGACGAAGATTGAGAAGAAGAAGAAGAAGAAGAAGAAGACGCGACGTTGGTGACGGGCGTACTGCGTCGGGCAAGAGTAGAAATTGAGCAAAATTGGAACGCAGAAGCCTAGCTCTAAGAATGGGCCGGGCTTGGTCCAATCAAATTTCGGACGGGCCGACGTCAAGTCTAGACTATGGACAGGCCGAGGGGAACTGGGCCTGACGCTGTGTAGCCCGACTTTTCCCCAGGTCTAGCTAACTGTATAGTAAATCTAAAAAAAGCTAACTGTATAATAAGTGTAGTATATTCCTCTCGAAAATCTCACTCTCTCTCTCTCTCTCTCTCTCTCTCTCTCTCTCTCTCTCTAAAAAGAGAGGTAACTGTAGATCGTGTGCCATTATCACAAGTTCAACTTTATGGTGCAGCAAGCCAGCAGCTGTGGTGTACATGGTCAACGTAGAGGTGTCGATAAAATAATCACGGAGGGACGATCGTCAGATTCTCCAATGATCTTACGCGCAGCTTTTGTTCCACAGAAGCATATACGCCTGAGACGCACGACGCCCCGGCCGGCCCACCGGCCACCGTCCGAGCTTTGCCGCATCAACACGATATGATCGAGCTCATGTCATGGCCGGCCGGCGTGCACGGCTGATACAACCACACCACCCAAACGCGGCAACACGGCGTCCAAAAGGCTGGCCTTTTTCCATGCCATCGGCCTCTGCGAATAATGATCGAATTCACACTTCCACTACAGGCGACAGTATAGTAGAAAGCCACGGTTAGCACCAACCACTGTCGAGTCCGTATATAATACTGACTCATCTCATCTGCTCAATGGATCGATTGCTACTATTCAATTTTTTAATTACAACGGAGAATATACACGCACTCGCACCACAACACGTATACATACGTATATGTCTCAGAAACATATACTAGAATTTAAGAAAGGTCGCTGAATAAATCCTAAATTTTTTTAGTATCTTACGGAGCACGAGCACATAATTTTTTTTACAGAACACTATTCAATTCAATTCCCTAAAATAAGCCACGGCATTAGAAAGCCAGCCAGTTGTGTAGTAGCATTTGAATACATGCATGGATGTTTGGTGGGCGATCAAATCATTAGCCACGGCACCAAATATCCACCCTATCACTGCTTTGGATTTGTGCCACAAGTTACAGCAGCTCGGCAGCTGCACGCTTTCGCCCCCAAAAGCGAGTGGTTTGGTAGGGTTGACGCTTGCAGCAGGTTTGCGCTCCTGGCTGGTTGTTGCTTGCTTTTACGTGTTTGTTGTGCATGCAACAACCATAGTATATGCAGGTGCAGGCGCAGGGATATGGTGGGGGCATGCAAAGCAAAAACAGCCGAAGGCTTCACTAGTCGATCACTGCCTCTACCTAGCAAGGTGTTAATACTGCCTTTTCTGGTCCTGACATACCAATTTGTTCGTGGAGTATATTATGATGCGGTGAAGCGTTTCTTTTTTTTATCTGCCATGGTGCATGACTGCATGCCCCTCTTCTTTTTTTTTTGAAGGCAAGGATTGTTTGGTTTTAAGTTTTGTCACTACTACAGAAAGCCTAATACTAGACGGCCAATCACAGACGGTTTGACAAAACCGTTTGTGATTGACACTAACACAGATGGTTTTAATTTGGACACCGTCTGTGTTAGTGGTTGAGTATCACAGACGGTCCTTACCGATGAACCGTCTGTGATACTTTAGTATCACAGACGTTTTTTTTATTAAAAACCGTCTGTGTTGTGTAGACTATCACAGACGGTTCTTAAGAAGAACCGCCTGTGATGTCCCTTTGTCTGTCATATTCTGTTCATGATCAGAGGTTAATATATAAGTACACATTGCTTCTAATAACTTAACTACAGAACTACGGAGACAAGAGATCACAAATTAAAGGCAAATTTATTAATTTCA
Source organism: Dendrocalamus latiflorus (assembly GCA_017311315.1). Taxonomy (NCBI): domain Eukaryota; kingdom Viridiplantae; phylum Streptophyta; class Magnoliopsida; order Poales; family Poaceae; genus Dendrocalamus; species Dendrocalamus latiflorus. The sequence goes on from CM029660.1 coordinate 19,256,912, forward strand.
ATTAGAGGCAAATTTATTACAAAAGTCGCACAGGTAAAGAGTTTCCCAGATTGTAATCTTTTGGGCTTCGTACGCTTCTTCTTCGACTTTGGGACTTGGAGGACCAGCCACTGACATCTCGAATGCCGTTAAGATTGTCCTTGTCCTCAGCACTTCCTCCTTCAGCCTGGGCAAATAATCAGTAGCATAGCCCATAATGTCGAAGAGGATAGCATGAAAAGATTCCTCAGAATCTGCCGTTTCTGCTTGATCGGCAAGGCTATCCATCAGTCTCTCCAATGCGTGTAGAGCTTCTTCCGCTTTGCGCACATTGTGGAGAAGAACCAGGGTAATGGTTGTTTCCCTTTCTTGAGCGGCAGCGAGACGCCTCCGTGACGGCAGATGATTAGGTCGAGCTGACGGATGCAAGAAAGTTGGGAAAGGAGAGCAGGGCGTGTGCAGAGAAGCTGCTCCAGCTGCAAATTGCTGGCCGCCTGTGTAAGGTTCCGGCCGAACAATTCTTGATGAATAGATGAGAGGAAGGAGATGATCACAAGAATAGTAGAAGCCATATTGTACGTACGTAGAAGAAACCTGGATTAGGCGTGCATATTTAACCTTTAGCACAGACGGTTCGTATACTCAAACATTAATGATATAGACGCTTCGTATAACGATCGAGAGACGTTAATTAGATGATCGAAACACGAAGCGTTCTGAGATAAAGCTTATGACAGACGGTTTTTTTTTTATAAAAAACCATCTGTGATAAGATTTATCACAGACGGTTTTTAAACTTAGAACCGTCTATGATATTGATATCACAGACGGTTCTACGTCTAGAACCGTCTGTAATAAGCCTCCCTATAAATACCCTCTGGCTAGGGTTTTCCCCGTATGCTGCAGTTATATTCTACATCTAAATCCCGATCTGTCTCGTCGCCGCTGCCTCCCCGAGCCCTCGCCGGCCGCCTCCCCGAGCCATCCGCATTCGAAGACGGACGCTCGGCTCGCCTCCACGCCCGGCGCCTCCGCTCGCCCGTCGCCTGCGGCCGCCTCCCCGAGGCCTCGCCAGCCGCCTCCCCAAGCTGTCCGCATTCGAAGACCGACACTCGGCTCGCCTCCACGCCCGGCGCCTCCGCTCGCCCGTTGCCTGCGGTCGCCTCCTCGAGCCCTCGCCGGCCGCCTCCCCGAGCTGTCCGCATTCGAAGACCGACGCTCGGCTCGCCTCCACGCCCGGTGCCTCCGCTCGCCCATCGCCTGCGGTCACCTCCCCAAGCCCTCACTGGTCGCCTCCCCGAGCCATCGCCGGCCGTCTCTCCGAGCCGTCCGCATTCGAAGACCGACGCTCGGCTCGCCTCCACGCCCGGCGCCTCCGCTCGCACGTCGCCTGCGGTCGCCTCCCTGAGCCCTCGCCGGCCGCCTCCCCGACGCATAAGCACTAAGGTACCCTTGTCTGGCCTTTATGTGATGCTATGATTTGCTCTTTTAAAAAAACGATAGTAATTGAGTATAAATATGTTATAATCTCCTCATGGTGTTGCATGGTGTGGAGCAATAATAATATACACTAGTTTGTGTCATTTGTTTCATAGAACTTTGTTTAGAGACCTTGTAGTAATAATATATGCCACATAGACCTTCAAGGGGCATGAAGCAAGTGACACACTCTAGTGTATCCGGTTCAATGAACCTGATACACTAGTTTGTGTCATTTGCTTCATAGAACTTTGTTTAGAGACCTTGTAGTAATAATATATGCCACATAGACCTTCAAGGGGCATGAAGCAAGTGACACACTCTAGTGTATCCGGTTCAATGAACCTGATACACTAGTTTGTGTCATTTGCTTCATAGAACTTTGTTTAGAGACCTTGTAGTAATAATATATGCCACATAGACCTTCAAGGGGCATGAAGCAAGTGACACACTCTAGTGTATCCGGTTCAATGAACCTGATACACTAGTTTGTGTCATTTGCTTCATAGTATTAGCAACTAAAGTTTGTCACCCGCGCATTCTTCAACATCATCGCCGGATGCGTCCCCTTATATATGTACGCACCAATTCTAAGGTTTGTCAATCTTTCCACGTTTATTTCATACTTTTCAGCTTATATATGTACGCGCATTAATATTCCTATTAACAGGCTGCGCCCATCTCTACAACTGCATTGAAATAGCCGGACTTTGCAAAAATTCGAGGAGAGTGTGCTTGGTTTTTGTGGTCTAAAGTCATAAGATCAGATGGAGAGTTCCACTGCGCACAATGATTTTTTTATTGCTCTTATCACTCTGTAATTGTGAATTTGTTAATGGATATTTTATTTCATTTCAATTAATTCATTTGCGAAATGGATGCCTTAAGTCTGTGAATGAAATGTGATGTGAATTGGATGTTTTATGTTTGTCAAATGAATTGAGATGTGAATTGTATGTATACATATACTTGTTTATCTGCTTGTTTCAGAGGGCATGGCTAGTATTTTTCGGAGGCTAGCCAATAAACAGAAATAGATTTAGGGGTAGAAAAGAACATCACAGACGGTTTTTAGTTACAAACCGTCTGTGATAGGTGACATATAACAGATGGTTTGTAAATAAAAACCGTTAGTGATATATCAATATCACAGACGGTTTTTAGTTAAAAACCGTCTGTGATAATCAGCTATCACAGACGGTTTTCAGTTAAAAACCGTCTGTGATATTGATATATCACAGACGGTTGTTGAACCGTCTGTGATAACCTTCGATTATCACTAATCCATAAATTCAGATGGTTCAGAAAACTGTCTGTGATGACGTTTTTGAACCGTCTGTGATGTCCTTTTCTGTAGTAGTGTTTTGTTGAGCCATGGATGGATGAAAGTGGCCGGCGGCCTGGAGGCCACTTTCATGTGTAGTGACATTGTGCCAGCATACATATAGTGACAGATAGTCAGTATACATATATGGTGACACTGAGTCATTATCCCTCGAGCATCTAACGAAATTCTCAAGATGCAAGCCATCGGATACTGTAGCTGTCTACTGTACCGGTTTGATCGGTATCACAATGATTCCTTGCGTGGATTGATCCGATAAAATGAAGTCCATGGCAAACGTGTCACCCGTTGATTCGTCTCATTGATGTGATCGATCACGACCCTATTCGTGAAAGACGAAAGTTTCAAGATCTCCTAAGCTAACATCGTCGTCCGTCGATGAGTCAGCAAGTCAAGCAGCAGAAGTGAACAATGTGTCGTTTAAATGATTAAGAGAGCTAAACCTAAATGCGAAAGTAACCTTCGCCGCCGTCTGCTAAAATTTCAGTCGTGAATTAATTAGCGTGTGGCTTGAAGCTCTCCAACTTTCACATCGTAGGCCTCCATCATCTACCAACCCAAACGACCATCAGTGAATCCAAACCGGTTAGTTTTCTAAGAAAATTCAACTTCTAGAAAGGAGAACCTGGACTGAAGTATATCGGATAACATGATCGTAAACCTTTCATGACAAAATGAACGAACATCATGCTTGTGTCACTATGTACCAAGTTACCAACCGCGAATATACCAATCCAGAGGGAATACAGCAACACCAACATATAACAAGTTAACAACACAGAAATAGTCAAAACAAATTAAATATAACAGAAAGCGACCACGGTAGGAGGACTTAGAAACAACTGGATCTAGAGAATGAATGGCTCAGATCAACGCAAGCAGCTTACTTTTCCATGGCCGCATGCGTTGTTTGATCCGAGAGGTTCTATCACTTAATCGAACCACCACAAAGGGCATTTTCTCCCTCGATCGCCACAGTAGGAATCTTCCCATTCTTGTTAACTTGATTGTCGAGGAGGAAATAACCAATAAATGGGAAAACAAGCGGAGGTTTAAATTAATCTTGGTTTGTTTGTGTGTCATGAATCGGCTTGATCGTGGCGACTAACATGTCCAGGAAAAGAGTGATGCTTCGAGATTAGTGATACTCTTATTAGAGATGAAAACATTGAAGCGCTGCTCCTAGGAAAAATAGGTTTAAACTTGTGCTCAAGCTTCTTTGAGAAGTTCCATTTATGATTGATTCAACATAATAAATTAATAACTTTCTTTTCAAATTGACACCTTTTAAATTAATGAATGTTAATGGATTTGTCTGATATATTATAAATCATTACACTTGTACGTATCTAAAAGTAATTCAAAGACAGGAAGACTTGTGTCTAAATATCAATATGAAAACTGTGCACGTTGGAATATTCAGTGTGATTGACAACTCTAGTATTTTCTTGACTTACTATTAGCATTTAGCAAAGCGGGAGAGTTACAGAGGGAGCAAGCGACTGATGACAAGTGGCAAGTCAACACAATATAATGTGTGTGTGTGTGTGAGAGAGAGAGAGAGAGAGAGAGAGAGAGATGAATGGATTGATGGATGCAGTGGTTACATGTGCATGACTTCATCATGTGCTCATGATATATTGTTGCGTTCTTCGACAGGGGATAAGCTGTAAAGTTTGGTGTAATATTAGGTTCGGTTGTAGTAACATCCACAACTACGTACGCTCTAATTAGGTAATTTCGATTGAAGGCAGCTTATCTCTGGTATTATGGATTCATTCACTATAGGAAAACTGCACCAAATTTCAATTATATTCAGTTTATAATATGTGTGTATACTTTGTGATCTTACTAGCTCATAGGGTTTTATTTCCCATCTTATATAAAATTATCCTACCAAGTCAGTATATGCCAAAAGCAGGTTCGATGGTTCCTGGTCAACCTTTTATTTTTTTAAATCTTTTCTCAGTTTTTTCACCACTTCCGATGCTATTTTATTCTAGGGTGAAACCAAAGGTTTGTAACTCTTTGTACACAATTGTACCAGGACACGAAATAACAAAAGCCTAATGTATTGATAGGTGGACACATAAACAGAAACAGACGAATTAAGGTTCATAACCGATTTCATACACGATATATTGCTAAAATCCTGAAAGATTTCTGCCATGTATAGCGCTTGTTGTGTTCGTAGCAAGCTAGGAACATATTGTGAGACAAAGCTAGATTGACACTGTTGCGTACTGTATTTATAAGCTGTATGCACATTGTATTTATAAAAATAGCACTTCTGTCGTCCGATGGGTGGACGGCAGTGCCAGCGAAGCGACACGTGGCGAGGCCGCTGGTGGCAGGTGCCTGCCGCTCGGTGGGGGGACAGCAGGCAGGCCTGCCATCCGATGAGAGCGTGGTAGGTGATTAAGTCGACTGATTAGCTAGCTTAATTACTTGCCTTAATTTTTTATATTTAGTGTTTGTTTGAATTTTTAAATATAACAAATGAGCTCAAAAAATTATAAAAATTTATATATAGCCTTCCGACAAAACATACGTCATAGTATAATTTTTGGGTAGTTTTATCCATTGTGAATATTGTTTAAAAATTCAAAGATTTTTGATATTTTTATGAGTTTTTTACATATAGCAAACGAGCTCAAAAAATTACGAAATTTTATGTGAAGCCTTCCGACATAGTCATAGTTATTGTCTAATTTTTTAGAAATTTTATGTGATTTGAATTTACCATGTTTATTCGGATTAATTTAATCATGAATTTAATGATGCTTACTTTTGAAGTGCCTGACCTCTGTGCTTCGCGCATGTGTCGGTCAACGTGCTATATTTTCTTTTCTGCTATTTGGTTCACACAATTATCCTCTATTGTTCGCACTAATATTGTTATGTTCATGTCGTCCCCCCTCGCCCGCTCCCTCGTTTACACATTTGTCAGTGTTACCATACCGTCCTCCTCACCCGAAGCGCCGCTCGTGACAATGAGCCCTCAATGTACGGGGTGAGTGCATCGGGTTCACTTTTCTCTTGGCCATAAATATGAACCTCTCGCAGTTTATCGTTGCTCATTTCAGTGGCTCATCACAGAAACTCATTTTCGCGGTCGTCGCTCAAAATTGGGAGTGCGTAACCCATTACTTCGAGAAGCCTGTGTATAGCTCAAAATTGGCAGTGTTGTTTGCTTCTCCTGAAAGGCAGGTAATTTTTTATTGCATGCTTTCGATGTTATTCCTGTAATCCTAGTCAATTAGTATTATTTAGTTAGTCGTGATTAATATAGTTTGTATTATGAAGTAAATAGGTCTTACTAATTTAGACATAGTTTTTACTATTTTTGTGTACGTACGGTACCTATAATTTGTTATTGAATGGAAATATGTAATTAAATAGTCGTAATTACTGTAGTGGCAATTAAATAGGGGTTCTTGACCTTTCGCCAGATGGCGTAGCCCTAAGCCTGGATGTAAGTCTCCATCTGGCTCTTCCAGAAAAGATAATCAATCTCATCGAAAATCGGGGGCTTGGTCGAGTACTTGTCTGTCGCCATGGCTCTAGAGACTGGTTAAGGTCTACGAGGAAGAGCTAACCCGCTCTGATACCAATGTTGGATCGAAATCGACGACAGGGGGGTGAATGTCGTTCTTTTAAAAATGACCCCCAAAAAGTATCCACATACGAGCCTCTTCTCCTATAGCTATGAAAAGCTATGAAGTAGATGATATAAGCTCTCTGGAAGACCAGCTAAACATAAGCAAGAAGGATCGGCAAAAGAAACAACAAAAGAAATTCAACAGTAGAGGAAAACTGAAACTACCATAGCCTGCAGGGGAGGGCCGGTCAGACTACCACAAATGGACCGGTCAGACCGCCCTCTGGCCGCCAGTCTGACCGCCCTTATGTGGCCGGTCTGACCGCCTGGAACCGGTCTGACCGCTCAGCGTATGCCGGTCTGACCGCCATTGGTTCTCCGGTTAGACCGCCAACCAGACACCGGTCTGACCGCCCCTCGAAAATCAGAGCAGACAGCAGGGAGAAATTTCAGGCAACAAATTCAAGATTTCAGTCAGCAGAGAATTTAGAGATTTCCCTCTGGTTTTCTCAGCCCAGAACAGCAAGATAACAACCCAAATAGCAAAGGGGACCTAGGAAACCAAGAGAATCCATCTAAAAAGCAAGATTTTGTGATTTGAGTCAAAAACTGAAATCTTGCAGAGAGCTGCACCAAAAACCAAATTCCCACCTAAACTTTGATTCTTTGACCTTGAAACCAAGAGATTAGTTAAGCAATAACCTCAGGCCCTGAAGGAACACAACAAAACTCAATCCTTTGAAGAGAACAAAAAGATTCCATTGAGCTCTGTACTCAAACCCTAGAAAACCAAATACAGAGAGATTTTGACGAGGGACAGAAAGATCACATAAAGCATTGATTTCTCAAATTGCTCTTAGAAATGGGATGGCCAAATGGCCTGGAGTCTTTACCACCACAGAGCATCTCATTTGCGAATTCCTAAGAAGAAATCAACACACAAATCAAAAAGGAAGAGGAAGAACAGAGAGTGCAAACTCTGAAGTAAAAGACATCACAGAGAGACAAAACACAAGCCAAATCGATTCATCCCCATGAATGATTGAATACAGAGGAATGATCACATGGAGTATCAACTCATCTCCTCTCTCCCACAACCATAGGGCTCTCAGGAACAACCCAAGCCAAGAACCACACAGGAGAACACAGTCAACAACAGAAAAACACTCTTCTACTCTTACCCACTCCTCAACAACTAAAGCACAAAGCAAAAAGCCTCTAACCCCTCTCACAAGCCATGCATGCACCAGGAGACAACCCTCCTTTTATAGGCTTTGGTTACCGGGTTTCCAACCCGTTTTGCCCGCTAATCTCAAACGAAACCGCTCCCACTTGTGCAGCCTTGCGATTTTACCAAATCGCCCCTTCTGCACCTTTCGGGAAGTTTCCTCGTTCCTTTCCGTCCAAGCCTCGCAACCACCTCGAGTCCTCGCCGTCTTCGGCACACCTCGATCGTTCTGACCTCGGCACCGCCTGCACCTAGTCCGATCATCCTGTGCCTCGCCACAACTCCGCCTCGATATCCTGCAGCCATCACAGACAAGAAATACATTACATAGCACCGCTCAAAACAAGTAATTCTCATTAGCATCAACAAATCATACTCAAGCATGAAATTGCTCAAACAACCAATCGGAAAGAAGAATACGCCTCAAATCCATCTAACCAAACCTGACTGCGCCAAATGCCGACTTAGCACGAAACGCACAAACCAAACTCAAACTTTCCAGAAACCTTGTCAATTACTCATCACAATCATGGGGTCGCATCCACATGGTCTCTCAAGTTCATTGGCCTTGTCGCGTCTTTGGTGGATGCTGAGTTTGGGGTGATGCCTCGGTACAGCTGGGGATCAACGGTTCTGTGCACCACATATCAGGGGTTATATGACGCTTGCCAGCGTGCCACTGCTGGTACCCCCAATCTGGCTATCTACTACGTGCTCCTGCAACTGTGGAGTTGGGAGCACTTCCCTATCAGGCGTCTGACTATCATGAAGCCAGTGCACTTGTTCGGCAAATTCACTGACCTGACAGATGGGCCCACTATGGGCATCCAGTGGACTGCTGCCCGTCTGTGGTGGGCAAAGGGAAAACCGTCTTGGTGCTACTTGCTGTGCCACAGTAAGTTCAAGTCATTGCACTACAGCGACATCATATGGGGTTCATAGATTGTAGATTTTGTGCATCATGTATCACCGCACGGGCTATCCCTGCAATGCCTGGAGGATGCGGAGCTATGGGTGAACCATCTGGTGTTCTCGTACATGGGGGAGGCCTACACGCCACAGCATGTGATACGACAGTTTGATTTGCACCAGGTCGTGCCCCCTCTGGACGGTAGGTTCCTACCACAAGTCGTACACCGGTGAGTCAAACTCCATCCGACTAATGTGTATACTTTGTATGTCTTGCTATGTAACGTCGATGATTATGAAAATGCAGACAATCATGGGTTGGTCAGCATGGTACGGACTGGCGGGCACTGCAGCAACAATGGATGATGGTATGGGCGGACAGGGCATACCTCGATGTTATCATGGAGCAGTGTTCATACGACGTCCAGATGTACGACGAGTACCTGGAGTGGTACGTACCCCGGTCATGCAGCAGACTCACCATTCCTCCACCAAATCGCCCCGAGCAGATCACACATGAGGAAAGTGTACAACACTCGATTGATCCCCACAGCGCTTCGCGGTGGGATGACAGTGTAAGACAGTTCAAATATATTATCGTTTCATTTAAAAATTTATACTGGTCGTTACTGAACCTATTTCATAGGTCACTTCAGTTGGAGCGGGTGCAGCGCATCTCAAGTGCGTCGGAGGCCGCCATCAGCAGCCCGGAGACACCACCAGCCCTGCAGAAGACTATGAAGTTCATCCTAAAGTAGCCCCAAAAATAGTGCACAACATAAACTGTGGCTGTTACATGGATCACACTGTGCATAGAAGCCACCCAATGGGGGCACCATGCTGACCCACTAGGTCATTGCGACCTAGCGAGTCTGGCCAGCCATCGCAATCTACTAAGTTTGCCTAGCGTCATAGTACAAGCCGCCAATCATTCATGCGCCATACCGATAAGGAGGTAACTTACGTATGAACCTATATTTTATTTTCCTATTAGGCCTTGAGTTCTACTAACATCATGGCGTTCTCCTGCCGCAGGTCTGTCATCGAGATGCATCACTTTTGATGTCCACACCACCTGCGTAGACTACTACTCCCTGTAGTTCATCTTTGTTGCACATTTGGGAGGTATGAGATTCGCATTGTACATCCAGAATATTTATTGTAACTAATATTGTTTTATCTTGCAGCCTCCAATTTAACGTGGGGGTGATATTGAGTCCACTGATAACGACGTTGGCCTCCCAGATGCTTCCAAAGAGCACTTCATGGCGCCAGGGTTTGCAGCGTACACAGGGCAGAGCTCAGCATTCACAGCATACCCAGGGTTCGGACACTTCGGTGGGTAGAGCTCCTTCAGCTTTGCTGCCACATTGTACGATCAAGGTGAGAGCTCCTTCACATCACGAGGGGGTTTCTAGAGTCTTTCATTTATGATATTATTGCGGGTGACTCACAGTTCGACATGTCTCAGCTGGAGGACTTGACTCTTACCGGACCCAGCCTACTATACCTGAACCTACTGGACCACCGCCAGCACTAAGCAAATAGAACGGTCTCCATACGTCCTCCGACCCAAGATGCAACCTCCGAACTGATTGACATACATACCCATAGGACATGCTCGTGCTCAACGGAAGACAAGGCTATGTACAGGGAGGCAGACGCGGCGAGGAAGTAGCAGTGACTCAGATGGATGAGCCATATCATATCAGTGTGATGCATTTTTTGTACCACTATAATTACTTTTACTTGTACAAGTATTCCTAATGTATAAAATTGTAAAAACAAATCATGAAATATTTGTAAATTCATGATTAAATTAACCTAAATAAATGTGGCAAATTTAGACCACATAAAATTTCCAAACAATTATACAATAACTATGGTTGTGTCAGGAGGCTTCACATAAAATTTTGTAATTTTTGGAGCTCATTTGCTATATGTAAAAACTCATAAAATTATCAAAATTGTATGAATTTTTGAGCAACATTCACAATGGATAAAATTACCCAAACATTACATTCTAAGATACGTTGTGTTTGAAGGCTATACATAAAATTTCATAATTTTTTGAACTCATTTGTTAGATTTAAAAATTCAAACAACTACTAAATGTAAAAAAAATTAGGGTAGGTAATTAAGCTGGCTAATCAGCCAGCTTAATCACCTACTGCCCCATCACTAGATGGTAGGCCTGCCTACCGTCCCCACTGGGTGGCAGGCTACCTGTCGTTTATTGGCGGGGCGGCAGGTGCGTGCCGTCGGCTGTCTCACCACATGTCGCCTCGCCAGCGCTGCCACCCGCCCACCAGATGGTAAAAGTGTCATTTTTGCAAATACAGTGAACATACGGCTACTTTTGTAAATACAGTGTGCAACAGTGCCAAATCTGGCTTTGTCTCTCATATCGTTGATGCACATACAGTAATACAATACAAACATGTATAATTCCAATTTATTTTAACACTAATTTATTATTGATTCACATGCTTCCAGGCCAATTCCCAAAGAGTTAGCGCCAGTTCTACATAGTACATTACCCCTAGACCCTAGTGGGCCCTCCAAACACCACTGTTCACCATCCATTATCAATTCAAAGCTTTCTGAACCTGACCCTTCACTGATTTTCTCTCTCGCTTTTTGGCACTTGGTTTTGTCTTACCGTCTTTCATTTGCATGTCTTGTAGTTGTTGTAGTAGGTTTATTTGGTGGTGTTGTTGTGTGCGTATACTAGATAACTACGAAGGAGCCACACGAGCAACTGGAGGGAAAGACAACAACCCTAAAGCCTACAACGGAGCGAACGCCGACTACGAGTTGCAAGAGCTGCAATGCAAGCCACGATTCTTGATCATGTTAAATTCCTATTAGTAGGATATATTATACTATGTATGTGTTACTTCCTACAATATTTAATTATTAATGTTATTTATTATCAATTACTTTTGAATAATCCTACTTAAGTAGTTAATACCTTTAGTTACATTGTTTAGATGTCATCCTTGATAATAATCTGATTTGGTTTTCCTTGATAAATTTAGAGCTAGTGTACCATACTTTAGATTAACATGGTAGTGGAATAATGCATCACAACTCTCATTGTAGTCTACCGTCACATGTTGAGACATCGAATCAAAATCTATAATGATATGTGATGAATATTGGATTGCTCATGTAGAGAAATGATTTGTGAAATGTTAATTAAGGGTGAAGGTTGGTTCGATGGTTTGGGGGTGACTATGTGCATATGCTACCCAGTGGTTGCGTGCACTAGTTCTCTATTTGGAAGGTGGCTTCGTTAAAAGCATATAAGGACTAGAACCTTACCATGCAATTGACATAATTATTGTACATCCACGGGACGTTGAAATTAGGATTAGCCAATTATGTTGTCCCACTTCATGAAGCCTGTTGGAGAATTCTCTATGTCAACATGTAATGTGTGAAATCGGGAGTGAACCTTGGGTGTCACTAGCTGCATTTCCACAACAGTGGAACCCATGTAAGTAGTTGACATGTAGTCTTACCTTGGCCTGTCTTGTTCTCAACTACTAGGATGGACACATAGTTCACTGAGCATAAACTAATGTTTTGGGACTCTCGAACATTATGTTGTTTCTCAATGATTGCAAATTGTGGACATCTCATGGGTAAATCTTCTCTGTAGAGATAAACCTCAATCATTTGAATTTGTCATGTTTCTAGCTTGTGAAACTATGTTGTGGGGTGATACCTAAACTCAAGGCATAAGTAGTCTTTTAGTAGTCAAAATGTGGTAATTGGTGATGATGATGAATCACTACACTTGCTCTTGAAAATTTAATTGTCAAGTCTCTTGTTTTAACTCAAAATACGTACAAATAAAACTATATAGGATACTAGTGGTGATAGGTCCAAAAAATACCTCCTTGTCTGACATTCTTTGAAATCTCTTCACTATAAATATTACCACTATGGCTTGTTGAGTATGAATGCACTCATTTTTTCGTATGTTAGTTCATACGATGAGTACTATGATGAGGATATGCTAGCTGATGATGGTACTACGATGGTGAAGATCACATGTTCTAGGTCGAGCGTACACTCAAGTGTAGTACGATGGTGAAGATCACATGTTCTAGGGTCGAGCGTACACTCAAGTGTAGCCTGTGGTGTGGTCATATTTTGTCTATAATTTAAATAAGTTTGGCTTGGAAGCCATTATACACTGTAATCAATTGCTATGTCGTACTTTATGTAAGAATTTTATTATGGTATTTTACGTGAAAGCAAGACTGTTTATCAATCTGTGAGCAACTGAAATTCTGGATAGTTGCCGGAATATAGAGACTCCTAAGAATCCGGGTGCCCCACAAACTTGGTCTCAGAGCCTAGCTTTATTGTAGGTTAACCTAGAGGTTAGTAGTCGAGTTTTGTCAAAAAATTTATTTTTCAAGTAAGAAAAGATTCTAAAAATCATAACTATTGTTGCTTCATACCTCATCTATGCTTTCTTCTTATCTTTTCTTACCACTATTTTAGTCTTATTTTCTAATGTAGGTTTTGATTTAAACTATTTTCATCAATTATTCTTTCCCAACTTCAAAATTTTCTTTCTTGTCTCATTCTCTTGTAGAAAATAGATTTTCCCAAGTTAGACATGTATGTTGCCTAAAATAACCAAGTTGTAAGTTAAATCCTTTAGGATTTCTTGCTACATCTTCAGTATATTTATGTTTTTCGCTTAACTGTTTCTATTTCCCTAGCTATACTTATGCACCATGTCTTGCAAATTGCTTTTCTTTCTGCTCTTTCCCACTCTTCTTCTATTCTACCCTGAACTCTCTAATTCATCTATCTTCTTGTCTAAACTCTTTGCAAACTGCTGCAAGTCTAGCAATCCGGCTCAGTTGTCAAGATGTCATGTAATGGTAATGTGTAGTGAAGTGCCTAGTTTGGCCAGAATTCTTACTACCTTGGAGAAAGATCATAGCGTCAATGCAGAAAATCATACGAGGTTGCTGAACAGATTGCATCTTAGCTAATGCAAGGGGGATCCACTTTAGGAGTAGTAGCTACACAAGGGATAGGAATGGGAACCTATTGGTCAGACTTTCAGAAAACCCGTCTGCTAGTGTTTGCAGGATCAGTAGTGACTCTTAAAGCAGATGATTGGCTTCATGACATCGAGGGGAAGTTGAATACGTCCGATGCTACAATTGTGATAAGGTTTGTTCACGTCACATCAACTTGCTGATAGTGCATCTAATTAGTGGAGCAACTATGAAGCCAAGCATACTAGCAAGGATACCATCACTTGGAGAAGTTTGTCAAAGAATTATGGAAGGTTCATATTCCAATCGCAATAATGGCTGCCAAGTGCAGGGAGTTCCTTCATCTCAAGCAAGGTGGAAGGAGTGAAAATAGTATGTGCATCAGTTTACCAACCTAGCAAGATATGCCCTCGATGATGTCAACACTGAAGCCAAGAAGATTGAGTTATTCACTGAATGTTTGTAGTAGTCACTGAAGTTCCACTGGCAGGTTTCTAGTTTCCACCTTAATGAACTCATGGATACTACCATACTAAAGGATGAGCGTAGGGTTGATATGGAAGAAACTCACAAGAGGAAGTCTAGAACACAACGAGGATCACCTCGTATGCTTGAGGTAGGATGATTCCAAGATAGACTATGCTAGTCTACAGGGACCAATATCTAGCACACACCCAACCCCTCGACAAACTCTAGTGACATGCATGTTTCCTTGTGGGGGAATTATTTCTAGAAGGATTACCCACAAAAGCACCTCACTTCTTTCCACTATGGCCAAGATGGTCACACCAGACCGAACTGTTCTTAGAGACACCTCCTTGAAGCCTGGTCCACAGCTCCAAGGGCAAGTCAGAATGTTGCACCAACCACGGAGGAGTGCCAATTTGTGGAGAATTTCAGAGTCATGGAGGTCAAACTGGAGGAAGATTCAACCAAGGAGCACGTAGAGGCCATGCAAACCATGTCACAGTTAAGGAGGATGAAGAAGTAACTG